>CM028131.1:1105663000-1107023500 GCA_016271365.2 Neoceratodus forsteri
GGGTCTGACAAAGTGGCGAGCTAGCTACGAAATGTTACCCAAATATTGATGTGTTGTGTGGAATAACAAAGAATGTATTTCTGACTGAGTGGTATTCATCTAACTTTTCCGAGGACACATGAACCCCTTTCCCATTTTTATGGGTGTTTTGGTAGACTGAGAGAAATGAAAACAGAGCTATTATCTCCGATTAACACATCATTGTTTTCAAGAAACTATGTTAACTGTATACATACCATGACAAAAACAGCGTAAGGAAGGCATACATGTATCCATTTTATTTTATACATATAAAAAAAAATCAACTGAGAAATAATTTGTGGGTTTGCATACCCTAACACCTGTTCCTCAGAAGGGGTAGTATCCATACAGCAAGCACAAACCAGTGTCTCCAAGTACAGTGGGGCCAAAGAAACAAACATACAATGCAACTAATAATCCAGCCTCTCACACTTTACCACAATAGCATATAGTCACTTATTTCAGTACCAAAACATTTTTATTTATTGCATATAGCATAATATCAAGGTTAAGAAACTTACAGGTAGGAAGCAGTGATGAAATAAGACACCCCGGTGTCAGATTGTTTTGTCATTGAAATAAGTGACTATGTGGCTTCATGGTAAGGTGTGAGAGTCCAAATTTTTGGTTGTGTACTGTCCATAGCTTTTAGTGGTCTTATTTGACCTTTTGGGGCCTTCAAGAACAGGTGTGCTATTAATATACGATTTGGGCCTTGCCTCCAGTAGATAAAGCAAAAGGGTTAGAATAAATGCAGGCTAAAAAGATTAAACTAAATTGGAATACTCAGGAAGTGCAGTATCTACAAGGAAAACACAAGGATTGTTAATGCCTCCATTTGGGTCTTTTTTCCAAGCACACACATCCGTGAAATGTATGCCCCATGCACCACCTACCTGGATGTTGCAGCAATCATTTCTACGTTTCGGAGGTGCATATGGCTACTTTATGTAGCTCCTTGGAACCCTTAGCAGTGCACAATGTGCTGCTGCAACTTTGAAAACAGAGAATAAATTCTGATTTATGTCCAAGCCAGCTGCATAAATATGTAATTTAAAAGTAACCTTCAACTGAGAAAAATTAAAACAATGGATGCAGTCCAAGTTTTAAAACTGGTCAATTATATGTTCCTGTTAGCACCTCCTAAGTGCAGTGCTTATTACATCTTTAATGATTATTCAAAGAAAGCACATGCTTTATACAGCAAATTGGATCCTAACATTCACAGAGAGAACAGATCAGACATGCGCGCTTGTCCTAATGGTATCTTACTAAGACAGAAAGGCTTGTAAATGCAAAAGGTCAAGTAGGAAATGTTAATGAAAACAGAATGAATCCTGGTCAAGTCAAATAAAATCAGAAAATGAACAGAAATTTGGCTGCAGGCAGTCAGAATATAATTTCAGCAGTGCTCTCCAAGGAGTACAGCTGCTGTTTATCAAGATAAAAAATAATGTTCTCATTGCCATTTTGTGCTCTAGTGTCTGTACTCCATTGACTTGGTACAGAAAATCATCCTTAATTTCATAACAGACTCTTGGCCATATGTAAGATAATGGCCTTAAATCTTGGCAAGCTACAGTAAATATAATATTTTTTTGTTACTGTTTTTTTTTCCTTTCCAAACTAGTGGAGTTGGGTACTACTTTAGCCCTTCACAAGTTCCCATCCTAAACATGATGGAGTGACATAGCCAGCTCCTCCACTCACATGATCTGATGCCTCCTGTACCTTCCACATACTCTTTTCTGGGCAGGAGGGCAGCCCAGCTGGGGAGACACTGGATAGGAGAGTCCAGTTTAGTGGTGTGGATTAGGGGAACTGGGGACCTTAGACATCTGAATGGCAGAAGAAAATGCAAAACAACATGGCAGAATCCTCTTCCAAACTATATCCATTTTTCTTGTTGTCCAACAAACCCTCACAAATGGGATGCATCCTGTCACTGAAACATGGAGAAGTCTGTGCCCAGTTTATATTGTCCAACCTTGCATCAATAGCATGTTGGGTAGTGGGTCAGATATTCCTACCTAAATGGCTCCCTTCAGGCTTCCAGGAGACAGCTATGCAATGATAGGAGACTACCTCTCTTCCATTGACAAGTGCCTTCCCCTAGGAAGGCCTTTTCTTACTTAGATGGCCTGTAATGAAAGTCCCAGACAATGACACATACCCAGATCTACAAGGAAACATGATTACCATAACTACATTGTTCTATTTAGCTGCAATATTTTAAAGCCACAATTTTCACCTGGATTAAAGTCATGTTGGTTCTGGTACTTTATATGCCTCCCCAGTATATTATCCTTTACTCGCACCCCCTGAATCTCATCTTTACATTGAAAACATATAGATCTACAGATGCATACATGACGTATTTGGAGTACCACTGAAGGTTTATACTGTGTAGGGTAGGCACATTTAAAGAAGTACTGGATGCTAACAGAATATTTATTATACGATTATATAAAAAGTATGTAGCACATGCATATTGCCACTTCCATCATAATGGAGACTCTGAACTGATACTCTGCATCCTGGTGAGGATGCCTTGTGCCAACAATATGTAGCCGTGTGTCAGTTAACTCCAGTTTATAAGCATAGTTTTGTGTGGTGGGCCAGTGAGTTTTGTACTTAGCATTTTATTTAATAAAGATATATTATGGCAGTCTCTTTAGTTCACCTGCCTTTTTGTTGTAAGTATGTACATCATTTACTGTATCTGGAATCTTATCCATGAGGCTCAGAGCACTTTACAAATATAGACATTAACAGCAGCATATGAAACTTCTAAACTACAACTAACATTAGAATTATCTTTAAAACATAGATAGATAGATGGATGGATAGATACTGTAGATAGATAGATAGATAGATAGATAGATAGATAGATAGATAGATAGATAGATAGATAGATAGAGTATATATACCCATACCAATAAATGACAATAATGTAAATATCCTAATTGCTGACCTGACTCCTGGTGCAGATGGAACTAGTCAGTGAAAGCTAGTGCAAACAGATGATATTTCAGACCCTTCTTAAGAAATTCAATGGGGGGGGCTCACTGATAAAACAAAACAAAGAGTTCCACAGGAGCACAGCTGCCATTTCAAATGACCAGTCCTTAGACTGCTTTAATTGTTATCTGGGGATAGTCAGAAGGCACACTTCAGAAGAGTGGAGAGGGCAACCAGGAGCCTAATGTCACAGAAGTAGAGATGCAGCGAATTTAAAATTCACCGGCGAAGTGAACGCAAAGTGGGCACTTCACCTTGCTACTCCGCTATGCGGAGTGGGCAATGCAAAGTGCTCACTTCGCCTTGTCATTACCACTTCGCGTTAAGGTGGAATGGCAACGCGAAGTAAGGTGAAGTCATTGTTTTTAATGGACTTTGCATTCCTCATTAGGATTCTAAGTGATCCACTTAGTGTTTCAGATTTGTCAGCCCCCCCCCACACACATCACATGGCTTACAGTACTGTAAGTCACATGCTCTTTAGCTAGGCAGGAAGAAAGTGAGTCATACAAGCAGACACTTTTACTTTCTCCTGTGCAGACGGAGAGAGAGTAGTGTGTTTTGAGACTGCTGATACTTTTAGATCAGAGCAAGGAGGAGATTTAAATTTTGATTTAGACCCAACATCTTTTTTAAAAGCTACATTCTTTTGTCTTTTCTGTACTCTTTTTTACTTAATTTGTTCTTTCTGAAAATTTTATTTTTCTTACCTTTATAAGTAGTTAGTTGTTTGCCTGTGTCTGTGTGACTGTATGTGTGTGTTGTGTGACAGTGTGAGTAGTGATTGCTCGGACTGAGGGAGCTCAGTAGGAGAGATGGACCAGGGTGAGGGAATGTCTGGGATGGGGCAGCTTTGGGAGAGCATGGTACTGGTAAGCATCGTACCGTGTGCATGTGTGGAGGTCATGGGCGCCCATTCCTGCTGGACTGCTCAAAACTTGTGAGTGCCCCCCCCAAAGCAGGACCAGCACCACCTCCTGTCCTGACTCTGAGGCAGTTGAACCACCACCACCACCAAGTCCAGCACCAGGTCTTCTGGAGCAGGATGTGCCTGTTCCCCAGGGCCCAGGTGTGGATCCCATCCCTGTTCAGCACCGTGACCAGCAGGCTTACAATACATCCTAGTAACTATTAAAAAAAATGTATGTTGTGATTCATGACATGATCGTAAATCATGATTTGTGACTGCATTTGTGACCATGATGATGAAGAAACGTGAATGCCTATGGCTGTTCTTCTCCGGGCCCCGATGAGCTGTAGCTTAAAACTCCCAGACTTAAAAACACATATCAATGAGTACAATGGTGGGTGTTGAAGCCTGGAGAGATACTACAAAACAAGCTTACAACACATCCTCCAAGTAACTAGAAAAAAAATTAATGTTGTGATTCATAATGTGAATGATCATGAATTGTGATTTGTGACTGCATTTGTGACCGTGATGATGAAGAAACGTGAATGCTTACCACCTACGGCTGTACTTCCCTGATGAGCTGTAGCTTAAAACTCCCAGACTTAAAAACACGTATCAATGAGTACAATGGTGGGGTGGTGAAGCCTGGAGAGATACTACAAAACAGGCTTACAATACATCCAAGTAACTAGAAAAAATTAATGTGATTCATAACGGAATGATCGGGAATCGTGATTTGTGACTGCATTTGTGACTGTGATGATGAAGAACATGATTTGTATCACGAGTGACTTGTGATGATGGTCCTGACTTAAAAACACATATTAATGAGTACAATGTTCATGCAGAATTAAGCACCACACCTGTCCAGTACTCTGAAGGGAAGCCAAAGAAACAACTGTGACTTAAGTTACAGATGGAGATTGGACCCTAAAGAAATGCAAATGCACAGACAGATTAAGATTGCGCTGTGCACTGAAGAGATGCAGACACAGAGGCACAACACCTAACCAGTGCTCACCATCAGAAATTCAAATCTGGAAAAGAATACCTTTACCTGTTGGGGAGGGCCGGGGGAGGCAGTGTACTGTACTGCTGCAGTAACAGTCACTAGTACTAGTACCAGTACCAGTAAAGATACCACAAAGAAGTACAAAAATCACACAGCTGCAGTGGATAGCAGCTTCACATTGCTGAAATTATTATGTGGCACAATAAAAGGTGTCTGATTTGATGACATGCGTCACGCACATACTCATACACACACTAAGTAATGCATAGCAAATTGAAAACTTCAGTAATATAACCACATATTTTAAACAAACTAAAATTATGCACTGCTGCACCACAACAATCGGCAAAAATATGGCAAGAAATATTGAAAATATTACTGTGTGTACATTAACACAGTTAAACAAGAAAAATATCACCAAAACAGAAAGCACTGTCTTTTTCTCCAAGTTAATCTACCTACACCACAGATACACCCCTTCCCCAAAGCACACTTCCACTGTCTCTCAGTACATAGACTGAATGTTGTACATTAACATTCAAAATCCATACACAAACAATAAATGCTCGATGATATGAGAACAGGAGGGTTTCCCATAATCGATGAACTAAAGTTTCAGCTAAAAAAAATTATTCAAAAAGGCTTTTTTAACAGCTTTTTGAAGGTTTGAATTGCAGAGAGCTCTCAGAGCAGATTGTCTCCTACAGCTTCCTACACACGCTACCCCAAACTGAGGCTGTGCAGAACAATCTAGAGCCCATGTGACCTGAAATCCCATGAAACATTGCAAAATTCGCCTTTGGAGCTTAAAAACAAGGCGAAGTAAGGTGAAGTACATTGTTTTCAATGTATTTCGCCTTAAATTAGTGTAGTAGTGGTTTGGGAAGACGGTCGAACGAAAGTCATTGTTTCATGGACTTCAAGATAGACCATTTGCAGCAACGCTGGCACTTGCTTCACGCTATGAGCACTCCGCCAATTCACCTTCACTCCACGGATCACTTCGCGGGCAAATTGCGGCCACTTCACCCACCACTACACAGAAGCACTTTCAGGTAACATGGGCCTTAACCACCTGTATATTGTAGTTACTAGTACAGTAGGAAATCAACTGAAATTCAATCAAGACACAATACTCAGTCAATGTATCACTTATGAAGGATTTGTATGCTACTGTACGGGTGGTTTCCTGGTTTTAAGGAAGTACCAGAAAGGTCCCTACAACATGCTCCCACCCAACCTCCAGCTGATTTTCATAGCCTCTCACCCCTGATCTCAGTCTTTCACCAAAGAAACATAGACAATCAAGTAGAGAGCATTCCAGAGCATGTAGGGATCTCAGTCACAATCTATGGTATGCAGGAATCAACTTCCACATGATTGTCATCTACTGGATAGGCTGAATTTACATCATAGGAGACCCTGCTGTAATCTCCTCACACAACCTTGGAATATAATTATTTGAGGCTATTGTCATACAACCAGATGAAGCCAGCCCATGCCATGCCTGCTTCCTGGCTGTGGCAGGCTAGCAGTACAAGGTCTGTAAATGACCTTTTTAAAATATCCTGTGGACTACTATATCCCAGAATCATGTGATGCTGGGAGGAGGTGAACCTCTATGCTGTTAGACCAAGCTTCCCACTGGAAGCCTAGTGCCTGGTAAGGCTCCACATCTGGCTACCCTGTGTACATTACAGTACTTGACACATGTGTATGAAGAGAACTGGGATTCATGAATGATGTTGGCATGGAAGGTGTACAGAGCAGCTTCATGGTACAGACCTCTGTGAATCATGCATTTGCCAGTCCCAAAGGAGAGCAGGGCCTTTGCTGTTTCTCTTCTGGGTATTATAGTTAAGTCAAGTTGTTAACTGCTCGCTACTGAATTATATTAAAACTACAATACTGCTCCAAGTGTATTTTGAAACTTAATCATATTTTCTGTCATAGGCAATGCACATCCCATTGTAAAATGTCTGTTCCCTTAATTGTCCAGTTCTGATATTTAATTAATGTACATTGATCACTGTAGAAGGAAAAAAGGCAATATGTGTATGTTTAGTGCTTGTTTTGTGTCTTGAAATTCGTAATGTGCTGCATAACAAATTTATGTTGGTTTTCATATCTAAATAAAATCCCAGCTATTGGTTCTGAATTAGATTAAGTTGCATTCCTTGCATTTAGACATTCATAGAATACAGGCAGCTCTGCGTGCTTATCTTAGAGAAGCCAGTGCTTGCTGTTGGCATGTTTGGAATCAGAATTTGCAGAATAGTCTCCTCTTTATGTGCTATGATTTCAAGAGTGGGTTATTAACTTCAGTATAGAGTTTTCTAAATATGTATTCAGCTGTAACAACATGCCAGAAAATTCATTATTTTTTTTAAATTTCCATTTCTTTGCCAGGTTGTATAATACATTTTCATAAGCCTATAAATGAAGACTGCATATAAATATTAATTATGTTTTTTTGGAACTTATACTGCACTTATTCATGACAATACAACTTTTTTAAATGAGTTTCTTCCTTTCTGCATCTGTGGCAAGAAAAAAAACTTTTGATTACAGAGCCTGTGTTCCTTCAGTGAGTGGGAGATCTCAGCCTTCTTTCATGCCCAGCAAATTACGGGTTGATGACAGACTCTTAAAAATTAGCAACCCTGTTTATACTTAGAGTTTTCCAGCAGCTGTTGCTATTTGTGCACATGTTAAGCTCAACTACAGTTTATAATTCAGTTTTAACAACCTGACTCCTCTGTTAAGAGGAATTACGTGCTTTGCCCTTTTATAAGTCTTGAATGTAGATAATCATATTGGCATGCTGTGTGGAATAAAGGGAAGGTTTTCTTCTATTTCAGCACATGTGTGTGCAAATACTAAAACTGTCACATAAAGTTTTTTCTGGACTGATACCCCGAGAGAATTTGACAAAAATCTCAAAAATTGTGAAAGACTTTTCAGAAAATAACGTAGAATTATACCCAACTTAAAAGCTGTTAAATACAAGAATCATGCTCTCAGAAACACTGCTGAAAAATATGACTAGTACAGAGATAACCTTTTTAATGATGCAAAGGCAATTTATGTAAAATTATGCACACGAAAAAGGAATGAAGTGAGGGTGGATGGATTACCTGAGAAACAATGCAGGCACATAATCAGATAATTCTCCCTTGATGTGAAAAATATTTTTTAAGGGATTATCAACTATGTGATGTGATTAAATTGCTTTAGCAAATATGTACATGTTAAAGAGAATGTTAAATATTGAAATGTGGTTCTTAATGTCTCTATGCATTCTTTATAACAATATGAATAGGTTTTGGTTTTACCTGGCATTTCACACAAAGGACCATGGTTACAGTTTATTTTACTCAAGAGATCAGCCTGTTCTGCTGTGCTGCCCCCAATATTCCACAAAAAAGTGGTATTTAGACCCAGCCATGTTTGACATCTCCACATCCTGTTAGGGGTACAGGATTGGTTTTGGGTTTTTAATCTGAAACCTGTGTCCTACTCTGCAAACATCTCTTTTGTGATACAGTACAAAGAATGTGCTGTCCCCTTTAAAGTGCTGAAGTGTTGACTTACGAAGAATATCAAAACTACTTACTGGGACCTGCCATGCCCCTTTCTCAAAAAAAATATTCTACATGTAAATATTGCATCTAAGACATGCTAATAAAGAACATTAGAGACAAAAGGAGAAGCATAAAAGGAAAAACTAACCATTTTTTTTTAGGTTTCATTGCTTACTATATAATAAGCACAAGCACATATGCACATAAGCATACAGTAAGCACATGGTCCTCAGTACTACTAAACACAAGGAGCCTCCTTATGGTCCAAGACAGCCCTCTTCATCTTTGTGAATGATTGTAGCATTTTACATCATGACACCACATCCTGTTTTATGCTGCTTTGCCATTAGCTACCTAGGTAATGGGGAAGTCTGCATCCATTCTTGGGTGTCCTTGCTATTTCAATGACATTGGCAATCTGACATGCTACCCATTATCCAATACATAGATACATAGACATTGACAACAGAAAAAGGTCTACCAGCCCATCCAGTCTGTCAATCCTCCAGAATTACTTTGCACTGGTCATAGTGGCTGTCTTGACCTTTAGTTTTTGCCCCCTCCTTTCTAACTAAGCCCATATGCCTGTCCTATCCCTGCTTAACATTGCTTGCTGATTTAGCCCTTACCACTTCTTCTGGCAGCTTGTTCCAGTTGTCCACTACTTTTTCCATAAAAAAGTGTTTGCAGACATCGTTCTTTAATCTCTTCCCTGCTAGTTTAAGTGAGTTTCTCCTTGTGCCTGTATTTGCACTCAAGGAAATAAGTTCACTGGCATCCACTCTGTTTATCCATTGTGCGTACTTGTATGTTTCTATCATGTCACTCTTTTCCCTTCTCTTCTCGAGAGTGTACATGTCCAAGTCCTGCAGCCTTTCCTCTTGTGAATTGCACCCTAGTCTTTGAACCATCGTGGTTGCCCTGTACTGTATTGCTTCCCCTTTGTCACAGTCTTCCCTCAGGTGTGAACTCCAGTACCTTTAACAGTACTCCAGATGTGTTCCCACCAATGACCTGTACAATGGGAGGATTACTTCCCAACCTCTACTGTTTATAACCCTGTCTGTACATCATAATATCCTGTTTGACTCTCCAAAGCTCTGTTATAGTGTGCTGTGGATATTAGATGCTCTGATTGGATGATCCCTAGGTCCTTTTTACCACCATCACCATCACCATCCCTTTCCATTTCATATGGTTTTCTTGGGTACCTTTCTCAATGTGCTTCAAATTACTTATTTTTTTGCATAGAGGCACAGTTGCCATATCTATCACCAGTTCTACATCAGGTCCAGATCCTCCCTGAGTCCCCGTACCCCTACCTCCATGCCAACCCTTTGTGTTATGTACAAAGAGGAAGACATTACCTCTTATACCTCTCCCTATGACACAAATGAACACATTGAAAAATACAGGGCCCAGCACTGATCTCTACAGTACTCTTCTCATAACCTTCTTTAGCTCTAAAAACTCCCCATTTCCTGTGACCCTATGTGTCCTTGCCCTCAGTCAGCTTTCCACTCAAGCTGTAAATTTTTCCTCCATCCCCAAGTCCCTTAGCTTCTTGATCAATCTCCCATAGGGGACTGAGACAAAGCCTTGCAAAACATAGATTATAGCAACTGCTTGTCCATTTGTCAGCCACCCTGGTCATCCAGTCAAATAAATCAATTAGATCTGTCTGGTAAGACCTCCCACTCATGAATCTATGCTGTCTAGAGCCTGTACACCATTCCCCTCTTAGAAGTCTACTAGTTTCTCCTTCATTATAGACTCCATTACCTTCCTCACTATAGACATCAGGTGGACAGGTCTAGTTTCCAGGCTCATCGTTCCTTCTACTCTTGTGCAAAGGGACCACATCTGCCATCCTCCAGTCCCTAGGTATGACCCCTATAACCAGAGAACAGTTGAGTATGTCTGCAAGAGGAGCGGTTATTTGTTCTGCAGCCTCCTTGAGCATTCTAGGGTGTATGCTGTCAGGTTCCATGGATTTTTCTACTTTCAACCCTTTTAGCTTTTCCAGAACCCTTCCCCCTGTTATTATAGCCACACTGCTTGTGTGCTTGCCCCCTCTCTTTCCTTCTTCATCTCTCATTCTAGTAGTCAACCCTATTTTCCTAGTAAATGTTGACCAGAACTATTTGTTCAGTATCTATGCTGTATCTTATTCCCCTTCTCCCATCCTACCACCCTCTTAAGCCTCACTATGCCCTTTTTGACCTTTCACCCATCCCAGATTTACCTAAAGAACACTTTTTTTCGCCAGTGGTATCCAACTTGATTGATACTAGCACCACTATCAGCTAGATCAACATGTTGTATAGTACTGGTATAAAGCACACCAGGTAGATGGTCAACTAAAAGATGAGATTTTAAACCCAGTTTCTCCATCAAGGCATCTCCCAGAAAGCCGCTGTGGCACAGTATAATAAATAGCACATGATTAAATACAGTGTTAAAACTATCTCAGTGATACTGTAGAATCACATTCTTTGATTTAGTGATTACAACAATCTAGGTACCTTTTTAAATTTCTAAAGTGGGAAATAGTTCTTAGGTGTGATAAACAAATCCAAATCAACAGGATGTGATGTCACAAACAGTGGATCATGATGTCAGCAGAGTAAAAGTCAGACAGAATAGATAGTCTATGGGACTAAAATCATGTTTTCTTGCAAATGTCTACATCAGGAATGAATGAGGGCAGATAAATAAAGAAAACTGATTTAATATAACCCAAATTCTTCTATCTAAATATCATTATTCTAAAATGTTTTATTGGATAATGAACAATTTCTTCAAGGAGAGAGATGCTCTGGCTTGCTGGGAACTCGGGGTCATGCCCTGTATCTGGAACAACAAGAACAGAGGCTGGCAGGAAGGATACAGAGCATCCATATGAATGCTGTCTCATGAGTGGAGTCCAGCAGTGTACCACTATTGGGCAACCCCCTAGGAGAGGTGTAGTGGCAATGCCATCAACTGTATGGATGATCAAGTGCTGCCAGCCACCTCCACCGCCAGTTAGAGAGAGCAGGACAAACAGCAAACAAATTGTCACAGGATCACTGCAGGATGATGTATGAGCCATTTGCTGGCCACACTCACAGAGTACAACAAACAGACAGACCCGCACTCATGCTACATAGATAATAGCCTGACTTTTCTCCATGACTATCTGACCACAACCTGACCAGTCAGAAAGAGAAGGAACCCCACTGTGAGGTAAAGCTGGGGATGGTAACATGGTGTTCTGTGGAAGACCCTGAACTTATTAGGATGAGTCCCAGAATGAGATCTGGTGAGCAACAGGAGCCGAAGGATGCATGGTGAAAGGGGGAACATAATAATATTCAAAGAGAGACAGCAAGTGTGTTAGAAAGGGAGAAAGACAGAAAGGAGAGAAAGACAGAGAGAATGTTAAGTCTGGAGAGTTTAATTGACATGCTCAAAATCACATTGTGAGTAAGGAGCACTTGTGAGTTTTAAACCATTATCTCTAAGTTCAAAACCCTTTGGTATAATCACTAGGCTAGACTACCTCATCTCTGTGCACTAGATTACAAAGTACGTATCAATCTGAAATACCTTGAAGGTTTGTTTTTAGTCACCTTAGGTTATTATTGAACATTGTGCTTACGGCTAATTGGATAAAATGTAAAAGTACTGCTATAAATTTAACTTAAGATCAGTAAATGTTTGTATGCTTAGAAGAAAGTACAATGCCATGGAGTGAGTGTTGATACAAGCATTAAAAGTGAATGCAGTTTTTAGATACTGACAATTTCAGACATGTTTAAATATAAATTTATGCTTAAGGGAGTCAAAACATAGAAACATAGAAATTGTCAGCAGATAAGGACCACTAGGCCCATCTACTTTGCCTGTAAGCACTATACAGTGTATGTGGCCACTGATCCTATGTGATCAATGGCTTTTCATCACTCCCTGAACTGCTTGATCATAAACTCTCAGATGTGTCTGTTCTGGGTGATTGCATTTGGCCCATAGGTCAATGGACAGCTCACTTGTCTGGAGCACTGAGTCACATTAAATCAGCCTGAAGATGAGGGCACAGACCTCAGGGAGAACCCTTGGGCTGTATTAATTCAGTTACAATTATTTTGCAGACTAACAAACTTCTTGTTACTTTTGGAAATCATTATATATATATATATATATATATATATATATATATATATATATATATATATATATATATACTATTTTATATTTATATATATATATATATATATATATATATATATATATATATAATATATATATGATATATATATATATAATATATATATATATATATATATATATATATATATATATAGTAAATTGTTCCAGCTATTGTAGGCCACAATAAATATCAGGAAGTTGTTCTTGCTTGCCTTATCTGCTGATTTGTGGCCTATAATGCTTCTGTTTTCTGTCATTAAGTGAAAACAGCACTTATAAATTCTTAGCAGCACCTTTAACTTTGGATCAGTATGTGATGTTCAAGGTCGTTTATACTACCTATCAACAACTCCTTCTAATGACATCTCCTGAGTTCAGCACTTTGGCAGCCTCCACACCACCCCAGCATACGCATTCTTGTTATTCATTTCTTCCTGTCTTACAGACTTGTAGCTGTTCTGGACTGTCACACTTGGACTTGAACTTCAACTAGGACTATGGACAGCTCCTTTCACTTCGGCACTGTGAAGCATATTTAATCAATTGCTTACTCTTTGAACATCATAATTAACCTATGTTGCAAGAAATGTGGAATAAATCTTGCTCAGCAGATCTAAAACTGGATAAGATTTGATGCATATAAAATATTTAAATTTAATAAAACTTTTTTTCAGTAACCCTAAAACAAAACCCTAATAGAAAATACATTTTAAAATAATATGGTCACTGATTCCTGAATCTTTGAAAAAACAAGATGTATTTGCATGTACTGGATAGATAACCTATTCTCTGTCTCTGATCCAGTAATGTATAATCAATTAAATTAAATCCATTACTTGGCATGGTAGCAGCCCACGATAACCTCAGAAGAACACTTGCTAGCTTGCACCACTATATAATCAAAGCCCAATAAACTGCAGCATAAAACTATCTCACCATTATGCTACAGCACCACTAATTCAGTGACTGCACATGCGTGTTTTAGACCCAGATTAAAAACAAAATGTTGCTGGATTCATTTGACAACCCTATTAGTGCAAGATGAAAGAGTAGTGGATGCTTGGAACAGCCTCCCTGTGGAGGTGGTGGGGGCAAAAACAGTAGGGCAATTCAAGAATGTATGGGATTGACATAAGATTGCTCTAGTAATAGGGAAGAGAGGGTAAGCTGTGCATAAACTAGGGTCTGCAGTAATGCATTAGATAGGGGAAAAGGTGCAGACTAGGTGGGCCACACAGTCCTTATCTGCCATCACTTTCTGTGTATCTGTATATCTGAGTATGTCAAGACACCCTTAACCTTGTTCGAACTAGTGGGTCTGGAGTCATCTCAGTGTGAAGGAACCAGTAGGAAGCACTGACCACAACCTGCTGACCTTTTTCCTGGCGAATGAGAAGAGTAGCTGTACCTCAGCCACCAGGATGCAGAACTTCAGGAATGGGGAAATTTGCCAAGATGAAGGGCTTTGTGTCCAAGGGTCTTGAGCAGCTGCATGAGGCTGGTAATGCAGGGTAAATGTGCAATTTGTTGAACAGAGTACATGAATCAGCAACAGAAGACTGTATCCCAGAATCAATAAAAAGATAAGTGCCATGAAGTGGGTCCCTGGCTCAAAAAGGACCTAATGCAACTGATTCCGAACAAAGCAAGTCTTTAACTGCTTGAAAAAGATAGGTTGCCTTCAGACCACAGGAGTATAGAACAGTACTATGGGACTGCAAAGTTGCAAGCTCAGGAGGGAGTGAGGTAAGGAGGGTACTCAATCAGAGTGCCCATGGCATCAGAAGTAGCCATAATGCAGCCTACGGACATCCCACCCACCCTGTTAGCAGATTACTGTTGACGATCACACCAGGTAAATCCAGTGGGTGGCTGGGATACTCCTCAGGATCATATCAACACTGGTCACATTTGAAAATGAACAGTATATGTTCAATATGCATTTCCTATATAAATAATAACAAGCATTTGTCACTGCTGAGTGTTCACCACGTGCACTGGTGTCTTAGGGGGTGTGTGGTGCTGGTACCACTGAAAGTGAAAATAAAAATTGCTTCAGTGAAGGAATAATTTTATTAACAGTTAAGAATGCAGTGTAGAAGTGATGATATTGGGCAGTGTAACTGTCTTGTTTGTTAATATTTTTGCCCCAAATTTTCAACATAGTCTTCTTATGACCCCGCCTCATGACAAAGGCAGAGAAAAATTTCAACTCCCACCTGAAAGGTGATTTCATGCAGTGACTGCAAAATCACATTTTGGGATGCAAAAAAATATTTTGGCCAGGATTTGAAAAATGTAGCTGTCACATTCATGAGGTGCTATGAAGAAATGGCTATATTGGAAATTCGGGGTCAAAATATTGAAAATTGCCAAAGTTACAAGCCTGCGTTTACAAATTTCAAAGCAGGCTCATAACTTCATTGTTTTTTAAATATTTTTAGATGAAATTTTCAACATAGCCTTCTTACGATCCTACCTCATGAACAATGGTGGAGAAAGTTTTCAACTCCTGCCCAAAAGGTGATGTCTTGCAGCAACCATGAATCACCTTTTGGGACAGATTTACTTAACATCACTTGCATTGTTCATGAGGTGGGGTCCCAAAAATAGGAATGCTGAAAATTTGGGGCAAATAGATAAAAAAATGGTCACGTTATGCCACTAAGTTAAAAAGCTCATTGAAATACATTTGAAGCTGAAAACCCCATTGAAATACATTGAAGCACTTACCTTTACTTTGAGGTTGGGCTTTGAAGAGTAAAGACATGTCTGCGGTCCAAGCAAGATTACAGGGATGGATCTCCAGTGGGTAACTATGGGGTGATGGGATGGGGTGGTAGATTCTGAGTGGAAGTGTTCAGTGGGGGGTGGGTAATGGCACAGCAGACAATGATGGATGGTTTTCTTTTTTTCAGGTAAAAAAATGATGAGGGATAGTTTTCTTCATTTCAAGGACAGGACACTGGGGTATTGAGCACCCCCAGTGTCACTAGGGGACAGTATTGCAACAGTTGAGGACATGGGTGTTGGGCACTCCCAGTGTCACTGAATTATGTTTGGAGGGGGTGCAACAGACATCAATGGACAGTTTTCTTCTTTTCAGGAGGAAAAAACAGTGAGGGACAGTTTTAGACACTGGGGGATTGAGCACCCCCAGTGTTACTACTGTGTGTGGGGGGGATGCTGACAGTGAGGGTCACAGTGGAGGACAATTAGGGCCACCAGCAATAGACATCGATGGATGGTTTTCTTTGTTGCAGACTCACATTCCAGGCTGACCATAACACATCAGCCTGGCTTGCTGGGTGGTGTGGATCAAAGGGATGGCAACGTCTTTTGAAGTTGGTGCCATCCCCGCCCAGCAAGCCAGAAACTCCACCATTGTCAGGCTGAGTGATGATTGGTGTGGCACTGTTGCACCCCTGCAACACTGCCCTGTATTGGGCAGACAGTGTCACACCCCTCAAAGGGCACTCACATACCAACATGTTCGCTTGTGCTTGCTCACATGGTGAACACAAGAATGAAATGACATGCAATGAAGTGGAACTAAGAGAACAATCGGTGAGGTCACGTTACAATCTTTTAGGAGTCTGTCTGGACAGCTGTGGTGCCAGAAGACTGAAAAGTAGTCAGTGTGGCCCCCATTTTCAAGAAAGGGCAAAGTCAGACCTGGGCAACTACAGGCTAGTCAGTCAGATGTCAAAGCTGTATGAGGTCCTGTAGGCCATTATTAAACATTGAAAAATGGATCGCATGGCTGAAGCCAAGATTCTTCCCCTGTCTCAGAATAACTTTATGAAGCACCAGTCATGCCAGACCAACTTGATCAACTTCTTCGAGGGTGTGACCAGAGAAGTGGATAGGGAAAGGGCCCTAGACATAGTCTGTTTGGACTACAGCAAGGCCTTTGACACCATCGCACATGGCAAGCTTCTGAGCAAAGTACACTAGTGCAATATAAATGATACATGCACAATTCATACAACTGGCTTGGGAGCAGGAATCAGAGGACTGTAATGGATGGGCACTATGGCAAGGGGAAATGGGATAATCAGTAGCTTCTCTCAGGGATTGGTACAGAGATATGGAAGACAAAAGTTATGAGAAGAGTTTGGCAGCCCTTAGCATGTTTGTATTGGAGGAAAGGAGGCAGAGAGGGGTATGATCTCAGTTTGCTGCACATACAAGTGTATTGACAAACTGGAACAGACATATGTTTTATCTGGTATCTTCCAGTTGGACAGAGGGACATGCCCTGAAGCTTATAGTGGTCAATTCAATGGTAATAATAGGAAGCACTTTTTTCCTCCCAGAGAGTGGTGAAGCTTTGCAACACCCTACCAGACAAAGCAATAGTCATTAAGATAGTACAGGTCTTCAAAATAAGCTTGGTCAAATTTCTTCTTACTAAAGGAATTCTGAATACCCTGGATAGTAGAGCTGGTAGGGGTCCCCTTTAAGTTAGTACATGTCTATACAACATACTTATTGTTAGCTGATTTGAATCAAGTGCGGACATGATGGACATTGCTTTCCTTTAGACCCTAAAATACTATGTTACTGTGAATGACAGTACTAATGTTAGTGTAATTCCAAAAGAGTTTTGAACAGTCACTCAAAACCCGAAGAGCATCTCATGATACAATCATGAAGATTCAGGGGTCTTTTACCCTGTCACATTTCCCTCTCACTGTACAGCATCTTCATGTTTTAGCCCTGACTGGTGCCTTAACTTAATTTATTTTTTAATTTAATACAAATATTTACAAAATACAGCATAAATAAAAATAAAAGACTAGCTGTAACCCAAGCCATGGTCATGTCTTAATGCTTAATTATTTAGCATATTTAAATAGCATTAATTTATACTGCTTTCTTGTCGTTATTAAAGGGAGGCTTTCTCAAGAGGGCAGTTCACTACTTTTTAGAGAGGAACAATCTATTATTTTGTGTTTCTTTTAATTTACGAGGTATTTTATTCAAAGTAGAAAGTGTTCTGCAGATGTCTGAAGAGCATTTTAAATAAGAGGCAAGACTCATATTTCTTTGGGAGACTGAGAGATGATTCATACCCAGTTTGCATTCAAATTAATAATAAATCTAAAGGAATCTGGCAGAGTGGATCAGAGAAATTATGCTCCATCACTGTGTCCTGAAGGATTGAATATTAAATCATGATTCTGACAAGCAGCATTGGAGACTGCTACCTCATAGCCTAAATAAAACGATGGATCTCCACTGGGCAACAGTCCCTTGCTAATGGATGGTCACTCTCCGGAAGGAAAAAAAGCCTTTTTTCTTTACCATTAGTGGTCCAATTGTAGAACAGACATCTATGGGCACACCTGGATCAAAACAATCCTCTCAACTCACAAGACTGTCTTCATTAGCTCAGTAGAAATCTTTAGAGACTAGGGCACCAGCAAAACAGAAGTGGAAGGGTTAAATTGAGGGTCCTTCTGTTAGCAACAAGAAGACAATAAATAGAGAGTGCAAAAAAAACTGAAAGCATTGGTGCTTTAACACAAGGAGACAATATATCAAACACTTGAAATAATTGTACTCACAACCTGCTGTTCAGACACCAGCATCTGTTAATCTGCTTCACAGAATATTTGTAAGAATTCATTATTTGAAGACAGTGAAAATGTCACAGCAAAATGATAAATGTATCTTTCTTAAACTCATCAGGCTCAGAAATACAGTGTCTTATTATGTTTTAAATGCTAGAGATTAAAATTAGCCTGTTGACTCAGTGCTAAATGTCACAAATTGTGTGACCTTTGGCATCATCCTAGTACCTAATTTCTGCAATTATTATATTTACAGTACAATCACCTCCCCAAAAAAATAGATAAAAAAAAACACACCCACCTGCTCTTATAATGACCCAAATGCACAGTGTCCTATCTGATCACCCAAACTAATAAGTCAAATATACTTAGCATCTGGTGCCTTCTCTGCATCTGACACTGTCTTCTTGAATGATTGATCCCCTCACATACCTTCTGGTGAAAAGTTCATTCCTGATACCCCTTGTCCCCTTTCATTTTTACATGGGGGCATGATCCTGGCTGGTGACTGGGGTCTGCAGCCAGTAAGGTTAATCCTGGCAACTCAGAGGTTCAGTCCAAGGGTTGGTCCTGGCTATATTGCAATCATACCAAAAGCAGTTGTGTTGGGTTGACCATCCATGGCACTCCAGATATTACCTCATGGGTTTTAGCCCACCTGACAGGCTAGTGATGCACATGACCTAGGATCAAATTTCTAGTCCCCAGGTCCCAGGAGCCCCTGCTCTCCAGTTCAAATCATGCTTCTGATCAGGCTACAAGCACCCCAGGAGTCCCTGTATTGTGCCAGGAAGGTAGGCCTGTGGATTCCACAAAAAATAATATGTGTTTTTTTTTGTCATTTAAAATGCATCTTAGCCTGCCTACAACAGTTTTACTGAGTAAATACAGTATAAGATCAAGGATTGTAAATATTTGTTTGCATTGCAACAGCTTATGGGGCTGGATTGCTCTAGGCCAGCCTAGTTCTGTTGGTTTGTTGGCGTTTTTGCTTGGAGGTTCAATATATTGGAGCAGGTTGTGCTGTTCCACTATGGTTTTTGGGTTGTTTATTCAATCACCTCAATTTCTGCCATTTTTTTACCTTCTGTCGGCTTGTTTTTTATGAGTCTTATGTCAGCTTGTTTGTGTGAGCTGGGAGAGGATTCCATGAAGCATAGACATGCTTGGGCGTCCCCCACTGCTCATAAGGTGCAATTCACATTGTTGGTTAGCCCCAAAGAGGGTTTTCTTTTTGGCTGAAACTCAGAAGGAGAGCATTCCCATTGTTCCCCCTGAGAGGGAGTCCTCTCTCCGAGAGGAATTCTTCAAGGCCTTCCGAACTCAGCGTGGTCCACGCGACTCCCCCTCACCACATGCCAACCCTGCAGCTCGCTGGTGCCCTCTGTTAGTGTCGCCATGCTAAATGGTGCTGCGGTGACTCCTTGCTCCATGCAGGCAGCTTGAGCATTTGGGCAGGCCTCTGATGCACTAGCATCTTGAAGGAGTGGCCTTGCAGCGCTACTTCCTTCTCTCTCTCTCGCTTCTACCGCACTCTCTCCTAGTGGCGTCAGGAGAGCTATACATTGCCAGGCTCTGGTTATGGATCTGGAGAGAGAGAGAGAGAGAGAGAGAGAGAAGTTTTTTGTGAGGGATTCTGCTTGCCAGAACTGCTTATGCTCCTGTCCCTCTCTCAGCAGATTCAAGTGATGGGGGGGGAGAGTTGCTCTTCAAGTTCTCCTGTTGGAAGCCATACAGAATCTCTTTTTCTTGCCATGGGCCTCAGTGGAATCTCTTTCCAAGTGGAGACCACAAGGCTCTGTAGGTATAGGGGACAGTTTGTTGTGTTTTTACTGGGGCTACTAATTCAGGCCTAGACCCCTCTCACAGCAGCTAGCCTAGTCGGGCCCTTACTCCATCAGGCCTAGTTACTTCTCTTAGCAACCGGCCTGGTTGGGATTCACTGCTGCTCCTTCTCCTGCCTTCCTCCCTCCACCTCAGGGCACCTCTCTACAGTGGCTCTGCCTTCGAGGGAGGAGGCACACTATCATTGCATACAATCGGATTCGGTAAGCCATTTTGAGAAGGAGGGCCTCTGTTTTATGTAGGCTACTGAGCCTTCCTTTCTGCCCAACCCCTAGGTTGCATAGGGGGAGGGGAGTCAGGGAGGTCTGGCTCAGGTCTCCCCCCTCAGCCTGTCACAAGCCTGTCTGTAGGCCTGGGGCAATTTAGCTGTATGCCTGGGGGACAATTTCTGGACTACAAAATCACCCTTTTGGGGTTTGCCTATCTCATAGCGTTACCTTACAGATACCTTACAGTTATAGTCAGCAGAGGCTGCACCTGCCATTGGTTGGGGAATCCAGTCTTCCTCTGGAAGCCCACTATGGCTCCGGTCCTAATGATCCTCCCGTTTTTTTGTCTTCTCTCTCCACAGATGGTGAAGGCAAGAAAATGCACTACATGTAGTGCCAATCTGATGCCCCATAACGTGGGACCTTAATGCCCCGCATGCCTTCATGATGAAGATGACCTGTGTCTGGTGCAATCTCCATGGATGGGATTGGACATTACAGGACCCAGTGGAGCTTATTTGGATGGACCCGGGGGCCATCCTCTTACAGAATCAACAAGCAACGGTGGCCATGATGAAGAGTCAACAGAACTTCATGTTAAAGATCATGGAGAGATTGGAGGCCATGACCCAGCCCAAGATACCACCGACCCTGAAGCCACAACCAGAACCTGAGAATCCATGTGGAACAATGGGGAACCATCTGGACCCAATCGAACTACCCCCAAGCACCCTGATTCCAGACACAGGAGATGAATCGGGCGACAAACACCTCCCAGATGATGGGGAGGGCATTCTATCAAATGAAGAAGCGATGGAAACACAGTCTGTACCATCTCTCACATCCAAGTTATGCTCCTTTGACCTGATCCCAGGTCTCATGAGGATAATCAAGTCCACTATGGGGTTCGAGCTTGAGGAGGGCCAGCCTGACTCAAACCTCGAGCCCATGATCCTGTAGAGAAAAGCTACTAAGGAGACCTTTCCAGTTTGTCCAGCAATCAATGACATCTTTATTAAGGAATGGTAGGATGTCAGACAAAAGAAATCTAGACTGCATGTACCCCATTCAGGAGGACAAGGCTAGCGCCTGGTGTACTGCCCCCACTATTGACCGTGAGGTGGCAGCACTCAGCAAAAAGACAGTACTACCCTGTGGCACCATATCCCTAAAAGACCCTATGGATAAAAGGGTGGAGGACATGCTAAAGAAGTTATTTGAAATAGAGAGCATGGCAGCAAAGGCCTCCATGACTGCAGTATACACCACTCGTGCACAAATTTGATGGCTCAAGGAGCTCCTGGACAAGGTGGACCCCAAGACCAGGGAGTCCGAACTGCTGGAATGCACACCTGATGCTGCGAAATACTTGGTGGACATGGCAATAGACACTCTAAAATTAAACGCCAGGGCCACGGCCCTAGCAGCCATGCCAGGAGAGCTCTGTGGCTCAAACTGTGGGAAGTGGATAATGAGTCCAAGGCATTGCTACAGAACTTACCTGTGAAAGGCAAGCATGTTTTTGGGGAAGGCCTAAAAGAGTACCTAAAGCAGAAGGAGGAAGGGAAGGATCTCCTTAGAAACGAGAGCAGACCTACCTACCTCCCATCAAACAGACGGAGATTTCAAGGGGGGCAACAGATCACAACAGCCACGTAGAGATAACTATTACCAGAACAATTCCTTTCGGGGTAGAGGAGCTCAAGCAGGAGCACGTAACCCCTCCAACTCTAGCTACCAGACTTCCACCTTCCGAAGCTGAGGTTCCAAATTCAGAGGTAGAGGAAGAGGGAACAGGAACAAACAATGACTACAAGTCACCTCCCCCCCACACTCTGGCATGGGTTTTTTGCCCGCCAGTGGGCAAAAGACTAATGCTATTCCAACACATGTGGCGGGGTACAACCTCAGACAAATGGGTACTAGAAGTGGTGTCCTGGGGGTATTCTATACAGCTTTCCCACTCACCAGTACTGCACAGATTCGTAAGCTCCTCCATTTCAAAAAGAAGGGTGTCCGCTCATCAGGTCCAACAAATTTTGCTAGACTTGATGCAGAACAAGGCTATCCAACAGGTGCCTCCACATGAACAAGAAAAAGAGGTATACTCCATTTTCTTCCTCGTGCCCCAAAAAAAGGGGAACTCCACCCCATTCTAGATCTCAAGCACCTCAACAGTCACGTAGCCACTCAGAGGTTCAAGATGGAGACATTAAGGTCGACTCTCCGCAGCATTCAGGTAGGTGACTACCTGACTTCAATAGACCTGAGGGGCATGTATCTGCATGTCCCGATCAGGCCAAGTCACAGGCAATACCTGAGGCCCCTACTTTTCTGCAGCACACTGGGACCAAGTTCTGCAGCAAGATTACCATTTGCTGCAGAACTTCTGTGGCAGTGGTTTGGAATTTCTGTGTAAGTTCTGTGGCACTAACAAACTACCACATCACAGTGTCAGCTTGTCATCCTGACTTCACTTTCATGGCAGTGGTTATAGCAATCAGGATGGGGGAAGCACAGTAACACTAGTTCAAAAAAATAAGACTTACAGAAATAATTGTATGCCTAAAAAGGCAAAACAAAAAAATATCTATCCCTTAAGGTATTAGCCTATAGGGTAAATTAAATAAACAGAGGGGACCTTTATGTGATAGATAAGGCATTTCTATACTCATGCTGTCTATACCACTCATGAGGTTCCCACTGTGTATCACTTATATATTTATATGCAATCTGTAACACACATACAAATGTGAGTGTGTGTGTGTGTGTGTGTGTGTGTGTATATATATCTATCTATAGCGCGAGAGAGATAGATATATATATATATATATATATATATATATATATATACATATACACATACACATATATATATATATATATATATATATTTTTTTATTTCCATGAAATCGTATCCTCGTTCATACAGGTCCCTTTGGAAATGGAATAAACAGAATAGAGAAGATATTGCAAAACTCATTTTTCATGCCAACCTGCTTCCCCTGCAGTGTTGGGTAAGTTACTTTTTCTAATACTTTCTATTACTTTTGGAAACTTGTTCCAGAAAGCTCTGTGCAGTCACTAGCAAGGATGGAGAAGTACTGGAAATTGTAATACACCTTACAGTTACAATTACTTATGTACCACGGCTGGGTGGCGAACCAGACCAAAAGTTACCTGGTGCCCACACAACAACTAGAGCACCTGGGAGCAGAGATAAACACATCCCAGGGGTGGGCCAGGCCATCCCAGAAGAGGATAGAAACCATAAGGGCCTTAGCTTGCCAGCTGAAGGTCAACAGCCTTCCAACAATTGGGCAAATAACCCAGATGTTAGGCTGCATGGCATTGTGTATTGATCTAGTACCATGCGCCAGGTGGCACCTGAGACGACTGCAGAACTACATGCTGACACAAGGATCCCCGAATGAGGTCAGGATACCCTTACCAGACTCAGTACAATGCTTCCTAGTCTGGTGGACTGTGGACCAGTACCTCACATGAGGGGTTCCACTAGAGGCCAGCTACAATGTCACCATTGAAAGAGATGCAAGTCTCCTGGGATAGGGAGCATGCTTATGCTCCCTATCAGCCAAGTGTCACTGGACCATGCCAGAGGCCAGACTGTCCATCAACATGCTGGAGATGAGAGCAGTCTACCATGCCCTCAGATCCTTTCAATCGACCATCTCTGGTCAGACAGTCTTAATTCGCTCTGACAATCAAGTTACATTGGCTAACATTGCCAAACAGGGGGGCACCAGGAGCAGAGCCATGCAGAGAGAGGTGGTGAGGGTGCTGACCTGGGTCCATACCAATCTCAGGCACATTGGCGCTGTACATCTAGCAGGAAAACTCAATATATGAGCGGACTGGCTCAGCCGCCAACAGGTGCATCCAGGAGAGTGGCAGCTGCATCCCGATTTGTTTCAACTGATACAGGAGACCTGGGGTCCCATCTCCATGGATCTCATGGTGACAGTGGTGACAACACTCAAGTGAGGAGGTTCTTCTCCATGTACAGGAAACGTCACTCCCGGGGGACTGATGCCCTATCTCAGACTTGGGCATGGGATTGGTCGTATGTTTTTCCCCCCATTCCATTACTCCCACAGGTGCCATCCAACATTCGACAGTCTCACAGAACCATTGTCCTAGTGGCACCATACTGGCCAAGGCAAGCCTGGTTCTCAGCAGTCATAGCCATGGCGGTGGACAAATGCAGACTCCCATACTGACCGGACATGATAACGCAGGGACCCATGCGCCACCCCGCACATGGGACCCTGAAGTTAATGGCCTGGCTCCTGAGAGGCAGAGACTGTTGAAAGACAGGTACCACACATCAGTTATATCTACGCTAATGCAGTCTAGAAGGCCTTCCACTACCTCCACTTACAGCAGGCAGTGGTCCATCTTCATGGCATGGTGCAGGGACAGGGGTATGGATCTGGAAAAGGTCGACATGTCGACCATTCTGCTGTATTTACAGCAGGGTGTAGATAAGGGCTTATCTCACTCATCGCTCCGAGTACAGCTGTCTGCCATTGGTGCCGCCATTGGCCCCATAGGCCAACATAGCACAGGGGTACACCCAAACGCTATACGCTTTCTCAGAGCAGTAGAAGTACTGCACCCCAGGGTCCGGACTTTGATCACCCCTTGGGATCTGACCCTAGTCCTAGACTGGCTCAGCACGTGCCCTTCGAGCCACTGAGTCAGGTGGACTTGTTTTGGGCAGGACTGAAGGCCTGCGTCCTTGTGGCCATTTGTTCTGCTCACAGGATTAGCAAGCTGGGGGCTCTATCCTGTAGGGAACCTTACACCATATTCACCCCACAGGGGATGCACCTATGGACAGTCCCAGCATTCCAACCCAAGGTCACATCTGCTTTCCATAGGGAACAGCCCATTGAGCTACCCACTCTCTCTGCTAGAGTGCCAGGGGACACAATGATCCCTCATCACTTGGATGTGGGAGGCACTCTAGCCACGTACATATCTAGAACCAAGTCAATACATAAAACCCGAAAGATTTGTTATTGTGTCAAAGGGGCAATGACAGGGTAGGGCAGCATCCAAGACCACGAAAGTGAGCTGGCTCAAGAGAACCATTCTAGAAGCTTACAAGGCAAAGAATCTAACACCTCCAGAGGATATTAGAGCCCATTCCAGCAGGGCAGTAGCTACCTCCTGGGCAGAGAGAGCCAATGTGTCTACGGAGGACATTTGCAGGGTGGCCACTTGGACTTCCATCCTACCTTTGCGAGAGACTATAGGTTGGACTACTTGTACGAACTACAGACTCCATTTGCCACTCAGGTTCTCTTGGCAGCTAACTCCACCTCCTCTCACTCTTAGGTCACTCTGTCCCACCCATTTGGGTACAGTACTGCTGATTATCAACCCATGAGGTAATGTCTAGAGTGCCATGGATGGTCAACCCAACACAATGGTTGTTTACTCACCTGGTAAAGGTGATTGTGTTGGTTGACATCCATGGCATTCCACGGCCCTCCCATAGAGTGATCAGAGTGACTAGGAGGATAACTGTGTCATTAGAAAGGGGAACAGAGGGGCATTTTAAGGTGTATTTTTTCCCTGTTCAAGTCATCCAGGATGGCTGTCATCGGCCATTTAGGAGGCCGAGTATTAGTATCGTATTAATAGGTGAATAAAAAGGGCCTTCTAGCCACCTTCACAAGGTGTCTCAGTATGTATGTGTGTAGCAGCTAAAGCATATTGTGGTATTAATAACCTTATTTTCAGCTATGAAAGATTCAAACTGGAGAGCAGGGACTCCTGGGACCTGGGGACTAGAAATATGATCCTAGGTCATGTGCTTCACTAGTCTATCAGGTGGGCTAAAACCCATGAGGTAATGTCTGGAGTGCCATGGATGTCAACCAACACAATCACCTTTACCAGGTGAGTAAACACCCATTTCTAGTGTTGGCTATTGAAACATATGGACAAGCAAGAGCAGCTGCCAGATAATGACTGTTTGCTGGTCTTCATCCATAGACGAAGAGGTTCCCATTCATGAATCTCTTCACACTGTCCCAAACCTCAACAGTTCTCTCCTTCTGCAGCTTTAGCACTCCTGCCTGCTCATGAATGGGACTGGAAATATGTTTCTAGTGGTTAACAGTGTGCACCAAATACAGCAAGTTGGCCTTCTTCTCTAGCAAAAGCCAGGCGTTAGTGGTCACTCCTCCCCTCCCCTCCCCCACTTACCAACTCCCTCTTGGCATCCGGTCATCTGAAAAATCTCTGGGGCTGGTCACTGGCTATGTTGCAATCATACAAAAAGTAGTTACTAGTGTCTGCCATTGAAACATATGGACATGTGTATGGTCATATATATGCCTACACAGGACTGATCAGCGTGCCACATCTGTAATAGTTCAGGGGAAGGATGGACCACTTATATATTTTAGCCTTACTGGTTTAGGTCACAGAGGAACACAAAATAGGAAAGTAATCTAAAAGTCAGACAACCTTAGTACAAAAGAGTTTAGACTGGTTCTGCTTTAAGCAAGAGTGTATGGTGCCAAACGGCCCCTCACACACTCTGCAAAGGCACACTGATGAGTCCTGTGTAGGACAAAACAAGTGTTAGCGTCTTCCATTTTCAGACTTTACGGAGTGTGTGAGACATCATTTGGCACCATACACTCTTGTTTAAAGCAGAACCGTTCTGAACTCTTTCATGGTGACTTGCCTATACTTCCCATGATGCTTTGCATTATGGGGTTATATGTAATTTTACATTTCTATGAAACCTGGCTTTATTGCCAACGCCATTTCCATTAATCCATGCCTCTGTTCTTTTGTGCTGAGGTTCTTTGAATTTTAAATTAACCAGCTAAAGTCAAATATCTAATTGCACAAGTAAGCAAATACTCTTGAGAGCCATATTCATTCACAATTGGTGGTGGTGCAAACATATAATGTAGACCAGCTCCCAGTAGCCCCACCACCATTTTTGCCATACAAATATGTTTGACTTAGTCACTAGGGGAGGAGTCTCCCCTGCGACTAAATCATAATTCAAATGGTGCCACCCACTATCATACTGAACTGTATAAGCTACTGAGGTCTGTGCATGCTTGAGCATGTGGGAAATGACTCTAATGCCACAGTGTTCCTCCACTTACCTGACCCTCACCTTTAGGTCTGCTGAAGAGCCACAATACATGCATTTTACATTGGTTGTAAATGTTGTTACTGGTGATTTATGAGTGGTACTAAGTGATCACTGCAACCACTCATTACCAGTTCCTTGCACTCAGGTTGAAGCAGTGCAATAATCATTTAGCACAAATGCCTGGGGTCCCTTCATTTGCACTATATGTGTAAACTGGTGGCAGTTCCTGTATTAGGTGTGGGACTAGTTTGAAGGAGAATACGTATTTATATAGTGTTTCTTATGAAACACAGAAACATAGAAATTGTCAGCAGATAAGGACCGCTAGGCCCATCCAGTCTACCCCTAAGTCCTACACTTGTTTGCGGCCTCTGACCCTATCTGGTCAATGGCTTTTACCACTCCTTCGCACCTCTAAGGTTTCCCCATGCCTGTCCCAGACATGTTTAAATCCCTCCACTGTGCTCAATCCCACCACCTCCTGTGGCAGACTATTCCATGTGTCCACCACCCTTTATTTGAAGAAAAACTTCCTCACATTTCCTCTTAGCCTGCCACCTTCCAATTTCATATCATGCCCCTTCATTCTTATACACCTGCTATATTGAAAGATGTCTCCCACCTGTACCTTATTTATGCTGTCATGTCCCCCCAATCTCTCCTTTCCTCCAGCTAGTACATATTGAGGTCATTATGTTTTCTGGTACAAGCCCTGTACCAACTTAGTTGCTCTTCTCTAGACTGCCTCCACCCTGTCAATGTTCTTGTGAAGGTACGGCCTCCAGAACTGCACACAGTATTCTTGGTGAGGTCTCACTAGTGTTTTATATAATGGCATCACTACCTCCCACCTTCTGTTGGTGATGCCTCTGTCTATGTACCCCAGCATGCCACTGGCCCTCCCTGCATCATGTGTACTTTGCTTAGACACCTTTAGATTATCTGAAATGATAACCCCCAGGTCCCTTTCTTCCCTGCTGATCATCAGCAATCCCCCCATCCTGTAGTTCTCCCCAGGGTTCCTTCACCCAGGTGCATTATTTTGCACTTCTTTGAATTGAACCTCAGTTGTCACAGCTCAGACCATTTTTCAAGCTTCACCAGGCCCCTCTTCATTTTCACCACCCCTTCTACAACTAAATCATCCCATTCCAAGGCAAAAATATGGGACTTCAGAGGAGATGACTTTGATAAGATGGCCAACAGAGTTAAGCTAGCCCTGGCAAAAAGAAACACAGGTGAGGGGGTACAGGCAAAGTGGGCAAGCATTAAGGATGCAATACTTGAAGCAACATCCCATTGTGTTAGACAGAAAAGGAAGTGCAAAAGAATAAGGAAACCACTTTGGTTCTCAAATACAGTAGCAGAAAATGTCAGAGCCAAAAGGCTGGCCTTCAGGAAATATATGGAACACAGCGGGATGAAGATAGGGAGGCATACCAAACTGCCCTAAGGGAAGCAGGGAAGGCAGTAAGGCAGGCAAAGTCCCAAACTGAGGAAACAATAGCACAAACAGTAAAAAAAGGTGACAAGACTTTCTATAGATACATTAGTGAAAGGAGAAAGTCCAGAGGAGGTATTGCTAAGCTCAATTGAGAAAATGGGGCGTGTGAGGAGGAGGACCCTGTAAAAGCATCTATCCTAAATAGATACTTTTGCTCAGTATTTACTGAAGAGAAGGTAGGGCAGGGCCCAAAGCTCAGTACCATGGACACAGGGGGGAGGGAGGTGAGCACTACTCCCTTCACAAAAGAAAGGTTCCTACAAGAGCTCGCTAAGCTCAGGGTGGACAAGGCAATGGGACCTGATAGCATACATCCCAGGGTACTAAAGGAGCTAAGGGTGGAACTAGCAGAGCCATTAGCAGAACTGTTTAGTGAGTCTCTGAGCACAGGAGAGGTCCCAGAAGACTAGAGAAGGGCTCATGTGATCCTGCTCCACAAGAGTGGTAGCAGGGAGGAGGCAGGGAACTACAGACCAGTCAGTCTTATCTCAGTAGTGGGCAAGATTATGGAGGCACTCCTTAAGGAAAGGATAGTGCAACACCTGGAATACATAGGGGCACAGGATCCAAGACAGCATGGGTTTACAAAAGGAAGGTCCTGTCAAACTAATCTCATAGATTTCTTTGACTGGGTAACCAGAGTGGTGGACCAAGGGGGAGCAGTTGATGTCGCCTACCTTGACTTCAGCAAAGCTTTCTACACTGTTCCACATAGAAGATTGATAAACAAGCTGGGTAGGCTTGGGGTGGGTCAGAAGTTGGTCAACTGGGTGGCAAACTGGTTGACGGGCAGAAAACAGAGAGTGGTGGTAAATGCTATGCAGTCAGAAGAGATTCAAGTCACAAGTGGGGTACCTCAGGGATCAGTCCTAGGGCCAGCCCTCTTCAATATCTTCATCAGTGACATTGCAGATGGACTAGAGGGAAAGGCTTGTCTGTTTACAGATGACACAAAGATCTTCAACAAAGTAGATGATCCAGATGAGGTGAGCAGAATGAGAAGAGATCTGGATAAACTAGCAAAATGGTCAGAAGAGTGGCAACTGGGATTCAATGCAACGAAGTGCAAGATCATGCACATAGGGAAGAGAAACCCTGAAGCCACCTATAGGCTGGGAGGGGAGTTGCTGGCAGCTACAAAGGAAGAAAGAGACTTGGGCATCATCATCACCGATGACCTGAAATCATCCAAGCAGACCTCTAAAGCAGTAGGTAAGGCTAGGGAGATGTTAGGGTGTATTAGTAGGGGTATCACAAGTCGTAAGAGGGAGGTAATAATCCCTCTTTATAAGACACAGTTTAGGCCCCATCTGGAGTACTGCATGCAGTACTGGAGGCCACACCTTCACAAGTACATTAACCAAATTGAGGCAGTCCACAGAAGGGCAACCAAAATGGTGCAGGGACTGCATCAGAAGACATATGAGAACAGATTAATGGAGCTCAATATGTATACCCTAAAGCAGAGGAGGGAGAGAGGTGATATGATCGAAACATTCAAACACCTTAAGGGCATTAACAAGGTGAAAGAGTCTAATATGTTTCAATATAAGCAAAATAGCAGAACAAGAGGACATAGCATGAGATTAGAGGGAGGCCAATTAAGGGGTAATGTGAGGAATTTCTTTTTCACAGAAAGGGTGGTGGATGCATGGAACAGCCTACCTCAGGAAGTGGTGGCTATGAATACAGTGCAGGACTTCAAACAGGTGTGGGATAGGCATAAGGGAGCAATACAGATCAGTATGAATAGATAGGCCACTGACAGCAAAGGATGATGGCACATTTATAAGGTAGAAAAAGAAATGGGCAGACTGGATGGGCCTTGTGGTCCTTATCTGCCATCAACTTCTATGTTTCTTTGTTTCTGGAGTATCCACCGTGTTGCAGATCTTGGTGTTATCTGCAAACAGGCAGACCTTTCCCTCTAGCCCTTCCACAGTGTCACTAATGAAGACATTAAACAGAACTGGTCCAAGGACTGATCCCTGAGGTACCACGCTGGTCACCCCCTCTCCCCGGATTGGATCTCATTCACCACCACCCTCTGCTTCCTGTCCATTAGCCAGTTTCTAACCCAGTCAACCACCTTGTGACCCATGCTTAGGCTGCCCATCTTGTTAACCAGCCTTTTATGTGGACCAGTTTCGAAGGCCTTACTGAAATCAAGGTAGGCGATGTCCACAGCGTTCCCCCTTCCCAGATTTATTTCCTTCATCACCCAGTCAAAAAATCTATCAGATTCATCTGACACAACCTTCCTGCTGTGAATCCATGTTGCCTCGGATCCTGGGCACCATTGGATTCCAAGTGTGTCACTATTCTTTCTTTAAGCAGTGCCTCCATGATCTTACCCACTACTGAGGTGAGGCTGACCAGCCTAGAGTTCCCTGCCTCCTCCCTACTACCACTTTTGTGTAGAGGGACTAAATGTGCACTCTTCCAGTCCTCTGGAACCACTCCTGTGTTGAGTGACTCAGTGAACATGGCTGCCAGAGGCACTGCTAGTGCTCTGCGCAACTCCCTTAATATCCTCAGGTGTATGCCATCAGACCCCATTGCTTTGTCCACCTTCAGTTTTGTGAGCTCCTCCAGGACTTTCTCCACTGTGAATGGACTTGTGTTTACCTCAACCCCCCCCATGTCTGTTACCCAGCTGTGGTCCCTGCCCCTCCCCTTCTTTAGTGAATACTGAACAGAAGTATTTGTTCAGTATTTCTGCCTTTGCCAGGTCTCCCTCCTTACATTTCCCTGTAAGGGGAAAGGGGAAATTGTTTAACCAGGAAAGGCACACTAAGCCAGAGCTTGTTTCCAGGTGTGACCTGAGAGCACAGAGAAGTTAAGTGACTTGCTTCGGGTCACACAGTATGTAACTGAGGGCTGATGGGATTCAGACCCAGGTCTCCAGGTTTGCAGCTCAGTGTCCTTAACCACTTCACTGAACTGCCTCCTGTGCCACCTCTGAGTCTTACAATCCCTCCCCTGGTTTTCCTTCTTTCACTGATGTACAGTACCTATAGAATGTGTTATCCCCATTCTTCACCACCTGCTCTAATCTTTCTTTGTTCTGTGCCTTTGCACTCCTTACAGCCTTCCCCACTTTTCTTAGATTCTTTAGGTATACCTCCCTGTCTTCCTGTCTTTGAATCGCCTTATATTTCCTGAAACTCGCCCTTTTGGCTCTTACTTTGTCCGCCATCTCTCTCGAGATCATAGTGGTTTCCTCCTTCTTCTGCCTTTGTTTACCATCTTGATGCATTTTTCCTCACCTCCTCCACTATTCTCTTCAGGTGTTACTACTGCTCCTCGACTCCCCCCCATCTCCCTCCTCGCCAGGGCTTCTTTGATACATTTCCCCATATTAGCAAAATCCACCCTCCTAAAATCTAAGACCTTTGCCTTTGTGTGACTAACTTACATTTTGTATCCCAAAGCACTTTACAAACAATGAGAGGCTGGTTGTGAAGATACTGTAAATGTGTAGTGGCAGTCATTTCTCACATCAACATCCACACACAGCCTTGGACAATTTCATAAACTAGTTTTATGGAAAGTAGGACATCGACCAAGACATAGGAGAAAATCCTCTAATCTTGCAAAAAGTGCCTTGGGTTCCTTTACTTCCACCTGGCCACCCACCAAGACAGCACCAGTGATGAGCAGAAGGGACCTCAGTTTAACATATCTGCAGGACAGCACACCCGACAGTACAGCATCCCCTACTACTACACTTGGGTATCAGGGTTTATGGTATGAGACCAAGCCTGCTGTGGGACTAGAACCCATGACCTTTGGACCAGAGGCAGCTGTGCCACCAACTGAGTCATGCTGGCACAGTGTTTGGTGTGCATACCCCTTTAACTTTAAAGACTTCAACAGTTTCCACATTAATGAAGTCTATTCCACAATGTCACTTTCTGTCAAATAATATTCTGCAATATTTTTTTTCTTAATCTTCCCACATTAATTTCCCAGTTATATCCTAGTCACTTGTTATATTAAGTAGCGCTATCTGATCATAGAGTTATTTTCACCAATTTAAAGATGATTATATCTGCTCCTAATATTCCTTACTCCCTTCAGAACAACCTCAGGTAAGATTTTAATAGAACAGTGTTTAATTTGCTGCCCCATTACTTCATTAGTGTGGTTTGTCTCACTCATCTGCAGTTACATCAGAGGACCAGCTGTTAGTGGCACCAGTCAACACTTACATTTTCTTATGATTGAGCAGCAATGCTGCCACAACTGCAGCAATAATAGTTACCATATTTTAAATAATAGCCAGCATTTTTTACACGTGAGTAACAGCACTTTTATTTTTCTATTACAACCTCCCAGTTGATATTTTCAGTTACAACCAGGAGGTTGTAATCAGTGCCCATCAATCAAACTCGGCTCCAGTAACCTCATTGGCCATTCAACTTTCTGTGGGAAAGCTGAACATCTCACAAAACATGGCAGCTCTGTTCCTGCAGTAGTGAGCACTCCAAGGAACTCTTGTTTCCCCTCACACCCGTGAAAGGTACAAATTCAGATTTTTGTCATACACATCTGGTTGATCCTGCCTTTAGAAGCGCACCACTTTCCTAGGCGACCCCAGGACAAATGCGGTGGCAGTGGCGCAGGTGGTGAGGGAGCGGTGAGGGAGGCAGAGAGACCAAAATCACAGTAAAGCTGCATTAAACACAATAAACCACACCGCGGCTCTTGCTAACACAGACATTCCCACTGAAATAAAAAAAAATAAATAAGTAAATGAATGTCTGAACTAAAAGGACACAAAAGGCAGTGTGTATGTATGTATGTGTGTGTGTGCGTGTCTGTGTGTGTCCCTCTCTCTCTCTCTCTCTCACACACACACATAAAAAATGCTGGCCATTAATTAAATAAAATAATACACAGGTTAGTGTGTGTAAAACCTGAATTTGAGACACAACCTCTGTGTGGGATGCTTTTATAAACCCCTCTGGCTTTGCCCTCAGGGTTTATGTAGAATCCCACACCTCGGGTGTGTCTAAAATTCTAGTTACACACACCCACTCATGTATTATTCTATATTAAATGAACAATACACAGTTATTTTATTTTTATCCTGTAGTAGTGATGCCATAACTGCAGGAGTAGCAGTTGCCAAATTACAAGTGCAGCATTAAATACTGATACATTTCAATAAGTTGCTTCCTTGATATCCTGCAGTAGTGATATCACATCAGCAGGGTTAACAGTTAGAACTTCCTGCTCCATGATAATAATAAGAAAACAAACCACTCTTATAACACCATTCAGAACTCTCTCATTAGAATTTTAACATGTTGATACAGTTGGGTAATGCACGTTTCCCAACTACAGTAAAATGAATGAATTAAGGAGAATATGGCACATCTGCAAATCTAACAAGCTACCAAGTTTCTACAATTATAAAACTTGCTTGTATTTTGTAACAATTTTCTTTCCCAAACTGAAAGTGGGGTGCATTTTTCTCCCTGTGGAATTCTTGTAATTTGTATAAGGGATTCTGATTAATTTTTCAGAACTCTGCAGTAGAATTTCTAACATTCCATAGCTCTTCAGTAACAGTTTTTCTTTCACAGACCAGCAAAGGCTTTAGCCCCAGGTCTGGCCATATTTCTGAAAATTCAGAATGAAGCTCTCATGCACATGACAACCCTGTGAATATAGTTGCAACCTCTGTGATATTAAATGCAATCAGGAACTGAGGACTGGATTCTCAAAATACTTGGAAGGTGCAAAAAAATGTGTAAGTCCCTAAAAATTTTGCAGTTGTGGAAAAAGGGGTAATTGCACTAAGTGGTATACACAAAACTTCCACAGTTGCAGGAAAAATGCACTGTGGACTGTGGAAAAAAGTGCAGCTCCGGAACTTCCTGAGCCAAAAAAGCCATTGAAAAGTATGGTATATCCCTTTAAAGGCTATTCTCAGCCACTTTTTTTCCCCTCAGTTGTGGAAAGAATGTTGCACACATGCTGCACCACAGAGAGTGAGGCGTAACTCACCTTGAGCAAAAAGCAGTGTACTAACAATTGGGATACAATTATAGTGGGGCTTCAGGCACCAGCAGCTGCAAACCTGTGGGCTGTATAGTAGTCTCAGTTGACACAATACAAATAGCACACATTTCCATTGAAAGGCAACAAACCACAACCACATGATCCAGTGCAGCCCATAAAGGAGCCCCCACAGGCAGTAGAGGCAGAGGTGGTAACAGCCAGAAGTGTGTGCTATAGATGCAGGAGAAAGAAACAGCTCAGAAAGAGACACAACCAACAGATACTTATTACCAATGTGTGCAAGGCCCTGCTGGTACAGGTGGTGCTACCATGGTCCCAGTTGTGGAACTGGCTGCTTGCCTCACTGGGAGTGCTGGTTCTGCTGCAACTTTTGAAAGAATGTCAACGTCTCATGCTCCACTTATTATGGGGCACCTGCTGTTGTTCTGTCTCCTGGGCCTTTAATATTATTTTTGCAGCTACAGAAAAAATATTGCGGATTTTCAGAACTTGTGGAATTTTGCAACTCATCTGTTTTGCGATTTTCTGCAACTGCGGAACTTTTGTTTGTTAATATGCTGCAACTAAATTTCTACAGTGCTGCAAGCCATTTTTCCACAACTACGGAATTTTTGGCTCGCTTTGAGAATCCAGCCCTGAGTGCCTGGTTCACAGTCGCTTAGTGTGTGGGCCATAATGGGGGGTGAATGGGAGTCCCAATGGGAATACACATCTAACTGGTATCCACAAAGAGCCTACTTAGTAATTAGGGGAGAAATCTCCGCTGGTGACTAAGGGGTATTGCAAATGAAGATTGACAGATTTAGTGGGAGCAAATAAGGTTTCCATCAATTAATATCTGAAGTGCTACACACACAGCCACTGTGGATAGCAAAGGGCCACCCACAGTGGCCATGCACATATTTGCTACTGCCTAACTCATCCACCTTCACACACCCGCACCTGTACCTTAAGGTCTGCTGCTGGGTCCATGGATTTTTGCCACTGTTGGTCTCTTGATGTCTTCCATGGTGGTCTTTTGACCTCCCTGGCCAACCCCAGTCCAAAACGTTGCCCAGATGTCTAGTGGATCCCCATTCTTCTCCACATGTGTTTTTTTATAATCTGGTCCTTTGGCAACATGCATTCTCTGCAAGCTTCTCAATTCATCAGCACTCCACAACAACATGCTGTAAAATTGCTTTTAGTAGACCTACATTAGTAAATGTTACTAAGGATGCAACTTCATCTTGCAAGGGTCAGCATGCTCTGTGGGTGGCACTGCAGGCCATTTCAATGGCTACCCCTCTCCTTCCCTGCACAGTCACAAGGCAGTCCTTGACCATGCATGGAAAGGATGCAACCCCCTTTGTTGATAGGCTGGGGACTCTCAGGAAAGGGACAGCTGCAAAATCATTGGAACAAAGATTTCATAATGGTCCACATGTGACTGTGAATTAGGCCCCAAGTATATACTGTAAAGGATTCTGCTGAAACAGATCTTTAGAACCCCTATCTTTCAGGTGAATTGACTTCACTGTTAAGTAGGCACAATGTCTGCAATAAGAACACATTTCTGCCTCTTGCTTTATTTTCTGTGGATTTTTCCCTGCAGTCCTGTAATTGCAGAATCCCATCAGGACTAATATTAGTACCACTTAAAACTCCTGCTACCAGCAGCGCATCTGAGACATAGTCACTCTTCTGCCCTTGGTGTCTCAGCTAGTTTATTCTGAATATTACCCCTTACTTCAAGTATACATAAGTTATTCTACAGGATATACCTTGATAACAGGCTTCTTGCATCCTGGATCCTCCCATGCTTGTTCTGTCAATGAGCCAATACAACCCACAGTGTTACTGGATTTGATGGAAAGGATGACCAGAAAACTTTCCAATTAAGGACAGTTAAAAAGGCTGCCTGAGTAAGTAATGGGAGCAGAAGAGCAAGAATCTAGAGCTTGGCTGGTGCAGTAGACTTCATTCTGTAGTAAAGGAACAAATGAGGTTCTTGTCACCATCACTTATTGAAAACGTGCCTCTTAAGGGTCAGATCCCCATTACAGAGAAAAGTTTTTATATGCTAAAATAAGAGTTATTTATGTTGTCATCTGACACAGTCTGGGAAATAAATAAACAGCTCTAGCTGCATACACAGCTGAGATATTTTGTTACAATGCTGTGTCTGGTGTGAATCTCCTTTCACTTGCAGAGGTCTGGGTTTCAGTGTCAGCTTATAGATAGTGCAAAAATTTAGTTAGTTCAAAGTGGACAGTAATCCATATCAGAAAACTACAACACGGGGCGCTGATGAGCAGCTAAAGGAACTGGTTGCACTACTTTGGAGCTCCGTAATATAGAATTAAAATTGTGCTTAAAAGTTGATTTCCTGCAGGATTTTATCAATTAAAACATACCTAAGGCATTGTAAAGATGGACGATTACATTACTTCAGGCAAATCAGCAAATCAAACGGCCAAGAATGTAAGAAAAAATGCGAACCCGGAGGGAGGCGCAGCAAGTGGACAAGGCCCAATCTCCTTATCGGCAGCTGTGGTCATGGCGATTAGCAGGGCAGTATCTGAGCAGGTTTTGGCCGACCTTAAGCCACATTGGGACAGCATGGAGCAAACACTAAAGGAGGTGGCCCAAGAACTAAAGCAACATGCGAGACAACTCGGCGAAGTGGAACTGAAAATATCGGACGTAGAGGATCAAAATGCTGAGATACCAAATAAGATGCAGCGCTTAGAGAAGGAAGTAGAAAAATTAAAAGAAGCTCTAGATTATCAGGAGAACTATAGTAGAAGGAACAATCTCCGAATAAGAGGATTGCCTAGAGCGCAGAAGGTGTCAACTTGCAGAAATTCTGTTCGGAGACACTACCAAAGCTGCTAAAACTTGATCTGGGGGGAAAAAAAGCTTAAGATTGAAAGGACAAATAGGGCCTTAGCCCCAAGACCTCCAAATGACCAACCACCATGACAGGTAATCTTTCAATTACATAACTATCAAGACAGACAGGCCTTAATGTTAGCATTTAGAAATCAAAAAGAATTAATATACTATGGCCATAAGAATATGTCTCTTAGAGTGCAAAAAAAGAGACAGCAATTCAATGTCCATATGGATGGTTTAAGAAAACGAGGGCTGGAATTCTATATGATATACCCAGCAGCAGTTAAAGTTAAAGTGGAAGGAGCCACCTTCTCTTTCTGGGAGGTGGAAAAGCTACAAGCCTTCATGGATGACTGGGATAGGAAAAATAAGAAAACATGAGGAACTGCCAACTGACCAGGAAATGGGAGAAATACTGTTACACGGTTGTTGATTCCGTGGTCAGCTAATACCAGGGAACAGACTATAAGGGAAAAAATAAAACATATAAATGAAGCTTGAGTTCTGTTTCGTATGGTTGTGAAAGCTCTTGTCTTTTGCTCTTACATTCTTCCCCATGCTGAACTGATGTGGAGATTTGCAGCGGCTGAATTTCAACAGGAACCTTACTGTAGGCCTGGTTGGAGCAGGGTGATTTCTGAGCTCAGAACACTGCATTTGCAAATATAAGAGAGGAATAAAATGGCTTGTAAATAATAGACTGACCCCCCCCCCGATGTGGACTAGAGACAGAACTGTTTTCCCTGACAAGGGCAGATGGCACCAGGGCTGAGGGAATTATGCAGGATGGAAGAAGCTGGACTGGGCCAAGAAAGATTGTTAACAGAACAGGCCAAGAAAATTTCATGATGAAACCAGCCAGAGACTTGTGGGTCGAAAAAGGAGCTATGCAGAACTGGGTTTCAAGGATCGAATGATTTATGGAGGGGGTTCTTGATAAGGGAGAGTTCTGAGGGAAATGGAGAAGGAGGAAGAGACTCACATGAATAAGGGAAAGCATGGATATAGCATGGGGTAAGAAATGGGAGGGAGGGAAGAAGAAGTAGTTATAGGATATAAAGTAAGCAGGGAAATAAAAGAGTAAATAATACTTGATACGGGGTAAGGGTAAGATAGATAGTTAATACACTGTATGGTGTAATTTTGTAGGAAATTAAGAGGCAGTAAAAGGGGAATCGAAAGATTCGAAGCACGCAGTAGAAAATGAGACATAAGAACGGAGCTGAAGTAGGACGCAGAAGAGTTAGATATCATACTTAAAATAATGGTATGTTTCAAAGGGGGGGAACAGTTGGGGTTAGGGAGGGGACGGGAAAGAGGGGGGATTGTTAGTTTATTTGCAGAGACAGTTGGGGAGGGAGGTTGGAGTTAGTAGTATAGGTTTAAAGTTTATAGGTGTTATTAGTAATGTTAGTGTTAAAATGGTCTGTGTACTGTATATTACAAGTGTAAAGAGCAGTCATACAGATACCTGGACATTTAAAGAATATGAAACATGGGAGGATGGCTAGTGTAAATCAGGGGCCTATCTATGGGACCAAAATAGTCTCATGGAATGTGAAGGGTTTTACGTCCTCTGCTAAGAGAGCGAAAATACTGGTGGCTCTGAAATGAAAGAAAGTGTCAGTAGCTTTGCTTCAAGAAACTCACTTATCTAAATGTGAACATAAGAAATTGGTGAGGGGATGGGTTGGGGCCTGCCACGCAGCGGCATATAATAAAAATAAAAGAGGGGTGGCAATTTTAATAAATAAGGTGCTTCCCTTTAAGATTCAACGGGTGGTATGAGATCCCATGGAAGGAAGATATATCTTTGTGGTGGGGGAATTGGCAGGTAAGCAACTTAAATTTGATGATGTATATGCACCGGCAGATCATGATAAGGCCTTTTATCAGAAGATACTTGATGTGTTAATTAAAGAACAATTCCCTAACCTTATTCTTGGGGGAGACTTTAACTGTGTGGCAGACCCCAAAATGGACTATTTGGGAAATAGAGATAGAGCAGACAAAGCGATACAACAGTGGCTAGTTGGGCTAGCAGAACTGGGACTAATTGATGGGCGGCGAACGGCTAACCCAGGGCTGAAAGAATATACATTTTATTCCAGATCACATAGTTCATGGTCACGGCTGGACTATATCTATATTCAAAGGAATTTATACCAATATACGAAGGCAATGGAACATAGCCCAATATTTCTCTCAGATCATGCTGTGGTGAAGATGGAGATAGGATTAACCCAGGGTAATGACCAGGGGGTAGATGGAGGTTCCCTACTTATACGCTGTTCAGGGAAGATTTCAGAGAGTATATAAAAGAACAATGGAAATTCTACAAGGAGCAGAATAAGGGAACAGTAGAAGCTGCGAGCACCTTCTGGGAAGCAGGTAAAGCATATATGCGAGGAGTTATAATAGGGTTTACAGCTAAGAAAAAGAAAGAACGGAGACAGAAACAGAGGGAGCTAGAGATTAGAATAAGAGATTTGAAAAAAGAGATACTTAAAGGAGGAGGGGAAGAAAAAAGAGAATTGAGGCTGGCAAGAGAAATGCTTAATGCAAATTTAGATAAGGAGGTTAATACTAGAATCCTCTTTGCAAAGCAGAAGATATATGAATGGGGGAATAGGCCGGGCCCTCTGCTACTTAGGTTAATGAAAGGAGGGAAAAGTAGCCATAGAATAATCCAAATTAAAGATAAGATGGGGAGACTGTTAAAAGAAGAAAAGGAAATCAGGAATAGATTTGGAAAATATTGTGAAAGTCTATACTGTGCTGGAGTGTGGAGGTAAAGAGGGGGAAAGAGAAGATTTTCTCAGAGGCTTAAAATTCCGAAGCTGAATGAGGAACAAATGGAGAAATTGGGGGCCAAAATTACTATAGCGGAGGTTAAGAAACCAATAGGGCAGCTAAAGAATGGTAAGGCTGCTGGTCCTGATGGGTTTGGGGAGGAATATTATAAGCTGCTGAGGGAGGAAATTGCAGGTACCCTGTGCAACATCATGGAGGAAACCAAAGAGGGTTGAGGAATACCTAGAACATGTTGTCAAGCTCTTATTACAGTTATCCCTAAGCCAGGTAAGGATTTAAAGGAATGTGGGTCATTTAGACCAATCTCTCTTTTGAATCAAGATTGTAAAATAATGACAAAGTGCTAGCTGGGAGGTTGAGGAAATGCTCCCTGCTGGTTAGTCCAGATCAGACAGAATTTGCTAAGGGCTTAATCGTATCACAACCTAAGAAGGTTATTGTGATCTGGTGCAGGTACTAAACATCTGGGAAAGGCTTGTATTTTGTCAACGGACAATGAAAAAGCGTTTGACAGAATTGAATGGGAATATCTCTTGCAAATTTTGTAGAGATATGGACTGGAGGAGGGATTTATAAAAATGGTAAGTGCTTTTTACAAAACCCCAAGAGCACAGGTTCTGATCAATGGAGTACCCACCACAGAATTTAAATTGCAGAGAGGAACATGAGAGGGGTGCCCATTATCACCCCTTTTGTTTGCTTTAGCAATAGAGCCATTGGCAATCAAGATTAGAAAAGATGGCCACATTCAGGAAGTTAAGGGGAAATAGGAAGGGAAACATGTTATTACGCTATACGCAGATGATATTCTGCTGTTCCTCACCGAGCCAGATACATCGATCCCAAAAGTCTTATTAGTCATAGAACAATTTACTGAATTCTCGGGTTATAAAATTAACCTTCAGAAATCGGAGATTATGTTTATGGGGGGAGGTGAAAAGAAGAAGGAAGTATGGGGGTTTAAAAGTAGTGCAAAGAACATTTACAAATTTGGGCATAGAAATAGGGAAAACATTAGGGGAGCTATATGATGAAAATTATAAGCCATTAAGAAAAGAAATTATACAGGACCTCAGTAGATGGAAAGAGTTGCCAATATTCTCGATGGGAAGAATCAATGTATTAAAAATGAATGTGCTTCCTAGAGTGTTATATATTATGCAGATGCTGCCTTTCTGCCCAATGAAACAAGACATAAAAAAGTTAGAAAAAGCCTTTATAGCCTTCATGTGGAAGGGTAAACATCTGAGAATCAGCTTGAACAGACTAAAAGTGCCTGTAGCACAGGGGGGACTTAATTTTCCAGATGTTATGGGATACTTCCTGGCAACACAGTATAGATATATCCAAAATTCGGTAAACAGGAAAAAAGTAGCTAGTTGGCTGGATTTAGAGAAAGAAGGGGTACTGGGGAGGGTGTCAGGATATTTGGGAGGAGAGGGCCTAAAAAGATATAACAGAATGAAAGCATCCAATCTTATGGTTGTGGCGAGTTTAAAAGCGTGGGATAAAATTAGGAAGAGGCAAAGTACAGATAAACCTGATACACTGCTGGTACCACTGGTAGGGAATCGGGAATTTCTTCCAGGACTGGAAGATGAAGGATTTAAATTGCAGCAAACTAATGGGATAAGATGCATGGCAAATTTAACTACAGGGAATGGTATGTATACCTTTCAGGAATTGAAAGAGAGACTGAATCTCCCAGCCTCACACCTATATAAATGCTTCCAGGAGAGAGACTATTATAAGCAACTAGCTGGTACCCAGGGTAACTCGGATCAGCTATCTGAAACAGAAAGAGAAATACTAGGAGTCCTTAAAAATGAAAAGGGACGTATAGGGAAAGCAGTGAAAATAGACAGAAAGTTTTTCCAAACATCTGCACAGGTGGCTAAAAAGTGGTGGGAAAGAGATATATAAGAGGATATTAGTGAAACTAATTGGCAGCAAATGCTAGAGTCTCATAAAGGACTGTTAGTCTGCAATAAATACAAGGAAGTACAATTAAGTTTGTACAAAGATTATATTATCTACCTGCCATGGTACATATATTTAGTCCTGGGATATCTCCAATGTGTAACAAATGCAAAATAACACAGGGTACGTACAAACATTACTACTGGGATTGCATCATGATTGTGTCTTACTGGAAAGATATTGCGAAGCAAATCACAGCTATGAAAGGGCAACCTATGGAATTCTCGTATAAATCACTATTACTGGGTGTGGAAGGGGAAGAAGAAGATGGGGACTGGATTACAGTATGTACCCCAGATGGATTAGAATCATTCTGGTAGTTGCTAGACAGGCAATTCAAAATGTTTGGACCTCAACTTGGGCCCCCACATTAGAGCAATGGAAAGAGCTCACACTAAAGGTCCTTGCAGTAGATAAATTAACATACTGTCTGAAAGGAGAAGAAAATAGATTTGAAAGGGCCTGGACTGAATATCTATGCACATTGAATATAAGGGACATATTATTGTTAGAAGGTAGTGGCACAGTGTACTAAAAGAGTTTAGTGGGTAAGAAAGGGGATGGGAAGGATATTCTTTACAGAGAAGCTAAACTGAAAAAAAATGAGATACACTTGTACAAATTACACTGAAATAAAGCAGACACAGACATAGGCCAGATCAAATTTTAATTTTCTTTTCAATACCAAAAGTCATTAGGTTATTGACTTTTGTTTCTGTTGTTCTTTTTGGTTTATAGTTTTGTTCTTGCTATATAGTCAGAGTGTAGATAGTGGTAGACCTAGAAAACAAACAAAAAAAGAGAAAAATGACAGTAAGAGATTGAAAGTATCTGTAAAATGGAATATATAGAGCAACATGGAGTTGATTTTTCATGCTGCTATTATGGATGTATTAACCAAATATAATGACTGTGATTGATTGTCAAGCAATGTCATATGATAACTGTCACTCAATAAATATATTAAACAAAAAAAAAGAAAACTACAACACACAGGATGTCACAGTGCATGTCTTTCCACCACAAATCCTATCATGGTCTCCTCTAGTGACCGAGAAACACAATCCCAGTTCAAACCACCCAGTGTGCCTGATGTAAAAATGTAGAGAAAGGCAGCAACCACCAGCACCACTTGTCTGTGTGCAAACAAATTGCTTTATTAGTGCAAATCGCAACTGCCCACTGCTTAGAAATGAAACCTCAACCAGTTTCGCAGACTTACTGCTTCATCAGTCCCAGTATAACATCATGGGTCTAGTCTCAGCACACAGATGACTGCACCAGTTCTTAAGGGAATGGCACCATGCAGTCCACTGCACTAATGACCACTCATCAACCCTCTTCAGTGATTCCTGCTCACAATTTCACCTTCAGTGTCCCTGACTCACTTGCTGCCACCAGCCACAACCACAGCCACACACACTGATAACATCCTCCTACCCCTACAGTATTCCCCCAAGCAGAAAAATCTTTTACATGAAAAAAAGCTGTCATCTTAGATGACATTTCGATTTCCCCTTCATCTCTAGCCCAAGCCTTTTCAAACAGCCACACTCCCGCTAGTTGGTTTAGACCACTCACTTACTCAAACAGCCACCTTACAGCCACCTTGAGAAAACAAAAATAAACTCAATAAAATCAGAGTCAGTTTGAAAATGCTACACTATAAAAACTGCATATTTTGACCAGTACCTGTCATTGTTTCCAAACTAATGGCCAAAACACCAGTAAGTGGGATTGCAGTTCCTGAGCACCTCTGCAGTTCCTGGTCCTTTTTATAAGCTGCCAAAATATACATAAATACAAAAGAACTTCACACAGTCCTAGGGCAGACAGCAGGACTGGGTGAATAAAACACTTCCCCCACAACACCAGAAGTAGCATCATGGGGAGGTTGGTGCAAGGGAAGACAGCAGCCCATGAACTAAAGCAGCACCACCTACAGCAGAAAAACATTACAACAGGACTATTTTTTTATTCAGTATACATGCCCATCTAAAAATCAAATAAAAATATACTTTTAAAGGTAGTTTTTGTTTGTTTTTCTTTTATTAGTAGAAATGAGTCATTGCATAATAGCAATAATGCATGACAGGGTATGTGTCATGCTGGGATGGTGTCACTTCTCATGTTGGATGCACTCAGCCTGTGGCCTCATGCCCAACCACCCAAGGTGTGACATTATCCCAGCATGACCTGCACCCTGTTGTGCATTATTGCTAAAATAAGTACTGGCTTAGCAATACTTAGATCATATATAATTATAGTGCATGCATTTTCATTTCACTCTCTCTGAGAGGTGATGGGGACTGATCTCTAAGGAGAATTGAATTAAATTTTAAATTCATTTCACACAGTTGGAACAATACAATTAAGTTGGTTGACATGAAATACAAGCATGCATTCATTTTTTTGCATTCCATTTAACTTAATAAAACCAGTTAGGAAACACACTTGTTCATTAAATATACATGCAAGGTGAAAATTAATCTTTAGAAACACACTCCATTAATTACACTACATACTGAACAACACACTCCCTATCATTGGTTATTGCTTACATAATACCAAATTTTCCTCTCTTAACAAAGAAACAGAATATGCATACAAAACTAGTAGAATAAATTAAATTCTGTTACAGAACAAAGAATAGAATCTTACAACAATTATCAACATGATTTTAATACAATTTGTAAATTGTTTTATGTTTTGGTACATTGATGTATGAAAGCTGAGGCAACATGATATATTTATATATCAACACAGCTAACTGCAAGCTTTCATTGAAAGAAATTAAATTCCTAGTCAAAATGCCTCAAAAGTTACTCCATTTAAAGATATCTTTTTAAAGGTCTGACTTTGAGACCATTATGACTAAAAACATAATTTATTTTAAATGCAAACTTGGTGTAAGATCAATATGACTACTGTAGTTCATTTAAATACAGTTTTCATGTGGCAATACAGGTCTGTATATAGAGAGAATATTGCCTGTGCAGGTGTGTGTTATGAGTATTATTCATACACCCGAGGTTATATTATCACACACCAAGGGTGTGTGAAAAATCCTCATAAAACACACTTTGCGTAGGCATTATTTTTTATGGTAACTGGTGCAAAGTTTCAACAGACAGAAAAACTGTAAGCTGGATTTGTGCAAGTGAGCCTGTCCCTGAACAGCTGCCATACTCATACAAATACAATGATGTGAGAGCACGAGGGTGAAAATGCCATAATAACCCACTATCGAGTTATTATGGAATTCAGTTGGTTGTTACGGCATTTTATCGGGACTGGAAATCCAGTCATTATAGTGGGTCACAAGTTATTATATATCAGTATAATATTTTGCTAAAAAAATGTATATCAATACATATTTTTTGCTTTTGAAAGTTAGTGTCAATATTTGTTTTTCATATTAATAGGACATGTTTTATTACATCCCGTGAGTAAGAGTAAACATTGTACAAACATTGACTATAAGGTATTTTAGAATGATTGTAATCATCTCTTATCCACAAAGGCTTTTTAGTCATTGTCTGTAATTATTACATGCTAATAATAATTAGTCATATTATATTAATTCAACATATAAATTGAGAGGCCTATTAAATCATGTTGATGTAAAAGTTAATCACCACATTGTAATAATTGTGGATTTTTAGCCTAATAGACAGCTTTTATTGATGTTTAGCTGGTTTCCTAATTAAACAGGATTGTGTCTGAAGTGAGTGGGCCACAAGGAAAATTTAAAGTACGTAAAGAATTAAGTTTGGCATACCCCAAATTGAAATCACATTGCCCTCACTAAGAAATTATTTTGTGACAAATTATGGAATTATTAGTTCGTTGGATTAGAGAGGGCTTTATTTTATTAATTATGGTATAACAAATAATTATGTTGGTAAAACCTAATTAATTCACAAGGGGTAGATTTAAAATTGTTACACTGCATCTTAGTTTGAAATTACAAGTTTGGTTAACTGTTGTATGGCCTGAGAGATAATAAGACCAACTTGCTAAACATAGTTCCTTGCATACTTATTGTGGATAATTTATGCCCAATAAAATAAGTTATTTAACTTTGCTAATTGCACATAACTTAACTGCATGAGTAAACTATTTAAGAAATGTCTAGTAAGGGACTTTTTGCAGCTGTTTTATATGTTTTTGTGTTTTGTTCATCCAAAATTTTAATTCAGAGGATAACATGGGTAGATGGAAATGGAATATATGATAGTAAATTAAATATACACTTGGACCCAGAAATAAATGAGCAAAATATAGGTTTATTAAACCTAGGGATGCTATAAAATGGGAATACAAAAGACTGGGAGTATACATAGAGACTAGGATGATAGATCATCATTTATTCAGTTTAGGACTACAGAGACTGCTGCAGTCTGAGGATGTTGAGGAGAATTCAGGACAAGATGACTACTCAGAAACAACAAACTGACATAAAATCCAGGGGTTAAAAATAATACACTTAAACATTTGTAGTTTGCTTCCAAAAAAAGCATGAATTAGAGGCCTGGATATCATCATACAATCTGGACATAGTAATGATCATCAAATCCTGGTGGAAACCAAAAGTAAATAACACCTTAATACATATTAAAGGATACAACACCACCAGAAAGGACAGAACAAAAAAAGGGATATGAATAATAATTTATACTAAGGAATTACTAACACTCAGAGAAGTAGTAACAGAATAACTGAGCTCAGGATGTGAGACCCTATTTTTTGAATTAGTACTTGGAAATACAAAAATGTTGCTAGTTAGTTGTGTTTACAATCTGCCAAAATCTAATATTCAAGGTTTAGAGGATTTAACAGAATTATCAGATAATTGTAAGTTGAAGGAATTAATATTGATGGGCGATTTGAATTTAAATTGGTTGAGAAATTAAGTTAATAAATATAAGAAATTGCAACAAAAGTTTATTTAACTCAACTGATAAATGAAGGAACAAGATTAAATAATGGAATAGTGGTACTTATATTGTTGGATTGGCTGCTGGTAAATAACATAAGAAACAATAGAGCTATAGGGGTATTATCAAATGCAATAAGTGATCATCTACCAGGATTTTATTTTTGGAGTAATAAAAGACCAAAAGGGAAGAGTAGAACAGTGGAGACTAGGGCACGAACACATGAAAAATTATCTAATATAAAAAAAATACCTAGCGTAAACTGAATTGGAATGCATTGAAAGACACAAATGATATAAATATTGCTGTCAAATTGTTTAAAAAAAATGTAAATGTAATAATAATAGAGCCCCGATGGAAAAGAAAAGAAAGAGTAAGAGGTACAAATAACACATGGATAAATAGCATATTAATTAGGCTCATTAAGGATAGAGAAATTGATTGGGCACATTACAAAACAACAAAGCTAGAATGGGATTGGAACTTATTCAGACAATTAAGGAATAAATGTAAAAAGGAGATAAAAAGGACTAAAATGAAGTCCTGTAACAATGAACAAACACTTGGGTTTCCATGACAAGAAGACATTTTGGGAAAGTGTAAACAACTTACTTGCTCAAAAAAAAGAGAAATAATATTAACAGTTTACTATAGGAAAACTGGGAGATAAATGATAGTAAGGAAATGGTTGATCACTTAAATGAAAATTTCACAGATTTATATAAATGTTTAATTAATTTCAATGAAGATATACAGCAGTAAATAAAGACTGAAAAAAATGGGAATGTCCCCAACATTCTATTTTAAAAAAATAACTAAGCAGAATGTTCTGAAGCGGCTAAAAAGATTAGATGAATCTAAAGGGCTAGGTCCTGATCTAGGTGAGGCCAAAATATTAAAACACAAAGCTGAATAACTTATCTATCCTTTACAAATAATTTATAACAAATCCTTAACAACTTAAGTTGTACCTGATATTTTGAAAAAAGCTTATGTATCAGCAATCTTTAAAGAAGATCAAACAAATCATATGAGTAATTACAGGCCCATTTCACTGCTATCCCTGATTAGGAAGATCCAAGAAAGGTGTTTACACTCACAAATTATGGCGTATTTAGGGAAGTACAATAAACTCACAACTTCACAGTATGGCTTCTGGAGGGGGCATGGCATGGTGACTACCTTGTTCAGGTTCACAAAATGACCTACAGGAAAATATCGAGGTCTTTTTGTATACAGGAGCAGCCTTTGTGGACCTGACCAAGGCCTTTGAGCTAGAGGACCACCCATTGTTGGAAGAAAAATTGTCCAGTATTGGCTTTGGGGTCCCAGTATTGAACTGGATACATGTTTGCTTACCTGGCATGATACAGCAAGTCTATGTTGATGGTGTACTATCAGATTCTATGGAAGTTATTTATGGGGTGCCACAGGGCTTAATATTCAGAACTATGCTATTTTCATTATACATCAATGAACTGCCTTATATCTGCACTAAATCACAAATGGTGTTATGTGCAGTATATTCTGTAATATATACTGCAGACAAGGACTTAAAGAATTTAAAACACAATCTAGAGTGTGAATTTGACAAAATGATGGTTTCAAGTAAATAGGCTTCTCCTGAACACAAAAAAACAAAAGGGACGTTATTTTATACAAATCATAAACTAAAAACAGTAAAAAAAACTTTTGAGATTTTTACTGCAGATAGATCTAAACTGAATATGATAACATAATTTAGATACTTGGCAGCAACTCTAGACAGTCAACTGAACTTCACAGTAGATACAGATAATGTAGCAAAGCAATTGCATCAGAAGATAGGTGCGATATACGCAGTTAGGGAATTTCTGACAAATGAAACAAGATGCACAATAGCGTAACCCTATCTCATCCCCATATTGCAATACAGGAATTTAGTGGGGGCATCAGAAAAAATCAAAAAGCAAAGGATTTGTTTATAATACTACATGTATATTTGCCCTTGGGGCAAAACATAGGGAACACCATTGTAGTATGTATAGCAAATTGGACTGGCTGTCAGTGGAACAGAGAGACAGACTTCAGATGTCATGTTTCACGAAAATCAAGTAACAGAGCTTTAAGATCTCAAAATACAATTACATTAACTATTCCATCATGTAATCAGTAAAGAAACAGAAACATTTTAAGCAAACTGCCATAAGAATGTGGAATGCAACTCCAGATCACTTATGCAACTTGAAAAATGGTTATAATTTTAAGATATCACTAAAAAACTTACTTAAAAATGATGCCGTTATGTAACCTCTAACTTGTACATGTTCTTGTATTTTGTACATCCTAAGGACTGTATATATCATGTGAGTGTATGTCCAACATTGCATGCTTCTTTTTACTAATTTGTATTACAGACTTATGCCTGTGTGTTATTTTAACAAATCCGGGTTGAGCCTGTAAAAGGGCCATGTGACCCAGTGCTGTTTACCTGGTTAACAAATGTTAAATAACTAACTAAATAAATGAATAATAGTGTGAGATTTAGACTATTTACTTATATTGATATATTAAATTATTATATCAATATAATGTTCTATATTCATATAAAACAGTTAGGGTTTTTTTAAGACTGTTTTTTTTATGTTCTGATTTTTGGTAATACTATACCTTATTTAGTTAGGAATTGTGCAGTTTGCAACCCAGTACATATTTATTGTATGCCCTTAAATGTGTTGCAAACATTTTCACCCCTTGCAAGTAATCCTTAATCACCTGTGAAAGTGTTGAAAGATAGCAATACCAGACAATACTATCACCATAAACACTGACTAGACCAGGGAATAAAGGTCACTTCATTTAGTTTGGTTATTATTGTACCCATATTTTGTCTAGCATTTTTGTCACTGCATACAGTAGTTGTGCTCTTTCACAGGGAGCAGCAGAAACCACATCAGCAGCCCTCCAGCTTGGTAATGCAGAACATGAAAAATCTCAGTGATATGAGACTGGAAGTTCTACTTAGACTCTGAGTAACAGTGCATAGATTGAATTTTGGAACCCTTGCAGCATTACAGGATTGTCCACACTTGTGCACTCATATCAAGAGAATGGTACTGTAGGCCTCCTCACTGGTTAGTGCTGGCAGTCTTTGCTCAATTAAGAGCCAGGCTATAATGAATTATATAAATAATACTGTAGGCATCTCTGACATAGTGTACTCCCCCCTTCCCCATAATAAACTCACCACAGGAACATAGAAACAGAGTTTCTTGGCATAAAAGACCCAGTGGTCAATCTAGTCTACCAATTTCTTTGCCTAACTCGGTGCTCAGTCTAATGATGGGCTGGATTTTGATATCTTAACCCTAATGGCAAACTGTCACTCTTTCCCCCAGTATCCCATCCCCTCATCTGCCAATGTATCATTCCATTATAACTTTACATATGCCCCATCCAAATTTAAATCCTATTTTGGCATTCAATCACTACTCTGGGCAGTCTTGTACACCATCCATTCAGTAAAGAACAACTTCCCTACATCCTGGCTGAACCTACCCACCACAGTCTCTGCCCATCTGCTCTAGTCACACTGCCCTCATTCCTTGTGAACAAATCTTTACAATTCACCTTGTTAATTCTTCACAAGAACTTGTATGTATCAATCAGATCCCCCCTTTCCCTCTGGTCTCCAGTGTAGGCATGTTAAGGTCTGCCAACATTTCCTCATATGACCTCCCTGCTGCTCCTGGATCATCTTTGTGCCCTTCCTTTATATGACCTCAGTGTGGTCCCAGTCTTTTTGAGGTGCAGACTCCTGAAACAGGCACAGTAATCCAGGAGTGACCTCACCAGGGACCTGTACAGAGGTACTATCACCTTGTTCCATTTCTCCAACTACAAAATCCCCATCATATTTATTTATTTATTTATTTATTTATTTATTGAAAACTAGGATTACAATGACCTTTGAACCAGAGGTTCTTTTACAAATGTTCCACATTTAATAGGGAGAGGAGGTACAACAAATAAGGGTACAAACATGATGGTTGCAGAGATACAGAGACATCAGAAACACAATGTTTCAATAACAAATAAGTTGCATGTACGAGGAAGTCATATGTTAGACTTAGTCAAGATAAGTGCAAGTGGATGATTAAAGTGCTATACTGGGGGAGGGAAAGGGAAGAGCAGGAAAACAAAGTGGGAGAGGTAGAGTAGGATGCTAGTGGTAAGAAGAGTCAGGAGGGTGATGAGGTGGAGGGTGATGAGGAGGAGGGTGATGCAGAGATAAAGGGATGGGGTCAAGGGACAGGAAGGTGATGCAGGAGGAGAACAGGGAGAAGATGGGACGAGGCCATAGGTAAGGAGGTGGGGCAGGCAGAGGAGGGGAAGAGGAGGTAGTTGAAGAGGACGGCTGGGCAGGAATCAGACCAGGGCAAACAGAGGGGGATGGAAAAGGTAGAGTGGAAGAGAGCAAGCAGTGGGAGGGGAGGAGGAGAGGAAGATGAAGATGAAAAGGTAGGGAAAGTTGAGGGGAAGAGGGGGCAGTGAGGAGGGAGTAGAGAAGGAAGGGGGATAGAAAGCAGGCCTAGGTGATGTGTGGTCTAGGTGAAGCAATCACAAAGGCTTTGAGCAGTTAGGTGTTGTTTAACATTTTTGTTTAAAGGTCCCCAATTTGGGTTCAGAAAGAGTGTCAGGGGGTAGACAAATAAAGAGGGTCAGAACTCGGTAGGCAAAAGTCCATTGGCAAGAGTGGTCCTGGCAAAGGGGATGGTGTAGGCAAGCTTGGTGGGGCTCTGAGTACACTTAGTTTTTGGTGCCGGCTGAATAAAGGACTCTCCATGGAATGGGGCTGAGGCCCAGACTGATTTTTTTAGCGAGCAGGCAAGTATGGTAGGTGACCATAGCCTTGAGAGGGAGCCAGCTTGTTCTCTCGTAGAGTTTGCAGGTATGGGTCTGACTGACAGATCTGGAGACCAGCCTGCAAGATTTGTTAAGCACAATTGAGATTCTTTTTAGGGATGTGTCAGAGGCTGCCCCGTAAATAATTAAGTCATAGTCGACTAGAGAAAGGGTTGAGCTGGTGATTGCAAGTCTCAGAGCATCTCGGGTCATGTAATGATGACGTCGATAGAGAATCCCTATCCTGGAGTTAACATCTTTGGCCAAATGGTTAATATGAAGATTGTATGAGAGAGCAGTGTCCAACAATATTAAAAGGTATTTAAATGATTAAACCTGCTCAAGGGGTTGGTTAACATTGTTACAGATGAGTAGACAGGCTGCCTTGTGAGTGTTGTGGGGGTTGGCGAAAAGGATGACCTTGGTCTTTTTGTAATTCATGAGCAGTTTGTGTTGCTCAAACCATGTCTCCACCAAATTAAAGTTAGATTGTAGGTCTGCCACGAGTGAGCGAGGTTTGGAGCTATGAGACAAAAGGATGGCATCATCTGCATATAACACCATGTCTGTGTTGCAGGCACAGGGGAGATTATTGATAAATAAGCTAAAGAGAAGTGGGCCAAGGATGGAGCCCTGCGGCACTCCACAGCGAACAGGAAGACTGTTTGAAAGGGTTTTGCAGATCCTGACCTACTGGGTATGGCCAAGGAAGTAACTTCTGAACCAGCAGGTGACTTCAGGGGAGAGCCCAAGAGAGGCGAGGGAGTGGAGTAGCATGCAATGGTTCACAGTATCAAATGCCTTAGTTAAACCAATGTAGATTGATCCAACTAAGAGGCCATCATCCATTGCCTGATGGATTTAGTTGGTGTAAGTCAGTAGGGCAGTGGTGGTACTGTGCAACTTCCAAAAGCCATGTTGCTATGGGCATTGTAGATTGTACTTGGTTAGATACTCCATAAGTTGGTCGATAGCAATACATTTGAGGGCTTTGTATAGAGGTAGAAGAATGGCTATAGGGCAGAAATGATTGCTTAAAGTCTTGTCCCCACTTTTGTGAACCGGGGTGACTATGGCAATTTTCCAGTGGCTGGGGAACTGTTTAAGAGAAAGAAATAGGTTAAGGGTCTTGGTGAGGGGGGCAATGACAACCTCAAGGGAGAGGTGGAGAAGTTTAAGATCCAAAGTGTCACCACTGATCCTGGATTTTCCTAGGACTTTCTGTATATATTTTTTGGCCACTGACTGTGTAACACACCTGAAATAGAAGGGTGGGACATCAGTAGCAGGGGTGGAAGGGGCAGACATTTGAGCAGAGCCCGGTGAGTCATAGAAGTCAGGCAGGAGTATGCTGCTTAGGTCAATGGATGCTTTATTAAAAGCATCTGCTATTATTTTGTGGTCTTGTGTGTTAACACCGTTTACTTGGAGCAGGGAGGGGGAAGCTTTAGTGGATTTGCCAATGAGGTCCTTGAGTGTTTCCCAGAAATTACCACTGTTGCCCCACAAGTTGGTGAGCTCACCCTTGAAGTAATCTTTTTTTGCCTCACAGATTTTGTGGGTGCAACGGTTTCTAGCAGCTCTGTACAGCAGCATGTCACTGGGTTTCCCAGAGGCCTTAGCCCAATGCTAAATATTGTCCCTATGTTTCATTAGGTTAATAAGGGATGAAGTGATCCATGGGTTGGATGGACCCTTGATTTTGTCTTTTCGGTAGAAGGTGAAGAGAATGCAGGCTTTGTTGAATTTGGAGATAAAGTAGGAGAGAGCATCATCTACGTTATCCACATTGTTGAGGGGGAGGCCAGTTACATTTGAGCTAGATAAGCTCTGAAGTTTGTGAGGTGACCTTTATTGAGGGCTTTGCAGGGAACATTTTTTGCCGGGGGTTTGTTGGTCTTATTGGACCAGTAACAAATAACAGGGGAGTGGTCGCTCAGGAAGTCAGGGAGGACCTGGGTTTTTATGATCCTATCCAGGCATGAGGTGAGGATTAGGTCCGGAAGGGTGCTGGATCCGGTCCTGTGGTTAATCCTTGTGGGGGTAGTGACCGTCTGGGAGATGCCGAGGGATGTGATGGCATCCTTAAATGGCGCTGCTTCAGGGGTGAGCCAATATATGTTAAAGTCACCCAGGATCACAGTCTTAGAGTGGGTAGGGAGGGTTTCCGAGTAGTCAATGACCAATTTGAAACTGGATGACTGTGCACAAGGGGGGATATAGACCAAGATAACGTTCAGGGATTTCCCGTGTTGCCCCAGTAATATTTTTTTTTTTTTTTTTTTTAGTCGTTTAACCAGGAGTAGCACACTAAGCTGAAAGCTTTTTTACAGGTGTGACCTGGGAGCACAGGGAAGTTAAGTGACTTGCTCAGGGTCACACACTATGCAAGTGGAAGCTGTGGGATTCAAACCCAGGTCTGGTCTGCTGGATGTCACCAGATTTGCAGCTTAGAACCTTAAACTATTGCGCTATACTGCCTCCCTTATTTGGACAGCAAGTACCTGGGAGTTGTTAATCTGGGCAACTTGAGGGAGGGCAAGGCTTTTTAGGTGGTCTTTAATGCATAATATGCAACCCACACCATGTCTGCTAGACCTGTCTTACCTATAAAGGTTATAGCCAGGCAAAATGATAACATTGTCAGGGACCCTAAAGTGAGCCAAGTTTCGAAGACGGAGAGAACATCAGGATTTTGCTGGGACAGCCAGACTTGTATTTCAGCTAACTTGGGTAGCAAGCTCCGGATGTTGATAGAGGCATGTTATGGGTTTGTACTTGAGGTGGTGTTGTGGTTTTTTTTGCATAGGGCCAGGGCTAGGGTGGACATTGCCCGAGAGGAAGAAGAGGAGTAAGGCAATTCTGGCTACATGTTGTCTGAGTAGTTTGTATGAGAGGGGGCGCTTTCATCTGACATGGTGAGCAGATTTGGGATGGTGGACAGGGACCACCAGTATTTGAAGCAGGGTGTATGCAGATGGCGGGGGGTACCAAGGTTGCAGTGGTAGAGTGTTGGTTAGGCTTACCCTTGTCAGAACCGGGGTATAAATAAGGGGCTGTGCCACAGAGCACGGGTAACTCACAGGTGAGGGAGGGGTTGCCATGTGGGAATTTGAAGAATGTAGCAGGTAGGAAGGAGCAAGAGAATGAAGAGGGCTAAGATTGCCATTTGGAAGAAGAGAGTGAAAGGAGAGAGAAATGTAGGGTGAGAAGAATTATGGGGAGTGGATGGAAGGATCTGGGTGAGGGCAAGAGGATGAAGTGCAGAGTGCAGCGTGAGGCTTTCTGAAGCAACGATTATGAGCAGATGGTGGGTAAGTCAGGGGGACAGCAAGAGGAGGTGAACAGAGAGAGATAGCAAGGCTTCCCTAGAGAGGGTGGGGAGATGGGGGAATGATGGAGCACTGCAAGTGTTCTGATCAGCAAGGTAATAGAATGAGGGTCAGGTGGGTGAACACAGTGAGATATATAAGTAAAATACTGGAGTTGGAGGGTGAAAGAAAGTCCTTGGGAGTGCAAATTGGAAGAATCTCCTGTGTAGGTGTGACTGAGTCTAGAAAGGGATAAGTAGTCAACAGGGGAGAGGGGAAGGCACCTTATTGGGTAAGAGATTTAACAGGTGTGGCTTTCAGGTCAGAAAGTCCATTAAAAGAATGTGGGGGTGGGTGGGCAGGAGAAGATTCAAGCAGTAAAAAGGAGGCAGTATAGGAGTGAGAGCGAGCAAAAGAAATACCAGGAAAAGCTTACAGGGGGCTGCTAGCCAATGGCGAGGAAGTCAGGCCCAGTGCAGCCAATCAGAGAGTAGAGGTAGAGCTGGAGTTGACGCTGGGCAATGCAATCTGTGGTTTTGGATGACTGTGAAAGAGCGGGCATGTCTGTGCCTGGAGATATACCTTAGAGAGGGTCTGGGCGGGCAGTCTTGAAGGTGCAGCCGGCAGCGGGTAGCAGGAGAGCCGTGGCCACTCAGCAGGAGGCAAGTGCCCGAATCAGGGGCACAGGAGCTTAGAGAGGGTCCAGGCAGGTGGTCTTGAAGGTGCATCCAGCAGCAGATAGCAGGAGAGCTGTGGCCACTCAGCAGGAGGCAAGTGCTTGAATCAGGAGCCCTGAATCAGGGGCGCAGGAGCATATACCTCCCAACATCCAGTATGCCTTCCTATATGCCTTGTTTTGCTGAGCAGTGAATTTCAGTTTGTCACCAATGATGGCCCTAGGTCACTCTCTTCAGTGGTCTTCACCACCCATATTGCTCCATCCAGTAGTCCATTTTAGTTTTTTTTTTCTCCAATTTCCTGTCAAAAACAGCATTTGATATCAGCAGGACTAAGATCTCATACCAAACAAATCTGAATTTCTGAACATTCCATTCTTTATTAATAGAATCAGTTACACAAAAACAGGCTTTTTTTCTGCCTGCAGTTTTTCCTGTCCTGTAGTCATAATCCCCTGCTTGTGGCATTAGAATCAATTTCTTGGCAACAGGTCATGATGCCATAAGCAGAGTATTATGACTTCATGGCAGGCATAAGCAACTTGAATGGATGAAGTCTAAGTGAAACATATCCTTTAAGAATTAATTTATTTCATTATTTATGAAATCTTCACTTAAGGAATAGCCACAGTGAGACTGTTTCTCATTTCCACTGGGGCCCTGGGGTACAGTGACAGAGAGTTGCAATGAGCAGTGTATCCAGTGTATCTGGAACAAGTCCATGTTCACCCCTTTGTAATTTGTTCTCCAGTCAATTATTTTTTTTCCTTCTCTGTTCTAATATTAAGCTTAAAGTGTTAAATGGTTTTATTTTTAATTTTACTTGTACATGCACATTCCTAACCTGCATTTTTATTAGCTTGAATTAAGTGGAGCATTTTATTATGTCTGCAATATAAAAAAATCCAGATTTTAAATTTTTTTCTCACCGCACCCATACTCAGCTGCCAAACAAATCTAATTCTGATCCATTTATTGTCATGCTATATAGATATATTGATTATGTGTTTCATCTATAAGGTCCCGATACCACTGTGGCACACAGCATGCCATGCAAGGACCTCAGCTGCTCCATGGACAACATTACAAAATCATAGCCTTTCTAATGGTATTCTCACCACTATCCTGTACCTAAGCAGAAGTAAAAAAAAAGAAAAATAGCAATGTGCATGATTTGAAGGTGGTGGAGCAAGAAAGGTCAAGAGTCCAGAATATATCTGTTGGCACATGTGCTCCCATAGTGCCAAGGATCACTTGCAGCATCACACACCTATGCTGGGGGAGGGGCATGTATAAATAGTATAAGCCTCCCATCAGAAAAAGCAGGCATTACTGTTTGGGAGAACTATCCTTCCCTGGCAATTTGGAGCCCTTTCTTCTTTTCTAAATTACAGTACAAATGAATCCTGATGCCACGATTGGGTTGTAAAAGCAATGTGTTTTACAACCTCCTGAGGCACAGATCATCTGCCCTGACCCTGTATAGCAAGGGTCAATTTTGGCCAGCTCAGGGACTTCTAATTGGAAGCTCAGTGTCTAGTCAGGCTGTTTCCCTCTGGCCCTATATGGGCAAAAGTAAAATTAAATTAAATAATTGACCCCTGACCTCAGCTCCGTGACTGAAGGACAATTAATTAAATGTAAACAGCTCAGCCTGATCCACTCACTGTCCAATTAAATGTAAGCAGCTCAGCCTGATCCACTCCCTGTCCAGTATCATTGCTTCAGATATATCCCTCTCCCTAATTCAACCCCACTCCCAAGACTATATTGACAAAAAATATATTTTAATTAGTTAGTCCCCACCACAATCCATCATTTTGGAAATACATCAAATCCCAGTAGTACAGAAGGATTTTTTAAGTGATGTATTAGAACCCCAAAAAGGTAAGTTCCCTTTAGTGCAGATCCACTTGTCTTGGCATGAAATGTGCAGTTAAAACAAGGAAACTGTTGCATGTCTATTTAAGCAATAAACCACGACAGGGTGCGGGTTATGCTGGGATTTACCCATGGCTGGCATGGTGGTCAAACCTGGTCAGCCGTAGGTAAATTCCAGCATTACCCACACCCTGGAGTGGTGTATTGTGATTATACACTACAATGTTCCAATTTCTTTTTCTTACAAGAAATAAATAAAAACTTACATTTATATGTTTTATAAATTGATTTTTCTTTAAATATCCTTCCACTAGGTCAAATAGTTCACTGAGGAGCCAGGACAAGAGTAGAAATGATTCATTTGTGCTGTTTTCTTCATGTCACATTAACAGCAAAGACCATCATTTAGCTGGTGTCAGGAGAGGCAACCAAGAGTGGGCTTGGAGCCTGAGCTGCATTTTTCTTTCAATACAAGCTGAGAGAGAGAGAGAGAGAGAGAGAGAGAGAGAGAGAAAGACAGCTGACAACAATGTTTTCTGTAAGAAGGGAAAAGGGCTGTGAGCATGATAATGAAGGGACAACTCTCTCTCTCTCTCTCCCCCTGTGAAAAAAAATCACTACTGCTCACTCTTTATATTTCTCAGCTACCTATATTATTTAAGTGTTTTAGGTCTCTTTTTTAAGGGAGAAGGGTGCCTCTGATCGAGATCATGGTGCTCAGAGAAAAGTTAAGGCTACTGGTCTCCGTAGCAGTCAATTGTGCTTGTGGTAATCAGCCTCCGTGTTTTAATGAGAAAGACTTGCTGGAGAAAGTTTGCAGTAAGAAACTTGGATCAGTACTGGGAAGGCTGCTGGACTCTTTTTTCTTTTTGTTTTTGTTTTTTTATGGAATCTGGAGCCGGGCTAGGGATTTAAAGTAGAGGGTTTTGAGTGGCAGCTACACTACAATACTTCCAAGTCCACACAGAAGAGCTACAGCAAACTGCAACACACTTACCCTAAAGGACGAGATTCGGGAAACCTTGACCTTGCAAAATAGGGAGAAGAAGCATGTTTTACATTATGGATCTTGGTAGAAAAATGCTGGCTAAAACTTACACAAATCATGGCAGAAAAAACATGCCTTGATACTGGCCATGTGCTTATGCATATGCATAGGTGCATGCCTGGTTTCACGGCTCCGGTTTCCGGCAGAAAGTTATACAACTTTTATCCCTCCTTTTTTATTCCGAAATTTTTTCTGCACTTCAGGATTCCCTAAAGTTTATCTTTATATGAATGGGCATGGTGGGCTGCATGCATGAACTGGTGACATGCTATAGATTGAGAAAAAAAAGATGCCGAAGAGAGGTAGCGGTGACAGGCAGTGTCTACAGAATTGTTCACCTGAACAGCCATGATTTGTTAAACTTGTATGCATCATTTTTCATTTTGCAGATATTTTTCCTCAGTTCATCATTAGTGTCACTTTTAAAAGATGTGTGTAGCTGAACCAAGATGGTGGGAGGTGCACATGAGCAGCTGCGGCTGTTCGTGGTTAGCGGAGAAAAGAAGACAGCGGTTTGAAGTTTTTCCTTTTCCGTGTCAGCTGATTCTCTTTGAAATGCAGATGACTGGCACCTTTTTCCGTGGGTAATGCCAGGATTTACCATGGCTGAAAGGTGCCTGTCAGCCAATCAGCTTTGAGAATTCTCTTACCCCATTGTATAATAGTATATTCATAACTGGATATCTACAGTTAAACTGTTTTCTTTCCTCTTTATCAGCCTCTCCAAAGGCATTCTTTTGGATCTACCACTGCCCAAACTCAGGCTACTGATATGGTGTCTCAGGTTTCTTCCTGTCCAGATATCTGAGAGGTCTGTACCGCCTCTGTCTCCACAGCTTCACCAATGGGTGGCCCTCTCCTTCACACAGAAGACTTAGCATGCAGAAAAGATGAAGGGTTTGTGATGGCCAAGGATGGCATGGGAGGTTGGAGGAGAAGAACCCTGTGGAGCACAGAGCCTGTGAAAAGTCAGGGACTAGAGGGTCATTATTCAGTTCTAAGGATGGCATTTTTATCTGTGCATCCCTCCCATCCCCAGTGATACAGAGCCCTGATGTCAAGACACTTATCCAGGCAGCAACCATTCTCAGCATCCCATCAAGCTGCCCTGGCTCCACATTCTACTTCTACCAATTGCTGGCAGGCAGCCTCACAGCAAAGCAAGCAGACGCTCCTGTCTGATGCTCAGTCCTCACCGGCTGGCTTCTGTCTTAGGCTTAAGGATCAAACCCAGGTTAACTGCATGCCAGGCCATCCCCTACCACTCAGTGCCATAGAGCTAGCAAGTTATAGTTTGATGACCTTTTGAAATAGAAATGTTAATATTCAAAAGACGGCCATTACATTTTCCCTTTAAAATTCCTTAAACACATTCTGAAGAGGGTATATAGCAGAGCTGTTATAAACAGAAGAAAGATACATGTTTAAAACATTATAAATGTACAGCAGTTGTCTTGTCACATACAGTACTGCCCGCCCAGATCAAGCACACTTTCAACAGTGTCTGCCAGTGATATCTTGCAGGGTCCTGTAGGAACACAATGTAATCCATCGGCAATTTGTCATACAGGAAATTGTGACGTCTTTATTACCGAGTACTTCATCCTGGTGGGTGACACTATATTTTCAGTAGCTGCTTTTTAATTGATGACCATAAGAACTGGTGAGGGCAATTAATTCCTTTGTTAGCATCCCAAATATGCCTTGTCATCAAGACATGGGATGCCCAGATCCTGTGACTCACACTTTCACTCCTGAATAATGATGGTGATGCCACTTCAGGAGCAGATAATAAGTAAGGAATAAGACATTTCCAGAGGAGGACTGCACTGTTTTAATATAGAAACTGTCAGGGTTTTTGCCTAGGTTTGGTGGTAGTTCAGGTGGATGTTAAAGATCCCATGGCACTTATCGAAAAGAGTAGGGGAATTTCCCCAGTGTCCTGTCCAAATTTCCCTCATTCACTAAAAATACCACCAACAGCTTAATCTGGTTCAAGGTCAGTTGGCATTCATCTGTATCCCCCTTCCCCTGGGTCATGCCTGAAAATAGGCAGGATTTGTCTAGTGCACTTACCCGGTCAACAAAAACTAAATAAATAAATAAAATAGGTTTAAATCACCAGAAGGTAAAATGACAAGCATGATTCCCCTCTGGATTGTCTAATTCCACTTATAAAGTGGCTATGGAGTATTAAGTCAGTTTTATTTATTTATTCAGTCAGTAATCCATTTATTTACTTCTTTATTTTTTTACAACTTTATTTATTCAGCAGCTTACCGAGGCATCTCTCAGAGGTGCCCTCTCGACACTAGCACTTCTACTCCCCTCTGTGACTGGCCACCACCGGATCTCCCTTCACTCGAGGGACTTCCCAATGCCCTGGATCACCCCCAGGGCAGGGCTTGTCCTCCCTTGGTGGCATTTGTTTGAAATTAGAGGGTCCATCCCTCTCGTGAAGTCAGCCATGGATCCCCAGTGTGGCCTGCCTGGAATTGGGGATGTGAGGGAGATCCCTGGGGCCTTTGTCGCCTCCTCAGCAAGCCAGGGTTTTTCCTTGATTTTACACCCTCTCCTCTCCCCTGCAGAGCCCAAGCATACAACGATGCCAGGGACGTCCGTCGTGGCTCTGCGTCCCGCTTCTTGAGCCCTGAGCATTGCAGTGCCTCCAGTCTCCACCGGGAGTCTCTGCGGTGCCGGGTTTAACCCTGGATTGCCCCCGAGAGAGGAGAGCAGTCCTCTGGATGCTTGATCCTCTCTCTCCTCCCTGCCGACCCCCAGTGGCCCAGGCTCATTACTGACCCTGGGTCGCTGGCATGGTGCAAGGTGTGGCTTCCAGCGCCTCAGTCCTCAGTGCCACGGGCTGGCTCCCACTTATTTATTTTTAATGAGAAATTAATAATGTTTTCTAAGTATATTGACAGTCATTGGGCTCCTGTTTCCAAGTGAGCTGTGGGGTACAATTATCCTATTATCTCTCATTCAGTCCTATTTTCCTATGTTCTCTTGGTGGCATTGCCCTATACAGAAAAGGTTACTTTACGTAGTTTGAATACAGGTGGGAAACAGTGTGCCCTGCTCAGTAGCTCAGAGATCTTAGTGGAGGGTGGATGTTTTCCCTTTATGCTGTTTCTGTTCAGACAGGTAAAATCATAATTTACTTAATTTTGGCAATATGTGTAATGCTGTATGTTTGCATGTGCTTTTGCTTGTGCAAAATGTTATTTATTATTTTTTATTTGTACATTTTAATTTGGTTTGTAATGTGAGCAGGGAAACCACTGAGGCATTTTGAAGTTTGATTTTTCTGTAAGATGTGTCTTTTTAGATGGATTTCAGGTATAATTAGTTAAGTGTTTGTTCCTACTGCTGTATCTTTTTGTAGTTTCACTTTGCAGTATGGTGCTAGACAGTGGCATATCCTGTTCTACCATGTACAGTGGTAGTTGCACTAAAGTAGCACAGTATAGTGCAGTATTTGTAATAACACAATACAGGCCTGATATTCAAACGATGGAGAAAGCACAGTGCAGCTGTTTGTGCTGTACTGCCCTGTGCCCCGCCCGGCCCTGTAATATTCAGATGGATAGCAGTTACCAAATGGAGTGGCACTATATGACAGAATATCAGTCCATGTTGGCACAGTGCTAATTGAATCTGCATTGCCTCAACATGAACCAGGGCTGCATATGGCCCGCAGTGAACAGCACTGCCCAGACTGGGATAGTGCCAAGTCCTCTATGAGCCATATTCAGCCTGAGCATGCAAATGAGCCCATTGGGCATACAAGGCACTAAGGGGCTATTTGCATGCCCATAGGCTCATTTGCATGTGGCACATCAGCTCCTTAGTGCCCCTTCCACAGTACAAGTGAGAGCCCTGGTGTTCCAGTGGTTCCTCCTCCTGTTTCCCATTCCCTTTGATGTTATAATTCCTTGGTGATCCAGAGTTGTCCCATCCCCACAATCACCCATTCAGTTTAATGCTATAATTTCCATAATATTAAAGGGAACATGTGATTAGGGGTGGGGAGAACCACTGGATCACCAGGGAATAAAAACAAATATGGAAAACAGGCAATGGGGGGAACCACTGGACCACCTGGAAGTTATAACATTAAAGGGAATGGGCAATTGGGGGGGGGCACCACTGCACCACCAGGTAATAATAACAGTGAGGACAAAAAGGATAGAGGAGTTCGATGAGTAGCTGAGGTATAGGTGCCGTACCAGGGAGTACTGATTAGTGTCAGACTGGGGCAGGACCTGGGGCAATAGTGACCTATACATAGGGGACAGGTTACATTTGAGCAGGGCGGGGAAGGGAGTACCAAAACATGGAATAGAGTGGTATATATCAACAAAGGTGGATTGAAACTAGGAGGGGGGATGGAGAGGGGACCACTGATATGAAAAGGGTCTGGAAAGGAGTCTAGTGAGCTCACCCCTAGTTATGGGTAAAGGCAGGGTGAAGTGGCACAGGGAGGGATAAGGGGGGGAAAAATAGGGGTAGGGAAAGGGAAGGGACAGGCTGGAGGGTGGTCTCACTGAACGCAAGAAGCCTAAGGATTAGAACAGCAGAGTTTACAGGCTCTCTTGGTGGTGGAGGGGGTGGACACTGCGGCCATCACAGAAACTTGGGCCACCCAGTACCAGGACTGGGATATGATGATCCCGGGGTTCAGGTTATTCAGAAAGGATAAGACTAAGGGGAATGGGGAGGAGTGGCGCTCTATGTAAGAGAGGGGATAAAGTGCATAAGGGAGGAAGGGGATGAGGGGAGGACAGAAGCACTATGGATACAGTTCCAAGATGCAAAGAATAGGACATTGAGGATGGGAGTGGTGTACAGGCCACCAGCTCAGGGGAGTGACCTGGAGAGGGAATTAGCTGAACAAATAAGGAGGGTCTTCAGGAAGGGGAGCACAGTGCTGGTGGGGGACTTCAACCTACTAGGGGTGGAGTGGAGCACCCCATCCACCACGAGTCCAAGGGAGGGGGTCCTGTTAGAAGCATTTCAAGACAGCTTCGTGACACAGATGGTCTAGGGATCAACTTGGTTAGAAAGGACTCTGGACCTTGTACTGGATAATGGGGAAGCTGTAAGGAATCTGGAAGTGGAGAAACCACTGGCTGGGAGTGATCACTATTCAGTGTGGTTCACGCTCAACATGGGGAAGGATACAGGGGGTACGGGTACAAGGGTGATTGAGTTTAGGGGAGCGGACTTTAAGAAGATGGGGGAAATTTGGGGCAGTCACCTAGCAGGTGTGCAGCCACACATGGATGCAGACCAGAAATGGGACATCATAAAGGAAGAGCTGGCAGAAGTTATGGAGTCTTGCACTAGGAAGAAAAGCAAGAATGGGAGGACAAAGAAACCCAGTTGGCTGACACAGGAAGTTATGGAAGGGGTGAGGGCCAAGAGGGCAGCATTTCAAAAGTACAGGAATTGGGGAGGGGTGAAGATAAGAATATGTACATGGAGAAGTCCAGGGAGGATACCAGACTGGTCAGGGTGGCCAAGGCATCCAGGGAGCTGAGACTGGTGCAGGGAATCAAAAGTGGAGAAAAAGACTTCTTCCACTACATCAGAGTGAGAGAAGAAGAAGAAGAAGCAAGGATCAGCTGGTGAGGATTAAGAAGGACGGAGGGTGGGTTGAGAAAGGGGCAGAGCAGGCAGAGGCATGGAATGAATACTTCTGCTCTGTATTCACACAGGAGGGGGGGGAAGATACCCCAGGCAAGGAGGGGATGGGTGGGGGAGATGACAGATGTAGGGATTACAGAGAGCAGGGTATTAGATGGGTTGAGGGCATTAAAGGTGGACAAAGCACCTGGACCTGATGGAACTCACCCTAGGGTACTAAGGGAGTTGGCAGAGGTCCTGGACTGGCTATTGGCTGATTTGTTGAATACCTCCCTGGACACAGGATGTGTACCACAGGACTGGAGAATGGCCCATGTGGTGCCCATCCACAAAAGTGGTCCAAAGAATGAACCAGGAAACTGTAGGCCAGTGAGCCTCACTTTGATCGTGGGAAAACTCATGGAGACCATCCTAAAAAAGAGGCTAATGAGCTTGTTAGAGGAAAATGGTCTCCTGGATGGTCAACAACATGGGTTTGTAGTGGGCAGATCCTGACAGACAAACCTTGTAGAGTACTACAACTGGGTGATGCGGAAACTGGACAAGGGTCATGCAGTGGTTGTCCTGTATTTAGACTTCAGCAAGGCCTTTCATTCAGTGCCACATGACAGGTTGGGGGGAAACTGGAACATGTTGGGGCAGGACCAAGAATGGTGAAATGGATCACAAACTGGCTAAAAGGAAGGCAGCAAAAGGTGGCAGTGGGAGGGACCTCTCATCACTGAGATCGGTGACGAGCGGGGTGCCACAGGGATCAGTGCTGGGACCAGTGCTGTTTGGGATTTTTATTGCAGATATCTCACATGGGATCTGGAGCAAGATCAGTTTGTTCACTGACGAAACCAAGATGGGAACCGAGGTTGATGATGCAGAGGGGTGGAAGGGGTTGCAAGAGGACCTGACTGAGCTACAGGATTGGGTGGAAACATAGCAGTTGGGGTTCAATGCCAAGAAATGCAAGGTTCTGCATTTCAGAGCCAGGAACCAGGGGAGGGATTATCACTTGAATGGGGTACAGTTGGGGAGCTCCACAGAGGAGAAGGACCTAGGAGTGATCATTACGGGGAACATGAACAACTCTGCTCAGTGCAGGAAGGCAGCAGCAAAAGCCAATAAAATGCTGGAGTGTATTGCAAGAGGGATCTCCTCCAGAAGGAGGGAGGTTATCCTGCCCCTGTATAGGTCATTGGTCAGACCCCATCTGGAGTACTGCATGCGTACTGGTGCCCATTCCTGAAGGAGGACATCAGATTGTTGGAGGGGGTGCAGTGAAGAGCCACAAAGATGATCCAGGGATTAGAGAGCAAGCCCTACGAGGACAGGCTGGGAGAACTGAATATGTATTCACTGGAGGAGAGGAGGGATGGGGGGATATGATCGAGACCTTTAAGTATCTAAAGGGGATAAACAAGATCAACATAAAAGGGATTTCCAGATGAGAAAGGGGAGGGACACAAGAGGGCATGGACTGAGATTGGAGGGGGAAGATTCAGGAGGGAGATGAAGAGACATTTTTTCACTAAAAGAGTGGTGGACAAATGCAACACCTTACCAGATGAGCTAGTGTTGTGTAAGATGGTGGGCAGTTTCAAGAGGGGGTGGGACAGGGAAGGGAAGTGATACTGGGAAGAGGGAGGTGGGAGGGGCAGCTGCAAGATGAGATGCTAGCTGCACACTTGAGCAGACTCGATAGACCGTGAGGCCTGTTTCTGCTGGCAATTTTGTATGTTCGTATAACATTAAAGGGAATGAGCTATCGGGGGCACCACTGGACCACCATGGAATAATGACATTATAGGGAAAGGGAGATCTGAGGTGGGTGGCTGCAGTACATCCACTCTGCCTTCGGGGGGGTGGGCTTAGTGCCCAAGTGAGAGGTGTTTTTTTGGTGGTAGTAGAGAGCACTGCTTGGGGGCTGTTTACCACTGCTGCAAACCTGTGAATATGCTGTTGCTCTGGTATCCATGAGGGGACCCCCTCAGTTGTATAGGCACAGAGGTATTTTAGTGCCTTGGCACTGCAGCGGTTTGGGGGTGCTCCCGGAGCCTCTGAATATGGCCCCACCCAGAGCGTTAGTGCAAACATTTGAATATTGGCCCCTTCATGTTTTTCAGTTGCTAACGCTGCCCTGTACCACACATCATACCACACTACTGGTCAACTTTTTCTAACTTCCGTTTACTCAAATGGCTGAGTCTTAAATATCTGCAGTGTTTGGCTATCTCATCCTGCACCACCGCTGTATCATCCCTGCTGGTTTTGATCTCTTTGTACCTGTGTCCTGCAGATGGTGTTTTGAGCTGCCCTTGCTGTGCATGTGTTGACCTGGCATGTGCTCCAGATACAGTAGATTGTGACTGTAAAACTAACTCTGCTTTAGTTCACTTCTAGAACTGAGCTATTAGAATAGTTTACTAACATTTTCTTTCCTGAAATTCAGTGATTACTATTCCAACACACCACCACTCCAGCAAAATCTGAGGCTAAAGGAAATCACACAAGCTCTCTTTATGACATTAAAAAGAAACGTTTAGCTTGAAAGACACTACTACTGTACAATATAATGTACAGTTGCAGCCAAAGACATGGCCAGACATTTCCTAAAATATTTGTGTTGTAGCTAGAAAAATTCTCTGCCTGCTTGCAGAACCTCTGTGGGCCACCAGAAAGAATATTTCATTTATTTGTACTTTATTTTACAGTTTTGGGCCAGGAAAGACTCATTAAGCAGAACTTGTTTCCAGGTGCATCTTGTGAGCACAAGGAAGCTAAGTGACTTGCGTATGGTCAAACAATATGTAAGTAGTGGCTGTGGAACTCAAACACAGTCTCCAGGTTTGCAGCTCAGTGCTTTTAAATACTATGCCATACTGCCTCCTCAGTATCTCTTTAGCTATATCGCTGAATATCTGGAAATATCTGAATGTATCTATGGCAGCAACTGTATGTGCATGAAAATTTTTTACCACACTGTGCTGGCATGTCTCATTTTCTGTGTTAGAAATATAGAAACATAGAAATATAGATTTTTTTCAGAAAAGGACAATAGGGCCCATCCAGTCTTCCTTAATCTTACCTACCTTTTGTGGTGGTAATGAGCCTTCTGCAGCCCCCAACTTGTCCCACTCTGTCTGGATGATTCTTCATTTTAATGATACCCATGTGTCTTTTCAATATCTGCTTGAATCCCATCACTGTCTCAGCCTCACCACCTCCCTAGGCAACATGTTCAATCTATAAGCCATCCTTTCTGTGAAGAAATGCTTCTTCACTTCCCTCTTGAAGCTTCTCCCTATGTGTTCCTTATTATAACCACATTTTGTGCTCAACCAAAAAAGCTCTCAACGCTCCAGACTGTTTATCCCCTAGAGGTATTTAAAGGTCTCAGTAATGTCCACGCTGGCTCTCCTGTTCTCTAAGAAGTACAGATTGAGGCAAGGAAAGCCAAGGCAAGGCAATTTTATTTATATGGCACCCAATACCAGGGGCTCTGGGCACCGCACAATGTGTGCAGCATAACAAATAAACTTGAATTAAAATCAATAAATAGCACTGAATAAAATCCTCAGGTAAAGATTACATCCCAGTATCAGGCCCAAAGCTCAGAGTAAAAAGATGGCATTTCAGCAGCTTTTTGAAAATGGCCAGGGAAGGAGCATCTCTCACCTCCCGGGGAAAGGGGTTACACAAGATCAGGGTGGCCACTCCAAATGTCCTATCACCCAAGGATTTCAATCAGAATCTTGGAACAGATAAGAGGTTTTCCTCCACCTACCAGAGGGGGTAGCCAGGAGCATAAGGTACCAGGAGGTCTTTCAGGCAGCCCAAACCCAGTCCATGTAGGGCCTTGTATGTTAATAAGCACACCCTGAAGCTGATGCACCACCACACTGGCAGCAACTGAAGAGCACAAAGAACCATTGTGATGTGCTTGAACCAAGAGGTCTCCGTAGCCAGTCAGGCTGCTGCATTCTGGACTAGCTGCAAATGATGCATCCATCTCACAGATAACCCACGGTAAATTGCATTACAGTAATCCAGCCTTGACATGACTAAGGTATGCACCAGTGTTGATAGGTCAGTCAGTTCAAGATAGGGCTTGATCTGGGAGATGTTTTGCAGATGATAAAAGCCACTGCAGACAACAACTGACTCCTGATATTCTAAGGTCAGCTTGGAGTCCAAAATGGCCCCAGATTCCTGAACCTATCTACAGCTCCAAGTGTCATGCCATCCAACAAAGGTAGAAAGGTGCTACTATCCGCTGCTGAACAGAACCAACCCAGCTCCACCAGTAGCACCTCTGTCCTCAATGAGTTTAATCTAAACCAGCTGGCCACCATCCAGTCCTGGATTTCCCCAAGGCACTCACTCAATTCTGAAACAGCCACACCGTCATTAGGGGCACAAGACACATATAGCTGGGTATCATCAGCATAGCAATGAAAACCAAACCATAGTGTCTAATGATCTCCCCCCCTGGCAACATGTACACGGTAAATAACATAGGAGTTAAAATTGACCCCTGAGGCATACCACAGCAGAGTGCAGCACTGCTCAATGTAAAAGAGCCAAGTGCCACCTGCTGCTAGTGCTGTGCGGAATTTTCAAAATTCGAGTGTAACGAATTTTCACAGAATTTTCAAAATTCCGCTGAAATTCCACCAAAATTCTGCCAGAAACAGAATGGTGCAATTCTGCAGCAGAAAATAGTTGTGGAATAATATTCCATGGAAAAAATGTTGTTCTGTGAAATATTATTCTGCGGATCTCACTATTTTCTACGGAAATTGTTGCAGAATAATTTTCCTTGGAATAAAATGCTGTTCCATGGAATATTATTCCGCAGATCACAGTAGGCAGAATTCTGTAGAAGAACCAGTGAATGTCTGGCAGAAATTACACCAACAGAACGGTCATTCCACACTTATTCCACTGGTTGATTTCCACATTCCTCACAGCACTACCTGCTGCACCCTGCCAGCCCTTCTGCCTTTCCTGGTAAGGCTTCCCTTACTGCCCGTGTAAAGTTGGTTTTCCCCTTCTGCACAAATGCTACCCTGTCAATGTCTTTTCTAAGACAGAAAAAGCAAAACTACAGAAATGAAACAATTGTATTTTTGAATATACCCTAAAATTTTAAGCAACTTGGGGGAAAACCGAAGAAACTCCATCAATGTCCAGAAATCAATGGCCCTACTTATTACGCTTATCAAGTGAGCATTTAACACAGTATAAACATTTTTTCTTAAATAAATTAGGCATTTTTTTTAAATAATTATAAATAGAAAAAAAGAAGGAAAGTTAAACAGTGTTGCCCTCTTGGAACTTTCTCAAATAAGGCCACCAGAGAGAGCCATGGGCTTGTTAAATCATTACTATAACATGGCCAGGGACAATGCTTTCTTTTCATTGGTGAGGTGCCATCAGGTGACCATGGATTCATTCTTAATGAATCCATGGCTGCTCCTTGCAGAAGCCCCGAGACAGCATGTCTGAGTAGAGGACGCTCCCTGCAGCTCAAAGCTCACTCACAGTTTGTTGGCAGCATCCCAGATGACAATGATTCCATCCTCAATTTGCTGCTGCATATCCAGTTGAAGTTGTAGCATAAAGTTTGTGTTCAGCACCTAACATGCAGCCAACAGTGGTTCTCAAGTGTTAATGCCGTCCTCAATTTGCTGCCACAGATTATGATCCCTACAAGCTACCCAGGATATCTTTTCTGGCATTGACACATCACCATCTGCCTTTTGTTGTTCAACGATCACACGTTTCTGATAATTACAGTATGTATGGCTCACAGTTTAATGTTTACAGTGCCCAGTGATGCTCCACCTGTTGTTTTAGAGCACTCACATTTGGCAGCACTTCCTTCATGTTGGTAAGACAGCAGGCTATTGCATAGAAACATAGATTTTGACGGCAGATAAGGACCGCTTGGCCCACCCAGTCTGCCCATTTCCCTACCTAATGGATAAGCCGCAGATCCTAGTTAACCAGCAGCCTACTTCTTCCTACCCCCAGCCCCTAGAATTGACTTATGACTGTCCCATGCATGCTTGAATTCCACCACTGTTTTTGACTCCACAACCTCCTCCGGAAGGCCGTTAAATGCATCCACAACCTCTCTGTAAAAAATACTCTTAATTACCTCTGAGCCCTCCACATCTTCAAATTGTGCCCTCTTGTTCTTGCACACCTCTTTTTGAAAGATGTTACCTCTTGACTTTGCTGATTCCCTTGAGGTACTTGAAAGTTTCTATCATGTCCCCCTCCTCCTTTCCTCGAGGCTATACATATTAAGCTCCTTAAGTCTCTCTTCATATGTCTTCCGGTGCAGACCCTGCACCATTTTAGTTGCCCCTCCTCTGACAGCTTCCATCCTGTCTATGTCTTTGCAGAGATTGGGTCTCCAGAACTGCACACAGTACTCCAGATGGGGTCCCACCAGCTGTCTGTACAGAGGCATAATAACTTCCTGTTTTCTACTGGTGATGCCTCCCTATGCATCCCAGTATCCCCCAGCCCTCCTTGCTGCCCTCTCACATTGCTTGCCCACCTTTAGGTCATCTGATATGACTCCCCCAGGTCCCTTCCATTTTTGTTCTTGTTAGTATCTCACCCCCACTGTGTACCCTTCCCTGGTTTTGTTTCCAGGTGCATTACCTTGCACTTTAGCATTGAATCTAAGCTGCCATACATTTGACCATTCCTCTAACCTTGCCAAGTCTCTTCTCATCCTTTCCACCCCACCTTGTGCATCAACTCTGTTGCAGATCTTTGTGTCATCTGCAAAGAGACATATTTTTCCTTCCAGTCCCTCTGCAATGTCGCTTATAAAGACATTGAAGAGGACCGTCCTAATACTGAACCTCATGTACCCTACTAGTAACCCCTTCTTCAGAGTGGATTCCATTTACTATTACCTCTGTGTCATATTCTCCAGCCACCCTTTTACCCAGGCTGTCATCTTGGGACCCACTCCCAGGCTGGCTAACTTGTATATTAATCTTGTGTGGGACTGTGTCAAATGCCTTGCTAAAGTCTAGGTAGGCCATGTCCACAGCCCCTCCCTGATCTACTATTTTGGTCACCCAGTCAAATAAATCTATCAGATTTGTCTGGCATGACCTTCCGCTGTGAATCCATGCTGCCTTGGGTCCCAGCCCTCTGGCCTCTAGATACTCAACAGTTCTTTCCTTCAGAAGTGATTCCATCATTTTCCCTACCACTGAGGTTAAACTAACAGGTCTGTAGTTTCCTGCTTCTGCCTTGCTCCCACTTTTGTGAAGGGAATCACATCTGCCCTCCTCCAGTCCTCAGGTACCACCCCATCCTCCCATGATTTGTTAAAGAGGATAGTCAGTGGTGTCATTAGTTCTACCCTTAGTTCTTTTAGAATTCTGGGATGAATCCCATCAGGCCCCATTGCTTTGTCCACCTGCAGTTTTAAGAGTTCTTTCAGAACCCTTTCTTCTGTAAATGGGCTGGTATCAACTTCTGTATCCAGAGTGTTTCTACTGTTTGTTTTAGGTACCTCCCCCTCTTCCTTTGTAAATACTGAGCAAAAATATTTGCTTAGTATCTCTGCCTTTTCACAGTCACCCTCTGCCCACCCTCCTCCCCTTTATTAAGCCTCACTAACCCTCCCTTGGTCTTCCTTCACTCCCTGATGTACCTATAAAAGGTTTTATCCCCTTCTTAACTGAGTTGGCTATCTTTTCCTCGGTTTGGGCCTTTGCTGTTCTGACTGCCTTCCCAGTTTCTTTTGCTTTAACTGATACAGTTCTCTGTCCTGCTCCTTCTGTGATTCTTTGTACTTTCTGAATGCTTTCTTTTTCTCTTGAACCTTCACTGCCACTTCCTTTGAGAACCATAGTGGTTTCTTACATTGTTTTGTTTTGTTTATTTGCTTCACACAAAGGCTTGTTACCTCTGTGATGGCAGTTTTTATTATTCCCATTGTTCTTCCACCCTCCTTCCTGCCCATTTGCTAGTGCATTCCTTAGGCACTCACTCATTTTGGCAAAGTCAGCCCTCCTAAAGTCAAATACTTTTTCCTTTGTATGGCTTGACTCTATTGCTGTGTTTATTGTGAACCATACTGTTCGATGGTCGCTAGTTCCCAGATGGCTACCCACTTCTACATCTGTGATCCTCTCTTCATCTCCATTTGAGAGAACCAGGTCTAAGATTGCTCCCTCTCGAGTGGGCTCCAATACTAATAGTCTAAGGCATGCCCCCTGTAGGGCATCTAGAATAACCCCACTCTTCGAAGTGGCTGCTGCAACTACACTCCAGTTAACATCTGGCATATTCAGATCACCCATCAGCAATATCTCCCCTTTTTCTGCCATTCTAAGTATTCTATCTATCATTTTCTTGTCCATTTCCTCCCCCTGAGAAGGGGGTCTGTATACAACCCCTGTGCGGATTGTGGTGCCATTGCCGGTCTCCAAATTTACCCACAGTGCTTCTTTTCCTCCCTGTTTTCCCTTTTGTTCTGTTGCTTTGATTCTTTCCCTTATGTAAAGAGCTACTCCTCCTCTTTTACCCTCCCTGTCCCTCCTGTAGATAGTGTATCCTGGTATGTTTACGTCCCAGTCGTGGTTTTGTGTGTACCATGTTTCTGTGACTGCCACGATATCCAGATGTTCCTCCTCCATCAAGACCACTAATTCAGGAAGCTTATTACTCAGACTACGGGCATTGGTACTCATTGCTCTCTATTTTTTGATGGCTTTACCTTCTTTTGCAGCATCCCCCACTGACCTTTCTACCATGTTGCTATTTTCATTCCGCAATAAAGCTTCACCTTAGAAAGTCGCATGTCTCTGGGCTGTCTTTCAGTTTCCAGCCCTCTGCTTGCATTATCCCTGGCCATGGCATAAGTGAATTAACTCACTCCGGAGCATGGGTTACCTGGGGAATTAATCTATGCCTGGGCAATTGTCAGCACTCGGCCTGTGGCCTTGTGCGATAACCCCCTCCTCCCAGAGTGGATTAATTCCTCAGTAACCCATGATCTGTCATGGGTTAATCCTTACAGTCCCCACAAAGCTAAATTTCTACAATCCAACCACTCCCTCCCCCAACACACACACACCTGCCTTGCAAGAATGAGAGAGAGTTGCATGCAAAAAGCTAGGCTCTTCTGTTAAAATATGTCCATTTAGGATAAAATGTTTAAAACTGGTGGTCTGATGAGAGAGTCTCATCCCCAAAGTGAGGTATAATTCGAAGACTGGGAATTCAGAGTCATGTGGGATTGTTGGCACTCATCTGAGTGAGATGAAATATTTGAAAGTAGTTGGCCACCCATTATGTACACTCCTGTTGCAGATATTGGGATTTCAAAGTGCCACATTGGTTTGTTTGAACACTCCTGTGTGAGAGAGTGGGATTTTACTATTTAAAAGTACCAGTCTGGCTACCCTGTTTGATTGGTTATGGCTCAGGGAGATTCTAATATTTGAACAAGGAGGATTGCTGACTGTGGCTTTTTTTTTTTTTTTACTTTATTTCTTTTATCTCCTTCCCTACTCTCGGAGCCCACTCCTTCCTTCCTCTCATCCCTCCATTCCACCTCCGGTGGGATCTGCCCCTAGAGTGCCTCCTTCTCCCCTCCTGCACAGTGGGGTCTGTCCCTCTTTTTGGTGGTCTGAATGGTATCCGAGAGGCTATCATTTAGGGTTGCTGAGAGGTTTTTTCCATTTTCTCCCCTGATCAACCCTCTGAGACGTCGTGCGCTAGGACGTACGTCCCGAGTGGCGGCGTGCTGACGCACGCCAAGCCCCTCATGCGCCTCGCCCCTCTCCCCTCCTCGGCCGTGAACAGAGCTACCTCCATCCCCTCATTGTCGGTGCTTCCACCGGCTGTGAGGGTGATCAAAGTTCCATCAACTTCTCTTAATAATGTACTTAGAGGACGAGACAGTTTTAGGAATGGACCTCGCACAGGCTGTAGTACAGTGGTCTCTAAGATCATTGAAAAATACTCCTGAGTGTGAAAAGAGGTGGGGTTTGTTTACCAAAATTAAGTCAAGGAATGTGCTATGGACCAGGTTCTTAATGTTGGGATGGGTAGCTTCTATTATGAGTTGTAAAAGCCCAAAATTATTACAAAGGTCCTTCAAATGTTTGGATGAGGCAGAAAGACAGTCCATATTGAGATTGCCCATAATAATAACCTCAGAAGACAAGGAGTCCAGGACACCATGAAGTGTTTCAACACCTTGTTCCCTGCAGAGGGCAGTCTGTAACATCCAATGATATAAATGGGGACCGACTGAGTGAGTTGCAATTTTAGAGTACTGCATTCAAATTCCTGGGGTAAGGAAGTGGAATCAACCATAGAGGCAGAAAACATGTCCCAAACATAAACAGCTACCCCCCCCCCTTGTTATTCTGTCTGTTGTGAATACATTATATGAGGGAATATTAATTTCAGAATCCTGTGTGGAAGGTCTCAACCATGTCTCAGTCACCACAAGGATATCAGGCATAGTAAGATTAATCCAGGTCTGTATAGCATCAAATTTATTTAATAGACTGCAGGCATTTATGTGGATTAGACTCAGCCCCTTTAACTGAGGTACTTTAGGTGGAGCAGGGATAGGGAGGGGAGGACCAGGGTTTAACTCTACATTGCCTGCACAAATAAGCAGGAACAGAAGATGTTTTTTAGAGCATTTAATAAAAGCCTAAACAGGTGAGATCTGTCCCTTTTATTGAGGCTGTGGTCAATAGTTGCAGGTGGGGAGAAATGTAAGGTAAGGGGCCCAAGGATGCATAAAGAGTGTCTTAGTAGAGAGAACAAATGAGAATATAAGGGGGGAATGGTCCTAAAGTGACCCATATGGTTGTTATAGTGCAAGGTACTAGTATAACTAGGCACATTAGGTAGTGAAATAAATGCCAACTTATGTAAATGGACGACTATAGGGTGTAACAGGCAAGTGGTATGTAACCAGACGCTGTAAGAAGGGACTGCAGGAGCAGGTACAGTGTGCTGATCAAGGGTGCAGTAGAACATGCCTGCAAAGCACCCTCCAAAATAAGGATTACAGGCTTCATTATGACCCCAGTCAGGCTCTCAAACTATGGCAACAAGGTGTGTTAAGTAAAGGGAGTTACAGCTAAAGCGTAATGCAGGGAGAGATACAGATAGCTGGATAGGGACGAGGTATAAATAGTCAAGAAGGCATATGAAAACAAAGGGGACTGAATAGTGCAGCAGTAGGGTTGCTGCCTTTAGTGTAGACGGTCTGGGGTTTGAATCAGGGGGAGGGAAGGTAGTAGTAGAAATGTAGTGGATAGTAAATGGCTCTGGGAAAGCAGTCAGGGACAGGAGGAGCTAGGCAGAGAGGAATCGATTAAAAGAAGAAAACAGCGAATGACAGAGGAAATACTTTAGTCTCAATACTGACCCCTACTGGCCAGGTGATATAAAAAATAAGTTGAAAAGTAGGGACTTAGACCCCAACTGGTGTTTTTGCTTTTTGTGCTTCAAAGGTAAACAGAGAAGAGTTTTAATGTTGATGCTGAGTGTCTCCTTCTTATCTTACAACTTCTCGAAATGTTTGACTGGCATTGAGGAAGCTTCACTAGCATAAAGCGTACCGTAATTAAGTCAAAAAGAAGCATAGCTGGAAGCCAGAGAGATCCAAGCAATTACACCATAATTAAATAACAATTTTGTTTATTATGAATTGTTTAAATCTGAGTTATATATAATATGATAATCATTTTAATCATTATTTATGTAAGGTACTAAATCAACTGGGCTTTTATTATGTATCCAGATGTCCATGAATGACTTGCAGAAGATTTCAAGCTAGTAGGATTAACAGTCAGAAAAGTAGACGTACTACAGTAGAACCTAGAATATTGACATGTTGCTGTCCAGTTTAGAATTTACTTCTTGTTATAAAAGTTGGGACAAGCACTGAGACTGTCTTTGTGTCAGGACTCATCTGGACATAATGGGCTCTTAAGTCTTGTTAATTTGATTCTGTGCTTTGGTAAAACTGCTGTCTTTCATGCATAGCAGAGCAGATCCCAGAGAAAAAAAATCCCAAGCACTTTAAATATAGACTTTTTTAATAGTTTAAAAATACTCTATTATTGCACCTGAGTTGCGTGATATTGATTTTATGAATATACTCATTTTTTTAGATTGCTCTTATATTTTAGAAATTGATCAAAGGTACCAAGACCTTTTTGTGTTTTTTAGTCCTTAGTGGACAGCCTTCTTGAAAACAACATGAAAAGAGGTAGATGATGAAACCAACCTATTTTTTTCTGTTATTGTAGGAAAATATGACAGAGACACTAAGAGTCCTAGTCCTGTTTATTGTGCTGACTGAAGTTATACTCTTCAGCTATTAATATGTGCAAGGTGCTTGCATCTGGATAATCAAGAGGAGATAATTTGGGTGCTCTAAATCACAGATAAAACAGAACATGGCTTGCTGGGAAACAAAAATACTGCATCTTATACAAAATCACAAGCAGAAAAATACAATAAATATGAATCCCTGCTAGCCTTGATGTCAGTCATAGAGATGTTACTGAAAGAAGTGACAGTGAGTTAAGAGCAAGTACAAAGCAGGATGCACCTTCCACAAAATGTCCTATATCGCATGTTTCACATCTGCTGTGACAATCTGAGAAAAGAAGAGGCCATGTAACTCACACCAATAGAAAGGAGATGAACTACAATGCCACTTTTTATTAGCAGACCTACAGAATAACCCAGTCAATCTTTTAGATTATGGTCTCTTTCTATATTCCCACTTACAAGAAAGAAGTATTTTATCTGGTTTGATTGAATTTGGTCTGGTAGCCCCAAAAAAGAGAAAATAGACATCATGAGATTCATTACTAACACCCATGATGGATACTTCTGCTCATAAAGTTGAGGAAGGTTCTGGAAGGGACACAACAGTACTTTTGTCTTTTTCCCTTCCCCGATAGGATTATTATAATTCCTGTGGTAGTGTACTGTGATTGGGACACAACCAAACAAAATGTGGCACACACTCCAAAAGGGGATAAAAGGAATCGATTAGCTGTACGTTGTCATAGAAATACAAAATCACACATACCCCCATAATGTAAAGCATCATGAGCTGTATATGCAAATCACCATAACATTTAAGGTTGGTTCAGCTTTAAGTAGCAATGCATTGTGCCAAAGGGCATATCACACAATCTGTAAAGGGTGTAAACAGAAAGTTGCTCTCAGTCCTGAGCATTTTATGTAAGACTTCCCTGTATTGGTGCAAAACAAACTTGAGGATAAGTGCAATTAGTCTTTGAATGTATGGGAAGGTATTAGCAAATAAAGTGCAAATGCCAATGCAAAACAGAATCAAACATCTAGATAAGATGCCCAAAGAAGGAATTCACCTCCTGCCCCCAAAATACCCTGGTGCTTTGAGGTGGAGACCTCTTCATCTGGGGTTCTGATGAAGATAGCTTCACCTCAAAGTACCAGGGGGCTTGAGAGCCGGGGATAAGTTACTGTTTTGGGGAATTATGTCTAGATATTTGATTTTGTTTTGCACTGGCATTTGCACATTATATGGTAACACCTTACCATGTCTTTAAATACCAATTACATTTTTTCTCAGCCAAAGTTCCACCAAGAAAGGCATGGCTTGCATATTATACTATGGACTAAAAGCTAACATTGATGACTTGATGCCTGGCTAATTGATTCCTTTTCCTCACCTCTTGGAGTATACTCCACATTTTGTTTGGTTTATAGCCACCTGTTCATAACCTGCCCAGCCTCTGCACCACAACACAGCCTTGGGAATTGTATTGTGTTCTGACTCTAGTAGTCCTATACCATAAAATCACCAACAGGGGTAATGGTGGCTGGTGTAAGGCCATGGGGAGATACATCTGGTAGGGGATCTGTAAAAGGGTGGGGAGGTTGAGAAAGCAATAGAAATTAAAGAGAGAAAATGAGGGACTGATTCTGGGTATGAATGCAAAGAAGGGATTCAACTTAGTCAAAACTGAAAAAAAGGGAAAGTTATGGTAGCACATAATACAATACAACTCTCAATTTCATGAATGACTATTGCAGTGTGGGATAAAATTTGGTTAATGTGTTAATATACCACTCATTTTGACTTGTTCCCTTTGTTTTAGCCTTCATTGTTGTACCCCTAATTTCTAGAAGTCAACAAAAAGCATCACTATTTTTTCACTCCAGTTCCCCACTTTTAAAGATGATCCATCAATAAGAGCAATACGATTATTTCCTTTTTACAGCACATATTTGTGAACAGTAGTCACTGATCTGGTAACAAAGGACAAATACAAATTGAACAGATATTACATAAACATCCTTACAGCAACACCCTTTGTACCTTTGCCAATCAAATATTAGTACCATGTTACTCATCTGAGTATTCCATCCAAACAGGAAAAAAAGTTATTTCCTAACATTAAACACGGTATCATGGAAATGAAATTCTTACCCTGTATCAGAAAATAATTCAGCTCTGCTTCTTGTATTCATTTTTATCATTTTTCATAGTGTCCCCCCATCTTCCGATCCCTGAAACTTATTAAAAACCCAGCCTTCACCCAGTATATCTCATTACACAATGGCCATTTAATTTTAGCTGCCAATTTCAGCACAGACATGGAGCAGCATCTGATCAATGTACTTTGAAAGCAACACAGAAAAGAGCAAGTGCGCCAGTAATTGCCATGATTCTGGGAGAACTACAAAATGTATTTTTATGAGCATGATGAAAAGAAGAGGTAGGTAAGGAAAAGAGATTTAATGATAAATGTGAGCTATATACGAGTTGTACAGGAGGAGGATCATGATCGCAGGATGAGTGGGGTCTCATGCCCATATGTAGGTGTGTGTCATGACAGTTTCTGGCAAGCAGGGATGGTGACGCCATTAAAAGTGATCACTTCAGTTTTATTTTGTAATTTGGGGCACAAGAAAAAGTTTAGACAGTGAAGTTTTTGAGGGGGTGGAAACTGTGTGTTACATGGTGGGAGGGAGAAATTGAGAGATGTTTGGGGCTGGCTGAATAATAGGACTGAAGAGAAGTGTGCTGCCTTTTCTGAAAACTGCACTGCTGACCACTGGTCGAGGCATCAAACTGACAGTGGGCAGTGATATTTTTTATGTCATTCGGTCATATATGTGTTCTGTGATATTATGCTGGGATAACATCACGAGTCCAGTGCCAGCCCCAGACTGACCAATCAGAGCCTAGTATTCTTTCTTGCCATTGTATAATATTATATAATCAGACAAACAATAAATTTGTGTAGTGCAACAGTGGCCTACACCATCTCTTTGTCTTGCTGTCTGTTCTTATTTTCTCCAAGTTAGAAAGCCAAAGTCAGTATGAATCTATATCATGATGGAAACCTTATCCACATCCTCAACTTTGAGCATCTCTACCTGTTAAACAGCTTGCTGGCTCATTTGTAAGCAACAAGGCCAGGTTAGGGGGTTACGTTGCCATGAGTTCATCACCCTCCTGGGATGATGGACACTACAGCATGACATGAAGCATCTGGCTTGGTTCAAGAATCTCTTAGAATACAGTAGCTGATGTACTCAAGATTAATCTCTTGGTAACAATATATGTCTTCTTTCACAAATTTCAGATGCCTGTCCCTCCTCTGCTGTTGATCATCTTATTGCACAACACCACATTACAAAATTCTTTGGATACCCCAATACAGCTTCATTCATTTACTAGCTTTTACCAAAGATCAAACTAATCTCCGTGCAGACACACATGGTTTTCGCAGTTGCAGGTAGTCTCACAATTTCAGTTTCATTCTCTCTCTCTCTCTCTCTCTCTTGAGAAGAACAGCTGACCCAAGTGTATGTACTAAGTGTGTGTATTAACTACATCATGAGTAGTAACAGTGTGCCACGGTTATATGTATATTTTACTGTTCAACATTTTATCAGAAGTAATCTAGTCATCTAATGATTGCTTAGGAAAACAGTTAACTGATTTTCCAAGAGACTTTTGAATATAGTAACTCTTACATCTTGTTGAGCTGTACAAGTTAAGAGGCAGTCCACACCCTCTGAGTGCTGAGGATTTCATAATCAATTGTAGGCCAAATACAAAAACATTAATGTGGTTGTTATGCAAAAATCAGTTATCTTTGCCAGTATACAAAACAAAGGTAGAGGTTAGCAACCATTCTGAGATGACAAGGGAATATAGTACCATGGAAGCATGGTGTTGATGGAAGTGTTTTCAAGTCCATCTTGTCTATTTCTCCTACTACACAGCAGTGAATTGATCCTTTTTAGTGTAAACACATTCAAGCTTATCAGCCAGAATGCTAACCCTACTCAGGCTATGTGACCCTCAGTGCTATTGTCTCTGTGGTATCTGTCTACTCTTTTGAAAACCTGAACAGTGCTAACATACACACCATCACTGGGAAGGCAATTCTAGGTGTTAACCATTCCGTGTGAGAAGTAATGCTTTCTAAAGTTTCACCTTATCCTACCCCATCCTTAGTTTTAGTGCATGTCCACTATTTCTGCTTGTACACACCAACACAATCATCTGTGTAAACTCCATCCTAGTATTTTAGTATTAGAACACCAGAATCATGCTTCAACTCAACTTCATCTTTTTATAGAGTAAATCTTTGGTGTCCAATCTTTCCTCATAGCTCTTGCCAATAATCAGCTTGGTGGCCCTTTCTAGATTCCCTAGAGCTCTTCAATGTCCTTTTAACACTGTGGTGACCAGAACTGGATGCGTTTGCTCCATGTGTGGTCTCATCAAGGCCTTCCACAAGGGGAGGATCACCTTCCATGACCTGCACCATAAACTCTGCCCCATTACATCCTAACTTTGCAGTTGCTCTCATGACTGCAGCAACACATTGTCTGGCTGCCATCAGCTTACTGTACACAATTACGCCATAGCTCATTTTCCTTGGTTGTTTTGGCCACTGTTACACCATACAGGGAGTATATGTGACCCTGTTTCCTTGCTGCTAGGTATAGTATGTTGCATTTCCCAATGTTAAATCTTCGCCCCAATTTTGTGACCCATAACCTTAATGTCTGCATGTCAGTGTGTAGTACACCCTCTTCCTCTACTGTGTATGCTCTTCCAGCCACCTTAATGTCATCAGCAGACTTCAGCAGCCTCTCCCCATTGGCCCCTTCTCTCAGGTCACTAGTAAATTTGTTCAAGAGCAATGGAGTCAGAACCAACCCCTAGAGTACTCTATTAACAATATACTTCCACACAGAATGAGGACCATAGATCATGAATCCCTACTTTCTCCCTGTTAGCCAATTGTCTAGCCCCTTCCTGTATACTTTGTATACCCTATACTGCATTAATTTCTTCATGAGTTATCCATGCAGTACAGTTTTTGAGGCATTGCTGAAGTTCAGATCATTTACATCTGCCTCATAATTCCTACCCACATTTCTACTTATCTTCTTGAAAAAAACAATCTGGCTGGTTAGGAAGGATCTATCTTTTGTGAAGCCATATTGCATGATATAGAGCAGCCCATTCTCTTCCATGTGCTGAACTACCATATCTTTTGTAACTGACTGAAATACTTTGCCAAATACTGAGATAAGGTTCAGAGGTCTGTACTTAACAGTCCAGCCTCACACACATTTCATGAATAACCATTTCCAGTCTTCTGGCACTATTCCTGTTTGTAAAGAATCCTGAAAGTTTAGTTACTCCAGTATTATCTGCAAGTGGATACCATCCACAACCAGTAATTTTCCCAGTTTAGCATCTTTTGTATACTTATTAATTCCGAAATTATAAGCACTGACTCTTGATTGACCTGCACCTCTCCCATAGTTTCCACCTCTATAGGGCATGCATCTGACATCCTGACTGAATACTGACATAAGTAGTTACATGGTACCTATACCTTACTCCCTTTCTTCCTCTGTGGTTCCATCCCTATTGAGGGACTCCACCTTATCTCTAACTCTTGCTTTATTCCTTATGCACTGAAACATAGGTTTATTATTCCTCTTGATCTCCTGTGCAGTCCTGTCTTCCAGACCAACCTTGGTCTGTGACACAATGTCCTGCATTACGTTTGTGATGCCCTATACTCTGATTTCTTGACTCTGTCCCTTACATTTTTTCTTTGACTATATGCCTTCTTTTTCTCTCTAAATTTTCCTAGGGTTCCTTAGACAATTACCAAGGTCTTTGCCTCTCTTGCATCTAGTCACCGCCTGCATTATATTCCACTTCGGGGCCTTCTAATTGGCATTAGCACTCCCACAGTATTGTATTCATCAATTTAGATCCCATCATCTGCCATAGCACATCCAAATGATGTGGTCAGCAGTAAATTAGCAACAGAAAGCAGCATCCCATCAGAAAATAGCACTTAATGTGGTCTTCAGCAAATAACTGCTGAACCAGTCTTGTGGGGACAGAGGTACAGAGAAAAGTAAAGAAAAATATATTTCAAAGTCAAGTGTGGGACAGTCAGGGATGGAGAAGTGAGGAAAGGAAGAGAATGGTGAAGAGGATGCTCCACAGGACACACAGTGAGAAACAGGTTAAATAATAATAATAATAAATTTTATTTATAAAGCCCAATATTAGAAACTATCAAAGCACTGTACTATTTCTAAAAACAGACTTTCACAAGATAAGTAAAAACAGTTAAAAAGACCTAAAATATACAGTTATACATACTAAAAATGAGAGAAAGCACAAGCAAACAAATAAGTTTTCAACACAGTTTTAAAGCTCTCCACTGTCTGGCACTCTCGTACCCAAGGAGGTAGAGAATTCCACAGGGAGGAAGTGGCAAAGGCAAAAGCCCGAGCTCCTGAGGTCTTCAAACACATCCTGGGAATCTCTAGCAATCCCGCATCAGTTGAGTGGAGTGGTCTGAGGGGGCAGTAGGGGCTCAGAAGCACTTGTAGGTAACTTGAACCCAGACCGTGTAGGGCTCTAGAAGTCAGCAAGCCAACTTTAAAGGTGATCCGTCACTGAACAGGCAGCCAGTGCAGAGCACACATCACAGGTGAAATATGACTAGATCTAATTGACCCAGACAATAACCTGGCCGCAGCATTCTGCATTAGTTACAAGCGATGGATATCAACCCCTACAAGCCCTAGGTACAGGGAGTTACAGTAGTCAAGGGGCAAGGTCACAAAAGCGTGGACCAGGGTTGGAAGGTCACCGGACAGAACAAGATGCTTAATCCAGGCAATGTTCCTCAGATGGTAGAAAGAGGATTTGACCACAGCTGACACCTGAGAACGAAGTGTCAGCCCATTGTCAAATATCACCCCCAGATTCCACACCTGTTCAGAGGTCAGGAGCTGGGAGCCCCCCAGCCAAAGCCCGGATGGCCACCCAGCAACCTACCACTCTATTCGGTGACCCGGGTCCACCATTAACACCTCTATCTTGTCTGGATTCAATCTAAGCCAACTGGAATTCATCCAGTCTTGGATTTCAGCGAGACAGTTAGAAAAAACTGAGAGTGCACTATCCTGGTCGGGCACAAAAGACAGATACAGTTGAGTATTATCTGCAGAACAGTGAAAACTCGGTCCGTACCATCTTACAATGACTTCTAATAGAAGCATATATACCGCGAACAACAAGGGGGGCAACACTGAACCCTGTGGGACCCCAAAAGGCAGGGAGTAGGCATCAGAGGAAATAATTCCTGATACTACCTTCTGTGACCTGCCAGTGAGGAAAGAATGGAACCATCTGAGGACTGTACCCGACAGGCCACAAATGTACCGCAGGTGATCAAGAAGTACCCCATGGTCCACGGTGTCAAAAGCTGAAGAGAGATCCAGAAGGACCAAGATGGAACGGCGCTTCTGAACTCTGGCTATCAGGAGATCATCGAGTACCCGAACCAGAGCAGTCTCAGTACTGTGTCTCTTATGGAAACCAGACTGGAGAGGATCGTGGATAGCATGGATGGTAAGACGATTCTCCAACTGTTGTGCAACAACTTTCTCAGTCACCTTCCCTATAAAGGGAAGGTTAGAGATAGGTCTGTAGTTTGCAGGAGAATCTAGGTCAAGAGATGGTTTCTTGAGAAGGAGGATAACCACAGCTTCCTTCAGAGAGCTGGGAAACTCCTCCGACTCCAATGAACACCAGATTAAATCCACCAGAACCGGGCTGATTACATCTATGCACCCCATTAAGAGGCGAGTAGGGCCTGGGTCTAAACTACAGCAAGTTGGACACATACTCCAGAGAAGCCGGATGTTATCCTTGATCGCCAGTCGGTCAAAATCGGCCCAGCAAAATGCGGGAGTCGCGACCTCGCTCTGACCACCAGTAACCCCCAAAGAGCGCAGTAAGTGAATCTCTGACCTGATGTCGGCAACCTTATCAGCAAAGAAGTGAGCAAACTCATCGCACTCCACTTGCGACAAGGCTTTCCGAACTCGTAGACAGGCTGGATTGCACAGTCTGTCCATGGTTCAGAACAGCTGAGCTTGTCGGTTCTGTGCGGAAGCAATCTACCTGGACAGGAATTCTGCCTTCTTATGGGAGATTGATGGGTGATAGAATCTATAATGTTCCATAAGTCCGAGCTTGTCGGCATCTAAGCCGGATCTATGCCAAACACGCTCTAACCTTCACCCTGCCTGCTTCATCCCCCTCAAGGTCCCATCAAACCACAGGGACCAAGGGTGGAGAGTAAGTGGGTGAACACAGAAAGGAGTGAGTATATCCAGAGCTCCCTCCACTACTCAATTAATAGCCTGGAGTAGATTCACTAGACCCTCGTTTCCTCCAGAATTCCCGATAGGTCCAACACCGCCAAAAGGCCATCAGGGGTCAAACCCCATAAAGGCAGTATTGGACCATCTCCACAGGGGCCGGTCTACCAGGGGGAGCCAAGAAATTGAACCTGATGAGGTGATGGTCAGACCATCTGACAGGTTCCACCTCCAAATCAGAGGCCTCCAACCCCATGAGGAAAACCAGCTCCAATGAGTGACCGTGATTATTAATCACAGAAGAAACTAGCTGTGTGAAGCCCAAAGAACTCGTAAGTCAGAAGAAGTCTTGTCCAAACTGCGAGAGTTCATCGTCGATCCAAGCACTTAAATCCCCCGGTACCATCAGCCTGGGGGAGTCCAAAACCATGTTGACAGTGAAGTCCGTGACTTCCTGCAAAAAATGATCCTTGCCACCTGGTGGATGGTAGATGAAAACAATTTTGCACCCCACACCTGCAGCTATGGTACACTCAAAGGATCTGGTGTCCTCAATTGGCTCATCAACAAGGCCCAACTCTGATTTAAAATGAATTGCTACACCCCCGCCCCTTCGACACGACCTCACCCAGTGTACCACCGAGAAACTGGCTGGAATCACTGACTCCAGAATAGAACCAGCATTTTCATCCAGCCAAGTCTTGGTGATGCATGCCAGATCAGATGACCCAACAAGATCAGCTATAATAGCTGACTTGTTTCTAATAGATCTGGCATTGCACAACACCTTGCAGGTCGGGCGAGAAACCGGAGCAGTTCGAGGTACCGATCCATTGAACATGGAGCCCTTGGGTATGGGCACTAAACAAGGTGGCCCTTGTTCAGTGCACCATTTCACCCCAGGGCATCACTACCCCAATCGGGCCACTCAGCTCACCCCCCGCTCCTCAGACCCCTGCCCCTTCTCCTCCTCCCCACTATTCTGATGGCCCTGCAGCGGCTATAAACTGCCACGGACAGGGGGGCAGGTAAAAGTGTGGAGGTCCCGAAGCTCAGAGGAGGAGTAGCGCCTGACAGAGAGAGCACTGATCAAACACATCCTGATCAATACGCAGCACTAATTAGGCCAAACCAAGCCACTCCAGTAAAGAAAAATAAACCAAAATAAACTCCTAAAACTCACAGTACTAAAAACAGAAAATAAAATAACAAAATGATTCTAAAAAAACAGTCGGAAGTAAAAATAATATCACAGTTCACAGTTAAACCAGATCCTGATAAAAATAAATCAATAGTTGATATCTGAAATTTCAGTAGTGAAAATAATATCACAGTTCACAGTTAAACCAGATCCTGATAAAAATAAACTGATGATTGATATTTGAAGTTTGGGAGGTTCTCTCACAGCCTCCCTCCACACACCAACTGAAAAAACTGTGGAGACTAGGACTGTCATTCCCATTCAATAATAGCAGACATGTCCAAGCAAGTCCCCAAATGAATAAAACTCAAATAAAAAAACAAAGTCTGGGAGGTTCTCACACAACCTCCCTCCACAAATAAAACCAAAGTCAAATCAATGAAAAAATTCTCACACAACTCCCTTCAGAAGCAATTCAAAAAACAGAGCAAAAAAGAAAGGGCTTCAGGCAGCAGATCAAGATGAAAGTTCATACTTCCCAAATCAAAATTTCCAGCGAAGGTCCACGAAGGTCCAGGCAAACAACTTTTCTTGAAAGCTTCAAACTCCAAGCAGGAGGCGAAAGTCAGCTGGCACAGCACAGATTGAACAGGCTTAATGAATAAAACCAAGTTCTTCGAAGCCAGGGGGAAAAAGGGTGGGGACAAGCCACACAGACCCCAGAGTGCCCCAGACAGCACAGATGGCCGTGCCATCCACCGACCGCCAAGCAGTCCATGCCCCTCACCACCCAACTCCAATCCTCAGACAGGAGCCCAGGGCAGGGTCCAGGAAACCCCCGAGGTTTGCAGAGCGAGCCCCTAACCACCCCCAAAACACCCCCAACAAAGTCTCGGCCACAGTTACTTAAACCTCAGCTGCAATTGAAAGAAAGCCACGAACTTCTTCATACCTCCAAAACAATAACTGTTTGATGAATCCTGAAGGTCCGAAAACCAAAATCCAAGAGTCCTGGTAACTTCAAGAAACAGATTCAGTCCACAGCATTAAAATTAACAAGCCAACGATAACACGAAGAACCAGATACATCCAAAATTGAAACCCCAAGCTCCAGCTATAGATCGGTGGCTTAAACTGAAAAACAACCACAGAAGACTGTAAATTGTCACTAAACACCCAGTGTGGTGAAAGCCAGCAAGGCTAATCGGAGATCAAAGAGTAGCAAGAGTAGCATTTGGGAATACAACTCAGCGCATAAGTCACTCAATTACTATCTCACTCCTTCGACCCTGACTAACTAACTAAAACACAAAAAAAACCTAAAATAAAGCAAAAACAAAGAAACAAAATAAATTCAAAGCAAGTTCAAAGCAAATGAATGGCGCTAAAACACTGGTAGGCTCATAGCAGCCACCATCTTGTTCGTCAGGGAGAGCCTATATTGGTTTGGCCATGTAGGACATGAGAGAAAGGCTAAGGTACTCTAACCAAACTAAGGGAGGAAATGACATGGAACTACCTGGATCCAAGTGCATATTTTTAGATAGCTGATGGGGAAGGTCTGGCATTGTTATAAATCAGTGTGCTTGACATTTGTTGGGCCAGGTGGCCAGCATGAATGAAGTAAAGTCCATTCATAATGTCCCAAAAGCCAAATCAAAATGAAGGCTGGTACATGTAACAGATTGTGCTGTTGCTTATAACTGTGCCACCTGTATTAGAAACCATGTTTACATGGCTGACTTTGCTCCTTCAGTGGAGCATTGAAGAGTTGCCCCAACCCAAAACACGCTTGTCTCAGACGTGTATGCAGCCCCCCTCAGTGTCGATGGGCACGCGCTTCTGAGAGGGGCTGGGAGTCGGGGCAGTCAGATGATGGAAGTGCCTACAAGGTGTTTCATGTTGGAGCGAGTGGTGCAACTTATCCACATGGTCGCTTAATTTGCTCATTCCTGAATGCATCCCCAGACTTTCTGGGAATGCAGAGCAGAGCAAGGGAGCAGCTTACCATGATTCGGTAGGCGTCCACATGGCAACATTTGCACCGCAGCAACCCGAATGCTTAAGTTGCTGTGGTGCAAATGCCACTGTGTAAACATGGCTAGAGACTGATGTAATTGTTATGTGTTTCACGTGCAATAAACTGCCATGTCAGGAGATTGGTCAATGAAAGCAAAGAAAGGGGTGTGGTTGAACTGATTGATTACCACCAGCTGGGATACTGAAAGTGCTGTTAAAGTGAGGCAAGGTCGGTAACTGCTATAGTCAGAGAAGGTCAGAGCTGGTTGGGGCTACCACACTGGCAGCACTGGCAGCTGACAAGCAAGGATTTGTTAAAAAGTGCTGTAAATAAGACAGAAGATCAGCACATTGAATTGCTACTAGTGACCCTGGCAGTCCATTTAGTGGCACAAGTGAGAGACGTCCAGGAGGGCCAGCAAGAGGAACATTAAAGGAGAACAGTGATGAACCAGTGAACCATTTTCCCCAGTAGAAACTGTTTTGTTTTTTGTTTGTTTGTTTTTTAATATATAGTTTTCAATTTTGTTGTTCCATTTTTACTGGCCTTCTAGTAATTTACGTGAGTGTTTATGATTTGCAAACTGGTGTTAAGTGCCATTTTAGAACTGTAACATATATGTTATGCCCTTGATTACAGTAGTTCTTTCATTGTTGTCACAATACATCTATGCTCTATTACAGAACACTCTAGCTGAAGGGGACATAACCTACGTCATACTATTCTAAAATAGTTGTTTTCAACAGGGTAAATCAGAAACATCACCTGCAGTTAGTAAAAGGCCTATATAGATGGAACAATGACAGAACCGGAACCAGTACATAACAGAACAGCTTCTACTGGGAAAAATGACTTACAAGTTCAGCCCAGTTCTCCTTTAGTTATCATAAAAGACCCTCTTCTCCTCCTCTGGGGGGTAAGAGTAATGTAGCCAGCTGTAATAATTCCACCTGGGAGATTGCAGGTGGTAGTGTATCTGAGAGAACTAATGTAGGAAGGGGATGCAGATGCATGCCTCTGTGTCCATGTGGATAGGGCTTAGGGGGAATATAAAAAAGGACAACTTTTGAAAGATAACTCTACTCTGTCAACCATCTGCTGAGTTGAGGTGCCCAGACCAAGGGAGTCTCCCCCTCTCCACAGTGAATACTGATGTCCTTTAATGGAATGCAGCATAGCTCTAAATGCCAGCCCCACAAGAAGCCCTCCCTATTGAGGGATCATAGGCCCATGCCTGGATGGGGACATATTTAGGGTCTCTGGGACAAGGGGAGCAATGACCTGGTGTTAGGAGTGCCCTTCAAGAGATTCAACTAACCAATGCTATTGGGTACATGGAAACAGACTGAGGAAAGAGCGGGAATATGAGCATAACATATATGCAACGAAAGACAGGAAAAACAAAAACAATTTAAATACAGAACCCTGACAAAAAGAAAAAAAGAAACAAAAAAGGACAACTTGGTCACTGTAAACTAGAGGTGCCATGGCATTAGTGAGGTGAGTGAATCTGGAAGTGTGGATGGATGTGGATCTTAGCAAGCCATCCTAATCTCACATAACAACACATTTTACAGCATAATTTCAATCAGAAAGAGACTTTCAGCCCTTATTGTAGCAGTCAACCACTCTGAAGCTATCTGATGTTTTGCCCAGCAGGGCTAATGTCCACTAATACCAGATCAACAACTCTGCCTGAAACTATACTTGTGCTAGATCCCTGTTGCACTACTCACAAGTAACTGATCCAATAATAACAATGATCAGAATAGCGTGTGGGTAGGTAACTTGAATGGCTCATGAGCAGGGCAAGGCACCATCTATAGCAGGCCTAATACCTTGTTAATGTACTTGCTGGGCCTTCAAGTACCAGGTCAGCTTATATGCTTATGTTTGATGTTTTCTTATTTCAACTGTCGTTTTGAAAGGTTCCACAGAAACTCAAACCTTGAAACAAATGTTTTGGCCTCCAAACTAGAAACACAGCATTGTCATGGGTATGTAAACCTATCCTGACTCCCATATGCCTGGGAAAACTGTGGACTTAGCACCACAAGCATGTCTACCAACTTCTAATCTGTAGTGGTTGTGTTTTGGCCAGATATAACAAAATCCATGGGTTAATCCATTTGGTGAAATCAAGAGGTTCATATCAATTCAGATAGTTAGTTTCCAATCTCAGAGGCTAATACTCAATCTAGTATATACCCTTTGAATAGCTGTGCTAGTGCCTGGCTTTATATCACTGCAGGCAATCTCTCTACATTCATGAGGGAGGAGCAGTCCAGCCAGGTCTCACCTCAATATATTGCAACTCTTTAGTCCTATTTCCTCCCCACCCCCTTTTCCCTACCCCAACCAGTTAGGACACACAGCAACTGCACTCATCCTCTGGCTAGGAGGAATGGCAAGCAGCTGTCTTCAAAGCCAATGCCCAATGCACTACTTGGTCAACAGGAAGAGGTATGTGCAAAGGCCTCACAACCTGCATCCTTCCTTTATGGGAGCCATGCATCTCACCTACATGAGGTACCCTGCCCCCACTCAGTACCAGTGTGATATTCCTGAGATCACCCATAAACCCCAGTCTACTCTCATTAGTTTAGTGGTAAGTATCTATTCTCCAACTGAGAGGCAACATTTTGTACAGGCAGTATGGCCTAGTTTAAAGACAGTGTGGTCTAGTGCTTAGAACACCAGTGTGACAACTGGGAAATTACAGGTTCCAATCTCAGCAGAGTTACTCACTGTATGACTTTGAGCAAGTCACATAAAGTCTCAGTGCCCACTACAGCCAGCTGTGGAAATGGTTAGAAACAAGAGGTCACTGGAAACAAGATTCATAGATTCATAGAAGTGTGACTGCAGAAAAGGACTGAACTAGGCCCACCAAGTCTGCCCAGTTACCCAGCTATCTGCTTGGACCTGTGCCTTCCCCCATTAACACTCCCATGTGGTTGTCCCATGCTCTTTTGAATCCCTCCACTGTTTCCTCTCCAACGACTACCTCTGGGAGTCTGTTCCACTTTTCTACCACTCTCTCTGTGTAATAGTATTTTCTAATGTTACCCCTGAACTGCCCTCCCTCCACCTGCAGGCCCTGCCCCCTCGTCCTCGGTTTTCCTTTCATCTTGAAGATGCTCCCCCCGGCACCCTGTTTATACCCTTAAGGTACTTGAAAGTCTCGATCATGTCCCTCCTCTCCCTCCTCTGCTCCAGGGAGTACATGTTCAGATCTCTCAACCTTTCTTCATAGGATAGGTGGCCTAACCCTTTTACCATTTTTGTCGCTCTCCTCTGAACCCTCTCTATCCTCCCCACATCCTTCCTGAGGTATGGCCTCCAGAACTGGACTCCGTACTCCAAGTGTGGTCTAACTAAATGGGTGTACAAGGGTACTATGGCCTCCCTATTCCTACTGGTGATCCCCCTTCCTATGCATCCCAGCATTCCACTCCCCCTGGCCACTGCCTTTCCGCACTGCCCTTCCACCTTCAGGTCCCCAGATATAATGATGCCTAGGTCCCTTTCTTGTTCTGTCTCCTCCAGATCTCTGTCCCCCATACGGTACCCTGCCTTCTGATTTCTGTAGCCCAGATGCATGATTTTACATTTTTCTGTATTGAATTCAAGCTGCCACCTTTTTGACCATGCCTCAAGTCTCCTCAAGTCTCTCTGCATTTGTTCCACCCCTTCCTCCGTGTCCACCCTATTGTAGATTTTGATACCATCTGCAAACATACTCACTCCCCCCTCAAGGGCCTCCATGATGTCCCCTATGAATATACTGAATAGTAGGGGCCCCAACACTGATCTCTGAGGGACCCCACTCGTGACCTTGCCCTACCCAGATGCCACCCCATTTATTGTTAAAGATGCTGCATTTTTAGCTGGACTACCCTGGTAAATAAGTTGCAAAATAAAAATAAAATAAATATTGTTCTGCCACCACACTATTGGGCCAGCCCAGTTTGCCACATTTTAAAAGCAGTTGACCCAGTAGGACCCTTTTTGTATTCTAACCAATGGTTATTTTGACTCCAAGGTGCCCTGTGGAAGTGTTATGCAGCTGATTCTGGGCCTCTGGCCATAGCTCAAATCTTCCTAGGGAGGATCATCAACTTGCTTTATCACCAGATGGGCTGTTTCCAGCATCTGTGCAGTACACCTTGGCGCAACTCTAATGAATCCCACTGGGACCAGTATGTCTTTGATACTAGGCACTCAGTACTGCTGGTTCCTTCCTTTTCTGCAGCTACATGCTGTTAAATAGGGATCAAAATGTAAATTATTCCACTATCCCCAAGATGTCAAAATATTGTTTGGATTACTGAAATGTCAAAGATAGTAGCTTAACTGTCTTAAGCCAGGAAGCCTTTGTGCTAAATGGAGAATGACAGCGATTCTGCTTATAGGTTAGCAGTTCTGTCTGTTGCTCAGTAAGGCTGAGTTTTGATTTTTAATCCCAACACTGTCAGAAGAAAGTAACTCAGTAATTTTATGAACCTGTGTTTTCAATGTTTTAAATGGATGTTTATAAAATGTGATACATGACAAATCCTGCTTCCAGATTAAAGCCTGGTCACATTGGGGTGGAGCAGCATACCTTGCTATACCCTTATGTACAACAGAACCTACCTCTCAGCTTCCTGCCTCATGAATCAGAGACAAGGCTTAAAAATCAGGGACAAATGACTACAGTCAGCGACAGATCTCAAAATAATATCAACTCAAAATGCTGGAGCAACATTTGGCTTAGTGGCAAATGCATTTTCTGATGGAAAACTAGACTGTGATACTAATGTGTGGCATTATGTTATTTTTTTTTTCAAATTCCTACTACTGCATGACTAAAATTGCAATTTCAGGAAGGGCCCAGGAGATTTTCTAGGTAAAATCAGGGACATTTAAGAGGTATGCGGTAGAACCACAATCATTTTGGCTATAAAATCTTTAATTTAGAAAATAATATAAGAGATAGTTTAAGAATAGCATTAAGGTACTCCAGTGGATTGGATTACCTTTGTTAGTCTAACCCTAGACTCCTAGAGGCATAAAGTACCCAGCTTTACCTTATTCCTCAGGATTCACCAAGGGTTAGATTAACGTGCAGTAACCCAAAGCCTGATCATGCCTTAAAGGGACACTGTCAACCCCCCTTGGCCTCAAATTGTCCCTATATTTGAAATATATCTGAAGATTGCTCATGTTCTGTAGAGACTGCTGATATAGCTGGTAGTATGATTCTGAGTCATGTTTTTGTTTTAAAGTAACAAACAGACTGCCCACCATAGTGGTGTTTCCACACAAAAATGTGTGTGTTTGTTACATCCTTTGATCAATTTCTACTGCATCGTTCCTGGACTTGGGAATTCCCCTAGCCCAATCTAGCCACTTTTGATGCTGTGGGAGGAAAGAAGACTATTGTCTCATGGTGGCTGCACTGTTTGGGGTGTTCCTAATTCTCAAGATGCATGCATTGGGCCCTGTGCATTATTAGAGCAGAGTGGCTACGTGCGCATATCTGGTGCATGTAGCCATCCACGTCCACTATGCCCCTGCACCGGATGCACGGGGGCATGCAGGACCAATGCACCGATCCGGGGTGGGCTGGGTGGGCTGGGGTGGCCAACACCACGTCCCATGCACAAAGGCACGCAGTGCTGGCAGTGGGTGTGCAGAGGGGGTGCAGGGTATGCCAGGGAGAAACCTGCCCTAAGCCCCCTATGTGCCCCACTCATACACGGCAGCCCCCTTCCATACATCTGGAGGCACCCCCTGCACAGCATCCCCGATCACGGTGCTGGCAGACATCACCCGACCCATCCCAGTTGACCCCCAATAGGAACCATTACCCCCCTCACACCAACACCTGACAGCCCGGTGCCCTGTGTCCCACAGATCCTGTGGAGGACCGTGCCTCCCATCCCCCCATGCCTGTGGCACCATCATCCCCCCACACCCCCAAACCCTATTCACATATGGAGGAGCCCTAGGACCAGCCAGCAGCACAGCCCTCCTCTTGCCCCTCTGCTGCTGGCCATCAGACATCCATGGGGCACGCTGCCAATGTGCATCCTGCCGCATAGGAGATCCACTGAGCTCCCCAGTCCAGGCATCTGATTGGATGCTCGGCTGGACCCAAGACTCTGACCCCGGTCGCACTGCTGAGTTCTGCACACCGGGGGGGGGCAGAGCCATGGACAGGTGGCCAGCGGTCATGAATGCTGCCAGTATGCACCTGTACACAGGTGTGGAGCTCCACGAGTGGGTAACACACCTCCAGCGTGTACCCCCACCCGCATAGTGCATAGGGCCCAATAAGAGTAGATAAAGGATCTGAAGCAAAACAAAGTTGAGTATAATTGCTCCATTCCCATGGATTCAGTTCTACTAAGAAACAAAGCAGATCAACTAACCAATGTCAGTGAGTTTTAGAGAAGGTAATGGATCATAAAATTTGGGGTTTCCTTAAAGAGCTACTGACACCTCAAAGAAAACTTAAAAAAACATAATAATTAGGTACAATTCTGCTTGCATTCCATTTACATTTTATATATTTCTCCTTCCCATAATTTATTACTAAAGAACTGTGTATGAATATATGATTGTTGTCCCTTACAGTTCATTCTGAGTTCATTGGCCTCTCTAGCTTACTCCCTACTTCAAGTCATAATCCTCTGTTGTAACATCACAATCTGTTGCCACGGGAGTAACTGTGATGTCACAAGCAGTGCTCTATGAATTCAGGTAGGGAGAATGCAGCAGGAATAGATGAACGCTTCAGGAGCAAAGATCCTATTTTCATGCAAATGACCTCACTGCTAAATAATGGGGAGGAGGAATACAGAACTAATGGGAAATACAAGCTGGACAGTGTCTAAATATTATTTTTTGTTAAAGTTCTTCTGAACGCTTCATCAGCTCTTTAAAAAATAATATGGTGCAAAAAGGGTTGATAGTGACCCTTTAATGCTTAAGTCCCTTCCTCACAGGAAAAGTTAACTATGAAGTCTGAACTTTTCAGCAAAGCAAAAACCATTTTCTAAGTGGAATAACACACTCCAGAGTTTGTGGGTTAAGCTAGACTGAGGAGAACTACCCTTAACCTGTACAATAGGCTTGAGTTTTCCATGCAACATTAGTTCCAAATACGGCTCGCATTCAGCTATTGCTCCATCTTTACTGGCCTCTGGGTAAATTCATGTGGGGAGTCTGGTTTACACAGCGGTGGTAAAGACCTTGTAAGAAATGTGGGATGCAGTTTATGTTTTTGCTAATGTTGCACTCTGAACAAAAAAATAACAACATATCTTACGTACATTTTAAAAACAAGCCAGCCTGTCAGCACAGCAGTAGTGCTACTGCCCACGATGCTGGCGACCAGGGTTCAGGAATGAGCCCCTCTCATTGGAGGCTGTGCAGGGGTAGAAGAACTGAAAGTCCCAGAGAATGCTCTCCTTCTCTAGAGTGAGCAGGCACAGTCCTGCACCGCAGTACTGCCACCTGGATGACTACACGTGGTAGTGTGGCTGGAGGGTTGAAGAGTGGGTGGGACTTCACTGAGGTTAGGGGCATAGCCATGCTCAGGGTATTCACAGCGCCTTGAAATCCATGTATGCAAAATCCCATGGGGGCATGGGAAAAAAAACAGGAACACGGCCCTGATTCCTGTAGATGAAAAACTGTGGTACATCTGGGGCTGGGCCCTGTCTGCCAGGGGCGTGCTTCCTGGTGAAACTACAGCATGTTCAAAGGTATGTCCTCTCACTACAGTCCTCAGCAGGGGGAGGTGGTATATACAATGGCCACAAGGAGCAGGACAGTGCCCTAATGAGGTAAGAGAATGACTGGATAGGTACCTTGCAGATCTGGAGGGCACTGGGGACCAGAGATCAGAGGGTGATTAAATAAAAAGTAAAACAACTCAGGGTCAGACTGGTTGGGTCACAAGCCAGGGTACAGCTTGAGGAGGTCAGGCAAATGAAATGGGTGTAGTTTTCAATCTTTGCTCTTTTTTGCAGTGCCCCAGGCTCCAACAGGGAAAGTGGTATTCAATTTGTTCTGAGATTTACGGTGTTCCAAGGCTAAAATACAGAGGCAGCAGAGACAGACGTACCAGTGCACCCATTGCCTCCACTGAAGTAGAGTGCTAAAAAAGTAGGTAGCCAGTTTTTTTTTTGCCACCTCCAGTGCATGCATGCGCATGTGCATGTGCACACATATACACACACACACAGGCTACAAACCTCTGCTTCTTTTCTAAACTAAACAATCATGTGACCCGGCCTGCCTGGCAACATTCCTTTTGGTCTAACACTGCACATACAGTAAAACCCTTCCACCCAACTCAGACATCACCCTCCCCAGCCAGTCTGTTCCTGTTCCTACACTTACCCCAGCAAATGATATATACAGTGAAGTGCCATTCAAGCCCTTCCTTTAACTATTGCATCATAAGACATTTGTGCAGGAATTCATCTTGCCTGAAGTCAGACTAGGGGTCCTACACAAACCTGAAGGTTGCGATGAATATAAAATCAATTTTTACAGAAAACCAACTATTCAGGAGTGTCTAACACATCACTTCCATTTGTGGGTGTAAGCTGGTCCTCCTACAGAAGCTAGTATATCGCTCAGTGAGTTGTAACAAAACTGTAGTTGCAAACATGCCTGCATCAGACACTGAAACCCCCTTCCCCCACCAAAAAAGGAAACTCAAGCACACTGACTGTGGCAATGGATGACAACAGTAGTGAACCCACTGTGACACTAATCTTTTGAAAACTGGCCCACAAAAGTTCAAGAAAAAGCAAACCACTAAGTGGCCAGAAGAACAACCTTTTGGGAAAGAAAACTGCTCATGACACAACATGGCTCAGATTTTAATGGTTCTTCTTTATCACTCCACCGTACATAAAGCATCCAGGGCCTGCCTTTATCATTAGTGATTTCTAACGTCTGCACAATCAGTGAGTCTTCCACTCAGTCTACCTATGAAATAGTAGCAGTGTTCGTTGCCAGCTGTTGTAATATTAATCCATAGGGAATAGAGGAGAATAATGGGTAGAAGCCAGAGATTCAGCAGGGTGGGAAGTAAATTCATGTCCTCCAGCTTGTGAGACCAACTTTTTAATTTTTAGAAACAATGAGTCATGCAACTGAAGCTGTGAGTTCCAAAAAAGGACCACATTTTTCTCCCATGGGTTAATTTCCAGAATCATTAGTTATCATAGTTTGTCATAGAGCACTATACTATGAAATTTGTTTTGTTTCTCTAAGAGTAATACTATGATTCATACCTCTCAACTAGAGATGTGGCGAAGTTTTAATTCACCAGCTAAGTTGCCATGAAGTGGTGAAAATTCACATTCACGGAGCTTTGTGAAGTTTTCCCAGCCCTCAGCAATGAAGGGCAGAGTTTCCACCACAAAGTGCAGAATTCCACACTTTACGGCAAAACTTTGTACTTTGCAAGTTGATCTGTGCTCTGCAAATTGCACTACATTTACAGATTAATTTGTAGTGCAAATTTTGTCAGCTTCGCCCATCTTTATTCTCATCTGACTGTCTCACATTATGAGGGATATCCTCTTTCCTTAAAATTGCTCTCCTCCATAAGACCTGTCCCACATTGAAAAAGTGCTGCCCACACAGAACTGGTACTTGCTGTAAACACAGACATTAAAGTAGAAATTTACATTATTCTGAAAAGCAACAAACCAAGTTAACCTTTGCACAAAATAAGGCACTGGTTTCCACAGGGTTCTGTGCTTGTTTATATCCTCATGTTTGATAATGTGCATCCTACATTTGGAGTGCCACTCACGTGCAACATTTTGAGTCTCTGTTGTTGTCCCTAATTTCAGTGACAAAACGAGAGGTGAGACATGCTATGAATGATTCTATATACCTTTTTTTTTTCATTTAATTACATTTTTAACCTGAACAGACTGAACATTTGACAGGTTTTAAATGATAGGATTTTTTTTTATTCCTTGCATATATCAATAGTTTATCCTGCTGCTGCACCTATAGTGCTGTTTGCTCCAGTTCTCACCTTCGCTCTACAGTTCTTTGGCTGCGGGCCCTCATTCGCTCTGAGTTGCCACCAAGTGGCCCTGGATTCCAGTTTGAGCTAACACCTCTTCTTCACTGCCTCTCACTGCTGGCCTTCCAACCCAGCTCATCTCTCAGTCTGGTCTGAGTCCAGACCACCACACTACACGATGGGGTATGTAATGGGTTTGATGGCTGCATCCTCTTCTCTTCCCCTTGGGTCCACTCCAAGGACCCTACCTGGCTAGGCCCTACACTCACTGACCTGGTCGCTTTTTCAGTGACTGAAGACTTCCACCACCTGCCGCGCTGTGGTCGCTCACCCCATAGACACTGCCAGCAGTGAAATTAAGACAGGCAGGGCCAGGGCACTTACACACTGACTCACATGCCCATCAATTGCCCATGGCCTGCAGCTCCCCTGCCTCTCCGCCTTGCCGGTCTCATAACCAGCTAAACCCCCTACCTAGATTCAGTTAAGGGAAGTACTGGGTCACTGGACTTACTGCTGGTCCATCTCACTCTCAATGACTCTTACTCACTCACCGAGGTGCAAAAAGGAGGGGAGGAGTGGCCCTGTATGTTAATGAAAATATCAAAGCTACAGAAATTCAGAATACACATAAGGAGCCAGAAGAACTGTGGGTCACCCTGGAAACAGGAAATGGGACAGCCATAAGAACTGGGGTTGTCTACAGGCCCCCAGACCAGAGGGAGGACATAGACACATTACTGTTAGAAGATATACAAAACATGACAGCTAAAGGGAGGTTCTGATAATGGAGACTTAACATGCCAGATACAGATTGGTCAATACCAGCAGGAACATCTGCCAGAACTAGACTCATAGTGGATTCCTGCAGGGGAGGGCCTCAAACAACTGGTACAGCAACCCACAAGAGACACGGCTATCCTAGATCTAGTACTGACTAACAAAGAAGGATCACAGATCTCCAGGTAGAAGGTCACCTGGGGCCAGTGACCATCACATGGTATGGTTCAATTTGGCTACTACATCTAAATCATCCCATTCCAAGGCAAAAATATGGGACTTCAGAGGAGCTGACTTTGCTAAGATGGCCAACAGAGTTAAGCTAGCCCTGGCAAAAGAAACACAGGTGAGGAGGCACAGGCAAAGTGGGCAAGCATTAAGGATACAATACTTGAAGCAACATCCCATTGTGTTAGACAGAAAAGGAAGTGCAAAGAAGAAGGAAACCACTTTGGTTCTCAAATACAGTAGCAGAAAAGGTCAGAGCCAAAAGGCTGGCCTTCAGGAAATATAAGGAACACAGCGGGATGAAGATAGGGAGGCATACCAAACTGCCCTAAGGGAAGCAGGGAAGGCAGTAAGGCAGGCAAAGTCCCAAACTGAGGAAACACTAGCACGAACAGTAAAAGAAGGTGAAAAGACTTTCTATAGATACATTAGTGAAAGGAGAAAGTCCAGAGGGGTATTGCTATGCTTAATGGAGAAAAGGAGCATGTGGAGGAGGAGGACCCTGTAAAGGCATCTATCCTAAATAGATACTTTTGCTCAGTATTTACTGAAGAGAAGGTAGGGCAGGGCCCACAGCTCAAGCATCATGGACACAGGGGAGGGAGGTGAGCACTACTCCCTTCACAAAAGAAAGTGTCCTACAAGAGCTTGCTAAGCTCAGGGTGGATAAGGCAATGGGACCTGATGGCATACATCCCAGGGTACTTAAGGAGCTAAAGGAGGAACTAGCAGAGCCATTAGCAGAATTGTTTAGTGAGTCTCTGAGCACAGGAGAGGTCCCAGAAGACTGGAGAAGGGCTCATGTGATCCCGCCCACAAGAGTGGTAGCAGGGAGGAGGCGGGAACTACAGACCAGTCAGTCTTACCTCAGTAGTGGGCAAGATTATGGAGGCACTCCTTAAGGAAAGGATAGTGCAACACCTGGAATCCATAGGGGCACAGGATCCAAGACAGCATGGGTTTACAAAGAAAGGTCCTGTCAAACTAATCTCATAGATTTCTTTGACTGGGTAACCAGAGTGGTGGACCAAGGGGAGCAGTTGATGTCGCCTACCTTGACTTCCAGCAAAGCTTTTGACACTGTTCCACATAGAAGATTGATAAATAAGCTAGGTATGGCTCGGGTGGGTCAGAAGTTGGTCAACTGATGGCAAACTGGTTGACTGGCAGAAAAAGAGAGTGGTGGTAAATGGTATACAGTCAGAAGAGATGCAAGTCACAAGTGGGTACCTTAGGGATCAGTCCTGGGGCCAGTCCTATTCAACATCTTCATTAGTGACCTTGCAGATGGACTAGAGGGTAAGGCTTGTCTGTTTGCAGATGACACCAAGATCTGCAACAGAGTAGATGATCCAGATGGGTGGGCAGAATGAGAAGAGATCTGGATAAACTAGCAAAATGGTCAGAAGAGTGGCAACTGGGATTTAATGCAAAGAAGTGCAAAATCATGCACATAGGGAAGAGAAACCTGAAGCCACTTATAGGCTGGGGAGGAGTTGCTAGCAGTCACAAAGGAAGAAAGAGACTTGGCATCATCATCACTGATGACCTAAAATCATCAAGACAGACCTCTAAAACGGTAGAGTAAGGCTAGGGGTGTTAGGGTGTATTAGTAGGGAATATCACAAGTGATCGTAAGAGGAGGTAATAATCCCTCTGTACAAGACATTAGTTAGGCCCATCTGGAGTACTCTGCAGTATTGGAGGCCACACCTTCACAAGGACATTAACCAAATTGAGGTAGTCCAGAGAAGGGCAACCAAAATGGTGCAGGGACTGCATCAGAAGACATATGAGGACAGATTAACGGAGCTTAATATGTATACCCTTGAGCAAAGGAGGGACAGAGGTGATATGATCGAGACATTTAAACACCTTAAGAGCATAAACAAGGTGAAAGAGTCTAACATGTTTAAATATAAGAAAAATTGCAGGACAAGAGGACACAGCATGAGATTAGAGGGAGGCCGATTAAGGGGGAATGTGAGGAAATTATTTTTCACAGAAAGGGTGGTAGATGCATGGAATGGCTTACCACAAGAAGTGGTGGCTATGAATACAGTGCAGGGCTTCAAACAGGCATGGGATAGGCATAAGGGAGTAATACAAATGACTATGAATAGATAGGTCACTGACAGAGCAAAGGCCGATGGCACATTTATAAGGTAGAAAAAGAAATGGGCAGACTGGATGGGCCTTGAGGTCCTTATCTGCCGTCAACTTCTATGTTTCTATGTTACATGAAGAAGGCAGCTGCCACCAGGTCCTGTCACCAGATGAACCTTGGCTGATCCTGGTCTACCTAGACAGTTAACTTATCCATCCTTTTACCTGGCTGACTCATGCCGTCACAGCAACAGACAAGCTGACTGCCTATACAGTACACAGCACTAAGTTAGTTGCTAATTGTTGTGCTGCACTACAGAAGAGGGGTGCTGTCTTGCTGCTGCTGTCTGCCACTGCTATAAATGGTGATTGGCACCAACACAGCAGCAGGCAGCGGGTGCATGTGAGTGAGGAAAATGTGAACTCATATGGGCCCCAGGGAATGGAAAGGTGGCTCAGCATTGGTGGGACAAGGGCATGGTAACAGTGTGGGACAGCTCAGTTGAACAAATTGAAGAACAACACCGACAGCTCAGTGGTGATGTGGGATACCAGGCCAGATCCCTCCCCCACCCTTTATTTGCACACACCAGCAGCAGGACTCTGGGCTTGCCATGCCAGACACATTTAAAAATAGCAGATAGTCATGGGACCAGTGGCATCAGATGAACCTGCCCCCGCCAGCAAAGTCACATACTTAGTGAGTGAATCAGAGAGCAGCCAAAAAAAAAAGGAAAAAAAGAAATGAAAACAAAAACAAATTGTGGCCATCACAGGCCAAAGTCTCTAACTTGTTCCATGTGCCATGATGCAGTTAGCATCCCTCATACCCAGAGCCAGTCTGCCCCTGTTTGTACTACTGGGATTGGCCCATGTGCAGTTTAATTTTTGCTTTTTTTCCACCAGTTATTGACTTTCACCACTAAAGATGCTGCCTCAGTCCCATTTGCATGGTTTGCATGGCTTCTAGCCTTGACTAATAGCATTTACTGATCTAAGAAAAACTAAGCGTTGTTCCTTTTCTGCCTACAGCATAGATACAACTTCTTTCTCTGGCAGCTCACAGAGAATAAAAACCCCACCCTCTAAATTCTGGAAGTTTTTTTTGTGCATCGCATTGATATCCAGTGGTGAAAAATCACCACTACATTTAAGGGAATAATAATAATAATTTAACGAGTGCAACAATAACACTGATAAAATCATAAAGAAACATAATTTGTATACAAGTTCTTTACACATAAGTAAGCTCCATCTTGAGCTACAGGGTAAGTTATAGTTCCCTTAGCCTGAACTAATACCAAAATAGGTCCTACATTAAGTTCTTACGTTATTGTCACAATGCACCCAAGTTCTACAACACTTTTGTTGAAAGGGATATTTTACTGCATCAGGTGGTTCAAAATTGATACTTGACACCTGTATGTAACTGAAAAATCCACTGAGTTTGCTTAAAAAGTCCAAAAAGATGGAACAATTACAGATTTTGTACCAGTATTTAAAAAAAAATACTCTACAGGAAAAAATTACTTACAGGTTGAATGCAATTCTCTTTTAAAATGTCCCCCTCAAGGGCCGGCCCAGTGGTGTGGAGGGCAAAGGCAATGAACACTTTACTTCCTACCATGCTGGTGACCTATGTTTGGGAATGAGCATGGGTATCTGGAGGTTGGTGGGGTGGGAGACGATTAAGCTTCCCAGGGACTGCTCTCCTCTCCGGGGAGGGGTAGCCAGTTGACTCGGCCTTTGACTGCCACCGAATGGAGGCCTAGTGGCAGTGTAGGCAGATGAGTGGCTCAGAGGGAGGGGCCATGGTTCTGCAGGATGTACACACCTCAATGCATACATCCTGATGTTTCACTGGGGCAGGGGATCAAGGGAAAAAATGGAAAAAGGGATCCAAAGGTGAGTCACTGTCCTGCGCTACTCCCCAGACCTGGGCCACCACATGGATGCCTGGGAAAACTGTGGATTCAGACTCTGGGGGAGGACAGCTCTCCCTCCCCCCGGCCCCACCACAGAAGTAATCAATGAGTGACTTGCTCCAGGTAAGGCTGGGGGAGGTGGATATCAGCCGGCGGGGAGGGGGGATGAAGTGGGGACAGATGTGGGGCTTTGCCAGAGGTGTAAAAAGCTATATGTAAAAAAAAAAGGCCCCTTGGTGGTTTAAGGCTCTCAGCAGTAAACAATAATATACAAAATGGTGTGGGTGGTGCTGTACTATCCCATGCCTTTGGGTGAGTTGTGAGACATAAAGGGAAGCCAAGTGTCTTCAACCACCTTACAAGTGGGTTATTGCAGCCTAACTTACAAACCTTGCAGGGTGTTACTGTGCTTATAAAATGGGTATTACTACACTTAGAAAAACAAAAAACAAAGGGTTTTAAAGTTGAAAACAAAATGTGTTGACTGGTTCATGTGTCAGCTATAGGCGCTTAATGAAGCAATATGGTTAGCTGCCTAAAGAAGTCCTAATGTGTAGGCTGTGCTGACATAATTGCATTGGTTCGAGTAGTGACTGACAAACCAGAGTGAAGGAGTTATCCAACCCATTTTATAATTAAGCAATAATGCATGACAGGGTGTGGGTTGCTATGGGATTTACGCACACCTGGTGTGGTGTGTCATGAGGCTGCAGGCCAAGTGATGAAACCACACAAGACACAGGTAAATCCCACTACGACCCACACCTTCGAGGGGATTATTATGATTATGCAATGATCTAGGAGGAAAATGAATGAGCAGAAAGGCAAAATAGGTGAAACATTTTTAATTTTATGCTGGAATACCAATTGTTATTATGCTGAGGAAAGTAGTCCTTGTACTAAAACAGAGTGTGTGTGATGTGCAATTAGTTGGATATCTTATTGGGTTATATTAGTTACTGCAATCTCTATACATATGCACTTTTATTACATGGATTACCATTTTAATTTTTGGAATTTATTTGTTATGAGAAGGTCTTAAAAAGCAATGATTGAATTCGAAGTGGCTGCCGGTGTGACAGAGGAGTGTAGCAGGAGTTGCTAGTGGATGAAAAGTTCAGGTCAGCAGTATGAAGTTTAGCATAATGGGGACCTGAGATGTATAAAAAAATGTAGAGGAGTTTTGAGCATGTTTTCTGTGGAGTGTGTAATAGCAGAAGGGTGGGAGGGAGAGAGAGCAGCCCTAGTGCCTGTAGCTCAGAGCAGAGCAAGTGTGTGAGCAGTGTTGAAGAGGGATGCTATTTTTATTATTATTATTGTCTGTTTTGACATTGTCTTGCTACAGGAATTTTTGATCTTGAGAAAGGAGGGAGCAGTCAGTAATTAAAAAGGCAGAAGTGGTTGTACGTGAGTTTTTTTTGTGTGGAGTTGTGGTCAGCTTTTGCAAGGAAACAAAAATCTTGTGTTTGTTTTAAAAGTTTCATGGGGTGGGTGGGCCTGGTGGCGCTGAGGGCTGAGATGCTGGCACCTTAACTTGCGCCATGCTGGCGACTCCCATGTTCGGGAATGAGCATGGGCACGTCGAGGGGGTCGGCAGGGGAGGGAAGATTGGCGTCGAAGGACTGCTCTCCTTCTCAGGAGGGGTTTCTGATGGTGGCGCAGTCACCCCCAGCGGAGGCTGGAGGACAGGGCACCATACCACAAGCTAGGGAGGAGTCGGGCCAGGTGCCTGGAGGAGCGCATGCAGAAGCATGTGCCCTCCGTTAGCAACGTGCATAGCCCCAACTCCTGTGGAAAACAAGGAGGAGAAAAAAGCGCTGATGCGGAATGGCGGAGGGCCTCGTAGGCTCTGCCCCAGCTAGACACAGCACTGGCCAACTAAATCTGGACTTCGGTGGGGGAGTTAGAGACCCCCCGCTGACCCACCGGGGAGGTAAGCCCTGGGGTCAGGTCAGCACCGGCTGGTAGACGCCGGTGGACGTGGCTGGGGACACCCTCCTGAGGGATAACTGGCAGCAGGAGAGAAACTAATAAGTAAAAAAAAAAAAGTTTCATTGGGTGAGTGTAAGGATACTATTTGTTGAGCTGCTGCCATTCTGACTGACAGGCACTTTTTTTCATGGGTTCTCGAAGGAGTCACCTATGCTCAAATGTGCCAGTCAGTCAATCAGAATGCTCTCTTCTCAGACTCCATTGTATAATCTTTTTATAAAAAGGGTCTAAAATGTCCTGTTTAGTGATTGGCTAAAACAGGGTTTTAGCTGTGTCCTTATCAAGACATAACTTTACAACCGGCACTAGTTGTGCCAACCTGAGCCCCACAACAGAGAAGTATTACTCTGCCACCCTTACGAAAAACTTGTTCCAGCTGACCGTGATGAATTCCAGCTGAGATCGATCATCTATGAAGCCGAAAGTCAGTCACTCAACCCACCCAGCTGCCCATTTACTAACAAGCGCAACCCCAATTCCATGCTGTAGACTTTGAAAATGAAAATGTAACCTTTATTTTCTTTCTTTTGACAGCAGTTCATTCTGTGCCACTCATCCATGACTCTCCGGGTCATCCAAGTTGTCCCTGCAGCTCCACAACCATCATGCCCACTCCCCACTGCAGTGCTTCCAAGTTCCCATTACATTACTGAGGAGCCTCCAGTCAAAGCTCTTTTCCTCCTGCCCCCCCAGCACTGCCCCGGTACTCCAAAACCTTTGTGTATAACTACAGCCGCTCACGATCTCCTCAGTAGTGGCTTCCCATAACACATGCTGTACCTTTGTCTTTTAAAAGACACGGTTGCTGTCACAGACAAGGTGAAACACAGAGCGCCCTGACCTACAGGGGCTGCAAAAGGATGCACTCAGAAACAACCTTGGTCTCTGTAACAGGATGACAGCCACAAAAAAATGAAAAAAAAAATAATTAGCAGTTAAATGTAAATACTGTATACCTCTCTGGGGGGAGAGGCGCTAACCCGACCAATGTAAGATGGCGGCTGCAAAGGGTCACGCTCACAAACAGTCTCTGTCCCTGTAACACCATGACAGCCACAGAAAAATAAAATAAAAAAAAACAGTAAAATTTAAATACTGTGTGCCTCTTGGGGGGGAAGGGCCTAACATGACCACTGTGTGTGTGTGTGTGTGTGTGTGTGTGTGTGTGTGTGTTTTGGGGAGGGGGCTCACTACTGTCCAGCTAGCTGATCAGTAAAGTACTAGAGGAACTATTTTTCCTATTACAAGTATTAAAAAGGTCCCTTTTTAAAAGTATTGGACATATTATTTATTTATTTTTTTTCATCTAACATTTTTCCTCTTTGCAGCCACAGTCCCTGCTTCCAATCCAGCCACCACTCCACTCTGTCGCTGACCCCAAAGCTTGCATGCCCAGCTGGCAGATGCAGCTACACCTGTGAAAGGGGCCCCCCATAGCCCCTGCACACAGCAAGGAAAGCAGTACCGGCACATACCTCCAGGCATTGTCGGCCGATGGAGATGCGGCCATCAAGCTGCCAGCAGAACCGTGCTGCCATATTTTCCTTGTTCTTCTCCCCATGGGGAACTCGGACATGCAATGACGTCTATGCACATACATGCAGACATTTCCCGTTATTTATTTATTTTAATGTTTACTTGGGGGACCCATTTTATAAGCGCAATAAGACACTCCAAGGTGTGGATTATGGTCTGATAACAGCACTTACCAGGTGGTAAAGGCACTCAGCATAAGCACCTCATGCCTCATATCGCACCTGAGGCATACACTTATCAGGTCATAACCCACACCTTGTCATGCCTTATTGTTGGCTTAACCCATACTTTGTAATGCTATCTCCTTGGTACTGTATACTTCCTTAAGGTACCAATTTTTTTTATATGGGCTACTAAACCAACACACTAATGGCTTTATTGGCTGCCAAAAAAATAACTAAGCTTCACCCCCTGCCACTGACTAAAATAACAGCAATGCAGATGCATGAAATCTGAGACTGTGTATATTTAATCTTTCTGATCTGTGATGATGTATAACTGTAAGAGTTCTTCAAGAAAGAGATGGACCAGGTTTCAGCTTTTATCTTTTCAAACAGTGTAATATAGGCTTGTTGCACAGGCTGGTTTCCTGGCCCAATTTCCTTTGAGCAGTATGACCCAGTTTGAGTAGTAATTCAGCAACAAATTTGTCTTTCTAATGAAAACAATTAAATTAGTTGTCAGCGGCAATCATTTATTAAAAGTAGAGTAATTGAGCTGTCAAGGAAATTTACATGGCTACAATGGACAACAGAAAAATGCTGTGTGGGAGTATGGAAAGAGGTGTATTATGGGGAATAATTCTCAGATCCTCAAATGATTACAATTATTTTTGTGACAAATATTCAATTATACTGTTATTATTTAAACATTTTTATTTTCCAAGATAAAGGGGCCCAGGCAACCCTTCTTAATGTCAGAAACACTTGGATAGAAAAGTGACTACACAACAAACATAAAACGTTCTTTTTGCATTGTGTTTGAAGAAAAAATCTAGAAAATGACAAGGCCTGTTTTTAGGGGTGACCGGGTAGCACTGAAGAGTTAAATGACTTGCTCAGGGTCACACAGTATGCAGTTAGAAGATGGGTGAATCAAATCCAGGTCTGCTGAATGTACCAAGCTCATTCACAGCCCATTACTATAACCTCTGGGCTGTACTACCAGATTGTCAAAAAACAGTAAAAAAACAGCATACTGCTTAAATTATTTTCAAAACTGTTGCATGTAGGCATTGTTTATATTTAAAATGGAAAGCTACAGCATTAGGGAAAAGCAATGTTATGGCACAAAGTCCTCTGAGTTGTTCCTGGATGTTTAAGTGGGAGAATTGTTATGATGCTGGGGATTCACTCCTGGTATTGTAAGGCTTTTTTTTTTTTTTTACTCTTTGTTAACCAGGTAAGGCCCGCTAGACACAGGTGCCTGTTTACAGGGTTGACCTGAGAGCACTGTTTATTTTAAACTTTTTCACTCTCCAAACACCAAACAATACTCCCCTGTGACAAGATTTAATGAACCTGAAAGTTCCAGGTGTTTTATACTCATGTTCTCACTATTAAAACTCTGAAAAAACATCATTTATTTTAAACTCCAGATCTGGCCAAAGCCCTTACAATGTAAGAGCACACACTATATTTACTTTCTCGTCTTAGTTTCCTTGCTGGTTTGTGTAGATATTGTCCAGAAGAACTGCTCTGAGATTGGTTTCTGTTTCCTTTTTCCTTGCCCAGAAAAACTGATCTGGGATCATTTTGCAGAAAACATAACCAAAGCCTTGCCAGCCAGCAGCAAATGTAGCCTAGTCATTAGTGCACATAACTGCAAACCAGAAGATCTGGGTTTGAATCTGAATTCCCCTAAAATTCTTTTAACCTCAAGTTTCTTATGACTGGCAGTCCATGGCAGGATAGTGCTTCAGTTGTACATCTACTCTGAAGGAGCTACGTGCCAGACAGAAACTAAGGGTGACAAAGCTTTTTGGCCATGGCCTCATGCAATTCAGCTTGTGCAATGCCAAGCCCAGATGTCGGTGGAGGTTGCACTTAAGGGATTTGTGGTTGAATATCATGTTTACAACCATAGACATCTGATGACCATCATTTACATTATGTCTTAGCCACAGGGGAAGGATTCTTTCTCCAGTAGCTAAATCAGGCATTTGTGTACAGATGTTTTCAGACATGACAGACTGGGGAGCCTTGTAGCAACCTTAAAGTCCACCTTTCTGACTGCAACTGTGAATCAATTCTCATCTTTCAGTTCTTTACTGTTTTTCTACTTTTCATGAGCAAATAAAGCATATTGATACTATTTGTTTCTCAAATAAAGCATTTTAAAAGTTTAACTGATTTTGTGTTTATTTGTGACAGCATGTAACACAGAAATGACAAGACCAATTTTTACCATGTTTGGCAGGTTTCTGCATCCTACCACAAAGGGTATGCATGCTAACTGTTTCATTCCTAGTTAGACAGTAGGGTTAATCACAGCTGAACAATTTTTATTTATCATATGCCCATAGCAACCCTAATTGTAGCTGCACTACAATACCATTTTCATACCTTTAATATTTTTTTGTAGTGTCAACAAACGTAGAAAATTGCTTGGAGATTTCAATAAATACTATTCCATCTTATGATATTTAGAATTCTGAGAACCTGTATCTGATGGGTATTTAAATCCCTGTAATGGATGACAAGATTGTTTTATGGAAAGAAGAGAGGCCCATAGTATTCAATTTTCCCACATCACCCTTTGCTTTTGCTCAGCAATTTTTTGGGGACTCCCATTGAGAAGCCAACGTAGATACTGTCTAATGGCAATGAAAATATTGAGGTAGAAACAGGAAGCTTTGAGGTGCTGGAAGATCTGACCGCACTCAAATTGAGAACAAGAGGCAAATTAGGTGGCCAATCTGTACCAGGTCCTAAAGAAGTTAATGCGGGATGAACAAATATTTGGAGTTTATTTAATATTCTTGAAAAACCGTGCATCTTGGAACTGAATGTCACTTACAGTACTATAACACTTGAAACTTATTTGGAAAAATCACAAGCACTACGAGGTTTGCGTCTGACAAAAACTCCATCCTGTGGACTTGAGTGTTTTAGTAGAAGAGCTGAGTGGGAGAATGCGGCAGCCACTTGTTCTAAAATCTTTATTGAATTAATTATTGCTGAAGATGGAGAAAAATACGAGAAAATTAGAGCTGAAATTCTACAGATTCAAAAAGAATTAAGTGGTTTTAAGGGACATACTGATTTCTTGACTCTGCAAAATATACTTAAACTTAAATTAGAGAAGTACGAACAAGATTTGATTCAGAAAAAGCAGGAGAAATTGGAATGGGACAATAATGACTATAAAGCTGGTAATATCCATTCTTGGCCAAGAAGAGCAAGGTCATACAGCAGGGGCTGTTCATGCTCAAAGAAACGTGTTACAATTAGAACAGAAGAATACCCAGGAACAAGTCAGGCATCTGGTGGAGACTGTGGTCTTTTTTAGAGAAAGAGAAAGGACTGTTATATCGGCAACAGGTAAAAAAAGTGGAAAAAGAAGTGGAAAACAAGGAGGGGGCCAAAAGGCAGGCCCAGACAGAGAATTACGGAGCAGCAGCAGCAAGAAAAATTAAGCATCATTAACCTCTAGTAGGTAACATTAAGTGACTTACAAACTGACTTGCTCCAAAAGGGCTTGAATTTCTCTACATCCTGCAATATCGATAAATTTAAAACTCAGGTGGACTTGTTTAAACTGTTCAGAAAATTCATTTGAAGGAATTATTTGCAAAGAAAAAGCAGTTAAAAATGGGTTTTGACATTGCTTCCGATTTTCTACAGGGGGAGGGGGGAGAACTTGGTGTTGATCAAGAAATGGTTGATTTGCTGGTTAATTTAAATAATGATTGGGAAATGTCTGAATGTATGATTACTGGCATAACCAAAATTTAAAATGATGATCTTTTAAATCTGGAATCTCTTATGCAGGAGGGCATTCAAATGGGAGACTCAGTGGAGTCAGGTGATACTAGTGGTTTAAGTTGTGACGAACTCAGATCCGAGCGAAAAAAAATATTTAAAACTGCATTGTTGTTTTGCCCTGTCACTAACAATTCCATCATTAAAAGTTTTGAAGTGGTAGTTTTAAAAGAAGTTGAGAATATGTTGACTAAACAGTTAAAAGGAAAAAGGAATAATCTAAACTACCAGGAGAGGAGAGGATATGAGAGCTTTAAAGGAATTGATGGCTTTAGATGTAGTAATAAAACCATTAGACAAAGGGGCAATGTTGTAATAATGTATCCTGACAAATATGTAAGTAGTGTTAGGGAACTACTCAGTGATGAGTTAAAATATTGAAAACTCACTAAGAACCCCACTGAAAATTTCAAGAAAGAATTATTAGCATTACTTGAGTGGGGCAAGAGTATGAATTACATCACTGAGGAAGAATTTAAGGTATTATGGGAAGATACATCTAATATCCCATGATTGTATACATTACCTAAAGTCCATAAGAATTTAGAAAATCCCCCTGGACGACCGATCGTTTCAGGGATCAGGTCCATAACTGATAAATTAAATCAGTTCATCGATTTTTTTCTTAAGAAGTCTTCCAGGAGTAAAATCCTATCTGAAGAACACAATGGATGTCCTAGACAGGGTTGAAGATTTACAATGGGATTCTAATTATGTCTGGTTATGCACTGACATAGAATCTCTATATACCTGTATACGACATAAAGACGGTATTAAAGCCGGTATTCAGGCACTAATAAATCATCCATCATGTTCAGAGCTTCCAGTAAAATTTACTGAAGTAGCATTGGATGTTATTTTGTCACACAATTTTTTTGAATTTAATGGGGAATATCATTTGCAACTACAAGGAACAGCGATGGGGGCAGCCATAGCCCCACGTTATGCGAATCTCTTCCTGAGAGCCTGGGAAAATGAAACGATACACTCAGAAACAAAAATTTATTTTAGAAAAAATATCAAGCAATGGTATTGTTTCATTGATGATATACTATGCATCTGGGAGGGCCCCCAGGAAACGATTGATCAGTTTATGAAGTGGCTGAATCAAGTGAATAATTTAAATTTAAAATTCGCGCATATTGCGAGTAAGGAAGACATTCATTTTTTGGACCTCACACTGTTAGTAGATGAGGACGTGAAAGTTCAAACTAAGAATTATCATAAAAAAACTGATACTAATAGTGTACTTAGGGCGGACAGTGCCCATGCATCAGCACTTGTTAAATTCATACCCTCTGGGCAGTTTCTAAGAATTAGGAGAAACTGTTCCAGAGATATAGATTTTGGAAAGGAAGCTTAGAATATGAAATTTAGGTTTGAGGCTAGAGGTTAAAATGATTCACTACTGGAGACAGCACTGGAAAGAGCAAGAAAGGAAGATAGAACAAAATTGCTGAAACCGAAGAAGCAGAGTTATGCTAATAAAGAAGCACCAGTGACTTTTATCACACAATTTAGCAATCAGGCTGTTTCTGTGGGGGCAATTGTAAAATAGTTCTGGCCAATACTGCTTAATGACCCCCTGCTAGCGCAAGAAGTGGGTCCAAGTCCCAGAATTAGGTATTTAAAAGTAGAAAGTTTAAAAAGCAAATTAGTTCACAGCAGATACAGTTCAAACAAAAGTGAAGCTAGAACATGGTTACCACCCCTACCAATTGGAATGCATAAATGTGGTAGATGTAATGTGTGTGTTTACTGCAATCAGGGAACAATGTTAGATCTAGAAGAATATGATTATAAAGTAGAAATTAGATCTTTCCTGAATTGCAGCAGCACATATGTTATACATGGCATTTGGTGCCATTGCCATTTACTGTACATAGGGCATACAATCAGGCCGCTTAAACAGAGAGTGCAGGAGCACATTAGAAATACAAAACTTGGCCTGGTAAACAAACCCCTCGCACGACATTTTTCACAAAAACATAATCAGAGCACGGATGTTATAAGGTTTCTGGCGTTAGAGCAAGTACCAAATAATCCAAAAGGGGGTGACCGTTTAAACTTCTTCAACAGGAAAGTTTTGGTATTTACACTTTGAACAGCTTAATTCCTAAATGATTAAGTACTGACTGGGACCTGAAACCATTTCTATAAAAAGTAGAAGCTGGATATAGCAATATTAAAAAACCTAATTAATTTAGTCCCTGAATATCTTATTTATATTCAGTTTGAATTATATGTTGTATATATACTTTTTCTTTTTTTTTCCTTTTTCCTTTATAGCTGATTGACAATAACTGAGACAATGGATTCTCCAGCAATCAACTCTGAGATATCAAGAGTGAAATTAAAAGAGATAGATATTTGGTACATGCAAAAAGTAATAAAAGATACAAAGAAGTAAATAAATGGAAATGGAAATAAAAATGATAATGTGCCATTTATATCTCTTAGAAAAATATTGTTTGTGTCGATGATGTTTAAACGTGTATTATTTATGCATGTAATGAATAATGTTTGCCCTTAAAAAGAAGTAGGACTAGTAGTTTGTTTTCAACACTTACCTAATATGGTGTCATTATAACTCATAAAAACCTATTTTTAGAGAATTAAATAAGATCTAGACATGCTCTTTTTGCTCCTTTTTTCTGTGTATATGTCAATAGTTTTTGATATGGATTCATTTTTTAATTTAGCTAAATAATGGTCAGAGGTTCTAATACCTCCAGAGCTACTTATTCTGAAAAAGTGATTAAATTATCAAACCAGCAGGGGGAACCCTACTGGGGTATAATTTGCTATTTAAGGAGGGATGATTAACTCAACCCGCCCCTCCCCCCGAGAAAGACCACGCCTTGGTCAAAACGCTGGGTAAATTGGTTTGGAGACTTACTTCATACTTGAACCTGCAAGGAAAACCTGTCAAGAATTTTCTACCAAATAAAAGTTTTTGGACTTGAACTTGGCAAGCAGTGTTTGTCCTTCTTCAACTGGGAGTGCAGTGAGCTTATTGGATGCTTGTTACAGTTATTAGAGACTTGCAACCTCTTCACTGCACCTGACTCCATAGGTGTGCACACGGTAATCTTGTGTTTTTTTTTGCTCACCATAACCTTAGCATATCACCTCCATGCTGTGGTCAGTTTCCATTCACCAACCTAGAAACTAGGGGCCTATTCTCAGTTACATCAGGTGTTGCACAAAATAAGCACTTTTGTCGCACTCAGTTGCACCACCACCTGAGCTCAGTATGCTGAATGGTATTCTCCCAGGCAGAGGAGTCTGCCCTACAAGTGCTGTGCAATTTTAATCTCAAACACAGATGTTATTGGATAATACCAGGGAAAGCTCCTGCTAATATCCCAATGACAGAGTATAGAACTGGCACAATATAGCACAGGTAATGGTGCACCTTGAGCATAGTCTAGCACTATATGGCATCACATCTGTGATGCCAGTCCCATGTTCATCCCTGGTGTCAAGTGGGACCTGCACCTCTCTGAACCATTTAGTTACAGTCTTCCATCTTTAGTATCTAGTCCTGATGTCCACTGGTTCCCCTTCCCCTTTTTTGGGGCTCTGTAATTGTTCCTTATTGTCATCAAGTGGTGCCTTGACCACCAACTCAACTAGACTTGTTTCTCCACCCCCTAACTGAGCAATCTTATCTCATTCTATACTCGGGTCTGCCAGATGTTATCCCCCACCCAAACCCAACCACTCAACCATATTTCCCCACTTCTTTACCATGTAGACCTTGTTCCTGGTGTCCAGTGGTTCACATTATCTTTCCATGGCTGCATATCAGAAATTTTTACTATCCAATTGTGGTCCCTACCCTTCTGAGCAACCCTTTGATGGTGTCTGATAGACACTCCAGGCACCTGATTAACACAGTTGTGAACAGCCACATTGGGTTACTACCTGCTCTTACAAGTAGGTAGGGGTTAGGGAGCATTTCCATTTTTTTTTACTTGGGTCATTAGAGACTGTTCACCCAAAGCCAAAAGTCCACTTGCATTGGCCCTACAGGTGAATTAATCAAACTTCTCTGGCTAATGGACCCTCTTATAATATAAATGTGTGGTTGGACTCTACTTGTCATACCTCTGCAGTCTACTTATTAAACTGACCTATTCATACACACAAATACTATAAATGTACTCACACTCTTGTTCATTGTGAAGACACCTGGTCAAGGTGGTAAAAGGAGGTCTGCCCCAAGCACTGCCATGATGGTTCTTTTTACTGTATCCTTTCCTCTTAGTCAGCCCACCCAAAGGGTGAGTAGGGTGGGATTTGTGACACTAAGTGGGTTGGGAAAGACTTTTATCTTTTTTTGGACTATGGAGGGTAGAGGCAGGGAACTCACTGGGTTGGGAAAAGGGAGAATTTCTTGATTATTCAGACCATGTGGGAGGGGAAGGTGGGATGCTAAGTTGGTAGTGGTAAGGGAACATTTCCAGTGTTTAGCTTGGGCCATGGGAGGCAGACTGCTCTATGAGGGTGGGAGGAAAGGTTTTTATGTGTTTTTTTTAGCAACAGGTATTCCCCTGCAGCCTAGGGTCTGTTTAGCAGTGGTCCTACAGGTGAAGTAAATTCAAACTTTGTTGGCAAGGGTACTTTGTCACTTCATGAAGGGTTTTTGGTGAAGTGCTCAACTTGCCTGTACTTTGCCAAATCATTGCAAGGCTTTACTTTGTACTTTTGTTAAAACCACTGAGTTCCCAGTTTCGCTTCTAAGAATCGGGCATCAGATCATTTAGTTTGCAGTCCAACATTCCGTGGTCTTATCACCAGGTCAGCTTATCATACTCTAATATCCCTAGCAGCAACCCTTTAAATGAAATATAACCTGAAGCAGGGCACTTATGTCTGAGTTACTTGTTTATTGCTAAAAATGTGTCATATGATAATGTCCCTTCTTACAGAAATTTGTGAAGCTCCATAATTTAGTCAAGCCAGAGTCAGTTTCTCAGAGTAGTCACCATTACATATTTTCTCTGAGTCATATAGAACATGGGGGAGTACTCCTTTGGTGACTTCAAATAGCATGCATAAGAACAGACTTTAAGAAAAAGTGAGATCTTCTGTGACAAAAATGCTTGATTTGTCAGCTTTGACATTCCTTTTTGAAATGCAGATTTGCTTTGTGTTTTACCATTTTGTCAGGTTAAAATTTTATTTGCTGTTAGGCAGTTCTTGAAGGGCATCTTTAATGATGTCTAATATATGTGAAAATTGTAACGTACTAAAGAAAAGATCTTGCAGGGTGAGTGATCTGTTGACAGTGCTTACTGTTAAAATATGATTGTGGTCTACTAGAATGGAAAGTGACTCTTTGTATTATGTTTAATGGAAAGATTTGGCTCCTTAATTTAATGGAAAAAAATGACTCTGGATCTGTTTTATAAATATCAGTATATAGATAGAGACAGAGACAGAGATAGAAATATATACTGTATACTGGTTTTGTGGCAGAAGATATGTGAATTATGATGTATGAAGGCCATTGTTTCATCAAGCATGCATTTTCCTTCTCTCATTAAGCCCCATTTGATCTTGTCTCCCCTGACCTTGTTACAAAGCAGGAGCTCCACATAAATGAGGTACAATAATCCTGTTCTCAAAACAAGAAATAAATAACTACTTGTTATCACTTTATTTACGACAGATATGTTTTCCCCTTTAAGAAGATGCTGCCTACTCTAAAGATGCTGTACTAAAACTACACAAATACTCATGTTTTTCTTCTTTCTCTAAGAACTTTTTTGTGGACCTATGGAGTTTGATTTTTCTTTTTTAATTGAAAAAGGCAGGCATTTCTCCCAATTTCTATAAATACTATTCTGAATATAAAACATCAAGTTACACGTGTTTTAAAATATTTTGCTATCTTGTCATTATGAATCCCAGATTTAGTTGTGAGGTTCTGAGGGGAGTGCCATATAGTATCTCTATCATGTTCTTTTTATGTTTGCCCTTGCACTTGTGAAAGATGAACATATTGGTATGTTAATGGATTTTAAGAGGTGTGTCACTGTTGGCCCTATGCAGGGCAGTCTGCAAGGGGGGCTCAACAGTGTCAGAACAATCATCAGTCAGACTGATCATGACACTATTCTGGTTTTGCTAGGTGGAAACTTCATGTAGTTCAAAGAAAAGAGCCACCCAAACTGTACAGTGGCTTTTTCCTTCAATCTGCATAATGTCGCCCAACCCACCATGATCAGCTGACTGTGGTCCTCTCCACAATGTAAAAACAATCCCTCCCACCCCTTCCTTCTTAACTTTCTGACAGTGGGGTGCCCAATCCCTGGTGCTGGCTAGTACTCCCACCCCACCAATTGTAACTGTATGACACTGGGGAGCCCACCCCCTGTGCTGCCAAACATAACACCAACACTGGGTGCCCAATCCCCAGTGTCAGTACCTGAAGTAAAAGAACTATCCCTCAGTCCATCCCACCCCTTTCTTCTTAGTTTTCTGACACTGGTGTACCCAATCCTCGGTGCTGGCTAGTACCCCCACCCTACCCATTTTCAGTGTGCGACACTGGGGAGCTCACCCCCAGTACCGCAAAACATAACACCAACACTGGGGTACCCAATCTCCAGTGTCGGTATCTGACATGAAGAAAATCACCCCTCAGTCCCTCCCTCCCCTTCCTTCTTAATTTTCTGACACCACAGTGCCCAATCCACAGTGCCAACAAGTACCCCCCCACCTCACCTGCTCTCACTGTGTGACAGTGGGGAGCTCACCTCAGGTGCCACCAAGCATAATGCCAACATTAGGGTGCCCAATCCCCAGTGTTGATACAAAAAATGAAGAAAACCATCTCTTATGGTCTTTTTTTTATTATTTTAGATACCCGGTAAAAAAGAAAACTGTCAATCAATGTCTGTTGACACTGCTGGCCGACAGCCACCATTATCCTCCCCTCCCACTCAGCACCCACCACCCAATATACCCACACCCCTTACTTACCTACTGGGGGTCCAATGCCATAATCCTCTCTGAATGGGAGACATGGCTTCACTCTTCATGCAGTACAATGTATTTCAATTTGTTTTGCACTTGTCCTTATAACTTTGTCATTTTCAAATATTTTTTCCCCATATTTTAACATGGCCTTTTTGGAACCCCACCTCATGAACAAGGATGGTGAAATCATGCAAAATCTGTCCTGAAATGTGATTTTGTGGTCATTGGTGAAATCACCTTTTGAGCAGGATTTGAAAAGTTTATCCACTCTTGTTCATGAGGTGCAGTCATAGGAAGGCTATGTTGAAAATTTCGGATAAAAATATTGAAAAACAACAAAGTTATAAGAGTACATTGAAGTTTTTCAATACACATTTGTAACTTTGGTAATTTTCAACATTTGGACTCCACATTTTCAATATAGTCATTTTTTTTCACACCACTAGATGAACATGACAGCTGTTATTTTTCAAATCCTGGCCAAAGTGTGTTTTCATACTTGCGGTTCAAAACCACATTTCAGGCAGGGTTTGAAAATTCTCTCTGCCCTTGTTCATGAGGTTGAGTCATAAAAAGACTATGTTGAAAATTTGGGGGGTTAAAATATTCCAAAACAACAAATTCATGAATGTACATTGAAATTTTTCAACACGCTGGTAACTTTGATCATTTTCAGTATTTTGACCCCATATTTTCAGCGTAGCCATTTTTTCACACCACCTTCATGAACATGACAGCTGTCACTTTTCGAATCCTAGCCACCTGACTAAAATGTGTTATCACACCTGTACCATGAATGACGTTTCAGCAACTATTTTATAAATGACACCTGTCGTTTTCAGAAGAAGTGGTCATAAATAGACTGTGTTGAAAATTTGGGGTAAAAATGTGAAAAACAAGTGAGTTATGATGAAACATTGAATTGTTCCAACATTTACTCATAAGTTTATTTTTGCAGATTTGGGCCCATAATGTTCAGCATATCTCTTGTGATACCCTACCTCCTGAACATGTGTTATTTTTCAAATCTCCTCCAAAATTTGTTTTTGCAGTTACACTGTGAAATTACCATTGAGACTGGGATTTAAAAAAGTCCACCTGTCTTGAGCATAGCATCCGGTCATAAAAAAACAATTGGAAATTTGGTGTCAAAATGTGGGAGCCCATTGAATATTAGACATTGCCTCTTGGGCATCAGCCCATCAGCACAGCAGTTGGATTTCTGCTTGTGACGCCGGCGACTCGGGTTCGGGAATGGACCCGGGTCATCAGAGGGCTGGCTGGGGGAGAAGGATGAAGCGTCCCATGGACGGCTCTCCTTCTCCAGGGGGGAGGGTGGGATAGTGTCTGGTGCAATGAGGACCCCTGGCGGAGGCCAGGAGTCACTCACACTACCAATGTTTGATATACAGGGAGGCAGAGCAGGTGCTGGTGTCATTGAACATCACCACCTCCAAGAAAAGCAGAAAAAGGAACAGAAGGAGTGAGCCCTCTGTCTCAGTGAAGCCCTCCCTGGGGCTTCAATTAGCCTGCCATCGCCATACTCCCCAACCAGATACAATCCCGTGGCTCAGATATGGGGGTTCAGTGCCGTGGACCTGCCCTCCGTGGGGAAAGCAGGGGGTAACTGGGGAAAAAAATGGCAATGGATGGCAGGTGGAAGTCCCGGGGGCCATGACCAGGGTAGAAGAATCGACAGAAGGACTCTCCGGGATAAAGAATAGAAAATATAAAAAAAAACAAAAAAACACATTGCCTCTTGGCTGCCCTATCCTGGGTAAATATGATCTAAAAGAAACTTCTCGGCCCTCTCTGCATACCTGGAAAATTCAGGTCAGTCCCCTGTACTCACTGTTTGTAACGATGTGCCTACTCAAACACCCTGTACCCTAAGGATGGTCACTTCTGAGGAAGTGCTGCGACTTTTTAAAGCTAAAGCTATCTCTGCTCATGGATCTGGTGGGCATAATGGTTTACTGCCAAAGTTCATCAGATCAGCAGCCTCAGTCCTTGCTGCCCCAATTGTGAGAATTTCCAGCTTATCCATTATAACCCAGACAGTGCCGACTTTATGGAAAATCTTCAAGTGGTTCCTGTTTATAAGAAAGGGGACACAAAAAACATGGACAATTACCAACCAACTGCCATTCTCTCTACTCTTAACAAACTACTTGAGAAGGTTGTGACCACCCAGGTCACTGAATATCTCCACATAAACAAGCTCCTATCCCCCATGGTTTCCAATCAGGGCAACATACAACAACCACGCTAATTCAATTCTCTAATAAGTCTTAACAGCAATGGATAAGGGCATGTTCACATTGGTCATTTTTATTGACCTCACAAAAGTATTTGAGCTTGCAGATCACCCACTACTGCTATCCAAGTTGTCCTAACTTGGCTTCTCCTAGGATGCCACCTCTTGGTTTGAAAGCTACCTCTCAAGAGGAAAGCAATTAATTCAAATAGGTACTGCAATCTCTGACCTTGTCCCTACCCTTGTCAGAGTCCCCCAGGGATCTATTCTTGGCCCCCTCCTTTTTACTCTTTTTATTAACAATCTGCCTACTCTGCCCTGTTCCTCCTCTAGGATCCTCTGTGCAGATGACATGGTACTTTACTCAAGTGCTAAAGACCTGCCCTCCATAAATGCTAATCTTCAATCTGATTTTGACTGTCTACAAGCATGGCTGCTACTAAATAAGCTTATTTTAAACTCTAAGGAAACAGTGGCCATGCTTTATAGCTCCTCACCTAGAATCAAATCCTGTACATCTGTCCTCTCAATCCAGGACCCAGAAGGCTCTACCCTGGACAGGGTCAGCTCATTTAGGTATTTTGGGGTCACACTTGACCCATCTCTTGATTTCACCCTTCACATTGCAGCCACGTGTAAGGTGGTTAGCATAACACTGGGACTGGCCTATAAAATCAAGTCCTCCTTCAATTCTGCTGCCAGGCCTGCTATAACTTAAGGTATACTCTGTCCTTGTCTAACATATGGCTCTATGGCCTATCTTGATGCAAGCAAAGGTGATTTCCAAAAATGGAGCACATGCTACAATGGCATATGCTGATTTGCACTCTCTTGCCCAGATTAACTCATCACTGCCAACTCTACTCCTATCTAGGCTGGTTCTCCCCATCCTTGCATCAGCTGTATACTGCTGGCTGTCTGATTGATAACATAGTCAGAACTGGAGCTCTGGAGTCCCTTTTCAATATGTTAAACCATCCCACTCTAGCTTACCCTCTGAGATCTTCTGAACAATCTCCTCGTGAATTCCTAGAAGTTCCACGAAAAAGGGGAAACTTTCCTTTGCGATATCTGTGCTCAAAACTTGGAACTCCCTTCCTCTAAATGTCAAACTTTCCAAATCCCACCAAGCTTTTAAAAAGGGTCTTCAATCCTTCCTTCAGGACTCTGACACTTGCTCCTTCTGTGGCATTCTTGTGTCTCCCAACTAGTTGCTATACCTTCTCCACTAAATGGCACTTACTCTCATATCTGCACTTGTATCACCTGCCTGAGTACTGCCTCCTGAATATTCTATCAAAATGTTATTTGACCCACTAAATAGACTGTCTTGTGGACCCACTGCTACATAAATCAGTCTGTGACTTGGATACTGTACTCCTGCCAGTACCGCCGCATGCCACTCTCCCCTGGTTGTTGCCTGAAAATAGTTAGCATTCTTGTCTAGTGCACTTAACTAATGTATTTTTCTGTTCTTCTTGCCATTTTAACTGTCTTTGTCCAATTGTAAACATTGCTTTGTTGTTCAAATTTTGCCTAATTCTTATTGTGATATGTGTATTGTATTTCCTGTCTGTACAATGTTCTGTTGTTTGTAGCTCTCCCGAGTCGTGCCTGAAAATAGGCAACATTCTTGTCTAGTGCACTTATCTGGTAAGCAAAAACTAACTAAATAAATAAAAATCTATAAAAGCAGGACACCACTGAAAATGAGATATTGCATCTCATCTGGTCTATCCTGGGTGAATATGTAGAAAAAATGCAAGACCCAGTACAACATCAGTGCAAGCAGTGAACATTCAGCATTGTCAAATGCTTGTTTAATCTTTGGTTTATACTGGGATGAGAACTTTATTATTTTGGGGTAAATAAGTGTGCTCACATATTACTGTCTGCATTTTTTGATACAAGTGTTATCCTTAGGTATCTCTTTTATCTAATGTTATATTTTAATGCACTTGTTTCACTTTCTTTCTTCTGGAATGTTTGTATACCTTCAAATGATGTATATTTAAGAGTACTATACAGCTGTTGATCCCTGAAGAAAGAGTCACAAGCAGATGTGAAATGTTGTGTATGGTCAGTTAGAGCGCTGCTGCTGCTGTTTTTGCTCACTCCTTTGGCAACATTAATAATTTTGGCTACTGAGCATGTCTATAGTGCTTCTTTTGATTTTTATCAAGTCCGCTATTGATTACACTCTTTATGGAAGGGTGTCTGCCATGCTTTTTGTTGTTTTGGCATTAACTGAGAGTTGATTCAAGCAGAAACCATGTTGGGCATTATCAAAATCAGAGTGAATTTCAAGACATTGCTGTTAGTCCTAGTGCTGAGATGGGGTGCTGAGCTAAACTTGTAGCCTCTGACTGTAGAGTTCCAATTTGGACTCCAAGTTGAGCAGTCACACTGGACTCCATGGAGAGATTTTTGCACTTGTTTTTGTAATAAGCATGAGCACATATTTGCTCTTAATTATGTGACAGTCTGTTTTATACATTTTAGTGTCTAATATGCTCAGTTTTATTTTAAATCATACTTTGATTTGATGATACTTGGGGTTTAAATTTCTTTTGTAAATTAATTTCAGTAAACTGTAAGGCTTGCTCCCAGTGAAGCTCTTCTTTCTCTTATTGTAGACCCTCACTAGCATCATTTTGGGACCACAATGAGATTAGACACCCAAGAAATCAGTACACTGTCATGAAGCTCATCTATTTTAATGTAGAGAGGCCAGGAAAGGAGTACACTTGTACACTGATAAGCCATTTAGGAGAGAGAGTAAGTTATTCAATGTAGAAAAGCAGGGGCACTCAGATAAAGCAGACCGTAGAAGAGGCATACCATAAGAGGAAGTTCTGGTTTCAACTGACAGGAGAAAATGGGAAAAATAGAGAACAGGGAATCAGCACCTGTGATTTAAATTAGGTATTTAATAGTGCCCTGCATGTTTTACTCTAACCCCATTTCTGAAAACCTTCTACTTCACTTTGTAGTATTATTGCTTTCGAGTGCTTGGGTGTCTAATGATTTAGTATGTGCCTGAAAAGTCCAAAGTACAGTAGGATGAATAGGAAGGAGAGACATACAGAAGGAGACAGTCAGACAGACAAAAGGCAGAGAATACAATGAGTGACAATGTATCAGAATACCATTTGTTGTTTGTAAATAAGACGTGGCAAGATGTATGTTTTCACTTACTATTTTGTCTATGGCCTTTGACAAGTTTATAAGTCAGAGAAAATACTTGAAAAATTATAGACAAGTGCCCAAAATCAGAAACACGTCAGACAAAAACAGCTGATCAGAAAACTACAGTAATACATGTTTTTTTTTTTTTTTTTTATAAAAAGCAATTGCTGGAGAATTACTGAACTACAACACTACTGTTTGATGTACCTTTGTGCTTCTAAATGTTCAGTGCTCAGTTAGAACTTTGCCAGGTCAAGGAGTAACATAATAAAACATCTGAGGCAAAATCACGTCTGCCCCTGATTATCAGGAAAGCGGAAGGTAGTAATGATGAGGTAATGACTGAAAAACACAAGGCAGGAACAAGGTCTTAAGGGATTTGCACTGCCTGCCAGTAATGTCATAGATTTAAAAGTTCTTTTACTGGCTTATAAAGTCATTCTATAGATGTTGTAAGGTCATGGCCCTAAGGAACATACAGGTAAGTGGGCAGTTAAAGCAGGAAGATTTAGATATAATATTTTGAAACATTTCACAGAAAGGAACGGTAGATTTGTGGAATATACAAACATTTCCATTTAAATTAGTATCACCTGAAAATATCTAAAAAGGCTAGATCTAGTAAGTACTTAGACCAAAAGAGGATATATCCTTAATCCAACTGAAGTGATACAAGAAATAACTCAATGGACTAAAGGTTTTCTTTCCTAGTTTCACATGTTTGCATGAATATCGATAGGATTTGGGTCCATCCAATGTATATGACCTTTTGGTGTCAGTCATAGTGCAATGTCCTCTATGTCCTTCCACAGAGAATTGATTGCTAATCCCAGGTACAAAAACTCTATTCTTTGTGGGAGTAATCCTTTTCTGCTATGCCCCAGGTGGTTGAAAAGTCTGCCTGCAGGGGTCCATAACTCTTTAACATTAAAGGCATTTAACACAAAATGAAGACTTATTTTGTTTTGTCTGCTTTTAGCAAGTGTTTTTGTTGTTATTAGTCAGAATTTCTGTTAATGCTATTGATGGTGTCTTCTTGTTCTGTGATTCTGTGAGGCACCCAGAATGTCACACGTCAACTTGATAGGTACATCAAAGAAAATCAGGTAACAGAATTTCCAATGAGCTGGGAGGGGAATTAACATGATAGACAAGTGTTATTCTCTCTTCCCTTAAACTATATGTTCATATGTCTCCACAGATGGGAACCATATAAATAAAGATAATAACACTATTTGCTTTGCACTTACTCCTGTATTAATTTGTGTTCTCTGATTGCACTTTATTGTAACTGTGAACTGTGTCTGTGATATGTCTTTTGTATCCCTTATTCGCTTTCCCAGGTCACACCTGAAAATGAGCTGTGGCTGAGTGTGCCTTTCCCAATCACCAATTATTAATTAAATAAATAAATAAGTACAATGTATTCTATCTCAGGTACCACTCGATTAATTGTAACACAAATAGCAGTCTATTCTTTCCAACACAAATGGCACTACTTATTCTAACAAAATAACACTATAGCGTTTGAGGTCTTGAACCACAACATGAATTCTTGAATTTTTTTTTTGTGGGGTTGAGCTCTGAATTTTAAAAGCCATTCCAATTTCTGCTTCCTTTAAAATCATTTAATCACTTCTGATAGAACCCATAATGGTAGTCAAAATAGTACAGACTTGTGTGAAGTAAAAAGAACCATAACCATTGCAGAATCCTTCAAGTTTGTAGCACTGAGGTTTATTCAGCCATCAGTCCATTTGCAGCATAGAAAGAAAACAAATGTGTGTTACACAGTTCAGCAGTCCTTAGGGCTCCCTGCTGCCAGACCTGTTCTTGAGGGATTCGCAAGTTGACATAGTTTCTCCTACAGTATCTCACATAAGGCTGTTTTGGTTTCATTGATGCCATCATTTTACCTGAGAGACAACACCTTTGGCAATTAGGCAAAAGGCCTAAAATACATTTTTAAATGTATAGTTCATTATGCAATTAAAATAAACAGAGCATTTCTATTATACTACCTTTCTTTTAAATATACCTTTCTTTTTAATATGTTAAACTATGCAGACCATTTACTTACTGTAATTATGTGCTTTCTGGAAATGTTATCACTCAGGCACAGTATATATTATTACTACTATGATGGCTCCTCCAAGAAGCATCAGGCTATACTTCAATCACTGCTCTGGTGAAACAATGCCCTGGGTTTGCTGAATACATTCATTTGACTCCCTGGCACTCTTTTAAGCAGCATTTCATGTTACAAACTTTTTATATGTTTTTTCATGCACTCAGTTTCATCCCCCAGTGCTGATTCTTGTGTTTCATTTTATTTTCAAATCCACTTATATGGTGATGTTTTGAATCTTTAAATCAGGCTTAATGCCACCAGTATCCCAGAAAGTGGGACCCAGAATCTGCTGCATGATCATTCATCAAACAGTGGTGTTAAACAATGACCAAATATAGCTGAGAAAATTGAAGAAAATCTGGGGCAACTGTATTTAATGAAGCTTCACTTTTATTATATTAAAGTACTAAGGCAGATGCAACATGGAGAAAAACTATGTTATAAAACAGGACAAAGAAGTGTAATCTAAAAAGGAGTAAAAGATATGAGTGCACAATTTTCACCTTAACATGAACTACTGCCTAAAGAAATAATCAATATATTAATTTTTCTTGTGTTTTTTTCTCTTCTAGACATAAAAATATTAGTCACAAAAAATACCAATTAATTCTAAAGTGGCTGCCAAGCAAATCTGTATTTTTATATTTTAATTTTTTGCGCACGTGACTAACCCATTGTATGTGTATCTTTTTTTTTAATGTTATGATTAATTCAGCAGCATCTGTCCCTTTATAAAATTTGCCCTCTTTAATAATGGCTGCTTAATATAATTCAGCAATAAGCCATAAGCCATGTAGCTTTGCTCTTGACTCCCCTTCCTGCACACATCACTGTACCTTGTATCGTTCTCTAGCTTTCCCCTCCCTTGAGTGCAGGCATCTCTCTCACTGCACCAAGTTCACTTCTAAATTCTGGTTTGGGACTCTCCCCTCTTACCTCTCCTCCTCCTTACTCTCTGCTCCACCTCCCTCATCCTGCCCTCTCAGATCCACTGATGCACACAGTCTAGCTATTCCTCGTCACTCTACCTCCATAGTCCAGGAAGCTTTCTCCTACCACTTCCCAAAGCTTTGGAACTCACTGCCACCTCCTGTCAAACTTTTCTCTTCCCTATCATCAATCTCCTTAGCCCGTCACAATTTCTGTTCCCCTAACTACACTTGTTCTTTTCCCCCATTCAACCCTCCCAACCCTGGCACATTATCCTTTAGCCCTACTTTACTTCTATTCTCCTAACTGAACTTGTTACTAGCCCTCCTTCGCAACCCTCCCTACACTTGCACACAATCCCCTACTCCTCTATCCCTGACATGCCTCCTGTCTTCTAACAGAACCCTTCCTCTGATTACGTCCTCACATGCTACCACCTATACCCCTTCCTCCCACCCCCTACCACCACCTACTGTGCCATTTTGACTCTCTACTACTATCCACAACCTACTGTGCTATTTCAACTCTCTACTGCTGTCCTTCCCCCCCACTATTCCCATTTCCCCCCCGCTGATGCTCTCCCTTTTTCCATTCCTAGTTTACTCCTATTTTCTCCAGCCTCCCTATTCCTTATCCCTCTCTTCCCCTCTGGTCACCTCCACATTCCACTCCTCCTCCATGCCCTCCTTCTCTCCCCCCTCCTTTTCTGCCTGGTCCTGTCCCCCTTGTAGGGTTCTCTGTCATCCTGAAGGGGTATAGATCCTGGCTCCCTCTCTTCTACCCCTCTTCCTTTCCCCCTACTTTCTAATCCTGACCCCCTTGCAGGGTTCTCTGCATCCTGAAGGGGTATAGATTGGCTCTCTCTCTCTTTTTCCTTCTCTCCCTTCCCCCCACTTTCAAATCCATCTCCCGCCCACCTTCCTATGTCCCTATCCCTCTCCTTCTCCTCTCCTGTTCCTCTGCCCCCTCTCTTCTTTGCCTCCCTGCTCCCTTTCTCTCCCCTCTCTTTCTGCCTGGTCTTGTCCCCCTTACAGGGTTCTCAGCATCCTGAAGGGGTTAGATCTTGGCTGTCCCTCCCTCTCTCTCTCTCTCTCCTTCTCCCATCCCCCACCCTCTACCCCTCCGCTGTTCACTTTCCCACTTGTCTTATAACTGCCCTCCCTTGGGTATACAATAGCACTCCGAATCGTGTGCTCAGTCTACTACTGCTAGCATTTCAAATGTGTTATCCATCCTCTAACCTATACCCTACTGGATCTCCTGCTTTTGGGTTGTTGCCATGTGTGCTATATCTGAACATGGTTTTGTTTACCTTGGCCAGTTGGTCTGGGTTATTTCTGCTCTGTAATTGTACTACACTGTTTTGTTTCAGAAATTGTATTTGTATTGCTCTGTTATTGCTATGTCTTTGCCTATTCTCCCAATTCTTGACCCCCCAACCCCGGATGCTTCCAGAAACAAGCTGTTTACAGCTCATGTTGTCTTTCCTGGTGAAACATTTTCCAAATAAATAAATAAAATAAAGTAACAAGGTATGCATTGTGGTGGGCTAACAACCCACACTGGGTGTTTTGTGGGGCAGGAAACAACAATAAATGCTTTCAACGAATCAAGATGGGTCGTTATCCCACCACAAAGCATACCTGGAGTGTCTTATTGTGATAACAACATGGACCCAAGATATGTTTTTTATGGGGGCAGTGCGCAAAAATAAAATAATATTCAGTGAGGATGACACCATAAAATATATTTTCCAGGAACTTCCTTTACTGTCTTTCAAACAACCACCTAACTTATCCAACCTGCAAACTTATATCTGACCAAAACAACAGTCTGTTACATCCAGTACAGCAAGTGTCCACATAAAGGCTATGGGGGGGAACCAGACAACACCTTAGAACTTGAATGAACTCACACAGGCACACCATAAAGGAGGAAAAAACTGACACACCAGTGGGACAACATCTCTCAGTCTGATCACTTCATCTCAGCACAGTCTGTCCTGATTTTCAAAGAACACTTCAAAAAACACAAGAATGGCAAGCTTATGAGTCAGACTTCTCCATCTTCTGGATACTAAAAATAATGGACTGAATATAGACCTTGGTTTCATTACCAATTAAAAACATTTTAACTGACAACTGCATTTTTCTTGGTTCAGGTGCATGTGCATTCCCAGTGCATATCTTACATGTAATATATTTTAGTGTGCCTTATGTAGTAACATTGTTTTATTTCTATGTTTTATATTACTTTTTATCAACTGTATTCTTCTATATGTATGTTCATGTAGCATAGCTATATACATATTTATTGTCTTCTCTTTTTTCCTCTCCCTCCTCTTCCCCCCCCCACCCACACACAGTCTGTTCTTAACGAGGCTCTTGTAATATAAACATAAAACAATGTATAGGCCTCCTGCTCTCACATTGTATCTTGGGGAACAGTCTCCATCAACAATCTGATTTATAACCACCTAGTATTTCAAATACTGCCTTTTTTGTCTCTGCACACATCAACTTATTTATTGCTCTCTCAGTATGATACAGCACTTCCTTATCAACAGAACAGTTACACCCATGTGCAAAAGTTTATTTGTCAGTATACTGCTCTACCCAAAGTATAAAAGCTTGTTTTCTGTAGAACCTGCTATACCTGAAGGAGTGCTCTGTGTAGCCTGAAAGTGCATGTTCTGTAAATTTCATGTTGGTCCAATAAAAGGAATCAAATCACCCACTTTGTTCATCAAGTGAGTAAAGGAGGCAGGAAAGCTTAGCAATATGTTTGCACTCGTATAATTGAATGCTGGTTGAATTAATTGTAATGAATTACAGTTGGGTTATTTAATAAGTGCACTCACCTGCTAACTCTGCCCCCTGAAGAAGACTCCCAGCCTGAGTTGATATGTAGGGGTGTTAGCCTGTGTTTGTCTGCTTTTAACATTTAACTAAAAAAAAATGTACAGTCCAAGTATCTGTTTTTGGTGTCTGTCCAATATTTTCCCTTTTGCAGTAAAGGGGACAGCTATGTTTGTGATGGAAAACTGTGGCTGCTAAGGCTCATTGATTGGTGCTTTTTTTATGTTAAAGGTGTAAAGGCTGATGGCCAGGGATTTTCGTGAGGTGTGATTTTGTACTGTGTAATGTCACTGTTTAGAATGGTCTCTAACTAATCAGAAGTCAGAAAAAGTCAAAACCATTTTGTAACATCAATTTTAATATTTATTATCAAATCAGTGGGAGAATTTCTGCAATCTGATTGATTAAGAACTACAGTATTCTAAGCTGTGTGGTATCTTTTGAAACCTCCAAAGCCTGAAAAATGTTCCTGCCAATGGGACCTTTATGTACATGTACTCCATTTGTAGTGGCAATTATACACTCCAAAATGTGTGTTTTACTTTAGGATAACGTCAGTTCTTAGATGGCTGAAGACCCTCGGCTATTTATTTATTTAGCTTTTGTTTACCGGGTAGGTGGACTAGACAATGAATGCCTATTTTCAGGTACAACCCAGGAGATTACAAGGAAAAATGTACAAACAGTATAGTGGTAACAAGTAAGCAATGTACAGGCAGTGAACAGCGTAACCAAGAACATATGCACAGTGGTAAGGACAATCAAACTGCCAAAGGTAATAAACATTACCTAACGTTAAAAGGTGAGTGTCAGAATATTCAAATGAATTACCACAACTCTACCAGGGTTAGAGCCTTGCTAGCTGCCATTTGTACCTGGGAAGCACGGGAATTGCTAAACATGCCGTATAATAAGGTAGAGTTAGCAAGGCATTAAGCCAGTGGTGCATCAGCACTGAAGAGTTCCAGGCACCTATTCAAATCACCTGAATAGGGCTGCCTGCAGGCAGTCCAGCATACTCAAAGGTTTGTGGAGGCATTACATAGCTGTTAGTGCCATGTTAATTAACTTTTCCACAAAACCAATACTAGCTACATGCAAGGCAATGTGGCACACCCCTACCCTTCCCAATCCCTGTGCTGATTAGTTACACATATCCCTAGTAGTCTAGTAGTCCCCCCTCAGTCCAATCTCTCTGCCAGTTTAATTTCCTTTTATTTTATTTTTGTTAACTGAGTAGGTACACTGAGCCAAAGGTCCATTTTCAGGAATGACATAAGGCCACCTAGCCAAAGACATCAAAACATCACAAAAATATACATAACTCATGAAAACAGTAACAAGTAAATTTTGTACTTAAATATTGTTTCAAATTTATATTTAAAGCACTGGTAAGATGAATTCTGCTGCAATTGATTAGGGATTATTTTTTCCATATCCCAAGTAGTCTAGTGGGCCCACCCATTCCCAGTACTATTGTCATTAACACACATCCCTGGTAGTCTAGTGCGCCCCACCTGATCCCTGTGCCTGTTATGTTTTTCATAGCCCATGTGGTTTGGAGACCTCCACATCCCACTCTCCATGCCAGCATACCACCCATCCACTGGTGCAGAACTGAGACAGTGGCTGGCACTCACCCTCTACTCTTCACCACTGATGGCCACCAATTGCCACACACTGTCTTTGCAAAAGTAATTAGGTCCTAATGCAGACCTACAGCACATCCACAGGGACTTATTTCATTATATCAGTGTATTAACCATGTCAATGGCATCATACAGTGGAATAGCGCTAAACCTGGGGGGGTAGCTTAGATACCAGACCCCCATAGATACATAAGTGGGCCACTGAATGCAAACCTAAAATATGGCTTTACAGGGTCACCTGTTTGCTCCCCAAAGCCATATATTTGGTGGGTGTTCAGGGACCCCACTTATGTGTCCATGGAGGACTGGTATCTAGGATACCCCACAGGTTTGGTGCCATTCCACCTTAAAGTGCCATAGATATAACTAGTACACTTGTGAACTGAAACAATTTCTATGTCTGTGACCATGCAAGGTAAGTCTGTATTCAGACTTAGTTCCTTTCCCAAAGGCGGTGTGCAGCAGATGCCAGCTGGCTGCAGGCAGTGGCAGTGAATGGTGGGAAAATGCCAGTCCCCATCTCGGTGCTGCATCAGGAGGGGGAAGTACATTGGTATGGGAATCAGGGTAACACAAGACTAACAGGGCTATGGAAAACATAATAGCCTAGAGATTGGGTAGGTGGGCACTAGACTACCAAGGATATGGAAAATATAATCAGCACAGGGTTCAGGTGAGGTGGTTACCAGAGTACCAGGGATATAGATAATATAATTGGCACTGGGATTGGGGGGGGCAGTAGAGTACAAGAGATGTGGATTATACAAGTGGCACTGGAATCAGGTGAGGAGGTCACTAGACTACCAGGGATATGTAAACAATAATACCCGACAGGGTGGGCTGTATTGAGAAATACCGGACCACCCAGGGGTGTAATGAGGCCCAACACTGCAGGCAGAGGGCCTTATAGCTCCTCGAAGGTCCAGTATTGCCCAATACTACCCACCTTGGAGGGTATTATTGCACTTAGAAAATGGCTACCTGTGCTAATTTTAATCAAGTAGTTAAAAAAACAGATAACTAGATTTTGAAAACAAATATAAATATTACAAAATGTATTTTTTGCTTAAAGTAGTCCCTCCCTTTCCGTGCTGTTCCATCTTCTGTTTCCCCACCCCACAGAGGACCATTCTCTTTCACATACCCCCCCCCCACTGGGGTCCAGAAGAAGAGATGGATTTTTTTAATAAAAGTTTTGCCCCAGCAGTCACCTGAGATAAATTTTGTGTTAAGGAAAAGAGTTATCTGGCTTTACTGAAAAACTTCTTTTTTGAAGACGGGGCTGATAGGCACGTGACCTTATGTGCTGCTGGCATCTACAGCCAGGAAGTTGAGAAGGAGAACTTCAATGCAAAACAGCAGTGGTCTACATTTTATTATTATTTTTTGGGGCACATTTATCTCAGCTGCTGTTTGTACGGTGCCCCCAGCTCTCAACAGAGAAATGGTTTAGTGGCCGAGGTAGATATCGGAAGAGAGATGAGCCATCCTACATATGTGGTGGAGTGGGAGTTGCCCTGTAAGGAAATGCAGGTGGCAAGGGCAGGGATCTACTTATTGTGAAAAAAGGTACAATTTAAATTAAGGAATCTTGCTTTGTCACTTGTGCATGTTTTTTTTTTAATGGGCTCATTGGGGAGCGAGTTGTCAGGGCCACAGTGAACCTGCTAATGTGAGGAAGAAAAAAATGGCTTAACAAAGGGGGGAAAAGGTAGGCAATCAAGGTGCGATTTAAATTAAATGTGTTGTGCAACTTTTTTTTTTTTTTCCAGGAGAAGGCTGCCAGGGTCATAGTGAGACATCCGAGTCTTGCTTAGTGAGTGAGAAAAATGTTGTCTATCGTAGATAATAGTCCTACAAATAAGTAGGTAGATTTCTCTGGTTTTGGTGTTTTGGTTTTGACTAGGGTACTCAGCAGGGCTGCAGTTTAAAAACTCGACAGAATGGGAGAATTGGAACGAGAAGCAGTAAAGGGACTTTTTTAGATTCTGCTTCCCTGTAGATGGAGACAAGCTGCCGGCTTGGAGCAGCTACTACAATGGCCACCCTCTGAGGGACTGTGGGATGTGAGCAAGACATATTAGTATTCTGCACTTTACTGTGAATTAAAGTTTCTTATTTTAGATGAGATTGGTTTTTCCTTTCTTAACGGATGCTTTTTCGACATGGGTGGGGGGTAGAGACTAGCAGATATCTGTTGAACAGCACACCTCTTTTACCGGGGAAAAAAAAATGGTGGTTCATTTTGAAATTAATCAGTGCCCATTGATACTGGTAATGGGGTTGGTTGGGACTGGCACTTTTAATACCCTGGCTCTGTTGTCTGATAGATGCCCACCTTGCCAGGGCTATCAGCCAATCAGAGCTTGGAGATTTCCTAGGCCATTTTCTAATGATAATATAATTGGCACAGTGATTGAATTGGAGGCTACTGGACTACAAAGGATCTGTGTTAGTGCAAACAGCAAAGGGATCAACAAATATGGCACTGGTGCTGCTGTTGGGGAGGGGCACTATCCAGGGAGTTGCTGTTTGCTACACAGTCTATAATGAAACATAGAAACATAGAAATATGAAAGTTGGGAGTCACGTGATGCAAGCAAGCTAGAAGCAGCACTGATTCTGAGCTCCCGTTCCTCAACCCTTTCTAATGCTATTTTATGCTAGTCTAAACAAATTTTATCATAGAAAACACTGTCTGGTACTAAGAACCTGCTTTCACTATAGATTTGGTGTACTTTAATGCATCGCTATCGGGACATCCGTCCCACAATAGAGGTGACAATGAAGCAGGCCCATCTAAGGCATACCCCACCTGCTTCGCCCGAAAAGCAGCATATGAAAAAATCCGGAGCGCATGGGGAAAAGCGCGACCCTCCTCTGAATCAACCAGTTCCACTCACGGAGGACAGGTTCCTACAAGAATTGGAACCTTTTAAGGAGACCTTGAAGGATATAGCCACAGACCTTAAATCCATGCAAAGCAACATATCTGACCTAACTAGGTGGGTGGGTGACTCAGAGGTCCGAATCCAATCGGTGGAAAGATGGAAAAAGACAAACAGGATCCCAAGCTGATCTCACTGAGACAACAAGTACAAAAACTACAACTGAAGACTGAGGATTTAGAGGGACGTAGTAGAAGAAATAACATCTTAATCATAGGCCTACCTGAAAAAGAAGAAGGCAGTAATATAATTCTGTTCATTCAGAAGTTCCAAGAGAAGGAGGCAGGCCCATCTCCACTGCACTCAGTTTACCAAATTGAGAGAGCTCATCGCTCCCTCCGACCGAGACCTCAATCAGGAAAGCCACCCAGGCCTATTATATTAAAATTCTTAAGTTACATCGAAAGACAGCATATCCTGTCCAAAACCAGGGAACTGAAGGTAGTAATGTGGGAAGGGACCAAGCTCTGCATTGCGCAGGATTTGCCATACGAGGGTCGGCAGAAATGGGCAGCATTCCATCCTGTAGTAACCAAACTGGTGGTGGCCAGCATCCCTTTCAGAATGTGATATCCAGTGAAACTACAAGTATCTCTCTCTTGGGCAGCTGGATCGCATATGAACCATCATTGCAAGCTAACACAGACCTTTCAAGCAAATTACCCGAACTCTTTAAACCGGGATGAGTGTTCCAGTCAACAAATAGCTGGGCTTAATTGATAGAAACCTGTCAGTTTGTTAACCATTTTTTTGTTTGCTTTTCATGGAATTAGCATGTTCTAAGGCTACTAATTAACCAAATCTGTAATCTGAATCTCCTACCGGGATGATGGGGGTCCTGTGGTGGTATGAGGGAGGAGAGTTTACTCAATCAATGGGGCCTCATTTTTACTTTTTTTTTTTTTAGTAAGCCAACGCGAGGGGTAGCAATAGTCTTGTATCCAAATTAAATCTACCCAACAGGAATGATAGTTCTCAGGCGCTTTATTTGGGGTCACTATTAATGCAGGACTGTCAGATAGTACTATTTTTTCAGCCCCCCTTGTGTACTTCCTATAGTAGATTTTATTCTCCTGACTTGGTAACTTCACCATCTCTAATACCACAAGGAGCTCCCATTGAGTGGATCCCTTTGGAGTAACCGACACATACAATGCTTAGTAGGTAAACTAAATGTGTCATAAATGTTTTATACTCCGTTGTTTTTTCCACTTAGTCTGCAGTCAAATAGGCCATGGTGCGATTACATTAAAGGCAATGTGCATATTCAGCTATCCCATTACCAAGTACCCCTGTGTAATGTTGGGGTAGCGATATAATTTGTTATGGAATTTTCTCTTTTTTTCCCCCTTACTATTAGCTTGATGAGTAGTTTGGGGCATAAGAATTTCTCAATAATAATCTAGTGCACGAATGGTTATTTTTTCAAATCGGATTTGGGGGGGAGTGGGTTGCTCGACTCAGTGTAGGCTCAGGTCGAGCTGCACAGTGGGCTAATTTTTGGCGGGTTTGACCTCATTATACTCCTAATTTTTTTTTCTTCTATATGCTGGAATAAAGCTATTTATTTTTACTATTTGAGAATACAGCTATTTTGCAGTTCCCATGGTTGGTCTTTAAGTATAAAGGGAGTACTTGTAGGGGTTGTAAGGGGTTGGTCTCATAGATTAGCAACGACTACAGAATGTTTCTGCTTTTGGATTTCTGTTGAGACTGTTGTATATTGTTATATTTTTCAGGGGGTAGACGGGAGCATCTTGAGAGCTTATCAGATCCTGGTTATATGGCTCCCGATTAGTGAGATATGGGGGGGAAGTATTCTCATCAATATTACACACATTTATCATCATTTTGGAGTATATTTCTCATGTTTGGATTACGATCATATTTTCTGCCTTACTCTTAAACCTGTTTTTGGGATGGAGGGAACAGCGAGGATATCAATCTCAAGTCAACTCATTGTATGTTCAGTGCACTAAGTAATGAAAATGGTTAGTAACTTAACAAAACTGGTGTCATGGAATGTCAGGGGAGCTTGCAAGAATGCCGAGAGGTACCAAATACTTAAGCACCTATCATTATTGCACTCCAATATCTCTTTTATTCAAGAGACTCATCTCTTGCCTAGTGAAGCCACCACTCTAAGGAGGCAAAATATTGGGCAACTTTATGCCTCAGGAAACTTGACAGCCAGTGGGGGAGTGGCCATTCTGATTAATCGAGCCATACTTTTCAAGCAGATCAAATTATGGCGGATCCACAGGGGAGATATATACTGGTAGTTGGCACATTGAGGCATACAAGGGTACTCCTGGGTAGTGTTTATGGTCCAGTGGGAGTGGAAACCTGCCTTCTTTACAAGTCTCACTAGTATGATAGCCCCTTTAATGCCGATACCAATATTACTAGGCGGTGACTGGAATCTCCCTCATACTCAGGATTTAGATCGCTCTAATGCTTCTATGTGGCCAACATCTGTAGCACAGAGATTCCTACACAAATTTCTTGATTTTTTAAGCCTGTGCAACCCTTGGAGGTTACTGAACCCCATCTCCCATGCCTATACCTTTTACTCTACAGTTCATCACTCCTCCTCGAGGTTAGCTTATATAATAATGAGTCATTCACTTTTATCCAGTCTACTTAATGCAGGAATAGAATTTATTGTTTTATTCGACAATGTCCCGACCTGGATCTCCATAGTTCTAGATCCTAAGTACAAAAAAGACCCTTCTTGGAGATTAAATACCCAGCTCCTTAAAGACGAACATACAGTCTCCAGAATCTCTTCCCTTATTCAGTCTTTTCTAGAGCAAAACCAGAACTCGGTTCCACGGATAGACCATGAATGGTGCACTCTAAAATGTTTCTTAAGAGGAGAATTCATTAGGATTGTGTCTACCCGAAAGTGTAAAAGAGAAGCACAAGTGTTTTCCCTTTTGGACAGCTTCAGACTTTAGAACAATCCATATCCACCTCATCTCCCACATCCCAAGTAAAAGCCCTTTTAGTTTTAAGGAATCAGTATGCCTCTATTCTACAAGAAAAAGCTGAATTTGCCATTATACGGACTCAGGCGAAATATATTGAACATGGTGAAAAAGCGGGACATTTGTTAGTATTATGCCTTTGAAAACTCGAGGCCTCCAGAAATATACCTGCGATCCAAGACTTCGCTGGGGCAGTTAAAACCCACCCAAGGGATATTGTCACCATTTTTGAGCAGTTCTACTCCTCCCTATACAGTATGAGACTTACACCTCCATCCACAGAGGATCTCATAACATACGTTACATCCATAGATCTCCCCTTCCTAACAAAAGACCATCAAGACTTCTTGACATCCGACTTATCTCCACAAGAAATAAAAATAGCAATCGCCTCTCTGTCCCTAGACAAAGCTCCAGGACCGGATGGTCTTCCTTCTAATTTTTACAAAACTTATGTCAAGGAATTAATCCCCATTCTCCTTCATTTCTACAATTATCTCCTTTCTGGTGCTACTCTAGACCCCTCATTGTTGGAAGCTACTATCATCCTTCTACTCAAACTGGATAAACCTCCCTCTAACCCTGCTAGCTACCGGCCCATATCATTGTTAATTTGTGATATAAAGATACTAGCAAAAATTCTGGCTAATAGAATTGAGAAAGTATGGACCTGTCTCCTCAGCCCAGAACAAGCTGGTTTTGTATCGGGCAGATCATCATTGGAGCATATCCGGAAATTTGCACATCTCTTTCAAATAGCAGATTCCCAACTTTCACCAATGGCATTAATATCATTAGATGCAGAAAAAGCATTTGATCGAGTAGACTGGATGTTGCTATGGGAAACATTACAAAGGATGTGGTTCTCTACTCAGTTTGTTCAGTGGGTTAAAGCATTGTATGCCTCTCCGTCAGCTAGAAATCAGTGTAATGGGCTACTATCCTCCTCCTTTCCTCTTCATACAGGCACACGCCAAGGTTGCCCCCTTTCTCCTTTCCACTTTAATTTATATTTAGAACCACTCCTCAGACAACTAAAAGCATCTCATCTCATAGAGGGTATCCAAATTGGAAAATTGAACCCCAAAATATCAATCTATGCAGATGACATTCTACTTCACCTCTCTAACCCAGTCTCTTCTTTCAGGGTAACTCTAGAAATAATCCACACTTTTGGACGATTCTCAAACTATAAACTAAATTGTAATAAGACAGAAATTTGCCCACTAAATTGTACTACACACAGACATACCTTTACTTATTTTGGAGTGAAGTGGGCTCCCCGTTATAGCAAATACCTGGGAATTTACCTTACTACAGACCCAGCTCTCCTGCGGTAACTTAATCTCATTGATCTCTGGGCCACTATCCAACAGGATCTCTCACGTTGGAGAACTCTCCCAATTTCCCTCTGGGGCAGGATCAACATTATTAAAATGAATGTCCTCCCCCGAGTGTTCTACCCCCTTAACATGTTAAACATTTGGCTCCCCTTAACCTTTTTTAAACAGATACATACTGATATTTCTTCTTTTATTTGGCTTGATAAAACTGCTTGGAGAGCATATCACAAATTATGTCTGCCCAAGGGGCTTGGGGGACTTCGCCTTCCTAACTTCCTGTTATATGACTGGGAGAGTCATCTTTACAAATGCGGTAAATGGCTATCCTTATCAATGAGACAACAACTGTCTGATTACATGCCAATCTGGTTGCAAGTTGAGTCTACCCTACTTACTAATAACAGACTGGACCCTACAAATATAGTCTATGCCCAGCGAAGGTTCTCCCATCGACCTTATGCAAATCTCCAATTGGAACATCGCTCAGAGTTCTTTCCCAACTAGGCAGCCACAATAAACTAAATCCCTCTAAGGATTTTTCTTAGTCCATTTTCCTCAATCCAGACATCAAGGTAGGGGGAGTACCCATCCCAACAACCTGGTTAAAGATACCAAAAGATTCTCAAATTTCGGATTTCTATTCTAACACCTCTGTGCTCACCTCCCAAGAGATAATTCATAAATTTAGTCTTCCCTCAATGTCACATTTTAAGGTATATCAACTACAACATTTGTTAACTAATCTATTTGGTCAAGAACTAAAACCCTCCAGGTTTGGAGAACTTCTAGACCAAATCTCAGACCCATCCCATCAATCCCACAATATATAAAATCTTGCTCACTTTTCCGCAACTTCCTTCCCCAAAAGGTTCCATAGTGTGGGACAGTCTCATATCTGACATAGACCTTAATTGGCCACACCTCTGGATAAATCTCTGTACCTATATTTCTCAGGACAGGAAAAGGCAAATCCTATACAAAATCCTAAACAATATGATTATACACCGGTGAAACTGGTAAGGATGGGTCGTCTTAACACCCCATTATGTACCAGATGTAATTTGGAAGTGGGTTCTTTAATACATGTCTTTTGGACCTGTGTGAAAGTAGCCCCCCTGTGGACACAAATCGAAAACAACCTGGATCCACTCCTAGGTTTACAAGGTTTATTCACCCTGGAAATCTGTGTCATTGGGGATTTCATGAAAATTCAGGTTAGAGAAAGAAGGTACCATATGGCTCTATGGCTCTAATATCATTAGCAGTTAAGAAATTGGTTCTAAGGCATTGGATGGACCGAGCGGCCAACACCTATTCAGAGTGGCTACAAGAGCTCTCCTTTTCTCTTAGAGCAGAACAGCTAATTGCCAGTGTTAAACATCATGTTCCTGTTTATCACAAACAATGGGGGAATTTACAAGCTTTAATTATGGGATAGTTGAATTCTTTGGTTTCTGCGTGCCTCCTGACAAATCCTTATAGTTGTGTCGCTCCTGATCATAATTGTGAATAATTCATTATTAAACAGGGTTGCAGATGTAGTCAGTGTGCAAATATGTCTTGCAGGGGGACAGGGACTGGGTGGGCTGGTTTTGGGAGGGTTGTTTGGGGAGGGTCTAAGGGGGAGGGAAGGGAGTAGCAATTCTGATTTATCCCATTATTGAAATATTGTAAACAGCCACAGCAATATTTTTTCTTTTCATCTTTGTTATTTATGTGTAGCTTTATAAAATGAATAAAATATATTTGATGAAAAAAAAAAAATAGAAACATAAAAGCTGACGGCAGATAAGGATCACAAGGCCCATCCAGTCTGCCCATTTTTTCTACCTTATGAATGTGCCACAGGCCTGTACTCTGTCAATAGCCTATTTATTCATACTCATCTTTATTACTCCCTTATGCCTATCCCATGCCTGTTTGAAGCCCTGCACTGTATTCATATCCACCACTTCCTGAGGTAGGCCGTTCCATGCATCCACCACCCTTTCTGTGAAATGTGTAATGAGTCCATAATGAGATGCGAATGACCTATGGTGCCTTACCTGTGCTATAGGATCACTTGCATGGGGAGGTTTGAGGATGGCAGCTTGCTCTACAGCCACAATCTCCTTTTGTGAGCTCTAACAGCATATTTGCTCCTCACATCCTGTAGTTCAGAACTGGTCAAATACCTAATGGGTATAGAGTGTTGAGGTTTACAAGGAACAAATGGTTATTGATTGCTTCCATCAGCCAATATACTGAAACATGCCTTTATCACTCACAATGTGATACAAGCATATTCTAATATACCTGTTGTTTGCTACAGGCACTAATTTTCTCCTGGAGCAAAGTTTTAGCTGACACAATAGCTAAGCTTTAAATAACTAGGCCAGTGTGCTCTATTAGTTAGAACTCCAGCTTGGGAACAAAGAGATAACAGGTTTAACCACACTAGAGCCAAATGCTCACTGTTTAACCTCCGACTAGCCACTTAAAGGAAAACTACACCCTCATATCTTCTAAATTTTGTTTCCATGTCAACAGATGACTCTTTTTATGTAACTGTTAAAGGTGAATACAAATGCTTTAGTCTGTTTCCACAGTTCATACTAGGCCCTATTACTGTCCTGGGAGGCTCCATTTTGTGGTTGGTGAAATCTCATTGTCCCTGAGAGCCACATTAGCAGATGAGAACATGCTGCGTAATCACCCTTTAAACTCCCCAGTATGCCTGGTGCTTAATCACAGTCAGAAGGTGTGAAATGCCACATTTACCTTTAGTGAGCTTGGCAGACTATCTGAGTCATAATGTAGGATTTTTCCCTATAAATTTCATTCAGTTTATGAGTTTCCAGAGAGTTTTTGCAGGGTATTTGTTCTCTCAGCATGGACATACCGGGTATAAATGGGTGATCTGACGTCATGTTCTCATATGCTAATGCAGTTCTCATGGATAATGAGATTTTAACTACCATGAAATGGAGACCCCAGGGCAGTCTCAGGTGGCGACTATGAGCAGTGAAAACAAACTAAACCCAACACATATTGCCCTAAGAGCTACAGGGAAGGAGTTGTCTGTTGACATGGAAACAAATAAAATTTGAATGATATGAGGGTGTAGTTTTCCTTTAACCACTCAGTGCTCCAGTCCACCCAGCTGTGGAAATAGGTACAGTAAAAGCAGGATCCCAGTGGAAACAAAATGCTGCATACTTGCATTCAGCTGGGGTATCTTGTGCAAAGAAAATGTAAAGTAAAGTGGTGTGGCATTATCCCATGATAATCCACACCTTGTCATATAGCATTGGTTCACTTCTTACCTCACTGGAAGAACTCAGAGGGTGGTTTCAGGGGTCTTCTCTTCTGACCCCACCTCTTTGCCTTGTGGGGTGCCTCAGGGCTCTATTTTGTCCCCCATGTTGTTTGCGGTGTATATGCTTCCCCTCGGAGACATTGTGAGATGGTATGGTCTGCAGTTTCATTGCTATGCCGATGATACCCAGCTATACCTGTCTTTTGCTCCCTACCAGGAAGGAGCCGTTTCGGTATTTAATAGCTGCCTCAATGAAATCCAGGATTGGCTGAGGTCCAGTTGGTTGAAGTTGAACTCAGAGAAGACGGAGATGTTGGTTTTGGATCCGGATCACCGGATAGGGGGTCCAGTGGCCGGCTTCCCATCTGGATTGTCTTTTGGGACTGTCGAGCTACAGGTCTCTGAACAGGTGCGAGACCTGGGGGTGATATTGGATGCTGGGCTGACACTTCAAACTCAAGTGTCAGCTGTGGTTAAGACATCTTTCTACCATCTAAGAAACATCACCAGGATCAAGCACCTTGTTCCATCTGGTGATCTGCCAACTTTGATCCATGTCTTTGTGACCTTGCGCCTTGACTACTGCAACTAACTTTACTTTGGGCTTCCGGGGGTTGATATCTGCCGCTTGCAGCTGGTGCAGAATTCCGCAGCACGGTTGTTGGTGGGAACTCCTAGATCCTCCCATATTACACCGGTGCTGCAGGAACTGCACTGGCTGCCAGTTCAGTGGCGGATCACCTTCAAAGTTGGCTTACTGAATTTTAAAGCACTACATGAACTGGGCCCTGATTACCTGAAAGAACTCCTGATTCCTCACCACCCTGTGAGACCACTCCGCTCTGCCGATGAGGAGTTGCTAGAGATTCCTAGGGTGAATTTAAAATCTGTTGGGGCCCGTGCTTTTAGGTTTGCGGCCCCTTCCCTTTGGAATTCTCTACCCCGTTGGATTAGGGAGTGCACGACCGTGGGGAGTTTTAAGCAGGCTCTGAAATATTTTCTGTGGGAAAAATCCTATGGATGCATTATCTATTGAATTGTATTTATTATGTAGTTGAATTTATTGGATTTTATTCTTTTATTGTATGATGCCTTGATGCCTGAAAGGCGCTTAATAAAGCATATTATTATTATTATTGCTTATAAGCCATTCTCAAATAAAAATATGTAAGCAATGATCCACAGGGCATGAATTTCTAGAGAATTAATACACACCCCAGGTGGGTTGGAAGGCAGGAGGCCACAACTGATTGACTTTCAACACAGCCAGGAAGTGCATTAATCCTCACAAAATCCATGCCCTGGAGCTGGTTATTGTGTTTATAAAAATGGGAAAAAAGTTTAATTTTACTTTAGTTAGGTTGTTGCGTGGTAGACAAGGTGAATTTGGTAACAAAGGTGGTGTGTTTTTGAATGAACCTAGGAAGTGCATTTATTCTGAAGAAACCTAAGTCCTGCTCTGGGTTTTTGTGTTTAAAAAGCGGAAAAAAATATTTTAATGAAAAAAGGTTTTACTTTCATTTAATTAGGTTGTTGCTAGATAGATTATGGCAGGTGAGTGATGAACTGTGCAGTTCTTAATAAATAATCAATGATCAGGTGCAGTGTTTTAACCAACAGATCCAGAACCAAATGTTTTGATACCTTTTATTGGACCAACAAAGATGTTACAAAAAGAACAAAGTACTTTAGCTTTCGGACCAACCAAGTCCTTCTTCAGAAGTTTAACTTGTGACGAAGGACTTGGTTGGTCCAAACACTAAAGTACTTTGTTCTTTTTGTAACATCTTTGTTGGTGCAATAAAACGTATCAAACCCTTTGCTTCTGGATCTATTCTTACAAGGACCAATAAGGCAACTAAACAATTTGCTTGTGTTTTAACTAATGAAATTGTTCGATTTGGTCAGTTTTTCTACCCCATTTTATAAAAGTTCTTAAGATCTCTTTCAAAAGGTACAAACAATGGATATGAGAAAAACAAATGCAGAATATTAATGCAAAAACTTGACTGTTTTCACAGTCAATTAAAATGTGTTTATTAAACTATGAAGACGATGACAAATCATATGAGTGCAAGTCATTTTCAATAACATCTTTAAAACTCAAGAATTTTGTTGCAATAATTACAATAACATACTGTTCAATATTCATAAAATTTAAAAGGACTGTGCACACAACTGATTTATTTAATACGCTTCTTGTGCTCAGTGTTTGTAATTCCACATATTTACCCCTACAGTCAATAATCAATGTTGCCATTTTGTTGCAACTCAGAAGCAGACAGGCAGAATGAATGGTTTATATTATTTCTTCATACAGGGTACTTCAATGGACTTGTATGGCATGCATTTGTTGTGGGACCCTTTATATTGCCTGATTCTTGATCCATTAATATAATGTAATAACTGGGTACCATTTTTCCCCATATTCTGTTTGTTCTGCTTGGGGCCACGGCAAGGTAGGGGCCCCCTTGTGCCAGCTGTAGCTACCTCCTTCCACCATCCTACACCTCCTCAGAGGTACCTGTAGTGAGGGCACCCACACGGTTTGCCCTCCCCCACCCCAGCAGGGTCAGGCGAGGGAGGTCCGACCCCCCCCCCCGATGCTCATAATCCAGTTCCCTGCTCCAGGTTGCCCTGGTGATGTAGTGGGTGGAGGTGTGGCCAGTGGGCATCATATACCCTTTCCGTGCCTATCCTTTTTCCTCCAGTTTTCTCCTTTAGTTCCCCTGGGCCATGGCAACTCAATTGCACATACGCTTGAAGGCTTGCATACGCACTGGGTCCGGTGGCCCCACTCCACCCACTCCTAACGCCTGGTCCCCCATCTGTGTGACTCTGCCACCAAGCTTCCAGTTGGTGGCAGACAAGCGCCAGGAAGACCAACCTCCCCTGCACAAGAAAGGAGACCTGGCTGCTGGCCGCTCAATCCTGCTCGTGCCCCCCCCCCAGCCAAGCCCCTGCAACCAAAGCTCATTCCTGAATTTGGGTCACCAGCATCGGAGAGATAAGGTGCTAAGTGCCTCAGCTCTCTGTGCCACTGGGACAGCTAGGTACTGGGGTTTTTTCAACATTGGAGCTGGTTATAATTCACCATTATAACCCACAGGTACTAACAGTAAACACATGCCAGCTTCTCCACTGCAAAGCTCATACCCTCTCAGCCATGCTTTCTGAACTGTGCTCCTTATTTAAATATCTCTTTGGCAATAATATTTTGGGATGGCACTGATCATCTAATATTCAGCACAAGTTTCACTTTTTTGACATTTTATGACATTTTAAACTAGCTTCTAGTAAAATCTAATTGAAGGGCACAAGCTATTGGTTATGTGGGGGAAGAGCTCCTCCCCACATCCTACTTAAAAGCAGCGGAGCCCTGCTCTGCTTCGGCCAATCACTTTTCGCCACGGTCACTCCACGTGCCGTGTCCTAGAGCTGGCTCCTGCCTGTGTTTCCCCACTCTCTCCTTGCCTGCTTTGCCCATTTTCATTCTGGTTTCATCTTTTTCTTCTTCCCCACCTCCCTTTCCATTTGTTTTGCTTTCCCTTTTCTTTTGGGGGTTGCCTTGCTTCCAGCTGCAGCACCGCAGTTCATCATTTGTTCCGTTCTCTCCATAGGCCTTCCTCTGACCCACCATCCTGCTCTTCTGTGCCTCATACTCCTCCCTGAGAGCTCTTTCGCTCCATGGCCATGCCGTTGTCTGCTACCGGACGCCAACATCTCTAACTCCTGGGGCTCCTTTGTCTTGGCAGTTTCAGTTCTTGGGTTCGGGACCTGTGGCACCCGACTTCACCCACTTAATGGCGGTACACCAGACTTCAGCGGACAACCTGCCATGCCGTTTTTCTACATACCTCTTCTCTCTTACCCATTTACCACAACACCCTCCGTATGGCCTACCTTGTAGCCTTGGGGTGAGCTCACGATAGGAACTCCATGTCCATATATGTGGCGGCCCACGGGGATAACTGCACTTCAATTCAGGCTCCTGCTAATGTGTGACAGCTTCCGAGTACCAGAGATTGCTCAGCCAGTTTGCGGAAAGCTGTAACCCTATTTTGTGACTCCATACATTCCTGCTCTCTACCCATTTCAGATGTATGACCTCATACTGTATGTTGCATATGCCTTCCGGCACTCGGATTGGGTTGTACTGTTATTTTTTTTTTGGCATATCGGACGGACAAGCATTTGCTGTTGCCCCTTTACTTGCATTTACAGCTGACGGATACTTCGTACCCGATCAGCTCCAGCACCACTTCTCATATCTGTATATATTCCATCTATGCAACGTATGTGCCTTCTGCATTATGCCACTAGATGGCATCATAGCTAGCTGAATTTTCTAATTACCTAAGGCCGTATTCTAATGCTGTTAAATTCTAGCAACATATAACTGTTATTACGTTGGGCTTCAATCCAACCAATTGGTGTCCCTCGATCCTTTAATTCCACTTCAAGATATCAGTCTATCCCTCGTCATACCTACCTTCATTCCAATCCTTATTGAAACCTGTCTGTTTAAACGGCTCCTATATGCCTATGTCTCTACCATTTTCCTGAATCATGTCACCCGACACAGATGACACTTGTATGGCACTGACAGTGGCCTCTCCAAGATATTTCTCGGGGCTAGCTGCTACTCTACTTACTTTACCAGCTGACCTACGAGGGGTCTAGCTGTGCATGCTAGCTAACATAGTAGTAGCTGCTACTCTACTTAACTTACCGACTGACCTACGAGGGGTCCAACTGTGGTAATGGCTTACACAGGTCTAGCTGTCATCTTGCTCCCATTCCCAGCTGACACTCGTGGGGTCCAGCTGCACCACATTTGCCTACTTCTACGACCTGCTTCACCCTTCAGGCCAAGAGTACACTACTTCTACTCCACCCGCCTCACCAGTTCGGAGCCTAAAGATTCGCTATTCTACTATAACATAGAAACATAGGCTTTGACGGCAGATAAGGACCGCTTGGCCCATCTAGTCTGCCCATTTCCCTACCTACAGGATAGGCCACAGATCCTAGCTAACCAACAGCCTATTTCTTCCTACCCCCCCCCCACAAGAATTGCCTTATGTCTGTCCCATGCATTCTTGAATTCTCCCACAGTTTTAGACCCCACAACCTCCTCAGGAAGGCTGTTCCATGCATCCACTACCCTCTCTGTGAAAAATACTTCCTCACATTGCCCCTAAACTGCCCCTCTATCTTTAAATTGTGTCTCCTTGTTCTTGCACATCTCTTTTTCTGAAAGATGCTACCCTCTTGGACTCTGTTGATTCCACTGGGTGCTTAAATGTTTCTATCATGTCCCCCCTCTCCCTTCTTTCCTCAAGGGTATACATATTAAGCTCTTTAAGTCTCTCCTCGTACGGCTTCTCTTGCAGACCCTGCACCATTTTAGTTGCCCTCCTCTGGACTGCCTCTATCCTGTCTATGTCCTTGCAGAGATGGGGTCTCCAGAACTGGACGCAGTACTCCAGATGGGGTCTCACCAACTGTCTATACAGTGGGATAACAACTTCATGTTTTCTGCTGGTGATGCCTCTCCCTATGCATTCCAGTATACCCCCAGCCCTCCCTACTGCCTTCTCACATTACTTGCTAACCTTAAGGTCATCTGATATGATTGCCCCAGGTCCCTTTCCTTTTTGTTGTTGTTGTTACTACCCCCCCATTGTGTATTCTTCCCCTGGGTTCTTGTTTCCCAGGAGCATTATTTTGCACTTCTTTGCATTGAATCCTAGCTGACATACTTCTGACCATTCCTCCAACCTTGCCAAGTCCCTTCTCATCCTTTCCACGCCTCCTTGTGTATCAACCCTGTTGCAGATCTTTGTGTCATCTGCAAAGAGGCATACTTTTCCTTCCAGTCCCTCTGCAATGTCACTTATAAAGACATTAAAAAGGACTGGACCCAGCACTGATCCCTGCAGTACTCCACTAGTAACCCCTCTTTCTTCAGAGTGGACTCCATTTACAATTACCTTCTGTGTCCTGTTGTCCAGCCAATGTTTTACCCAGGCTACCACCCTGGGACCCACTCCCAGGCTGGTTAATTTGACTATTAATCTTTTGTGTGGGACTGTATCAAATGCCTTGCTAAAGTCTAGGTAGACCATGTCCACAGCCCCTCCCTGGTCTACTACTTTGGTCACCCAGTCAAAGAAATCTATTAGATTCGTCTGACATGACCTTCCCACTGTGAACCCATGCTGCCTTGGGTCCTGTGCCCCACTGGCCTCTAGGTACTCAACAATTCTTTCCTTCAGAGTGACTCCATCACTTTCCCTACCACAGAGGTCAAACTGACAGGTCTGTAGTTTCTGCCTCTGTCTTGGTCCCCACTTTTGTGAAGGGAATCACATCCGCCTTCCTCCAGTCCTCAGGTACCACACCATCCTCCCATGATTTATTAAAAGAGTAGCCAGTGTTTCATTAGTTCCCCTTATTCTTTTAGAATTCTGGGGTGAATTCCATCAGGCCCCATTGCTTTGTCCACCTTCAGTTTTAGGAGTTCTTGCAGAACCCTTTCTTCAGTGAAAGGACTGGATCGACCCCCCTATCAAGAGTGCTTCTGTTAATTGGATTAGGCACTTCCCCCTCCTCTTTTGTGAATACTGAGCAGAAATATTCATTCAGTATCCCTGCTTTTTCACTGTCCCCCTCGGCCCACCCACCGTTCATTCTATTCAGCCTCACTATCCCTCCCTTTGTCTTTCTACTATTGCTGATGTACCTATAAAAGGTTTTATCCCCCTTCTTAACCGAGTTGGCTATCTTTTCCTCAGTTTGGCAATTTGCTATTCTGACTTCCCTCCTTGCTTCCTTCTGCCTTAACTGGTACAGCTCTCTGTCCTTCTCCTTCTGTGTTTCCTTATACTTCCAGAATGCTATCTTTTTCTCCCTGACTTTCCCAGCCACCTCTTTTGAGAACCATAGTGGCTTTTTCTTTTGTTTTGATTTGTTTATTTGCTTCACACAAAGGCTTGTTGCCTCTGTGATGGCAGTTTTGATGATTCCCCATTGTTGCTGCACCCGTCCTTCTAGCCTGTTTGCTAGTGTTTTTCTGAGGCACTCTCCCATCTTGCCAAAGTCAGCCCTCCTGAAGTCCAGTACCCTCACTTTTGTATGGCTTGACTCTGTAGCTGAGTTTAACGTGAACCACGCTGTTTGATGGTCACTTGTTCCCAGATAGCAATCCACTTCAAGGTCTGAGATCCTCTCACTGTCCCCATTTGAGAGTACAAGGTCTAAGATTGCTCCCTCACGAGTGGGTTCCGAAACTAGCTGTCTGAGGCTTGCCACCTGTAGGGCAACGAGAATGGCCCTGCTCTTGGATGTGGCTGCAGCAAATGTGCTCCAGTTAACATCTGGCATATTCAGGTCTCTCAGCAACAGTATCTCCCCTTTCTCTGCCATCCTAAGAATGCCTTCTATCATATCCTTGTCCATTCCCTTCCCCTGACATGGGGATCTGTACACAACCCCTGTGCAGATTGTGGTGCCCATTCCAGTCTCCAAGGTGACCCACAGTGCCTCCTCTCCTCCCTGTTTACTCTTTTGTTCAGTTGCTTTTATCCCTTCCTTTACATAGAGAGCTACTCCTCCCCCTCTTCTCCCCTGCCTTCTCTCCTGTAGGTTATGTACCCTGGTATGTTAACATCCCAGTCATGGTTCTCTGTGTACCATGTTTCTGTGACTGCTACAATATCCAGGCATCCCTCTTCCATCAACGCCACCAGCTCAGGAAGCTTGTTGCCCAGACTACGGGCATTGGTACTCATTACCCTCCATTTCCTCATGGCCTTACTCCTTTTTGCCCCATCCCTGTCCTTCTTGCCTTTGTCACTTTCCCCATTTACCCCTGCCCTTCTCCCTATCCACACCTCTATGTTGGTGTTTACCACACTTACTACAGTGATTTTTGGGGGCTAAGGTTTCCTGATCCTTTCCAGTGCCTCCCCCTTGGCTGGTTAAATGTTTGCCAAGGCATTTAAACCTATCACCTAGGATCCTGGTTCCCCTCCTGGACAGATGCAGCCCATCATGCCAGTAAAGCTTGCATCACTCCAGGTGGACCCCAGTCCCCAGTGAAGCCAAATCCCTGAGCTCACACCAGTTTTCAACCACTGATTGAATCCATGGTGTGGAACACCCTAACCTCTCCCACGCCATAGATGGGCAGCACCTCCGAGAAGGTTACCATGCGTGCTACTTGTCTAAGGCCCTCCTCAATTCCAAACTCTTCCTGCACTTCTCTAATCCCTTTCTTAGCCAGGTCATTTGTCCCTAGGTGAACAATGACATCCAGCTCCCTCCCCTGTGCAGCTGCTCCGGCAATCCTGAGGATTCGCTCCCTGTCCCTCCAAGCCATGGCGCCAGGCAGGCACCTTACCTCCCTCTCCCCTTCCTCTCCCAGTTCTACCTTCCTAACAATGGTGCCCCCACCAGGAGTTGTTTCCTTCCCCTGTGGGGTCCCCTGCCACCTTTCAGTGGGTCTTCTTTGTGGATGTTCCCAGCATCCTCCTTGGTCTCCACTGTGGGTGCCTCCATAAAGGAACCACACTTTGCCAGAATGGCATAGGAATTGTGAAGAGGTACAACTGGAGGGATGCGCCTCTGTTCCACCACCCTCACCCTCCCTGAGCCCACTATGGTCCAGCCGCTCCTCTTTCTTGGCAATCTCTGAGGCAACGGCAATGGCACTGGTGGTCCCTGGATGGAAGAGGAGGTCCCACAAATCCTGGCCAATGCAGCCTGGAGATGAGCAACCTCCTCCCTCAGCCCAGAGAGGTGCCTGCAGATGGGACAACATAGCATCCTCCAGAACGTCTCCCGGAAGACTGCTGCTCCACAGTCACTGCACTGCACCACTCCCATCATGTCTTATTTCTGACCCCTTAACTGTTTGGAATCCTTACTCTTTCTTCTGTTTTTTTTCTCTTCTCTCTCTACTTACTTTCTGCCTATGTGCCCTTTAAGCTCCTGATTGTCCTGTTCTGAGACAAGAATATCCTATATTTCTCAGTAGACCCCTTACTTGTTCAGAGGCAGACTTCCAGCAGCTAGAGGGGCCGGAGAGCTACTCTTGCCCTTCTAGGATGGTGGGTCTTTGGTGGCTCTGTGATCACTCACTTCCTGCTCCCAAACAGGAAGTTCCTGTTGTCAGTCAAATCCTGTGCCTATAAAAGTAGAACTAGCTTTGGGTGGGAGGGTGGAGGGGAAGGAAGGAGGGCAATATAGTCCCAGTAGAGAAGTCCAGTCACACAGCAGTCCTTCTTCCTAGTGTCTTCTGCCAAGCTACATTTCTCATCTGTTCTTTGGATGCCTTTGCCTGCTTCCCTGCTATTACATCTGCATCATGCAGCTTGCTTACTGCTTCAACTTGTGCAGGTTATACGCCCACCTGCTGCCGTGGCAGCCAGCCCCAGAGCGCCTTACTATGGATGCACATTTTGAAGTTTCGACATTCCTCATCTATTCTTTGGATGCCTTTGCCTGCTTCCCTGCTATTACATCTGCATCATGCAGCTTGCTTACTACTTCAACTTGTGCAGGTTCACTTCTTTACCTTACTTGCTCATGTTACCTGCTTCACCCTCCAGGGATTAGGGGTCCTTATGACTAACCTGCCATTACAATCTACTGCGTTCCTCATGAACTGGCATCCTTCTAACCTATGTTTACATATTTACTGCAATCTCTACATACCAGGATATGACCCTCTGCATTACATACAGTTCAACATTTCCATTTCATTATCTACCACTGCTCTGCAACCTGCCTCGCCCCACAGGGCTGGAGATTAGCCATCACATTTAGTCAGACCTGTGCCCCTATGGGCCAGGAGGTCCTTTGTTCCTATCTTTTATTGCACCATAATTGCCTGCTTCTACGACCTGCCTTCGCCCATCAGGCTGGGAGGTTTACCTACTAATTGCCTGCTTCTACGACCTGCCTTCGCCCATCGGGCTGGGAGATTTACCTACTAATCACCTGCTTCTATGACCTGCCTTCACCCATCGGGCTGGGAGGTTTACCTACTTCTGCTCTACTTCTGCCTCACCCTGCTCGGGGGCCTAGAGATTCACGCATTCTACTATATGCCTACCTGCTGCCGTGTCAGCCAGTTGGAAGCTCCTTTACTATGGATTCACATCTATGTGTTTCTTCATTCATCATCTACTCTTGGATACTTTGCCCTGCCGCTTCAGCCATGTGGAATTACTGCTGCTTCACTCTTTCCAGGACACTTAGTTGAGCTTTTCCAGAAGACCTTCACTATCCTGATTTATGCTCTACTACTTCTCAGATCCAGTGACAATGCTAATTCATTTGACTCAGCCTCTTCGGTTATCGCCATCTAGGACTCCTATGCTCGACTATTCAGGACTCGTCTGGATATTCTTCACAAGTCATTTATAGCTACGGTATCATCCTGGCTTGAACTGTATATGTCAACATTGTTACGCAACCTATTGGATCCATGAAGCTCTCTGATTCCCTTGCTTGCACCATTCTTCATGCCCCTCGCCTTCTTACGTACCTCATCTTGCAATGCTACTTCCTTGCTACTACGTCTGCTCCTGCAGCTTTATTTACTCCATCAACTGACCTACGTACAGGTTCACTTATCTATACTACTTGCTCGTACTATCTGCTTTGCCCTTCCTGGGCCTAGAGGTCATCCCGACTAACTCGCAATTATAACCTGCTGTGCTCCTCGTGAGTTAGAAACACATTTGACCTACTTCTACATATTCACTACATTCTCTACCTACTTAATGCTTGCTTTCCCTCTGGATTGGAAGTTCCTACTGCTCCATCCTCCCTATTAAGTGGCATGTGCCAGTTCTTGTGCTTCATCGCCACGTCCTTCATTTGTTAACCTTGCCATGCTGAACTTGACTCAACAATTCTCTTTCTGATGTGGACGCTGGGCCTTAATTCCTGGATCTCCTCTGCAAAGTCATCCTCATCTGCTGGAGTGCTTCACCACCTGCAACTCTTTGCTTCACATTCATTTCAATCACGGATGCCACTTCATTTCATTTGTCCTGCTCATGGACTCTCAAACGTGGGGTTTACTGGATGGATGCTTGCTGTATTCACCTGACATGTCACAATTCCATACATCTTCAGTTCTCCATTTCTCTGGACTGGGTTCTACATTTTGGGGTTTGGATTAGCCAATTAGATTATTTAGGATTACTCTCCTTTAGTATGCCGAGAAGGATGGGCAGATCAGTAGCCATGGGTCCTCAGAGGTTTCCTTCCAAGGGGGTTTTTCCTCTCCTGCGTGCTACTGGTCACACTCTCCGGAGTTGGAGGAGGTGATCATCTACTCATTCTTATTAGGGGTGTATTCCTGCTCGACTCCTTCATCAGTAGGATACAGAACAATCGTTGATACCATTTTCTTTTGGGGGGTCTCATAATACTAGACAAAACTTCCTCTCTACAGGTGGGATACAGAGAAAAGCCAAATCCATCAAATAATAACAAATGATTCTCAGTTCAAGCATCCAAGCTCATTGCCCATACTATCTGATTCATACATACTATAATCATTGAGTTGATCATGTTCATGCTGAAGTACCTAAGCACAAATCATTCCATACTACTAGTACCTAGCAACCATTGTCTACTTAACAGCTGGCCTCTGTATCCAACAATCATCTATATCATCCAACTACAGTATGTAACATAAGCACTGAGCTATGAACCACACATAATTGAAGGGCGCAAGCCCGTGGTTATGTGGGGGAAGAGCTCCTCCCCCACATCCTACTTAAACCAAGCAGCAGATTCCCGCTCTGCTTAGAGCGAGTCACACTCATCCACCATCCTCCCCTGACACCTCCTCCTTCTGCGGCACTCTTATCCCACTGGGGGGGGTCTCATAATACTAGACAAAGTTTCCTCCCTACAGGTGGGATACAGAGAAAAGCCAAAACCACTAATAATAACAAACAATTCTCAGTTCAAGCATCCAAGCTCATTGCTCATACTATCCAATTCATACGTATTATAATCATTGACTTGAACATGTTCATGCTGAAATACCTAAGCACAAATCATTCTATACTACTAGTACCTAGCAACCATTGTCTACTTAACAGCTGGCCTCTGTATCCAACAACCATCTACATCATCCAGCTACAGTATGTAACATAAGCACTGAACTATGAACCACACATAATTGCTTTACAGCACTCTATTCTGTGATTTAAACTATATTGCTGTTCTTAGTCTGTTCCCGTTTTCTTACCATTCACTGTCCAGGTCAGTTCAGGAGACACTTGATTTTCCCAAAATAGAAAAGAAATTCAGTTCTCGCACAAAATAAACTTTTTTCTAAAGTGTCTGCTTGTTAAATTACAGTGTTTGGCTGTAAAAGTGAGAGGAAAAAATAAAACACACAGAGTTTTGTGTTGACTACTTTATTAGCAATACAGTCGCTGGTAAAATAACAAAAAAAAAAAACAGTCCAAGCAATTACATAAACAGTGCATGGGGAGGTAAGCCTAATATGAATTTTAAGCACACCCTCAATGTGGGATGCTTTGATGGTTCACTCATATTTGAGCACAATCAAAACCCACGTGGTCAAAAAAGGCACTGCATGGACATCACAAAAGCACGTGGTCAAAAAAGCACTAAAATTAAATTAACTCCAAAGTCTGCACGCTGTTTTGACCTCACAGTTTTCGACTGCGTGACTCTTTCTTCGCAATTTTGATGGGATACCTGCTTTGATAATCCCTTTGGGCTTCACTCTTGGGGTTTATTTAGCATTTTATACTTTGGGGTTTGCATACAGTTCCTGTTAGGTATCCCTACCCATGCATTATTCTATATATACTTGTATTATCTCTCAGTTTCTGACGCAGTCAGTTCAGAAGTATGTGTGTAAACACATTTTAATCTAAATGCAAAAGGCTGGATGATGGAAGTTTGGGAGAGAATTAGAGAGAGAGAGACAGACAGAGGCTGAGAGAGACAGAGACAAAGAGAACTACAGTACTGATAGTATAGGAACAGCTTAGTTATTAGGCTTGTTGGCCAGGTACAACGGTGTTAATGGGCATGGGGTCATTATGACTCAAACAAAAACAGCGCAGCAATGTACCACACTGTCAGTACAGTGGATCACAATCCACTGTTGAGAGCTTTAAATCGGAGCTTAAGACTTATTTGTTTTTTAAAGCCTATGGAGAATCATTTTATCAATATTGTTTTTAATGTATTTTGTTTTAAATGTTGCTCTATTTGTACAGCGCTTTGGTTTTTGAAAAGCACTTAAAAATAAAATTTACTTACTAGCACGCGGACATAAAGGTGAATACAAAACTCCTGAAAAAGGAACAGAAAATCTTTCTTTTTTACATGGGGCTCTTGCCCCCGTATTCCCCATTACAAGGAGCTGTGCCCCTTCAAACCCCCCCATTTATATAATCAACTCCCAAGGGGTACAACATGGGGATGGGGAGAAACATGGGCGGGGGAAAAAATACAGTTGCACGACTTGTGTACAAAAACAATTCATACAAAATCCAAGTCAGTGGGGACTGGGATTTGAGTCGCAGTCCACAGGCATGCTGCATCCCTCATCTGCCGGTGGCTCATCCCCCTGAGCCATGGCAGCTGCTCAGTGGACAATCCCCTCAGCAGAGGTCAGATCCTCTGCATCACTCCTTGCCAGTCAATAGTGACAGGGTACAAAACTGCCCTTGCAACATTTTCTACATGCGGTGTTTTGTACCCTGTCGCTGTATTCCCCCGTGCAGTGTCTGTTGCGTGGTTTTGACTATGTAATTTTTCAAATGGCATATTGACCTGGTACTGTGTTAGTGGCTCTATTTCAGCTCTTGGCTCTAATATATTTAATATGTCATCTAGAAACCTTATCTGGCTACTCTGATGTTCTGGGTCTACACATTTATAAAAGCATGGTCTAATATTTTGTACTTTGTTGGAGTCTCAATATCTTTTACTAAACATGTAATAAATCCTGATTAGGTGCATTCAACAGTGTAGGTGGGGTGTTCTCAATGTGTGATTTCTGGGCTTTATGACAGCTAGGAAAGCATTATCTGTGTAACACTCAAATATGGCAGCAGATGCTTCATTGACATTCTCCATTTATAGGACAGCTGACATTAATGCAGTAGTAATTATGGTCTGGCAGCAATTAATAAATAGAGTGTCAGGACCAATCAAGCTCAGTTTGGAAGTTTGGAAGTCTGCTGCTGATTTCACATTTGACATGATTTGGCGGAGGTGTTCATCAAGAACTCAACATTGTTAATTAATTGTTTGTGTACGTACAGGCTTAGGACTTAAGGCTTTTTCTAAAATAGGACACTGGGTTCACTTGTTAGAACATGTTGCCAATACGAAAGCATTTCTCACAACCAGTTTGCCTCACTGGGATCCGAGAAGATGACAACTTCTTGATGTCTGTAATAGAGCTTTCTTGCATCTAAGCATTATCACATACTCTTCATTACCCTTCCTTTGGGTTTGGATGTACTCTGGCACTGTCAGCTGCAATGAGTATTTTCTCTACTACCTTCTGACACTGAGCAGTGTCACACATGGCATCTATGTAAGCAAGAAGCATTAGAGGATGTGAGGAAGAGAGAGGGCTTCTACTGCTGGTTTTAGTACAAATATAAACATTTTTAATCTTGGGGATTATGCATTACTATAATTGTCTTCGTACATTATTAAATGATTCAGAAGATTAACAGATGCCTTTAAGTTGATAATTAACTTTAACTTTGGGTTGCAATATGGAGGGGTTGTTCTAAGGGATTAGTTGAGCACTGAACTCCAGATTCCACTATAAGTAGAAAAAAAGCATTTGCAACAGATAAGCAAGAAAAGTCATTTTTCTAACCTGTTGCCATAATTAAATGAAAACAAATATGCTTATTGAAAACAATTAGAAACATTGGAACATAATTTGTCGGAAGAAAGAGATTTCTTGGCCCACCCAGTCTGTCTAGATGTTCCCTGCCTAATTTGACTCCACAGACCTTAATGGGTCTCTGACAACTCTCCCTCCTCCTGCCTATTTTCTGATATATCCCTGTGTCTATCCCACACATGGTTAAACCCCTACTGTTTTTGTCTTCACTATTTCCACTGGCCATCTGTCCCAGGTGTCTACCACCCTTTATATGAAGAAGTACTTCCACATATCCCGCTTAAACTTCCCCCTTCAGTTTCATTACATGCCCTCTAGTCCTGTTGCTTTCTCATTTGAAAGAGACTCACCTCCTGCATCCTGTTCACTCCTTTGAGGTACTTTCAAGTCTCTATCATGTCCCCTCTCTTTCTCCTCTCTTCCAGGATTTAACTGTTGAGATCCCTCAGTCTCTCCTCTAACGGCTCTTCCTGCAACCCCTGAACCATTTCAGTTGCCCTCCTCTTAACTGCCTCAACCCTGTGTATGTTCTTTCTGAGGAACAGCCTCCAAAACTGGACACAGTACTCCAAGAAGAGTCTCACCAATGATTGGTACAGTGGCAACACCACCTCCCTCATCCTACTGGAGATACCCTTCCCTTTGTGCCACAGCATCCCACTACCCACTACCTACTGCTCTGTCACACTGCCCTGCCACTTTGAGATCATCAGATATGATAACTCCAAGGTCCCGTTCCGATTTAGTGACTGTCAGTACCCCCCCTCCATCCTATACTCAGCTCCTGTTTTCCTGTGCCCTAGGTGCATGATTGTTGCATTTGTTGGCATTGAACCCCAAACTGCCATGCTCTTGATCACTCCTCAAGTTTCCCAAGATCCCTGTGCATTCTCTTCACCCCTGTCTGAGTGTCTGCCTATTGAAGATTTTGGTATTGTCTGCAAAAAGGAATACCTTCCCTTCCCTTCCATTTCCTCTGCAGTGTCACTTATGAAGACTTTGAAGGGGACCAGTCCCATTACTGAGCCTTGTGGCACCCTTCCGGTCACTCTTCCATCATTAGAGTAAGTGCCATTAACCACCATCCTCTGTCTTCTATCCATTATCCAATTTTTAACCCAGTTCACCACCTTGGATACCGCCCCATGGCTACTCAATTTCTTTTTCAGCTTCCTGTGCAGCACAGTGTCAAAGGCCATAATAAAGTCCAGATAGGCCATGTCTACTTCCCTCCCCTCATTAATTTCCCTTGTCACCCAGTCAAAGAAATCTATCAGATTTCTTTGGCATGACCTTCCCCTGTGAATCCATGCTGCCTGAAGTCTTGCAGCCCATCAGATTCAAGATACGCTACACGTCTTTCCTTTAGCAGAGTTTCCATTAATTTCCTCACAGCTGAAGTAAGACTGACCAGCCTGTAATTACTAGCCTCCTCCCTGCTGTGACTCCTATGTAGAAGGATCATCTCAGCTCTTCTCCAGTCCTCCATAGCCACATCCATTTCACAGAACTGTTGAATAAGGCTGTCAGTGGGGCAGCTATCACCTGCCAGATTTTTTATAGTACCCCTGAGTGTATCCCAATTGGTCCCAAAGCCTTGTCTGCCTTGAGAGCTACCAGACCCTTCAGAACTTTTTCCACTGAAAATGGACTTGTGTCCAACTCCCACTTCCCCCATTCCTGCTACTCCCTGGTGGTCCGTCCCCTCCCCCCCTGTGAAAACTGAGTAGAAGTACCTGTTCAGGATAGCAGCTTTTTCTTTGGCCTCTTCTGTGCAGTCTCTCCCTTCTAACTCTCACTATCCCTCCCCTTGCTTTCCTCTTCTCAATTATGTATCTGAAGAAAGTCTTATCCCCTTTAATGAGCCCTTTGGCTCTCCTTTCCACTGTCTGCACCTTTGCTCTCCTCATCACCTTTCCTGATTTCCATGGTTCTACTTGGTATACCTTTCTGTCCTCCTCTCTCTCTCTGTGTTTTCTTATACCCCCTGAATGCAACCCTTTTTTCCTTCACCACCCTGGCCACTTCCTTAGAGAAGCATAACAGTCTGTTTGTCCTTCTGCTTTTACTCACTTCCTTCATGCAGAGGTTGGTTGCTTTAATTATGACCTGCCTTATTCTTTCCCACTTTGCCTTTACCTCTCCCTGGCAATCCCTCTTACAAGGTAGTGTTTGAGGGTGTCTCCCATTTCTTTAAAATCTACTCTCTTAAAGTCCAGAACCCTCCTCCTCATGTGGTTTGCCTCTGTTCCTGTCTATATGTTAAAGTAAGTAGTCACCAAAGGGAATGCTGTATGTGCTTCTGTTTGGCGAGGGGTGCCAGTTCATGGGGTGACCAGCCCCAGCTATGTCAAACCGTCTGCAAGGAAAGAACTGCACTCAACACCAGAAAGCTGCTACATCCATTTTGTTATTCACCTTGGAACTTCATTAAGGAGCAATGCCAATCTGACAACAAACATACAGAGGACCTAAACAATTACTCGGCGCTTCACTCGAGATGCGCTTTGTCAGGGGGTGGGGTCCATGAGTATGTACATGCCTTATGTGCTCTACTAAGTGCACCATAAATATTGTAACCAGTTACCATAAATATCATATACAATATGATGTTCCCTGTCACAAGCGCACTCAGCAGGTCAGGCCCTCTGCTCCCACAGTGCCAACCTCCAAGCTCAGTATTATGGAAAGGAAACAGATAGGGTAACCTTCCTGTCTGCTTGTGGGTCTGAATCACCTTTGATCTCAAGTTCTGGGGGGATTCAAACTGTGAACCTTATGCTAGTGTACCCAAATGTACAGGTTCAGATAATCTGCTCTTTGGGGGGATGCCAGATATCTTTCACCTAAGGGCACCTAACCAGGTATCCAAAATGAACCCTTAAAACTCTGTAAAGGACCTTGAGTATATTCTTACCTTTTCCCAGTTTGGTAACATCATCAAGCTTATGAACAGTTTTTGTTAATATTAACCCTCTATACGTCACATGCAAAAAGAACTTCAAAGACACACCCAGGCAGTCTTTCAAAATAATATTTTTACTAAAATAAATATAAAAATATGTAAAATGTAAACACAGAACACTATATCAAAAAGCATACAATCACTTAAAAGAAAACAAGGAAAAGTACAAACCAAAAACTCCTACCACAATACAAGTAGACTTTTTCTATCTAATGTATTACCTCTATATAGTGCTCAAGTTAGATCTTGTTTCTTAAGAGCCCAAAAAGAAATGCCACTCAGTTGAAAGACAGAATACAGTTTAAAACTTTGTGTTTCCACCCCTTCTATGATGTCATCTAGCTCCTCCTTTTAGAATATAAAAATTATACAACCAATGATCTTCCTGTCAGGAGATATTTTAAATACTGTGACTCCAGCAAAAACTAATTTCCCAATATGACTCCTTAATTAACATCCTCTCTTTGATCTCGAGCAGTTCCTATTCCCTGGGCACATCAAAGGATTTTTATGACTTTTCACACCATGGTGTATAACATGTTTTTCCTCTAAGACGTCATAAACATTTATGATCCCTATATCCTGGCAGCTGGGTCAGTTCTAATTAAGATAGGAAAACAGGAGACCCTTAATTAAGTATCTCTAGTCTTTTAATTACCTCCTAGTTTCAGGTTAATATATCCTGTAACTTTCTGAAACCTGGGGGGGACCCATGGCACAGCTGCCTTATGGAGACAATCACACACTGCATTTTTAAATTACAAATATTATAGAACAATCATAACCAGCAGATCAAGTGTCACAATTCTCCCCACCTAGACTGAATTTGGGGTCTCTATCTCCTACATGGGATGAGCTTCCCAAATCAGTTCACTCTTCATATACATGTGACAGGCCATCGGCATTCTGATTGGTCACTCCAGCCCTATGTAAGATTGTCATGTCGTACCCTTGCAAGGCAAGACTCCATCTTAACAGTCTACCATTAGTTTTTCCCATTTGTGTCAGCCAAACCAGGGGGTTGTGGTCAGTTTGTACCACAAAATGCTGCCCATGTAAGTATGGCTCTAACTTCTTTAGGGCCCACACTATGGCAAGACACTCTTTTTCCATAGTAAAGTAAGCCTGCTCCCTGGGAAGTAACATTTTACTCAGGTACACTACCGGGTGATCTTTCCCTTGGTTGGATGTCTGACTCAGTACTGCCCCAACACCCATGTCTGAGTCATCAGCCTGAACTATGAAGGGTCTGCTATAGTCAGGACTTGTCAATACAGGAGCACTGCACAGTGTCTCCTTCAGTCTGGTAATGGCTTTTTCACAGGCTGGTTCCCAGGTAATTTTCTTAGGCATCCTTTTCTTTACCAGGTCAGATAGGGGAGCAGCCAAGGCACTGCAATTGGGTACAAATTTCCAATAGTACCCTGCTGTCCTGAGAAAACTCTTGACCTGCTTCTGCGTCTCTGGTCTGGGCCATGCCTTGATTACCTCTGTTTTACCTGGTTAGGACGGAGCTGTCCCCGACCTACAACTTGACTGAGGTATGCACTTCAGCCATGGCCACCTGGCAATTCTCAGCTTTGACAATGAGACAGCCCTTTGTATCCTGGCCAGCGCTTCCCTTAGGTAGGATAGGTGTTCCTCCCAGCTGGCACTAAAGATGGCAGTGTCATCCAGGTATGCCACGGTGTACTACTCAACACCTGGTTCACCAACCTTTGGAAAGTGGCCGGGGCATTCTTCATTCTGAAAGGCATTACTTTAAATTCAAATAAGCCTATTGGAGTGATGAAGGCTGACCTTTCCCTAGCTCTGTCCGTTAACTCTACCTGCCAATACCCCTTTGTCAGGTCAATAGTTGTAAGGTAGGTTGCCCCTCCCAACTTGTCCAGGAGTTCATCCGTCCAGGGCATCAGGTGGGCATCTGACTTTGTGACTGCATTCAATCCATGATAGTCCACACAGAAAGGAGTAGAGCCATCTGGCTTGGGCACAAGGACTACGGGTGAGGCACGGGGCTGTGGGATCTCTGGATTACCCCTAAATCCAGCATTTCCTCCACCTCCCTCCTAATGTCCTTTTAGACAGCCTCTGACACCCAATATTCTGTCTGCCATATGAGAGTCTGTGTCCCTGTCTCCACATTGTATGTCGCTAAGGGAGTTAGTCCAGGTTTAGTGCTAAATAGGGGGGCAAATTCTGCTAAAACCTCCCTTACTTCTTGGATATTTTCTGGGGCCAGCTGGGGAGACAATTTAATTGCCTCCATAGAGGACTCCCACTTGTTTTCTTCCAGCAAGTCCAGAAGGGGGTCTCCTTTGTCCATCCCCTTCCCAGGGCTACATACTGCAAACACCATGCCAGCCCTATTAGCATATGGCTTCATCATGTTCACATGGTACATTCTTTCTGTCTGTCTTCTGTCAGGTAACTCTATGATATAGTTCACGTCATTTACCTTCCTAACTACTTTGTATGGTCCTGCCCACTCAGCCTGCAGCTTGTCTTTCTGGACCGGAATAAGGACCATGACTTCCTGACACACTGTGTATGAGCGAGCTCTGGCTCTGCGGTCATACCACACTTTTGTTTCTGTTGGGCAGCTGCCAGGTTGCTCTGGGCTGTCCTCATAAGCTCCTTCAGCCTTTCCCTAAACCTAAGGATGTAATCCACTATGGGAGTTCCCTGGGTGGCATGCTTGCCTTCCCAGTCCTCCCAGATCAAGTCTAGGGGGCCCACATACCTGGCATCTATATAAGAGCTCAAAGGGGGAAATCCTGTCAACTCTTGGGAAGGTATTTCTCCCAGTCCCTCCCATGCTGTTCAGAAAACACTTGTAGCATTGACTTCAGGGTACCATTAAATCTTTCCACAAACCCATTGGCTTGCGAGTGATAAGGTGTCGTGTGCCTCTGCACCACCCCACACTTCTCCTACAAACATTTCATCAGGTCTGACATGAAGGAACCCCCTCAATTGGTGATAACCTCCTGCGGAAACCCAACACAGGAGAAAATCCCAAGTAAGGCATCTGCCACATTGTCTGTCCTCAATGAGGATACAGTGACTGCCTTAGGGTATCGAGTGGCATAATCCACCCCAGTCAGGATGAACCTCTTCCCAGAGGAGCTGGGGGTATATCAAGGCCCCACAATATCCATTCCCACCCTCTGGAATGGCTCCTCCACTATGGGCAATGGAATTGGGGGGGGCTAGGGCCTTCTTACCTGCCTTCCCTATTTCTTGGCACCAGTGACAAGACCTGCAATACTCCTTCACCTGCTGAATGAAGTTGGGCCACTAGAAATTCTGGGCCAACCGCTGCATAGTGAGCATGATTCCCAGATGACCAGACAAGGGAATACCATGTGCAGTCTTGAGCAACTGCTCACGATACCCCTAGGGAATGACAAGCTGCCTGCCAATCATCCATCCCTCTGTCTTCACATCCTGAGTATACATCAGTCCATTTTCCCAATAAACTTTATGTTTACCATCACCTCCCTGTGCTCCATCAGAGTCTGCCCAAGACCTCAGCTACTGTAGACTAGGGTCACTTTTCTGAGCAGCTGCAAACTCCTTACACATTCCCAAGGCATGGGACAGGTCCCCTTCAGCCTCTAAACTAGGGTCCCTAGCACTAGCATCAGGGCACTCAGGATCACTGTCTTCCCTAACCCACTGACAATGGGTCACCCCTCCTTCTTCAGAGCAACCCTCCATAGCTGTTTGGTTAACTGCTACTGGGGAAATTTCTACCCCCTTTTCGTTAGTCTGCATATCAGGAGACACTGAATGGGGAACCAGCCTCCTAGTGGTTTCCACAATGGCTTCTGTGGGGTCCAGAGAACTAAAATTTCCCTTGTCACTTGGCTATGGGTGACTGCACACACCATCCCCTGTTTGAGACTGTTGCCAAGGATTACATCAACTGATAAAGTTTTGGCTACAGCCACCTGTTGCACAGTTCCCCCCTGTTTCTCCCCAGTCTAGGAGAACACTAGCGAGTGGCAATGTTTCTCCTCACCAGTGAAGTCATGTACAGTGACAAATTTATTGGGTATAAGCTGACCAGACTCTATCTGATCCCCTCTTACCAATGTCAGGGATGCCCCTGTGTCCCATAACCCTTGTGTCTGTACACCATTCACCATGACTGGGTGCATGTGTTCTCTAATGTTCACAGGCATGCTTCCAGGGACTCACAGACAACCCACTTCTTTTGTAGCCCCATGCTGTGTATTGCTCATCCTTTTGGGACACTGTCTGGCAATATGCCCAGTTTCCTTACAAACCCAACATTCATTTCTTTTCTCAGATAAATCTTTTCTTTGAAACCTGGGGCTAGCTGGTTTTGGTGGAGGCAGTGAGGGTTTTAGCTGCCCTGAAGGCGTGCTTTTCCCTTTCTGTGCTGCCACACCTGCCCCATTCACTTTCAGAGCAGGTCTGCTCTTGGCATAGCGGTCCAAGAGTTCAGCAGCCTCTTGCACTGTTTTGGGATCTCAGTCCTCCAGCCAGGTTTTCAGCTCTGCTGGGCATGCCCAAAAAAATGATTCTAACAAAACAGCATATTACATTTTATCTACAGAGATTGCTTCAATTCCTTCCCACCAATGTTTTAAAAACTGATGTTGTTTCATGGCTAGCTCCTTGTAGCTCATATCAGGGCTTTTCCTGAGCTTACAGAATTTAGCTCTGTATGCTTCAACATTTAAATCAAACTTTTTTTAAAGTGCAGCTTTAAGTTTGCTGTAATCATTACTGTCCTCATTATCCATTTGACCCATTGTATCCCGAGCTTTATTTTATTTATTTATTTATTGAAACAATCAGATTACAACCTTTCCTAGTAAGTTGTGGGGATAGTTCTAGCCTGAAAACAAACTTTTTCAAAGGAATTTAAAAAGGCATCCCTCTCCTCCCTCTCTTTAAATTCAGCTATCAATTCAGAATTCAATGTGTAACCCAGTCCTGCAGTGCCAGTTAAACCCAAGCCACTTACCTGCACTGGTGCTGGTGGTTGGAGTCATAGCTTCTCCAGTTCATGTTGCCTCTGGTGCTCATGCTCTTCCCAGTCTGCCTCTTACTGTTCTTGCTCCCTCTTCTCCTCTGCAGCTCATCTCTCTCACTCTGCTTCTCTCTGGTCTCACTCCCTCTTCTCCTATGTGGCTCACTGGTGCTCACGTGCTTCACAGTAAGCCTCTTACTGTTCTTGCTCCCTCTTCTCCTCTGCAGCTCATTTCTCTCGCTCAGTGTCTCTCTGGAACTCCAGCTTCATTCTGTGCAACTCAGTCTGCAGCCTGAGTGCTTCTGGCTCCAGAATGCTGGTGACCTTACCCTGCTGCTGTGGCCCTTCACTGGCACTGGCCCTGCTGTCATCCTCACTGGATCTGGACACTGCACTGTCTGCTGGCCCCTCCACACTCGAGGTATGGTCCCTTACAGTCACAATCAGTGACTTGATGCTCTGGGCATCTGCTTCCATCAGGGCATCCATGTGGTTCTGCTTGGTGGCTCTCCCCTCATACAGGACTCCTCTGTCCTGGTACAACTGCCTCAAATAGTCTACAGTGTGCCAGCTGTAGTTGGAAGCCATCTTCTTCCCTAACTACAGCTACTCTAACTTGCACTTTAGAAAAAAAATAAAGCAGGTAGGAACTTGACTGTAAGCAAAATGATATTGTTCTGTTTCCTTTTTTTAAAAAATAAATCACTGCCTTATTTTGCAAGTGAGCTGTACAGTATTAAGTTGACACACTGAGCAGTTAAACCTTGTGTTACCAAATTTATCCGCACTGCTGCTAACCAAATCTCTCACAAATGCACTCAGCAGGTCAGGCCCTCTGCTCCCACAGTGCAGTATTGTGAACAGGTAACAGACAGGGTAACCCTCCTGTCTGCTTGTGGGTCCAAATCACCTTTGGTCTCAAGTACTGGGGGAATTCAAACTGTGAACCTTATGCTAGCATACCCAAATGTATAGGCTCAGATAATCTGTTCTTTGGGGGATGCCAGATATCTTTCGCCTGAGGGTACCTAACCAGGTATCCAAAATTAACCCTTAAAACTCTATAAAAGACCTTAGGTATATTTTTACCTTTTCCCAGTTTGGCAACACCATCAAGCTTATGAACAGTTTTTGTCAATCTTAACCCTCTATAAATCACATGCAAAAAGAACTTCGAAGACACAGCCAGGCAGTCTTTCAAAATAATATTTTTACTAAAATGGATAAAAATATGTAAAATGTAAACACAGAACACTATATCAAAAATCATACAATCACTTAAAAGTAAACAAGGAAAAGTACAAACCAAAAACTCCTACCACACTACAAGTAGACTTTTTCTATCTAATGTATTACCTCTATACAGTGCTTAAGTTAGATCTTGTTTCTTAACAGCCCCAAAAGAAATGTCACTCAGTTGAAACACAGAATTCAGTTTAAAACTCTGTGTTTCCACCCCCTTCTATGATGTCATCCAGCTGTTCCTTTTAGAATATAAAAATTATACAACCAATGATCTTCCTGGCAGGAGATATTTTAAAAATGGTGATTTCAGCAAAAACTAATTTCCCAATATGACTTCTTAATTAACAACCCCTTTTTGATCTTGAGCAGTTCCTATTCCCAGGGCACATCAAAGCATTTTTATGACTTTTCACACCATGATGTGTAACATGTTTTTCCTCAAAGACGTCATAAATATTTATGATCCCTATATCCTGGCAGCTGGGTTAGTTCTAATTAAGATAAAAAAAGCAGGAGACCCTTAGTTAAGTCTCTCTAGTCTTTTAATTACCTCCTGGTTTCAGGGTAATATATCCTGTAGCTTTCTGGGGGAAGGGGACCCATGGCACAGCTGCCTTATGGAGGCAATCACACGCTACATTTTTTAAAATGAGCATATATTGGGGGAGACAGAAAAAAGTATCTCATTTTTTAAACCCACAGGGAGTATATCAGCCATGAAAACACCATGGCAGGGATACTTGAACATATTTGCCAAACAGGTTCGTGACTGGCGAACACCACTTTGTGGGATCAATGCAGGGAGGGACCCCAAAGTGCCATATTGGACAGCATGGTTAGCAAGTTACTAACTTGTTAGCAACCAGCCCTAAAATATGCTGGTGTGACTGTGCAAAGCAGCTGATAGCACCTTGCATATAGGCATATTGGCAGGTTTGGATAGGCAGTAAATAGTTATCAGTGCTGTACTAATTACTGCCTCCCAGAACAAGTCCTTATGACCCACCTCCCCAACCACGGCCCCACTGATGACCACCAACTGTCGGAAGTTATTAATCCCTGCTGTCTAGTGATCCCTCCCTTCATTCAACACCCCAACAATATGTTTGGTATCATCCCTGCTGTCCAGTGGTCCTTCCTGCCCCCAATACCCCTGACAATATTTCTGCAATTATCCCTGGTGTCCAATGGTCCCTTTTGCCCCACAACACTTCCAACAATGTTGTCAATATCATCCATGGTGTTCATTGGTCCCTCCCCCCCTTGATTAATTCCCACCACCATATCTAGCACCCCAAGTCCACACCCCCAGTGACCTGCACAGACCCTCCACTCACTTCTACAGCCAGTCACTGACTGACAGTTTCTGATCACATGCCTGCTGTAATCAGAGCTTATTACTGTCATAGCTGATTACCTTATGAGAATGATTGGATACTGCCAGTCAGCAGCTGGCCATGGAGGTGAGCAGAAGGTCTCTGTCACTCACTGAAGGGGGAGGTAGACTTGGAGAGTGCTGGGGTTGGGTGGTAGGAGTTAACCAGAGGACCAAGAGGGGCCACAGGACACCAGGGATGATATCAAAAATCACAGCAGGGGTGTTGGTGGGAGGGAGGGACCACCAGATACCGGAGAATTTGTGTTACAGACTGGCAGGATTGTTTTGTGGGTCTGGGGGGCATTAGACCTCCAGTGAGGCATCCCTGACAAATGCTGGGGGAAGGTCACAAACATTGTTAACTCCTGGCCTGTAATGAAGCCCTAATGAGATGCAAATGACAACAGAGTGCCTTGCTAGTGCTATGGGGGTCATGTGCATCTTAAGGTACTAATATGGCAGTTTTCTCTGATGGCCCTAATAGCTTGATTGTGATCAAAATCCCTATAGCACCCTATTGGCTGTATACCTCCTGTGACCAGTAGAGGGCCGGGGTTTGTGATCGTAATCCAGTTAGGGCTGGCAGGTACAGTATTTTGAAACATACCTTTAGCGACTTCAAAGAGTAATAACATGTTCAAATAAACCACTGGTTATTTCCAGGTACTACTTAGCCCCTGGAGCAAATATTCAGTGGGCCCTAACCTGGACCTACGAATATACTGGCCCACCATGACTTTTGTCTGCTTATTTGGTGCCACATTTAGTTTTAATGTTTGCCTTATCATCTCTTTCTAGGAAGTCCCCAGTCAGTAAGTCAACATACAGGTATCTGATTTCTGTATTGGCCACACAACTTTCCATTAACTGTAGTTGGCATGATTTTTATATAATATTTCCTGTAACGAGGGGTAACATTATTCATCACAAGATAATTTCTAGAGCTAAAAACTGTCTTTGAATAATAGCATCACACAGACAAAACTATCAGCATTTATCTTAAAACTATTTGAGTGGCCAAAGTGCAAAAGCAATTGTTAGGCAAAACAATTTTTGCCATCAGCATTCAGATGTTTTACAAAACATGTTTTAGGGTATCTGTATAAAATGGTACATGTTTGCACTGTCTGCATATTAATCACTGCTTATGAAAGGAGTGGGGGTGGACATGATTGACCTAGAGTCCTGTCCATCCCTAAAGTGACATGTTACTATGCTACCATGTTAATATTTAATAACTGTCTTCATAATAACATTATTCAGGAGTTACTTTATGACATGCAATACTTCACTCAAGACAGCTCAATAGAGATAAGACATTTCATTTTTGATGGGGCCTAGTTTGTATACCCAGTAGTACAGCTAAAACAACTAAAGCACAAGCAGGTCAAGTGACTTGTTCAAGATTGCATAGTAAATGACTCTGGTGGGATCTGAACCCGGGATATTCTTGTTCACATTTCTGTACTCAAACCACTGAACTATATTATGAGTTAATAGGACTTCTGAGGGATGTCTGTTATGGTATTAGAAAGCCTCACATAAGCTTTTGAAATATGGAATGGAAAGCAAAGCTTCCATGTGAGGACTTTACCATAAGAGACGTACAACTTAGAGGTCCTATTAAAGTATTATAAATCATTGGGCTAGTAGTATAGCCTAGAGGTCAGAGTAACAAACTGTGAAGAAGCTTGGTACATCCAGCAGACCTGGGTTTGATTCCTACAACCTCTACTTGCATACTGGGTAACTGAGCAAGTCACTTAACTGCCCCAGTGCTCCCGGTTCACCTCTGTAACTGGACCTTACCTGGTTACCAAAAAGAATTTAAAAAAAAGTTAACATGTTTGATTTATAATAAGTTCCAAGTCAATTTGAGTATAATTATTATTATTAAACATTACAGACACTTCTATATTAGTTAATAGGGCCTCTGAGGGGTGTCTCTTATGGTAGAAGAGACACCAAGAGTGAGATCTGGGCAAGAGGACCACAAGGCAAAGCTGAGTGGTTCTGTCTGCCCAAACCTCATTAGAGGAGTCTCTTATACCATAAAAGACTCCCCTTGGAGGCCCTATTAGCTTATTATAAATCATTTGAGTTTAGCTTGAGTAATTTATAATATGTTTAGAGTCTTTTTTTATTATTATGCCATCCTCTACACTGGGGCTGAAGGGGAGCACTCCTCTTAGCACTCCTGCAAAAGAGCTTTCCATATACAGCGTAAGAGTTTCAGTGGCTCTGCATGCTGATTGGCTGAAATCACATTAATGATTTATAATAAATATTATAGATTGAGAGAGCACTCCCAACCAGTCAGAGCGCTCCTTTCCTCTATGTGTGAGAAGAGTGTCTCATGTGCAACTGCCCTGTAAATGGGCATGTTCAGGGAAGTTTTTTTTTTTTATTTTAATATATTATTGCTTGATCTTGCTTAATAATGCTTTAATTCTGCTGCCAATGCCAGTCTTAAGGTTGTTAGGGTGTTGTAAGTAAGAGGTCCTGTGGTTGTGAATGCTGTTTAGCTAAAATCATGTAAATGATTTATAATGCCTTCCAGAGATACTTGTTTAATTCTTGTTGTCATAGCATTTGTGTCAGAGGCTGTAACTTGATTTAGCTGCACAACAGAAAGGACTGTAAGACATTTACTATAGTACCATATACAGTCAATAACTGGACTTCTCGGTAGTTCTTTCCATTCATATGATCATTTTACATTATGTCTAATTTTACATGCAAAGTTGAAGATTGACACAATCTGCCAATGCATCATTTGTGTGATTAAGGAAATAATTACATAATTCTTCCCTAGCTGAGAACTTTCAGTTTGTACCCCAATGGATGGAATGATATAGCACAGGAGAACTAATTATGCAGTAGAATGAGAAAGCAGAGCACATACATAGCTTGTCAGAACCTGGGACTAAAGGTCCCAGGATTTTTGAAGTACACTTCAGAATCTTAATCCATGTACTGAACCGAAGACTACTACATTATTCATCTCAGACTTGTAGCATTTAGTCATGATTCTCATGGTTTGTAGTGTAAATGTAGCACACTGTTTTGAAAATGAACTTCTGAAAATGTATTTATTTATTTAAAAGTTTTAGCAGGAAAGCATACTGAGTAGACAACTGCTTGTTTCCAGATACATCCTGGGGGTGGGGAACATGGGAGAAGGTATATTTGTATACAAAAATGTACAGAAAGTAGAACATGAACAGCAATGTAATATCATGCAATAATAGCCTAATACACCAAACTAATAGAGCTCCAGAATATCATACAATAATAGTCTAATACACCAAATTAATAGAGCACCAGAATATCATACAATAATAGTCTAATACAGCAAATTAATAGAGCACCATAATTCCCTCATTTAGCTGCTGAGGCAACAGCAGAGCCGGGCAGCCCAGCCTAATCAGGTATGCGAGAGCTAGAACATTATTCAGTAGCAAGGTGGTAGGAGCGGGAAAAGGAGGTGTGGATGTGGTCTTTGAGGAAAGTGTTAAAATAGTGGGGGAAAGGGGCATGGTGAATGGCATAGGGAAGAGAATTCCACAATTTAGGCAACCGATAGGAAAAAGCAACCTGGCCTGCAGAGGTAGACATGTGAGGCACTGACAAGGACTGGAAGTCGTAGTGTTGGAAGGAGTGGGATGGAGGGGGAGAGAGTGGAAGAGAGATAAGAGGGCAGGAACTGTGACCAGTATTTAGCCGTGAGACTAGCGCAGTGAGCCTGTCTCCTGTCCTGTAGGGCTGGGAGGGACAGGGTTTGGTAAAAGGTACAATGGTGGGTCCTGGGAGGACAGTCAAGGGCAAAACGGTAGAAGGAGTGGAAGAGGATATCCAGTCTGGTTAGGGAAGTTTTGAGATCGGCACTGTAGACTATATCCTTGTAGTCAAAAATAGGGAGAATTGTTTTCTGTACTATTGCACGGTGGACCTGCAGCAGGATGCATCCACGGTTGTGGTACAGGACACTTAGTTTGGGGTGCAGTTTCTTCTGGATGGCCTCAATATGTACAGAAAAGTGGAGGTGCTGGTCGGGCCAGACCCCAAGGTATCAAAAGGAGGTGCAGATCTCCAGTTTTGTCCCATCCAGGGTGTGGAAAGTGGGGATGGAAGGGAGCTGAGTGAGTCTGCCTTGTGCCAAAGGTTATGGAGACTGTTTTCTTGGTGTTCAGGAAGAGCTGATTTATACAAAACCAGAGCTGGACTTCCTCAAAGTCACGCTGTAGTCTGGTTGCCTCATCAGTGTTAGTGGGGCCGGATGTAAACAGGACAGTGTTGTCCACATACATGTGAATGGATGTGTGTGGACAGGCAGAGGGCAGGTCATTGAGGAAGATGGAGAGCAGCAGAGGCCCAAGGACAGATCTTTAAGGAACACCAGTGGATATGGGGAGGGAGGAGGAGAGGGAGTGTCTGATCCTGACAGATTGAGTCCTACCCACAAGATAGGAGTGGAACCAGCTGGTGGCCTCATTAGAGAGCCCTGCTGATTATAGCTTGGATAAGAGGAGAGGATGTGAGATGGTATCGAAAGCCTTTGCAAGGTCGACAAAAATGGCAGAGGTGATAAGGCCGTGGTCCATCCTGGTATAGATGGATTCAGTGAGCCTTAGCAGGGAGGTAGTGGTGAAGTGGGACTTCCTAAACCCAGACTGGTAAGGTGTGAAGAAAGAGGTGGAGTCAAGGAAGGAGGAAATGAGAGAGTATGAGATGTTCCTGTAGTTTTGCCAGAATGTGTAGGAGGGAGATAGGGTGATAATTTCCAGGGGAGGAGGGGTCACCACCTTTCAGGAGGGGAATTATGGTGGTGTGTTTCCATTCTGATGGGATAGAAGTGAGAGAGAAGGAGAGGTTGAAGAGGGAGGCAAAGGGGGAAACGATGGCCGGGACAGCCAGGAAAAGCATTTTGGAGTCCAGCTCGGAGGGACATTTGCCCTTGGAGGGGTTTAGCACAAGAAGGGGCTTATATACTTCCACTGGGGTAACTTGGCAGAAGGGGAAAGAGGCTTGTGGGGCTTGGGTAGGTAGTGGTGGGGTGGATGGGGTATGGCCATGGGAGGCTGGGAGGGATAGAGGAAAGGAGTGAGGAAGTACAAGAAGTAAAGAAGGAGTCAGACTCAGTTGTTACTTCAAGTGGTTCGGTTAAAGTGTTGCTGCCAGTTTTGATGATGTGGGTAGGGGGCTGGAATGCGGAGTGGAAGAGGGATTGTACCACCATCCAGAATTTGGAAGGGTGATTTATGTTAGTAAGGAAGGCGGATTTAGAGTAGTTTGCCTTAGCCAGTTGGATTGCTATAGTACAGGTGTTTCATAGAGTGCTGTAATGCTGGTAATCAAACATGAAGCTGGTGGCTTTGTGGGTCTTCCATGCTTGATTCCTGGCCTGAAGGCAGGCCATGACGTCAGTGGTGACCCATGGAGGGTGGGAGCCCCGCACATGGATCCGTTTGAGTGCTGCATAGATATCCCAAACTGAGAGGAACTTGGACTTGAGCTATTCTAGTACAGAGTCAATAGAGGTGGCACAAGGGATGAATGACCAGTTGGTGGAGGTCAAATCATATAGGAGGGGAGCAAGATCCAGTGATCTATAAGATCAAACCAATAGAGTTTTGGGGGGAAGGGCTTTGGGCCTGTGAATTTTACAGACTGTGTAAATTAGATGTTGGTTGCTTAAGGAGTCAGGGAGAAGACCTGCAGTGATTATCCAGTGTGGGTATGAGGCGAGAGCCCAATCTATTAAGAAGTGATTTTAAGTTTTGGTGTTTAGTCAGAAGGGTTCACTAATCAGCTGAGACAGGTTGAAAGCAGCTATATCATTTCACATTTTGGAGTGGGAGGTGGAGAGCTAGTTCACATTGAAGTCACCTAGGACATGGAGCTCCCCACCAGATGCATGTGATTGTAGGGTTGCTAGGAGGTCAGTGATAGAGGACATGGAGGAGCTGGGGCAACAAAATGAACCAGCTAAAAAAATGGGGATGGAGTGAGGAGGGAGATGTGTACCAGCAACACTTCAATAGACTGGGGGAGAGGTAATGTAGGAACAGGGGAGAATTGGATGGAGGAGGAGATGCACATTGCAATACCTCCACCTTTTTTATTTCCAGGATGGTCATAGCAGATGACTGAGTAGCCTGGGAAGGAGATACAGGCATCTTGGATGGCCTGTTTTAACCATGTCTCAGTTATGATCAGGATATCAGGTTGAGGGATAAGGCAATTGGTTGAAGCAATGAGATTTTGGGGAGAAGGTTCCTGATGTTTAAGTGAGCTAACTTTAGACCCTGGAGAGTTGAGGAGAAGGATGGGAGGGGAAGGGTAGGACTGGGGTTTGATTCAATGTCCCCTGCCATTAGTAGCATTACCAAGGATCTGAATAGGGCTACCAAGGCTTTATGGTGGGTGGGAGAGACCAGGAGTTGACCCAGGTGGGAACTTGAGAGCAATTAGGCCAGCATGGAAACAGGGTGGAAGTATGGAAGTTTCAGGATGTCAGGTGTTTGAGGACAAATCGAGGGTTGGGGTGGAGTAGGTAGTGAAGGGGACAGTGGTGAGAGGCAAGGAATGGTGATGGGAAGGACTGAATATCAGCCATGGGTAGGAAGAGAAAGGGTGGGACACCAAGGGCACAAGGAGGGTGAGGAGTGTGATGGTGACAAGGAGCATGGTGGAAGGTTAGAGATAATTGTGGACTGTCAATTAGCCAGGGAGTGTGGCAGTTGCTAGAATGGGACTATAGGCTGCATGAAGGGAGCAGCCCAGGGTATGCACCACAAGTGAAGTGGGATAGATAAGCAACAGCCAAGGATTTAGAGAATAATAGCCACAGGGCTTTGGGAAAGGGAGGCGAGTTAGAGAGGTTGATTTAAGCACAGGTACAGCTAGGAGACAACTACTGCTGAAGTTGAAAGTGTGGGGAAGAGCAGCATCTAGTGGTGAGCAGTGATAAGCTGCAGAGGGAAAAGTAGACTCAAAAAATATCAGTTACAGGACTTGGCCAGGAGCAGGGTGTGGCCTCTGCTCTATAAAAGAAAGGGACTACCAAGAGTGGGGGTGGGGGTTGTGGGGTAGCCACCGCGAAGTGTCAGTGGGGTTAAATTATTCAGACTCCATGGAAGGAATGGGCTCTAAGTCAGCCATCGAACCTGTACTGTGGTGGATCAGTGGCTTGGGGAGGGCAGGATCTTGAGTAGCAGGTGCCCTCTTGAACCTATTGGAGTTGTGGAGAGAAGGGAACAGGACCTCTACTGCAGCACTAATAAACGGAGGTGAGAAGAGAGGGGGGGGCAGTCCAGGGGTGAGATAGGAGGAGGACGGACAGATGGGGGGAGGGATAAAAGAGTGAATCAGAACAAAACTGAATTTAGCCAGGCACATTTACATGTGCTTTAGCAGCAGAGTTTTTATTTTTTTTTTGGGGGGTGGGGTTTACACAGAGTTAAGAGCAGTGACCTTAACTGCAGCCCCAGGTTAAGCTAAAATCAGAAACCCTCATAGACTTCACAGAAAAGAGAGCCCACCACTCTAGTTAGAGAGCTAAAATAGAAAACAAATGGTTTGTGGGCTAAGACACTCAGAATTGCACCAACTTCATTAAGTCATTCTAATTTGCCTAGCACTAACCTAGTTACATTACAGCAATAAATGTGCAGAAAAGTATAAATGTGCAGAAAGTAGCTTAGAAGCTAGGGACACTTAAGAATCTTCAATTAATTCAGCCTAATTAGCTTAGCACTAACCAGGTTAAAATACAGTATAAAATGTTTAGAAATGTACTTAAAAGCTAGGGACACTCAGAATTGCTCTCATTACTCTACCAAAGGAAAAGCAGGCAGAGAAGCCCTTCAGGCTAAGTTCAGCAGAATTTAAAATTAGTCTGTTCCTGGTTTTAGTGCCAACATTAAAAATTCAGTTGGCTTTTAAGTTAGTCAGATGCCACGGAAGGAATGGGCTGTGGCTCAGCCATCATCACTGTAGTGCAGGGGATCAGTGGCTTGGGGAGTGAGTAAGTAAAAGTAAGTAAGTTAGTAAAAATTTTTTTTTAAGGCCTTTTCAAAAATCAAAGTGCTGTACAGAGATAAAACTGACACTTAAAAACAATAACAATTAAAACAGTAATAAAATCGTTCTCCATATGCTTTATGAAACAGAAATGTTTTGAGCTCCGATTTAAAGCTCTCGAGGGTCAGGCATTCTCGTATCCAACGAGGTAGAGAATTCCACAGGGCAGAGGCAGCGTAGGAGAATGCACATGCTCCAGATGAATTCAAACGAATCCTGGGGATCTCTAGCAATCCCTCATTGGTGGATCGGAGTGAACGAGAGGGGCAGTAGGAAGTAAGGAGATCTTGCAGATATTGCAGTCCATGTTCATGTAGGGCTTTATAGGTCAGTAATCCGACCTTAAAGGTGATCTGCCACTGAATCGGCAGCCAGTGCAGTCCACGCAGCACTGGAGTAATATGACTATTTCTAGATATCCCAGTTAAAAGCCTGGCCGCCGCGTTCTGCACTAGCTGCAAGTGGCGGATATCAACCCCCAGTAGCCCTAGGTACAGGGCATTGCAGTAATCAAGGTGGGTGGTCACGAAGGCATGGACCAAAGTAGGAAGGTCAGCCAGAGGAACCAGGTGTTTCACCCAGGTGATATTCCTAAGATGATAAAAGGAAGGCTTGACAGTGGCCGACTCCTGGGATTTCAGGGTCAAACCATTGTCAATAATAATGCCCAGATTACACATCTGGTCTGAGGTCAAGAGCTGGACACCATCAAGCCATGGGCCTGATGGAACCCCAGCCCCACATGCCACTTTGAGGTGACCCGGGTCCACAACCAACACCTCAATCTTATCCGGGTTTAACCTCTGCCAGCTGGCACTCATCCAGTCTTTGATTTCAGCTAGACAGCTGTTAAGCATAGAGAATGCATCATCCTGTCCGGGAGTAAAGGACAAATACAGCTGGGTGTCATCTGCATAGCAGTGAAAACCCAGACTGTATCGCCTAATGATGTCTCCTAATGGCAGCAAGTAAACTCTGAACAACATGGGCACCAAGATGGAGCCCTTCGGCACCCCACAGGACAGAAAGATGGCATCACAGGAATAAATTCCAATGACAACCTTCACTATCTGGCCTGTGAGGAAAGATCAAAACCAGTATAGAACTGTACCAGACAGTCCACAAAAAAGCCGCAGGTGCTCCAAAAGCACACCATGGTCCACAGTATCAAATGCTGCAGAGAGATCAAGAAGGACTAGAATAGTATAAGCTTTTCGATCTCTCACAATAAGGAGGTCATTTAAAACCCAAGCAAGAGCTGTCTCGGTGCTATGTCTTTTCCTAAACCCTGACTGGAGAGTATCATAGACATTGTGATTCGTAAGATGGTCTTCTAACTGTATCGCAGCCACCTTTTCAGAAACCTTACCCACAAAGGGCAGGTTAGAGTTAGGTCTGAAGTTAGCTAGACAGTCTGGGTTCAAGGAAGGTTTTTTAAGGAGTACTCGAACGACTGCCTCCTTTAGGGGATCAGGAAAAAAACCCTGCTCCACAGACATCCAGACAATTTCAGTAAGGATCGGACAGATGACATCTACGCAACCTAATAATAGTGGCATAGGGCCCAGATCCAAACTACAGCTGGTTAGTCATACAGTCTGAACAATCCTCACAGTATCCATGAACTCCGGCCTACTAAAGTCAAACCAGGTAGCACTGGTGTTCATTTCCTCCTGCCGATCTCCGCAATCTCTTAAAGAGGGAGCTGGGCCAATGCCCAGCCTGATGCTGGCAATCTTATCTGCGAAGAACCAAGCAAGCTTATCACACTTTATTTGTGAAAAACCTCTTCCAGACTGCAGACAGAGTGGATTGCACAATCTGTCAACAGTCTGAAAGAGTTGAGCTGGTTAGTTCCGCGTAGCAGCAATCTTCCTGGACAGAAATTCTGCCTTCTTGCGGGTGATTGCTGATTGATAGACACCATAATGGTCCATCAATCTAAGCCTGTCAGTATCCAGGTCGGATTTATGCCAAGCCCTCTCTAGCCTTTGCCCTACTCTCCTCAGCTCCTTCAAGGACCCATCAAACCATAGGATTCTCGGGCGCTGAGTGAGTGGGCAAACACAGACAGGAGCAATTGAATCCAGGGCTTCACCCACTGCCTTATTATAGGCAAGTATGAGATCCCCTGGACCCATGCACTCACTTAAAACACCAGATAGATCCAGTGCCACCAATAGGCCCTCTGGGGTAATTCCCCTTAAAGGGCGATACTGGACCATCTCTGTAGGGGCAGGCCTATTTGGGGGTGCCCCAAAACTGAATCTTATGGTGTGATGGTCCGTCCAAGCATTTGGTTCCATCCCCAACTGCGTGACCTCCATCTCCAGTAGAAACACTAGATCTAATGAGTGACCCACTATATGGGTAGCAGAGGTAATCACCTGTGTAAGGCCCAACATAGTCATAAGTTGGAGGAGGTTATTCCCAAAGTGCGGGAGTTCATCGTTGACCCAAGCATTAAAGTCACCCAGTATTAACCACCCAGGTGACTCCAATGCCACGTCGACAATGAAGTCCACAAACTCCTTCAGGAATTCTCCACCATCGCCGGGTGGACGGTAGATGAGGAGAATCCTGAACCCTACACCTGCTCCCAGGATACACTCAAAGGATCGAGTGCGACCCACTGGTGCATCCACAAGACCCAGCTCCGATTTAAAAAAGATGGCTACTCCCCCACCCCCATGATCCAGCCTCGGGTGGTGTATCACTGAGAACCCAGCCAGAGCAGCAGATGCCAATATAGGGCCTGCATTCTCATCTAGCCAGGTCTCGGTGATGCATGCCAGGTCAGATGTTGCAACAAGATCCGCTATAATGGCGGTCTTGTTCCTAATTGACCTGGCATTACACAACACCACCTGGGTTGGATGGGTTTTCAAGCAGGATCGCAATACCTGCCAACAATTTGCAGAACCCTTGGGTATGGAAATCAGGCAGGGGAGGACCCCTCTCCTGATCCCATTTCGCTCCAGGGCATCTCCTAGTCCCCACTGTCTCTATCTGCCCACCTCTCTCCATTCTCCCACTCTGCCCAGTCCATCCACCTCTCAGACGCCTTCTCACTATCCCCAATGCATGACATCTTTTATAGACATCAGCTAATAAAGGGGGACAATGAAAAGAGCAGAGGTTCCGAAGCAGAGTGGTAGAATAACGCCTGACCGTCTTAGAGCCCTCCCAGCACATCTTAATCAAACAATCAATAAATAACCAGACAGTAAAAATTAATCAAAGTATACTATCTCACTGCAATGGTATAATTATCAATTATACAAATACATCAATATTCAGTACACAAATCAACACAGCCACACAGATATCCAATCTATCAAACCTTACTCAGTATAACAACAAATCAATTTAAATTAAACAAACAGTTATTACCACAAAAATAAAATAAATAAACAAATTATTTATACTAATAGTCCGATTAAGTCCCATAAATCCTGTAAAGAAACTAGTCCCTTTTTATCCAGATTATTTCACATGGATCACAACAGTAGGCAGCATTGTTTAAAAATGACCATTAAATGTCTTATTATTGTGGGCTAAATGAACTCTCACTTCCCCAGCCACACCAGATTTTATTCCAAGATTCTGCTCTCACCAGAAATCTTAAAAAGTATCATTAATTCATTGCCAAATTCGATGTAATAACCTTTCCAGGCCTGCAGAAATAAAAGTCCAATGTGAAGATTGCCAGGGGAAAATAGCTACCATATAGGAAATCGCCACCTCCAGCCGAGATCAGGACTGCGGCCCCCAGAAATGAAACCACCCACCAGCGGAACCCCCCGGTATGTCTAGGAGGCACTGATTACTCACGCCCACCCTTCAGCAGGCCTAGAACCAATATCACCCATCCCGAGCCCAGCCAGAGCAATGAATACCCCAAATGGCTCACCCTGCAATAGACATCCACAATTGCCCAGAATCCAAATAGCACAGGATGAAATGTAGTGATAAATCCAACCAGTACAAATATGCAGGCAGAAAATCCACTAGGTATAAACTCCCCACAGGTTCAAAGGCTCACCACTCCACATCAAATAGGTAGGACTTTAATTCCCCAGCACTCCATCTGACTTCTCTACAGCAGTCAAGGCTCCAAATCCTAAATACCATTAGATCTCTCCACTATAATTCAGCCAGGGAACAGCAGCTCTTCTTAATCCACAAAGACCATCATCATTGTAATTCAAATGAATACTTTCCCAGGCAAAAGAACACCAAACCGTATAGTTTGTGCACCACTCACTGAACCAACAAATCCATTCCACCACAGAATCAAATTTCAGCTCAAGCAGTTCCAAGGCACACAGAGGTGAAATATAGTGCGCAAACTTCAAACAGTCAAACCACAAAGTCCATACATCCACACGCTGCAAAAAATTGTCAGGAAATTCATCGTAAAAACTCCAGTGCATGGAAACAACAACGGTCTCCATGGTTGAAGATAATCCATTCCACCACAAAGTCAAATTTCAGCTCAGGCAGTTCCAAAGCACACACAGATAGAATATAGTGTACGAACTGCAAACGGTCAAACCGCAATGGTCTCTACAGTCAGGGATAATCGTCAGGCTTTACATACAAATAAAACAAAATAAAATAAATGATAAGATGTGCAGAATGGCACTAGGCAGTATCAAAGAGCTCAAAAACAAAAATAAATGAACAGAACACAGGACCATGCAGAGGCTAGCCCAGCGTGGACGCCATCTTCCGAAGGGGAGAGCAGAATCCTCAGTAGCAGGTGCCCTTTTGACCCTCTTTGAGCTATAGCTGGGAGATCAGCAGCTTGGGTACGGCAGGATCCTCAGTAGCAGGTGCCCTCTCGACCCTCTTGGAGCTGTAGCGCCTGGGATCAGCAGCTCAGGAAGGGCAGGATCCTCAGTAGCAGGTGCCCTCTCAACCATCTTGGAGCTGTAGCATGGGGGATCAGAGGCTTGGGGAGGGCAGAATCCTCAGTAGCAGGTCCCCTCTCAACCCTCTTGGAGCTGTGGAGAGAGAGAAAATGTGAGAGAATAGTCCAGAACTCTTCCTTATTATTATTATTTCATTTGCCTCCATGTTCCTTCTCAACAGTCATGGCCACTACTGCTACACCATTCCTCAGACCAGGAGTGTGGGCCAGCAACTGCATTCATAGCCAACACCAGTACCACTCTTTGGTTGGGTGGCAGGAGCTGTGAACATGAGGTAGCCGAAGCTCTATGTCACCAGCAGCTGAACACCTCACCTACCAGACTCACTTAATTCTCACTGTAGAATTCTACAACTTGCACACATCCGCTGATTGCATCGTCTACTGTGTGCATCAAAATTCATCATCCCAAAGCTCCTTCCAGGGTCATCAACCACAAGTCTTTCAGTGCTCATACCTTGACTTCCCAGTTGGCTGATCTCAATAGCATAGACTAAGCTCCCATCTCTTCCTGCTTAGAGGCTGATTTTACACTGTATTATTTCCCCTCCAATGTAAGATCAATCTGACTCATTCAAATCTATGAGTCATCGATGACACTCTTAGAAGAATCTTAGTTGCAGGGTTTTATCTCCCCTGGGTCTCAGCTGAGTTGGTTGACAGTATCAAGATTCAACACTTGCATAAAGATTCTGGATTACAAGTGAACCTAAAAAGTGCAGGTACTTTAAAATAATTACACCTTGATTCTAGCTAAGGCTGACATTACTTTTTCAACCTTCCAAGACAACTTAAATTGCCTGTCAATATCCTGGAAGTTAGTCCACTCTCTATTTAATCCCCCACATAGTCAGCAGACAGCCCTAAACCTAAGTAGTTGTTCAATTTCTGACCAACTGGAAGTTGCTACTTCTTTTGATCATTTCCCTTCATGTGCCCTCTTCCTCACCCTCAGCTCTCTCCTTCCCCCTTGTGTGCTGTATGCCTATCTTCCTCTCCCCATGACCTGCGTCTTTTCTTGTTCTTATCTCTCCAACAGCTGCTCTTTCAGTCCTCCCCCCCATTGACCTGGCTAAGAGCAATAGTCCTGTAGCCTGTGCTCCAAAATACTCCATCTTGCTACCCCTGACAGTGTGACTAGTGTCTCCTCCCTTATCAACCTGTCATTCACTAAGGTCGAGGTTCCCTGTATTTGGAAATGTAGTTCACTAAAAACTCCTCCCTAGACTGGGTGCTCTGTATAATAGTAAAACTTAGTAGTAAAATACTTTATTTTTCAACAGAATGACACTATTAGGGCCAAGCAAGCCCTATTTTCAGAACTGTCCTGATACACTTAGTCACAAAACCAGTTTACATAGGTTAGCAAAACACCTTGGAGGATGCACATCAGCTTTTAGACAAGAGAAGTACCATATTGCAAAATACTTACAATTATTACATTCAAAATGTATATCCTAAGACTGCATTCATGTCATATGATTACTTTCATATATGCCCATGAGCACAATCACCAGAATTTATCACCACAACTACTTTCAAGAGCTACCACTGTGGCCCATCCTGTAAGTGGCAAAACCAATGAATTGAAAACTAGTAGAATAAGTAAATGATTTCAATCTACAATGCACTTTAGAATGTGCATACTGTTTTACCAAGTTTTTAGTACAGGAGAAATTCTGTATCCCTTCTTCTGTGCTTCTTGCGATTGTCCTCAGAATGATCCTCCTGATGTTTGACTACAGCGATGTAATGTATTGTTCCACCCTCGTGTTTACCCACACCCTACTTTACCCCCTTTATCATTTCTTCTGACTCTTTGCTCTTCACTGTTCTCCCCACACTTACCACTGCTCTCTTTACTCTTCTCTCTCCCTTCTCCTGATGGGAGATGCCTCCTCCACTTTGCTTCATTAATATCTAAATACTATTTCTCTCACCTCATTGTTACCTTTTCTCACATCATTCTCCACACTGTACTCCCTCAGAAACTCTGATGAACACTCATTTTCCAATCCTTCCTTCCAACCTAATGCAGAACATACAAAGTAGGGAAATGAAAAATACAGAATCCAGTTCTTGGCCTTGAGTGGAAACATAGGTCCAGATTTTCAAAGGGCAGTACAGGACATGCATCTAGCCCTGTGCCACAACACTTAGTTTTTGCCCCTACACCATTCCTCTTTGCTGTAACTGCCCAATTTTACAGTCTTGGGTACAGTTGCAACAGTTTTCCTGCATTATGGCAACTTGCACCAAATCTCATGTACAAGCTCCATTAGAAATGGTCCCCAATATTGACACAAGCTAGACAACAAAATGTTGGTCTAACTTGTGTCAGTTGACACATGGGATACAAAATCCCATTAGATTGCTGCAAGCCTGCTGCACTATATCTTTGGCCCACACAGGGCTTGCAGCAATTCCATAGCACTGAAAATCCAGCCCATGGAATTAAACCCAGGCGTTGTAAATAAATCAGTCAAAATAATCCATGATAATCTGGAACCACGGCACAGCAGTTGTGTGGTATTCCTTGGGGTTTAGATGATCATGTGACACAGGTTTGTGATACACTAATATCCAACCTCACTATGCAAGTATTACTGTTTCATGTACGTGGCATACATTTTATTCAGTGGGTACCATGTTTGCGCAACGCTTGGTATACCGCATTACCAGTAAACCTTTGTGCAATTACCACTGTACTTTTGTGTGACAAGACAGTGCCTGTATTAGCATAACGACATTCCTGTATCACATGATCAAAACTCTCTAATAATAAGCTGTGATGTAGAAAAACACATCAGTAATAAGACTGCAAATGCTTTGAGTTCATATGGATATTTATGTCCCAAAAACTATATACTGATAAATTATGCTTGCAAGAGTTGAATAATGCATTTCTACAATGGCAGCTGATGGCAGAGCCTGTACAAGACTTAACTAACCTTTTGCATAATTGCATAAGCAAATGTGTACTGGAAAGAGTCTCTGAACTCCAGTTCCCAATACTGTACCTAAAACAGAAATGTGCAAAGCATCCTACAATTCAGTAAACCAATAAACCCTTTTATTATTCATAAGATGGATACCCAGTAATGCATATCTTCTCTATCTTGTTAATGCCTGTTTTGTTTTTATGATTTTTTTTTTTTTTAGCTTTTCCCTTTCCATTTCATTTCATCTCATCTCATCTTCATGTGCCAGTCCCTTTCAAGATGATGGACAAGGAAAGTCATGACTGAGACAGCTGAAGGCACAATGCAACCAGAAAGACAAACAACTGGTTCATTTCCTTTATTTTTGTGTTGTGCTTCTGCCTTCCATTTTTATGTCTCTTCAAAGAGAGCTGCATGGCTTCAAAACAACGCTCTTGCTAAGCTTACATTCCAAAACTGGTAACTTACCAATGTCATGATCCCTCTTATGTCTGTTGCTTATATAAGATGTTTTTATACAAACTGTTATGAATTCATTGATGGCCCTGAGACATGTCACTTTAACTATAACCAGCACCAACCCATGCACATTTAAACATATTTCACTGTACGCTTTAGGCTTCAAAGTCAATGTAACACCTCTGGTTAACTGCTAATAATGCTTTTGTATACTATAGTCTGTTGCTGATATTGTTTTGAGGTAGTGAGTCAATTACGAGCATGTCATTACATACACTGATGTGACAACAATGAAATATGTGACTGTAAATTGATTTTATGCACATACACCAGAAACAAGTATTGTGCTGATAGAAAATGTCTTATTATTTACAGAATAACACTAAAATGTATTTAGGAACAGTGAGAAATCTCTTTGGACCATATTCGAATTTCATGGCTAAATGCAACTGAACATTAATCTTTATATGAGTTCTTTGTCTTGGGTTGTAGCATAAAACAAGCCTATTGTTGGGCACAAATGCCAGGGGAGTACAAAATGCAGATTAAAGCTTCAGGAAATGGAGAACTAAGTGTGAAGGATGACAGAAAAATCATGTGGTTTGAAATTGCTGCAGCCTCTCTTTCTCTCTCTCTCATTCCAGTCCATGGCTCTGGTAGTTCAGAGCAGAAACCTAAATCACTGTGCTGTTACTGGTGCTACATCTGATGATAACAGTTGTGGAGGACTAAATTATCAGTACTCAGACATTAAAGCCATCTTTAAAATAGTACTGCATCAGTTTTTTGTCTTTTACTATTAAATTCAGATATAGTAGCAATTCCTTGTCTACATAGGTTCTGTACAGAATACAAAATGCTTGGCATGAAATACTTATTAATTACAGGACAGGGAACAGGTTTGAATGAGTGTCCCAGGGTAAGGCTAACAGAAATTTGTGCTCATATTACCCAAATCATTAATGCAATGTTTTAGCAATTATTATGGATAAGGTCAGGCCCATTTGTGGTAGACTACCATAGGAGTAAGAGAATCACTCAGTGGGAGTCATTTGGGGAAGGTCACAGGAAGGCCACTTTAAAGAAAGTTTTATATCTTCTTTGATTTTGTTGTACTTAATTCTGACATAAATTCTGTGTTTTTATTCCTATCTAGTATTCTGGCTTCATTTTACTAGGATACATTTTTAAATAAAAGTTACTGGCAGTTTAAAGTTGTTTAGAACAACATATGGAAAACTACTCCTACAAATTGTGTTTAAATTCCTAATAACGAGACTGTGGGATGGTATTTTGACTGGTTCCACCACAGTGATTTGACAGGAATCTTGTTGAGCGCCTCTACAGCGACAGCACAATGCTGACAGTCGGCATTGAGCTGTTGCACCCCCGAGTCTCTAAAATACTCAACTCCAGGTCGGAGTTGTTTCGGGGAGGGAGCACATGTCCCGGTGAAGTCGTGTCACTGTCCCACGTGACCATTACAGTGAAATATTGGTTTTGTCCCTGTAACGGTCTTCACAGTCGTAGTTTTTTATCGTAATGTCGATATACCTTTTGACTCACTTAATGGGCTTAATTGTTGGACAAGTGTGTTTGCTGCATCTGATTTCTGAAAGAGAATCAGCAGTAAGGTTACAAAGGCTTCAGGCAACAGAGTGCATACAGATTGAATTTAAAAGTCTGAAACAGAGGGGTGTGGCTAGCGCACTGTATAGATGGCAGTCTGATTCTGACTCTCCTTTCCTCCCGACAGCAATCTACAGGCATCCGTTGCCCTCACAATCCTTTTTCACTTAATTTTTGTGGGGTCTTAAAGGACTTGCTCTTAGATATCATTTGGGCTCTTACAATCTGCCGCTAAACCAGTTTTTTCAAAACAGTACCAGAGTCTGTCCTTCGCCATCAGCAGGAATGACCTGCTTTCAGGTTGATATACATGGTGATGGTGCTGAAAGCAAGCATGGGTAAAACTGAAGAGATGTTTTCCTAACTACTGAATGAGCTTCAAGACATTAAATGTAACTCAACCTTATAATCTGAGCAGTTAGAACACCTCTCAACCAGAATGACAGTGACTGAGCAACAATTGTCCCTTGTAGAAGAATCCTGTCATGAACTATGCACCATACTCAGGGGAGCAAGAGAAAAAACATACAGACCTTACGATCTAAGCTGGATGACCTTAAAAACCATGGTTGTAGAAATAACCGGAGGTTTATTGGCCTCCCTGAAAAAGTTGAACTGGGTGATACTATTGCATTTTTGAACCATGCCCTGCCCTCTATTCTGAAACTCCCAGGGGACACTAAGTTTCAGATAGGGAAGGCTCACCATTCGCTGGCCCCACTGCCCAAGTGCAGTGAGAACCTGAGGCCTATAATAGTGAGATTCCTTCACTTCCATGTAAAGGAAGTTGCTCTCCGTAGTTCCCATGAACTAGGCATCCTGGACTGGCAAGGCCATAAAATGTTGGTATTTAAAGACCATTCACCATACGTTTTACCAAGGCCTGCCAGGCCTTACACAGGCTGGGGTCTCCTTTAACCTCCAGTATCTGGCCTTGCTGTAAATCCTGCAAAATATGGTTACTATGATGTTGCACACTCCGGAAAATACTAAGGACATTATCTGGACCAACTGGCCTAATGCCTTGCTGCCCTCAAACCCTCATGCTCGACAAAGAGAGGAAGATGACCACTCACCCGCCCAAATGGAGTCAAGCCTGGCTCCAGCATCAGATCACCCTCCAATTAGGACCATGCAGATGACACTGGAAGATCTCTGGATGATGCCCCCAAGCAGAAGCAGCATAACTAGCACCATAATGGCAGTAGAAATCCTTCCAGTCACATGCATGACAGATCCTACAGCAATAGTCATAGTCATAGCCATAGTGAGCATTTTGATGACACTGAAGGGGAGCCCTCTCTTCTGGCTAACAATCAATATGCTCCCCATGCTTCTGGAGGCCTTCACAGATGTTTCTCCCATGAGGACTGAGGCTCCGACCCCAACAAAGGCCCCAGCCATATCGAGGACTCAGCACCACCTTCTACCTGAGTGCAGTAGGACTTCAGAACTGCTTCAGTGCCCACTTCACCTTGGCCCTCCCTGGTAGCTCCTGAACACTCTACCATGCCAGGGAGACAATGGAAGAACTCTGCAACAGCACCCACCTTACACCACCCCACCACCTCAGTGCTGCCTTGAGACTGCTGTCATGGTAGGACTGTTTCATGGTTGGTACCGTTGGGATTCCGACCATCTCTGCTGTTTCAGGTGAGGGGCTGGTTTCCAGTGCCACAATTTCCAGCTGGGAGCAACAGTATTTGGCTTTCACCTTACTGAGAGTACTTGCAGTGATTTACTCCTGTTTTCCATTTCAGGTTTTATGACACTGATTGTATATGGACCCTATTATTTGCAGGTGTGCTTCTGTTTGGAGGATAGCATAGGGTTGAGGAGGATGCAGTCTCATTTCTACAAGATCTGTTTTCTGCCTTGGGGCTTTAATAGGGGGTGATAGTGGTTACAACCAAGTACACCAGGCATAATTCAGGGCCATGATCTATGCTGCTCATGGACTCCTAGGAAGCCTTGCCCCCTCCTCACTGTTTTCCCTACTGTGCTGTTTACTTGTCAACCCCAATGCTAGTCTCATAAAAGCTGCCCTTAGCCTATAATGGCCCTGGTAATGCTCCTGTCACGGGGGTGAACTACTGCCTAGTCTCTCACCATGCCCTGGGTCCACAGCTCCCCCTTGGTGCCCCACAGTTGATCTTCCTGTCTCCTGAGGTCTCAGCATCCTGCAGAGCAGTTACAGGTGCACAATATTCTACTGGCTGCTGCTATATAGAGGTGGACAGAGCTGGACACATACAGGATCCCTATATAATAAACCTTATATTTATGGTCTGGTGTTGTGGCACTACTTACTACCACCCCTGGGACAACCTCTCCCTGTATGACCTACTCTCACTCACAGTCTCTTCTTCCTTTCTGTACTTAAACCTTTTTGGGGTACCTTGACTCCTCCCCCTCCTCTACTCCATGCCATCGGCTCTCAAGATGTGTGACTGTGGCCATCTAGCATACTTGCCTGTTGTCCTCAAATGTTTGGTCACCCTAGCTCAGCTAGGACATACTGCCCTCACCTGTCAGTGTGCATCCACTAACCACCAAATACAGGATCTCCTCCTCCTCCACCCTGGTGTTTGAAAAGCACTATTTTGGTGTACTTTTTTAAGAACTGGCATAGTGGTCTGCCAGAGTGAGATCCTTGCACATAGTGCCACTATGCACGATGTTCTTCCTTAATGGCACAAAAGGAGAGCTGCCAAATCAAGCATAATATCAATGGGCTCAGTATCCAAAGCACACTGGGAGCCCGGTCAAGGCCTGCTCCATCAGCTCTTCATCCTAGCTCTCCTTCCCCTCCCCCCCAACAGTCTTACCCCAGGAGGCCAGTAACTAGTTGCCACTGGACCTTGTCATTTGCAGTTCATGCCTTTTTTTTTCAGCTGGCTTTGTGATTGGTCCACCATCCCTGCCACCTAACCCATCCCCTGGGACTTACCTGCTGCCTTCACTGGAGTACACCCTAGATTACCCCCCCCAGGATAGGGCCACTCCCACTACTCTCTGAACAGTACCACATGGTGATCCAGTGGCAGAGTGCCTCAGCCAGGTGCATGGGGCTTGATGGGGAGCTGGACGTCCTCCATGCCTCAGCCATTTTTTTTCCCTATTGTTGGGAGGTGTGGCATACAATGATGTAAGGGCACATATGTGCTAATGTCTGGCACACCTCCCCACCCAAACCTCAGCCGTGATAAACCCGGTCTCGCCAGGGGTCAGTCAAGCACCGAGTGCTACCCCACTTCCCCCCAGAGCAGGAGAGCAATCTGTTGGGTGCTCGATCCTCCTCCCCCTGGCTGATGCTCTGATTCCCTGGGCTCGCATCCAAACCTGAGTTGTCGGTGAGGCAGATGGAAACCTAGCTGCTGTGCCAGCAGGCCAGCTTATTTGCGGTTCATGCCTAACTCCATATAGCATCCCTCTCCAGGATCCCCAGGCTCTTCAGTTCCCTTCCTCTGGGTGATGCTATTTGGTGGTGCTAAAGCTCTCAGTTTTCACCTAGCTGTAACACATTGTAAGGATTTTTGGTTGATTTTGCAATAGATGTTTTGGTGGAGAGGTTTGGAACACCAGACCTCCTTCTTCTCTGTTGGTCTGCCTTCCTCCAGCAGTCATCTATTTTCATAGACGTTAGCTCCCCATGTCAGTAGCCAATCAGCCTCTCAAGGCTGACTTGCCTCCCCTCACAGGTATGTGAGGTGAACCTTGGGTATGGACCCTGCCCATTTCTTATCCTCAAACACACTTCCTTATTTCTTAGTACTATTTTTGTTATGTTCTCATTTAGGCTGATGTTATTGGTTAATATGTTGATGTTTAAGTTCTATTTTGCTTATTGCATTTCAAAGTGTTATATGTTTACAACCCTAAACACTACTGAAAGTAACATAAAGGTGGTGCAAGACAGCAATGGATTTGACTGGCACATAGATGACCTCAGTTTTATACCCATTTTTGGTGTGCCAAGAACTCAGTACCTGCTTGCCATGTTCCAGGTCTGCAGTTATAAGCCTTCCCCTATTGCACCATGACAGTGGCTGATCCCTGTTGTCACAGCTGGAATGTTAGGGGACTAAATTCCCCAATTAAATGCAATCAGGTCCTGGCCCAGCTTCATAAACTTAAATCACAGGTGGTCCTCTTACAAGAAACTAAACTTATGAGTTTGAAGCCCAGAAGCTTCAAAGGGGCTGGGTAGGTTTGGAGGTACATAGCACAGCCCACTCCAAAAATAGGGGTGTCTCTTTTCTTATTCATAAGGATTTACATTGGTCACTCATTAAGTCTGCTACTGATACTGATGGTAGATGGGTTCTAGCACAGCTTGACACCTTCAGGGCCACTGGTTATCCTAAATTTATATGCTCTGAATAATGACTCGTCCTTGTTCTTTCGTAACTTAGCTTAGGAAGTCTAAACTTTTGCAGACCCCCAAATCCCAGTGCTAATTGATGGTGGCTTTATTTATTTTACTTATTTATTTATTTATTGAAGGTATCAGAATTACAATCCTTTGAGTCAGAGACTCCTTTTCAAAGGCTTCATGTCAGAAAACAACACAATGACATTACAAGTATAATATATGTAGGTAACATGATGGTACTAAAAATGGGTACAAAAAGAGTATATTCAAAACAGACAAAATGGGTAAAATAAGAGTATATGCAATTGTCGCAACAGATAGGTGAGGTTCCAAATTATATAATAGGAAGTAGGTAACACAATATATATAAGGTAGAAGGTGAGATGTGCAGTAAGGGAATAGCGGGACTGAGGACAAGGTAGGGAGGTGGGAGAAAAGAAGGATGCAGGGATGAACCCGTTGTCATACTGGAGGGGAGAAGGAGAGAGTTGTAGGTCAGGAGGCCTGTGATAGAGGATTATGTAGGATGAAGTTCATTGTTAGGAGGGAGGGGGAGTGGTTGGGGGGCTAGAGGCAATTGCAGGGGCCGGAGATGATCAAGTGTGATTGGAGCAGTGATTTAAAACAGCCAATCCTAGGTTTGAGGGAGATGTGTGGAGAGAGGAAGTTGAGCCAGGTAGGGGCATGATAGAGGAAGGAGCATTGGCCAAGGGAGTTTTTTTGGCAAGGCACTAGATAGGTTGGTTTGAGTGAGCTATGGGTGGACTTAGTGGTGGTCGCAAGTGGCAGGAGGGAGGAGAGACTAGAGGAAGTTAGGCCAGCAGTGACTTTTTTAGCCAGGAGGCAGGTGTGGTATTGGAGTCTTCTGTCGAAGTCAAGCCATTCTGATTGGCTGTAGAGGGTGCAGGTGTGGGTGGTATTGGGACAGCCTAGGGATAGGTGGCAGGCCTTGTTTAGGGCAACCTTAACTCTTTGTAGGGCAATATTATCAGCTGCACTGTAGATCAAAATGCTGTAATCGATGATAGATAGGACAGATGAGCAAATGGTTAGTTGGAGGGCTTCTGGAGGTAGGCAATCCTGATGGCAATAGAGAAGACTGATACGGGATTTAGCAGCAGTGCAGAGGAGGTGGATGTGTTCATGGAAGGTAAGAGAAGAGTCAAAAGTAACTCCAAGATACTTGAAAGTACTGACTTATTCAAGGGGGAGAGAGAGGGCGGTATAGACAGGGAGGGGTGAGTGTTTGAGTTTGCTGTGGTGTTGTGTGAAAAGCAGCACCTTGAATTTTTTTGGGGTTCAGGAAAAGTTTATGACTGGAGAACTACGACTCAGCTACAGTAAAGGTGGCCTGGAGTGAGCATTCCAGGGATGCAGGGTTGGTGTGGGATGTAAAGAGGATGGCAGCGTCCGCATACAGTAGGATGCTTTCAGGGCAGGTCTTGGGTAGGGTGTTCAGGAAAAGGCTGAATAATTGAGGCCCAAGGATGGACCCCCGCAGTACTCCTGAGCAAACAAGAAGGGGTGACGAGAGGGTGGAGCTGATTTTGACCCTTTGTGAGCAACCCATTAAATAGTTTCCAAATCAAGAGTTGGCATCCTGGGAGAGGCCAAGATGGGAGAGAGTAGAGAAAAGGAGGGTGTGATTGATGGTGTCAAATGCTTTATATAGGTCCAAGAAGACAGCACCAGTCAATTGACCTTTGTCAAGGGCCATGTGGATGTAATTGGAAAATTCCAGGAGGGCCGTGGAGGTACTATGGCCTTGCCAGAATCCATGTTGTTCAGGGATAGGAGATTATGTTTGATGAGGTACTCAGTGAGTTGGTCCGAGATGATGCATCCTAGGGCCTTGGGGGGGATGGAAATGGGGTGATAGTTGCTGGAGCTGAGGCAGTGTCCTGATTTGAGTATGGGGTAACGATGCCCATTTTCCAGGTGGAGGGAATTTACAGAGTCGGAGTGAGAGGTTAATGAAGCAGGAGAGGGGGGAGAGGACATTATCTAACACCAAGCCCAGTATCCAAAGATCAAGTTAGTCACTGCTGTGATGGGAGACACTTAGGGCTTTAAGAAGGCAGGGTTTAATTTCCTGTGGGGTGAGGACCCAGAAATGAAAGGGGCAGTTTGCCAAGGGGGGGAGGGGGGTGGTAGGGTGAAAGAAGTCTGTGGAAGGACGGAGCTAAGGTTGGAGAATAAGGTGTTGAAGATGTCAGTGATCAGGTCTGTGTCATTAGTGATGGACCCATTCACAGTGAGTTGGGCGGGGGGTGGATTTGCCATTGAGTGATTTCATATTTTCCCAGAATTTGCAACCAGAAACCCAGGATGAAATAAGGGTGGCCTTATAGTGTTCAACCTTGGTCTTCCGGATGGCCCAGGTACACTGATTCTGGGCAGCCCGGTACGCTTGGCAGTCAGCTGGGCTACCAGAATCAAGGGCTTTTTTCCATAGGTCGTCACACTGCCACAAGTTGTCCAGGATGGATGAAGAGATCCTGGGGGTGTCAAACCCTTTGACCATCTTCTTGGTGAGGGGGACTAATCTGTTACAGGCCTCATTAAAGATGCGAGTGAAGAAGTCTAGGGCTGCATCAAGGTCCAGAGAGCAGAGGAGGGGAGAAAAGTCACAGCAGGAGAGATAGACTTTCTGGTGATTTAACATGCTGGGTCGGAGCTGTCTAGTGTGGATAGATTTCGGAGGTGGCTTCTTTATCAGACAGGACCGGGTGCAGAGAATGGGGGAGTGATCGCTAAGCCAGTCAGAGAGGACCGAGATGTCTGTGAATTTGTGGGAGCAATTGGTCAAGACTATATTCAGTAGGGTGGTGGTGCCAGTTTTGTGATTGAGGCAAGTGGGGCAGGTAACCAGTTGGGCTATGTCAAGAGCTCCAAGGGTATTGTGGTAGTGGAGGCTGAGGGGGAGAGCCAGTTTATGTTGAGATCACCTATTAAGATTAGCTCAGCTTTGGGGGGAGCTGGGAGAGATATTCAATGAGAGAATGGAAGGTGGGTTTCTGGTCCTATGGGGAATGTAGACCACAGTGAGAATTAGCGGGGCCTTTGAGGGGCCAAGGGAGATATTGATGGATAGGGCTTGGACACTGTTGGCAAGTTGTGGAGTGGGGAGAGCATGCACATTGAAGAAATCATGAAGATAGATGGCACAGTCACCCCCGCATTTGCCCAGTCTGTCGTTGCAGTAGAGCACATATCCCGGGATTGAGATAGAGGAGTCTGGGATCGATTTTCCACTAGGGTGAGGAAGTCAGGTTGGTGCTGGGCTATCCAGACCTTAAGATCAGTAAGTTTTTTGGGGAGACTGCAGATGTTAATGGAGGCAATGCACAGCCCGGATGCTGCAGCATTAGGTTGGGCACAGGTTGCAAGGGGTCCGGGCTTTGGGTGGATGTTCCCTGATATAAGGAGGAGCAGGGAGGGAGTCCTGAGGAGCTGCCAATGTAGGGCATTTCTGTGGGTGGATGCAGTAGTATGAGTAGTGGCTGGTCGGGGGATAGGTAGGGATAAGGTAGGGCCTGAAAACTAGGGCTGGTGAGGACAAAAGTTAGCCAGGTATGGCCACAGAATGGGAAGGGGGAGGGCTGCTGGGGAGGGAGAATGAAGAGGGTTGCATGTGGGTATATTGTGTGGTGGGGAGATAATGGGGTGGCTGGGGGAACAGAGAGGAAGGCAAGGAGGATGAGGACAAGAGGAGCAAGTGAGGCAGGGAGAGAGGCCATGGTGGAGCTTTCTCCTAGGCCTTATACTAATGACTCAAACTCTTAGTTTAGAAAAGCCTAGGACTCAAACTTGTACACAGGGCAGCTGTCGAGGGTGAGTAATGCTGTAGGAGAAAAGTGGTTATTACTATGGATGGAGGTAGTATAACTCATTAGAATTTTGGTTTGCATCTGGCAGTAGCTTTGTTAAGAGTGATCCGAGTATAGCAGCCACAAGGGTAGGAAAATATAGCTTGCTGGGGGACAGTCAGCTGATAGGTTCTATGCTCACGTGACCTGGGCTCTATATTAAGTGGACCACCAAGGGTGGTGGTGGGGGCAGTGGGTTAGCTGATGCACAGCGTCGGTGGAGCAATCCTTTCCCTGAGCCAGCAGCTGTAACCGACGTGAGTAGTGCCATACCTTCTTGCTGGGTGGTCCATGAGCGGATCGGGGGAAGGAAGCTTTAAGGGCCCTCACAACCTCCTGGGCTGGCCTGGTGAGCTGTGGAGAGAGGAGCAGAAAGTGAGTGCTTTAAATAGCAGGGACGGGGGGGTGGCTTAATAGGGGGAAGGACTGGATTAAATTAATTTAAGAAGAGCCATCGGGGACAGTGCGACTTGGGAACTTGCTTAATAGACGAGCCAGCACAGGGTTAAGATAAATAGTTAGGAACCATACGGGTGCAGGAATTATGTGAGTTAATTAGAACTAGCCTGACGATATGTAGTACTGGGCTATAACTAAGTCTAAAAGTAATAAAATGTGCAAGTACTACAGTGAATTTGTGCTCATTCCAGCTAGAGAATATGTTTTAAAGGTGCCTCAGCAAAAGGGAGAATTAATTTTTGAGGTGGTGTTAAAGTAAATGTAAATCTGCAGTAAATCCCAAGGTAGGGGACTGATCTTAAAGTGATGGTAATTAGATCCAAAAACCTGGCAAACAACTACACAATTCTATCAACATCCTTGACCTTAAAGTAGCAATTAATTTAGTGAGAAAACAGAGGTAGCACAGTAGGAAATATAGCTACACAATTCTATCTCCAGCAGTATGATGACTTAAAGTCTGCAAACAGTCCCGGTTTGAATTTAAAAATTTGCGCCAAAATCCTTTCCCTGAGCAAGTGGCTGTAACCGTTGGGTGTAGTGCTGTACCTTCTTGTTGGGTGGTCCATGAGTGGATTGGGAGAGGGCAGCTTCAACGGCCCTCATGACCTCCTGGACTGGACCGGCGAGCTTCTTGCTGGGTGGTCCACAAGTGGATCGAGGGAAGGCAGATTCAAGGGCCCTCACAACCTCCTGGGCTGGACAAGTGAGCTTCTTGTTGGGTGGTCCATGAGCGGATCAGGGAGGGCAGCTTCAAGGGCCCTCATGACCTCCTGGACTGGACCAGTGAGCTTCTTGCTGGGTGGTCCGCAAGTGGATCAAGGGAGGGCAGCTTCAAGGGCCTTCACAACCTCCTGGGCTGGACCAGTGATCTCACTTTAGACTCTACTTTGGACAAGAGCAACAGTAAGCCTGAACCTCATTCTAGGGCAGTTCAAGCTGTTTTACAATGGCTCCAGAACTAAGCCTTTATGGATGCTTGGTGACAGCACAACCTGTGAACTAGAGACTACACATCAACCCTTGGTCAATGGCACATTTAGCTGTCTCAACATTTGGCTCTTTTCCCCAGATTTATGCCTTTGGTTACTGTGGTGGCTATCAACCCACTGCTCATTTCAGATCATGCTCCTGTCCAAATAGACTTGCTACTTGGTAGCACCCCACAGTGTTCCCCTAGCTGGTGGCTAGGCCCCCTCTCTTCAAACCTGGAAACAGGTAAGCAAATGGTTAGGATTCACTCTGACCCATCCAGTTCTTACCCCAATATGGGGCAATCCTGAAATCTGAGTAGGTGGGACACCACTCAACTGGGTTGGCTGGAAGTGACAGGGCATTCATAACCTGTAGATCTGTTCATTCCATAATCAGTCACTTTGAAGTCATTCCAATGACTTTAACTCAACTATAATCTACCCAGGACAGACTTTTGGTAATACCTACAATTGTGCAGTGCCCTACAGCCCTTTCTCAATAAACTTTGAACCTTTCCTACCCCTTACCCCATGTATCCAGTGCCTAAATCGCTTGCTGCTAAGTCAGGGAAAGCCAGGCTAATTATACTGGTGCTGTAGCATCAGTATAGTTAGGGTTGAGGGATGACTTCTATGTTAAAGCCCATTTTTTGTACTTTAATAACTTTGCAATAGTTCAACATATTTGTAAGGCATTTTGCTTGCATAACCTCGTGGGGTAGGTCTGTTGATGTTGCAAATTTTGTTTGAATCAGTCATGTGGTTTCTGAGATACAGAGTCTGACAAATTGTTTAAATTTACTTTTTTTTTGCTGTTTCTTGTCCACCTGTATCTTAGAAATTGTTTTAAATGGGCTGGCCCGGTGGCACTGAGGGCTGAGGTGCTAGACGTCTTACCTCGCGTCATGCTGGCTGCACCCCGCAGTTCAGGCACGGATGGGTCAGCTGGAGTTTGGCGGGTGGAGAAGGATTGCTTCCCCAGGACTGCTCTCCTTCTCCAGGGAGGTGGGGTTAGTAGTGACACGCGATTGCCGGCCCCCTAGCAGAGGCTGGGTGGTGGCACGTCAGCACTATGAATGTGGGAAGAGACTGAGGTAGGTGCTTGGCAAGGGTGCGCAGGGATGTGTGTGCGTTACTGCCGATGGCACCATTGCATGCCACAGCCTCTCGGGGAAGTAAGGAAAAAAGTGAAAAAGGGAACCCTCTGTGTGAATGGTGATTGTTCCCCTCTACATTGGCCCAGGAAGGCACCTCCCCAAACACTACATCCAGTCTGATGGGTTGAGTCGCTCCCCACCCCCTGCCACAAAGGATAAGTCATGGGGTTAAGGGGAAGGGGTCTCATACCATGTGCAGGTGCAGAGGGGACATCAGATGTGTAGCAGAGGACTCTGGGGAGAAAAGAATAATTGTAAAAAAAAAAAAAGAAATTGTTTTAAATTGTGATCTGAAATGTTCAGGGCCTTTGCCTCACAGATGTGACTTTTGAAGGTTTGGTGAAAAAATATTAATCAGTTCCAAAGTTATTAAATGTTGAAATTCCCATTATTTTCAATGGAAAATTATAGATGTTCAGCACAAAAAAGGATTCCTTGTTGCTGGCACATAATCCCTTTTCGCAGACGGGTCATCCTGTGTCGCAGGTGGGAAATCCTTTTTTGAGCTGCTGCCATTTTGTTTGGCAGTTAGCAAGAGAAAGAAAACACATAAAATTGAATGGATTTGAAAACGCAAACATCAGAACCTAGCTAAACTGGACCGATTTAGCTACATGTGGATGTTTGTTTTTTAAAATGATGGCAATAAATACCTTTTCTGGGCACCCGAAATCCATGGTGCCCAGCTTAGCAAGAGGAGCGCTTCCCCAGCGTTCTCTGTATGACAACAGCAGTAACTTCTTGACTTCTGCAGCTGCAGCTGAACTCCTGCTACCAACTACAGTGTGATCTGTGAAAAACTGTTCATGTGGTGTTTGCTGCTCCCCCCACACTCCATTGCCTGTCCCTGGTGTCTAGTGGCAGCACCCCTCCACCCATCGGTCACTGACCCCATTATTTTTCTTTATTACCACCCCCCCCCGTTGTCTGATTGGCTTTCCCATATCTACCAAATATGCCCCTGGTAGTCTAGTGGTGCCTCCCCCCTTCCCCGATGTCCAATCGCTGTCCTCATATGAAAAAAATAAATCCTGGTAGTCTAGTAGTCCCTCCCCCTGATGTCCAATGTCTGATAGTAGTCCCCATTAAAAAAAAACAGCATAGTAATCTAGGAAACCATCCCCTGATGTCTGATCACCATTCTGGTATTAAAAAAAAATACCTGGTACTCTAGTGGGCCCTTCCCCCTCATGTAAAACTAAGAGAAATCCCTGGTGGTCTTGTGGACCTCCCATCCCCCACACCCTCAGAAATAGTCACCCACCACCCCACTCCCCCACTTCCCTCTCCCGTTCGGTGACCAGTACAGCCCTCCTCTCACCTCCATGGCTGGCCACCAACTGAGCTAAGAATGAGCGCTTAATACAGTAGGTGTTTATTTATAGCTCAGTCTGCAGCCAGCCATGGAGGTCAGAGGAGGGCTTTGCTGAAAATTATAAATATCTACTACATACCACTGTATGACGGAGACTACTGGTAAAAAAAATGTACGGTATGGTGCAGAAAGTGAATAATAAACTGCTATAGAAAAAAATACAAACTTTACACTGTATTTATTTTATTTTTATCCAATACTTTCAGTTGGACTGAATATATATATTAAACAGTGCAATACAGCTAACTGCAGAATGACAGTGCACATGACCTTCAAATGCTTGCACTAGTGAGCATGTGCATTTCAATACACTGAATCAGATTTGTGGCTTGCATGTTTACATGCAGAGGAATTCTGACTTGGAAAAGAAAAACCTAGGCTTAACAAATAAATTTCACAAAGTAATCGGAAATCGTTATTTTGTGGATTTCCCCTGTTTACATGCAATGGGATTTCTGACTCAAATGTAGTTGCTGAATCAGAATATAGAGTATTCCGTTTCCAACCAGATTCGAGTCATCATGTAAATGTGGTGATTGTTTTTACTGGGGATGGCGATCAGACATCGGAGGGAGGTGGGAGGGACCACTAGGCTACCAGGAATTTTTTTTCCCCCCAAGGAAATGGTAATCGGACATCGAGGGAGGGACTTCTAGACTACCAGAAACATTTATTTTACTTATAAGGGATGGTGATGGGACATTAAGGGAGGTGGAACTACAACACTATCAGGGACATTTTGAACATTACTTTAAATGGGATTGACATGAAACAGGATCCTTTATGGTGCTTTCCCATTCACTACAATGGCATTACCCCAATTTAGGATCCTGTTTTGCAAAAGGATCCTTTATCATGCGTTCCCATTGACTACAATGGGAAAGCAAGATAAAGGATCCTTTTTTTTGCAAACCAGGATCCTATTTTGTCCTGTGGTTCAATGTATTTCAATGGGGTTTTCAACTTTGGTTCATAACTTCCTAACTCAGCCATATCTTAACATTTTGACCCCAAATTTTCAACATAGCCTTTTGGAGACCCAACCTCATGAACAATATGATTGTCGTTATGCAACTCCAGTCCAAAAGTTGATTTTGTGGTCTCTAGGCAAATTCACCTTTCAGTTGAGAGTTATAAATTTTTCTGCCCTTGTTCATGAGGTGGGGTCATAAGAAGGCTATGTTGTAAATTTGGGGTCAAAATATGTAAAAATGGCAAAGTAATGACCATTAATTGCAATTTCGCTATGCACAATTGTAACTTTGGAAATTTTGAATATTTTTACCCCAGATTTTCAACATAGTCTTCTTATTACTCCATCTCAAGTATGTCACAGCTACCATTTTTCAAATCCTGGCCAAAATGTGTTTTCACTCCTGTGACATGGAATGGCTTTGCACTTGTGCAGAATTACGTTTTGGCACCAAGTACATGATCTGGGAAAATAAGATGGCTGTGCTGACAATTTGGTCACTGTTGTCCTATAAATAGAAGTGCAGGGCCCAGAGGACCCTGTACTTTTACAGCTACATACATATATGTATCTATGGATGGATGGGAGTGCAGGGCCCAGAGGACCCTGCACTCCAACAGGAAAATAGGGATACAATCATACTATCTCAAAAAGTAAGGAAATAAGTTGCAAAAAAACTCTGTTAATGCATCAGTTAGGGTTAAAGTGACAAAAGTAAGGGAATGTGGCATTAGGGTTTCCAACCCTCACACCCCACCCCCACCCAGCACACACCAACAGTCATTGGAGCTGTGCCATGGGGTCGTCAGCCCTAATGCTCAACCCATTCTCCTATACTGTACCAATCTCAACTTATTTACTTATAAAATGGAGTGATTGTTAGGGCTGATGAACCCAAGGCACACCCCTCCAACACCTGTTGGTGTGTGTAGAGTGGGGGTTGGGTATTAGGGTTAGAAACCCTAATGCCACATTTCCCTACTTTTGTCATTTTAACCCTAACTGATGCATTAACAGAGTTTTTTTGCAACTAATATATACTCATATCTGAGACTGCCTCCCTGACCAAAATGCCTATGCTAGAAACTACTGGTCAAAAGCCCTAGGTCACAGTATCACTGAGGAAGAATGGCTAAAGTGCTAGAAAACAGCCCTTAACCCACTTAAGGACCCAAAGAGTCAGCTTCTTCATAATAAAGTCGTATACTGCTGGTACCATACCCCTGCAGTGCTGTATGCTGCTCATCTTATACCATGAATCACTGCTAGAGGTGTAACCAACTCAATGGGGATCTTTTCCATCTCCTATGGAGTTGCCTAGCCCTTAAAAATGACTGGTCTGTGATCTAGAAAACCATGTCTAGGATACTGCATGCCCCACTCCCCTTCTCACTGGGACTTTTCTTCATTGGCTCCACTAGGGGAACCTTACACTTTAATAAGACACAAATGGACTTAGTGATTCATGCCAGTGTAGTGGCTAAACATCTACTCTTGCATGGATGGCTCTCTAATAAAGTACCTCCACCCTCTGAATTTTTGGCTGAATTCTCATACCTTGCCACATATGACTGCATGTCACACATTGCCAGTCATACCCTGCACCGCCACTCCTCCACCTGGGGTCATTTTTATACTTATCTACACTCATTTACCCCAGGATCATCTACTAAGCCCCCCCCCAACGTTTACCCCCAGGCAGGAAATTGGGTGACCGACTTAACCCATGCAACCACCTACTTACTTGCTTCATCTAGAGGTCATCTTCAATTGACTTCCTTGTAGTCACCTCCCAGATTAATTTTCTTTCAGCACTTTAGGGTCTTTTCCATACTGTATAGCACTCAAGTTCTGTTGTACATAGTTTTGTGAGTTTATATTTCTTTCCAATGAATGACTATCCTGGTAGTGTCATTTCACTACACAGTAGCTATATATTATGTATGCTGATATTCTTTGGCCTTTCAGTAGATGGGATGGCACCCTTGATGGCAGCAATATGACTTCACTACATCCTATCTATATGTTATTTTCCCTTGTTTGATTATATGCCTCAGAGTAATAAACATTCACTCCTGTATTTTGCATTTCTATGGTGGTACTGGAGATGTGTGCATATTATTTCTGGTGTGTTACTTATGTTGTATTACCTAAATCTTTGAATAAAAGTTTTAACAACAAAAAAGTCTAAAACAAAAGCTGGTAAAAGATGTAATGACTTTTTAAAAATCAAAAAACATCTTAAGACTTTAATTTAATCAAATAAAGTATAAAAAAAATAAACCCAGAGGTTTTGCACTTCTGATAGCCTTGGCTATTTGGAATATAATTAAACCCTGGCCCTGTAAATAAATCAATTGAAATAATCCATGATAATGCATGAAGATTTGTAAATAATTTAGACTTATTTTGAACTTTGAGTGGAAATGGAGACCCTTGATGTTGTGACACTAACTGAGATATTATTTAACAAAAAGACACAAAGAAAATTGAAATTGATAGTTTTTTGTTGCCATTACCTCAAGCAGGGAAGATATTTCTTTACACAAGGTATAGTCTTGGACAAACTAAAATTGAATTTTCTGGTAATATTGAATGTCTTTTAATCAGTTTCTAGGAAATAGATCTTATTGTAGGTACCATGTCATCACCCCCAAAAGTTAAAACAATGGGTGCTGAAAAATTGTCCCTGGTCATGTTTAAGTATACTCTGAATAGGGGATCTATCCTTGTCAGAGACTTCAACACAGTATGGGGCAGCCCAAGGGGACTAAAATTTGAAACCTTATTTCAGCACTTAAACCTGAAACAAGTAATTGAGATTCCTACCAGAGAGGGCAAATTATCCAGCCCAGGAAGTATATAAGACCTTGTGTTTGTTACATTAAAGCTGATGTGGTACATAGTGCTATTAAGCCACCAAATTTGGGGTACTGCAATGCAGTATACTGTAAGTTTAAATGTATGGTAAAAGCAGAATTACATGAACTGTTAGCTTCATAATTAAAAGATGTTTCAAAAATTATAATAAACTTGCCTATCAAAATCACCATCTTAAAATGTACTGGAATAGGGTAGTTTTTAATACCAGATGGCAGTTTGTCAGTAGAGAAATTAACAAAAATGTTTTAGATGTCTGTGACAAATTTGCTTCTCCCAAGAAACAAAACCAAAAATGTACACATGTAACAAGGATTAATGAAAAAATGAAAAAGCAAATTAGAGTTAAATAACCCCTGTGGGAAAACGCAAACAAAATGTTTAGTATGGATAATTAGTCAGAGTTTAAAAATTGCTAAACGATGTATATCAAGTATATGTATATCTACAAAAAACCCTCAAATTAAGCACTCTAATCAGTATAAATGCCTTCAAGATGCTTTATTTCCGTACAATCAGAGAAGTATGTAACTGCTTCACCCACTCAGACCCAGTACCGGTGTCTGCACTGGTATATAGCCACGCCTAGACCCAATTTTAAGTAGTGACCCCCCCCAGCTTGCTCCTCACCAGCCTAATTGTTCTCTCTCTTATCCCACTGTCTTATCAACACTAGGCCCATCCATCCCCTTATTCTTCCTTTCCCAACCTCGGATAGGAGCTCACTACCCTGGGTTGTGACATCCTACCATGCCCCGTACTATATAGCATTCAATCCCGGGGCTCACACATGCTCCTTTTCTCCATCCACCTTCTCTACATCCCATTTTACTGACTCCTTTCTGTGCACCGTGCCCTCCTAGCCTTTCTTCCCCTACCTCCCTCCCTTCCCCCCTACCTTCACCTCTACCTGGTGTATATTCTTATTTTTATTTTTTTCTTCTGTTACTTCCTCCTGCAACCTTAGATAACCTGCTTTATCTTCCTATAGACTCTTCTATGTATGTAAATACCATGTAATCTGTACAATAGCTGTATAATTCTATGTACATATGAACTTCTTTTTCTTCCTCTCTGTAAAGAGTATTATCTGTATTGCCTTGTAAATACCTGTGTTGACCTGCATATACAATTGTTCATGATCCACCCAGGTCCATCTTGCAAATGAGCTTCTGCTCAATGATGAATGCCTGGTTAAATAAAGACTTGATTGATTGATTGATTGATTGAATAACAAAAATTTCAAATCGATCCTATTACAGAAATGTAATTAATGAAAATAAAGACCAAAAGATATATTAGTCAATGGTAAGATTTTTAGAAAACCATGTTAGGAAGACAACAGAAATAAGGATCCTGAAAAACAATGCAATACAAAGGATAAGAAGACATATTAAATGAATATGATGTTAATCTGATGATGTGGCAATTCCAAATAATGAAAGCACTACTGACAGAAGTAAGATATGGTTAGAGCAAGCAAGAACTCAGAAAAAAGTGAGATCTTGGATGTGAGGGCAGACAGCAGCTCAAGGCATGAGAATAATATACTAATATTTAGATTTAAGAATAATAAAAAAAAGAAGTCTGTGAAATATTAAAAAATTTAAATTCCAACAAAGTTTTTGGATATGATGGAGTAGAAATCAGGTTCTTGAAAGATTTTGCTGAAACAATTGCACCAATGTTGACAACCTTTTCCAATTGGAGTACCAGAAAAGAAAATTTCCCCCAAATTAGAAACTGGCCAAAGTGGTACCAATATGCAAGAGAGGGGAATCAACAGACCCATCCAACTGTTGCCTTATTGCACTGCTGTCCATCCTCTCCAAGTTACTAGAGAGACTGCCCATGGTCAATTATATGACTATTTGGAAAAGTATTCCCTGTTAATGAAATGCCAGTCATGATTTAGGAGAGGACTGTCCCTGAACACCATACTCAGCAACTTTTAAAATTTGGTCACCACCTCTTTGGATAAGGGGAGGAAGGTAAGCATAGTGTTCATGAATTTCTCCAAACCCTTTGATCTTGTAGGTCACATAATTCTATTGAACAGACTGGCAAATATTAGAATAGCGGAGGAGACTTGCAGGCCATTTGAATCTCACCTCTTGGAAAGAAAACAGATGGTTACACTGGGAGAAAAATTACCAGGGAAATCTTCAGTCACATGAGGAGTACCTCAAGGATCTATGTTACATCCATTTTTATTCCTAATCTATATAAATAGATTAGCAGAACAAGTCATAGTGACTAACACACGGCTATATGCCAACAATATTATGCTAGATGCAAACAGAGTGAATTATAACAAAGTTATGGAGAAGCTACAGGGTAACTTTGTTAGTAGGCAAAAACAGTTTATGCCCTCTATATTGATGAGGAATAATAAAAAAATTTCAAACTATGGCTTTTCACCTGCAATTGTTGAATATTAAATCTTAAGAGCCTACACTGGAAATAAAAACCGTTGAAGAATTTAGTTTGACACAAGCTACTGGTTACATCTGTCTGGGTGTGACCTTTGATAAGCACCTTAAATTTAACCTCAATATCAAAAACCTCACAAAAAAAGTCAATTTACATATAGGGGCATTAAGACATATTGCATTCTGTTTGACTATGGTATGGTATGGTATGGTATGTTATGGTATGGTGTGGCGTATACTGACCATGCAGCGTCGGTTCTACAGTGAAGACCATCACAGTGACATTGTCAGCAGTCACTGTGATAGTCTCCACTATCTGACACTGGTGCCAGGGTGGTGTTTGGCCCCATCCCTGAACTAACTCTGACTGGAGTTAATAATCTAAAGTACAGGGGATGTGCGGGGCAAAGCCCCCCACAGAAAACACTTGTCCCTGAGTGACAGCACAACAGCAATTGGCGATGTGCTGTCACTGTGCCATCAGTCAAAAAGTTTCTTGTTGTCATGGCATAGCATAACCATGGTATGGTATGGTAACATTTTATTCATATTTCATATGAATAGGAGACTCAGTTGAGCAGTGCTCATTTTCAATGAAGTCCTTTTTTTTTTACAATATTTATTATTTTTTTATTTTGGTCTTTGGTGACCAGGTAAGGCCCACTAGGCACAAGTGTCTGTTTTCAGGGGTAACCTGGGAGCACTGGGAGGTTAAGTGACTTGCTCAGAGTCATACAGTATGCAAGTGGAAGTTGTGAGAATCAAACCCAAGTATGGTCTGCTGGATGTACCAAGCTCATTCACAGCTTGTTACTCTAACATCTAGGCTATATTGCCAGTCCAAATAGATACAATTACATAAATTTGACTCATAAGATAAAATGCTGCAAGAAAAAACATATGCTATGCAAACTACACAGATTATAAGTATACATTTTAAGAGCTTTTAAAGTAAGAAAACTGCATAGGGTATAAACATTAACCAGTATATCCCAGTTAGAACAACAGATAGAATCCCTTATGTGCCTAGCTAATTAGCCATTTACTAATCCTGCTTCAACTAAGGGAGCCTCTGCACTTCAATATTATCTGTCCTTTGTTGATACATGTAAGATTTTTCTATATGAGTGTTCCTCTGTACGAGTGTTTACTATTTGTACCTTTCCCAGGTCATGCCTGAAAACAAGCATTGTATTTGTCTAGTGCAAATACTTGGTAAAAAAAAATGAAATAAATAGCGAATAAATTGATGCTGCCCATTACTGAGTACAGGAACCATGTCTATGGACATGAAAACAAAAAGGAATTGCCCAATATAGATATGACTTAATCATAGATTGACAAGGTTTGAAGTCCTGTGTGACTTTAACACATATCCCAGTATGGTGTATCGATAACTGTGGTGGCTCCCCTTGGATAAAAGGCAGTCATGGATTTGGATAACCCAAATTCAAAGAATGCTAAGATCAAACAAACCCTCAGTGCTAAACGAAAAATGGATTAGACCTGATCATGTTTTTTTCACTAAGAAATAGTGGGGCCAGGGATTTTGTGGTGCCTAACCTTAGGACCTCCTATTGGGAAATGTCATTCTGATTTATGGCAGCATGTATGTTGAATGAAATTCCTCCATCTACTCGTACAACTACAATATCAGCAAATGTTTTAGCACTGCCATCCAGCAAGAACTAAGTTTCAGATGTGAGTGTTTTAAATGAAACACATTCACATCTGCAGCATATGAAATATACAGTATATGCATGTTCTGTGTACATTAAGAAATATGTGTGCTAGTCAGAGTTGTGTATATGTACTACACATATCTGTGTTTTGTATTTAGTACTGCAATGTTTATATACATTTTCCTCACAGGAGAAACTTTCAAATGGGGAACTTTGATGTCCTCATGGTGTGAATGTTTTCCTGTATAAAAATAAGCTTATACTAGTAATAAATCCCCACCCCGTAGAGTCTGGTTAAGGAACAGATTTTGCATCACTCTCACATGAGGGTATTTGCCTGTGCATTTCACAGCCTTGGGGCAGTGGCACTGAGTGCTATAGTGAAGAGAGGGTGGGGAATAAGGTCATGAAGTGGGATGGGGAAAATAAAAGATAAAATACTTCTGAGTGACAAGAGTTTTATCTAAATAATAAGTCAATGCTTTTATAATATTATTTTCTTTCAACTTTGGAAAGGGATTTCCTAACCCCAACCCTTACCAGGGTGCCACTGTTGGCAAAAATGAGCAGAGTAGCACCATCTCATAGAAGTGATTCACAAAGTTACTTTTTGCCAGTTCCAGTGGTTTATTCAGTGCAAAGTGTGCTCAAAACCATGTGATAGCAAACAGGCATGCATGTATAGTGTGGCTGCCTCATCCAGAGACACCAGAAGAAACAAAGAATACTCCAACCAGTGTCAAGTGTTTCTTCATCATCAGGTCACACTCCCTTATGATGCGGTAACATATTAAACTGGTCAGAGTTTTCTTTGTTCCTACCATTGACTTATGTAGTGGATGGTTCTACTCTGGTCATTTTTGATTACTTTACCAGAGAAGGTACACCATGTGGATAAGCAGCTTTTACAGATACTGTTTTGCCAACAGCCCCATTTAAGGGCCATTGTAGCCCACATACCCCTGTTGATAAAATGGTTATTGAATTTGTATTTTACATTTTATTTACATTTACCCAGGATATGGTTACTAGGCAAGCCTGTTTTCAGGACCATCATGCTTAATAAATCTAATTCCTTCCAGTAGCGCCATATGGCATTGGAAGCATCCATTGCTTAACCCAACATGGCCGCACAGGATGGGTTCAAAAACATTTCAGTTTATAATACATGCAATCAATACATGACAATTTACAAAACATTATATAAATAACATTTCCATGTCAATGACAATCACATTTAAAACTGCACCAGTCCATAATTGCATTCCTAAACCTATTGTAGGTAGATATACAGGGTATATGTTATTTGAGGAAGGACGAAGTTCCAGAGGGAGGTCGCTATGTCATTAAAAGTCAGTTTGCCAAATCCCTTTTTAAATATAGGGACTTTAAATTCTCTCCCCCAGTACATTCTGAAGATTGTGTTGAGTATTATTTCTGACTACTTTTTTATACAGACACGGTGGTATTAAGCCACTAACACACTTGCATAAAAAGCAATAAAGGAGTCTGTCTCTTCTTATGCTCAAGGATGTCCAGTTCAGTTATAAAAACATTGTACAATGATAAACATGCATTAATTGTCCTGACACTCCCAATATAAATCTGGATAAACAGCTATGCATTCTGTCAAGTTTTTGTTAGGATTTTACTAAGCCATCTATAAACAGCACTTCCATAATCCTTCTTGGGCAGTATTGTAGCAGTAACAATTATGGCTCTTGTTTCCCTTGATAAGCACCCCGTGTCTGAATAAGGCACCCAGCTTTTTGGAGATTTTAGTACACGTCTTTTCAATATAGGTTATGAACTTTAACTCCTAGTCAATCCATAACCCGAGATACTTGTACAGAATTTCTTGTTCAATTTTTATGCCATTTTTTGACTAGATCTCTATTCTATCAAACCCGTCTTCACAACTTGACTTCTTATGATTAAAAGCCTTTACTTTTAATTTTTTGATGTTTATAAGAAGTTTTTTTTTGCACTAACCTATTTTCCAAATTTTGAAAATACAATTGAAGTTTTTAATTAACCTGGTTCAGTTTTGGAGCTGAACTCACTAAATCTGTATCAACATACATTTTTACTACAGACTGTGTAATAATGTTTGGAAGATTATTAATAAAAAGAACAAACATTATTGGTCCCAAAATGGAACCCTGGAGCACCCTTCTTACCAGTCCCTGCTTTCCAGATAATACCTCCTGAATTGCAACCTGTTTTCTATTTTGTAAATGATGATTTGAACCACAATAATGACTCCTGACTCATACACTTGTCCAGAAGTCTTTTTAACAGAATTTGATGGTCCACCTTATCAAATGCCTTTGTTAGATCCATAAACACCATCCCCACGTGCTCCTTATGTTCCAGGGCATGGGAGACAGTGTGCATGATGTAATAAGGCCATTTTTGTGTGGAATGTAGGGGCCTGTAGCACAACTGATGTGGAGAGAGGGGTGTGTATTTTGTTAAATACTCAAATAACTATTTTTAACATAGAAACATAGGAATCTGTCATCAGATAAGGGTCTTTGGCCCACCTAGTCTGCTCCAATACTTCCAGCAACTCCAATAACTGCTCTTTTATGCTCTGCCTATATTAGGTTGTCCCCCTCCTCCAATTTCCAGTAATCCTCAATGACTATGCCAAGCATTTTTAAATCCATTTATTGTTTCTGTCCCACCATCTCTGCTGGCAGGCTGTTCCACTTCTCCACCAGCCTCTCCATGAAGAAGTACTTTCTTACATTTCCCCTGAATCTCCCTCCTGCCAATTTCATCTTGTGGACCCTCATCCTTGAGCAACTTTTTCTCTGAAAAATTGTATTCTCCTGTACCTTATTTCTCCCTGTGAGGTACTTAAATGTTTCAATCATGTCCCCCTTTCCCTCCTCTCCTCTAGAGAGTACATGTTCAGTTCCTTCAGCCTAGCTTCATAGGGCTTGTGATGTAGACCTTGCACCATTTGGTCACCATCATCTAAACTGCCTCCACCCTATCAACTTCTTACACAGGTGGGGCTTCCAGAACTGGACGCAGTACTCAAGATGTGGCCTTACCAAAGTATTGTACAGTGAAATTATTACCTCTCTTTTTCTGCCATTGTTTACCCTGCCTATGCATCCCAGTATTCTGCTAGCCTTTCCCACTGCCTTGTCACACTGCCTCCCAACCTTGAGGTCATCAGAGACAATGTCCCCCAAATTGTTTTCCTGCTTGGAGCATTCTCGTTCCTCTCCTACTAGATGATATAACTCTCCTGGATTTTTGTGCCCCGTGTGCATTGTCTTCCACTTTTTTGCATTGAACTTCAACTGCCAATCCCTTGACCAATCTTCCAGCTTCTTTAGATCCCACTTTATTCTATTAACTCCCCCTGGCATGTCCACCCTGTTGCAAAGCTTAGTGTAATCAGTGAACAGGCAGATCTTCCCTTCTAGACCCTCTACAATGTCACTGATAAACGTTGAACTTCCTTTTCCAGGATTTTTGGTATTAGAAGATGAAGGGCAATTGGATGGTAGTTATTTGTTAATGTTGAATCTCCCTCTTTGAAAATAGTAATTATTTTAGCTTTCTTCCAGGTCCTTGGAAAGATTCCCCAGCATACACTCATGGTGAAAATCTTAGCCAAGGGTGTGACAATGACATCCACTCCCTCCCTTAGCATCCTGGCCCCAAAACCAGCTGAGCCTCCAGGTTTGTTCAGTTTCAGAATTTTAGGTGTTTCCAAAACTCTCTCGAGGAAACAATTTTAAATCTAAATTGTGGGTTTTATTCTCTCTTAATTTCCTCTTTCTGTGTATTTTTCTTCTTTAGTACTAGGACATTATTAGGACTGTGCAGAATGCAAAATTCCACCATCGGAACTGCTGCAGAACATCAGTTCCGCTTTTTTTTTAAAATTTAATATACTTCATTAAATTTTTAACAGATGAATACAACAGAAAGGCAATTCCACTTCCCAAATGCTTTGTGGAATTTCTTTTTAAATTCTGCAGAATTTCAAAAAGCATTTCTGTGCAAACTGCAGAATAATTTTCCACTGATCATGTAAACTCTGGAATAATGTTCCACAGATTGTGGAAAAAGATTCGGCCATTCATGTGAATTGCAGATTATTAATCTCCAAAAAACATTTTGCATGTGGAATGTCAAAATTCTGCAACTGATGAAAATCAGTGGGCTTTTCTAAAATTCTGTGGAATTCTGTTCTGTCAGAAATTCAACATTCTGCACAGCCCTAGGCATCCTCTCCCTCATCCTCTAGTGAAGGTAGGTTGGTAAAAAAAGATTGCATGCCTCGGTCATGACCCTCTAATCAGATGAAACTAGTCCCCCACAGTTCAAATAATTTAGCAAAGTTTTATTGGGGTTTGCAATTGTTTTACTGTTTTCCACAAATCCTTAGAGCTGTTAGTATTCTCTAATTTATTTCTATAAACGCTTTCTTTGTTTCTTTAATCAGTTTTGACATGAGTTACTTAGCTGATCTATATTGTTCCCAGCTGCTTCCCAGATTATTTTTCTTTCCCACTTTCCACAATCTGCTTTTAATCCTGATGCTTTTTAGAACTTTCTATTTATCCAGGGCATGCCGGTTTGTCCATGTTTCACACTACACATTGGGACATGAACATCACAAATCTTAAAAAACTCAGAATCAAAGAAAGATACAGCATCAAATATATATGGGATTAAGTCCAAATGATTCCAGTTTACCTTACTTAAGTCCTGCAGAAGTGTTTAGTTATTAAAATGCCTGAAAGATCAAACTTTTTAAAAAAGTGGAGTTTCAACAACTTCTGGTGGACAGTTTAGGCAAATTGCACACCCTGTCTCACAATGGTCACGCAATAATGTTGACCCCACTCCTTGCTCAAGCACATTTAATTCCTTAGATGTAAAAATCAAATCATTTAGGGTTCTGGCATCCCCTTGATTATTAATTCTGGTAGGCTCGTTAGTTAATTGATCCACATTCAGTATGCTAAAAGCATCCATTAACTATACTCCTTTCAGGCCAAACCAGTGTGCATTAAAATTCACCATATAAACCTGATGAGACCACTTTGCTGCATTATCCAAATGACTGACCAGTTCTTCATAAACTGTAGTATTTATGTACAGAGAAGAGTAAATTGTATCAATTCTTAAACCCTGTTTCTTAATTCCCAACAACAGACCCTTTTTGCCCATGATAGAAAAAGCAATTTTAACTATTAAAGGGGTTAATTCTTCCCTAACATACATTAAAACACACCCTTCTATTTCAGTCATTACTGTATGAGATATGTCACAGTATTGCTATTTCAGTATCCTATATTATCTCATCAAGCCAAGTTTCTGTTAAACCTAAAAAAAGTTGGTTTCTTCTCTCTACACCATATTCATAATTATTCTAGTTTTGGCAAGAGACTATGATAATTTTGTGCAAGAAATTCTTATCTTATTTATCTGTTGCATTTGAGGCTTAATCACAACATCTCCAGCCAAAAGTAGAATCAAAAAACACTTTTTTTAATACACGTTTTGTCTTTCCCCAACTAAAGCTATTTAATTTTATAGTGCCATAAGAAACCTTACCTTCTCTGTCTTTCCTAAAAAAACTTTTGCACATGTTTAAAATAAATTACCCTATTAGTATTCATTAATACACAGCATTTTCTAATTATGTTGTCCTTCTGCTGAGATGAGTCTTTGTAATCATACAAAACATTCTTGGAAACAGTGCTAGTAACCCAAAATGATATTAACAAGGCATTCCACAATTGAACTGACCTAATTTCTTCTTAGAGAAGCTGCACACTATACAATGGGTAAAAAGCAGTTTAGCTATCAATGTGACTGATTAAAATATAACCAAACTAAAATATAATAAAACATTTTTTAAAAAACAGCCTTGCCTCAGTCTCCCACCTTCATCTCCCATTGGATTCTCCCATCAATTCCAACAGGAGCCACTCATGTGGCAGTTGCTGCAGTGGCTCCACTTTTTAAGCTGGAAGGAGCCTCTCTCCCAAATGATGTCAGGTCCCACCTCCACCACCTGCTAGCCCCCCTCACTTACCAGGACTGGTGGGATTATGGAATTTGTTCAGGGACTGGGCCACAGTTCTGCTGGGAAGGACTCTCTGGAACAAGCTGGTACAGTTCACAAGACTTTGGTTGATGCTGGATGGCCGTGGACAGCATGGAGCAGCTCTGTTTTTAAAATGGAAGAAGCCTACCCCCCCCAATGATGTCAGGTCCTGCCTCCACCACCCGGTACCAGGTCACAGTTCTGGCAGAGAGGGCTGGGCTCTCTGGAAAAAGCTGATACAGTTCACAGGGTTTCAGCTGCTGCTGGATGGCCATGGACAGCGTGGAGTGGCTCCACTTTTAAGATGGAAGAAGCCCACCTCCAAATAACATCAGATCTCACCTCCACCCCCTGTAGCCCCCCTCTTACTTACTGGGACTGGTGGGCTGCTGGACGTTGTGCAAGGACCAGGACACAGTTCTGGGAGGAAGGGCTGATCTCTCTGGAACAAGTTGACAGTTTACAAGGTTTCAGTTGCTGCTGAAAAGCTGTGGATAATGTGGAATGGCTCCACTTTTAAGCTATCAGGAGCCCACACCAAATTATGTCGGGTCCTGCCTCCATCACATGGTAGACCCTCTTTGTGTACTGAGATTGGTGGGCTGATGGACTTTGTGTAGGGACCAGGTCGCAGTTCTGGCAGGAAGGGCTGGGCTCTCTTGAACAAGCTGATACAGTTCACATGGCTTCAGTTCTTGCTCGATGGCTATGGACAGCATGGATTGGGTCCATTTTATACTGGAAGGGGCCCACCCTAAATGACGTCAAGTCCTGCCTCCATCACTTTGTTATCTTTCTTCTGCTTCCCTAGCAAAGTTTATCCTGTGTGTGCCACTGAAGCACTATATATGATGTAGCTTGGTAAAATAGCCATTAGTTTCTGAATGGAAGTTCTTCTTGTGAAGCTTTAAGGCACAACTAGGGGTTCAGTTAGCATCCGTTAATCTACAGTAACACCATGGGTTCATGAGACATGAGGTGTAGCTGAGTGTGTTATACTCCTAGAGTTAGGTAGCCCAGTTCCTGTGGTTCCTTAATGTTAGAATTAGATTTTGTCAGGCGGTATTTTGTGACATATCTTTTGCTGTGCTGCATCCTGACTAACTCGACTGTCTGCTATATCTTAACACTGGAGTAAATTTGGAAGTACCCTAGCAGGAGTTATTCAACCCCAGCATTAATGAGCTATTTAACACTGAATCAGTGTCATGAATTACATACAAAAAATTACATGATCTACAATGATGGGCAAAGGGGTTCACCAATGAAATGAATTAATTAATGTATGTATTTATTTATATATTTATTTAATTTATTTATTTGAACATTGGTGAATGGGAAAAACACACTGAGCTGAGGCTTATTTCCAGGTGCAGGGGAAAGAAATAAGGGATACAAAATGTATATAGAACAGACACAATTATCATTTACAATAAAGAGCAGTCAAAGAACATCAATTAATTATAGTAGTAAGTGCAGAATGAGCAATCAATATAGATGCAACAAAATAAGGTATTTCAGCCACCCCAGTACTGGGTAGGAGGAAAATACAAGGGGAACAGCCACATTAAGGGAAAACGGGAGCGGGGGGACAGGAGTTTCAGCTGATACTTGAGTGAGCCAGAGGAGTCAGTCAAACAGATAGATGAGGGTAGTCAGTTCACATGTGATGGAAGATGATAGGAAAAGGCTGATTGCCCAGCAGAGGAGCGGGGATGAGAAATGGCAAAGATGCAAGGATCCCTAGAGTAGAGGGGATGAGGGAGAGAAGTGACAAGAGGTAAGAGGGAAGAGACCCAAACCAATATTTGGATATAATGAGGCACAGAGGCTCTTGCAACATGAGGATAGAGACCGAATGGATAAAGAGGAATAAAGTGAGTAGTGATGAGTATGAGAGCGTAAGTTGTTCACAAAGCTGCAGAAGAAGTTGCAGAGGGTATCCAGTCTGTCCAGAGAGGTTGAAGGAGCAGTACTATAGACCACACCTGCAAAATCAAAGACCGGGAGCACCATTTTGGTGACAAGCTCATGTCAGACCTGCAGAGACAGCCTTATTTATTGCACTACAATGCACCAAGTTTAGGGAGAAGCTTAGCATGGATGGCATTGATGTGAACAAACAAGTGAAGTTTGCTGTCTAGCCACACACTGAAGTACTTGAAGAACTGAACCAAATCTAGAGGGGTACTATCCAAGGTACAGAAGATAGGCAGAGTTGTAAGTTGGCCAGTTTCTTGCAGGTGCCAAAGGTCATAGACACAGTTTTATTTGTGTTGAACCAGAGTTTGCTTGATTGGAACCAGTGCAGTACACTGTGGATGTCATGCTGAGGCAGATCTTCCATGGCTGTGGTAGATGGACCAGAAATGTAGATGATTGTGTCATCTGTATACATGTTGATATGTGAGTTGGCACAAGCCAAAGGGAGGTCATTAAGGAAGTGGAAGAACAGTAAGGGCACTGGGATGGAGCCCTATGGGACCCCAGCCTGGATGAGAAGTGAAGATGACAGGCACTACCAACCTGTACTGACTACAGCCAGCCTGAAAGGTAAGAATGAAATCAATTGGCAGCAGAACCAGAAGAACTCAGCCTATTCAGGAGGAATGGATGGGGCACAAGTCAAAGGCCTTGGCCAGATCAATGAAAATGTCAGCTGCAAAATGCCCCATATCCATCCTTAAGAAGATAGAGTCACTTATAAGCAACAGGAGATGGTGGAGTGATACTTCTGGAAGCCAGGCTGGACTGGGGAGAGGAAATCAGTGGAGGATAGGAAATCGGAGAGTCTGGTGTAGACAACCTTCTCTTGCAGCTTAGCAAGGGAAGGGAGGAGGGAGATTGGATGGAAGTGACCCTGGGAGGAAGGGTCCCCCCTCCTTTGTGAAGTGGAAGAACTTTGGCTATCTTCCAGGACTGAGGGACAGCACTGAAGGAGGAGAGATTGACTAAGAGAGTCAGAGAAGACTCTATGGAATGAGCAGAGGCTGGATTTGTGCATGTTAATGGAATAAAGGGCAGCCATGGTTTCCAGGGTACTAACGGGAAAAGAGGTGACCCTTGGAGGAGAGTGGAGGGGGAATGTGAGGTGGAGTGATTAAAATCCATGGTAATGTTAAAAATATTCATTAAATATCAGGTAAAAAGACACCAGAAATGGCCTTCTGAAGAGGTAGCCCATCATTCAGGTAGTCAGTATAAAGATCAAGGAATAAAGATGAATACAGGATTTAAAGACTCCTAAAGTAGACTTCTCAGTCATTTCTTACTGGTCATGTGACCAAGGCCACAATTTTGTGCATTGGTGGTTGCCTTATCCAACGTTTTTAATTTGATCCATTTTAACAGTAGCCCTTCTTATAAAATAGAGAATTTTTATTGATTCCTGTCTGTTCCTCTACTCCTAATGACTACATGAGTATTGTGCTCCCCCTGTCCATTTCTGTTAAGCCAATGTGCTGTTTTTCCCCTTCAGGTTTTAAGCACCTTTCTGCATTTTTTTCTATTAATGAGTCACAATGCAGACAACTACAGGTGTTGAATGATTTGCTTGCTTTTTTGTAGTTCTATTCATTAAAATGAGTGTTAATTAGAAAATGCTATTAGGTAGATGTGCTATGGCCATCGATATTTAACCTTTATGAATCAGAGTCACTGTTAGTGCAGTCATTAATTAAGAAAACATGTTAACACCTAAAATAATTTGTTAGGGATTTTTTAACAACACCCTCGGAGTTTCAGGGAAGGTGTCCGATGAATTATTCATATTTTTTTTAAGAAATAGCATTACTTGCATGCTTATGAATAGGAGTAACTCACTGGGTTAAAATGGGGCACTTTGGATTTAACAGAATGCGCATCGGCAGTGTCTGGAGAAGTTAGTGACACTAAACACTAAAATAAAAGTAGTATCTATTTCAATTCCATACGTGTTCTGTGAGAAAAGGATGTTTTCTTTTAGTTTCAAATGAGACACAGCCAGAGTCTTAATTTTGTGTAACCTTTTTTTTGTTAGTAGAACCTAGTGTAATTTTCAGGATCCATTTCTGAGAATGGGGACAGGTACTACCCTGCACACAAATAATGGAAATATTTATTTATATTTGTGATGCACTGTTAGCCCTGCTATTCTTCCTCTGACACTGCAAATTGCACATGGTATTGGAAGACCACATACTATAAAAGGTGTAGTGAATGCAGGGTTGTCATGCAAAGGGTGCATGCTGATCATGCCTTCAGAAAATATCTTTATTCCTTAGATGCTGTCTAGTGTGATGTGCTAGGAGGTGCCATCTCACTGGTCAGCTGTTGTACTGCCTGCCAGTGGAAGCAGAGTGGCAGTTTCACCCCAACCCCACACCACACTTGTTTGCACCCACCAACCCCCAGGTTAGACAGACGCTGGAAGACAAAAGGTTACTACCAAGTGAGTAGGAGTCAGGCACAGGCATACACTTATAGAATAGCTTCCCCCTGATGAAGATCCTGTGTTGGTTGAAGTGTGAGGCTATGGGTATAGTCAGTGTTCCTCATGTATCATGTAAAAAAATCACTTTGTGCTATTGAAGCTTTTATTTTTTTCAAGTTTAAGTTTGGATCCCACAAGTACAGAGACTTGTCTTGTTGGTATTACTAGGCTAGATGCCTTGCTCTGCACCACCTTCTGTTTCCAGATCATACCTTTTTTTGCTTGCACATACTCTTCCACAAGCTATGCATATGCATTACAGTAGACTGGGACTGAATGGTATGTGGCTTGCTCATCAGTGCAGCAGTACCAATACTGCTTACAATGCTAGTGATCCCAGTTCAGAAACAAGCCAGGGCCATCACAGCCACCCATGGGGGGGGGAGAAATCTGAGAATGCACCCTTCCTCCGAGAAGGGTGAGTAATGTGGCCCCACCGCTTTACTGTCCCCTTGGTGATAACAGGGAGAGGTTCTACTCAGACCCCAAAGATAGAGAAGGGAGGATGCTGCTGATGTCAAACTGTGCACATACAATGTGTGGGCACATGTCATGACATACTTGTATGCTGTATCTGTAGAAACTGGGAGGAACATAAGGAAATACCTCTACATGCACAGCGTGATGGCTTGCTCTGCACCCAGTGGAATCCACACAAACCAGCCTCAGTAAAATCTCTATCCAAAGACTGGTTGAAGAATTCTCTGGAAGAGCTGGTTGCCCCAAAGGCTCCCCCAGTTGTGGTAGAGAGGTAAGAGCTGGGAGAATATAGGGTGATGGAGCTGGGGTGCAGTGGGAAGGACCTGAGAGGGGCTCAAAGAGTCAGACAGGAGCAAGATGTATAAATATTGAGTTAAAAGAAGAACTGAATGCCAAGCATGGCAATAAGGATCAGTTGAGGGTACTGAACTCACTAAATATGAGGCAAAGTACAGCAGCAGGACTGGCTGATGTGTACTAGTGAGCATTCACTGAAAAAGATAACGTGACACCCAGGCTGGAAGTTCCTTTGAACAGTAAAATAAAGAGATTAGAGTTGGGATGGACTTAGTATTTTGCATTTGAAGCTCCCTGAGCAAAATGTATTTACATGGAGGTCCTGGGTAGTTCAGATGGTAATGTAGAACAAATATTTAGAAACAGCAGAATTATAACAAAGGAAATTTGTCACAAGATACAGTAATTATTTAGTTTGTCAAGAAGGAGAAGGGGGGTTGGTGTTGAGAGGTAGTACCAGGATCCATATAACTGAGTGTGACAACTGAATGTATTTTTAAATGGCTGCATCCTTGGTTGCTTGGTTAGTGATAGACATAGAAATATAGAAAATGATGGCAGAAAAAGACCCATGGTCTGTCTAGTCTGCCCATAATCAGGCAGAGTGCGAGTCATCAGCATCATCATCACGTAAAGATCTACTGTACTGCCTGAAATTAGTATTAACTTTCAAAATTAAGAATTATTACTTCTTCTTATATCTGAAGTATTTTTTCTTTCCCCTGTTGCTAATTAGTTTTTCTACATGACAATACATTGTGTTCATTATGGAACAGTACTCTTTCTGAAAGTTGACATATCTAGTTCTATTCCTCCTCATACATCATCAGCCCTATGACCTCACTGCCTTTGACATCACAGCTGACCAAGAAGAGCCAATCACCTTCTGCAAGATCGATCACTTGTGATGTAACAATAAGTGAAGTCATAACACTGATGAGGTATGAAGAAGAATAGATCTAAATACTGTATAGCAGGTTGAATTAGCATCCTTTATATTTATCGTGAGTCAATCTTCTGTACAGATTTGTGTTGGATAGAATTAGCGTGGATGACTTATTCTTCAATGCAGTACTACTTACAGTCAGCTGTCCATTATTTCTTACTGTCTGTTTATTTTCACTGATTGTCAGCAATAGTGAATATAGTGAAAATAAATGGATAGTGAAAATAACCTTCTATGCATTAAGTCAGTCCCAAGGTAAAGTATTGGGGCTTGATTTGCAAAGCCCCAAGAATGCCGCAAGCCCCTGGTGCATCAGTTGTTTAGCGCATGGGGCTTGTGGCATTCTCCTGGCCTGCGATCAGGATTTTCAGTCCCCAGCACCAAATGCCAAAAGTTAGACCAGCTCTTCTCTGGTCTATCTTGCATCATTTGGGGGAACCTTTTATGGGGCTTGAGCCAAACATTTGGCACAAGCTGCCATAAATTGAGGAAACTCCCACAACTGTGCCCAACAATAGAAAATTGGGTGCAGTTGTGGCAAAGGAGTTTGGTGCAGGTGTGCCCAAAATGACTTAGATGCAGGGCTTGATGCAAGCCCTGCATTAGCCTTTGAAAACTGAGCCCTTGATCTTTACATCACACCTAATACTGTCACGTAGAAAACCTAAGGAGCAAATGAAAAAGGAAAATACTTCAGAAATAATAAGCAACAACTCATTATTTGTAGCAAGGAATATCATTTTTTCTGCTACCTTTGGTGCTGCTTGCTTTTTATGTAGTGGTCTATTGTCTGGTGGCTGGGAATTAGTGCTCCATCCCCTACTGCTTTTGAATGCATGATGGGGCATGGGGCACTGTTTTTAATAAAAAGCCCTTGGAATAACCAAAGTAGATTCCTGGAGGCTTCTGCATAATGATAGGCGATGTGTCATATCCCTTAAATATCTTGTTTTTAATTTTCTTAAAAGAAATTGAAAATGTGTTCCATCTTACAGAAATAGGGCATAGAACGCACAACTTTATGAGTGGACACAATACAGTAAACAATTTTAAAGGTTTTTGCATAGAAAGTATATATCTTTACTCCTTGCCTTTCTTTTCATGCAACCTTTTTGTTAACCCAGTGCTTTTACACTGAATTTGTATTCTTTTAAAATATCCTAATCCTTTGGGTTCACCATAACCAACAAATATTTATCACTGAGAGGCTGATTGGGTAACTCCAATGCTGGACTGAGACAATGGTAAGTCACCCCTAAGCAGGATGAAACATGTGTCTGTTGTTGGCTGTTTCAGCATTTATAGATTGTCTATGAGCCTTTCTGGCATTTATATAGTGTTGTTTGAAGCCAAAATGCAGGGCTTAAAATGGTCCAGGTCTCGAAGGGTCTCAGACACATCAAAACATTTTTGAGGGATTTGAGAGGGGGCGGTCTCAAAGCAGAGCCCTTACTCCATGTTTGTTTCCCCTTACCATCACTTCAAGAGGGCAGTTTGACCCTTAGTTCCTTTGTCTCTCAATTTCCTACAGTATCTTCATGTTGTGTGCTTATGTTTTGACTTATTATTGTAAAATTTGATAATAATGAAAATGCAAATTCCACACCAAGAAGGTAAAAAAAAACTTCCGCAGTACTAGTCCATGCATCTTTTTGTATGACCCTTAGAGACCTGTCAGTTTTTTTCTGCACCCTTTATGCATTGCCCAAATGCCTAAATGGCATCAAGAGAATTTGCCTACAGTATATTTCCCATGCTACATTATAATTTGGATGTAACGTTTTATCTGGTCACATGTGGAAGTAAGATACTCATAGGCATTTTGTGCGACAGAAAGACAAACAAAATGGAGACACCATGTAGAGTTGCTGAGAAAGAAAATGATAATAATAATAATAAACTTTATTTTGTATAGCACCTTTCAAAAATTCAAGGTGCTTCACAGTAAAATCAAGCAATAGTAATAAAATCAGCACAGAACAATAATAAAAAAAATACAAACTAACAGGTCCCACTATACTATGCCAGAAAAGACCTGGCACCACAAAAAAGTCTTTAACACTTGTTTAAAGCCCCCCACAGTTGCACAGTCCCGAAGATGACGGGGTAGAGAATTCCAGAGGGCAGGGGCCACATAGCTAAATGCACGGGTGCCAGAAGATTTTAAGAACACCCTCGGAATCTCCAGCAACCCCTCGTCAGCCAAACAGAGCTGTCACTCAGGGCAGTAAGGTATGAGAAGCTCTTTTAAGTAGTCAGGGCCAAGTCTGTGTAGGGCTTTGTAAGTCAGCAAACAAACTTTAAAGGTGATCCACCACCGAATCAGCAGCCAGTGCAGCTCACGCAAAAGAGGCGTAATGTGAGAGGCACGAGATGTCCCTGTCAACAAATGTGCTGCAGCATTCTGCACTAGCTGCAGGGGGAAGATATCAACCCCAAAAAGCCCTAGGTATAGGGAATTACAGTAATCAAGCCACGAGGTCACAAAGGCATGGACCAGTGTAGGCAGGTCCCCGGACGGAACAAGGTGCTTGACCCTGGCAATGTTCCTAAGATGGTAGAAGGAAGACTTGACAACCGCCGACACTTGAGATCGTGAAGTCAGCCTGTCATCAAGCACCTCCCCCAGGTCTTGCACCTGTTCAGAGGAAAGGATCGGGGAGCCCTCCCAGAAAAAGTCCCGAGGGCTGGCCTGCCCTTATCCCCTCTATCCTCTGGCTCAGGTCCACAACCATCACCTCAGTCTTTCCCACATTCAATTTTAACCAGCCCGAACTCATCCACTCCTGGATTTCAGCAAGGCAGTTGTTAAGTATTGAGAGAGCACTATCCTGGTTAGGTGCAAAAGACAGGTAGAGCTGGGTATCATCAGCAAAGCAGTGAAACCTCAGCCCATACCATCTTACAATGTCTCCGAGGGGCAGCATATACACTGAAAACAACATGGAGGACAACACTGAACCCTGAGGCCCCCCACATGACAGAGGGAGTAGGTCCAAGGAAAAAATCCTGGACAGCACTCTCTGCATTCTGCCAGTGAGGAAAAATGTAAACCATTTGAGAACCATACATGTCAGACCAAAAATGGATCTCAGGCTCCCAAGCAGCACCCCATGGTCCACAGTGTCAAAAGCTGAAGAGAGATCAAGGAGCACCAATATAGAATGACTTTTCTGATCTCTCGCCATCAGGAGATCATTGAGCACCCGAACCAGCGCAGTCTCGGTACTATGCCTCTTTAGAAAACCAGACTGGAGAGGTCTGTAGATGTTATGGATGGTCAAGTGGTCCTCCAGCTGCATTGCCACTACTTTTCCAATAACCTTCCCTATAAAGGGGAGGTTTGAGATAGGTCTGTAGTTGGCCAGAGACTCCGGGTCGAAAGAAGTCTTCTTCGGAATAGGTGTTACCACAGCCTCCTTTAGGGAGCTAGGGAACTCACCTGAATCAACGGAGCACTGGACTATCTGAACCAGGACCAGACCGATAACATCACAACAACCCATGATCAGGGAGGTTGGGCCCGGATCCAAACTACAGCATGTAGGGTGCATACTCTGGACAATCCGCATGACACTGTGAACTCCGGCAGGTCAAAGGTACACCAGAAAGCATGAGGTGAGGTGGCCAAGCACCGATCATCAGTATCCCCCACAGGACGAGTCAAGAGGATCTCCAACCTGATGTCTGTCACCTCATTCGCAAAGAATCGAGCAAGCTCATCACACTCCAGTTGCGAAAAAGCTCTTCGGAACTGCAGACAGGCTGGGTTGCACAGCCTGTCCACAGTTTGGAAAAGCTGAGCTGGTCAATTCTGAGTGGCAGAAATCTCCCCAGACAGGAATTCTGCCTTCTTCTTGGAGATATCTGATTGGTAGGTCCGATAATGCTCTACCAATCTAAGGCGGTCTTCCTCCAGGGCAGATTTCTGCCAGCACTGCTTTAACCTTCATCCTAGTCACCACAGCTCCCTCAAAGACCCATCAAACCAAGGGGCCTGAGGGTGAAGGGGGAGAGGATGAACATGGATAGGAGCAAGTGAGTCCAGAGCTGTAGAAATGGCCTTGTTATAGGCCTGGACCAAGACCTCTGGACTCGAGCTGGTAGCAGGGAACTCCGAGAGGTCAATCACCACTGCTAGGCCTTCAGGGCTCAAATCCCATAAAGGACAGTAACTGACCATCTCCACAGGGACAGGCCTACATAGGGGGACATGAAAGTTGAACCTCACGGTGTAGTGATCAGACCAACCAACAGGTTCCACTCCCAAATTGGATGCTTCAATCCCCAGGAGGAAGACCAAATCAAGAGAGTGACCATTTATATGGGTAGCAGAGGTAACAGTCTGTGTGAAGCCCAGTGATGTCATCAACTGGAGGAAGTGCTGTCCAAATTGTGAGAGTTCGTCATCAACCCAGGCGTTAAAGTCTCCCAGGACCATCAGTCTGGGTGGCTCAAATGCCATGTCGACGACGAAATCTGCTACTTCCTGCAGGAATCGCCGCTCATCCCTGGGTGGGTGGTAGACGAGAGCTATCCTGCAGCCTACACCTGCTACCACAGTACATTCAAAAGATTTGGCCTCCTCAACTGGTACCCTTGAAAGGCCCAACTCAGCCTTGAAACAGACTGCCACCCCCCCCAACCCCGCGATCCAATTTTGGACGGTGTATCACCGAGAACCTGGCCAGAACTGCAGCCTCCAAAGTGGGGCCCCCATTTTCATCCAGCCAGGTCACAGTCAAGTGCTTTCAACCACCCAGGAAGTTTGTTTAATTCTTCGCAGCCAGAAAACTTCAACTACTTTATTCTTCCGCTCAAAAAATAGTCCTAAAACATTTTTAAAATTAGGAATAATGCACTGCAAAACCCAAGCTGCCAGTATATGCCAATATGTATTAAATAAACAATGGGAAAGTGTGAGTTACCAGGTGATAATTCAATCTAGGGGTTTATGGAACATGATACTGTAATCCATAAGGGAAAAAGGCCAAGTGGATTGTGATGTTCCATAAACTCAAGATAGAATTGTCACCTTGTAACTCACACTTGCGTATCATTTTAATTTTTTATAGGGCCAATCCAACTATGCAGCAATTAACAAGAATCACAGTATCATTTTTGTGGCTCAGTTTGAAGCCATTAGAGTCAGGAGGTCAGTGAGAGAAACGAAATGCACAAGGCAAATTGGCAGATTGACACTTGAAAAATGTACTAACAGAGATTTGATTGACAGTTTGTGATAATTCATTGAATTTAATTGACAAGTGGTGATAATCCACAGCTAGCTACAATTTATCACAACCTGTCAATCACACTCTCATAATCCACATCTAACCGTGGATTATCACAGCCTGTCAGTCAAATTCCTTGAATTATCAGGTTTGGAAAGTGCTTCTTTAATGTGAATTATTGGCCTTAGCCATCTATCTATCTATCTGTCTATCTATGTATCAATCTATCTCTCTGTCTGTCTGTCTGTCTGTCTGTCTGTCTGTCTATCTATCTATCTATCTATCTATCTATCTATCTATCCATCTATCTGTCCATCCAAACGATAGGTAAGTGTGGCATACAAAAAAATAAACCCATTGAGGGGGTAAACCAGGTCATAAAGCTATGCACCTGAAAGGCAAGTGGTTTTATAATCTGGTTGGCCCCCTTGATAGGTTTATTTCTGACAATATCAGACATACCAGTATCTTCATTTTATGTAATACATTTGGATGGTTACAGTTACTTTTGGCTACAATTGTATATACAGGGAAAGGGCATTCAGGGAAATAACTGATAACCACTTCTGGTTACAGAATGTGCTATTTACTGTACATAAAAAGTACACTTTTAAGACTTTCCCCCTCATATAATGAATTAAATACATTGACTTAAAACTGGAAACGTTCAGGTTTATGAGCTATTGGCCCAGAACAGGGCCTTTTATGTGTTGCTTGATGAAAACAGCCCAAATTAAAAAGTTATAAAACTACTAAATGCATGTACACCTAGCAAACAATAAAAGAATTAAAAAAAATAAAAAAATAGCTGGAAAAAGGTGACATATTTCTCATCCTGGACTAACTTCTTCAAATCAGTCACAAACAAAAAAAAAACTAATACTGATGTGTTTTCCCCCTGCCCACTGCCAAAATCCTTCAAACACCATGAGTATTTTTTTATGTGTAATTAACTTATAAAATTAATCATGGATTTAAAAAAAAGTGTTTTTTTTCCAATACTGAGTTCCAAATCTCAGTGTCAGATACCCCCCAAACACTTTCCCTGCAGCAGGTGCCCTATCCTGATATCAGGTCCATTACTGTTTAGCAACCACCAGGTGCCAAACCCTGATGGCTTGCTTAACCCCCAAAGTTCAAAAGCTGCCCACATCACTCCACCCCCCCCACACCACCATGCCAGTACATACTTTATGATGTATCCCACAGTGGGTGACTAGCACAGTGCTCCATCCACCTCAGCCTGTCTCTGCCTTTCTGTTGTCTCCTGACAATCACAACCTGTAAAGCAGAAAATATCAAACCCACCAACATCCATCCTCTGGCACCCATGCTACCTTCACCCACCCACCGTGGGACCCTTGACAGTCTCCTACCTCCACGTCCATGTTATATTAATCCCTCACCCTCTAGCACCCATGCCCCCTTCCTCCTCCTCCTCCTCCTCCCCCATATCCACCCAGTGCCTACTGTTTCTAGGATCCCATGATTCGCTACTAGCATGGCACTCCCTTCACCTTGGCCAGTCATCATCTCGATGTCAGTCATTCAGTGCTGAATGGGAACCAGTAAAAAGAATATTTAAAAATTCACCCACAGCCACCTTCCCTACCTGATATTCTCACAGTAGACCTGTCACAATGGAATACTGTACTTTAATGATGGGGACAGCAGCATTAACAATGGCTAATGACACACAATGATCAAGCAAACTGTTGAACTAAAAGAAACTGTTTATCTTCATTAAAAGAAATAATTTAATGTTGTACAATAAATATATAGGTGTTTTAAAAAATGTAATATGCAAAGACCTGACAGAAAACAAATAATTCATCACCACTTACTTATACCATATCCAGTACAGAGTGAGAGAGACAGAGATTAGATAGATAGATAGATAGATAGATCACACTGATTAAATGTAGGGCAATTGGCCAGAGATCAATTCCATATAGGGCCCCAATGTTTTCAGCTCCCAAGTTTTTCATTTTAAGACCATTGGTAATTTTAAGTACAAATTATTTCATTTTTTTAGCTCTCAGAAATGTAATTAACTGTATTTGTATCTGTTTATTGTTGTATTGTATAAGATATGTTGTCATTTTTGTCAATGTTATTTATTGTCTTTTGTATTTATTTGTTTTTTGTAATGCTTGTCGCCTGTGAAAATCAGCAGTTTGCTCATCAGGCTCACAAGGATAAAAAAAAAATGAAATGAAATATTTAAAGAAATTATCTTTCTCCATACAGGTACTTAAAGTGCAGCAGTGCAAAATACATGGTAAATAAACTACCAACAGGTAGTAATTATAGACCACAAGCCAAACCCAACATTTTAAGTAAAACAAGATCTTCCACAGAATGTGTCTGTGTCACAGAATGCAAAGATAACATGATGTAGCTTGCCATGAGACAAAGCTTATCTTTGGATAACATGTTGTCTACAGATTAGCTGCATCAAAAACATTATACTGCTATATGCCATCACAATTATTTATAAATTAGTTTTGTAACATGTGTTTATCATGTACCCCACTGTTTTCAGTGCTGTATACTGTCTCAAACTTTCCTGTTATGATATGCTGGTTTTGTCTGTAACTCTCCCGGGAACGTGCCTGAAAATAGACAATGTTGTTTTTTAGTGCACTTACCCAGTCAACAAAAACTGAATAAATAAATGTTATTGGCTTGCCTGGTGGTGCTGAGGGTTGAGGCGCTGGACACCACACCTCATGCTATGCCAGCGACCTGGGTTCGGGAATGAGCCTGGGTCATCAGGGGTCGGCCAGAGGGGGAGGGGGAGCTGGATTAAGCAGCTTAATGGCAGCTCTCCTCTCCTGGGGGGAGTTTCAGGCACTGCTTCACTAGGAAGCAGTGTGGGGAGGGGAGGATGCTGTTAGGCTCTTGGTGGCAGCCGTATGTTCAGCACGGCTTCCTGCCTGGGTTATGGCCCTTTGCGCCAGCGTCCCTTTGGGGGTGGGGGACTTAGGCTTCTGTAGCTGCCTCCATAACCATGAAAAAACCCTAGCCCCACTGCCGCTGCATGATCTCCCATGGGGGGGGACAAGAGCACAGGATGATTGGTCCACCGACACCTAGCCCTCACTGGCAGTAGGGGATAAAATGTCCCTATTAAAAAAAAAACATGTTATTGGGAAAATTCCAATTTTAATTAGCTGCCTGGGGATGTCTCAACAAATTGGACAACAGTTCAACAATTCTTGATAACATCAGAATTAGAGCAGCATGTCCAGTTCTGCCAGAGAATCAATTAGGTTGAACTTTGCATGTTCATGTTTACTCGATGAATATTTGGGCCAAAATATGATCTTTCAATTCAGATGTTCTTAATGGTGTAGACCAGTCCAACCAGTCAAATGGATGAATAGGTAAACTATAGTTTTCCTGAGATCATGAGGTTGCCAGAGAGGTGGTCATATGGTTCATAGCTTCATTTCTGAAACATAGACAATGACAGCAAAAAAAGACCAATGGTTCATTCAATCTGCCCCAACTCCCTTTTTAGCCTTTGGATCTACTATCCCTCCAGGATCCTAGCACCCCCTCCTTCTCCTCCCTGGTTCTGCCACCTTGAGCAGCCACTATATCCTTCACTCTATCCTGACCGTACTTGAAACCACCAATGTATTTTGCATCTACTACATTTGCAGGCAGACTGTTCACCTGCTCCACCACCCTTTCTGTTAAATAGTACTTCCTAAAAGAATAGCTCAGCTGAGATACAGTATCTCCTTTTTCAGTGGATTCTGTTTTTTCCCTATTTGTACAGCTGGGTGTACTGGAGCATTGGGAGGTTAAATTGACTTGCTCAGGGTCACACAGCTTGTAAGTGACTCTGATGAGATTTGAACCCTAGTCTCCCAGTTCCCAAGCCTGTGCACTACCACTGGACCATGCTGCCTCACTCACTGCTTGGTTTTAGCTTAGTGCCCAGATGCAAGGAGAGAACTATTTCAAGAATTGAGCATTGACTGATATGTAGCTTAGTAGGGACCTCCGTAGTAGCTAATTTAGCTAGCTTTTCTGACTTAAAAATTGCACTTGACAAAAATCTTGTCTCCATAAAAGAAAACAACAAACATATTTTGGGGGGAAGGCATTTTATTTTGTCTGCCAGGTTAAGTTGTGTAGCATGGTGTTAGAGTAAGGATGGGCAGGAGTATGCTGGAGTATGCTGGACAGTGGACTGGACTCAAAGTGGTCTCTCTACTCTGGCAGCTTGGCATTGCCCAGTACTAGCTGGCATTTTTTTTTACAATTAAAAAATAATTAAACAAAAATAACCTTTTAGATACAGGAGGATTTGTTAATTGTTCATTCTATGTTTCTGGCTGAGCTGTAAAGACCCCTGAGGCCTAGTGGTAACATAAAAAGATGGACTGAGAGTCAGGGTAGTGGGCAATATGCAAATGGATGTCAGGTCCAACTTGGCAATGCCCACTATCAGTCTACCTTTTATTTGTAATGAATCAAAAAAACAGCACTTTTGCTACAGGAAGATTTCCTCTGTTTCTGCCTGAAATGAGCAGTATCAGTAGCTCAGCAGGCTGCACACTCTCCTCTGAGGCTGGAAGATCCTACACCAGGAATTTGGAGTAAAACCCAATACTGACACTGTAGTGCTGTATAAACAATACACTCCTGAGGTGCCATCTTTCTGATGAGATGTTAAACCGAGGTCCTGTCTGCCTCTTGGTGATTGTGCAGGTGAATGTTAAAGATCCCATGGCATTTCTTGGAAAAAGTAGGGGAATTTTCCCATTGCCCTGTCCAAATTTTCCCCCATTCACTAAAAATACCACCAGCAGGTGTGCTGTGGAGCAATCAACAGGGTGGGCAATCGTTTTCGAGCTCTGTTGCTTGTACACTTTAAAAGCTTTAAAAATAATAAATAATAGAGTATTAATAGATATTGTACAACCAGTGGTGCCTCGGAACATCTAGAGAACAGCATGGGACCAAAAAAGCAGCACCAAAACCCTACATCAGGGCTCAAAACATACTTTGATGGCCAGAGGACCAATGCCTTAACAAAATCAGGAGGCTCTGGATCTGTCTCATCATCGGAACTTTCGCAGATTCTCCCACTTTTAACAAAATTGCAGGAGATTGGTGACGAGATGAATGAACGCTTGGAGGGTATGGAGCAAAAGTTCTCAGATCTGGATAAAAAGATTATTGACAATACCAAGGCAATAACTGAGCTTACCTCTTCATCAGAAAGGCAGTCTGAAGTAAGTGCAGGCCTCATTCACGATGTCAATTACCTCTGGTCAAAAGTGTAGATGTTAGAGAATGACCTTCGGCAGAGGAATGTACGTATAGTGGGTTTCCTTCCTTGATTTTCCAGACATACAGAACTGTTGTCAATGCTTAATCAACTGATATTTGATGAGCTGGAACTTTTGCATCGAGATATGGGCATTACAATTGTGCAGGCATTTACCATTCCCTTGCACCAGGGGGGTTGGGGGGGGGGTAATCTTCCGCAAAACCAATGTCAGCAATTATTACTTTGTCCACCCCAGAAGCAAGAATGTTATTGCTGCAAGTGACTAGAAAAAGAGGAGACATTGTCTGGGAGGGAAATCATTTAGGTTTTTTCCTGATTTGTCCTCCCAGACATAACATCAGAAAAAAGCTACAAATTGTTAAGAAAACAGTGCTGGCAAAAGGAGTAAAGGTTCAGACGCTCTTCCCTGCACACTTACACATCACCTACCAGCAGACATCCCATGTCTTTACGGACCCAGATGCTGCCACAAGTTATACTGAGACGCTGATCTCCAAAATGGACACAAGGGCCTCAGACCCTGATTCAGAAGGAGAGCTGGAGTGACTCTAGCTGATCTAAGGATTTTCTCCTGCTATCCAGGGATGTTAATATGGTCCCTAAGGATACGTCATCTTGGACTACCTGTTGAGTGTTCTTCTGAACTCATATATGTAGGCAGGACTGATAGTTTACCAGTTCTAAATGTTTAAAGTTTTTGATGAATATTCTGTTTTTTCTCCTAGCCTACTGGATACTTACATATGCATACAGATGGATTTGAAAAAGTGTGCTGATGCACATCGCTCAGTTTGTGGATTTTGGAACCTTCTTCATTACTAATCTTCCCTCTATACGGTCTTCTAAATGGAAGCCTATGAGTGTATTGTCTAATAATACTTAACCAAGCACAGGCAATCTGGTTATTTTAGTACAGTCCCTTATGCATTTGTTCCCCCCAAATATACTATAGAAATCTGCTAATGGGAGGAAAGTTCGGTGCATAAATAATGTCATACCCTGTGGTGACAGTGGGATATCCTATGACCTTATTCTCTTTGTACATTTATTCCTTATGTGCACTGGGAGTACAGAGCCTATGTCTGGGTAAAATATGTGTGGTTTAAAGTTTTTCTTTTGGTAAAAATGACTGTACAGATAAGGGGCTATCATCTATCATATGCCAAAATGTGTATGTAATTTCATGTACATGTTGCAATCTGTGAGATGAAAATTCATAAATAAAAAGTTAAAAAAAAAATACCACCAACAGCTTAACCTGGTTCATCCATCTGTATCCCTCCTTCCCTGGGTGGGGTGGGCAGCACTAAATATAGGCAGCATTGGCCAGCCCTCTTATCATGGTGAGCAAAAAACAAACTAAATAAACTGTGCAGAGAGACTCTGAGGCATGGAGATAAAGGAAAGGAAAGGACTGGAACAGGAGCCTGGTTAGTGTTGCAACAAGCAAGTTAGTGATGGCTGGCAGCCTGTTTTTACCATCAACTAGTTGGCATTTTTGTCTAAAAATAAAAAAAATGAAATTTACTACCAGAGGATTTGTACTGGGTTTCACACTGATTGCACAGAGACATCTGAGGCCTGAATGTAGAGTAATCTGAGGATCTGCGAGACTGGGTAGTGGCTAGCAAGTGGGTGCCATTTAGTAACCAGACTTGGCCCACTACTGGTTGCTTTTTTTTTTCTTTATTTGCAGAAACATTATATGCATATTTTCATTTCACCAACAAAAGAGTTTTCTTCAAGTTCTCCAGAAATACAGCCTTTGTGAGTGTCAGGTTAATTTGTGCCTCCCCTGTAGAGCATAAAGAAGGTCTGAGATCATAAGCATTTAGTAACAGCTAGCACACAAATTGGTTGACTGCCCATCAGTGCCTGCTACTAGTGGCTTTGGCACAAACAAAATAAAAACATATATTTTCTGTGAAAAGGTTTCTTTACGTTCACTAGAAGAATAGCATTTGCATGTCTCTTGGAAGTCTGAGCAGTGGGCAGCAAGTGGTTATTGGCTGGCAACCTACTGCAGTGAAGCAGCAATGAAGCGTCAGAAAGGAGAAGGTAATGGCAGAGTGGAATCACCGAGAAGCATTAAAGGGGAACAGTTGCCACCAAGAGCCCCACTCTCCAGTGTTTGGTTGGTCCCAATGTGCGTTCTGTGTGCAAAAACATTTTGGTTTACTTCCTGTTTACTGTAGTATAGTAGATTGTATCAGACTCATTTTGCTTAGTTCTAGGCTGACATCTGTTACTACAAATCCCAGAATCCCCTGCAGCTGACAGAGCAGTAGGCAGCTGTGAGATATTCAACAATCTGCAGCATATGTTAGAGTTTATATAAGCTCTGATCTTTTGTTTTCTGGTCCCGTTGTCCTCCCTGGGCTAAGCACAGTCACAGGGGACTGTATTTAGCCCCTGGAGAAAAACAGACCTGGAAAGCATCTGACTGGAGTTATATAGAGAATAAGGCCTGGGAAGTGGTTGCTAACCACACTGTAAACACCTCAAGCAGTTGCCATGTCAATTGTAAATCTCAGGAGCCCAGCTCAAGAGGTTTACCGACGTCATGGCAACCACGAGAGGTGTTTACAAAGAGGCTGATAACTGCTTCCCAGGCATTGTCTTTTATAGTGTATGGGAAAAAGAGAAACATTAATGACTGCCATCAGTAATAATATCGGTGATAGTGTAGAATATTGGCTACACGTAGGACCTACGTTATTAACAATGAACTCAACTTATGCTGTTAGGTACAGTCACCCATTCCTTTACTTTTTATTAGATAATTTGGGTTTGGGTTTACACCCACACCACCCTGTAACAAAAAAAACAAAACAAAGGGGTGTGGGGGGCAAAGCTCCCCAACTTCAGTAAACTGACAACAAAGTAAGGCACATGACCAAAGCAGCAGCTGTATTACATAGAACATAGATCTTGACAGCAGATAAGGACCACTTGGCCCACCCAGTCTGCCCATTTCCCTACCTAATGGATAAGCTGCAGATTCCAGTTAACCAACAGCCTACTTCCTCCTACCCCTACTAGAATTGCCTTATGTCGACTTCCGGTGACATCACAACGGGGGTAGTAGCTTAGTTTGGGCACTCCGGGGACCACTCAAGTATTATTTGTTAAAAAAGCAGCTTAAACAGTTTTCTTCACTTTAAAAATGAAACGTGCTACTTGTTGGTAATGACTGCTCACAAAACGAGAGGGAAGCCCACTCATACCGCACGAATCAAGACTATGATGGAACATGAAAGGAATCAGGGCATGCTCTCAGAATCTAGGCTGGGGTCCCCAGTCTCCAGTATCTCAGACTCAGGGAAAAAAATGTCAAGCTAGGAGAACAGCATATGATCTTGACTAAACTTGACAGCATTATTAAGACCTTACATCACATGGACTCTTCGGTGGTCAACCTGCAAGCTGATATGAAAAAAGTGAAATCTCGTACAACAGTTCAGGAACCTCACAGACTCCAGCAGCCAGCATGACAGAGCCATTTTGTATCTTCTGGCGAGGGACAGAGAAATGCAGAGTAAAATAGACAACCAGGAGAATAGAACCCACAGAAATAACTTCTGAATTTGTGGGGTTCTGGAAGATCTAGAGAATTCATTCAAGACAATGAAGGAGTTTGTCATGCACATTTTAAGGGACAGATTGCTGATACCAGAGGGTACCCCCCTTCCCATTAAACGTGCACATCACTCCTTGGCACAGAAACCAAGAGATCAAGCTGCTCGACCCCGCTCAATAGTGGCTCGGATGTCGAACTATCAGGATCAACAATTAATATTGCAAACAGCCTGGAAGATGAAGGATTTGCAGATAGATAATAAAAAAATATTTTTTGACCAGGATTTCTCCAATCTGTTAAACGACAAATGAAGACAAGTTTGAGAGGTCATTAAACAAGCCCGGGAAAAGAAAGTGAAAATTCAGCTTTATTACCAGGCCAGTCTTAGAATACATATGGAGAAAGGTCCACAGATGTTTGACTCTCTCAGAGAAGCTGCACCAACCCTACAGCAGTTAGGCCTATATTGTCCAGACCTACGAGGAGGCATCCTAGAGTTTGAGATTTCAAGAGCAGCCTGGCATAGGGCGGGGAAGCCCAAACGGTTTTAATACACAACAGATTCATGGCCATCACTCTTGGGTCACGATCTGCAAGAAATAATGGCAAGGGATGGCGTACTTACACAAGAGGACAAGGTCGTTCCTAATGAAAGTCTAACCTGAAGGGACTAGGTCCAGATGACGTAGATACTTCAGAGAGGCAGGATGCTTCTCTTTTCTTTCTCCCCACATTTTGATGGGTGGGCTAATACTCTCACCAAGAAGACTACCCAAACTCGACTTATAGGGACTGATGAAGATCTTTCTCTGATTAAAACACATCCACGTTTGTCTTATTTTAAAGTAATTAAAAAAAAGGGGGTTATTTGGGTTAAAAATAAGAAGGTGGGATCTGGGTGGGTATCAGGGGAGGTCGGTTTTCTCTGCACAAGCGACACTGGTTTAAATCTTATTGGGGTTTTAAAGGAGATGCATGGTTAAGGCCTACTAGATAGGTTTACCTCCCTTTTTATTAGAGGACTCTGCTTAGATGGAACCTCTTTTCCCCATTCTTTTTTAACTTTGGTTTCCATACTACAAAGCTGGTCAGACTCATCCCATAGAGAGAGGTGGCTCAAGCGTCCCCACTCCCCGAGCTTTGATTCCTCCATTACATATGGCAACATATAGTTGTACCTTTTGAGTGATGTTCATCAAACGACCTGATCCTTTTAGATCAGACCTGTCAAAATAACAGGTACAGTAGCGTGAGCTACACAACCCTACCCTTGGGGTAGGTAACACCAATAACACCTAGGAAGTACAAAATTTGAGTGTTAATAACAGTTTTCATTGTTATACAGAGTATTGTTCCTATTAAGAGGGTTGTATTTCCCTCTAAATTTTATTTCTCTTATTCTGTTCACAAAAGTTAACTTTATAGAGTTACTGTACACGCAGTGGTTGTGCGTGATCATGTTTATACATGGCGTACTAGTGCACTCAGAAAGAGAGGTCTAATGCGATGGATAGAGTTGAGGTGGAAAGCGAGGAATTCTGGGAAGGGATGGAGTAATACCTGGGTTGCCTTACACAGTTAACAGATGGGTTCGATAAAAGTTACTTCTCTGAATGTACAAGGTTTTAATTCACCTATCAAACGAACAAGGATCCTTCATTATTTAAACCAACTCCAAGCTGATATTTGTTTCCTACAAGAGACAAGACTGTCACAAATAGAGCATGCAAAGCTCAGATGGTCCTGGGTGGGTAAAGTGGTTGGCTCCACACATACATCGGGGAAAAAAACAAGGGTGGTGACATTGATCAGGAAAAAATATTCCCTTGGAAATATTGCAAGTGGATACTATAAAAAATGGTAGAGGGGTTTTGCTTACAGGCAGGCTGTTTTCCCAGAAATTACATCTAATAACATTTACACCCCGAATAATGATGACCCTTTATTCTACCAAAACCTTTTTAAAAAAAAATTCTGGTTTAGGAGAGGGCATGATAATAGTCGGTGGAGACTGGAACTGTGTTATTAACCCCAGGTTAAACTGTTCCTCACAAAACAGTAAAACAAATAAACAAATGAGTAGGGTGGTAAGAGAGGGATGCATGAACTTGCGTTACTGGATGTCTGGAGGGAATTAAATCCAACCTCAAAGGATTTTACTTTTTATTCTGGCCCTAATGCTTCCTACTCCCATTTGGACTATTTTCTTTGTAGTAATGGGGACATATACAAAATGACAGCCTGCTCCATCCATCCCAAGGTGGTCTCAGACCACGCAGCGGTAACTCTTACTGGGTGATTGGAGCAGAAGCACAGCATGGAGATTTAATTCTTCCCTTCTGGGTAGACAGGACTTTTGGGACCATATAGAGGGGGTAATACTGGAATACCAGCATCATAATAAGGTGGATGAGCCAGGGCCACAATGGTGTTGGGATGGTCTTAAAGCAGTAGTTCATGGAGAGATGATCTCTTTTGCCTCCAGGTTAAAAAAACAAAGAAAGGAAAAACAGATAGCTCTGGAGTCCTTGTTGGAACAATTAGAAAAAGAACATAAACAACATAGAACTAAAGAAAACTTAACCAAATTAAATAATGCCAAGAAGGATCTCCAGAATCTCTTTGATCTTCAAATAGAGGGCAAGTTAAGGTATTTGAACCCAAAGTATCATGAATATGGTAACAAAGTGGGAAAACTCCTGGCCTTCAGGTTAAGTAGGGACCAGGCGGACAGACCTGTTAAAAAGATTCTTACCATGGGGAAGGGGGGGGGGAGAGATCACTTATTTCACTCCAAAAAAAATAGCTGAAGCTTTTCAGCAGTATTACTCAGACTTATACTCTAAGGCCCCAGGCGAGCTGGATGTCCCACTGGGCATACAGGAGTATCTGGGGGGGATTCACCTTCCCAGGTTAGAAGAAGAGACTAAATCATGGTTGGATGCACCTATCACATCCCAAGAGGTCATTAACACTATTAAAGAGATGAAACCGAGTAGATCTCCGGGCTCTGATAGGTTTAATATGGAGTTTTACCAGAAATTTAGGATGCAGTTATCTTCCATCCTGCTCCAACTCTTTAATTCCTGTTCTGGGGAGGGCGATTTTACTTATTCATGGAGGCGGGCATTTATTTCAGTCATCAAGAAGGTAAATCTCCTGAATTGTGCTACTCCTACAGGCCTATATCCCTTCTTAATCTGGATTCCAAAATTTGTACCAAGATTTTGGCCAAATGAATAAATTCTGTATTACCAGACTTAGTCCATCCAGACCAATCAGGCTTTGTTCCCAACAGGCATCTTAAAGGTAATATACGAAGATGCCTCAACATCTTACATTCAGGTAAACAGTTCAGATTTCACCAGGTAGCTATAGCAATTGTTGCAGAAAAGGCATTTGATCACCTTAATTGGGATTTTTGCATGGGGTTTTGGAGAAGTTTGAGTTTGGGAGCCAATTAAGAACTTGGATTAGGGCCATCTATCATATCTCTCTGGCTAATGTAAGAGTGAATGACACATTTTCAGAAAACATTAACATCCTCAGAGATACTAGGCAGGGGTGTCCTTTATCTCCTATTTTATTTGCTCTCTGTATGGAGCCTCTGGCAGCAATCATTAGGACACACCCAGATTTGGAGGGCATTAGGGTGGGAGGGGTTGAAAGTAGAATTTCACTTTACACGGACAATACTATGCTGTATCTGAGAGATCCCATTAGGACCTTTCCCGTCTTACACAAGATACTTACCACATAAGGGAAGTTTTCAGGTTTTAAAATTAATAATGATAAGATGGAGACCCTGTTAGTGAGTGGTCCCCCCTCTACAGAATTGACACAGTTGATCCCCTTTCATTGGGTCTCCAACAGTATAAGATACCTTGGTATCTACATACCTCTTGATATTAACAAGCTGTTTTTGGTTAACTATGGGAGACTGATAAAGTTGGTGTTCACTGACTTGAGGCGTTAGGAGATTCTCCCTCTTTCCTTGATGGGAAGGGTAGACACCATCAGGATGAACATGCTGCCTCATTTCCTTTTTTTATTTAGTACCCTTCCACTTCCTATTCCAGGTCGGGAATGGAAAAAAAATAAATAGAGCATTGCATCACTTTGTATGGACCGGTAAAAGGGCCAGGATAGCGTGGAGTACATGGATGAAGAATAAAAATCAGGGAGGGTTGGGCTTGCCAAATTTGAAAGCCTACTATTTAGCGGCCCAGGTGGTTCCTTGGATAGTCCACCTCAAACAAGATCCTGTGAATGTTTGGATTGCACAGGAATTTGACGGTGACCCAGAGATATCTCCTGCTTTGGATTTTGCAGGTCCATCAAAGAGGTTAAGTGGCATGAAATTGAATAACCTCTGGTTAGCACAAATGTATAAGAACTGGGTGGAAGTAAGGAGGCTAGTTGGGATTAGAACCCAACTCAACAACAGGACAGCTACAACAAGCTGTTCAGATTTTACTCCACCTAAGTTGGACCATTGAGGTTTGACTCGCTTTGCCCAATTTTTTTGTCAGAACCAACTAAGGACCTTCCACTCACTTCAGCAGGATTATTCTCTACCCACTTCATATTTCTTTAGATATTTACAGGTAGTCTCATTCCTCCACTCAGGCTCTAACATTACAGATGCCCAGGCAGAACCTCACCCACTAGAGCAGGTGATTTGGCAAGTTGTAGATAACCCCACAGAATCACACTTGATATCCCAGTAGGTATCCATTTATAAGAATACAGTGGATGTGATCCCTGTACCTGCACAGGAAGCTTGGAAGAGAGAAATGGGGTTGCAGCTAGACACCTTAACCTGGAATAGGATATGGGAGGGAGGGCTTCATGCCTCTGTGTCCAATACATGGCGTGCATTTAGGTGGAAGGTATTGATCAGGATTTTTAACCTCATCAAAGGCAAAACACTACAAAGTGGGGAGTACAGGGGTTTGTTGGAGAGGCTGTGGAGGATCTGGAACCCCTTACCACATTTTTTGGGACTGCCCAAAACTTAGTCCCTTCTGGTGGGAATTGAGAACTCATTTTCAAGAAATGTCAGAGTTTGATACCCTGATTGCTTTCCCATTGATGGGGTTGGGCTCTTTTCCAGCAGGTAGGAGAGCCAATGCTAAGATCTCCTTTTTAGAAATACAGTTAGCTTCTGCTGGTAAGGCCATCACCTGAAGATGGTTAAATCCTGATCCTCCAGTACTACAGGAATGGCTGGATATAATAAAAGATATAGCAAGGATGGAGAAAATTACAGCTGAACTTAGATTAAGGGGGGGTACAAATATAACAGTATATGGCTGCCATTTATGCATGTCGTGGAGAGGGGGTCTCAGTTCTTTCACAGCAGGCCTTCCCCTGATAATCTTTGGCCCATCCTCCTCTTAGATGGAGACATGAATTATTATTAAGTATATCCACTTGAACTCTAAATTATGCAGTTACACTGTTGATGCATTACACTAGCCATGTTTTATTTGTTGTTATAACTTTTTATTTTTTTTTATTATGGTATTCTTTTTATTGCGTTGTTTTAACAATGAACATTAAATCAAAGTTCGAGAAGTATTCTTCCCTCATTCTAATTTTCATTTATAAAAAATGCATTTTGTATAGGTAGACATTAGTAGGCACTCTCAACAGCAGAACTTTTTGGAAGTACAAGAAGACCTCAATAAGCATTGCACAGTATGCTGAACTTTCCGAAACACAGAGTGGAACAGGACACTCCCAAACAGCATGAACCTTATCTGGAATAAGAAAGAGACATTATGATTTAATGGAATCCTAGTGCAAATATATCATTTCATTTATATTATGTACTGACTTGTCATTTTAAAAAGCCTAATTTATGTCTGAGAGCTCTTGTTGCTTTTAGTACGTCTCACCTAAATAAACTTGAAGTTTCAGTAAAGAGTTGCCTTATGTCTGTCCCATGCATTCTTGAATTACCCCACTGTTTTTGACCCAATGACCTCCTCAAGAAGGCCATTCCATGTCTCCACCACACTCTCCATGAAAAAACTACTTCCTCACATTGCCCCTGAGCCATCCCCACTCTATCTTCAAATTGTGCCCCCTTGTTCTTGCACACCTCTTTTTCTGAAAGATGCTACCCTCTTAGATTTTGTTGATTCCCTTGAGGTACTTGAACATTTCTATCATGTCCCCCTCTCCCTCCTTTCCTTGAGGTATATATATATATATATATATATATATATATATATATAAAGCTCTTCATATAGTTTCTGGTGCAGACCCTGCACCATTTTAGTTGCCCTCCTCTGGAGTGCCTCCATACTGTCTATGTCCTTGCAGAGATGGGGTCTTCAGAACTGTACACAGTACTCCAGATGGGGTCTCACCAACTGTCTGTACAGAGGGATAACAACTTCCTGTTTTCTACTGGTGATGCCTATCCCTATGCATGCCAGTATCTCCCCAGACCTCCTTACTACATTCTCAAATTACTTGCCTACCTTTAGGTCACCTGATGTGACTACCCCCAGGTCCCTTTCCATTTTTGTTGGTGTTAGTACCCCCCCATTGTGTACTCTTTCCTTGGGTTTTTGTTCCCCAGGTGCATTACTTTGCACTTCTTTGCATTGAATCTAGGCTGCCATACTTTTAACAATTCCTCCATCCTTGCCAAGTCACTTCTCATCCTTTCCACCCCTCCTTGTGTATCAACCCTGTTGCAGATCTATTTGTTATCTGCAAAGAGGCATACTTTTCCTTCCAGTCCCTCTGCAATGTCACTCATAAAGACATTAAAGAGGACCGGTCCCGGTACTGAACCCTGTGGTACCCTGCTAGTATCCCCCCTTTCTTCAGAGTGGACCCTGTTTACTGTTACCCTCTGTGTCGTGTTGTCCAGCCAATTGTTTACCCAGGCTACTACCCTGGGACCCACTCCCAGGCTCGCTAGCTTGTTTATTGGTCTTTTGTGTGGGACTATGTCAAATGCCTTGCTAAAGTCTAGGTAGGCCATGTCCACTACCCCTCCTTGGTCTACTACGTTGGTCACCCAGTCAAAGAAATCTATTAGATTCATCTGACATGACCTTCCCACCATATTCAGGAAGCTTTTATGGCAATCTTCCTAGGTGTACCCAGTATTCTACACTATCGCCATAATATCTACCTATACTCACTTTCTTAATCATTTAAACTATAACACTTTTGGCAAACAATCCAGTAGGCTAACAATGATTACATGGTTGTGGGATTATAGGTTTCATCAGCAATAGCCCCTTGTGGGGTTGGAGGAGTAAACATCCATGAAGACTGCAGCACATCAGAGCCCGAAACAAATGAGGCAACAAGTGAGTAACCTAAAATGGGGCATAAAAATTGTTTAAACTGCTCACATGTAATCCCGATCGCCACTCTTGCTACAGAATGCTGTCAATAGTTGACATTCCAACTTGTAAACCCATCACTATGATATACTCAAGCAAGGTTTACAGAAACTGATGTCATAGCGATGGGATTACATGGTTATAATCTGTTTGATTTCGGTGGTTAATAAGGGCTCCCCATACATTATAAAAGCTCTAACATGCACTGCAGGCTATTGAATTTTCCACTGTTGCGTACTGCTCTGATGTCAGCTGCAAGGATTCTGGGAATTGTAGTGACAGAAGATGTGAGCCTACAACTAAACAAAATTAGTCTAATATATTTACTATACTGCAATAAACAGTAAGTAAACCAAAATGTTTTTGCATACAAAGTGCACACTGGAGCCAGCCCCACACTTGAGTGTGGGGCACTTTGAGCCGACTTTTTCCCATTTAAGGAAAAACAAGACTCCCTCAATGGAAAATGTGGAAAGTAAGCAAACAGTCCATGAGGTGTCATACATTGTAGGTACTGAAAGGGTTGTGACATGGACAGTAATAGTTAAAAATGCAAAACAAAAGGGCAGCAGGCATAGGCAGTGGAAGTGGAGGAGGAATAGAAAGGTACTGGGTAGCCCAGTGAGGACAGGGACACTGATTATGAGTATGCACCTGGTAGAAGTAGTAGCAGCAGTACTTGGAGGAGGAGGAGGAAGAGGAGGAGGGGAATAGGCATGACTGTGGGCACCTAAGAGATCATAAAAGAGAGATAGTGGTTCTCAGAAGAAACAGAAGAAAGATGCTCAAAATATGCAATACCCTAACAAGACAGCAGAGAAAGAGAAGGAGAAGGTGAAGTTTTGGTGGAGAAATTGGTCTTTGAACCTTTTGAGGCTTCTGAACTGGTGGTTGAGGAGCTGGATGTGGGAAAAGGTCACGTTAATCGTCCATGGTTACAATACCAAAGAGTGCTACTCGGCAAGAGTAAACTGGTGACGTGATCTGATTCTCTCAAACGGAGATAGAGAGAGGATCACAGATGTAGAAGTGGGTAGCCATCTGGGAACTAGTGACCATCGAACAGTATGGTTCACAATAAACACAGCAATAGAGTCAAGCCATACAAAGGCAAAAGTACTGGACTTCAGGAGGGCTGACTTTGCCAAAATGGGTGAGTGCCTAAGGAATGCACTAGCAAATGAGCAGGAAGGAGGGGTGGAAGAACAATGGGGAATAATAAAAACTGCCATCACAGAGGTAACAAGCCTTTGTGTGACGCAAATAAACAAAACTATGTAAGAAACCACTATGGTTCTCAAAGGAGGTGGCAGTGAAGGTTCAAGAGAAAAAGAAAGCATTCAGAAAGTACAAGGAATCACAGAAGGAGCAGGAGAGAGAATTGCATCAGTTAAAGCAAAAGGAAGCTGGGAAGGCAGTCAGAACAGCAAAGGCCTGAACCAAGGAAAAGATAGCCAACTCAGGTAAGAAGGGGGATAAAACCTTTTTTAGGTACATCAGAGAGCGAAGGAAGGCTAAGGGAGGGATAGTGAGGCTTAATAAAGGGTAGGGGGTGGGCAGAGGGTGACGGTGAAAAGGCTGAGATACTAAACAAATATTTTTGCTCAGTATTTATAAATGAAGGGGGGCAGTACCTAAAACAAAGAATAGAAACACTCTGGATACAGAAGTTGATACCAGCCCATTCACAGAAGAAAGGGTTCTGAAAGAACTCTTAAAACTGAAGGTGGACAAAGCAATGGGGCCTGATGGGATTCATCCCAGAATTCTAAAAGAACTAAGGGTAGAACTAGTGACACCACCGACTACCCTGTTTAACAAATCATGGGAGGATGGGGTGGTACCTGAGGACTGGAGGAGGGCAGATGTGATTCCCCTTCACAAAGGTGGGAGCAGGACAGAAACAAGAAACTACAGACCTGTTAGTTTAACCTCAGTGATAGGGAAAATGATGGAATCACTTCTAAAGGAAAGAATTGTCGAGTACCTAGAGGCCAGAGGGGCACAGGACCCAAGGCAGCATGGATTCACAGCGGAAGGTCATGCCAGACAAATCTATAGATTTCTTTGACTGGGTGACCAAAGTAGTAGATCAGGAGGGCTGTGGACATGGTCTACCTAGACTTTAGCAAGGCATTTGACTCAGTCCCACACAAAAGATTAATATACACGTTAGCCAGCCTGGGAGTGGGTCCCAAGATGATAGCCTGGGTAAAGAATTGGCTGGAGAATAGGACACAGAGGGTAATAGTAAATGGAGTCCACTCTGAAGAAAGGGGGGTTACTAGTGGGGTACCACAGGGTTCAGTATTAGGACCGGTCCTCTTCAATGTCTTTATAAGCGACATTGCAGAGGGACTGGAAGGAAAAGTATGTCTCTTTGCAGATGACACAAAGATCTGCAACAGAGTTGATGCACAAGGTGGGGTGGAAAGGATGAGAAGGGACTTGGCAAGGTTAGAGGAATGGTCAAATGTATGGCAGCTTAGAGTCAGTGCTAAGAAGTGCAAGGTAATGCACCTGGGAAACAAAAACCCAGGGGAAAAGTACACAATGGGGGGTGAGATACTAACAACAACAAAAATGGAAAGAGACCTGGGGGTAGTCATATCAGATGACTTAAAGGTGGGCAAGCAATGTGAGTGGGCAGTAAGGAGGGCTGGGGGGATACTGGCATGCATAGGGAGAGGCATCACCAGTAGAAAGGAAGTTGTTAACCCTCTGTACAGACAGCTGGTGAGACCCCATGTGGAGTACTGTGTGCAGTTCTGGAGACCCAATCTCCACAAGGACATAGACAAGATGGAAGCTGTCCAGACAGGGCAACTAAAATGGTGCAGGGTCTGCACCAGAAGACATATGAAGAGAGACTAAAGGAGCTTAATAGTATAGCCTCGAGGAAAGGAGGGAGAGGGGGAGACATGATAGAAACGTTCAAGTACCTCAAAGGAATCAACAAAGTCCAAGAGGGTAGCATCTTTCAAAAAAAGAGGTGTGCAAGAACAAGGGGGCACAATTTGAAGATGGGGCGGTGGCTCAGAGGTAATGTAAGGAAGTATTTTTTCACAGAGAGGGTTGTGGATGCATGGAACGGCCTTCCGGAGAGGTTGTGGAGTCAAAAACAGTGGTTGAATTCAAGCATGCATGGGATAGTCATAAGGCAATTCTAGGGGGTTGGGGTAGAAAGAAGTAGGCTGCTGGTTAACTAGGATCTGCAGCTTATCCATTAGGTAGGGAAATGGGCAGACTGGGTGGGCCAAGCTGTCCTTATCTGCCATCAAATTCTATGTTTCTATGATCGTCTGGGAATTCTGTAGAGCTGATGAATTATGGACACATTTAATGAGCTTGCTATGCAATGGTAGGTTTGGTCAGGGTAAGGAAGGCACATTTCTGTGATTATCTACCAGGAGAAGGAATTTGTGTAAATAATGTAGGTCGCAGTATGAGAAGGGTTTGCCAACACATGGCATCAGCAACAGGCAGTAATTATGATGATGGGCAGGGAAAGGTGAATTTTGAAAGTAGGCAAGAGGAGGAAAAAGTCATCATAATTCAAGTGACAGCATAACCCATCATCCACCATTCATAAGTTCTTCAGCTTACTGATTCTCTCATCTCTGAGAAGCTGTAAATCTAATTCTATCTCAGCCAAAAGGAGTGGCAAAAGTAGGAGCCAGTCATCTGGTGGACCCCCAAAAAACAAGTTAACAGTCTCTGGTCCAGTCCCTTGAAATGAGCCATATAGATACAGATACAGATATATAAAGTAAACAGGCCTAGTGCCAATAAGTTAACAAAAGCCATTATGAAACTGCTAACCACTGACTTGCATCCATTCTCTTTTGTGAGCAGTGAAGGTTCTTCTACTACTAATGCAAGTTGTAGTGCCAGGATACCAAGTGCCCAGTCACACGTCCTACAGAGAACTTCCAAATTTGTATCAGAGCATCTACAAAACTATGCCACATACCCTAAGAACATTGATTGTTTCAGTAGTCCATATCACCACTGACATATGGATGAGCAGTCAGACCACAGATTATATGGCAGTGACTGTCCATCAGGTCAACTTCCCCTCTTCCAAGTCTAATCTTCTCATGGTTTAATTGGCAACAGCTTCCTGACTGTGCATGTCAGCAGGGGACTTAGCTTTTACTTGTGATCACCATTTCTTCACTGTCTGGTGAGGTGTTTTTATTATTTAAACTACTTTGTATTGAGTTTAAAAAGAATGAGTACTCATCTGTGTACTTTTTTTTTAAAGGGCTGCGAGCATTCAGTGTTGCAAAGGCTGTTTAAGGGAGACCATATTGTTTGCAGACAAGTTGGCTTTTCTGTCAGTTTTTCGCTTTAGGCTTAAAGATGTTTCCTGATGTTTGAAATTCCCATATTTCTGATACTCTTGAAAAAGTTTTCAAGGTTGTTTTCTGGAACAAGCACATTCTTAAATATATGGAAGTATTATTAGACTAATGATTTATCCTACTATGTCATGTCCAGCTGAGAATATATACAGGATGGCAGCAAAGAAATTACCTCCCACAGTTGCAGCAGTTGGTATCATTCAAGGCACTTTACCTAAATGTGTCTGTCTTTGGTTATACTGTTTATTTTATGTTAAAGTCCTTGCCATTCTGTATGTACTTTTCAATTGCTTGAATAGCATCCTTGCAAGTTTTTTTATTAGGAAGTTTTAATTATTTTGTCCTGAGCTAACCACCTCTGAAACTACAACTTTGAAAGCAGACATAACCAAAAGAAGCATGGCAACCCCTATTTTTCTTTCTGTCTCTATATTTATAACCATACTCTTCATCTGTCAAAAAGGTTTTATGAAAATGACATGGGTTTGAAATGGTTTTATGTATAAAACACACAAATATTTCCCCCTTTTGGGGGGAATATCAGCTCAAGTGGGTGTCATAGTATTGGTAATTTACTCTGTTTTTGCAATTGTGGGAAAAATGAAGCAAACATCATGACAAATGATGTGTCCTTGTTTCACATTTTCTTTCACACTCATGTTGACGTCTAAAATATTGATGTTACAACCACATAAAACAATCTGACCCCTTCCAGATTTTTTCCATAAGGAGAGATTAAATCCCACCAATGTAACATAAAAACAAGCATAGCAACCTATGTTTTTTGTTGTGGATTTTAAATGTTTAGATGACCATCATGTACTGGGCAAAAAGTTATAACTTTGATGTGGGGTTGCTGAAACATCAGGTACTGTCCTTAAGGAAGAAAATACAATATTTCTTAGAGGAAGCAGGGAAAGCAAATTGTGAGGTAGGTGAGTTGTGTTTTAAAATACGTTTTTATTTCAAGCACATCTTTGTTTCAGTGTTTTTAAGGGCTGCAGCCTTTAAAACATCCATCACACGTTGCAAAAAATTTATGAGAGATCATACGGCTTTATAAAAATTGTTGTGTGGGGATCTGAAATTTGAAATGTATTTTAAATGTAATGTATTGGTTTTTATTTGTGGAGGTGTGAGTTGGGGATAATCCAAAATATTGAGAACCTGTTTCTTAGGTTTAGGTAGGACATTTTAAAAAAGTGGTTAGCTGATAATGTCATAACTGGTTATTCAGTGTAATAATGACATCGTAAGTGATTAATTTGTGTGGATACCTATGAGGGTATTATTACGTGATAATTTAGTAATTAAAAATTTGGTGTAGATTATATGTTTTTATCAGGAGGATATTATTGGGCCATTATGTCATAATGTATTAATAAGTAGTGATTTGGATGGGTTTATGGATTGGTAAGTTTGCATTATAATTGATATCATGGTTAGTTACATATGAACATACAAAATAGCCAGCAGATGAGAGCCATTAGGTCTATCGAGTCTGTTTATACTGCAGAGACCCTAGCTTATGCCACTGATCCTGCCCCCTCATGGTCTTCCCTTCCACCCTATCTGCTCTCCCAGGTTCCATGGTTTCCCCTTATGCCTATCCCATGCCCTCTTAAAGCTGGTCACTGTCTTCACTGAGACCTCTTCCTCTGTCAGAGCTGTCCAATTAGCCACCACCCACTCCATGAAGAAGTGCTTCCTAGCAGCCCTCCTAAATCTCCCCCCCCCAGCCTCAAACTGAGCCCCCTCATGGTTCGGCTGTCCCTTAGCTTGAAGAGATCCTCCATATCCACCCTATTTATCCCCTTCATGTATTTAAAGGCATCTATCATGTCCCCTCTGTCCTTCTTCTCTTTCAAGGAGTACATTTTCAGGGCTCCAAGCCTCTCCTCGTAAGACATACTCTGCTGACCAGCGATCATATTGTTTGCCTTCCTCTGGGTTTTATCCAGCAGGATGATGTTCTTCTTAAGCTATAGACACCAGCAGCTTACTCTGTACTCTAGAAGCAGACTTACCAGTGACCTGTAAAATGGCAGTATAACATCATTCTGCCTACTGCTGATCCTCCTTGCTATACACCCCAACATCCTGTTAGCATTTGCTGCTAACTTTTTACACTGCTAGGAGTGTTTCAGGTTGCTAGTTATCATCACTCCCAGATCCTTTTCCTCCTCTGTTGCTGCTACATGGACTCCCTCTCCCCAGGTAGTACTTGGCCATTGGGTTCCTGGCTCTAACGTGCATCACTTTGCATTTCTTGGCATTGAAGCCAAGTTGCCAGATCCCAAATCATCTTTCAAGTTTTCTGAGGCCTTCTCACAGGTCATGTATCCCTTCCACTCTGTTCGCCCTCCCATGCTGGATAACTCTTCCCCTATCACCACTCTCTGGGTCCTGCCCCTCAGCCAGCTTTCTACTCACCTGGTCATTTTGTCCCCAACTCCAAGATCTGCCAGTTTCCTGAACAATCTCTTGTGGGGCACTGAGATGAAGCCTTGCTGAAGTCCAGGTACTGGATGTCTTCTGCTTGGCCCCTGTTGACTGCCCTAGTGACCCAGTCAAAGAAGTCAATCAGATTCATTTGGCATGATCACCCTCCTACAAATCCTTGCTGATTCTCATCCTGGAGGCCATTCTCCTCCATGTACCTTACCAACCTCTCCTTAAGTATGGTCTCCAAGAACTTGTACGCAGTTGAGGTCAAACTGACTGGCCCTTAGTTCCCTGGGTCATCCTTGGGACTGCTCTTGTGGAGAGGCACCACATGTGCCATTCTCTGGTCCTGCGGCACCATGCCCAACTCCAGGGAGCTATTGAAGAGGCCTGGCAGTGGCCACACACATTCCTCTGCCAGCTCCCTTTGCCCCATTTGATGTATGCCATCCACACCCAAAGACTTGTCTACCTTTAATGTTACCAACCCCTCCCTCAAGCTATTCTTTTCTATCACCACATCTCTGCCTCCTTCTCGTCTTCCCTTCTCCCCCGATGACAATAGTCCATCTTTTTCGCTAGTGAAGACAGAGCAGAAGTAATTATTCAGTACTTCTGCCTTGCTCCCATCTTCAACCACTCATTCCTCCCCTTTCCCAAGCCTAGCTATCTCTTCTTTCCAGACCCTTTTCTCACTTATGTAATGAAAGAAGGCCTTCTCCCCCTCTTAATCCCTTCAGCTATTTGGAGTTCCTTTTGTGCTTTAGCCTGTTGCACTACCTTGTATGCCACTTTGGTCAACTTCACATAGTTCTTGTCATCCACATCACTTGTAGTCCTCCTGTATCTCCTGCAGGCTGACCTTTTGTCCCTCACTGCCTGGGCAAACTCATGTTGGAACCAGATGGGTGATCTTGCCCCCAGTTTCTTCCCCCTGAGCCTAACACACTCCACTGTGGCAGCCAGAATTGTTTCTTTGATGATGGTCTCTTTTTGGTCCACCCCATGTCCACTCAGACACCTTCCAGGTGCATCCTTAGCACCTCTCCCATCTTCTTGAAGTCCACCCTCCTGAGGATCCTAGCTACATCCTAGCTACATCTGTACCAGTAGCTTATGAGACACTCATAGTAAGGCAGTCCTTGTCATTCTCAGTCCCTATCATTGTGGCAGGGGTATACTGCTGCCCTGGCCTCCCGGCGTCCACCGTCACTGATCTCATAACCACAACTGTATCCCATAGCTCCACAGATGAACTCTACATAATGGGTGATTTCAACCTAAATTGGTTGTCCACTACAATAAATAAAGCCCAAAATGACATAGCCACTCAAAACTTAACACAACTGATTCAAGAACCTGCCCAACCAAATTCAAAAACTCTAAATCATTCTTTCATTGATTGGGCCCTCACACTCCATCCACAACAAATTGTCTCAGCTGGCACCCTCCCCAATGCCTTAAGTTACCATCATATGATTTACATGATTCAAAAAGTCCACAGGCCTAAGGCACCACACAAAATCTTATTAACCAGATCCTATAAATCCCTGGACCTCACCCCCCTCCTCCATGACCTGGCCTCCACAGACTGGTCTCCCATCTCTTCACCAACCTCTGCTGACATAGCTCTAGACTATTTCCAAGACAAATTCCTCCAAACCTGGAACCAACATGCCCCACTTAGGTGCTTCAGAGTTCGTGGACACCACCTCTCCTGGATCACACCTGAATTACTGGTTTGCCAACACGCTCGTGGCCAAGCCTGGAAGGTTCATAAAGCTTCAAAGTGCCTAGTGACTTCCAGATCTACCAGGCACTTTGAACCTCTTGTACAAAGGCCATCAGGCTTGCTAAAGCTGAATATTTCCAATCTGTCTTCCAATCTAACATACATCATCCCACCCCACCAAATTCTGGAAGGTTGTACATGCGCTATTCTACACCCCCCCAACACAACCCCCAACCCCTCTCCTTAATTTAAGCAGCTCTATAATATCTGACCCCCCCCCCCAGTGGTCACCTCAGAATTCAATTCCTACTTTATCTCCTGCACCTCTGCCCTTCTCTCCTCACTTCCTTCTCCCCCTCTCCTCTTCCTCCACCCCCTAACTCTAAAAATAATGTCTCCTCTAAACAAGCCTCCTTCTCTCCAGTATTCCCCTTAGCCATTCTGGAAGATCTCCTTGCTTTGAACCCCACCAAAGGCAGCTCGCCTGATGGGCTTGATCCTAAGCTATTCCACCTATCTGCCCATGCAATATCCTCTCCTCTGGCTGCCCTTCTAAACCTCTCATTCTCTTCAGCTTCTGTCCCTACCACCCAGAAGCATGCTATTGTTCTTCCACTCCCTAAGAGTGGTGACCACTCCTCACCTAGTAACTACAGACCTATATCTCTTCTCCCTATCATTGCTAAGTTACAAGAGCGTATGATACTAAACCCTCATCCTACTTCACTGACTCCTGCTTCATCACTCCTTTCCAATCTGGTTTCCGAAAGTACCGCTCTACCATTACCTCTCTACTTAGGCCTACCAACTCCATCCTATCAGGGATGGATCATGGCCTAATCACATCTGCCATTTTTGTCAACCTTGTTAAGGCTTTTGACACAGTCTCCCACCGCCTTCTTCTAAACAATCTCTCTGCAGCTGGGCTGTTGGACTCAGCCACAAACTAGTTCAGGGCCTACCTTGTTGGTAGGTCCCAATCAGTTAGAACTGCAGACTCTATGTCCACTCCTCTCCCCTTTAATACTGGTGTGTCCAGGGCTCAGTGCTAGGACCTCTCCTATTCTCTATATTCCTAAATGATCTTCCTTCAGTCTACACCTCAACCTCCATCCACATGTATGCAGATGACACTGTCTAGTATACCTCTGACCACTCCCCCACAAATGTAGTAGCCAGACTCCAGCATGACTTTGATAAGGTTCAGCTCTGGCTATGCTCACAACAACTCTTTCTAAATGCCAAGAAGATTGTCTCCATGTCCTTTGGCACAAGGCAGGGACTCTTAGCTCCCCTCTCTTCCTTCCTTCCACACCCTTGATGGGAAAAATCTGGAGGACACCTCCTCCTTTAAGTACCTTTGGGTTTGGAATAACCAAAACCTCAACTTTTCTGGATATGTGGACACTATTCTGAAAAAACGGTGCCCCAAGCTAGGTGCATTGTTCAGGAATCACAGTTGCATACCACTATTAGCCAGGCATGTACTTGTCCAGAAAATGATACTCCCAATTTTTGACTATAGCAGTGTAGTCTATAGTGCTGCTTCCAAGACTTTCCTAACCAGATTGGACACCCTCTTCCACTCTTTCTGCCGCTCTGCTTTGGACTCCCCCCACTCACCACTGTGATCTCTACAAATCTCCCACATTTCCCTCTCTCAGAAACAGGCAGCTTTCCCATTATGCTAAACCTTTTCTCCAAATTCTGATTTGGCTCTCTCCCTTCTTATCTCCTCCTCCTCCTCTATGTCCCTCCCCCCCTCGCACTCCCTGAGATCCTATGACACATGTTTCTTGAGGGTCCCTCACCAATCAACCCTCCTACCCCTCGTCCATCTTAACATCACTGCACAACTTTGTTTAGTACTTGCAATTGTATCAAATGTTACCCCCTCCATGTTACTCTTTACTATTGTCACTCCATTGTCTGCTGACTTGCAAACTGATCTGCCCTCACCTAAGGCAATTGGGTCAACTCTGTAAAACTGTAAATGCCTAAGCACTGCTAATTTTAGCACTTATGCTATGTAATGTATATTTAAGTATTATACCCTAGTAATATGTCTAGTATGTTGTATATTTCCACTCCCTTTTTTCCCTAATGCATTATGGACTCTGTATTTATCTGTTAGTCTAAAGCACTTTAATGTAACCTTATATGTACATGTTTGTAATGCATATTAGTATGTATGCTAAATTGGTTGTTAAATATGTTGTTACTCCCATGCGCTTTTCCCCCAGGACACACCTGGAAACAAGCAAATTGTTGCTCAGTGTGCCATTCCTGGTGCAGCTTTTCAATAAATAAATAAATCCAGAATTTTGGTCTTAGTGGGGATGCTTTTCGTGCCCATATCCAATCTGAAGCACTCTGTGTTGTGGTTGTTACTTCTCAGGGGTTTCTTGACCATTATCTCTTGTATGTGCTCACCATTTCTGAGCACTAAATCAAGGACTGTCCTCTCCCTGGTGGGTTCAGTGACAGAGAAAGCAGAAAATGCTGCGGAGAGTGGGATTCAGTGTTGCTACAAAGACAAAAACATAGTTTATTAATTTAACAGAAAAAGGTCAAACACAACAGAATATTGAGCAGACAATAAAAAGAAACCAGCAGGGCATCTACAGATGGAAAAATTGTTTCCTATCCCCTTTTACAGTCTATTTATTACAACTGGAAATAAAAGGATAAAGTCCACAAAAAAGCAAAGGATATGGTTCTCTCAGTCCTTTGTGGGTAAGGGAGTATCATACGTTTTTATTACAGTGATTTGTATACATCTGCCAATAGAGAAAACATTAAAGATGTAAAACAAGAATCAGAGTTAAATGGGAAAAATATATTGAGCAGTTTTAATATCCAAACTCCCTCAAAATCAAAATGCTACCTACTCCTTACTGCAAACTTCCACACTCTTTAATAGGAAAAGTTACTGAAGAACAAGAATGTTGACCTTCAGATGACATGTGAAATCCCAGTCCAAAATGTTCTGGCTCAAATCATCAATCTTCATTATAAAAACAAGAAAGGAAAGCTCATTAATCCTGCTTCTGCAGTAGAATCCTCTGGGTCACTGCTCGAAATGCTGGTAAATACATTGTGTGTAATGGGAGCTATATCTGAAGTATTCTCCCATGTGTTCCTTTGCTGAACTAAGCTATTGTAGGTCATTGATATCAGGCATCTCTCCTTCAGCAACTGTCGAAAAAACTGGTTCCATATCCAGCAAAGTTTGTGCCCCATGCCTTGCGTCAAGTTCTTGCTTGGCATCATCAAAACCAGGGAAAACATATTCATGACCCATGATTGACCAATATGACTGAGATAATAAGGATGTAATAATACAGAAGGGTATATTCTTAATTTCCCCTATTGCTATTTGGGCAAATGAAGCCCTAATTATAAGGGACTGTGTTGAATTCAGAGTGCTTTTCTCAAGCCCAAATCCACACAGAAAGTCCTTAGTATGTCAGAAAATAAAGTTACAGAAAACTATCTCAGTTGTGAGCCTGCAAGTCAGCAGAACCCAACAAGAAATGCAACCTTCATTACAATGGTGAAGTCTCAAAAATATTAATTTTAAGCTGGATACAGTAAGATTATTTTCTTTATTCACAAGAGGTATTCTGCCTTGCAGAAATGCACTGAATGGTAATTACTTTGGAAGAATCTTTTCTCCACATTCTTAATCCATGTTTCAGAGCAATGATCTTACTTTCATAGTTAGTCTTAAGCCCTGTTTCAGAATAGCACGTTTCATCCATTCCTTCAGTATACGTTCACCAGATATATTAATGGGCTACACAGTTCTGGCAGCACCAAAACTGTGGTCCTTCAATGGAGTCACTATACTGTAGCAATTTGTCATGCTGAATATCATCGAACTTCGAGAAATGCTTGGATTCCTCTGCCAACAACCCAGGCACAGCTAACTGTAACCAATGATTAAAAAACATCCTTCTTTTCTTTGGCAATTAAAGCTTTTTATTCCTCTTTTGGACAGTGATGACAGATATCATGCAATAAAAAAGACCACCTGTACATACAACATATGAAATAGCCAGCAGAAGAAGGTCTTACAGTCTATAAAGTTTGGACAGTTGCAGAGCCCCTGCTCTAGAGATTGCCATGGACCCCTTCCTTCTAACCCTGACTCTCCCTTTTGCCCTGTAGTTCCCACGGTCATTATTAGGCCCAGTCTTGTGCAGTGGTACTACATGTACAGTTCTCTACTCCTTTAGTACCACCCCTGTATCTAATGAGCTGTTGAACAGATGTGCCAGCGGATGCACTAGTTCTACCACCAGCTTCCTCAACACCTTAGGGTGCATGCCATCTGGTTCCAGGGCTTGTTTGCCTTCAGATATAGGAGTTCTTTTCCAAAACTGACTTCTGTTATCCTGTCCTCAGCCATGTCCAATTCTTCCCCTTTCCTCCCCTCATCCTCCCTTGCAGCACCAGTCCATCCTTTTTCTTGGTAAAGACAGAGCAGAAGTAATCACTCAATACTTCTGTGTTCTCTCTACTGCCTTCCACCCACCACTTCTCCTTTTTTAACTTTATTAGGGCCGCCTTTGTGTCCCTCTTTTCACTGATATACAGGAAGAAGACTTTTTCTCCCTCCTTGATCCCCTCTGCAATTTGTAGCTCCTTCCTAGCCTTGGCCTGCTTGACCATCCTAATAGCCTTCCTAGCCTTTTCCATGTAGACCCCCTCATCCTCATCCCTTCAGAATTTCCTAAAGTTCCTGCATGTGGCCCTTGTTTCCTTTGATACCTGGTCCAGCTCCCTATCAAACCAGCTTGGTCTCCTGGCTGTGGAGTTTTCCCCTTCTGCCTAAGGCAGGTGTTAGTGGTAGCTGCTGTCCCTTCCCTGATCACTCTCCACTTTTGATCCATCCTCATACCATTCATAAAACTAGCTAGGTGTCCCCTCGGTATTTTTCCTATCTTCCAATAGTTGGACTTCCTGAAGTCCAGAACTTTCATCTAGTGCTCTGTGTTTTCTTTCTGCAAATCAACCTGGAACCATACTGTGTGGTGGTCACTGATCCCTAAGAGCGCCTCTACCTTGATGTTCCAGACATGGTCACCATTCGTTAATACCATATCCAGGATAGCTCCCTCTCATATATGTTCAGCCACTCCCTGGACCAGCAACCCATCCTAGACTATGTCCAGGATCAATTGGCTCCTGGCACAGGAGGTGGATGGGACACTCCAGTCAACCTTAGACAAACAGAAGTCCCTGATTACCACCACCTCACTCCTGTCTGCTGTCCTCCTGATCATGGTACCCAACTCCCTGTCTTATTCTCCATCTTGATTTGGTGGCCTACAGACTATCCCCCTCCTCACTTTCCTTCCCATTGCTGTTTGGATCTGTACCCACAGTGTCTCTACCTTCCCTTGTAGATTGTTTCTGGAACAGCTTTCATTGGTGTGAACCAGAGCTTCAACAAAATGTGTCCAACATACTGGAAGTCACATACCCCGATCACTACGCATTTGTGAACACCCAGATTGGCGGGTGAACCAGCATGGTGAACTGTTCTTAAATATCAGTCTAATGGCTGTTGATGTCAAGCCAATAAAATACTGCAGGACATTTCAGCAACATGTTTGGCAGTTTCCAGGAATCTGACTTGAGCGTTTTGGCTCATCACTAAAATCATCCCACTGTTTGCCTATCTTAACCACTTAAGTACTACAGTGGTGACAGCCAGGATGTAATGCAGTACCTTGTCATGTCACAAATACAGAATCACCATTGAATTACACTGTTGCCTACATTGCTCTGTAGTAGTACTGCAAGGTGCTGCATTGCATCCTGTCTGGCACCACCATATATATATACAGTATGTATCTATATGGGTGAGTCAAATTGAGCGACTCAGTTTGAGCACCTACAGCAATAGCGGGTGTGAAACAATAGTGAGGGTAGTATACAGCGAGTGTCTCAGTGAGCTACACTTGCTGTATTAGGTTATAGGACTGTGTTTGGCCAGACAGTTTCTAGCTGGCCATTTGGTGCAGTAGCTTCATTCACTGTCTGTGTATACAGTGGACCCGGGTTGGGATCTGGCTGCGGGGACTGATTTTTTTTGCAATATAAATTTATTTTTTAAATCCCATTTCCCCATTCCCTCCCACCCACAGGTTGCACCACCCCCCCATAGCACCCTCCCGAGTTTTCTCCTTTCCCCTGTGTCCCCACCAGGAGTTGATTATATTAATTATGGGGGGTGCTGCAAAGGAGGGTTCCGGGGATATAGTCCCCCCGAATAAACATTTAATGTATATTTGCCCCACACAAAAAGTAAGCGACTGTCGCTCTTTGTGGTGGTCACTGTAACTGACATCGCCTTTTTCACTTTTGGCGACGTTGGGTTCGCTTTTGTTGTCAGCACTCTTTTTGAGGCACCGTTATTACATAGAACCATATAACTAAGTAGTCAAGCATAAGTAGATGCATGCTCTTCACCTGCGAAATGTATCGTGAATACTAAAACTCACTGTCCTCACTGAAACAGTACCATGAAACAGAAACAAATGAATGTGACTTCAAACAGATGAGTGTGTGCACACAGTGGGCACTTTATAAGCTAAATAAATTGTAGTCTAGTGTGAAATTAGTTTCAGTGGAACACAATAATTTTGATATTGAAAGATGTCCATCATTTTAAAATAAAAACTAAAGCGGGTAGGGCTCTGAGAAGTGAAAAGTCTGTTTTGATGCAAACTCTCACAATGGGCCTTCTTTTCTTTTGAAAATGTGGATACGGACACATCTTTTCCTTTCAATGGTGCCATCAAATGCTCTTTGATTGCATCTTCTCATAAATATACCAATTAATGAAGAGAAAGATAGGATATTTCAGTATTAACAAGATGAATAGCCTAAAGAAAATGTACTATTAGCATAAGAATACTTACACATGGTATAAGATAATACTTAATAGCTTTCTTATGAACTGCAGCACAAGTTGTCACTTTGATGAGTCCATTTTATTTTTGAAACTTTACAAAGGAGCATATTACATTTTGGTCTCAATAAGAATCATTAATCTCCATGGTTTCAGTTAATAGAGTTTCCCAGACCATACCACCAATAGGGGTTAATAATGCTGCCCCTTTTCCATTATGATAGAAGACAGGTTTAAGTAGAGAGCAGGCATAACAAAAAATATTCTTTACTTGGAGAATTGTGTTTTAACTCATTGTGATAGAATATGTTATATCAACTGTTTTTTGTTCAGAGGTGATGTTAATGATTGTGACACAGCTGACATAGGTGAATAATTGATTTTTCTGAACATAAGTGTTTAGAAACTGGATGGCCAATACTACATGAGCACTACCCTAATTTGCTTTTTAAGTTGGTGATTCATAATCTCAGATCGCAGATGGAGCTGTCTGAAAGATGACATCAGTCCTAAATTTAAACCACACCAAGCAAGTTGTCAATCCAGATAGTCTTCAGTATTTTAGTTTTACAAGAATGTTGTTGGATGCCTATACACACATACTAGAAACATAGGATTTAATGGCAGAAAAGAACCATGTGACCCACCCAGTCTGCCCAGATGTTCCCTGCCTATTCTGTCTCCTCAGACCCTATCTGGTCTCTGTCAACCCTCCCACCTCCCTGCCTCCTATCCAGTATTCTGGTATGTCAATCCTATGCATGCTTAAAGCTTGCTACAGTTCTAGCCTCCACCACCTCTACTGGCAGTCTATTCCAGATGTCTACCACCCTTTCAATGCATACATATTTCTTCACATTTCCCTAGAATTTCCCCCTCCAGATTCATTGCCCATTTGTCCTGGTGCTTGTTATTATCTGAAATAGCCTCCCCACCTGTACCCTGTTCACTAATCTGAGGTACTCGTATGTCTCTATCATGTCACCTCTCTCTCTCTCTCCTCTCTCCTCTCTTCCAAGGTGTATGTGTTAAGATCCCTCAGTCTCTCCTTGTAGGGTTTCTTTTGCAAACCACACACCATTTTAGTTATCCTCATCTGGACTGCCTCTAACCTGTCTATGTCCTTTTGGAGGTGTAGACTCCAAAATGGAACACAATACTCCATGTATGACTACACCAGGGAGTGATATAACAGCAACACCACCTCCCTCCTCTTGCTGGAGATATCCCTCCCTATGCTACCTAGCATCTCCCTAGCCTTACTCACTGCCTTTTCACACTGCCCTGCCACCATGCAGTTCTCAGATATGATAACCCCAAAGTCCATTTCCTTTTCAGTGACTGTTAGTGTCTCCCCCATCCTATGCTCAGCGTCAGGATTTCTGGGTAAGTTCATGAAATAGGGTACCAATGTGCCCAATACTTTGTATGTTGATTTAAAAAAAATTAACAACTGCCACTGCAGTCAAGATAAGTAAATTTAAAAGATAGCCACAAGTACAGATACATTTCATAGTTTGAGAAACCTAGGTGCAACCATTTTATTTTTATTCCATGTCCAGCTCCAGAATGTCACAGATTTTCACTAGCAAAATGTGACATGCAAAACCACAGTACATTCCATTACTTCTATGAAGACTTTATTTTAGTTGTACTTCAGTAAATGTATGTTAAAACTGCATTGGGTGTTGTCTTTTGTTAGTGAAAACATTTTCACCCTAGTTTTTCATTGTATATAACATTTCTGGTTCACTCAAGTTTTGCGTGGCACGTGCAACTGTGGTGTCCAAGCAAATTGCTCTTTTTATATGTTCCCAAATTTTCAGCAAAAGCGTCCAGCTTTTGTTGAGTGGGTGATTTTCTTTTCGGATTGGGTCTTAAAAGTATTGCAGGATATTAGTGAGAGAGGGGTGAAGGCAATGCTTTTTTTAACTTAAACATGTGTGTTGAGTCCACTCTTGCACGTGCAATGTTTGGTGTCCCCGTTGCACGTGCAACACTGAAGGTGATTTTTCTCAAATCCCTGCTAGGGAGTTATCTCATAATCTGGTTCCTTTTTGACTCTTCAGTCACAGTGTCTTGACAAGCTTATTAAAATTGATCTATCGTTGATTTGAAAAATTCTCCCTCATGTCACACTTTGGTAACCCTGTTTCATGAACTTACCCTTCTACACCCTAGGTTCATTATTTTGCAGTTTTTGGCATTGAACCCCAACTAATAGCAAGCTGGAGTTAAAGTTAGGATTCCTGGAGATTCATGTAGAGCGTCTCCCTCTACCCAAGGCAACCACACACACACCACACACACACACACAGGCACACTCCTAAGTATGCACCTCTTGCTCTTTCTCCCTGCAGATGAGATTGAGGTCTTTCTCTGTTTTGACCCCTACAAGAGAATGAAGCCAGACAACCAGGTACCGAAACTACCTTTACTTACTGCCCCAGCAATTTTCATATGCATCACCAAGTTATATAACAGGTGCCTTCCTGCAGGCTGCCTACCAACAATCAGGAACAGTGTCAAAGTATAAGGAAACCCTCTGGCACAGAGGTGGCAGTAGGCAGAATATTAAGAACTACCCGCCTATCTCAGTTGTATGCCTGCCTAAACTTACATAGAGATTTGTCCATGCTCAACTCTCTAACCACCTGTACCACCATCAACTCCTCACCCCTTCCCAATCTGGCTTCTAGCTCAAGAACACCACTGCCACAGCCTTCCACAACGTAAACAGAGACATTCACAAAGCTGGATGAACACTGGTCTAGGGAGTGGCAGTTGGAGTTTAATGCTAAGAAGAGCAAGGTCATGCACCTCGGAACCAGAAATCCCAGGAACAGCTACTGGCTGGGGGTAGTGCAGGTAACAGCTTCAGAGGAGGAAAGGGACCTAGGGGTAACAGTTACAGGGGATGTGAATGTATCAGCACAGTGTAGGAGGATGGTAGCAATGGCAAATAGGATGCTGGGGTGCATTGCCAGATATATCACCTCTAGAAAGAAAGAGGTCATCCTGCCATTGTATAGATCACTGGTGAGGCCACACTTGGAGTACTGTGTACAGCATTGGTGCCCATACCTCAAAAAGGATGGAAGATTACTGGAGGGGGTGCAGTGTAGGGCTACAAAAATGATCATGGGGCTAGGGGAGTTGCCGTATGAGGAAAGGCTGAAGGAGCTCAACATGTGCTCACTGGAAGAGAAAAGGGAAAGAGAGGACACGATAGAGACTTTTAAGTACTTGAAAGGCATAAACAAAGTCAGGGAGAGGAGTGTTCCACTTAAAGGGGGGAAGGGTCACTAGGGGGCACAGTCTGTAGTTAGAAGGGGGAAGGTTTAGGAGGGAGATGAGGAGGCACTTCTTCACAGAGAGAGAGGTGGTGGGTTGGAATGCACTGCCAGAAGAGTTAATCACTCAAAGGGCAGTGGATAGCTTTAAGCAAGGTTGGTATCGAGTCATGGGCAGGGTTAGTATAGACAAAACACAAAGGGGGAAGGACCAGGAAAGAGGAGAAAGGGAGGGTTTGGGTGGGGTGGGGCAGCTGTACTGATATGAAAACGAAGAATTGTGGGCCATTTTCTGCCAGCAATTTCGTACGTTTGTAAAGCTGCATAAAAAGATGAAATAACTGGTACTATATACATTGACTTATACAAAGCATTTGACCTGGTTGGTCACAAATTCTTCCTTAGGAAACTGGAAGAGCAGAGGCATAACAGTCCTTAGATGTCGTGGCTCAGTAAATAACCTTGAGAGAAGTATGGTGAAGGTTTCCTTGGGCAATATTCCATCCAAACATGAAGAATTGTGTACCCTGGGACTCAATACTGGACCCCTCCCTTTTCTTAATGGGCCCTGTTCATGAAAGGTGCAGATAGGCTATGCGCCATGTAACCCAGGAGCATAGCCCACCCCCACCCATGTGCACCCACCGCGGCATTCCCAAAATAGTTATGCCCCCCACACCAGATCCCTGGCAGAGTGCGAAGCTCTGCACATGGGCAGGCCAGGGTCTCCATGGGGGGGGCTTTCCAGCACACCACACCATTCACAAATGTGCAGAGTGCCATACACGGGGTCTGGCAGCTACGCATCCATAATGACTGCGTGCCCCCTCCAGTTGCCACCACTGGACCCACTGGTGCTGGTGTGGGGTCATCGGACCCCTGGAGGATGGTGCCTCTGTTGTCAGGGGTTGGTGGTCGGGCTAGGGGTAGGTGGCCAGCACTTGCCCCCCCCAGCAGCATTGCTGACTGTCTATGCGCCCCCAACAAGATGGTGCCATAGCGGTGCAAGGGATGCACTGCAGACCCGGGTAGGGCAGCCAATTGGCTGCCAACCCAGGCCTGCAATCCCATCCCCGTGCACCTCCGTACCTGGGGGGTGGGGACATGGAAGGGAGCCAGGTGGGGACCACTGCTTCATGAATGCAGTCCCCGTGCAGATCTCCTGTGGGTACAGAACTGTGCGCACCTTTGTGTGCCTGCTCCATGCTCCTTCATGAATAGGCCCCAATATTCATATGTAACTGATCTAACCAATGTGCCCAAATTATGGTACACATGTATTTGGATGACACAATCCTCGGTTGCAGTGACCTCTCAATGACCCGCATTGCAAATCACCTCCACTCTAACTTTAATGTTGTGGAACTGACTTACTGAGAGCAGTCTCATTCTCAGTACCAAGTAGACTAAAACTATGTTCTGGGGCACCATTTGCAAATCCATAACCTAGCTTCCACTCCCACAATTTCTACCAGAATACTGATATACTAAAAATGCCAGCAGAGAAGGCCTCATGGTCTATCGAGTCTGCTCGGGCCTCAGCACCCTGATTGGGTTCCATATCCATCTTCCAGGCTCCTTTCAGGCTTACCCCCTCTCCTGATCCGGGCTCCCTCCACAGGCAAGCCATCCTCTGCTTCACCCCTCACCTATACCTGTTCCATCCTCTCTTGAACCCTTCCACCATAGCTACCTGTACCAGCTCCCCAGGCAGCTCATTCCATGGTTTCACCACTCTCTCAGTAAAGTACCTCCTCCTCCTCCTTCCCCCCCAAGCCTTCCACCCTCAGTCTTCCAACGGTGCCCTCTGGTGACTCCACCCTTCCTCAGTCGAAGGATCCTATCTTGGCTTAACTTATTTACTCCCTTGAGGTACTTGAAGATCTCAATCATATTCCCTCTGTCTCTTCTCTCCTCCAATGAGAACAGGTTGAGCTCCTCCAGTCACTCCTCATATGTTATATCCCCCAGTCCCTGGATCATTTTTGTTGCCCTCCTCTGAACCCTCTCTAGGAGCTGGATGTCTCTCTTTAGGTGCGGCCACCAGAACTGCACACAGTACTCAAGGTTTGGTCTAACCAGGCCATTGTACAGTGGCAAAATCACCTCCCTGTTCCTCGAGGTAATCCCCTGGTGATGCAGCCCAGCATCCTATTTGCCCTGAACGAGGCCCTCCTGCACTGCTCCAAGTTATTCATGTTGACATCCACCTGGAATCTCAGATCTTTTTCCCCTGCCGAAGCCTGCAACTCATCCCCCTGCAGGGTGTACACATATTTGGGGTCCCCTCACCTAGGTATAGCACCTTGCACTTGGAGGAGTTAAATTTCAATCTCCAGGTGCATGACCACCTTTCCAGAGTATCCAGATCCCCTTGCAGGGCCAACCTCCCCTCTTCCCCCTCCACCACTGCCCCCAGCTTAGAGTCATCTTCAAAGAGTCTTATTTCGCACCAGATGTCTTCCCTGATATCAGAGATGTAGGCAATGTGCACTCTAGGCAACGTAGGCAAAAACCTTGCACTCTAGCAGATTTAGTCTTTTCAATACATATGGGTGTGGCCAGACCCACAGCTTGAAAACAAACCCACACAGTGGCAGGAACAGTACAGAGCACTCACACAAAAAGTCAGAGGTATGCTTCACTCCTGCTGCATTTCAGTAGTAATTTTGTTTACCATGACTTAAACTCTGGTAGACAGCAGTAATCCATACTCACAAAACTTTCAGAAATGTTAAAAAAGTTTAAACAGGTGCACTTAACAGCCTTGTTCGTAGGAGAGGTTGCTATGCACGTGATGATGTCACGTGCAGGCATGCACTGACATTTCAGCCACACCTTCTTCTGAGCTCTGATTAAGGCATGGCAGAAATGTCAGTTGTGTGCCTGCACGTGACATCATAATGTGCATGGCAAACTCTCCTCCAATCAAACTGTTATGTGCACCTGTTTAAACTTTTTAAAATTACTGGAAGTTTTTTGTGGAGCGTTACATTACTGCTATATCTGTTAGAATTAATTCACGGTAAATAAAACTACTACCGTGTATGATTGAAGCATACCTTTGACTTTTTGTGGGACTGTCTGGACTTCTACTGAGGCAGTGCAGTTTGTTTTCTCTGATTGAAATTATTTATATATTTTCCTTTATATCTCTGTCTGGCAGGCTCAGTGGCCTGTATCAGTCTGTCCCCTCAGTACCACGACCATCCCGGGTCTTCCGACACCTTGGTCCTCTAAGCCCCCGGGCTAGCAGCCAGCGCCAGCTTGGGAGGTGTCATTAGGCCTCAACCCTCCATTTTTCCTCCTTGGATTTTCTCTATTATCCCCAGAGCCCCAGACAAGGTCAGGCATGTGTGTGGAGGGGTGCACGGTCGCCTTGGCTTGAGATAATTCCATTCCACCCACCCTTGGCCTAGCACCTAGTTCCCCTCTGATGCCCACACAACAACCACACCTCCACATGGAGGCAGTCAAAGGCTGGGAGAAATAACCTCCCTGATCCAGGAGAGAAGAGCTGCCTGGTGACTGCTCGATCCTCACCCAGCCCCAAGCCCTGGCCGACCCTCAGTGGCTTGTACTTATTACTGCACTCTGCACATACCCACCCCCAGGACACATCTGGAAATAAGCTGTTAGCGCAATATGTTTTTCCTGGTGAAACACTTGAAATAAATAAATTAAATAAATAAATAACAGTTCTGCAGATTTGCCCATGAAAGTGACTCAGGGAGCCACCACTGTTTCTTATACAGCCAACTTGCCTGACTGAGCCTTATAACTCACAGGGACAGCCACTGGTATATAACTTGCCATATGTGCATACGTAGTGCATTCACACACTGGCGGCCTATACATACCTCAAATCTCTCTTCTCAACAGTCTAAACCATACTACTAAAGTTTACAAAGGCAACTGCTGGGTAGTGCATATATTTAAGAAGTACTGTAGCAGACACTTCTTCTCCTTCTCAGCCCTCACTGACTTGTGTAACCTACCAACCTCCCTTCAATTAACCCCTGACATTCCAATTTCAAAAAGGAGCTGCTGAATCAGCTAAAGTGTCTCTATAGCTGTTTGAAACTGCTGCTGGGTAAGCTCAATGCTCTTTATAGTTGATTAGGTAACACCACTAACAAACCTACCTAAGGCTCATCCCCACCACCCCTCTTCCTCTCCACAGAGTTTACTCTCCTCACTCCTCTTATGCCCAGGGCTACTGATCCCCAGAGTACTCACACGAGACAACTGCCCCATCCTCCTCATGCCCCCCCCCGAGTAATTTAACTAAGAAAATGCCTGTGCATTACATCTAGATAATAATTATTCTTTCCTGTAACCTCAGTATGCATAAATGTTTACTATCCTGATCTGTAGCCATGTACCTTATTGTACTGCACTGCAACTTAAAAACGAAATACCCTAATTTTTCCAAGAGATTCACATTGAAGTTAATTAGTGCATTTAATGGGGTCATCCTACCACCTATAATATGCACATTTCAAATAAATAAAAAATAAAGGTTTGTGTGAAGTTAGTATAAATAATGTAAGTTCTTTGTGATAGAGTATATACAGCACTCCATCCCCAGATTAGCAAACAGCCTTAACACAGGTGTGTTAGTAAGAACATGTCCAAAGAAGTTTGCTGCAGGGCCACAGCTTTTCAGTCATATTTGCCCTCTCAGGGAGAACACATGAAGCTGGGCGAGAAAGTGAGGAAAGCATCTCCCTAGAAACCTTTTGATTGGATTGGATTTTATTAAAAATCTCAATCATAACCTGGCCAGAAGGTCTGGTTGAAGTGCATTACATACTAAAACTAAATTAGTATAAAATAGTAAGATTTGTGTTAGTAAGAACTTGGCCAAGGAAGCTTGCAACGTGGACACAGCTCTTCATCCATATTTGCCCATTCAAGGAGAACCCATGAAGCTGTGCGGGAATGTGGGGAAAGCATCTCACCATTTGATTGGATTTTATTAAAAATCTCAATTACAACCTGGCCAGCAGGTCAGGTTGAAGTACATTACATACTATAACTAAATTAGTATAACAATAGTAAATCACAAACTACTTTAAAATACAACAAAAACCCTAAAATAATGGGAATCTACTAATTCCTTTTTATTCTACAATTTATGTACATTACAACCATCTCATGGGATACATACATGAACCATTTCAAGTTAAATAGTATATTCATTCATTCATTTCATTTATTTATTTAATATAGTGCTCAATTTCATTTTTATTCAAGGCACTATACAAGTGAGCATGCCACATATCAGCACTAAAATACATAATATACCACATTTGAATTACTTGACTTAAATAAACTTAGATCAACTGGAGGAAAATGCTTCTCTAAATAAGAATGTCTTTAACTCCCTTTTGAAGGCATTTACCAATGGGGCCTCCCTAGTTGAACAAAGCAGTGAATTCCACAGGGTCGGTGCCATAAACGAAAAAGCCCGGGCACATGATGATTTAATATAAAGCCTGGGAATCACCAGAAGGCCCACATTGGCTGACTGGAGGGAATGAGATGGGCAGTAAGACTGTAAGAGATCTTGCAGGTATCTTGGCCCCTGTCCATACAGGGCTTTATAGGTCAGCAAACCGACCTTGAAGGTGATCCACCACCTAACCAGAAGCCAGTGCAGAAAGCACAGCACAGGTGTAATGGGACATGACCTTGAAAGGCCAGTCAACAACCTGACTGCTGCATTCTTCACCAGCTGTAGGTATCGAAGATCAGCTCTCAATAACCCTAGGTAGGCATTACAGTAATTAAGCCGTGAAGTCACAAAAGCATGGACTAGCGATGACGGATCACCCGGGGGAATCAGTTGCCTAATCCTGGTGACGTTTCCAAGACTATAAAATGCATTCTGAACCATGGCCGACATCTGTAATTCAAGTGCTTAGCCACAGTCCAGCACAACACCAAGATTCCTCACCATGACAAATATATAAAGAGTTACTTAGAATAAGTTTTAGTTCTAACATGTGTTTTTTCCCCAGAGTGTTTGCATGCACAGGTTATAATCTAAAGTACTTTTCTCAGATAACAAACAATATAATCTGTGGTCAGGATTACATATTTCAAGAAAGAAGTTCCTAGGCATCTTTTCTCTTCTAGTACCCACTTTTTCACATTGGCATTTGGTTGGTGAATTATCATATTTAATTTCACTACCACAGATGACTCTCCTGACCCTTTTATTGTATTTTTTTCCAAGTCATTGGATTCATTTCAAGTCAACCCTCCATGCCATAAGGCTGCACAGTACTCCAGTACAGCTCTGATGACTGTATAGTAATGATAGGTCAAATCAGCCTAATTGATCCCTGCCTTCTCAAAATTGTCAGGAAATACATCTGAGCGATGGCTATCTTTATCATATTTTCAACATGCTAAGACCATAAGAAACTGTTTTGAAAGTAAAAACCTAACAGATTTATATGGCCCACAGTTTCAGCTTCAGAGCTGCCAAAGTTTAGAGCTGGCATCTCCTAACTTGACTGCCTCCAAACCTAATTTCTTTCACTTTGGCAGGATTTATTTCCATCAGATTTTGCTTGGACCATTTCTCAATTTCACACATCATTTTGCATGGTGCCATTCTCTACAGGTTCAAAAATGTTGATGACAGTGGTGTCATCGACATACTTGATGCACTGGCCTAATGTCTGTGGGTCATTAATAGTAAGAAGATAAAGGAGAGGGCCCAGCTTAATCCCCTGGGGAACACCTCCATTAATGGCACCCACCCTACATTTCTGATCACCTGTTTCTATCCATTGAGTTCTACCTTGTAAAAGGTCATAAACCCACCTGATTAAACAGGGTATATTACAATTCTGCTGAAGATGAAAACATTTGTTTATTTTCATAGTTCCTGTGTTACATGTTTTGTAGATAACTACTAAGGCTCTGAGCTAGATGATCGGCCAGGAGCAGACATACAATTATTAAAGTTAGTGAAATGCACTGGGGAAGGGGATATATAAAGAAGCTGCAGAAGTAGATTTCGATGGGAGAGAGAAAAAGAGACAGGGGAGCATGTGGTCCCTGCCTCTGAAGGCTGTTGAGAACTTAAAAGGATAATGCCCCAAAACAGAGAGACAGACAGACAGAAGACAGACAGAAAGAGATGTTCTGGAAGCTGAAGTTAGTTTGTTGCAGATACAAACTTAGAGAGAAGCTAAATTATTTCAGTAAATTAGAGAGAGAAATAAAGATTTTTGTTCTGAAGAGCTGGGAACTCGGAACACATAGACTAAGAAACCCTGTAAGGTAGATTCAAACAGATACAGCATACAAAGAATGAGCCACCAAAGAGCAGCAGCTCCAAGAGAGACCATGAGGTTTGTAATATAAAAACCCTATCCTTAAATAAACACTTACTTGTCAACGTTGGCGTCCATGTGGTTAGTGTTCCCTATCTGCTTTAGTCAGCATGCTACCCTGTTACAATCTCAATCTGCCGGTTACCTAATAAATATAACAGTGCCCTTGCTGTCAGTCATCAGGCTCCTCTGGGAAAGTGTGTGACTACAATGTTCTTTGTGACCTATAACACAAAGGAAAGGAAAAAATAAAACTTTGAACAAAAAAGCTGTCTGGTGCCAGACAGTGATAAATCAGCACTGCCATTTTCCTTCACAAAAATAGAAAAGTGAGTTTCATAACAGCTTTAGTTATCATGGAACCTTATGTTGCATTGTACAGTTATCAGAGCCCCTTTAGATTAAGTTTTTTTTTATTACCCTTGGCTTTTCATGGATGCTGTACACTTTGAAAAGTTAGAAATGAAATCTCCTTAGCAGAACATGATTACCCTTTTACAGGAGGACTTAGTGTGCCTGTGCTTTTGATCTCAGATGCACCTAAATTTGAAAGAACTGTTTTTTATAAATGATTGCATCCAGACAGTCCAAAGTCATCTATTACTCAGCTGTAAGAAGGCTGTGCATTCAGTTAATTCCATTGTTAACAAAGAGGATGCATTTGTCTTCCTAAAAAGGTTATTTAAAATAAAGGTGCAATCTTTGGAAACAGTTCATGTGCTTTTAAAAAATAAGTTGAATAGGTGCAAGATAACCTATTGCCAGCCAATACTTTAGATATAAAATTAAATTACTTCATGAAGGATGCCTTTTTTCTTACATTTATACATAACTACAGGCATGGATATATACATATAGACATACATACATCTTTAGGAAGGAAAGAAAACTTGGTCCATCAAGTTCCTCTTTCTCCATGACTTAAAGAGGACAGGGAATAACAAAAATAAACCATCAAAAAGAGTACTGCCTTTATTCCAAATAAAATATGTGTGTTTCTGATATTAAAATTAATATAAGTGAGTGTTTTTATTACTCATACTAGACAGCATGGTAAAAATCACAGGATGGCTGTTGCTGCAGTTGCCCATCCTTACTTTCTGGTTTTCACATCAGGAGTGTGAGCATGCCAGTTACTTCATGACATGCCCATTTGTGCATTTGGCACCATCAGTTGGCCTTGATCAAAGAACCTAGAGTTTTGTGCAGCTGTCAAGAGGTGTGAGTGAACAGAAAGTAAAGCAGTACATTGTAACTTATTCACCGGTTGCTTTGTTGTTTTGATTAATTTAATACAATTGTGCAATACCGACAAAGAGCAAACAAATCTTCATCAGATAGTGACAGTAAGAGCATCTACCTTATCTGACGAATTCTGTAATATGTGAAGTTGATTAAAGATTTCACGTATTCTGAACATTTGCTCTCTTATCTTTTATTTTATTATAGAAAACAGAGTACTTTTCACTTCTCGTTGATCAGAGAGTCAGTAACACGAGATCAGTTTTAGAGTGTTGAAATTCTCAGAGTGGCTTTCTCACAGAATATTTACATACTTGGATATAATCAGCATCAACAGGTACTCTTTCTAATCAAGAATAGCAGCACGATTATAGTAAAATAGAAATGGGGGGTGTTCGACCCTTATAAGCACGTAATTAAAATTCATAAATTCTAGGTCTAATTAGACACATATTGCTATAATGCCTCCTCCTCCCCCTTCACTTTTAACACAGTTGTGCTACCAGTCTTGAATATACAGATTATTTGTTGTTGCTGTTGACAAAAATGTGTGTGCATGTGTGTCTGTGTCTATATTCATTCAAGCTGCTAGATCACCTATACTTTTGATTAACTTACATTTTTAATTTTAAAAGCAAGCAATGACTCTTAAATTCAAGAACTATAGTGTACTGTAGCAGTCATGCACAAGTAATAGTGAATGAGCATAAATGAACAGCTTTTTGTTCATGCAGACTGCCTTCTGTAAAACAAAAGTCTACGCTTATATTATAGCCACAATGGACACCATCTACAAATATTTTACAATTATTAAAACACTGATACAGCTTATTAAGTAGCTTCCCTTGGTGTCACTCTGTATGTGTCACAAACTCGAACGAGCACTGTTAGCTCTCCATAAATTTTTAGAAACACATCGCTAAATACTGCTCAAAACATTGATCCAATATTCTTACTCATACAGTTCAGATTGATTATTTTTTTCATTGCCATCTGCCGACCTTGTTTTGAGTTATTCAGCAGAGTGAGAGACAGTACGATACTGAGTCAGATTACAGAAATTGAATAAGGGAGATGAGTAGTCTGTGCACAAGTGTTTTCATTTGAAATTACAGATCTGCTCTAACATTTGAAATTATTAATCTAATCAGAACAACAATCAGTTCCATCACTCAGTTACACATGCTGTTGTTCTATGATTGTTTTTATGGATTTTGGTCTGGATTGTAATATTCAGAGGAGATGGCTTTTGGGGACTGGAGTTCAGTTAATACCATTATCCCAACAAAGTCCAAAATAAATATGAACTTGCTGCTGATAAGGGTAGAGGATCATGAGAGTAGATGGACGATGTCAGTCATTTAGTTGTGAATGTACACTCTGATTTGCCTCATCCTGTGCTTATGTTGGGGAGTGGGTTGATTGGGTAGATCCATATTTAAACAAGTTTTATATTGCATATAAACAATTACAAATGACTGACAGAAACCATCTGTGCATGGACTACTTACATTTTCTAATCAATGTAATACTTTTGTGTGTGTGTGTGTGTGTGTATTTGTTTTGTTGCTCATACATTTTTTTTTTTATTTCCAAGCTCATTATCTAAGAGCAGTAAGACCAAATATTATGTGGGGGTATTTATGGATAGTTGCCCTTCACAGGGCTATGACATCCTCTGGGCCCAATATTAAAAGATTAACACACCTGCAAACAGGAACTGGGCTGCGATAATCTGAATTTGTGCTGGCACTCGTGACTGCCCATATTCAGAAGCCCCAAGACTGCCAGTGCAATCCCATAGTGCCAAAGCTCTATAACACTGCTGCACCTATGTGAATGAGGGGTTCCCCCCCATGTATATTGGTACAGTGCTATCTTCAAAGATTTGTAGCAGTGGTTAATAGCCCCAAAAGTAGTGCTATTCACCCCTGCCAAAAAACAGTTATTACCGGGGTACCCCCCTCTCCCCACCACAAAGATAGGTCAACTGTGCTGCAGCCACCTGCCTCTGACCACCTATTTCATGTACTTAGAGATATCCCTGGTGTCCAGTGACAGCCCCACCCCCATCACCCATTCCATGTACATAGTAGCATCCCTGGTGTCTAGTGGCACCACCCATACCCCAATCACCTGTTCTATGTACATAGTGCAATCCTTGATGTTTAGTTTCACCGACCACTTCTGACCACCCATTCCATTTAAATAGTAATATCCCTGATGTCCAGTGACACTGCACACCCCTGATCACCTGTTCCATGTACATAGTAATAGCCCTGGTGTCTAGTGGTACCCTCCATCCCAACCACCCATTCCATGTAAATAGTGATGACCCTAATATCTAGTGGCACCCCCACCCCCTGATCACTCATTCCATATACATAGTGATATCTCCACTGACCAGAAACACCATCATCCCCCAATCACCCACTGACAAAAGTAATAGTAAGCAGTGATTGTCCAGTGTCCCCCCAACTGTTCTGCTCACTCAGATACCACAGTCCTGTACACCCCACCTTATCCAGATGTCTGGTGATGTCCATTGACACCCGACATGGCAACAGGCACAGCCCTCCTCTCACCTCCGCAGCTGACAACAGTGTGAGCTGTCAGTGAAAAACAAAAGAAAAAAAATGTATGCACACCACTGGCAGCTCTTACAGTGGTCAGCAGAGGAAGTGAGAGTAGTGCTGTGCCTGTCACCTTATCGGGCTTTGATGGACATTATCAGACACCCAGGTAAGAGGGTGTGGGGTGCAAGGTTGTAATATTTAAGTGGGCAGGACATGTGCAGGGGACAATTGACTACCACTAATTACTTTTAGTTTCATTAGCAGGTGATCAACATGGTAGGGGTAACGACTGGACACCTGGGGATGGGGATGGGGAGTGCCAATAGACATCAGGGTTATCTCTGTGCACATGGAACTGATGAGCAGGTGTAGGGGGATACCAACAGCCACAAGGGATATCACTGTGTACATAGACCAAGCGATCTGGGGGTTGGAGGTGCCACTAGATGCCAGATACATTATTATGTACCTGAAATGGGTGATCCGGGGGTTGGTGATGTAACTTGACCCCAGGGATATTACTGTGTACACAGAATGGATGATCATAAAGGGGATGTCAGTAGACACCAGGGACTTCTTCAGTGACACTACAGGATGGGTGCTAACAGGCAACTGTTCACAACCCAAATGATCCCACAGTGGACATGCAAATGGCACCTCATCACCTTGCGTGCTCATTGGGCTCATTTGCATGTTGTTACTGAATATAGCCCACAGGTGACTGTCACTATCTGTTTTTGGCAGAGCTATTCCCTGTAGGCTATATAAAGCCCAGGTCCATGTCAGGGCAGCACAGATTCACTGTAGCACTGTACCAACACAGCCCGATATTCAGTTGGATAATTCCAACCCATTGTTTGACTGAATGTAGCAGTTGCCATGTCGGGCTTAGCACAAGCACATCACAAATATTTGTGCTAAGCTTTTATAGCTTACTCACTAAAGCTCACTGCTGTTTGAATATCAGGGCCTCCATCTGCAGCATAGGTCATCATCACACTTGTGTGCATTCGAGTATCCAGCAGTATTCCACACCATATCAGATCTCAATGTTTACATAATTTACTTTGTTCTTCTGCTGTCAGTACATCTCTGAATAAATTGCAGCAACCTATTTGCCTTAGTATAGACCATGTTACATTGTCTTGACTGTTTGGTGGCATCAATAATGATAACTCATAGTCCCTTTTCACAGTTGTAGTTCTGAATATTACCCTAGCTATTCAGTACTATATCATGTGGTTCTTTTGCCACAAGTTGATTACCTTTCACAGTCTAGTTTTGCGTTTAAACTGCCAAACCTTACAACACCTCTTTAGTATTTGTATGTCACCATTCATTTCCCTGATTCCATCTTTTGTGATATTTATATTTTTTATCTGTTCTGTTAGGTGAATCATTTTTTTTTCCTTTTGGCAAGTATTCACATATAAGCACCAGGCGTATTCAGAATGAGTAATACTGGAATCAATAATGATGATCAAAATAGCAACATAGAAAATCTAACTGGTCTAATAAGGAGTTTTGGTGTTCATGGCTATGCATTTGAACTAGTTATTCAAGGACCTATATAATTCCTCATACTGAGCATCATAGTGATAGTAATTAGGATGAATAAGATGATCCAGCCCAAATAACAGACAGATTTATGAATATAAATTGGTGCTCATGAGGAAATTGCATGATCATGCCAACTGTAACTGAGAGCATATGTTGTACTGAGATTTCAGGCATGCAACATAGAATGAATGGAATACTGTATCATGTATAACTACATCTACATTTGCATAATATGTATGTATTGATATTGAAGCACTTGATGTCAATCTAATGGGTAACAGGTATCTAGATGTTGGCTCACTAATCCATCCTGTTGCAAGCAGGTGAATTTTTATATTACTAGATAGCATAACAACAACAACATTAACATTCTCCATTTTTCCTGACTTATGCACTTATTATAAATTAAAAACAAATAGCATATGTTTCTAAATGTGCCAATGTTTCTGAAAATCTATTTTTTTTTACTTTCATTTTGACAGTCTGGGTAGGCTGAGATGTACCCCATATCAACTGATGACTCCACAAGTACCCCAACACTATGGCACCACCACCCTCAAGTTGAGGGGTCCAGGAGGACCGTGACTTACCCCTCATGGTGAGGTCTCCCAATGGGAGTGACCATATCACCCTTGGGTCATGGCCAAGACTACAGCTTGGGTGTGGTTTTAGAAGGTATGCTCTCATGGTCTTTGCAGCTTCATTATGCTGCAATCAACAATGTTTTCCATGTGTTTCCTTCAGTAAGGCTTAGGCATATAATGACATCATTGGCATGCCACACAAGATCTCATGCAAGGCTGTAATAACATCTGCTGACCCACAGACCCACATGTGCAGGAGAAGTTAGGTGCACTGACTCCAGACCATCACCAAGTGTCAGTCTACAGCTGACAACCTCATATCAACCAACCACAGAGGGGGGAGATCAGCCCATCGGGTGCTCATCCTCCTCCCATCAACCAACCCTCCTACTTTCCACTTTCATTAACATAATAATATACTAAGATGCCAGCAGAGTAGGCCTTTATGATCTATCGAGTATGCTTGAGGATTAGCACCCATTTCGGGCACTGTAGCTGCCTTCCCCACCTCCCCCATAAAACCCCCCCAACCTGATCCCATGTCTGAAAAACTGCTCCAGTTTCAGCATTATTATTCATTCCTGTATCATCATCATTTGTGCTGCAAAATGTAGCGCTACAACCTGTGCCTGCAGGCATGTGTTCACTCTAAGTATGCCTGTTAAATCTGAGGTTTGTGAATTCACATGAATCTTTTGAAGGAGTTATTGTGCTGTAAAATATGGATTGTCATATGTTATTCAATTTTTATGTAAAGTGGATGTGTCTCCCATGTTTTCCTGAATTTCTTTTGAATTTAATTGAAAACCATATTTGTCCAAGATTTATATGATTTTCATTTTAATGGCCAAAAGTCAGTAATATGCCCCTCAAAACCAACAGTGCCAATGTGCTAATATAACGCTGCACATATGAATATGATGGGGGCCTGTCCTGCAAACAGATGCAGCAGTCTATTCAAAGGTTTTGTGGGGCTGGTAAATGGTATCCTCAAGTAGCACAACCTACCAATACTGAAAACTACCTTTTAATGTAGTGATCAGCATGCACCCTCACATCCCAAAGGCAGAGAGGCTGTACTAAAGATGGCATTCCGTGGTTGTCAAGCAGTTACAACCCAAATGCCCTCCTCCCCTGAACAGCATCCTCAGCTAACTCACCATCTTATATTCAACCTACCAACACTCCCTCTTTCACCCAAGTGTCCAGTGCTCTTAATGTCTCTGAAAGTCGTTTGGCTCATCTCTCATCTCACCTTTGCAGGTAGCTCTAGTATCAGCTGTCTGTGAGCACACTTACAGAAAAAAACTTTGGGACTGTTCAAGGGGTGTTTGATGGAACTACAGATTCACACAGAAAATGAAATCTTTTGTATAAACAGGGAAATGGGGGAGTACCTACCCCTGCGCCACCAGGGAATAATGTCATTAATAAAACATGGTATGGGGGTGTGTGGATTGTGGGTACCACCGTACCATGTTGGAATGATATAGTGAATGTAATCAATGGATTGTTACAAATATGACAGGTAAATATGATCAATTATCAATTTTCAAATAAATATTATTTTTTCCCTCATTATTAACTTTAGGATATATTGTCTTGCTGCAAACCATCAGACATTATTAGTAAAAACATGGTATGGGGTGTGGAGGGCTGGGTACCACTGTACCACCGTGGAATGAAATAATGAATGTGATCAATGGATTGTTAAAAATATGAAGGTCAGTTATGAATTTTCAGATAAATCTGACTTTTTTCCTCATTGTTAATTTTAGGACAAATGATCTTTCATACCATCTGTTTATACTATGGACTCATAAGCATCCCGCTAAACATGTTCGACATGTGATTCCTTCATGCTGTATGAAGTTGTTTTTGCAAAACTATCCTGATTATGAATATGGGGTTTCATACTATATTCATATAACTGGTTTTCTTATAGGAAATAGAATGTCTTAAGTCACAAATCATAGATATAATATTAATAATTTATTTTCTCATTTGATGCACAATACGAATAAACAGTAATGTATACATTTTATCAAACAGTGATGTACTGTATATATCTTATACATGTTCTATGTGATACATGCTGTTAACTATTGCATAATACAGTATTGCATGTATGTTTATACCTGTACTTCAGAATGCAAGCATATGCAAGCTGCAGTATATATTGCAATAAATGGTTAGTTTTCTTTACTGTACCTTTAACAAATGGTACATTATGACAATTTCATAATTGCACATATTAGCCAAAGCAAACAGTAAATAAAAATTTAACAAATATGTTTTTAACTGTTCATTACTCTTCATTCACTATTGCTGTTAAAAAAATAGTTTTCTGAAATCAGCTGATTATATAAAATTGAAATATAAATAATCGGTTATATATTTGTGAAGTCATTATCATTCAAACTAAGAATTCTTAATATGCTATTTAATAAAGTTATATGTTTCTTTTTTATTGTTATTCTCCCTTTTCTGGTGGTAATGAATCCCATGTTGGAGAGTAGTAAGTGATGAGCAGTAGTGTTGGTTTCACTAGAGATCGTCATAGAATGGGTACACTTATCAAGGTACCAGTATGGATTAGATTCTTCAGACAGATTACTGTTAGAAAGGTGGATGATGGGTGTAGGGAGACAGATCAGGTACTATCCTATTGATAAATGGAGGTTAGCCATTATGATTCTGTTGGAATTGTGATCGGCATCAATGGAAGAAGAAGATGATTTACAAGGATAGTGGCACATGTGCAAGGGAATATTGGGAAAGTGTGCTTTAAACAAAAATAAATAGAGGAGGCAGTATAGCGTAGTGGTTTAAGTCTCTGAGCTGCAAACCTGAGGACCTGGGTTTGAATTCCAGAGGCCCCACTTGCATACTGTGTGACCTTGAGCAAGTCACTAAACTTCCTTATCCTCCCAGCTTAGTGTGTCTCTCCTGGTAAAACAAAAGGTAATGGCTAGTGAAGGTCTGATGCAGATAGTTTAGGCTGAATAGCAAGGGGCCGACCTGAAACTTAGGAAACGGCTGCCCCAGTACTGACATTGGTATGCTCATGGGGGTCCTGGTACCGGCAATGGTATGCTGTAGTGTACAAACTGTAGCAAAAATATTCAACAACATAACAGCATGTATTTCATTTTGGCCAGTGAGGACCGCCTGGGTGAGAGGGCAAAGCACAGCAACTAAATCTGCATCTCTCCTCTACCCCATCACAAATTGATATATAGACTTGAGGTTAGAGTGATGAGCTGTGAATGAGCTTGGTTCATCCAGCAGACATGATTTTGATTCCCACAGCCTCCCCTTGCATACTATGTGACTCTGAGCAAGTCACTTAACCTCCTCATTGCTCAAGGGTCATCACTGAAAACAGGCACTTGTGCCTAGTGGATCTTACCCAGGTATGAAAAGAATTAAAAAAAATATTTAAATAAATAAGACTTGAACCTGGTTTTTCCTACATGGCAGTGCAGTAACAGCTGGCATCATCAGGTGGAGGCATAATTTTGTGCAACAGAAAATGGCAAGACACCCAAATATCTATTCTGGGACTGAATGCCCAGCGTTTATATAGCAAGTTGTCTTCCTTATCCAGGAAAATAAGGATATGGAGCCCAGTTCAGCTCCACTGTCCTGGAAATGGAAGGGAACAGGGACCACTGACTGGGAACCCAACCCCTCTGAACAGTCAGTTACTACAACAAAAATGTCCTGGAGATGGGACCCTAGCATACCTTGACATCCTCCATGATCTAGTCCCCAGAGAGTGTCCAACATTGGTGGAAGGGAATAGAGAAGGCAAGGGTCAAGGCAGGGGAAGTAAACTCTGTTGAGGGGTTTGCTGCTGGTCAGTTGTTATATATGGCGACCATAAAAAGAAGACTAATGAGTTGGGTCAGCCACGCCTCATCAGGATCTCCTCACTACTCACTCACCCACAGTTATCTGACACATAAACTTGATTATTCTCTGATGTTTAAAGAGGCTGCAGCCAGAGCTTGCCACACCCCCACACCACTGATTGATTGATCAACCAGCAAACTGAAGTAAGGGCAGAATCATGCATGGAAGGCATGATAAGATTTTTTTTTCCTGTTCTTTTCTCTTAAAGATCAATGGCAATCAGATTACATATAGTTAAAAAAAAGACCGAATTCAAGGCCCCGTGTCATGAGTAGTGTTTCCTGAAAATGTCACGCTATTTGGTTTTGTGGTTTTCTTTAAATCAGCATTTGTTAACTTGTTCTGCACTAACTGGAAACAGTCAGGCTGTTTCTGTCCCTCTGACGGAGCCTTGGAGAATAATGACATCATATTGGACCAAGCCACAGCTTCAGCAGTGTAAATCCCTGTTTGACTGAAGAACTGAAGGACTGTTAGCTTGTTAATTGTTTGCTGTTCACTAACTCAGTACCTGGTATTTGTTCAGATGATTTAGGCGAAAATCCACATTTTATTCTTCTAAAAAGCTGATCATTTGAATGTCAGTGCTGAATTGAAATAGTATGCATCATTTGAGAAATCAGGTTTGTTGTGCACCACCAGACTTGTGTTTTATTTTCACACAGAAACCATCAAAGAACTGAAATGTGTGAGTTCATATAATATAGGCGCCTGAAATATCAGAGTATGGCAGGCACCTGTTTGTCAATCTGAGAGGAAAAAAATGTTCTTACATGAACCTATTTATTGAGGCTACATTGAAGACAAACTACTTGTAAGAATCAACAAACTTTAGATTTATTTTATATCACCCAAAGTTATATAGCTAGAAAAACACAGAGGTTTGATGAGAAAGAACTGGCAGCAACTGTGAAACAGACTAGCTGATTTCTCAAATGCATACCACTTCAATTCAGCACTGAGATTCAAATGATCAGCTTTTTAGAAGAACAAAATGTAGATTTTCAGCTAATCCATTTAAATAAATACCAGAGACTTAGTTAGTAAAAACCATGGACAGCAAACAATTAACTCACAGATTGCTCTAAATGGGAAGGAAGGTAACAGCTCTTCAATTCTTCGGTCAAGCAGGGACTTACACTGCTGCAGCTGTAGCTAAGTCCAATATGATGTCATCACTCTTCAAGGCTCAGTCAGTGGGACAGAAACAGCCTGACTGTTTTCAGTTAGTGCAGAACAAGTTAACATATGCTGATTTAAAGAAAACCACAAAACCAGATAGCTTGACATTTTCAGGAAACACTACTCATGACACAGGGACTTGAATTCAGGCTTTTTGTGTAAAATGGTTGCCATTGCTCTTTAAATTCCAGCCACACAGCATTTTCCTTATCTAATTTATTTGTTTGTTTTCTAGTGCTACTCCGGTATGTGCTTACAGTCTTCACAAACCACAAGTCTGGTGGTGCACAACAAAGGGAGATAGCATCCACACTATCTATGTGACTGTTACTACTCCCCACCCAGTGTCTGTTTTCATTCTCACTGCCCATCATCACAGTCTAGTGTGGCAGTGTGCACAAAGGCCAGGGGCCCACACAATCGCTAATCTAAATGCTGCACCCCTGCAGATATGCACTGATGTAGTGTGGTATGCATGTTAGGAGGGCCAAACTGGGAATCTCTGGGTATCCATCCATGTCAGTCGAACTCTACATGGCAATGCATTAAGGTAGCAGCTATGGCTCAAAGAATGTTTGGGATGTGGTTTCGGAGGGACCATCATCAGATAAGGTGATGAAATACTTCAATTGTTAAAATCACTTGTCCATCCGAACATGTTAAACAGTATGCAGTATTGACTCTGTTACTCTATCGTATGGTGGATGTGAGTATTTGTGAAACACTTCACAGGATATCCAGCTGTGGGTATTTCTTATCTGTTATAGCACAGATGTGAATCTTTCCTTGAATTAATTGTGATCTTTACTACATGTATCTACAGACTACCAGAGATTATTTATTATTGAATTTATCCAGTCAGTGATTATAGTGCAGTCAATTTTTTTTTTACAAGCGGTACACATTTACTTTTTAATTCCTTTTGCAATATGCCACAGGTTGAATTAATGTTTTATGAATGGAAATTTCTCGCTTATAATTTTCTGAACAGTAACATGTCAATCAGTAGCTAGAATTGAAACTTTCAAATCTTTTTGATTCAATTGTGATTGAAATCTCATCAAATCTTCTGGGTCCAGCCAAAAACTGTTCTTGACCTCTGTAACCTTGACTGATTGTCATTCTACTATTAGACTGGTTTCACAGTTAATGATTGTATAAGTACCAAGCATCGCACAGTGACTAGGACTGTCACAACAGGCATCACCAAATATGAGCAGTTCTTCATTAGCTAAATTATGTTGAATTTCATATAGGTGTTCTTCTCAAACATTTCTGACAGACAGAAGAATCAAATGTTACTGGGTGGTGTTGTTATAGTCACAAATAGAGATATTGCATATTCTAGCTGTTTTGAAAATATCAGATATTGAGGTATATGATCATCCACAAATAAAGTTTGATGCTAGAAGCAGTATGTTCTTCTGGTACCCCACTCAGTAATTCCTGAGAGTTCCAGGTAAATGCATGTCCCACCAGGCATTTGGTCTTAACAGTTATAGCGCTACCCTTTTTAATTATAAGTGGATTCATAACCAGGGGACAACTGAAGAATGGTTCAGCACATTTTTTAAATAGTGACATCAATTGTATTTTTTTTTGAAATGACAAAATACAGTAATTGTTTATGTAATTACAATACTCACGAACAGACTGAATCAATAGATTCATCAGTATCTGATGTATCTGGACTGTAATCAGGATTATTACTGTAATCATCCTGAACATTGTTTTCACTTTCAGTTTCATCTTGATTCATGTCTGCTAAAAAACTAGATTCACCGTCATCCATGGTCAAAACATCACTGCTTATGAAAGATGAGCCTGTAACTGCATCTAAAGAAATATCAGGGTAATTTGAATGTGAGGTCTTTTCTTAACTGCCATTTCATTGTGCGTCTCCATTTAGGTTGGGCGGGACTGAGGGATTCTAGATGGTAAGTTTGTGACTGTGTGTTTGTAATTGAATTTAAGGTATTTTCTTAACTGTGCAGTTTGAATGTGAGGTCTTTTCTTAGCTGCCATTTCAGTGTGCTTCTCCATTTAGTTTGGGCAGGATTGAGGGATTCTAGATGGTAAATTTGTGACTGTGTGTTTGTAATTTGCTGTGTCTGGACCTCAGTGAGGGAAGTGAGGAACCACTGCCAGAGGACTCCTTGGCTGATTATTTTTGGACACAGCCTGTGATGTAGTCCCACCCTCCACTCCAAAACTCACCCACCCCAGGGCTCGGCCTACATTTATAGAGTGGGTCCCATAGGGGCTTGCAGCATCCTGCATCCATACAGGAAGTAGCAAAGAGAGAAAGCATAACAAAAACAAAAGGAAAAAACAAATAGCTGTCTTAAGCAGGCAGTAGACTGAGGAGGAAAGCAGACAAGATGGGAGTGGTGCAGTGCAGTGGTTGTGGAGCAGCTGTCTTCAGGGAGACATTCTGAGGCTCCAGTGCTGCCCTACCTTCAGGCACCTCTCTGGGCTGAGGAAGGAGGTTGCCTGTCTCCGAGCAGAGTTGGCCAAGCTGAAGGTGGCATCCACCCCCACCCAGAGACCACCAGGTCCACAACTTGTACCTCAAAGGATGCTCAGGAAAAGGAGTGATTGGACTAAGGTGGGCTCAGGGAGGTGGGGGGTCAGAAGCACATCCCCAACCAGTCCCGCTAGTAACTCCTACACTGGTTTGGAGTAATGGGAAAGCCCCACTCAGGAACCCGAGGCTTGGACCAGGGAGGATGGGAGGGTCCTCCAGGATGGACAGGAGTGTAGCCAGAAATTTCTGTTTTGTACACACAATCTTCAACAGTTACCCCCCCCATTAAAAATTTACACATCCTCTCCAAATGGTACCCCCTTCCAAACAAATTAGATTGTTGTCAGATGATACCTCTATCTCTAAAGAGGTTTTAGATGTATCTGTCTCCTAAACAACAGAAGTTTAAACAGAGATACTCCTCAGTGGCCTAAACTAACCCAAATACTACAGATTAGAATGATAATGTTAACGGAAAGGCACATGGTTTGTGACAGGCACTCAACAAAACTGTACACAAATGTGTACAGTGAGTATGCCTGTCTACACCCTTGAGGATGGAGCCCCAGGGAAGGGAGGCAGGAGACCTCAGAGGAGGGGTAAGCTTTTCCTAGTGGGGGACTCTGTTGTCTGGGGAGTGGAGTTAGGGACACCTAGCAGGGGAGAGATGGAGGTCAAGTGCCTCCCAGGAAGCATTGCGTAGAGGGATGGGAAGCAGATCCATAGGATCACTAGGGCAATAGCTAGGAGGGAGCAGCTGGGTGTCATTGTCCACCTGGGGAACAATGACCTGGTCAGGATGAGGATGGAGTTAGCCAGAGTCCAGGAGGATTTCAGGAAGCTAAGGGAAAACCTGAAACAGATAGCACATTCCGTCTCATTCTCGGAGGTACTACCTGTCCAGGGCACAGGGGAAGCTAAGGCACCCCACATCCATACCTTCAACTTCTGGTTGAAGGATTGGTATGGAAGGGAGGGTTTTGGCTTCATAGGGGACTGGGGCCTGACCTGGGCAGATGCAAGCTTATATAAGGAGGATGGCCTGCATCTGTCTGAGGAGGGGACCTTGCTCCTTAGTGAGAAGTTTAAATGCTTCAGCTGTGAGCATTTAAACTGGCCAAGGGGGGAGAGCCAGGAGGGTCAGGAGGCTCAGGAACACCCCCCCCCCATGAGAACATGCAGGAACATAAATTGACTACATGAACAGCTAAAGCAGGCAGAGAGGGGCAGGTAGGCAAAGAATGTATAACGAGTGATATGGGGGAAGGTGAGAGCACATAGAAAAGGAAACCAGGATGGGGGAAGATGCTAGAGAGGGAGAACAAGAGCAGAGGGAGGGCAGGCTGTAAAACATGGAAGGTCATGCTAACAAATGCCCGTAGCCTAGGAAATAAGGTTCCCAGACCTGTAGGCCTTGCTGGCAGATGCAGACCTTGATATATCAGCAATAACAGAGACATGGGACTCTGCTAATCATGGCTGGAAAGTCAGTGTACCAGGCTATACACTGTTCAGGAGGGGCAGAGAGTGTAAAAAGGGTGGGGGAGTGGTCTTGTACATCAAAGATGGTATAAAGGCTACAGATGTTCAGGGAAGACAGGGGGAGGCCGAGGTAAGTGGGTCATCCTGGAGCCAGGGAATGGAACAGCAATACACACAGGGCTGATCTACAGACCTCCGACACAGAGTGAGGAAGTCGACAGGGAACTAGTGGAGAACATACATGACACAGCAGCTAAAGGCGAAATCCTGCTACTGGGGGATTTCAATATGCCGGACATGGAGTGGGCCACCCAGGTGGCTGCTTCTGCCAGAAGCACAGCCATCCTAGAATCCCTGCAGAGTGTTAGACTCAGGCAGCCTGTGCATGAGCCAACCAGGGACAAGTGAATTCTGGACCTGGTATGGACCAATGGGAACAGAGTCAAAGAAATACAGGTAGAAGGGCAGTTGGGGCCCAGTGACCATGACATGGTGTGGTTCAGCATGGAGACATGGACTCAATTAAGCCACACAAGGGCAAGAGTATTAGATTTCAGAAGGGCGGATTTCACTGAAATGGGTAGATGTAAACAAGCAGTCCTGAGGAACATAGAAATATAGACTTTAACGGCAGATAAGGACTGCTTGGCCTACCCAGTCTGCCCATTTCCCTACCTATTGGATAAGCTGCAGACCCTAGTTAACCAACAGCCTACTTCCTCCTAGCCCCCATTACAATTGCCTTATGTCTGTCCCATGCATTCTTGAATTCCCCCACTGTTTTTGACCCCACAACCTCCTCAGGGAGGTTGTTCAATGCGTCCACCATCCTCTCCGTGAAAAAATACTTCCTCACATTGCCCCTGAGCCATCCCCCTCTATCTTCAAATTCTGCCCCCTTGTTTTTGCACATCTCTTTTTCTGAAATATGCTACCCTCTTGGACTTTGTTGATTCCCTTGAGGTACTTGAAAGTTTCTATCATGTCCCCCCTCTCCCTCCTTTCCTTGAGGGTATACATATTAAGTTTCTTTAGTCTCTCTTCATATGGTTTCTGGTGCAGACCCTGCACCATTTTAGTTGCCCTCCTCTGAACTGCCTCCATCCTGTCTATGTACTTGCAGAGATGGGGTCTCCAGAACTGTACGCAGTACTTCAGATGGAGCCTCACCAGTTGTCTGTACAGAGAGAAAACTTCCTATTTTCTACTAGTGATGCCTCTCCCTATGCATCCCAGTATCCCCCCAGCCCTCCTTACTGCCTTCTCACATTGCTTGCCTATCTTTAGGTCATCTGATATTTATTTATTTATTTATATGACTACCCCCAGGTCCCTTTCCATTTTTGTTGTTGTTAGTACCCCCCCCCACCCACATTTTATACTCTTACCCTGGGTTTTTGTTTCCCAGGTGCATTACTTTGCACTTCTTTGCATTAACTCTAAGCTGCCATACTTTCAACCATTCCTCCAACCTTGCCAAGTCCCTTCTCATCCTTTCCACCCCTCCTTGTGTATCAACCCTGTTACAGATCTTTGTGTCATCTGCAAAGAGGCATACTTTTCCTTCCAGTCCCTCTGTAATGTCACTTATAAAGACAATAAGAGGACCGGCCTCAATACTGAACCCTGCCGTATCCTGCTAGTAATCCCCCTTTCTTCAGAGTTAACTCTGTTTACTATTACCCTCTGCGTCCTGCTGTCCAGCCAGTTTTTTACCCTGGCTATCACTCTGGGACCTACTCCCAGGCTGGCTAACTTGTTTATTAAGCTTTTATGTGGGACTGGGTCAAATTCTCCTCCCTGGTCTACTACTTTGGTTACCCAGTCAACAAACTCTATTAGATTCATCCGACATGACCTTACCACTGTGAGTCCATGCTGCCTTGGCTCCTATGCCCTGCTGGCCTCTAGGTACTCAACAATTCTTTCTTTCAGAAGTGATTCCATCATTTTCCCAACCACTGAGGTCAAGCTAACAGGTCTGTAATTTCCTGCCTCTGCCTTGCTCCCACATTTGTGAAGGGGAATCACATCCACCTTCCTCCAGTCCTCAGGTACCACACCATCCTCCCATGATTTGTTAAAAAGGGTAGTCAGTGGTGTCACTAGTTCTCCCTTTAGTTCTTTTAGAATTCTGGTGTGAATCCCATCAGGCCCCATTGCCTTGTCCACCTTGAGTTTTAGGAGTTCTTTCAGGACCCTTTCTTCTATGAATAGACTGGTATCGACCCACCTATGCAGAGTGCTTCTATTGTTTGGTTCAGGTACATTCCCCTCCTCTTCTTTTGTGAATACTGAACAAAAGCATTCATTAAGAATCTCTGCCTTTTCACTGTCACCCTCTGCCCACCCCCTCTTCCCTTTATTAAGCCTCACTATCCCTCCATTGGTCTTTCTTCACTCACTAATGTACCTATAAAAGGTGTTATCACCCTTCTTAACTGAGTTGGCTATCTTTTCCTCAGTTTGGGCCTTTGCTATTCTGACTGCCTTTACCACTTCCTTCTGCTTTAACTGGTACAGTTCTCTGTCCTGCTCCTTCTGTAATTCCTTATACTTTCTGAATGCTATCGTTTTCTTCCTAACCTTCCCCACCACCTCTTTTGATGACCATAGTGGTTTTTTCCTTTGTTTTGTTTTGTTTGTTTGCTTGGGAAGCGAGGAGTAATGGGGGGGGGAGAACAATGGGAGAAACTGAAAGGAGCCAAAGTGGAGATAACAAACCAATGTGTTAGGATAGTGGCCAAAGGGAAAAGAAGAAGGAAACCACTGTGGTTCTCTAAACAGGTAGGGAACAAAGTCAGGGCTAAAAGGTTGAGTTTCAGGAAATATTAGGGGAGCCAAAGAGAGGAGGACAGGGAGGTGTACCTTGACTGTCTAAGGGAAGCAGGAAAGGCTGTTAGGAGGGTGAAGACACAGACAGAAGAGGGTTTAGCACAGTCTGTAAACAAAGGGGATAAGGCATTTTATAGGTACATCAGTGAAAGAAGAAAAATGGGGGGGGGGTTGTGAGGCTCAAAGGGGAGAAGGAAGAGTGTAAGGAGTGGGATCTGGACAAGGCCGAAATACCAAATAAATACTTCTGCTCAGCATTCATTAAGGGGGAGAGGGTCAAGGACCACATTTGGGTTGCAGAGGCAATGGGGAGGAGAAGTGGACACTAGTCCATTCACAGTGGAGAGAGTTCTGTAAGAACTCACAAAGCTGAATATGGATATGGGGCCAGACAAAATCCACCTGGGGATATTAAGGGAGCTGCAAAGAGAACTAGTAGCGCCTCTGGTGGCCCTGTTCACAGAGTCACTCAACACGGGTGTCATTTCAGAGGACTGGAGGAGGGCACATGTAGTCCCACTGCACAAAAGCAGCAGTAGGGAGGAGTCAGGGAACTACAGGCCATTCAGCCTCATCGCAGGGGTGGGAAAGAAAATGGAGGCACTGCTGAAAAAAAGGATAGTGGCACATCTGGAATCCAGCAGTGCTCAGTATCTGAGGCAACATGGATTCACAGCGGGAAGGTCATGTCAAACAAATCTAATGGATGTTTTTGATTGGGTGACTAAGGAAGTAAATCAGGAAGGGGCGGTAGATGTTGCCTACCTAGATTTCAGCAAAGGTTTTGACACCACCCCACATAGAAGGCTGATTATCAAGATGGGTAGTCTGGGCATGGGAGACCATCCCACTTAAAAGGCTGATTAACAAGATGGGTAGTCTGGGCATGGAAGACAAGGTGGTGAACTGGGTTAGGAACTGGTTAAGAGACAGGAGACAGAGGGTGGTGGTAAATGGGGCATAATCTGGGGAGAGGGGGGATGACCAGTGGGGTACCACAGGGATCAGTACTAGGACTAGTCCTGTTTAATATCTTCATTGGTGACATTGCAGAGGGACTGAAAGGAAAGGTCTGCCTGTTTGTAAATGACACCAAGATCGGCAACAGGGTGGATACTCCAGAAGGGGTGCAGAAAATGAACAGGGCCCTGGAGAAGCTTGAAAGATGGTTGGAGATGTGGCAACTGAGATTCAATGCAAAGAAGTGCAAAATAATGCACCTGGGTAGAGGGAACCCTGGGGAGAGCTAGAGGTTGGGGGGGGAGTTGACTGTCACCAAAGAGGAAAGGGACCTAAGGGTTATCGTCTCTGAGGACCTTAAGGTATCAAAGCAGTGCACAAAGGTGGCAGGGAGAGCCAGTGGCATGCTGGGGTGAATAGGCAGGGGTATCCCTAGCAGGAGACAGGAGGTGGTGATTACATTGTATAAAACATTAGTAAGGCCTCACTTGGAATACTGCATGCAGTTCTGAGGCCACACCTGCGCAAGGACATAGATAAGGTGGAGACTATCCAGATCAGGGCAACAAAGATGGTGCAGGGCTTGCACCACAAAATATATGAGGAGAGACTAAGGGACCTCAGTACGTACTGACTGGAGGAGAGAGCGGGGGGACATGATTGAAACTTTCAAATACCTCAAGGGCATAAACAAGGTGCAGCTGGGGGACCTTTTCCATTGTAGAAAAAGTACTAGAACAATGGGCGTAATATGAAATTAGAAGGGGTAGATAAAGAGGTAATGTGTGGAAGTTTTTCTACACAGAAAGGGTAGTCGACACTTGGAATAGTCTGCCACAGGAGGTAGTGGGGGCAAGCACAGTGGAGAGGTTTAAGCATGCCTGGGACAGGCACAAGGGAAGCTTGAGAGTAGAGGGAGTGATGAAAAGACATTAGTCACATTTGATCAGTGGCCACATATAATATATAGGGCCAACGGGCAGACTGGATGGACCTAGCGGTCCTTATCTGCTGACAATTTCTATGTTTCTATCAGTAGACACAGACAATGAATTATTGTCTTTGTACTGTGTATTCTCCCAGTTCTTCTGAAGTACATATATGATCACTAACAAAACCACATTTAACCAGAAGATCATCAGTCGTGGTATAGCAGGAAAGTTTATTAACACCATATGTTCTGGGCTGAATTTCTGTTTCACATGATTTGTTTTTAACTTTTACATAAGGTAGCACAATAACTGGCTCAGTTTGTATACTAGATGTTCTGTTTTTAATTGTCCACATTGGAGCTAGTAAACGGTCATGACACCTACATGTGTATATCTGTGAAACAAGGACTTTTAAAATTAAATTTACATAGTAGTGTGTTTTAAATATTTATAATTGGAGACCTTTCAATTTTTAAACTTAATTAAATTCACATTGAGATGGTCATGTCTCTGTCATGTTTCTGGAAGATAATGGGCTACAGGATAGTCAACAGCATGGTTTTGTCTCAGGGAGATCCTGTCAGACAAACTTAATAGAGTAGTAGAGGGTAGTACTGAGTCACTTTGGATGCAAATCCAGGATACCAAGAATAGGATTCTTAGAATGGGAGTGGTGTACAGGCCACCATCTCAGATGGAGGAGTTAACAGGGAACTAGCGGGACAGATCAGGAGGACCTGTGAGAAGGGTAGTGTGGTGATTGTGGGGGACTTCAACATGCCAGGAGTGGACTGGAGCACCCCAGCAACCAGGAACAGAAGGGAGCAGGTACTGCTGGATGCCTTCCAGGACAGCTCTGCTGCAAATGGTCAGTGAACCAACCAGGTTAGGAATACCCTTGACCTTGTGCTGGCAAATGGGGACTTTGTGAGAGAACTTACAGTGGAGGAACCGCTGTCAGGGAGTGACCACCACTCAGTATGGCTCACATTAGATATGGGCAAGGAAGGAGTGGAATTTGGCACAAGAGTGCTGGACTTCAGGAGGGCCGACTTTGGGAGGATGGGGGAAGTGGTGAAAGGGTAGCTGGCCAGAATTCAATCTAGCATGGACACTAACCAGAGGTGGGGGCTCATAAAGTTGGGGATAGTGGAGGCAACCAAAACCTGCTGCAAGGCCCAGAGCAAGAAGGCTAGGGCTAAGAAACTGAGCTGGTTGAGCATGGAGGTAATGGAAAAGATAAGGAGGAAAAGAGCTGCCTTTAGGAAGTACAAGAAAACAGGGAGGGGGGAGGACAGGGAGGAGTACTTGACTGAATCGAAGGAGGTGACAAGGACAGTAAGGGGAGCCAAAGCATCTATGGAACTCATGCTGGTACAAGGCATTAAGACGGGGGAGAAGGACTTCTTTAGGTACATCAGGGAGAAAAGGAGCTGTAAGGACCACATAGTAAGGATTAGGAAGGAGGGGGGTTGGGTGGAAGCAGGGTGTGATAAGGCAGAGGCACTAAATGAGTACTTCTGCTCAGTATTTACTAAAGAGAAGAGAGGGGTGACACCAAAGGGGGGAGAAACGGCAGAAACGGGGGGGAAGGGGTGACAGATGGGGAAATCGTGGAGGGCAGAGTTTGGGAGGGTTTGAAGGCACTGCAGGTGGACAAGACGCCAGGCCCAGATGGCATCCACCCCAGGATACTGAAGGAGCTGGCAGAGGTCCTTGCAGGACCTTTGACAGATCTATTTAATGCCTCACTACATTCGGGGTGTGTACCTCAGGACTGGAGGATGGCTCATGTGGTGCCCCTCCTCAAGAGTGGCCCCAAGGATGAACTGGGAAACTACAGACCAGTAAGCCTCACATCCATCGTGGGTAAGCTAATGGAGACTATCCTGAAGGAGAGGCTGGCAGCCTCCTAGAGGCCAAAGGACTACAGGACAGCAGACAGCATGGCTTCATACTGGGCAGATCCTGCCAAACCAACCTGGTGGAGTTCTATGACTGGGTAACTAGGCAACTGGACAAGGGCCATGCAGTGGATGTCCTGTATCTAGACTTCAGTAAGGCATTTGACTCAGTGCCGCATGGAAGGCTGGGAGGTAAGTTAGTAGGCACAGGGGCCGGTGCAAAGCTGGTAAGATGGGTAGGAAACTGGCTTCAGGGAAGGCAACAGAGGGTGGTGGTGGGTGGGAGCTCTCACACTCAAAGGTAGTGACAAGCGGTGTTCCACAGGGCTCGGTGTTGGGACCAGTGTTGTTTGGGATATTCATTGCAGACATATCATGGGACATCAAGAGCAAGATCAGTCTGTTTGCTGATGATACCAAGGTAGGAGCGGTGGTGGATGACCTAGGGGAATGGCAGGGGTTGCAGGATGATCTGGCAAAGCTTGAAACCTGGTCAGACACCTGGCAACTGGGGTTTAATGCCAAAAAGTGCAAGGTGCTGTATTTTGGGATGAAGAACCCAAGGAGGAGTTACCAGCTGGGGGGAGTGCAGCTAGCCCAGACAGAGGAGGAGAAGGATCTGGGGTGCTCATTACAGGGTCAATGAGCAACTCGGCACAATGTAGGAAGGCAGCTGCAAAGGCCAACAAAATGCTGGGTTGTATTGCAAGGGTATATATCCTCGAGGAGGGAGGGTGATTCTGCCACTGTATGGGTCATTAGTTAGACCCCACTGGAGTACTAGCGTGCAGTACTGGCGCCCGTATCTGAAGAGGACACTAGTTACTGGAGGTGCAGCACAGGACAACAAAGATGATCAAGGGGCTGGGAGACTTATCATACGAGAGGAGGTTGAGGAGTTGAACATGTACTCACTGGAGGAGAAGAGGGACAGGGGACATGATTGAAACCTTCAAATACATGAAAGGAATAAACAAGACAGGTACAGAGGGCTGTTTAAAGTAAGGGAGCGGAGGGACACCAGGGCCCATGATATGAGACTGGAGGGAGAAAGGTTCAGGAGGGAGATGAGGAGACACTTTTTTACAGAGAGGGTGGTGGCTGGGTAGAATGCATTACCTGCAGAAGTGGTATCCAGTAGAAGAGTGGACTGCTTCAAAAGGAGATGGGATAGGACAAGGGGGAAGGTTAATGAAGGGGAAGGGTGGAAGGGAGGGGCATCTGCAAAATAAGGGGTGCTGGCTACACATTCAAGCAGACTTGATAGACCTCTAGGCCTTTATCTGCTGGAAAATTTCATATGTTCGTATGACTGGATGATGAGGGAGCTGGATGAGGGCCATACAGTGGATGTCCTGTACTTGGACTTCAGCAAGGCCTTCAATTCAGTGCCACATGGGCGACTTGGGGGGAAGCTGGAATATGTGGGGGTATGGCCAAAGATGGTTAATTGGATTGTGAACTGGCCAAAGAGTAAGATGCAATGGGTGGTGGTAGTGGGGAAACTCTCATCTCCTAGTGCTGTCACAAGCGGAGTGCCTCAAGGATCTGTGTTGGGACCAATGTTGTTTGGGCTATTCATATCAGATATCTGGCATGGAGTGGGGAGCAGGATCAGCCTGTTCACAGATGATACCAAGATGGATGATATAGAGGGGTGGCAGAGGCTTCAAGGGGACCTGTACAAACTGGAGGAGTGGTCAGAGATGTGGCAATTGGACTTCAATGCCAAGAAGTGCAAAGTTATACATTTCAGAGCAAAGAACCTGAGGAGGGAGTATTGGTTGGGTGGAGTTTGGCTAGGTATCACCGAGGAGAAGGACCTAGGGGTGATAGTAACAGGGAGCATGAACAACTCTGCTCAGTGCAGGAGAGCAGCAGCTAATGCCAGCAGGATGCTGGGGTGTATCATAAGAGGTTTATTGTCCAGACATAGGGATATGATCCTGCCCCTGTACAGGTCCCTAGTCAGGCCGCACTTGGAGTACTGCATGCAGTACTGGCTTCCATATCTTAAGAAGAATAGCAGGCTCCTGGAGGGGGTGCAAAGTAGGGTAGCAAAGATGATCCAGGGGTTAGAAGACAAAACCTATGAGGACAGACTGAATGATTTGGGCTTGTACACCCTGGAGAAGAGGAGGGATCAGGGGGACATAATTGAGACTTTCAAATACTTGAAGGGGATCAACAAATAAAGTATAGATGAGTAATTTAGACTGAGGAAGGGGAGGGCCATGAAAGGGCATAGGCTAAGACTGGAAGGGGGCATTTTCAGGAGGGAGATGAGGAGGCATTATTTCACAGAGAGGGTGGTGTCAAAATGTAATTCTCTGCCAGAGGGCTGGTATCCTGTAAGATGATGTGTAGTTTCAAAAGGGCATCGGACAGAGCAAGGGGGAGGGTCTGGTTATTTCCAAAGATGGAAAAGTGAAAGGGGAAAGGGGCAGCTGCAATATAGGGGTGCTAGATGCGCATACGAGCAGATTTGATAGACCATGAGGCCTGTTTCTGCTGGCTGATTCGTATAGCCATACGTATGTCAAACTACAGTTATATGTGATCAACATTAAATTTGTAATCCATTTTCACAGCAGTGATGTGTCTGTGCATTAGCATGTCTTGAAATAAAGAACTGAATTGTTATTTTTTTTAGTCTTTAGTAACTGGGTAAGGCCCACTAAGCACAAGTGCCTGTTTTCAGAGGTGACCTGGGAGCACTGGGGAGGTTAAGTGACTTGTTCAGAGTCACACGGTATGCAAGTGGAGGTTGGGAGAATCAAACCCAGGTCTGCTGGGTGTACCAGGCTCATTCACAGATCATTACTCTAACCTCTAACCTCTAGGCTATACTGCCTCTTACTGTGTGATCCGTGCACCACATCGAGAATTGTGTTCAGTCAGGTATGCTCATTAACTAGCTATAATAACTGGGTTTTGCTTTCTCCCATAGGGAAACCCATGGCATAATTTGTCATTATAAAGCAGTGTTTATAATGGCAAACTTGCACCAGGTTTCCCTCGCCATGTGCATGCACCAGCCACAACTCTCCTAGGTTTTCACTGCTCACCACCCCGCCTCCTTCCTCACCCAAAACCATACTGTCACTGTGACTTGGCGGTAAGATACTTAAAAAAAAATATATACTTTTTAGAAAAGCAGCGACCAGATGGGGCAAAAAAAGAAAAAGAAAAAAAAAAACTTAGTGCCACAAGGCAATCGTGGACCGAGCTAAAAGCCAACCAGACCATGACCATACCAGAACATCACTAATTTTGTATAACTGCTGTGGCGAGAAAGTGAAACCTAGCAATTATACAAAATAAAATACGGGGTGGTGTGTAAACTCAAATTTTACACACACCCTTGGTGCCGGATGCCTAGGAAAAAAAACCTCAAGCTTCGCTTTCGGGGTTTATGTGGCCTCCAACACCTCAGGTGTATGTAACATTCTCATTACATGCACCACCCCATACTTTATTCTATATGATGTAAAAGTAGACAGTCTTGGAATGCATCCAGCAAGGCCTGACCGCTGGTGCTCCAGGCCACTGAAATATCCCACTCGATGTCCAGCAGGTTCACATCACCCACCATTACTACTTTTCACTTTGCCAACTTCCTTCAAGATTTTCCTTAAGCTCTCTAGTTCATATACCACCCCGAAGTGTAGTTTCTTGCCTGAGGCTGCTGGGAATTGCACAAACATCAACCAAGTCTCCTAATTACTATGACTAATCCACCCATCTTCTGTCACCTCAATGCCCTCATTGAGACAAAATGGTAAACTCCACCCCCTCTACCTTTTCCTCTATCCCTCCTGAACATTGACTTCCCAGAGACTGTCAGTTCCCATTGATTATTATCCGATGCCCAAGTTCCCATGCTAGCAAGGTGCACCTCAGTGTCTGCCATCTGTGCCTGGAGCTCACTGATTTTGTTATAAAGCTTCCTGGCATTGAGGCTTACCCCCGATACTATTTTGCTACTATAGTTGTGCTTTCCTTGTCATCTAATGTCCTCCCAGGGAGGCAAAAGATTATTAGTCTCCCACCCAACCACCCACCAATCCAACACCCTCACTACCATCCTAATCATCGAGTTCCTGACCACAAAACTTTCCTGGTAGACTTCCATATCTTGGTGCCATCATTTTGTCCTGCTCTGCCCCATCAACTGACTTGGAGTTCCCATACAGCAGAGTTAAGTACCTGAACCTACTCTAGAGGTATGAAGTGATTCACAGTCTGGATGGCAAATGGCTGGACAATCTCCCTATGGCTACCCCTAGACCCCTTCCCAGTAGCTGCCACTCTCTAACCCCGTGGACCAGTGGGTCTCTGAGGGAGTGTGAAATGGGGAGGTGGGCTCCAAATGAGCTGATGATGCAAATGAGATATATCTACCCTTGCAGCCACCAGCTAGGCCTGAAATGCACTGATTTTGTTACCTAGACTCCTGGTATTAATGCACACCCTCTTCAATTTGACCTGATCATAACTTGCTACCACCTTTGTGCTTTCTTGTCCTCTTATATTTTCCTGGTGCTTGCACCGTTTGCAATTCCCCAACTAAAGTGGTCATTGCCCTTTTCAGATATTGCAGGCTGTGAGAGTCTTGCCATGGGAGCACAAGGTGGTGATTACCTTTCCCAGCATGCAAATGGGTGATTGACCTGATCAGAAATCACTAGGGTATTTTCATATTCATGTAGCATGGGAGGTAGCTGATCTATGAGCAAAACCCTCACACGACCATGCTCCCTGATGATCCATGAGTAAGGACTCACCTGACTTGTGATCCTTTAGTAATGCATTTCAACATTGTTCATTGAGTAATGCTATCTCCCTCCATGCTCACTGACCAAAGCTATCCCCCATTGTGTTACAACTCAATACTCTTGAGGATACCCAAGGTCAACTAGCTATGCTTTAAATAGATCATTTATTCAACAGGTCCCTGTTGCTTATCCAGTATATATTTAAGGGAAAAAAATATTATGTATTATATAGGTTCATAGGTGAGTTACAGGATCAAGGGACAAGCCCATTAGGATCATGCCACCTAAGCTAGGTGGGATACAAATTTTAAATCATTCATATGTATATCAAGTTTAGTTTTAAATTGAGCCCAATTTTCACAGTTTACAACCTCATATGGGAGTGAGTTCCATATTGGAATATAATGAAATTAGTAATGTAGTTAATAGATGTAACTTATATACACAACAGTAAATGATTACTTGAATACTAATAGTAAATATACCTCTTGTTGAGGTGTTTACTAAATTCCATTGATCCATCTTCGGACAACATATACACACCCAGGCATGATACATGCTGTTCCAAATATTCTTTTTTATATTCTTATTTGATCTATCTTATTAAAATAATTGAAAATTCAAATAGAATGGGTTGAGTTAATATATCTAGTTAAGGTATTGTTTTTCTGTGGAATATATAAAAACTTAGTTTTTAAGCATTCAGTTATATTTGTGTACTTACTAATACGATATGTATAAACAATAAGTAGCACAAACACATAAGAATATTATTGCATTCTGAAACTGGCACAGAACAAAAGCATGAGATCAAATAAATCTGTAAATTAGGAATAAATAAATACTCATTATTGGTAAATGTGATGTCACACCAAGCAGCTTGGGTTGCAGCATAAAATTGTTCAAATTGGTTGGCAGTTAAGTCAGTCATCTTGTTTTTTAAAGTTTTTTATTTTTTTTGTTTTCCCCTCCCAGAATCAGTTACTGAGAATTCCAAATCAGTGTTGTGACAGTTCTATGCAGTAACCTAAGACCAGCGTGTGCCAGAACTGCTACCTTTCACATTTCTCTAAGCAAAATACAATATATTCGTATATCCTCAACCCCAACTTAAGCAGCACAGCAGCCCATGGAGAAATGGACATGGCTTCACTGAGCCCATCTTCAATATTGCACACACCCTAGTCAGCTGCAGCCTGTCTCCCATTGAGTCTCTTGGCCTGCACTGTCACTGGGCCTCCTCCAGGTGGAAGTCATGGATCAAGTCAGCTAGCCACCCCTCCCGGGAGAGGAGGGCAGTCACTGGGATGCTTGATACTCCCTGATACCAGGCAACTTCTGCTCTTTTCCAAATACTGCTCACCGGCATGGTTGGAGGTAATACTTTAAACACTTGAACCTTCCAGCCACCAGGTTTGCACAAAAACACCTCTTAACTGGGTCAACTCTGAAGCAAGTAGAATCAATGGGAAGAAAACAGCAGCCTTCAATGCCACCTTTACTTATGCATGGGCACTTCACAACACTATTAGATACCTGGGCATTAGGATTTCACTTGTTAGGAAAGAACTATTGAGACTAAATCCAAGAGGCTGCTAGTGCAGGTGATCACAGGAGGTAGGGCTTACTACCTCTCTCTCTCTTCCTACTTACTACCTAGACAGAATGGGGGAGTAGGGGCCCCAGATGTCAGACTGTATTACTTGGCAGTCCATGCAACTTACTTGGAGTCATTCGCAAAACAATGGCATCAGTCTAAGTTGTATAACATGAAGAACTCAACCTCTATCTAATCTATACATGTAAGCCCTATAGAATTTTGAAAGTTATACTGTATATTGAAGGCAGTGTGGTTGTAATGTAGCTGACCTCCCACCAATCACCATTTCTAACAAGGAGTTCCATCCCTTGTATCCAGTACCCAACTCCCCCTCCAACCCCATTTAATAGTTGTACCATATAAAGACTTTCTCTGGTGTTAAGTGGTGTCAGGAAACCATTGAAATCTTGAATTAAACAACACATGCCGAACACTGTTAAAGCTAGTAAGAACACAAGAATCAAAAACAGAAAGAAACAGGACTTACTGTAGAACAGGAATATAGTAGAAGTAGCTGCCTGAGAGAATTTGGCACAACTCCCTCATCCTTATGCTAGGATATGAATATGTTTATGAATGTTCTTTAATTTTTATGGTATGCATTAAAAGTAGGCAAGTTTCATAGTTTACCTGTTATGAAGGGCAAGTATGATATGTGATAAAAATGTCAAAGAAACAGTCCTGGTATCTGGAATACATATAACCACCACCCCCTTCCCCGCTACTTTGCAGAGCTAACTACCCCTTGACACCTTCAACTGGGCACCCAAACTACTTTGTACAATAGGTACCATCCCTAGCTATGGGAATGTATATCAGGCTTGTTATTTCTAGAGGTCAGAAAGGGGTTGGGGAGTACAAAAGCAATTACACTAATGACCATCTAAACCCAGGTCCTGAGGACAGAACTTTTTGCTAGGGCTATGCTAGGTCTGTACTTCTAGAGGGGTACCCAATAATTCCACACAGGAAGCAATAACATGAATGTCCAAACTAGGTTGGGGTTCTAGAGTGTGACTTTATTCCAAAGATGCCACTCTAAAGCAAAGGTGTACCCCCAAGGTTTATACATTGTGGCACAAGGCAATGGCAGAACAACAGATATCTATCTCAGATAGAAACTCTACATATCCCATATGTCACAGGACCTTGAATTCCCTTAAATAGCAATGGCATCAGCTGAACACATTTCTTCTAGGGGCACAGGCCATAACTTAGCACACATTTCCCATATGGCATAGGACTTTAACATTTAAGCAATGTGGCAACTGACCACAACTAAGCTCACAGCAGCTCATAATTAGCGCAACCCACACCAGGGGGTAAACTTTCTCTTCAGGCATTGGCCACTATGTTCTGAATAACCAGGTGCCCTTTCAGAACCTGTAGTGTTGAATTGGTCACTCCAGATGGGGGCTGCCCACCATTCGCTTCCACGTCCATACCCAGCCATTCTTTCAGAGTTATACCTCAACTTCTGGTAAAACAGTCAGGAATATGCAACTTTGAATGACTTTCACATCCAGCATAAGAAAATACTACTTCTGAGTGTAAAATTAAAGTCCTGAACAATGTGCATAAGTCTTCCTCTGGACCCAAAATTGCCAGCCAACTTGAAACTTGAGAACAGTCGCAACTTAGAACAGAAACTGGTGTATATTTCCCTATGTCAAAGAAAATACCCAAGAACAGGTACTTTTCCCCCAGGTAGCACAAAATCAGATTACTCACAGCTGGAAAATAAAACAGGCAGCTTCAAAGTCCTGGATCAAATAGGAGATTGTCCTTCGAATCCATCCTGTAGCAGTCCTTTCCATCTCTCTGGGGGTGAAAAAATCAGGAGCTCCTGCAGTAGACAACAGTTTCCACCACTTCTCTTGGCAGGCATATGTCTTTCAGGACAAGGGTGATAAAATAGACTCTCCTCTCAGAGCCCACACTATAGCTCTTACTCCTCCAACTACTCACTACAGACTCCTACCAACAACTGACCCAAGATTCTAAAGCTCCCCACTCACAGCCAGCTGCCGTGGCTTATGCTGCTGCAAGACTTCTAAATTACATCATCTCTCTCCTCTCAGCTGAGGCCAAGCAAACAGAGTGAATAGGTGAAAAACACATTTAACCAGTTATTCACCAGCTTCCTTCCCTACCTACACATGACACTGATGGGATTCTAGCAACCTAGGATGGCTTGGCTACATATATATATATATGTTATGGTGGTGCAGTAGGGCCACTATAGTTGGGCTTGAGTAGGCAGTTTAATGTTAGATCCCAATTTTTGCATTTTAATATCTTCGCAACCATTTAATGGATTTGCATGACATTTTGCATCTGCGGTCTCATGAGGTAGATCTCTTGAAATGCCAAGCTTCATTCTGGGTGGCTGTGCAGATTCCAAGATGTGGATTGCAACACAATATAAAAAAATCAGTTTTTTGCTTTTTATTTTTTTGCCATCAGGTAGCACCCAGATGGTTTGGAATTTTGGTCTGAAATTTTCAGTGTAGAAAGGGCTTGCCTCAGAAGAATTTTCTTTTATGGTTTAGTGAAAAAATATTAACCTGTTCCAAAGTTATTATATTTTAAAAATTCATGTTCTGAGCATGCTCAGTCAGCACTTCAAAAACAGCTGTAAAAATAATTTGTCATGAGCTATGAGGTGACTCTAGGCATCCAAGCAGCCAGGATGCTTTGAGTCACCTCATAGTTCATGAATAATAAAGAGCTTATTTACATACCATTTTTTTAAAACTGAGGGAACTAGAAAAATCGGGTGAAAACTACAAGCTATCCCTCCTTGGGAAGCTTGGTCTGTTAAAAATCACTGGTTACAACAATTTATGTTTGGTTCCACCTGTTCACATCACAAGAAGAACAGTTACTTATGTGCTCCATGTTTTCAAAATGTCAGTGTAAGCCTATCTCATGAATAATCATGAGCTTAATTGCATACTTTTTTTTAATTGAGGGAATCAGAAAAACTAACTAGATATTTCTGTACTCACTACAGAAATACTAGACTAGATCTCTCAGTAAAGAAAACATGTCAGCTATATACTGTATGCACAATGCCTCATTTTGAAAATAAACATCTGCCTATTTGTAATAAGTAGATAATGTTGTAATGTTGAGCACCACAGAGAAATGAGGGGGATGCAGGAAGATAATAATAATAGAACAGAATCATCAGCCATGAGTTGAACAACAGAATTATCTTGAATTTGCACTGAAAACAGAAAAAAAGATTTATAAATGGGGTTTCAAAGAGACCTGTTTAAAAAAAAATCTCTGAGAAAAAATATACATATTGTAGTTACTGTGCTTGTTTTTTCTTTACATTTTATTGCTGTGAAAGACAAGATTCTCAGTGCAAATGCAGTTCTGTTTAAAGCACAGCAGGCACCAACAATGAGCCTTGTACAAAATCTCTCTCAGTTGTGCTACAAAAAGCCAGACTGTTGTAGCAGATGCAGGGGCAAAGAGAAAGTGATCCTTAAAAGATAGTGAGCCCAGGGACACCTACCAAGCTCTGTTGGCTGAATAAAATTAGAGAGTCGCACTCAGTTCCTTAATAGAGAATTCTATTACCCATGATGTCTTGCATTAGAGCTACTACAGCTCTTACATGATTTCAACCAATCAGCACAGAGAGCCACTGCACCTGATATTCTAGGTACAGTGGTCTCTCATGTGGGAATGTTATGAGTGTAACATTCCACTTCACAGTCCTAAGGAGAGCACCTTAATTTAACTTTTGAAATTCGAATAAAAAATACTTAGAACTTACTATAAATCCCTCTAGCTAACTAGAATGATTTATTATAAGTTGATAGGGGCTCCAGGGGGTGTGACTCCTCTTGAGAGGTTTGGGCAGCCAAAAATGATCAGCTCACTTTGCATTCCTCTCACCCAACACTCACTCTCAGAGCTTCTTGTAAGAGACGCCTACTGGAGGCCCTATTAACTTATAATATGTGTAATGTTGTGCGTTCCTGAAGAATGCTTCATAGTCAAAACACTGTTTCTGTTTCTATTTTCTATTTACAACACGTTATCAAGATAACCCTTTCATTGCTGTTTGAAGCCGACAAGCTGATGGAGAGCCCTTTTGTGTGCCTAGCAAACCATATGCTTTCTATTTAACAACTGGGTATATATATATATATATATTGCATCCAAATCACTCAAATTATGTTTGTAAGCAAAAAAAGTATTAGCATCCTATTTATACAATTAAAAACAGGTAGTTTTATGAAGATGGAAGTTGGGTATGTGCCACATTATAATATTTTGATAACCATTATACTGTAGTTGAAGAAGAAAGAAAATTACATACAGTACAATTCAGTACAATGTTATATAGCATTTTTCATGTAGTTCATCAAACAATCATTTACAGGGCAGTAACTGAAATACTATAGGATAAAAATATATGCAAATACAGCAGTGTAAAGTAGAACTTCATAAACTGCGCAGTTCTTGTTTACTAAAAAACACAAAGCACTAGTCTTCCAGAATATGGGAAAAATAGCCTCATCCCTAGTTATCTTCTGCCCTCCAGCCCCCCACCACTATATTTCCATTTAGTGATTCTGTAAAAACAAATAAAAAAGGAACAGCTTGGCACCAGGAGCCAACACTATCTTTTCATTAACACGCTGTCCTAGCGCAGCCCCATTTCAGGCCCAAAAGGGTCTATTTATCACCAGTGTTACTCCTTCCTGATACCTATCCATGATTTGGTGGGATGACAGTAGTCCAATTCAAGGTTAAGTCAGCAGGTCTCCCCTCTGTAACCCACAATGCACTGGTATCATGGCATATTGCCATTTGACTTCACTAGCATGCCCAGGAGAGAAGGGATGGTGCAATGTCCCATTAATGATGATGTTAGGTAGGGTGGTAGGCAGACTGACCTATTATAGGGTTTAAATTGTATTTAACTTACTGTATGTGTTCATGCCAACTGTCCTATATATTAATTTGGTATAGTGGTTGCTGGAATGTTGAATGCACAAATGTCACAGAGCAATTTTCAAAAAGGCATTGGCTGATAGGCATTTGTTTGTTATTATATTTTTACATCCTTTTCAAGACTTCCAGTGCTTCTCTCCTTCTGGTCTTCCAAACAGTCTGTACCTCAAACAGTCTGTACCTCTACCAGCCAAATGTACTGTGGGCACTGATGTATACATCCTGATTACCAGGGTCGACCCTGGTCTCTGGGTTTCAGGTCATTTCCTCCCCAGGGGTCCCCATGCCCACTGTGACCAATCAGAAGGGCAGAAGAAGGGTTTTTTGGTCTTCAAGACCAGAGCTGTGGAGCATGTGTGCCACTGAGCAGTATCTGGTAGCATGGGGGCTCAGGCACGTGTAGGCCATCATCATCAATTTTTGCTCCTTCTTTGGCCCCACGAAACTCCCTAAAAGTACGTGTGCAATAATGTCCTGGAGTGGGAACATGCTCAATTTGTGATCACCAATGTACTGTGCACTACAACATGCCATCCTCCAGCAGCTATTCTAAAGGAGGACAATGCTTAACCCTCCCATGGGAGGAGAATTTCCCATGTGGGTGCTCTGATGCCCTTTCTGCCAGCCTCTGCACATGTTGTCCTGGGCTCGGGGTTCAAAGTTGTGTCAGCAATGCACTATGCAAGCGCCTCACAGTTCAGCACCATTTTGCTAGCAGATAGGAACCTTTAATGAGAAAATAACTAGGCTTCATAGATCTAAAAAAACTTTAAATGTTTTTTAAAAGTTTTGAGGTTTTGGTTCTGCTTCAGAGAAGTTAGCAAATATCTAGCACAGTTTCATCCACATAAAACATTACCTGTTATAACATAAGAGCATTTCATGTCTCCAACAACAAACCCTTAATTGTCATTACTTTTGAAGGTTTTACCTGCTGAAGCTTTGGAATGCTATAAACAAGATGACTTGCTCTCTGCAGCAGTGTTGTTCTCAGACTAGCCTGGCATTTGAAGGCCTGAGTCAAAGGCTAGGAAAAGATATGTGTTTTGAATGGGATTTGAAGATGGTATGGGATTCTATGAGGTATTGCTAGGGAGGAAGACTGCTCTAGACTGAAGAGACAGCTAAATTAAAGAACTTCATAATGTGGGAAGGGTGACATGACAGATAGAAAGAAGCCCAGTGTTAGAGAAGCAGAGAGTATAGGATTGACAGAATCAATGGGGCCTAAACATGGAGAATTCTGGAAACCAGTAGAGGGACTTTGTAAAGTATGCAAAAGTGGAAGGGAAGCCAGTGCATGTTACTTTTTTGACAGCGGCTGAGGAGGCATGTAACAAAACTTCAGACAAACTGGAACTTAAAAAGGAAGGTTCTGAGGAGACCATACAGGAGACAGCTGCTGTTGCTAAGTCTAGTGGAGGAGATAAGACATGAATAAGGGTTTCCACTGATTTATGGTTGAGTTAGTAGCAAATGAGGGTAATGTTGCAGTGGCTATAGAAAGTAGATTCTGAGGTGATGGAAGGTCAAGAAAGTTGGGTATAAAGGGGTACACCAAGGTTTCTAACACAAGAGCATAAGGATGTGTTGGAGCCAAAGAGGGTAGCAGGTTAGTGGAGTTGATGCTAATAGCTGAGGCAGTGGTGTTAGGGCTATGGGCACTTTTTGCCAAGAGTCAGGAGTAGATCTATGAGAAACAATCAGAGAAAGGTGGTGGAGATGGATCAGAGAAAGTCAAAGAGGATGTAAAGTTGAATATTACCTGTATCCAACTAATACCTAAGGTTGAAAGATGGGATAAGGTGGTCAAGGGGAGGTGAAAATGTATAAGCAGAGGGGAACAAGGGCAGTGCCTTGGACTGCCAACTAGAGTAGGCTCCTCTGCTCACCTACTTCTCAGCGGTCACTCAGGGCAATGCCATGTTCAACTGTACCACCTTGGGTCTGCTGTTTTGTATTATCCTCCCTGGAACTCCTTAAGAGTTTGTCACTCTGTAACAGCTCCTGGGTCTACCGTAGGCATTGGATTATAGGGGGAAGGAGCTTGCTTTGTGTGCTGCACAGACAGACTATTGAGATGGGAGGTAGAGGAGCCTTGGCAGGTGAGCTCTGCAGCTGTCAGTGATCAAAATGCTTGATTTTTCCCCTACTCACAGGGACACCTGGTGAGTGCTACTCTGAGTGACAGACTGACCCTGTATCTCTCCCTACATGTTTGGCATCTCTGCTGCAGCTTTTGCCTATTACTAGGAGGCAGCCAGGCAGTGTGCTGTTCTTTCTCTCCCCTTCCTCTCCTCCACTGCTGGCTTCCATTCTTGATGTCACCAGTCTGGAATGTGAACCCAGATCATCAGTATACCATGCAGCCTTCTACTGCTCAGCACCACAGAGATTATTATGGCATGAATGTTGCTATTTTTATGAAATTTAATAATGAGTTTCTTTATCATGAGTCATGACCAAGGCAACTGGTTTTCAGTAAAATTCCAGAATTTGAACTACCTACACACTGGTAAAAACAAAGAATGTCATGGAATATGGCATTTTATACCAGATCAACAAATCAACAGAACACATCTTTTTTTTCTTGGTTTTTTTTTTGTTAATAATTGTGTCCTGTACTATTTTCAATGTTCTTCATTTAATGCTCTGGATATTAAGCCTTCTTTTATTCTGATCATTTATACACATGCTAAAAGAATGGCAGCAGAATCCCAGTAAAATCTGGAAATTAGACTAACAATCAACAGTGAAATTCCCAGAATTTCAAGTCTTGAAACCAGAAATTCATTTTTTAAATCATTGTAAATCAGTGGCCTTGACCATGACCAACCATGACTTAATTGAAAATTACCAAAGATAAAATTACATTCATAATGATAATTGTTAGATTTTACATGACTCCATGGTACTCTGTGTGCTTAATTTGCTTGTTCATTTTATTCAAAGTTTCCATTTCATTTAAAGAGCTCCTGACTATGGTTGATCTCTTGCCTGGATCCTGATGTGCTGTGTTCTGTGTGATATGAATAGTAGTATTAAGTCAGCCTTTTAATGTGTTTTGTGGTGCTCTAGTTCTCCCTCACTATCTGCCCATTTTTCCCACTAGTCGTTTACCGCCATCTCATTGAATTTTGTCTGATGCCATTTGTAGGTTGCTCGAGAGGCACTGCTGAACGTTAACTATTGCACTCGTTTGTGCATGTGGATCTCCTCACACTCATTTTGGGGTGAAAAGTGGTTGTCAGTCATTTTCACTTAGTGTTGGCAAATAGTGAAGGTAAAAAAAGGTACACAGACTAATACAGTGTTGTGCTGCTTGTTTTTTTTATTTTAAACCAAGTGTGGCTCATTTTTCTGTGGAGGTTTGAGTCATGAAAATCAGCTCCAGATGTGAATTGCAGATTTTTTGTAATGCATTTCGCTCTGATGACTGACGCAATTCTCCGTTTCTTCTGAAAAGATACAAATAATACTGTCCATGTCCCTTTATTAAATAAATGAAATTTTAATGTGCTGGTGTCTGATTTGTTTGTTATTTTCAGTTTGGCAAGTCACGTCTGAGTCTGGAAAGGTAATCCTGTAGTAACCCTTTTTATAGGTACATTAGGGAGCGAAGAAAGACCAAAGGAGGGATACTGCAGCTTAATAAAGGGGAGGGAATGTGGGTAGAGGGTGACAATGAAAAAGCTGGGATACTGAATGAATATTTCTGCTCAGTATTTACAAAGGAAGAGGAGGGAGAGGTACCTAAACCAAACAAGAGAAACACTGTGAAGACGTGGGTTGATACCAGTCCATTTACAGAAGAAAGGGTTCTGAAAGAACTAATAAAATTGAAGGTGGACAAAGCAATGGGGCCTGATGGGATTCACCCAAGAATTCTAAAAGAACTAAGGGTAGAACTAATGACACCGCTGACTACTTTCTTTAACAAATCATGGGAGGATGGGGTGGTACCTGAGGACCGGAGGAGGGCAGATGTGATTCCTCTTCACAAAAGTGGGAGCAGGACAGAGGTAGGAAACTACAGACCAGTTAGTTTGACCTCAGTGGTAGGTAAAATGATGGAATCACTTCTGAAGGAAAGAATTGTTGAGTACCTAGAGGCCAGTTGGGCACAGGACCCAAGGCAGCATGGATTCACGATGGGAAGGTCGTGTCAGACGAATCTAATAGATTTCTTTGACTGGGTGACCAAAGTAGTAGACCAGGGAGGGGCTGTGGACATGGCTTACCTAGATTTTAGCAAGGCATTTGATACAGTCCCACACAAATGATTAATACACAAGTTAGCCAGCCTTGGAGTGGGTCCCAAGGTGGTAGCCTGGATAAAAAATTGGCTAGATAACAGGATGCAAAGGGTAGTAGTAAATGGAGTCCACAGTGAAGAAAGGAGGGTTACTAGCGAGGTACCGCAGGGTTCAGTACTGGGACCGGTCCTTTTTAATGTCTTTATAAGTGACATTGCAGAGGAACTGGAAGGAAAAGTATGTCTCTTTGCAGATGACACAAAGATCTGCAACAGGGTTGATACACCAGATGGAGTGGAAAGGATGAGAAGGGACTTGGCAAGGTTGGAGGAATGGTCAAATGTATGGCAGCTCAGATTCAATGCAAAGAAGTGCAAGGTAATGCACCTGGGAAACAAAAACCCAGGGCAAGAGTACATAATGGGGGGTGAGATACTGACAACAGTAAAAATGGAAAGGGACCTGGGGGTAATTATATCAGATGACCCCCAGAGAGATGGGCAAGTAATGTGAAAAGGCAGTAAGGAAGGCTGGGGGGATACTGGGATGCATAGGGAGAGGCATCAATAGTAGAAAACAGGAAGTTGTTATCCCTCTGTACAGACAGTTGGTGAGACCCCATCTGGAGTACTGTGTGCAGTTCTGGAGACCCCATCTCCGCAAAGACATAGACAGAGTGGAGGCTGTCCAGAGGAGGGCAACCAAAATGGTGCAGGGTCTGCACCAGAAGACATACGAAGAATACTGTTGAGGGAAGGAGGGAGAGAGGGGACATGATAGAAACTTTCAAGTACCTCAAGGGAATCAACAAAGTCCAAGAGGGTGGCATCTTTCAGAAAAAGAGATGTGCAAGAACAAGGGGGCACAATTTGAAAATAGAGGGGGGATGGCTCAGCGGTAATGTGAGGAAGTATTTTTTCACAGAGAGGGTTTTGGATGCATAGAACAGCCTCCCTGAGGAGGTCGTGGAGTCAAGAACAGTGGGGGAATTCAAGAATGCATGGGACAGACATAAGGCAGTCCTAGTGGGGGGTAGGAGGAAGTAAGCTGTTGGTTAATTAGGATCTGCAGCTTATCTCTTAGGTAGGAAAATGGGCAGACTAGGTGGGCCAAGCGGTCCTTATCTGCCATCACATTCTATGTTTCTATAACCCAGCGTTCTCTATGTTATTGTACCTTGCCTTATACAATCTTAGAAAGAAAATTCTTGGTTTGTAACACAGTCCGTAGTTAGTGTATAAATGTTTTTTTATACCATTTAACTATGTTCTTTATTTTTTTGGCCCTTTGACATGCTGCAAACTGTGATAGGAAGGAAGGTTTGCTAGGCTTACATTTCCGGTCTTGTGGGGTGGTGGGGCGGACCTCTCTTTCTCTCTGTCTCTGTTTACGTGGCAAACTGTGTGAGGCACTATTTTTAGTGTCCAATTGGTCTTAGTTGTCTCTATTCATTTTTTCATTTCTTTCTTAGTTTTGTTCCTGATGTGCTCATCCACTGTACATTCCCCTCTCGGTACAATCACAATCAGCTTGACTCCTGACAGTAATGCACTGTGGCAAACCATAATGAGCACTATGCAGCCACGAAATATTCTGATAATTTAACCATTTGAATATCAAATATGTTACCATGATTGCAGGCAGAGAAATTGGAAACTGTTTTAAAATAAACCCACAAAAGCTTGAGTCCCACCTCGCATACATATCTAAACTGCTATCTAAATCTGGGAGGGTGGGAGATCAGAAAATGTTAGTAACACATAAAGACAGAATACAACAAAACCAAATTACAACCACTTTTCAATTACTCTGTCGGCTGAGCAAGGCTTTTGATAACAAGTAAGAATGGAACTCCCCTCATTACAAATGGACAAATAAATAAGACAGACTCCATACCAGTGCCAATAATGAAAACACAGCCCTCCTCTCTCCACCACAGCCAGTCACCAACTGAGCTGTCAATGAGCACTTACTGTATACAGTATGCGCTCATTGATTGACAGTGAGCTGACAATCAGTGAGCGCATATTGTATACAGTACATGCTCATTGACAGCTCAATCGGTGGCCGGCTGTGGTGGAGAGAGGAGGGCTGTCCTAGTTGCCAGCTCAGGGATGGTACAGGGATGTAGCAGGGTGGTGGGGCACTGCCTGCTGGGGTGGGGGGTCCACTAGACCACCAGAGAAAGTTATATATTTTATGATACGGGCAGACTGGGAACAGGGAGATGATCAGTTAGACCGCCAGGGACAGTTTCAGTAATATATGGACGGATCAGGCACAGGGCATGGGGTCTGCTAGACCACCATGGACATGTGTACTTTCACTGAAAAGGGGATCGGGACTGGGATGGGGGGAACCATGGCACATGTTCCTTCCCACCCAAGGAGGGCTACAGTGGTGGTGCAACTATGCACAACTACTGTGTTCTGCTACAGGGGTTCTGACTCCCTCTAACCTCGAGAGAGAAGCTTGAAAGGTACATGGGATTCAGAACCCCGAGGTGGCAGGTTACACTGGTTCTCCATAGTTGCACATCCAGTATTTTTTATAGTGTATGGTGCCCCTAAAAATACTATAAAAACTGTTTGATTTTCTTTTTTAATAGAGAAAGAAATGTTTGCTGCTGTGTCTTATTGCAGGATTTAAGGCTGGTTGCTAGGGTCAGTGGTGTGGTTGCTAGGGACCAGAGGTTCCTATGTCTATAGTGTGGGCTTCAATTGGTTGTCTTTTTTGTTTGGGAGGGATTTAAAAAAATGGTGGCCATATTTTTTGCTAAGAGAGGACCACTACTGTGAGGAACTGTGTTGGATTTTGTAATTAATTTTAAATATCTTGTTGATCCTACGTTGTATTTTTTTTCTATAATTGAAAATATCTGGTTGATACTGCTTTTTTTGTTTGTATCTGGTTGATCCTGAGTCTGCGGGATATGTTCAAGTCACAGGTTGGAGTGATCGTGCCACTACAATTTTCTGTCTGGTTGATCCTACAGTTTTTCTTGGCTGAGTTGAACTGTGGCTCGTGCTCTTCTACAGACAGCTGAAATATTGTTGTACCACAGTAGGGTATTACTACATTCTATGACCTCTGAATTGTGGTACAACAACATTTCAGCTGGGATGGATTTATACGCAGAACAAGACCTCACTGTACACTATAAACTGATAAAATAAATATGTTGTATACCAACAAGTAGCAGCTGTAACAAGGCCAACAAATTTAATTATTTTGCAATGAAGTGTAATAATTTTGCCATGACAAACCTGTTATGCTTTTCAAAAAGGATTGGTAACAAAGTTCCATGCCAGCTTATGCCCTTTGTGCACCCTACTAGAAACAACGCAGGGAAATGAGGAGGCAGTGATTTATGGATGGGGATGGAGGGTAGGACATTGGGGATGGGAATGATGACTAAACTGGAGGAATATGCTTCTGGATAGGGACTGCTTGATGGACAGGGATTAAGGAAGTCCAGTTATGCATCCTGTGGGGGTTCTGAATGGACAGGGACCAGGGGGGTATTCTTGGATTGAGGGTGATTGCAGTTTATGGAACAGGGGAGATTACAAATCAGACACTGCAAGGGTGAATGCAGTGTAGGGACCAGGGGTTACTATGCACTGGTCAGGAGGGAGAATGTTGATATGCTTCTGAGATAGGTGTGCTTGCAGGACAAGGGTTGTTGATTCATGAAACTGAGGTCGAGGTTAAGCTAAATATTGTCCAGTGTCCCAGTTGGACTGCAATTTTCAATTGAGTACCAGACTAATATTTAACCAGGAGTACCAGTTGTGACCAGCAAGTCTCCAAGCCCCTCCTGCACAGCTAGATGGGGACATTTGCACAGAGATTAGTCATGCATGAGTTGTAACAAGAGATTCCTAGGATCACGTACAAAGTAACAGACAGAAAACTAGACAATTGTTTGCCTGGGCTCAAGTATACCAAAGAAATCTGGGGCCCCAGATTCCTTCCTTCCTTCCTTCCTTCCTTCCTTCCTTCCTTCCTTCCTTCCTTCCTTCCTTCCTTCTGAAGGAGCTAGAAAAGGAAGCAACAGGAAAAGAAAAACATATATTCACATTTCTGTTTGGGAATAATTCTGTTAGTTCTAAAAATATATTTTTGATTTGATTACATGAAAAAAGATTTTCAGTGCCTCATAGTATCTCCTTGAAAGATATTACATTAAACCTTAACCATACATTTGGGAGAGTATTTTTGTGTCAGCAGTATTGTGGGAGCTTAGAATCACTCTCTATTTAACTACACCGTCAGTGCCAACTTTTGTATGAAACAAAACAAAACCAAAAAAAACAGTTGAATAATTTAACAGACTATTGTCTGTAGTAAATGTCACAGGAAATGTCTAGGAGGGGAATTGCCTGTAATAAACAAGAAGCAAAGAGGGATGCAAAACAATTCTGCTTTAAATTAGACATTTTCTCTTAAATGGATAGCAAAACTGAAAAGAGCAATTTATTCCTCTCAGCTGAATACCTGATATGTTTATTTTTCTAATTATTTTTATTAATACTCAAACACTTCACAATACATATAGTTAAGTGAATGTTTTACCCAAAGGACTCACTTTAAGTATGTTTCTAATGCTGTAGTGCTTCAGAAGACATCTTTTTTTTTATTTATGAGGGCTACATTTTAATAGCATTTTAACTCTGCTAAATGAGTGCTAATGCAGGTCTTTAAAAACCATGTCTGGGTTACTCTTTACTTCATGTAGTTTAATGTCATATTTGAGTTGATGAAACAATGTGAGTTATGAGAAAGTAAAAGAGGAAATAATTCAGGGTCAGTACAATAGTGATGCAAGTGGTTTGTTAGAGTGGCTAGTATCCATCTATCTAGATGTAGTGAGTTAAGCTTATTGCTTAAATTGAAGGGGAAATACAAGAGACTGAGTTACTAAAGGAGGATTTTTTTTTCCTGGAAGGAGGGTACAGTACCTTCTGTTTTGTTTTTTGAAAAAGGTTCAGTACTAAATTCATAGACTAATAATACAATTCTTAATTGTATTCCATTTGTGGATGTCATATTCCTTAAAAGTTGGAGAGGGGTGCCCTGAGCCCAGGACACCTGGTGCTGACCGCTGAGGCAGAGTCGGGTGTCCTTTGGACCCCTCCTGCCTCAGGGAGGGAGGGCACCCTCTTCCATTGCACTACCAACTCTGGTGACCCAGGGAGAGGGGAGTGTCATGCAGGAAGGAATAACGGGTCCTTCTGGGGTGACCTCACATTGACATGCACCCACTCACCTGGCAAGTGCCATGGAGGTGACACCTGCACACAGTGGGGCCAGCAGGGGAGTGCCGAAGATAGGCAGGGGATTATTCATCTCTCCAATCACCCTAATAGATGGATGCTGGGTCATCTCTAAGGACCGCACCCTGGGCTGGGATAAGGGGAGGGCTTAACAGGAGATAAACTACCCCCAGCAGCAATGGGCAAATGAAGCCATCCCACCTCCCATGCCACAGCAGGATCTCTCGACTCCTCCCACACCTCACTGGCTTTTTCTCACAGGCCCCAATCATTGAGTGAAGTATCTCCTCTTGTCTTGGGGGAACCAGAGGGTTCCATCTGTGGGGGATAAGCCGTGGGTTTTGGTCAGAGTATCTGGGGAAAGTTGTTGAGCAAAGGCTGGTGGTGGGTAGGACTTCTGAAGGACTTCTACAACAGGTATAAGGGCTTGGGTAGGTGGAAGGAGGTCCCAGCAGCTGGCAACAAAAACGGGGGACAAAAACAGAAAAGAAATTTGGAGAAGATAGCTCCCCTAGAATTTGATGCCATCTGTTTGTTTGTTTGTTTTTCCTGAAATTTAGTTTCAGATGTCACTGTACAGAAGGCTAGTCTTCAGGCACTGTACTTGTCTGTAAAAGGCTATGAATGCAATTTGCATCTTGCTGGGTGGACAGATGCAATCTTAGCTCATGGCATTACAGGAAGTTTTACCACAACTTGGCAGGCCAGGCAGGAGACAAAGGAGGAGGGTCATGCCTCTCAGCACTAATCTTAAGTAAGGAGAAAACTAGTGGAGGAAAAAGATGAGCAACCTAAGCAGCAAACATCATTTATGTCACTGATTCCTTGGCGTTGGCAGGATTCCATTTTCAGGAAACTTCTTACAATGTCCCTGGAGTCCTGCTGCCAGCTTTAGCTGATGTTGTTTTTCAGTGACTGGAGACAGTTAAAGGATGGGAGTGTAACATAGATTTAACTACAACAGGAAACAGATGGGGACAAAAATGGAATTTAATTCTGGCTTACATCTCCTTTGCCACAATTATTATAATGGTAGGTGAAAACTGCTGAAAAGAAGAAGGCAACTGGATTTTGAATACGGTTGGATGACTATAACGAAGGGGCATTCTTCTCCCCCGTCTCACTGGATTTTTTGGCATGTTTGGGGGGTGGATCTACTGTATAGCAATGAATTTAAAGTTAGTTTTATAAGAATGTTTTAATGAAAAAAATGCAAATTAGTTTAAAATAAGTCTGTTATCATGTCTCTCTCTCACTCTTTCTCTCATGGTCTGCTACTTACATTGTATACAAACCAACCAGGTGTGAAGCAGATACAGTATCTGTCTTTCAAAGCTGAATGCCACTTTCATTACTGTTTGAAAGAAACATATTAAAATTCACAAAAGCTAATCCATCCCTATGTGCACTGTGTGAGGATGGGTGCAAACAGGGGTGTTATTTGCCAAAAGGACTGCAGCAGGCAGTTGGCCATCAGATATCTCCAATAAGATTTTGGGAAAAGGCTAAATTTATGCATACAGCAAATGTACATGGAATATTAGGATGTTTCTAGTAAATACTAAGCTGTAGGAATATATGTTTATTTTAAAAAAAATGCATAAGAGTCTTAACAGTATGCATGATTTGACAATTATGCAGTGCTTTAAATGAACAACTAAGCAAGCTCTGTTTTGTTTGAAAGAAATATCACTATGCCAGCTGCCTGGCACTGTGGGGTGTGGCATATACTCGGAAAGCTGCTGACCCAGGTGTGCTCCCGAACCCAAGACCACAGGAGTGGAGGGGCCAGCAGAGAGGACAATTGAGTGTTCATAAAGATCATCTCCTCTTGGGTTGGTTGTTCTTAAAGCAGCTCCTTGGGGTTGGGGCTTGGTAGAGGAATGCTTGGCAATTCAAGTGGCCACACAGTACTGCTCTCCCTGAATTCTGTGACTTGCGTGCTCCTGAGGGTGGTGGATGGGGGCAGCTAAGGGATGAAACAGAAAAAAGGCACTGATTCAAGTTTGCCACATGATGGCCACTGAGCATCTCCATGCCACCTGACTTCAGCACACTGGCTGCACTACCTCCACCCAGCCACCATTCCAACATACAAAGCATCCCCCCCCCAGGTGACAGCTGGGGAGCCCTTTGGCAGAGACAGGCTAGCACAGCAGAACAAAGAACAAGCCCAGGGGTTTGTAGGTGAACATGGATAGTAGGAGGTGTGTTCAATGTATAGCAGAGGTTCTAAGGAATGTGACACATAAGGAGCAAGGAAGGATGAAAGGGAAACATGACTACCAACTGGAATAATTAAATAAAGGTTTGCTAATTAAACCTTTTGTGATAGTAACATCATTGCTATTAAATTGTCAACATTGTGAATGCAGTTTATACTAGGCTGCATGAGGCACAGAACACTATAGCCTTTACAGAATAGAGTGAAACTTCTGAAAGTGAATGATGGAAATCAACAGCAGTTCACATTAATTGCCTTCCTGGGAAATCTTGTCTTTTCTGTTCAGCAGCTTAAAAAATATTTATTTGACTGCACATGAACTAATTTTCTAATGACACAATATTTACCCAGTAAGAACAAAGGTGCAAGCAGTTTAGGTGTATGATACCTGTTCTATTTGCCATGGATTAAGAATGCCATCAAGTTTAACCTATTCGAATAATTTCCTCTCTTACAGTTTCTCCTGGGATCAGCATGAAGTTAAGTGATGGCCGCCGTGAAGCTCTGGCAGCACCCCCTGCAGCCACCACAGCCTCCACCCTACTGAACAATGCCACAGCGGCAGCGAGTCCCGGAGCTGGGAAGGAAGATGCCTTCTCCAAGCTGAAGGAAAAATTCATGAATGAACTGAACAAAATACCATTGCCACCATGGGTAAGTAAGACATCACAACAATGTAAAACAATATATGCTTTAAATGTGTTAACGAAGTAGTCATGTACAAAGTAAACCACATCAGACCACATGTTATAGCTGGGGTATGGTAGCCAAGGCTTTTAATTTACACTTTTTGACTCTTAAAAATAGGATCAGTGAGCCTGTAGGAAATCATGTCTTTAATGTTGTCTTCTCATCAGCAGTAATGATTTTGAACAGAATAAAAATCTGTTAAATGATTTTTTGCCAATAAGATGCATCCCTCTTCATAATGTTATTATTGTGCTCTAGATAAGATTATTAACACAATGTGGGTGGAAGTGAAATATTTCTGATAGATGGCTTATTTTCACTGTTGACAGACCCAAAATGAAGATAAATCATTTATCTCTACAATGGGTGCATCATCACAATATATGTCCACTGATAGGTTACAAAGGAACACTTAACCAATGGGAATGCAGTAAGCAAAATGCCTGATTATATCACAATGGCCTCTGCTGCACTCAAAACATAGCAGTGAAATCATACAGAAACAGTCAAATCTTTTTAAAAGATGCACGCTAAATCCTTTACAAGTTAAAATGCATTACACTGTATCAAATGGATGCACAATGGCCTGACAGTATGCCATCTACAATCAATTGTGAGGGTGCAGGACTTTCATAACTCATTTGTGGCTCAGAAATTTCAGAGTCATGACCCTGCCCAACACTCATAAAAATAAATGTCTTTTTATGATTCAGGCCACTGCCTATCAGATATATATATATATATATATATATATATATATATATACTGTATATATGTAGTGCCAGTATAGTTAGGATTGCACAGCCATTTCAATGTTAAACTCAAAATTTTGCACTTTAATAACTTTACACCATTTGTCTGATTTGCCTGAAATTGTGCATGCATGGTGTGGCATCATAGATCTCTGGATCTAGAACACTTTGTTTTGATCAGATTTGCAGATGCGGAGCTGCACAGTGTGAAAAAGTGTGAAAAATCTTCAACGTTTTGAAATTCTTTGCTCATCTCCACAGCCAGAATGGTTTGTCCATCTGGTCTGACATTTTCAGGGTATATGAGGACTGGGTCAGGAAAGTGCCTTTTGAAGGTTTGATGAAAAAATTTTAATACGTTCAAAAGTTATCAAACTTTTCTGTTTCCCATTATAGCCTATGGGAAAAATATATGTATACCGCAAAACTTTTCACTAAAGCACTATTTACTTTTGAGCTCTGTTATTTTTACTTTCATGCTGCTGCCATCTTGTTTACAGTTAGATAGTCTACCTTGCTTGTAAAACCTATGAAAAAACGATATAGTTCAAAAAATACTGCCCACTGGAAAACACCAACACTTGGGTTTACCTAATCGGGGTCCTAGGAACATGATCCTGGCATCAGTTTTCCGAATGATGCCTGCAAATATGTTTTTTAAATTTTTATGCCATGTTATGTGCAGAGCTTTTGTGGAAGAACTGCGGACTTTCACAAAAGTTTTCACGAAAGTCAGTGTCACGCAAAAGTCCAGCACACTTTTGTGAAAGTCTCACATGTTAACCTATGAGAGTTTCACGAAAGTGTATGGTACTATCGCAAAAGTCCTGCTGGTAAACAGCCCCAAAACATCAATTTCTTTGCCACGTCATAGCAAGACAATGGTTAGGACATTTGGGCTGAAATTGGCAGGGTTGCAAGTCCTTGCACCACAGATGTGCCTTTTGCTGGTTTGGTACAAAAATATATACCATTTCCAGAGCTACAACACTCCAAAATTTCAAATTTTTCCATAGGATAACATTGTGGCTATATACTGTACCATCTCAGCTTGTTTACACATGGAATGGGGTGAGAATTATGGCCGATGACCCCAAGGCACACCCCGGCACCTGTTAGCCTGTGGATGATGGGAGTGTATGTGGGAGGGTTAGGGTTAGTAACCCTAACATCAAATTCCCAGACTTTTGTTGGTGTGGAATCAACCCTAACTGATGCATTAACTGAGTTTTTTGCAATGAATAGATAGATAGATAGATAGATAGATAGATAGATAGATAGATAGATAGAGAGAGAGAGATAGCTATAAGTGCAAAGGACTGCATTAATGCAGACAACAGGGCTAAAGAATGCAAAGTGCACAAAGTAGGGAAATGAAAAACATTAGTGTTTGGGGTCTCCAGAATCTTGGTGAATAAGTGGCGTGGTCATCCTTGAGGTTGTCAACCCTAATGCCCACCCCCTTCCCTGAGCAAACAAGGACAGACATGACTCCTTTTCTTCACACAGGGCCCTGTGTGAAGAAAGAAACAACAGATTCTGTTGCCAACATGTGGTGAGCCATACTTTTCTACCGTTGATGAGTGTATCTCCAAGAGGCACTGGCTTGGAGCTGTACCTTGTGCTTTGGACAGGAGGCTACAGGCAGGGGGGTGAGGGGAGGACATTAGGGTTGATAACCCCAGGGAAGATTCTTCTACTGATTCACCAATACTTCGGAGACCCAAAATCCTGTTGTTTTTCATTTCTCTACTTTGTGCGCATTTCTTCAACCTTAATATCTGCATTAATGTAGTATTTTGCAATTAATTTCCCTTCTTTTTCTGATAGTGGAATTGTATTCTCATCTGCATAGGTCCCTTTGGGTCCTGCACAAAATGAAAGAAACAGAATGCTGGAGATAGTCCTGACCCAGTGCATGGGACAATCAGTCCTCAACATGCATGTCAACACCTTGTGATGGAAGGTTCCCTGGCCCACCACAAGGTGTCATGTGTGCACCACATCACTGCTCTGTCCCTCCCCAGGCTGGGGCCACTGCTACATGGTGCAGCACCTCCCCCCAGCCCTATGCCCATTAAGCTGGTTCACTGATCTCACACCCGAAATCAAGTCACTGGCATGGGAAGGCAATGTGGTCCACACTGGGACTATGGACATCCCAGCAAACAACGTTACTTCATATTTTTATTGTGATATTTTGACCCCAGACATTTAACAGAATCTTTTTATGACCCATCCTTCTGAACATGACAGGTATCATTTAACAACATACTGGACAAAACATAATTTCATGCTAGAAGTGTGAAATCACATGTTGGCCAGGATTTGAAAAATAACAGTTGTCACATTCATGAGGTGGTGTGAAAAAAATGACTGTGCTGAAAATTTGGAGTTTAACTATTGAAAATGACCAAAGTTACCAGCGTATGTAGAAAAATTACAGTATACATTCATAACTTTGTTGTTTTTTAATGTTTTGAGCCCACATTTTTAATATAATATTCTTATGACCTCACCTCATGAATCAAGTAAAAGTGGAAATTTTCAAATCCCTGGCAAAATCATAATTTTGTTCCACAAGTTTGAAAACACATTTTGGCCAGTATTTGAAGAATGATTGCTGTAATAGTCATGAGGTGGTCTGAAAAAAATGGCTATGGTGAAAAGTTGGGGGTCAAAATATTGAAAATTGCCAAAGTTATGAGTGAGCATAGAAAATTTCAATGTACACTTATAGCTTGGTCACTTTACATATTGTTTTCCCAAAGTTTCAATATGACCTTTTTGGGACCCTACCTGATGAACAAGATCAGTTAAAATATTCAAATCTGACCCAGCATAGGGACATATCAAGAAAAGGAGGGAAGCCAATCAAATACACACTATGTTGGTCCCAGTGGTGGGTAACCTGGATTTTTTGCCAAGGATTAAAGATGAGGGATTCCAGATGTGGCAAGATGGGGGGGGGGGTAGATGTATATTGGATCTCCTCACCTGAGATGGAATACACACATTTGAGGTTCTTCAATTGGGGCTTGGGATACCTACCACACACCTGTTTAAGTTTTTTTCAGGTTAGAAACTACTGCCAAAAATTAAACAGGGTACCGGCAGCAAGCACTTCTTTGACAGAGGTGGAGAGAGACATTTCGGGAGCCAACAGAAATGAAAAGGGATTGATGGGAAGGATGGCCAAACTAGATAGAAGCTTTTTTCAGGAGGACACTCAGAGGGTGAAACAATGGTGGGAGTGAAACATTGGTGTTCTGATCTCAGAGGACAATTGGAAACTAATATTGGCTTCTCATATGGGGGCTACTCCTTTGCAATAAGTTCAGAGAAATGCAATACAGATTCATACACCGGTTGTATTACCCACCCAGTATGGTCCATAAGTTTTACTCGGGTGTATCCCCAAGCTGTGGTAAGTGTGGGGCTGCTCGGGGCACCTGTTTCCACTACTATTCAGAATGTCCCCATCTTGTAGCATACTGGATGGGGTATTGCACTTGAATTAATTAGAATAGAAGGGTGAACAATTGAGAATACTCCACTGTCACTATTACTAGGGGTGAAGGACCTGGGAGGTGAGGAGTGGGGCCTGTACCGCCGGTGGCCACTGTCACTATTACTAGGGGTGAAGGACCTGGGAGGTGGGGAGTGGGGCCTGTACCGCCGGTGGCCACTGTCACTATTACTAGGGGTGAAGGACCTGGGAGATGGGGAGTGGGGCCTGTACTGCCAGTGGCTGAGCATCTTGCTTGTGGTTGCCCGACAAGGCATACAGAATCTGTGGATTACTAGCTCAGTCCCAACAGCGGAGCAATAGAAGAGACTGGCCATTAAAGTACTGGCAGCTGAAAGACTAACATATGTACTAAACGGCAGAGAAGAGTGATTTATGAACGACTGTGGCAAATTTTTAATGGCCCTCACCCCAGGAGAGGCGATGAGGGAAGATGGAGCAGCATAGGTCCATGCTGAATTGAAAGGAGGAGGGCCCCAGAGGGGTATACCCCAGATGACAACATAAGGATACTTGTTGCGGATTACTGGCCCATAAATATAGGAAGCTGCACAATATAAAACAAAACTGTGAAGAAAGATTTGCAGTCTGAACAACAAAAACAGGGATTGTTCTTTTTCTGAGCCCATAGATTGTGTGATCTTAACATTTTCAGTTTAAAACATTGTTTGTAGTTCTGTTAGGACTTCTATGTATTTATTGTTTTTTGTTTCTTGCCTGCATATGCCAGGTGGTAAAGGCTGCATAGGCCTTTCATCTATAAACTGCAGTAATGTGCATGGTGAATATGAAAATGAATATGAAATGTGCAATTTTGACTTTTATGTCAGCATATGACAATGAAATGTTAGTCTCTTTCTGAAAATCTAATAAACATATTATACAAATCTGGCCCGAAAGGTGATTTTGCGTAGTGACCGTGAAATCACCTTTTGGGCTGCATTTACATAATTTCACCACACTTGTTCATGAGGCGGGGTACCAAAAAGGCTATGCTGAAAATTTGGGGAAAATAGTGTGTAAAAATGACCAGGTCATGAAGAAAAGTTAAAAAAGCATTGAAATGCATTCTACGGCACTTAACTGTTTTCTTCAGTTCTCAGTCCAGCATTGAAAGAGTGAAGACGTGTCTCCAGTCCAGAGAGGATTATGGCATTGGACCTCAGCTGGGTTAGTATGGGGTAAAGGGGGAATAGGATGCTGGGTGCTAAGGGGGGGTATGAGTGGAGTCAGGGGTTCGGGATGGTGGCAGACAACAAGGGACCATTTTCTTCATTTTAGGAATAAAAAAAGGCAAAAGATGTTGTGGGTTGGTTTTCTTTTTCACAGTAGCTCCAGTTCTAAGAATCGGGCACCCCAGTGTAGGCATGACATTTGGGGGCACCGGGGGTTGGTACGCTGATGTCCCAGACCTCTGGGTCACAGGGAGGGAGGGAGGTTAGCTACTTCAACATTGGGAATTGGGCATCACAGTGTCAGAAACCATAACTTATGGGCATGGGGGACATAAGGAGGTGGAAGGTATGTCCAGCTCTGGCGATTGAGCACCTCAGTATCCACATGACACTTGGGGCACCGAGGCTGGTTGCCATGGCTCCCAGACTGCTGGTTCAGTGGGGGGAAGGGAGGTTGTCTACGTCAACACCAGGAACTGGGCCCATCGGTGTCGGCAAGTATAAATTATAAGCATTGAGAGGAACATTACAGAGGTGAGGGGGAACAAACCTATTACATTATTAATAGTTAAACTGGCAATGGTGATTGGGCACTCCAGTGTTCAGTTCAAACAAATAAAGCTGCTTATGTGGTTAGTGGTGGACACATGGGGGAAAAACACACACATGCACAGCATGCTCAGCAAGGGTGGGGCTACTCTCTGACACATGGCCCCATCCCTGCTGAATAAAAACAGTGGGGTTGGCATACACAGGCAGATAACCAGCCCTGCCATGTGATAAATGAGAGCATTTTCATAATACGACCATATGACTTCATGTGGTAATAAAATTAAGTTATTTTCAGATTTACTAACTGCACATGCTCAAAAATTGATTGTTTTTTCTTAAATATTTTAAAAACTACTAAAGTTTGAGAAATAAAAACCATAAAAGCACACACCGTGGGCCAAATTCTATGAAACCTGCAAGTGTCAGGTTTCAAATCCTCATAGTTTTTTACATACGAACATATGAAGAAACCAGCAGAAGAAAGCCGTTTGGTCTATTAGGTCTGCTCATGTTGCAGGGTCCACAGCTTAAGCTACTGTCCCTGCCCCCTTTCCCCACTCCTCCCATCCTCCATACCCATGACCCTTATCCTCCCCCTATACCTGTCCCAGCCTCTCTTAAAGCTGCCCATTGTCTTCAATGAGATTACCTCTTCTGGCAGCGCATTCCAAGTGTCCACCACCCTCTCTGTGAAGAAGTGCTTCCTGACCTCCCTCCTAAACCTCCCACCCTCCAGCTTAAGACTGTGCCCCCTCACGTTATGATTGCCACTCAGCTTAAAGAGACTCTCCTTATCAATCTTATTTATCCCTTTCAAGTACTTAAAGGTCCCCATCATGTCCTGTCTCTCTCTCCTGTTTTCCAGGGAGTACATGTTCAGTGCTCTCAACCTCTCCTAATATGTCTTGCCCTGCTGATCAGCTATCATCTTTGTAGCCCTCCCCTGTACCTTCTCCAGCAGGTTAATGTCCTTTTTGAGGTGTGGACATCAGTACTGAACTCCATACTGTAGATGTGGCCTTACCAGTGACCTGTGCAAGGGCAGTATAACCTTCTCTCTCCTACTACTGATCCCCCTAGATATGCATCCCAGCATCTTGTTTGCCTTTTCTGCTGCTTTCTTGCACTGCATGAAGTGCTTCAGGTCACTAGTGATCATCACTCCCAGGTCCTTCTCCTCCTCCTCTGATGCAGATACTCGGATTCTACCCAGATAGTTCTCTGTCCTAGGAGTCTTGGCTCCAATATGCATAACTCTGCATTTCTTGGAATTGAAGGCAATCTGCCAGATCCTGGACCACCTCCCTAGCTTTTCCAGATCTTCCTGTAGATCCTGTATCCCTTCAACTGTGTCCACTCTCCCACAGAGCTTGGTGTCATCCGTGAATAGGCACATTTTGCCCTTAATGCCATCTCCAATGTCATTGATGAAGACATTGAACAAAAGCGGCCCCAGCACCGAGCCCTGCAGGACCCCACTGGTTTCCTGTCTTGTGCCAGATAACTCTCCCCCAAAACCACCCTCTAGGTTCTGTGCTTCAGACAGTTTTCCACCCATCTGGCCATCTTTTCCCCAACCCAGAAATCCACCGACTTCCTGAACAACCTTTTGTGGGGCACAGAGTCAAAGGCCATGCTGAAATCAAGATAGAGGATGTCTACCACTTGGCCCCTGTCTACTGTCTTAGTGACACAGTCAAAGAAGTCAATCAGATTTGTTTGACATGATCCCCCCCTCCATGAACCCATGCTGCCTCACATCCTGCAGACCATGCTCCTCTAGATATTCCACCAACCTTTCCTTTAGTATGGTCTCCATGAGCTTGCCCACAATGGTGGTCTGACTGACTGGTCTGTAATTCTCTGGGTCATCCTTGGGACCACTTTTGTGGAGCGGTACTACACGTGCTGTTCTCCAGTCCTGCGGTACTATGCCTTTCTCTAGTGAACTATTAAATTGGTCTGCCAGTGGCTCTGCCAGCTCCTCAGCCAGTTCCTTTAGTACCCTTGGATGTACTTCATCCAGGCCTGGTGATTTGTCCACCTTCAATGCCAGCAGCCCCTCCCTCATTCTATCCTCCTCTATCACTACATCTGTGTTCCCTCCCCCTGCTCCTCTTTTCCCTCCTGAAGGCACTGGTCCATTCTTCTCTCCCCAGTGAAGATGGAACAGAAGTATTCATTTAGTATCTCTGCCTTTCCCCCATTATCCTCCACCCACTCCACCCCTTTCTTAAGTCTAACAATCCCTTCCTTCTTGTCCCTTTTCTCACTTATATACCAAAAGAAAGCCTTCTCCTCCTTTTTAATTTCTTAAGCTATCTGCAGCTCCTCCTGTGCCTTTGCTCACCTGACTTTCTTACTTGCCTCACTAGCCAACCTTAGGTAATTTTCCCTATCCACCTCTCTCTTGGTCTTCCTGAATTTTCTATAGGCCAACCTCTTTTCCCTTACTGCCTAGGCAACCCCAGAACTGAACCAGCTGGCCGCTTTACCCCTTGTATTCTTATCCCTGAGCCTAATGCACTCATCTGTGGCAACCAATATTCCTTCCTTAATGATGGACCACCTTTGGTCCACCTCCATATCTGCTCTGATGCCCACCAGATGGCTCCTTAGTACTTCACCCAGTTTCCTGAAGTCCACCCTCCTGAAATCTAAGATTTCGGTCTTAGTCGGGATGTTTTCTCTGCCCATATCCAACTGGAACCACACTGTGCAATGGTCATTTCCTCCCAGTGGTTCCCTGATCATTATTTCCTGTACATGCTCCCCATTTGTGAGCACCAGATCAAGAATTGCCTCAGCGCTTGTTGGCTCAGTGATGCTGTGAGTCAAGAACCCACTCTGCAGTCCTTCCAGGATCACCTGACTCCTAGCACATGTCGTGGATGGTATGCTCCAGTTCACCTTGGGCAGGTTGAAGTCCCCCACAATTATCACCTCTCCTTTCCCCGCAGCTTCCGATATTTGTGAGTTCAGTTCCCTGTCCCTCTCCTCATCCTGACTGGGTGATCTATAAACCACCCTCAACCTCACCTTTCTCCCTCTATTGGACCTTAACTGAACCCATAATGCCTCCATCTCTCCTTCCTCCAACTCCTCCCTCCAGCAGGTTATTCCCTCCCTGATATAAACTGCCACCCCTACCCCCTTCCTGACTACCCTGTCCCTCCTGTATAGTTAATATCCAGGGATTGCAAGGTCCCAGTCATGGTGTGACATTGTCCAAGTCTCGGTTACTGCAGCTATGTCCACCCTCCTGTCCGCTAATAGTGCCTGCAGGTCTTCCATCTTGTTTCCAAGACTCTGTGTATTCAGAGACACCACCCTCCACCTAGAATCTGACCTTCCTTCTTGTCCCCTATTCTTATATTCACATTTATCCCCTCTGTGTGCACCCCTCCATGTACCCTTGTTATGTGTCCCTCACCCCCTCCACCCTTTGCTAACTGTGTTCTTTCCCCTTCCACCTCCTCCCTCCAGACCTCTTCCATCACTGTGGGGGGGGGGTTCACTGACCACCTCCACTCAGAATCTCTGGGCCTGCATGCCCACTGTCCCCCTCCAGTAGTTTAAATTAAGTGTATTGGTTATGTATTCCCCCAGTTTGACCCCAAGTATCCTCAAACCCTCCCTACTGAGATGCAGCCTGTCTGGTGAAAACAGTGTTTTGTTTGACCAGGTCTCCTCCCAGTCCCCAATACAGATGAACATCTCCTCCCTGCACCATTTCCTCAGCCAGTCATTGAAATCCTCTGTTCTTCTTTTCCTGGCTGTGCTGGCCCTTGGTACTGGGTTTTGTATTTTTTGTACCTTGGTACTTGGTACTTGTTTTTTAGTTATCCTTGAGCAAAAAAAAAAAAGTCTTACATTTGGTGATGTTTGTGTTTTTCTTGCCCCTCTGTAACTTTGCCCCTAGTGAAGTGATTGCCACAAATGGTTCCAGATCTAGAGACCCTGCCACCATCTCTGTGCATTCCAAATTATAATTAAATTGGTTGAACGGGGCAAAGTTATAAATGTGCAAAGATTGGGGTTTAATATTAACATGCTTACTTAACTCAAATATACTGTGCTACCATACCTGTATAATATATCTATATATTAATAATAGGCATGTGGTAGCATCACTATAGTTAGGGTTGAGTAGGGTGTTAATGCTAAACCCCTAGCTTTACACCTTAAATGCTTCACCCCTGTACACTGGAATTGCACAAAATTTGCATGCATGGTCTGGGGGCAAGGTCTCTCTATTTGGCAAGTTTCATGACACTTGGGGAGTTCACGTGATGCGTCTGGCTTGCTAGCTGCTGCTCCTTTGAGCTCCCGCTTCCCCCCTTTGGAAATCTATTATAATCGGCAGTTTTTGGACTAGCTTCATGGAGTCTGCCTTACTGTTGTTACAGCTGTGTGCTCATAGAACTCGTCTGGTGTGTTTTTAGCGTACTCTGAGGGTAATAACAAGCCAGCATGAAGGCTGAAATGAAAGCGGTCTTACCTAGGAATACACCTCCGGTTTCGCCTGACAAGCAGGCCAAGAAAGCAAAGTCCCAACAACAGTCATCAGCTAAACAGCTAAGTGCCCTCTCAGCTTCAGTATCACTATCGGAGGAGCGCTTCTTGCAGGAGCTGCAACCGTTTAAGGAGACACTGCAGGATATCGCGGCAGATCTTAAAAACCTCCGCAGCGAGATGGCTGACCTCAAAACCCGGGTAACCAACACTGAAGCGCGTACCCACTCGTTGGAAGTCTGGAGCGACAAAGCTGACCCCGAGATGACAAAGCTCAGACAACAAATCACCAAATTGCATCTTAAAATGGAGGACCTAGAGGGACGTAGCAGAAGGAACAACATTTTAATCTTTGGCTTACCAGAAGGGGCTGAGGGCTCCTCTGCTATTACATTTATGCAGAAGCTTTTCAACAAGATTGTAGGGCCCTTGCCACATAATCCCACCTACCTAATTGAAAGGGCGCACAGGTCCTTACGTCCGAAACTGGAGGAATCAGCCTCCCCTTGCCCAATGATTATCCGGTTGCTCAACTATCTTGAAAAGCAATACATTCTCTCGAAAGTCAGGGAATTACATTCTATCCAATGGGAGGACAAGCGACTATGCATTACTCAGGACCTACTCCTAAAAACCCGCCAGAGGAGAGCCACCTTTCATCCTGTGGTTAGTAAGCTGATTGAGGCCAGCATCAAATTTCGGATGGCTTACCCAGCTCTCCTTCAGGTGTTAATAGATGGTGTGTGGCACTCATATGATTCTGCTACTCAAGCTCAGGCTGATTTGGGAAAGAAGATACCCTCGCTGTTCAAAGCCCCATTATGTGGCCTACATAATTAAGTGCACAAGTCTCTGGCTGCTTCTAGTTTCCCTTTTTTCTTGGTTCTATGTTGCTTACCTCAGATCTGCTTGGTTTTGTGTGGTGCTTGCAAGATGCGAGGCGATCCCTGGTGGAGCATCAGCGGGGATGGATCCTGGCGAGGTTGGACTGTGGCCTGAATACCTGGGAGGACCTGCACGTCACCACGTTTCTATCCTGAAGGACTTTTTTTGTGCAGCACTTGTTTCCAGGGGGTCTGTTTTTTTCCAGCATAGTGTCATCCCGTTGCCAATTTGGTTCCCCTGGGAAACAATCAGTTTCTTGTGGGACTGTCTACCACACTAACCCTGCTGATGTTACTTCTCCTTCCCTCACTCTTTATACTTGTCTGCTCCTCTGCTGTCACTTCTGCCATTCTTTTTGCTTATTTTTTCTTATCTTCCTACTCCCTCTGTGCTGTGTCCAACTGATACCTGTCAGCAAGGCTATAGGTATATGCTTCCTATTTTGTCTTTTATTGTTTTTTCATCTTAGTACTTCTGTTTCCTTCTTCTGTTCATAGTCCTCTTGTTTCTGTTTGCATCAGTGTTTCTTAGCCTGCACCTAAGTTGTATCTATATCCATTCCTCTGCAGTTTACTCATATTTTTTTTCAATCTTCTCCTTTTTTCTTCCTTTACTCAGCGTCTCTCAAGGCTACTCATCTAATTTAGTTGTTACTACTCCCATTTGTTTGGTGTCATTTCCCTTACCATATTATGGGTTGTTTTTTTTTGTTTGTTTGTTTTTTTCTTTTTTCTTTTTTCTTTCCTCTCAGGTTGAAAGCCATGTTGTTGGTTGAGGGTGGGCTCCGTGGGGGAGAAGGGATAGCATTGGCTTAGGTATGGCCAGCCACATGTACTGGTGTGTGTGGGGGGGTGTACTCTAGTTACCCTCCAGATCATCTTTATAATTTTTGACACTTTGGGGAATACACTGTGGTCTTTAGTGAGGGCTGTACTGGTGGATATTTTATTGGTTGAGAATCATAATATGCTTGGATCGGTTAATGCCTCTCACTTATACTTAGATGGAACTATGGAGGGTAAATACACTAGGGCGCAAGGGGGATCTCTACCTATCAAGGGCAATATGGCATATCAGTGGTCCTGGAAATTGGGCAGAGAGTTAATTGTAAATAGTTGTAAGTGGGTAGGGTATATGGGGGGGGTTAATTGACAATTGGGGTGTTCAACAGTTCTTCAAATTTAACCCTTAGGCTGCTGCCGACAAGATATCTTGTCCTAAAAACCTATGCATTCTAAATCTTCCGGCAGCCTAAGGGTTAATAATGTGTGGAGTATTCAATACATGGCAAAAGTTTATCGGTTTAGGCTATCATTATGTGCTTGTTGGGTCGAGTGGAACACCACAATTCGTTTAATGAGATTTTATGTTCATAGAGATTGGCTCGTGGTGTACCTTTTTTATACAATAATTGGCCTGCACAAGAGGTATCAGAGAGTTAATGGCCAGTGGTATTAAAAAATTTATAACGTGGAATGTGACAGGGGCTCATGAACTTAACAAAAGAGTGCAAATTCTTAAATATCTATCATTATTACAGGCTAACATCTCTTTCATTCAAGAAACCCACCTCCTTCCTGGGGAAGCCACAAGCTTGCACAGACAGGAGGTTGGGCAAGTCTATGCCTCTGGCATGGCGACAGCTAGTGGTGGAACCGCCATTCTAATTCACCGCTCAGTAGCTTTTCAATCTAAAGCAACAATCGTAGATCCACTTGGAAGATATGTACTAGTCCATGGCTTTTTAGACTACACTGAAGTAGTCCTGGGGAGCGTATATGGACCAGTAGGAGGGAATCCTGAATTCTTCCTGGATCTGTTAAGTAAACTGCAAACATTCTCATCTCTGCCATTAATACTTGGTGGGGACTGGAACTTACCACCCACCCAGGATTTAGATCATTCTAATTATCCACTTAAGCCTCCCTCCATTGCCTAGAAAGCAGTCTGCAATTTTTTAGACTCTACTGGGCTATTTGACCCTTGAAGACTGCAAAATCCCACGACCCGCCTTTTCTACTTTCAATCTATGGTACACTCCTCTTGGTCCTGGTTGGACTATATTTTACTTAGCCGCTCGCTTATACAGGGTTTAGATGACTCTGCTATAGAACCAATTGTTATATCGGACCATGCAGTAGCATGGGTAACTGTCTTGTTAGACCACAATTTTCAAAGAGACACGGTATGGCATCTAAATACGCAGCTTCTAAAGGAAGACTTTGTTATTACCAGAATCTCTGATTTGATTCAAATATTTGTTGGTAATAACCATGGATCCGTTGCAAGAGCGGATCATGAGTGGTGCGCCTTAAAATGCTATTTGAGAGGGGAGTTCATTAGGCTGGCCTCCACCCTCAAATGGAAAAGAAAGGTTACCGCCACATCGCTCCTGACTCAAATTCGGTCACTCGAACAATCCCTCTCTTCTCCCCCCTCTCCGGATACTCTGAAAACACTGTTACACTTAAGGAACCAATACTCCCTTTTATTACAAGAAAAAGCGGAATTTGCCATTCTAAGAACCCAGACAAAATATATAGAGCAAGGGGAGAGGGCGAGTCACCTTCTAGCTTTGTGGCTGAGGAAATTGGAAGCTTCTAGGTTTATTGCCTCTATTGAGGCCCCTGATGGGACCACTAAAACACACCCTAAAGACATTGCCTCTATCTTTAAGCAATTCTACTCTTTCCTGTACAATAAACATTCTCTACTCCCGTCTCAAAGTGAGTTGTTAGACTATTTGTCTGCTTCTTTATTACCAACTCTCTCTCCTATGCAGCAGTCCCTTCTAATTGCTCCCATTTCCCTCCAAGAAATATTATCCGCTATTAGTAATTTAGCGATGGATAAGGACCCAGGTCCTGATGGCCTACCGTCAAACTTTTATAAAATCTTTGCTAAAGATCTTGCACTTAGTTTGTTGCATTTATACTAATATATGCTTTCAGGACAAATCCAAGACCCATCCCTATTAGAAGCCTCAATCATTCTCCTTCTTAAACCTGATAAACCATCTCAATCCTCAGTGAGCTATCGTCCAATTTCTTTGTTAAATTGTGATATTAAAATTCTTGCCAAGATACTCGCTAATAGAATTGAACAAGTCTGGACTCCTCTTCTTAGTTCAGAACAAATAGGTTTTGTGTCCGGTAGAACTCCAGCAGACTATCTTCATAAACTGTCATATATTATCCAGTTGGCAAAAACCTCCCCAGTTCCAATGGCACTAATTTCCTTAGACACAGAAAAGGCATTTGATAGGGTCGATTGGAATTTCTTGTGGACCACTCTACAGGTAATGGCCTTTCCCAATGACTTAATTAAATGGATTCATGCTCTATACTTCTCCCCCAGGTCTAGAATACATTGTAATGGAGTACTATCTGATGCTTCCCCCTTTTCCCAGGCATGCGGCAGGGGTGTCCGCTTTCCCCCTTCCTCTTTAACCTGTATCTTGAGCCCCTTATTAGGTGTTTGAAATCCTCTCCTCTAATCGTCGGTATACCTGTAGGTAATAGTGTCCCTCTGCTTTCAGTTTATGCCAATGATATACTGCTGCTTCACCTCTCGAACCCAATATCTTCCTTAAAAGAGGCGTTGACCATTATTGACAACTTTGGGAAACTCTTGAATTACAAACTCAGTATTGGTAAAACTGAAATCTTTCCCCTTAACCATTTAACATATAGCTCGGCCTTCAGCCAATTTGGTATGAAGTGGACCCCATGATCCATTAAATATTTAGGTATTTATATTACCTCGGATCTATCCCTATTGCAGAAGCTTAATTTAGATGATTTATGGCATAACATTCAGCAAGATCTAATAAGGTGAAAAAATCTTCCACTTTCGCTGTGGGGTAGAATCAATACTATCAAGATGTATGTCCTACCCAGACTGTTTTACCCACTAAACATGCTAGACACATGGTTACTGTTATCCTTTTTCCAACGTATCCACTCGGATGTTAATTCATTTATATGGTGAGACAAGGCAATTAGAAGATCTTATCTTAAATTGTCCCAACCTAAGGAGCTAGGAGGGCTCCATCTTCCTAATTTTCTATTTTATTACTGGGCCTGTCATTTGTATAAGTGTGGAAAATGGTTGTCTGTACCCGAACTTCTTACTCACCACGATTATGTCCCACTATGGTTGCAAATCGAATTGGACATGTTTGCGTCTCACAGATTAGCTCCAGCATCACTTTTTTACACATCAAGGAAGAACATACCAAAAGCCTTGCAGTCTCTCCCGATTGGTATATCATTAACAGTCCTTTCTCAACTGTTCAGCTACTGTAAGGTATCTCTGACTTTAGACTTTCCCAACCAATTTGCGCTAACCTGAATCTCAAAATAGGATGTGTTCCCATAACTGGAAGTTGGTTACCAATTTTCCCTGTGCACACTGTTGCCGATTTTTATTCACAGGAATTTATTCTAACTACGGAAGAGATTTTATCCAAATTTGGTTTACCGTCACCGGCAGCCTTTAAAATTCTTCAACTTAAGCATCTCCTAATTAAAACATTTGGGTGTAAACTCAAACCCTCACAAATTGCTGATTTTCTTCAGCAAATCACCATCTCAGCTAATAAACCGCATGGCATATCTACAATGCATAGTTTGCTTCTTACTTTTCTGCAGCCTCCATCAGCAGCCAGTTCTAAGATCTGGCAAATGTTCTTTCCGGAAGAAGATATAAATTGGCACCATATATGGAAGGACTTATATATATATCACACTCAAGACCGGTACAGATTAATGCAATATTGCATCATACACAACTCGTATATACCCCCATTAAACTAGCTCAGATGAAGCGCCTTCCTTCCAATACATGTTCCAGATGTGATAAAGAAGAAGGCTCGCTTCTACATATATTGTGGTCATGTGACAAAATATCTCCCTTGTGGAGGCAAATAGAATCAACTGTGGACCCACTGTTGGGATTGCAGTGCCTTTTCTCCCTCGCCATATGTATTTTGGGCAATTACTCCGGAATCCAGGTGAAGGAGAGAAGATTCCATATGGCCCTAATCTCAATGGCGGTCAAAAAGTTAGTGCTGAGACACTGGTTAGATCAAGCCCCTATCTCCTATACAGAATGGCTGCAAGAAATGTAATTTGCACTTCGAGCTGAGCATTTAATTGCAAATGTGCTCCACCGCCAATCCTCCTTTAACAAAAAATGTGGGAAATTATATGCCCTCTATTTGACTTGATAAGATGCCTTGGTTGGTTCATGAGCTTCTCATCCAGCTTATTTTCTTTCTCCTTGCTTTTTTTCATTTCTCCTTTTTCTTGAAAGTCCCTTACAATTTTCATTCGGCCATCTCTTTTTTCCTTTTCTTTACTTCCTGCTTTGTGCAGCAGTTTATTCATTCTGGTTTTTATTTAATATGGCCTTAATGGTTAGTAATTAAGTACATCAGAAGGTGGGGGGAGGAGGGGAGGTTGGGTTTGTTAGACCAATTATTTGGTTTTTATATCCCTTTGAATGTTTAATTCCCCTGTTTAATGATTTTCCTGCTAGTTCATGTTACACACTGTTTCTTGTTTATGCTTTGTTTGGCTATATTGTGTTGTGTTATAATCAATAAAGTTTGATAAATTAAAAAAAATAAGTTTCATGACATTTGGATGTCTGGATTCCAACATTCGGATAACGAAAAAAGTGGAAGTGGGGCTTTTTGCTTTTCATTTGCTATCACCTACAGCTCAGATGGATTGAATTTTTGTTCTGAAATTTTCAGGGTAGAAGAGGGATTGCCCTAGAAAGGTAACGTTTTTGGTTTGGTGAAAAAATGTTTATCCATTCCTGAGCTATAAGGATTTGAGATTTCAGTTCTGAGCATGCTCAGTAGGGTCTTTCATTTATATGTCTGATATGAAAGAAGAATTTCTGGCTCATGAAAGAAAAATCCTCTTTCAAGCTGAAATTCTTCTTTTGTGAGAAAAATTCTTCTTTCATATGGCAGCAATCTCGTTTTTTTATTTGTTAAAAAATTGAAAACCCATAAAAATTATGTCCTCAAGAAAAACAAACACATGGAACGGTTCAGCGATATTCTGGTAAATGATTTTGAAAAAAGATACCAAAATAGGTGTAACCCCCATGCCACTTAGAGCATATAGGACCCCCCCCCCATAAAAACAGGAACTAGTACACACATGTGGTATATCATTTACTTTTAACATAAACTGTAAAGACTGGTACCATCCTTGGCATTAGGATGTATACCAGACTCATTTCTAGAGGAAGAGATGTGGGGGTACAAGAACCAAACACATGAATCTTTTGTGAAAATACAACCCAGGTCCTGGGTGGAGGTTGATAGGCATATGCTAGATCTAAACTGCTGAGGGGGCCCCAGTAATTCCAACATCAGAAGCAAGAATGTCCAGAACAGGAACTGGGATGGTGCAGTATGGCTTTATTTAACAAATGGTAAACTAAAGCAAGTAGTGGACCCCCATGGGATGGTCAAGGCAGGACAGGTACATTTCATGAACTCTCCCTGCATGCAGTACAGTTTGAGAACACAAGAAACATCTTCCCATTTTCCAAATGGTGCACATAGTGGACACCTGGTCACACACCTGAACATTTTCCTCCCATGAGTGCACACATGTGAAACTAAGCTACACACTCAGAACTCTTCTTCAAAAATAGGTACAATTAAGTGAAACTCAGCCACGCACCTAAACCTGCAACACTGGCCTTTGCTCAGGTAAAAGCTGGCACTCTTTATGAACCAGTTAGCTCTGCCTTGTAAGCATCCAGATGGCATCCCTCCCACCCTTTTTCCCAACCAACTGTCTCTGCCATTCCTTCAGGGTTATACCATTGAAACCCCCATTCCCAACTGAAATGCTAGAGGTCCCACATTTTCCATTTCGGTCACTCACTGGGGTGACCACAGTACAACTTCACTCTCCTGGGTGAACATGTTGCAGAAATTCACTCTTCTGGGTGAACTAGGGGCACTGACAGGTGTGATCTAGCCTTATCTACAGGCACACACAACCCAGAAATGATTCCCCTAAATGTGTGGAGAACTTGTCTCCTTAAAACAGTACTTACTGACCGGTTACTCCTTCCACTAGACAGGGAGCAACTAAAAGACACCTTTCTTTGGTAGCATATTAGAACAGTCTCTGACAAGTTCTTCTCCAAAAGCATCTGAAACACACAAAGGATCTTCAAGGGATGGCCCCTTGGACCCACTAAGAAAAGCAGTTCCTTCCACTTCACTGGGAGTAGAAATCAGGAAATCCTGCTGTAGAAAGGTCTCCACCACTTCACTGGAAGCGGGAAATTGTACTCCACACTAGGGGGAGAGGTTCTGGGCCCTCAACTCAGAGCCCACCGGCAGACTTCTTGCCACTCTCACTCCAACTCAGCACTAACTCAAACACTAACTGAACATCCTAAGCTCCCCAGAGCAGCTGTACACAGGAAAGGGTTATGCTGTTACGAGAGTTCTGAATGACATAATCATTCTTCTCTCAGGCTAGCTGAGTAAGCAATGGTATCATTATGTCAGAAACCCCTAATGAGCTCCCTACCAGCTGTCTGCTACCTGCTTAACACTAATCAGATAGGATTCTAGTAACTCCAGTGGACCAGGTTGTTATATATGCTTTTGGGACATCCCTTAAATCTTAGGTGGAAGGTTTAGTGAGATCTTCTGATTCTTCTTTCATGCATTGAACTCTTTCTTTCATGAGTCTCAAGAAAGAAGACTCTTGGCTCATGAAAGAGGAATCACAGCTCATGAAAGAAGGGGGTGAGAATTAGGTTTTTGTTTTTAGTTCCTCCATGAGATGAACTTCAAAAGAGAAAATCAAAGCTCAAGAAAGAAAAACGTGGGACTTAGTTTTTTTTTCCCCACAGTTCTTTTGTGAGGTCATATGAAGGATCCATTTTCCTTTCATGAGATCTCATGAAAGAACTGTCCATGAGTGGGAGTTTCTTGAATTGTGAAGCAGCAGCTTGAGTTGTGCTGCCAGCTTCAGTTAGAGTAGTGAGGCAGCAGACTTAGCAAGGGCTCATATGAAAGAACTATAGTTGTTTTATGAGAACAGCAGGACTTTCTTGAATATTGAAGCCACAGCTGTATTTGTAATGCCGGCTTCAACTGGAGCAGTGAGCTGCTGATCCCCTGATCTGTCTCTCCCTCTCTCTCTCTCTCTCATTCGCTTGCTCTGTCTCTATCTGCCTGTCTGTCTGTCTGTCTGTCTGTCTATCTATCTATCTATCTATCTATCTATCTATCCCCCCCACTGGTGGGGCTTACTAGGTTTGCATCCCAGCCAGCTGGTCTCACCAGTCCTCGATCCAGCGGACCCCTTCTATTGCTTCTGCCTGCCCCTGTGTTCCTATTTTGCAGTAAGGTCTGAGGAGTTATGTGTAAATAGATAAATCTGCCACCTGGTGGTACAGCACATCTGGTGCTGGGCAAACAGTGAAGTGCCACACAGCTCAGTGTGTGCATGTTCGAGCTGGCTTCTGCTCAAATGTGCGAGCTGGTGGTCTGTTCACAGATATCTTAGTGCTATGGTGCCCCCGTTAAATCCATAATTGCAGCTCAGAACAAGTGTTTTCTGTGTATTCCAATCTCTTGGATTCCAGTACACAAGTAGGGGTTCGGAGACACACTTTAGGAAACAAAAGAAAGTAAACTTTATAAAAATATATAAGCGCTTATGTGTGTACTGTCACTTTAAGAACCACTGAAGCTGCCTAGAGAGTGTGTATCTCAGCCTGTTCACCTGGGGACTTAGTGCTATGGTGATAGTGACAAGCAGAGAAGGACTCCTGCAGAGCCCATTCCTCAACCGGATAACAGTGCAGCAGGGCACTTATTGTGGCATATAGTCATTACCTTTTAAAACTGCACAAAAGCTCCTAAAAAGGACTTTGAACTTGGAGCTCTGTATAAACTGTTTATATGGCTTCCATCTTGGTAACCCCTGACCCTGTTCCTGCCCAATCAGTACTCAAGGAGCTCTAAGGACTGCTGCTATGGCTGCTGGGTAAGGGGTCTGGTCAATGTTCTTGCTACCTTTATCCTCATCTAATCAGGTGTCAGATAGGCTCAGTGCGTATTAACTTTACAGATGTACAGCAGTGTTAGCCAATAGGTGCTGCCATTCTTTCTCATCAGATGTTGGGGGAGAACACAGCTCACAACAGTCCTGCCTAAGGCTCTCTGAGTGATACAGTGGGGTGCAGAGTGAGCAAAAAAGAAAGTTTGGAAGTCAGCCCAAGGCTTCCATGGCTGACTGCAAGGAGACTTGCCTAAACCCTCCTATAATCTGGGAACATCAGAGCTAAACATGTGCAGAACGTTTGGGAGTAAACCCCCTGTGGTTTTCTGAGGAAAGCCCTCATCTTGTAAAGAGGGTTGGACGGCAGTTTTCAAGAGCCTGGAGTGCTGCCTGGGTTTCTAAAACCAGAATCAGGAGGATCCCACAGAGTTTCCCTTTGTCTGGGGAAACCAGAAAGCTGTTTGTGGTTTCCCGCCTGAGAGACTGTTTGCCCCTCTAGCCTGAGGCTGAGCCAGATCTGTCTATAGAGGTGTCTGTGCTTGCTGCCAGCAGAAGGAAAATACTGAATGATTCCTGGGTTCCAGAATAGGAGTTACTATCAGCCAAGGATGGTCTGCAGAATTGATCAGGTGGTGTCATAGATGGGCATTATCCATCACCTGCCCTGGGAGCTGGGTGCCTGGACATGTGGGGTAAGTATGTGGTCCTGGTCCCAAGTACTGGTCTGAATCCAGGATCCTTTAAAAACAGCTCAGAGGGTGACAAGCTGCAGACCTGCTTCACTGGTCAAGGTTCCAGCTGTATTAACTCAGCCTGCTGTTGCTACTCAGACCCTGTGTGTTGTCTACAGAACTGTGAGTAACCACATGGCCTGCCCTGACCTGGGTAGTTGTATCAGATTGTTCAGAGTTCTTAGTTTAATTCAACCTCAAAGTGCACCAACGGTGAACAACCAGCTGCACCATTCAGGCCTGCAACAACTTCTCTCCCTGGATACCCAGATTAACTTTAGGGGGCACTGGTATCAGTGGGTAGATGGGTAGGTACAGCATCCCAAGGGGGGTTGTACCACATCAACAACTGGCCCACCATAATTTACTCTGGGTAAAGGCACCATGCTATGTACTATATGTCTGGGAAAGTACCCCCCTTTTTTATCAGAACCATAACCAAGGCTCCTCAACCTTCTTGAGCCCACAAGGTAGGGATGGTAACCAAAAGTTACATGGTGACCCAGTTATATATTCATCCATCTGTCTATCTATCTGTCTATCTTGCTACCTTTTTAATATTACCTAAGTGGACCGAGCTGCTCACCCCTGGTAAAACTTCTTTCTCCTACCTACACTCCAGGTCACCCCCCTTCTCAATGTTTATTTTTATAGTACTAAAGACTGAGGTGCCCACCCATGGTACTACTTCTCTTCTCCCCTCTCCTTCAGGTCTCCCACCCCTTCCCTTAATGTACATACCAGGGTGCCCACCACAGTGCCACCGAAGATCATCCTAACAGTGGGTTGCCCAATCCCAACTGTTGACTTGGATCCCCTAAAATAAAGAAAAAACATCCCTCCTCAATCTTTTTTTTTCAGTTTAACCTGAAAAAAAGAAAATGATCCATTGGTGATCTGATCCCCCAGACTCCCATCCACCCCTCCCCAGCTCCCCACTTAGCACCCATCACCCCACACACGCCAACACACTCTCCCTTACCTGAACATGTGAACATGTGCCATGATGTAGATCCACTTTCTGATCAAAGACGCATCTTGCCACTGCAACCAGTGACTGCGACATGAGAAAATAAGGTAAGTCTGGTTTAATGTATTTTCATGGGGTTTGAATGTTTATTCATAACTTGGTCATTTTTTTATATCTTTACACCAATTTTTCAAAATGGCCTTTCTGGGACCCCACCTCATGAACAAGGGTGGTGAAATTATTCAGATCCATCCTGAAAGGTGATTTTTGTGGTCACTGCTCAAAATCACTTTTCAGGCTGGATTCAAACATTTTCTCTAATCTTGTTCATGAGAAGGGGTCGTGGGGAAGAATATTAAAAAAACAACAAAGTTATGCATGTACATTGACATTTTTCAATGCACACCCATACATTTGGTAATTTTCAATATTTTGACACCAGATTTTCAACATAGCCTTTTCTTCACACCACCTCAATAATGTGACAGCTGTCATTTTTCAGTCCTGGCTGAAATGTGTTTACACACTTGTGGTGCAAAAGGACATTTTGCCCAGGATTTGAAAATGTTTACCTACTGGGTTTATGAGAAGGTTTCATAAGGAGGCTATGCTGAAAATTTGGGATCAGAGTATTAAAAAACAATGAAGTTATGAAGGTACACTGTCATTTCTCTACACTCTTTTACAACTTTGGTCATTTTTAACATTCATCGATGTACAGAAGTGTAGGGTTAGCAGAGCCCTATACTTCCATAGGTGGAAGAAGTCTTCCCTTGGGCCTCTGCATCTGTACACACAGGTCCCAAAGGAACTTGAGGGAATGAGGCTATGATTCCACTATCTCAAAAAGAAAGGAAATTTTGGGGGGAAAAAAACTCTGCATTAATGCACCAGTTAGAGTTCAACTTAACGCAACAAAAGTACAGAAATGTGGTGTTAGGGTTTCCAACCATAATTCCCCATCCCCTTCCCAAAGTAGAAAAAGGAAAAAACATTAGGGTTTTGGGTGTCCTAAGTCTTTGAGAATCAGCGGTGGGGCCTTCCTTGGGTTTATCAACTTTAATGCTCGCTTCCCCCCCCCGGGTCCATAGCCTCCTGTCCAAAGCACAAGGTACAGCTCCAAGCCAGTGGCTTATAGTGATACACTCTTCAAAGGTAGAAAATCATGTTTTGCCATATGTTGCTAACAAAATCTGTTGTAGCCCTCTTCAAGGAGGGCCTTGCAGACCCTGCATAAAGAAAAGAGATCATATCTGAAATTGTTTGCTCAGGGGAGGGGTGAGCATTAGGGTTGACAACCCCAAGGAAGACCCCACCACTGATTTACCAAGACTCAGGAGACCCAAACCACTAATGTTTTTTCCTTTTGCTGCTTCAGGAGTGGGGGTGGGGAGTCAGGGTTGAAAACCCTAATGCCACATGTCCCTACTTTTGTTGCATTAAGTTGAACCCTAACTGGTGTATTAAAGCATTTATTTGCAAAGAATATACACGTGTGTGTGTGCGTGTGTGTGTGCGCGCATGCATGTGTGTGTAGCAGGTATTAACTTCTATTTTATTGCACAAGCCTTTCTTTAGAAAAAACACATACATCTACATTCTAAGAAAACATTAAGTCTGTTGTTAATCATGACTTAGATTTAAACAGGATTCCTTACAAAAACACAAACTGCATACCAATATCCAGTTTTATAGTGTGTGTGTGTTTCCCTTTGTAGTTCCCAGAATGTGTGGGGGTGTTTTGTGTTGCAGCTCAACAGTTGCTAATATAGTACCTTACAAGAATGCTGATAACATTATTACTGAGCAATTGGATTATTGGAGTATCCAGGCTTTTTTGAGTGGGTCCAAGGTATTATTATTTCATATATAAAGAATCATGTATAGCTGATTCTGATTTCAAGGGGATATGACTTCTTATTTAGCTTTAAATGACTACAAGTAACCCAGACCAGAGAGATAAAATGTTGCATTTGCTCACCCATCTGTTAATTCTTAGCTACAAAGGACATACATTTACCCAGGAATTGGTTCCCGTAATGAGTATTTGAAGCCTTCTTTTTTTACTCTATTTTTCACCTGGTGGACATGCAGGGTATATACCCCCTATCAGCACCCAGCCTGCTGTCCTGGCATCTTCCTCCAGGCCACCCAGCTTGGTGGCCAGTAGCTTACCCCTATGGTGGGGCTCTTTGAGGGGACTGGGGGAGACCATGATCAACCAGAGGCCCCAGCTTAGCTTTAGCCTGGGCGTCATTCAGCTGGTGATCAGGGGACTTCAACTCAACTCTGTGAGCCAGGGTTTTCCCCAGGAACGTGAACATGCAATGACATCAGCATGGGATAGGAGCACTCCCGCACCCATCCCACAGACATCCAGTGACTTCACACAGTCAGGTGGTCCTAGCTGCTGGACACCCAGCTTCCACTGGGTGTCACCAGTATGCTAGGAGAGAGGTAATAGAGCAGTTCCTGGGACACTCATCCAACCTCCCCTGGCTGACCCTTTGATGCACCATGCTTGCTTCCAATCATGGGTCATCATCGCCACAGGTGGTAGCGCTACTGCTGCACCAACAGGCTGGTCTATTTGAAGCCTTCTTGAAGTTCAGAAATATAGTTTTTGGTACTTCTTTTTAAAAACCTCAGAACACTGGGTGCTGTTAAAGGCCACTGAAGTAGGAAACCTTGGATAATGTGATGATTTTATCACTCTTTTCTACTGAACTTACTAAATGGTTATTCTGTTATGTGATGCCTATTTTTGACCATTATTTAATGGGTATTTTATCTGTTCCATTATATTTCTCTCCATTTTCTTTCTGCACCTGTATGGATCGGATCATTTCGACTCTGTAGTTTGAAGACTTTATCATTTTTAGCACATGTTGTTTTACATACGAAATACCTTCCTTACAGCTGCATAGCATAGCTATGCATGATGTAAGACCAGTAAGAACAGAAAAAGAGAAGCAGGAAGCAGAACTGATGCACTCTACTTTTGGCATCTACAATTCCCCTGGAGTGGTATTTCAGCACCAAAATTAGTATGCAGCAGATTGCTGCACTCCTTCTCTTTTCCTCGCATATCTCTCCCCCGCTTCCCACAGGCAGGGCTCTCTCTCTCTCTCTCTCTCTTTCTTGGTCCCACTCCATAGACAGAGACACTGTCCAAAACATTGCCAGCAGTGTAGGTCTGTCCTGGTACCCCTCTGTAGAAAGAGACACTGTCCAACATGCCACCGGCAGCACAGCTCTTTCTCAGTCCCCATCCAGGGAGGAGGTACTGTGCAACATACTACCAGCTTTGTCCTGCTCCCAAGCTCCTCAAACACAAGATCAGTTCAGTGGAGGGCAGCAGTTCTGCTCATTCACTCTGAAGAAGTGGCATCCTCAAACACAACAGCAGCTCGGCAGCAATCCCTCCCACACACATTTTTGCAGCTGAGAGGACAGAAGCAGTGAGCAAGTCTGGTGATGTGTTCATGGCCACACAGTGAGTAAGTGGCTGGGCATCCTTAAACACACCTGTGGCAAGCAGTAATCCTGTCTGCCCCCACAGGACAGGTGCATCCTCAAACACAGTCTCAGCTTGGTGATAATCGGCAATCTTGCCGGCCTGCATTTTTGCAACTGAGGGGACAGAAGCACTGAATGGGTTCTGTGATGTTTTCAGGGCCTCACAGTGAGTAAGTTTTAGTGCATCCTTAAATACAGCAATAGCACAGTGGCTGTCTACCAATAAAGAGATGAATACATAGGTACCAGTGACAGAGGCACATTATTGAGTATAATGCTTATTTCTTTTGCTGAGGCAGGAAGCACTGGGTCAGTTCTAAGAAACACCCTAAGTTTGCAAGTGAAAGTGTTAAAAAATTGAATCGTCCTTTGCATGTAGTTCATTTACCCAGGACAGCCCAATTGAAGGAAGCACTGACCGGATTGCAAGACTTTTTCAGGGTCTCACAGTGAGTGCGTTTCTGTGCTGGGATTTAAACCAGGGCTGTTTGTGTGTGCACACTAGTGGTCTGCAACCACTAGACCAAGCTGTTACCTCAATATTAAGGATGAGTTTTGGGTTCATATTGAAAAGTACTCCCACCCACTGCTGCCTTTTCCCACCCAACTCCTGATGCTGCACCCACCTGACTTACCTTTAAAAAGTTCTCCCACCAATCCATATTACCTCCCAATGCTACCCCCACCCCACCCTGGTTCACTCTGAAAAGTACTCTCACCCACTGCTACTAATTCCAACCACCTCCTAAAGAGGCCCCAATCTGCCCCAGTTCTTTTATTTTATTTATTTATTTATTGAAATATTCAGAAAGACCTTTGAGCCAGCGACTCATTTACAAAGGTTCCACGTCATACATAAAAGGATACATGGACAGAACTTGGAATACAGATTACAGTACAATTACAAATAACAGTCAGTGAGGTTACATAGTTGTGCAGTTGTTGAATAACAGCAAGTTTCGTTTCTTAGTACAGCTAAAATAGTTACAGAGGTTCTGTAGAGGCTGATGGTCATAGGGCTTCATAGTTACAATTTGGTACGAGGAGTCCGACAATAGTTAGTTTGATAGCTGCATATGCCAATCTGGTGTCAGCCCTGCTGTGCTCAGAACTGCTGTAGTGGTATGCTGTTTGTACTGTAACTAGTCCTGCTTGGCTTGGAACCACCTTAATGCCACTGAGGTTATAACAATGCTATCACTTAAGCAGCTGTTGTGGCTTTGACCAGAGTTTATTCTATTCAGCCCCTTTCCTCTTTATCTATGGCCCTGTGGCTTACCAACCACCTGTCTTTACACCCTCCTAGGAATGCCAACTATATGATTTGTGCCATAGGCCACATGGCATGTATCTTCTCCAAATCTGCTGATATGATATTTCCCACATGAAATACACCCAGGGCCACCCCAAGATTGTTTCTCCACAGGCAGATAACCAGCACATCTGGACTTGGTTGCTGCTTCCAGAAACCCATTATCAGAAGTAAAGGGTAAGGCTGAGAAGAGAAGAAATATCAAAACTGTTTGTTTTTTGTGCATCTCTACAAACCATATACACACATTGAAGTCTTATTCACTGGGAAGGCATCCAGTGTAAGGCATTCTGGCTATACAAATACTTGTGGAAGTCAGGCTGACAATGTCTTGCCAGAACAGACTGTTTTTTTAAACAGGCTTATACATCTGATCAAGAATAGGCTAAGAACAACAAAGTCCAGGCACATGTTTCCTCCTCTTTTTTTAAATTAAACATTTTTATTATGTTTAACAGAGTATAGGTACAGATTCCATTATATATTCAGCAACACTACAAGATGAAGATACACAGCATGACATAAGCAGCTTTAACGTGAGCTCATACAGTGTGTACTAGGTAGCGCTGACTTTAGGCATTGCCTATAAGACAACTATAACTTCAAGTGTTGCACTGCATGATTGATGAGTAAAATTTCACAGGTCAGTTGAGAGGAAGTCCTTTTTGATAATCCAAGGATGGTCTTTTGTGTTGAGTTACCACTAAGACACCATTATCTTAAGCTCACAGTCTTAGCTTAACATCTGAAGCAGCACTATGTATCTGTATACATTCAGAGACTGGGATAGCTGAATTTGTAACACAGAGGAAACCAGAGGATGGAAGAAAGTGGATTAGTAATCAGAGTTGTGAAACCCCAACAGTTCTTCACAAAGAGAAGGTTGGAACAAGAAAAATAAATACATGAGGGGAGGTAGACCAGGTCTTACAGAACGAAGTCTGGGTAACGATCTAACTAATATAATACCCATTTCTGCCAAATGATTTCAAAGGAAGGGATGTGATCTGTGATCCTGACAAATATCCTCTCCAATGTGTATATGTAAATTGTAAGCTCCCTCCAGGTTGTGAAGGTGGGTATTTTCTTGGTGTGCCAGTATCTGGTTATAGCTTTTTTGGCCACTAGTATCAGTAAAATGACCAGTTTTATGGAGCATTTACCAAGTGTGCAGTGGTCTGGGGGTATGGCTGCCAGGATAAAGGAAGGGGTAATCACACCAGGGCAGTCAAAGATGTTCTCAATCTCATGGATCACTGCCTGCCAATAGGGGTAAAGGGACAGACATGCCCACAGGATATGTGATTGATTGGCCTGTAGAGTTCTGCAGTTCCGCAGTTATGCCAGCAACTGCCAGAGTGAGGGCCTAGAAATTTAGCTATCACCGCTGAGGTACGGAAGTATCAAAGATGGCACTTCCAGGTGTATTCCCTGCAAGAGAAAGCTGCCATGGTCCTGTGTGCTAAGGGGGTGTATTTGTGCAATTTCTCTACTGAGTGAATGGTGTCTAGTTCCATGTTCCACATATGTAGGGTGGATTTAGTGGATACAGTAGAGGTAGCTAGTAGGGCTTTGTATAACAAACTTATAAGGTGTGTCCCTGTGTTACCGAGCAAATAAAATTTAAGTAAGTGGACGAGTGGAGATGGTTTTTCCACTATGACAGCCAGTCATTCTTCCCTAATCTGTATGTAGGAGTGCAATTGCATGTATTTATGGAAATCTGTTGTTGGGAGAAGAAACAAGGTTTGTAGGGTCACAAACAATAAGATCCCTGTTGAAATACATATATAAGGCCATATGTTTGCCATGTCAAGAAGGCTTTATATGTTTCCTCCTCCTGAGATGCCTCAGGATACTGCAGGCATTGTTTTAACCTGGCACCAAGTCAAAAAACAGTGATAATGGACATTAGAATACTAAAGGTGAACTTACCATTGAGGCAGTTTGCAGAAAAAGTAGTAGATGGGCTCTATAAAAGGATGCTAGGAGTAAAGTTAAATTGACATTGTTTGCTTTCTGTTTGATTCCTTTAAGCTGAATGGCTAGAGTTGATGCCTTTGGGATTCAGGGTCCCAATTTGATTCTCAGTAAGGGCAGAAAGTTTGTCTGCCAAAGCAGAGATGGGACAGACATAACAGGAAACAGGGTTAGTTGTGGTCATGTTGAAAAAGGTGGCTGGACAGTTTTTCTTTGCTTTTTTTAGTTGTTTAACCAGGAGTAGCACACTAAGCTGAAAGCTTTTTTACAGGCATGACCTGGGAGCACAGGCAAGTTAAGTGATTTGCTCAGGGTCACACTGTACGTAAGTGGAAGCTGTGGGATTCAAACCCAGGTCTGGTCTGCTGGATGTCACCAGATTTGCAGCTCAGAGCCTTAAACCACTGCACTATACTGCTTCCCAGTTGGAACACTGGAGCCAAGTGCACACTTGCCCAGCCGGTACGTGAGTTGGAGATATCACAGAGAGGGTGGACAGGTTTGTGTAGGAGGAGGAGGAAGAGAAACCAACCAGTTTGAGATATGTTGGCACCACTGACATAAGCAGAGGAAGCTCAGAGGTTCTAAAACATAGATTTTGGTAAACGAAAGTAGGCAGGACCTTCAAGGGTAGTATTCTGTGAGATACTACTGGTGCTACATGCAGGGTTGCTAAGGCAGCAGGTCATAAGGCTATCAAACTGTGGCCAAAGATTTGGTGTAGGGAACAAATTTTGGTTTCTCATACATTGGAAGGTATTTTGAGTCAGGGCAGGCTGACTGTTTGGACAAGCTTTACAGGCGTTTAGAATGGCTGGTGTGCTGGCCTAGCACACAGAATATATAGAGTGGTAGGGAAGGATTTAAATTAGGATAGGGTTGGGTAGGGATAGAAGAATACCCATGACTCTGCTAGGTTTTGGGAGGAGGTAAACAGGTCAGCTGTAAGAGGCCCAAAGAAAGGAGATGGAAACACAAAGAACTTTGCATCATAGTTCCAAATGTGAAGAATACAACAAACGAGATGGATGAATTGGAAGATGAACTTCTTGAGGTAGGCTATGCTGTAGCAAGAATCATGGAGACCTGATAGAAGAAGGGGATACACTAATAATGCTAGCGTACGGGGTATATACACTTCAGTAGAGACAGAGAGCGTCAGAGGGGTGAAAAAGTGACTTTCTATACCAAGGAGAGGATAGAAGTAAGAAAAAGACAGTAAGGAGGGATGAGAGCAATCAAGATCCATCGAAGGCACAAACGACAATTATAGGAGTATGTCACAGATAGTCAGTTAGTACAGCATGACCTGGAGTTGGCACATGAAATTAGACATGCTGCAACTATGGTGCCTATGGTTCTCGCAAAGGACTTCAACCTACCTGACACTGACTGGGTGTTTCAAAGTTTCCATGGAAAAGTAGTGAGAAATGTGTTTGTCAGCCATAATGGACTGTTTCTTTCTTCAGCATGTCAGGCATGGGACAAGAGAGTATGCAGTTCTTGATATACTTCTGAGTAGCAGGGTTGACGTGGTCAGAGCAATAATGTTTGTGGAACCATTGAATAACAGTGATCATAGTAAGGTTGATTTTGAGGTCATAAGGAGAAGCTACTTTTCCCAAAATATGACCAGGACACTAAACATCTGGAGAGAGATGATTTTAATCAACCGAGAGAAATAGTTGTGGTTAACTTGGCAAATAAACCACAGCATGAGAGTGGAAATGCCAAATGTGAGACAGACCATGAAAGCAAAACATAATAGAAGCAGTGACTAGCTATGTCCGCATGTGCATAAAAGGCAAATGAGTTAGGTGGAGGCCACTGTGGTTGTTGATAGAACTTCAGGGAAAGCGAAGGTATGAACAGAGAATACATAAGTCAAGACAGCCCAGACCAAGACTGTTTTGGAAGACAGAATTGCTCAGGGGGTCAATGTGAATAGTACAGGAAATCTTTTTTCAGTACATGGGGGGAAAAGGAGCGTCAGAAATAAGCAGGGGCCACAGATTACTGAGGAGAGGCTAGAAATACTGAATGTCTCCAACCTCTAATCTCTAGCAAAGTTTGTGGAGAGAGTTATTTTGGAGCAGCTATTTGACTACCTTAAAGAAAATGTCATCTTAGGGAAAAGGAGCATAACAGTAGCACTAAATTTGCTGTGTCATTAACCAAGGTTCAGGAATGAGCTGAGGAGGAGGAGGAGAAGGACTGAGCATTCCAGAGGATGTTCTCCTCCTTTGGGGAGGAGATTCAGAAAGCTCTGCAGTGCAATCAACAGCTGGGGATCCACAGTGGACATCAAAGTCAGAGCCACTAGAAAAGAGTAGGAGGGCATCACTTTATGTACATGTACACACGGAGCATGCACATTCACAGTCTGCCCAGTTCACAGCATCATAAGGGTGGGCCTGATAGAAACTGAAGCAGAAACCCCCAGCTATGGCAGGTTGAAGCTGGCCTCCATCATAGGCCCTGCACCATTGACTTGGCTCCCTCCAGCTGGATCCTACTTTGAGAGAGCTTGGGGACCACCCCCTTGGCTTCACAGTGAGAGATAAATTGTGGTTGATTTGGAGGGGTGAGTCCCAAGGATGATAGGACTGCAGAGAGGCCAAGATAAATGAGGCAGGCTGGCAGGAAGAAGATGAATATTTGTATGAAATTAAAAATGTCCTCTTTGACCCATTTCCGTCTGGTTTTTGCAGGAGTCACAGAGCAGAACTTAACCTTGACAGTGTGTAGGAACAGATCATGGTATATTTTTATTTGTAACATGGTAAATAACAAGGTCTGAAATTCAACATACCGATTTGTCCAAACGCAGTACATGATGGAAATGGAGCGAGTATTAATCCAGCAGTAATGCCCACTGTTGCAGTACCTTTAGAAGCCACCTTCAGATCGTCATGAGGCAAATAAATTAAACAATCAGGAGCACGCTTAGTAAGTCCAGGACAGAGAGAGAGAGAGAGAGAGAGACAGAGATGCACAGTGAAACACTGAATCGGTGTCTGTGACACGGGGTGAAGTGAAGTAAAATAGAGTATAGTATAGAAAAATCATCGCTTCCTTCATTGTTTGCTAGCAGCCAATGAGCACGCTTAGTCAATTGTAGAGAAAGAGTGCACACACTCCAAACTGAGAAAGTGCACAGAACTGCGCTCTAATTTGAGAGAGACATGCATCTGCCAAAGTGTCCCACGTCATTATCGGAATGCTGCTCAGTCCTACCTACCCATCCACCTGCCTGCAGGACCTCTTACTATAGGGTGAATAATAATTTCAGTGCAGGACCACATACACAATCGGGCTATAGTCACACAGCACAGAAAGAGACATTGAGGCAGAAGAGAAATGTGTATTTATTGGCTTGCTGAGCACATGATCGGAACTCCAGCAGTCAGTGTGGGCCCACTGAGGAAGACACAGAGACAGAAACGTAAGCAGTATTCACGGTCTCTGTGTATTTGTTACTGTAACACAGAATCTATGAAGTGCAATGTATGATCGTCAGGCTGCTTATTTTTCTGAAAATAGTAATGCATTGTGGGGAGAGCACAAATACATGCCAGATATGCAAATATTTGTACTTTACCCATAATACATTAATGAAGCAGTAGTAAAAATGAAAGAAACGAGTGAAAACACCACTCAGTAAGTACAGAGAACTAAATGAGGTTTTATATTTCTGTGTTCTGCAACCAAAAACATAACTGTGCAAAATGTATTGAAGCAGCAGTCACAATATAAATGGATACCGAGTACTGAATGTGCACGCACACATCCAGACATTTACACAGCCTATCTTGTAAGTCAAAGTGCTCACTTGAGCACTATAATATTGCATTTAGCAATAGTGTGAGTTGGTGTTAATTTTCGCCCCACATGAAATAGAGTTATAAAATTATTCACCTTGCACTTGCCATGTTACAAGAGCATTAATCCTCTCCAGAGTCGGGCTCTACTAGGGGGATTAATGCCTGGCTGGTGGTTGGAAGCACGCGGTCTGCCACCTCGTACATCAACCACCCCAACCAGGCATTAATCCCCTAGTAGAGACCTCCTCTGATGGGGATTAATGTTTACATAATTGTATGAGTCTTGCTGTTCCTAGTTAGCTTTCTGACTTGATTCACCAGAACTCTTGGCATGTACTGAGAAACATTTCAGGGCAGGGTTTTAAGGTGCCCAGAATATGTACCAGGTACAGTAAAATGTAATTTTCATATGTGGCAGCTACACTAGAACCGTCTTCAGATTCATTTGCAGTCAAGCCCCACTTGAACACAATTTAAAAATGCTGTGTGTAAATCAACTCAATTTATATGTGATTGTACTTAACGGTTTTGCTCTAATCGAATGACATATGTCTTGTTAGTATGTCTCATGTGTATAATTGTGTAAATGATAGTGTAACAAGTTTTTGAATGCAGCATGACTCTGTGAATGGCCCTATGGCCTAGTAGTACTATCCTGTTGAAATATAAATAAATTCAGTTCAAAAATAAATTCAAAGCAGAAATGGCCCTATTCAGAGTGAGTAATGATCTATACCTGGTGAGGGATCAGATGGAGATTTCAAGTCTTCTGCTCCTTGACCTGTCATCTGCTTATGATGCTGTGGACCATCAGGAGTTAATAGACAGGCTGGAGGATCTCAGTAGACTGACTGGGACTGTTCTCAAATGGTTCCAGTCATTCCTGGATTGGTGCAGTAGTGGGTGGTGTTCGGTTCTTTCCATCTGCAGCTTGTAGCTTTCTGTTTTGAAGTACCTCAGGGTTCTGTCTTGTCTTCTGTTTTATTTTTGATGTACATGCTGTTGTTGGGAGAGATCATTAGGTGATATAGCACAAAGTTTCATTGCTGTGCTAATGACACCCAGCTGTGTCTGTCCTTCACCCCTGACAGTGTGTTGTCTGTGGTGTGTCTTGAAAACAGCCTTTCAGACATTAGAGCCTAGCTAGCTTCCAGTTGGTTGGCTCTGAACCCAGGAAAAACTGAGCTGCCCCTGGAATATTGATCTTTTTCTCCTGTTGTTGTCTATGTTTCTGTAACTCAGAGCAGTAGCAGTCCAGAGCTGAACAGAGGGGTGAATAGCGTGGGCTAGTACCCTGTATGGGTAATAGATACCAGGATTTGATAGGAAACTATGGGCAAAACGAATGAACCATTGGTCTCTTTCTGCCACCATTGTCTATGATAGAAGAGATTAGCAGATATCACTTTTAAAAGATAACCTGAAACTCATCAGGTTCAATTTTCAAAGGTGAAGATATTTATGCACATATGAGAGAAACAATCGTGTAAGGGAGGGTACACTTGTGCATGTGCAGTTTTGTCCGTATGTGCCCAATTTTCATACCAGCTTTCATTTTATGGTCTGTTCCATAGTTTATGGCAGGCTGCACTCAGTCATGATACAGCCAGATATACAGTAGCATCATTCCATATCTATGCATGTACAGCAAATTCTGCCCCTGCATCTATCCAGCTGAAACTTGCATGCATGCTGGTGTGAGGAATAATTCCCTGCACCAGTGAGTTGTTCAAATGCCCGTGGGAACTTAATTCCAGGGCCATACCAGGCCCTGGAAAATCGAGCCTCTCATGTTTGACAGTGTAGAATTGAATTTCTCACAACTGGGCAGAATTTCCATTCCTATAACAATATAATTTGCACGGGGGATTTTAATGCACACTGGGGTGGACCTAGGAGCAAAAGACTAAAAGAAGTCTTGGATCCTTTAAACGGTCAACAGATAATTCAAGAACCTACCCATTTTTTGCCATTCAGTGGCCTATGCAGCCAGTATGATGTTTTGCTTGTGCAACTGTGTTACTTGGTTTTGGCTGTTCGCACTCTCTATTCCAGAGGAATTACCACCCTGTAGGGGTACCAAAGGCACGGAACCCTTGAAGAGGGTTCCCCCTCTAGAGATGCAATGGGATGATTCCCTTGGCTAAAGGTAAATTAGGAAGGATTCCAAGGAGAGAGGCTATGCTGCTGGAGGAGGAGGAGAGGATGGTGGCACAAAGAAAAAGTGCGTGAGAGAGAGGCTCAGAGGAACTGCTTATATAGTACAGGAAGGGGGAGCGGCTGGCTGCTTGTCCACTGAACTATAGGCATAGCCTTCCTATTCAATGGCCTATGCAGCCAGTATGATGTTATGCTTGTGCAACTGTGTTACTTGGTTTTGGCCATTCTCACTCTCTATTCCAGATGAATTATTGCCCTGTAGGGGTAACAAAGGCAAGGAACCCTCAAAGAGGGTTCCACCCCTAGAGGTGCCGTGGGACAATTCCCTTGGCTAAAAGTCCCTTAGGAAGGATTCTCCAAAAAGAAACAGAAGCATGTTAGCAATCAGTAGCTATGAGGCATAGTAGTAGATAAGGCATGAGGAAGCTTGATAATGTAATGAGATGTGCAGGTTAGCAATGGCATGAGTACAATGGATTGCACTGGAGATTGAGGGAGCCTCCTAAGGAGAGAGGGAATGGCAAGTAGGGACGCCATCCACCTCCATCCAACAGCGGAACCTACCTAAAGGAACTAGGGAACACTAACTATGGCTAACTAACTGTTATGACCTGAAGCATGGAGGAGAGAAAAAAAAACCTTGAGGACGAAACTTCTGGGGATCCAAGGCCTAGGTCACCTTCCCTCCTGGCTTGGGATGTTTATTTTGTGATGGCACTGCTGCTGCAATTTAGAAACCCAGTAAAAAGGGGGGTGGAAAATATTCCAATTTAGATGAAAGCTCTCACTCAATCCCTGTAACAGGAATGCCGTGGAAGGTTGTGAGAGTGCTCTGCAACTTCAGGGGCCACCAAGGTGGGAGGAGGAGAGCAACGACTGCTGAGGCACTCACCTAGCCTACTCACCCTAAAAACAAACCAGGTGAACCAAAGGCAATCATAGGGAGAATGCGGCGAAAGTGCCTTGCTAGTTGTAACCACACTTCATGGCTAGTCTTAAATTCTACACCAGGAGCTACTGTTGAGTCTCAAATGGCTAAAGCCAGGCCAGAAGCGAGGACATTCCCAGCTATGGGCCTGGTGAGAAGGACCCTGCCCAAAGTCAGGCACACTCAAGATGCAGACTTAGAAATGCAGAGTGAGACCATTGGCTGCAAAGAGGACCTGCACCATAATGGTATGGCTGGCACGCCCCAGAAAATTGAAGAGGAGCTGAATGAGCATTGAGTGAGAGGACCTCACGTAGGTCAGATGGTAGTAGCGAGCATTGAGCAATGATTGTGTAAGCAATGACTGGACCTGCACATAGGTCAGTAAGGAAGGAAGAATAGCAATGGTCAGACCTGCATGTGGGTCGGAGAAGCAGCAAATATGAAGAGTGGGGCAAGCCAGCCAGGCATTCAAGGAAGCCAATGAAAGGTGACAAATACTCTGAGGATTTTTTGGTGGTGGAGGCAGGATTAGAACATAAAGTAGTATGCCAAATGGGGCCATGACTCCCCCAACACCTCCAAGTCCCCGCCATAGGAAAAACAAGAAAATGATGGAAGGTGCCAAGACCCACATGCAGATATTAAAACTAGTTTACAGAATCAGCGGTAACTTAGCTAACCTCCAGAGCATAATAGCAGTGTACAAACATAAAGAGCAGCATCTGTATTGAGTAACTAGGAGTTGTAGGATTTGATGAACATAGAATGGAGGGAGACAATGCTCTGAAGCAGCTATTGCCAGGCAGTGCAGTGAAGCAACAGCAATGAGGTATGTGGTATGAGTTGAGAAATCAGGAATGAGCTGCATAGGCTAGGGTTCAGAGGGCACGGGGTCATAATGTCGCAAGACATTATGCTGCATGGCAAAATTGCACTGCTACTACAGTGCGATTTCTGCCATGAGGCATGTCTTTTTTCTGTGAGGGGGCTCCAACCCCCACACTCCCTGTTACAGGGGGCTGTTCCCCCAGGACCCCCACTAAAGATTCTCAACTCCAGGGGGGTCTAACTCAGGAAGTGCACAAGTCGTAAAAAAATAAAGGTTTCTGGGAATGGAAATCAAACCCAGTCCCAGACACAGTGCCTGGGTTCCTACTGCTGTGGCTCAGTCCTGTGAGCCATGGCAGCTGCTCGACAGAACCTGCTCCCAGCAGAGGTCTTATCCTCTGCCTGGGAAAGTGCTACTGGTGCAATACCACATACAGCAGTGTATGTTATATTGCACCAGTAGCAGTAGCATACTATGCTGTACTGGGTTAGCCATAATGTTGTACGCTATTAATCATGTGACATTATGACCTGGTAAGGGTTCAGACTGAGCCTGAACAAGGCGAAAACAATTAAGGTGTATAGCATGGAGAGCAGCTATGTGGTATGAGTTGAAATACACAGATAATGATTGCAGTAGCATTGCGAGTACATGGGATCAAGTAGCATGAGCTCTGGATTAGCAATATACAAGGAATTTAGAAACAGAAGCCCCCAAAAAGAAGGCAAAATAAAAGACACACAAACACAGAGGAACAGGGAACAAACAACACAAAGAAGCACACAGCCAGAGGCAAAATACAAACCAAATGCAGGAGAACAGACAACAGAAGTCCAGCAGAAATAAGCAGAAGTTAAAATAGCAAGGACCCCAGCCAGCAGCGAAGGACAGACTGAAACAGCCTCCGGCTGCAAAGAAAAAGTGCTTGAGAGAGAGGCTCAGAGGAACTGCTTATATAGCACAGGAAGGGGGAGTGGCTGGCTGCTTGTCCACTGAACTACAAGCATAGCCTTCCAATAAGGGAGACACTAGAACTATAATTGATTTTATCTTTGTGTCAATGAACATTACGGTGTTTAAGTGGCAAGTAGGGGTTCCATCATTAGAAGACCATTGTTTCAGTAAATGTATAGTTAAATTAGAACCATACTGCAGACCTACCGATACTCCTTTTTCGATATTTAGATCTTATAAGAAATTCACCAAACTGGCATTTGTAAAAGATCTGCAAAAAGTCAAATGGCATAGGCTGGACTTGGTTCCTGACCTTGAAGATGCCGTGAAATTCTTTTTGAGTGAGTTTCTATTGGTCTGCGACACACATGAGCCTAAATTATAACTAAAAAGAAAACAAACTAGCCTACCTTGGATAAACGGGAAGATTCTAAAACATAGTAGAATACAAAATAGATTGTGGAAGGTGGCAAGGAAAACCAATTAGGACACTGACTGGGATACGTATAAAACATCTAGGAATAAGTGTCAACATTTAATTAAAGAATAAAATGGTAAATATTATAAAAATAAATTTGAAACAGCTACAAATACTAGGGACCTTTTGGAAAACTATCAGACAGTTACAATCACCTGTAGACTTCCAGACTTCCCTCTTCATTGAGAATAAATGGAGAAGTAATAACAGACCCCAAGAAAATGACAGGAAACTTGAATAACTTTTTTTACAAACTTACCACGTTGCCCAAGGATAATCAAAAACCCTTTACAAGTACTCTTGGGTGTAATGTTGAGAGTGTAGTACAAGGATCTGAACACCCTTTATTTAGATTTAGGATTCTGAACCCCAAAGATATACGGAAACATCTAAAAATGCTAAATATAACCAAATCGGTGGGGTGTTGGATGGTCTGGAGGCCAGACTGCTGAGAGAATGAGCAGATGAAGTAGCTTTATCCTTAACAAAGCTTTTTAGCTACTGTCTGTATTGTGGGATATTCCCCGAAATGTGGAAAAATGCAAAAATAATTCCAGTTTTTAAGGGAGGGGACCCACAACTGGCAGATAACTATAGGCCTATAGCCTTGTTATCTATTGTCTCAAAGATATTTGAAAAGAAGTTCATAAACAGGTGTATGCACACCTAAGTATAAACAACCTCCTAGCACCTCAGCAGTCTGGGTTTAGGCTCTTGCACTCTACAAATACAGCCTTGATTAATTTCATGGACGCCATCTCCTGCGCACTGGAGGATAAAAAGTGCATGGGGACGGTGTTCATGGATCGGCATTTGACACTGTGGACTATCCATTAATGTGGCACAAGTTAGAAGTTAAGGGCTTTAGTGATGAGGCAACACAATGGTTTCAGTTGTACCTATATGGGCGCAATCAAGTAGTAAGCACCCATCGAATAACATCAGAGATCAAGGAAGTGAACAGAGGTGTGCCTGAAGGTCCCATAATGGGGCCACTTCTCTTCATCATACTTATTGATGAATTACCCAAGATTCTCGCAGGAAGTAATGTTAAGTTGTATATGCGGATGATACAGTCTTGTTATGTTCTGCCAGAGACTGTGTTTCCACAGAAATAACTTTACAACAGGAATTCTACAAACTTGAGAGATGGTTGGATGACAATAAATTGGTTATGAACATAAAGAAAACAAACACAATGGTATTGAATTCTAAATCAGTAAAGGGGATTAGTGTACTGCCATTGCATATATCTATAAAATATAATAGGGGATCAGAACTTGTCAAAGTTAGCTCTTATAAATATCTAGGCCTATCAGTTGATGCAGAACTAAATTTTGATACTCAGATTAATTTGTCTGCACTAAGGTTTCCCAAAAACTGGAGGCCCTTTGCAGACATAAAGATTGTATGTCACAGGGAACAAAGAAAAAACTAGTAAATTCAGTAATAATGCCATTAATTGATTATGGTAGCATTAGCTATGGATCCACAAGTAAAATTAATTTGCAAAAATTAGATAGAAGTCAATATCAGTTGACAAGATTTGTCCTGGAATTGAGAGGTTTCTACATTACTTACCATCACTGTAACATGCTTCTCTAACTAAAATGGGTATCTTTGGAATTAAGAAGGGATAGAATATTAAGTAATTTTCTATATAAATGTGCCAATGGTTCAGCCTCTGACTATTTATGGTCAAAATGATACATAATGCATCAATTTATCCTTTTTGGGATATCAAAGGGACAGGACTGAAAGCTCCTCAAACCAAAACTAAGTATGGAAGAAAGTGTTTTGATTATATCTCATCAAACAGATGGAATTCGCTTCTGCCTACTTTATGTAATAAGCCGACAAACCTATAATTTAAGACCACTTTCTTGGAATATTACCCTTATTTGTGTACATGTGTGAATTTAATATTATAAGTGTATATTAACCCTGTGTTTATGCTATGTCCTGATATGTGAACTTTTGTTTATGTACTGTTCTTTGTGAACAGGACAGCTGTGAAAAACAAGCTTTTGCCTAGTGCCTAATCCTGGTAAAATATAAAATAAACTTGAAACTATGGCATTTTTCTAAAATCTGTTCAGCTGCTAAAAAGAAATACCATCAGCAGTTAAAATCTCACAAAAACTTCAATATGTCTGGTTTTGAAAAATTTATCCAGATGCAGACACTGTCACACCACTTGCCTCACCACCCATTGATCCTGAGCTGGTGGACTGACAGATTGCTCATTGAGCAACTCCAACATTTCTGCATTATTGATCCAGAACATCATGTTATTGGGCAGGAGTGGACCCCATACTGCCATGGCCACCCCAACTGAGCAGATTTCTAGGAATTTGTAACCCTACCCTACCCACTCCTTGGGTTACCTGACCACTGCCTAAGATATAGGTACCCATCCCTGTGGTCCATGGTATCTGTGTACAACTAGGTCTTTGTTATATACACAGTCATCCTGCCACATTTTTATACTGTTGTATTCTTGTAGGAAGTGTTCCCATATAGTACCTTAAACTGTATTTCTATCACACCTATTCTCTGTAAGCAAGGTAATAAGGTTTCATTTATAGGTAAATAACATGCTGTTTGATAAACCAATCCTACCTACAGCAGATGGCGGAACAGATAAAGCTAGAGCTATTGACCCCAAACACCTAATTTAAGATAGCCTGATATTTTATGGTTTGATCAAATTGTGTGTGTGACCTTATGAAGAGAGTGACACACTCAAAAGCTAGACTTAGAAACAATATTTTTAGTTCAACAAAAGGTGCCACCTGCAATATATTAATTTTTCCCCTGCATCTTTGACTGGATTAACATTCTTTGTAAGTTGATCTCAGAACCCTAACACTATTGGTTGAATGCTTTCCCATTCAGGCCTCTTTAGGCTCCCAACAAACATACATAATTTGCTTGATTTCATCAGATTCCAGCAACAACTTTTAAAGGAGACAAAAGGCTGGCCTTCAGGAAGTATAAGGGAACACAGCGGGATGAAGATAGGGAGGCATACCAAACTGCCCTAAGGAAAGCAGGGAAGGCAGTAAGGCAGGGAAAGTCCCAAACTGAGGAAACACTAGCATGAACAGTAAAAGAAGGTGACAAGACTTTCTATAGATACATTAGTGAAAGGAGAAAGTCCAGAGGGGGTATTGCTATGCTCAAAGGAGAAAAGGGGGCATGTGAGGAGGAGGACCCTGTAAAAGCATCCATCCTAAATAGATACTTTTGCTCAGTATTTACTGAAGAGAAGGTAGGGCAGGGCCACAGCTCAGCACCATGGACACAGGGGGAAGGGAGGTGAGCACTACTCCCTTCACAAAAGAAAGGGTCCTACAAGAGCTCACTAAGCTCAGGGTGGACAAGGCAATGGGACCTGATGGCATATATCCCAGGGTACTTAAGGAGCTAAGGGTGGAACTAGCAGAGCCATTAGCAGAACTGTTTAGTGAGTCTCTGAGCACAGGAGAGGTTCCAGAAGACTGGACTCACTGAACATGGGGATAGGGTTGATAAACTTCCCAGGTCTGTTAGAGTAGGATAACAACCATTCTCTGACCCCAGCCCACAGCAGAAATTCAACTACTAGGTAAAAATGATAATAGAAAGCTAAATTATGGCCTTTTGCACTCTGGAGAGGAAAAAGCCTGGTGGAGGGCCTCTCTGGAGTTCCATGGCTTCCCATGTGATCCCGCTCCACAAGAGTGGTAGCAGGGAGGAGGCAGGGAACTACAGACCAGTCAGCCTTACCTCAGTGGTGGGCAAGATTATGGAGGCACTCCTTAAGGAAAGGATAGTGCAACACCTGGAATCCATTGGGGCACAGGATCCAAGACAGCATGGGTTTACAAAAGGAAGGTCCTGTCAAACTAATCTCATAGATTTCTTTGACTGGATAACCAGAGTGGTGGACCAAGGGGAGGCAGTTGATGTCACCTACCTTGACTTCAGCAAAGCTTTCGACACTGTTCCACATAGAAGATTGATAAATAAGCTGGGTAGGCTCGGGGTGGGTCAGAAGTTGGTCAACTGGGTGGCAAACTGGTTGACAGGCAGAAAACAGAGAGTGGTGGTAAATGGTATACAGTCAGAAGAGATGCAAGTCATAAGTGGGGTACCTCAGGGATCAGTTCTGGGGCCAGTCCTCTTCAATATCTTCATTAGTGACATTGCAGATGGACTAGAGAGTAAGGCTTGTCTGTTTGCAGATGACACCAAGATCTGCAACAGAGTAGATGATCCAGATGGGGTAGGCAGAATGAGACAAGAGCTGGATAAACTAGCAAAATGGTCAGAAGAGTGGCAACTGGGATTTAATGCAAAGAAGTGCAAGATCATGTACATAGGGAAGAGAAATCCTGAAGCCACCTATAGGCTGGGAGGGGAGTTGCTGGCAGTCACAAAGGAAGAAAGAGACTTGGGCATCATCATCATCACCGATGACCTGAAATCATCCAAGCAGACCTCTAAAGCAGTAGGTAAGCTAGGGGATGTTAGGGTGTATTATTAGGGGTACCACAAGTCGTAAGAGGGAGGTAATAATCCCTCTTTACAAGACTCTGGTTAGGCCCCATCTGGAGTACTGCGTGCAGTACTGGAGGTCACACCTTCACAAGGACATTAACCAAATTGAGGCAGTCCAGAGAAGTGCAACCAAAATGGTGCAGGGACTGCATCAGAAGATGTATGAGGACAGATTAATGGAGCTCAATATGTATACCATTGAGCAAAGGAGGGAGAGAGGTGATATGATTGAAACATTCAAACACCTTAAGGGCATTAACAAGGTGAAAGAGTCTAACATGTTTAAATATAAGAAAAATAGCAGGACAAGAGGACACAGCATGAGATTAGAGGGAGGCTGATTAAGGAGGAATGTGAGGAAAGTCTTTTTCACAGAAAGAGTGGTGGATGCATGGAACAGCCTACCTCAGGAAGTGGTGGCTATGAATACAATGCAGGGCTTCAAACAGGCATGGGATAGGCATAAGGGAGCAATACAGATGAGTATGAATAGATAGGCCACTGACAGAGCAAAGGCCGATGGCACATTTATAAAGTAGAAAAAGAAATGGGCAGACTGGATGGGCCTTGCAGTCCTTAGCTGCCATTAACCTCTATGTTTCTACGTTTCTATGTTTCTATATTGATTTCATCAGATTCCAGCAACAACTTTTAAAGGAGAACTACTGTAGACTCAAAATTTACAAAGACAGATGTTATGCAGAGAGCTTTTGTTTGTGGGTATAGTCTTAGTGACTACTATCTTTTGTTTACTGTTAGAAGTTTTTTTCTAAATATGCCTACCAGTGTTATGGCTCCTGGGGTTCTCCATGTTTGAACTTTTGATTGCTTTTCTTTTTCCTACAATGACTCCAGTCCCATATGTGATCAAAGAGCCAGCATGGGCTGATTTAGTCTAGTTTACAGCAGTAGAGTTATGAATTTAAGTGTTTCTCCTTATCCAGTGAGCACAAATAAAGACTACATTTACAGTCTGACAAACACTTGAGGGATAACTGAGTGGGTTATTCTGTAAGAAAACAGCTAGAGTCTTTACTAATTATAGAATTGATGACATTGAGTGATTTGTGTACTTTTTTATGTCTGTCTGTAGTTTGATGAAATTAAAAGCTTAAAAAAATTACTCATACTGGCTAGCCTTTGACACATACAGTACCTAGAAAACAAAATGATTGGATTAGACAGAGGTATTTAGTTGAAGCCAGAACAGCAGCCCCCTAATATTAAATAGTTGCTACAGCTGCTATCACTCACTGAATCAATGGTCACAGATGCATCACTGTTACATGGGACGGGAGTCATTATAAGAATGAGAAAAGCAATAAAAATTTCAAACATGGGAATCCCCAGGGTCCATAAGACTAGTAGGCAAATTTAAAAAACTCCTAACAGCAAACAAAAGAAAGTACACACTAGGACTACACCCACATATCAAAACACTCTGCACAACACATGGTTTTGCAAATTTTGACTATAGTTCCCCTTTACGTGAAGTAGATAACCTCATATTATCTATATGGCAGGTTGGAAGGAGCTCTGGTCATTATGTGCTGACAGTGTCTATGTTTCTACGTTTCTATGAATTATATTCTTAAATCTCCTGAACACCTGCAATTTCTTCTGTGTCAGAACCCAGTAGTCCCTGGCTCAGATCACGGGGTTATGTCTTCATACATTTGAGCAGATACAGATCAGTTTGGGACTGCATAGAGGGTGAAAGGTCACATATAGGTGGATAAACAGTTTAACTCACAATATGGCCCAGTCACATCCTCATGAAGGCTAATTTTCTTTCTCACTAGTCCATCTTCCAAAACACAGGTGCAGATTATAATCCAAGGGTTTGTCAGTCTCAGCACATGAACACCTCTATTGCTTCCTAAAAGAGAACCATTCTCACCCATCCCTCAACTTTCAAGAATGACTGTAACAGTAGTCACAGTTCGTCCTTTAACTATGGCCACTAATAATATTATGTACAGAGACTAGCATTTGTACAGATCACTTCCCCATATTTGAAATTGCTAATACTATTTTTGCCAACAAATATTGGTACATGCAGTTGTCCCAGTGGCATAGAGGGCTAAGGCATTGAATGCCTTACTTCTGCCGTGCTGGCAACCCACATTTGGGACTGAGTGCAGGTTGTTGGGGGCCAGTGGAGTGGGAGAGGCTCGAACGTCCCAGGGAATGCTCTCCTCTCCCAGGGTGGTAGCCAAGCCATCTTGGCCAGGTGGTCCAGCGGTAGTGCAGGTGTGAGTAAATCGAATGGGTGAGACTGTAGAAGAATATGACGTGTGTGACTCCACATGTATGTCCTGACACCACAGCAGGGGAGGGACTAGAAAAGTGGAAAACTAAGGACACTAGCCATAAGAAGCCCTTCCCATGTCTCTGCAACCATCTCTACCACTCCCATCCTAGGGAGAATCTGGATATGTGCGCTCTCAAGGGAGGACAGCCCTTCCCCTCTAGCCCCACTGTGGGGGGAAAGTCCACAGGGAAACTGAGCTCCTGGCTTGGAAGGAGGTAGAGGTGGTCACTGAACATGGGGATAGGGTTGATAAACTTCCCAGGTCTGTCAGAGTAGGATAACAACCATTCTCTGACCCCAGCCCACAACAGAAATTCAACTACTAGGTAAAAACTATAATAGAAAACTAAATTATGGCCTTTTGCACTCTGGAGAGGAAAAAGCCTGGCGGAGGGCCTTTCTGGAGTTTCATGGCTTCAGCCACCATCCTTATTGGCATGGGTGGCATACTGTCACTGCAGTGACTCCCAGATGGTGAAGACCATCACAGCAACAGGATGTGGCCAAAATCCACATGTTGCTATGATGGTCTTTGCATGACCAGGGGATTGCCTCACAGGATGTTTCACCCACCTCTGGCCCAACTCCAACTCGGAGTTAGAATCCTAGAGACTGAGGAGTGTGGGGGCACAGCTCCCCACATGGGGGGTTCGGAGGAGCAGCCCCATATGGAAACACAGAGGCATCCCCAACACCACATTGCTGACACTCAACAATGCGGCTGTTGCTGTTGGGGATGTCTCTGTAACCGCTGTCGCTGTGGTAATGTAAAACCAGCATGGGTATTATTATTATTATTATGGTTGACTTTTCCAATTTGGAATTCCAATACAGGGGAAACATTTGGCAGGATAACTCTCACTCTACCCTTCCAACAGGATAATTTTGGGGGAGTGCCATGAGTTGATCATGCAGCTAAAAGTCCCCACAAAGGAGACCCACCCTAAAACTTGAACAGAGTAGTGACTAAAGGCTGGTACCCAGCCTGAAGGCTGTGAGGAGGCCTAACATTGACTGAACACTGAAGAAAGAGGATGCAGATTGAGACTAGGTGGACCTTAAGCAAACACTGGGAGAATAGCTTTTGAGGTGCTACCAATGTGGTCAAAAAATTAAACTCATGTGAGTTTACAGCACAACCTACAGCAGCTGAAGCCTTAACTATTAAACTTTGAGGTGCCACCAACCAGGGGTCTGCATATCTGAAGTTTTCCCCTCAGCATTAGAAGTTCTCACCACCTGGTGAGAATGCTGGGAGGTGATGCAGGAGACAAGCAGCCTGAGAAGGACCCTTAAAAAGGAAACTCAGCACTCGTTCCACAAAAGCACAAACTCTGCTGGATGCAAATATCCAATATTTAATGTGGTAAAGTAGCCCAGGATAGCTCCCTACATCCCCAGCACTTCAGCTCAACACAAGGCCTTTCTCAGGGGGTGGGTCTGAGGAACAAATGACAATGCCCAATTTAAGGTAAAAAATTAGAGACAAACTCACCCAATGTGAAAATTATTAGTATAACTAAATTACTACAAAAACTTACTAGTTCATCAAAAAAGAGTTTAACATGGCTGTGCTTAACTTGTTTTAATACTATTTATCAGACATTTAATCAATATTTTTATTTTTAATCAGACCCTTATAATATCAGTCTGGTTAGCACAAGCTGGGTATATGGCACCATGAAAGTTATACAAAGACGGAGAGAGGGAGAAAAAGAAGGAGGAAAAATTAAAACTACGAAATGGAGCTTCTGAATGAGTCTGGCAGAAGTTGATTTCTGTAGCCCAGAAAGGAGCTGTGATTGGTTGCTCTTGCTCATCAAACCTGAGACTCTGCCTTTTCATTATTCAAAAAACAAGGACACAGAAGAGTTAAAAGGGTCCCTAAGAATGCTAACAAAAAGTGATATGAAGCGAAATTGATTGCTAAAAGAATACTAACCATGTACCTAACTGTAATTATTGGTATTCATTATTGTTCTTAAATTCCGTCAAAAACAAGGAGTGACAGACGGTCATGGAGGGGCAGAGCAAACTTCATGTTTAAAAAGAACAGTTGGAAGGTAGAGTATATTTCTACTGCACTGGTTCTGTTTCCTGCCTGACACTGAAGCACTGAATCCCCCTAATTCAGTGATCTGGTTTGAGCTTGTTGAGCCTTCAACTCCATGTCAGTGTTTTCAGGGACCATGTATAATTTACTGTCAGCACAGAGTGACAGATAACAAATCAGATTAATGGATGCGTTCATCTGAAATGGATCCCAGCAATCTGGCAGGTGCAGTCCAGCAAAGGGAACTGTGGCAGCTTTACTTCCATCAGTAGAAACTCCCAGTTGTGAATATTAGTAGTGTTAGAAGGGCATATAGGGCATGCATGCAATTACATAAATCTGGTCATCTACACAGCCCGGCCAAGACAACAGCAACACAGCATTATGCGATAACAAGTGAAATGTTAGTATCATATCTATAGCAATAGTGCATTAGGTATAGGACTCGCTGAAATGAGCCGGAGAGAGGTTAAATGAAATGAATGCAACATAAGTAGTTATAATAAATAATGTTTTTATTGAGTCCTCAAGTCTATTGACCCTGTCCATTTGCCACTGTGAAAATAGGCTCTAATTTCACTATTTTTCTACAATAATATACTATACAGTCCAAAAGGACCACAAATATCCCATTGCTTTCCTAACTCATTTTGCAGAAGAGCACCTTCAGGTATATCACATGGCAATTACAGAATCAGAGTGGTTCAATAAAATACAGAAGTAATGAAAACTGCTTTTCATGGGATTTTACATGCATGCCATATGACCACACAGTGTAAAGCAGTTCATTTCATTGATGTGCTGCCTTATGCTGTTGTAAAGTGTAGTAATAACTGGAAAGGTCTGATCAATTTAGACAAACAAGAGGTTTAAACATAGACCGCCTACAGTGCAATAATGTTTCATTTGTAACCTGCTGCTTTTGAGACATGTCCCTACAGACAAGAGGATGCCAGTAAATATAAAAAAAAAACTTGCACCTGCTTTAGTTTATGCTGGGCACTTCACCATGGACTGGGTATTGTTTCACAGTCACCTGTACATCCATTTGGATAGAGTTCAAAACACAGTGCTTAGATGTATAGTGCTTGGATGTAAGAAACTGGAAGAGCACCAGCCATCTTCAGACTATATGAGATACTGTAACTACTCATAGCTAACCCAGGAACAGGGTGACGGCAGCTAGCCACAGGGAAACCTATAGCCAGTCAAGTCCCTGATTTGTTTCTCGCAGGACAGATGATTTGGGCATTCATTTTGGTACAGTACATTTACACACCAAAATTTGACTTGTACGAAAGTTACACTTCTGCCCAAGTGACAACTCTAGTCAGCCTGAAGGCATTTGCATTCCAGTTATTAGAGAACAGAACAGTGAACCAGAAAATCTCAGGTTCCAAGCAACTGTATGACTTTGAGCATTTTGTATGATCACTTTAATCTTCACGTCCCAAGGCTACATTTTTATGAAACCTGACATCTGAACTGTGACCCCCTACTTAAGTAAATACAACACAGAGGGCATTATACACAGTTGCAAGGGTCTATTGCTAAGTGGTTGCAGAAACCCCTTTGTATGAGCCCTTGATTTGAGTCCCATTGTGCCGTGCACAAACGGGGCCACAACCCTTCCTTGTGTGGTTGCAAAAACTATAAGGAGGAAAAGGGCAGGGATCACCATGAAAATGGGCACAGGGTCAGTCACAAAGTATGCTGATCCTTACAGTAGCAGTCAGAGAGTTGTGCAGTGCTCTTTAACAGTAGAACTACTACAAACAGGTGGTAGGGGTGTCACAAAGCTGGAACTGCCTCCAGTACAGTTTGTGAGGAATTAATATCATCATGGAACTGCAGACAGAGCACTGGATGGATTGGAGCTAGTGGAAGAGAAATCTACTAGACACCAAGAACTTCTGTATTAATGGGAGTTGAACGAGAGGGCCACATGACCACCAGGAGACGACAAGTCAGAAATCCAGAGATTGCCTGCACCAGTAGTGAGCCGAAAGATGGGGGTCAAGTGGGAGGGGGAATGTAACAGCAGTAGCACCAGCCACCTGGATCTTTGGCCATGCATAGTGCCATTAAACTGAAGCTTTGCCATGGTCAAACCATCTTGGCTATCACATGCCACCATGTTAGCAGGTGCAAATCTATTTGTTTCCAACAAAAGCTGTCTAAGTGATTTTGCTTTGTGACTCAAGGAAAGTCCTCCCCCCTTCCCCACAAAGTAAGCCTGTCATCTGAGTATGGTAATTTCTGGAGGAAGTGTGACAGCGAGCCTCATTACATGCTAAATCTGTACCACCACCACATGCAACTGAGAATCAGACCCAGGGTCTCAAAACTGGAAATCCCATCAGTCAAAAATGCAAAACAGACCAGAGGCAATATAGCACAGTGGGTTAAGACTCTGAGCTGTGGATCTGGAGACCTGGGTTTGCATCCCACAACCTCCTAGGTGCATACTGTGTGATCCTGAGCAAGTCACTTAACTTCCTCGTGCTCCCAGGTCGCATCTGGAAACAAGCTTTGGCTCAGTGTGCTACTCCTGATTAAACAATGTTCCCTTACCCAAGAACACCTAATTAGCGATGGGGCTATGTGAAATTGTTAACCCAGTGGTGGAAATAGAGGAGGAACATAAGAGAACTCAATTCCAGGGATGAAATTAAAAGCCTAACTCACTTCCTGAAGAGAAATGGGGAAGAACTGCTGCTATGTTAAATTTAGCCGCCCCCCAAAAAAAAAGACATAACTTTGATTAAATAAAGTGTTAAAATGCAACACATGATTAGGAAACATGTCCCCAGACCCCTGTCAGGTATGTTTGATCCTATATCAAAGTTGGAGGGTTCCCCCAGTGATTTTTTTCCATGTCTATCACTGGTGTAACCTGCAGAAGACAGCCTGAAATCTTTTTTTTTTTAATTATTTATTTGAAAACGTATTACCAGAAAAGGCATAGTAAGCCAAAAAATAGCTAATTTCCAGATGCATTCTGAGGAATAGGGGAGATGGGATACAATATGCATTGCAAGATACAAAGTACAATGAACTGAGAATAAAACAAAATCATACAAGATATAAAATTGAAAACATGAAGAGGATGCAAATTCAAAAATGATAATTGAGCCTGTCCTGGTGGCACTGAGGGTTGAGGCGCTGGACGCCACACCTTGCGCCACTCCAGCGACCCGGGTTTGGGAACAGACTCGGCCCACTGGGGATCAGCAGGGGAGAGGGAGGATTGAGCATCCAATGAATGCTCTCCTCTTTCTGGGGTGGGTTATGAGGCTTGCATCACCCTGTAGCGGTGACTGGCGGAAACTAGCTGCACTACAGTGGCATGCCAAATGGGGGAGAGCATGGTGGGCATCAGCTGGCTCTCCATGAGGGAGAAAAAAATAAGTGGAAAATGCAGAGGGTGATCTTCACGGCTGATGGCTGTGCCTTGCACCCCCGGAGAGACCTGAGAGGGGCTCGTACCCAGTGGGTGCAAGAGCGATAATGGCCGGCCCACTGGGGGAGCAGGTTCTTGTGGCCCGCACACAAGAGTGGGTCCAGGGGTGCAGGACTGGTGGCCGGAGATCACGGGGCCACTCTGCCAAGGAGGAAAAATAGAAGTATGATAAAAAAAAAATAATAATTGTACATAAAACCAAGTTGCAAAAAATAAAAATAAAACACATTGATGCATATAAAAATAATCATGTAAATATATATATATATATACATACACACACACACACATATATATATATATATACACACACACACAAATGCACGTACGCACATACACATGCACACCCATACTCATACCTACACACACATAAATACAACATAATAATCAAAATTTAGGGAAACAATTTAGGTAGAGTAGATATCTAAGGGGAAGGAGTTCCACAAATTAGTGAAATGATGGGATAGAAGTGGGAAGGTAAGAATACAGTCTGCTGTATGCACAATAGGTTATTTACTTGCCAGAAGGGGAAGGGTGTTAGAGTAGGTATGAAAAACAGGGCAAAAGTGAGAGAAAAAGAGCTAACATGTTGAAGGGGGTTGGGGTCAGAAGCAGTTGCAGGAAGGGGAAATAAAGTTATGGAGAAGCCAAGTCAATGAACTAGTGGATGGGGTGGAGTAGATATCTAAGGGGAGGGAGTTCCAAAGATTAGGGAAATGGTAGGAGAAGGCAGCCTGACCTGAAGTGGTGGTTCAGACAGGGAGAGCTAAGGTTCTGAAAGGGGAGTTGCAGAGGGAGTAAGTGGGTTAAGAAGGGGTGGAAACAAGTGTGTTTAGGTAGGATGGAAGGCATTGAAACCAGAACTTCCCAACTAGTGAAGCACAATGAGCAAGGCATCTGGACCCAAGAGGAGGGAATGAGAGGGCAGTGTAGAGGTTGCATTGGTGTGTATGTGGCAGAGAGTTTAGGGCATGGCAGCAGAAGAAATTAAAAAGGGTGTCCAGTCTGACGAGTGTGGACTTAGGGGCGACATTGTAAACTATGTTTCCAAAGTTGAATATCGGGAAGATCATCTTCTGAACTATTTCCCTGATGGGCCTGAGGGGGTGCAGCCACACTGTCTATACAGACCAACTACAGTAGTTTGGGATGAAGCTTTTTATGTAAAGCATCCACATGGACAGAGAAGTCAAGGTTCCTGTTGAGCCAGAGCTCGAGGTATTTAAAGGAGGAGAATCCTCTAATACAGACCCATAGAGGGTCAGAAGTTAATAACATTTCTTTTTAATACAAAAATGCCAATGTTATACAAGTTTCCTTGAGCTCTTAAGGGAATCTAGAGGAATTCATTCAGGTGAACAGTATATATCAGCTTTGGGATTAATGGTAACGTTTATAAGCGACATGTACACCAGAAATCAAATGTCTGCATAGTAAATCACACAAATGGCTTTGCAAGAAGTTGAACAGCACTTAGAGGCCCAACATTATACAATGTCTATCAGACTTTTTAAATGTGCTTTTTACTTACCTAGCAGGGTTCTCAACATCCTGAAGGGGAAAATCAGGAAATGGCAACCCCTTCTCCTCATATTCAGTTCGTGCCTCTCCCCCCTCGCTTCTCCTTCTGCCCTTCTTGGTCACCAGTGTGCACAGCCTAACCCCATCCTTCAACAGCACTTGCGTACTACCTTGAGCCTGCTCCTGGTACACTTACGCACTATAAATGGTTCTATCACATTATTACTGTTTTGTATGTTTATATGTTCTTTTGTATAATTTTGGACAAGTATTGTAATTTACCCAATGTTCCACTACTGTTTATTGTACAATACCTTGTGTTCCAACTGTTGCACAATCTTACAATGTTGTATTGTTTGTACTACCCACATACTATTGTAATTGATCATCCTTCACAACCCTATGTAACCCCTCCCCCCAGGTCGTACCGTGAGACCAGCAACTTGTTGTTCAGTGTGCCCTCCTGGTGAAACATTTCAATAAATAAATAAATAAAATGGAATTGTTTTGCAACAATTTTATTTTATTATAGTTGTAATGTTTGACCAGGAAAGGCACATTAAAGTGTAAACTCATTTCCATTTGCATGTTGGGGAGATGTCTGTTTTGTTGATGGGGAATGATGGCCAGGTTACCAGGGATAATTGGCTTTTTTTTTTGTTTGTTTTTACAATAAGTGCCATGGGTCTTGAACTCCCTCCTGGACAGCCACCAGAGATGGGTGAAAGGCACCTCAGTTTAGTATCTTATCCAAAGGGCAGCACCTTAACAGTACAGCATCCTACTACCCCTGTACTACAGTGCCTGTATTGGGTATGAACTCAAGTTCTTGGTATGGGACTCAAACCCTATCCTTCAGATCTTCCAGCCCCAGAGGTTCATGTGCAGTCTCCTGAGCTACTGGTACTCCTATTCTTATTTAGACAATAAAAAAAATCAAGCATTCCTCAGGAATACAAAACACGGATTTACAGCAGGAATAATAAGATTGTCAATGAGAACGGAGCATATAGTATTGCAGTTTCTCATGAACCAAAGCATCACCCACACCTGCTTGTTTTCCAAGTCTGTATTCTATTAACACATGTCATTCAAAGACATTGACTATTCTATTGGAACAACACATGGGTTTTGTATTGTAAACAAGCATGGTAGAGCTTTGCCTATTTGTTGTGACTTGCTATTTCCAATACATAAAATTTACATTAGATGCTACAGTTTGATCACAGAATATGCAAAAGCTGTTTGGTGTTTTAGCAAGGTGTTATAGAGAAAATTAAAGAAAGTGAGAACAGTATGAAGTGAGCAGGCACACAAAAGATAAATCAATGAAGAAAACCAGTAGGAAGCACACAGAGATTTTGTGGTTATTATTTTACATTCACAGCAAACGAGTAGGTGTTTTTATTGCATTATGGGTATGTCAGATTGTGGCAATTTTTATTAAACTGTGTCATGAATTTAATTTGCACCCTGCAGACTGTGAGTGTGGTGTTCATCGCTTGATCTGGAGCACAGGAAACCTCTCTTTTAAATTTTAATACTTTTGATTAAAGAAAGCCAAGTAGTATATTCACAGTGCTTTAGATTATGGTTCTCTTTATTTTCTAAGATTACTATTAGTCAATTATCCGCAGTAATTCATATTCATACATTATGCAGCTCGGATCACTGCAGCACAAGTGTAGTTCCCTCAGGTAAAATGAGGGAAGATACGGAAGATACAGTATCTGCAGCACTACTAGTAATGTATGTGGGGTCATGTAAGCCAAAGTAATGGAAGCTGATGACTTTCACTGTGAAGCCATGGCTGGAATTATATGCTGTCTTCTGATTAAAAGAGGAACATACATTTTCCCATTAATACTATTTTAAAAAATAACAAAGGGCTCTGTAAAATCCTATTACATACCAGCAACAGATTAAATGTACAAAGTGAGTGTCAGATTATTGTAGCCCATGGTGTACATGAGACTGAGAAAACAAATGCATGCTTAACTCTCATTTCCTGTAGATACATAGATACATAGACAGTGTCGGCAGATAAGGGCCTATGGCCCACCTAGTCTGCCCATTTGAGCTTGTAAGTTCAGTTTGTTTTCCTAGAAGTCTGTTTCCCCTTACCCCTGCCCTCTAGAATTCCTTTATGTCTATCCCATGCATTCTTAAATCCCGTGATTGTTTCAGCCCCCACCACTTCCTCTGGCAGGGTGTTCCACTTGTCCACCACCGTTCTGTGAAGAAATTCTTTCTCATGTTTCCTCTGAATCGTCCTCCCTCCAACTTCATCCCATGCCCTCTAGTCCTGAAACATCTTTTCGCTTAAAATAGTGTTTTCCTGCACCCTGTTCCTCCCTGTAAGATACTTGTATGTCTCTATCATATCCCTCTCCTCCCTCCTCTCCTCCAGGGAGTACATGTTCAGTTCCTTCAACCTGTCTTCATAGGACTTGTGATGCAACCCATGCACCATCTTTGTTGCCCTCCTCTGAACCTTCTCTACCCTGTCTATGTCCTTACGTAGGTATGGTCTCCAGAACTGTACACTGTACTCCAGGTGGGGCCTCACTAGTGTCTTGTATAGCGGAATTATGACCTCCCTTTTCCTGCTGGTGATGCCCCTGCCTATACATCCCAGCATCCTATTTGCTTTACCTGATGCCTTGTCACACTGTTCCCTACCTTGAGGTCATCAGAGATGACAACCCCAAGATCCCTTTCCTGCTTGGTGCATGCTATATCCTCACCCCCCAACTGATATATTGTGCCAGGGTTTTTGTGCCCCATATGCATTATCTTGCACTTCTTTGCATTGAATTTCAACTGCCAAACCCTTGACCATTCTTCAAGTTTCTGCAGGTCCCTTCTCATTCTGTCTACACCCTCTGGTGTGTCTACTCTGTTACAGAGCTTTGTGTCATCAGCGAACAGTGAAATTCTGCCTTCTAGATCCTGTGCAATGTCATGATGAAGATGTTGAATAGGACGGTCCCAGCACTGATCCTGTGGTACCCCACTGGTTACTCTTCCCTCTGTGGAGTGACAGCCATTTACCACCACCCTCTGTTCCTGCCACCCAGCCAGTTACCTACCCACCACACTACTGTCCTGCCCACACCCATATTCCCCAGTTTGTGTAATAGTCTTCTATGTGGCACAGTGTCAAGGCCTTGCTGAAGTCCAGATAGGCCATGTCCACTGCCCTCCCTTGATCCACCTCCCTAGTCACCCAGTCAAAAAATTCAATGAGGTTGGTCTGACATGACCTCTCCCTGGTGAACCATGCTGCCTTGGGTCCTGTAGTCCATTGACAACCAGATGTTCCACCAATCTCTCCTTCAGTAGTGCTTCCATGATCTTTCCCACTACCCAGGTGAGGCTGACTGGTCTGTAGTTCCTGCTTCCTCTTTGTTCCCACTTTTGTATAAGGGACTACATCTGCTTGTCCTCCAGTCTTTGGGTACCTCCCTGTTTCCAGTGATTGGCTGAACAGGATAGCCAGAGGTTCAGCCACCACCTCTCTTAGTTCTTTAAGGACCCTGGGGTGCACCCATCTGGCCCCATTGCTTTATCAGCTCTTATTACTTCCAGTTCCTTCAGGACCCTTTCTCTGTAAAGGGACTTGTGTCCATTTCTGCACCATTCTCACCCTTGTACTCCCTTCAGACCCATTACCCCCCTTCCTTAGTAAAGACTGAGCAGAAATACCTGTTCAATATGTCAGCTTTATTGTTGTCATCCTCACGTGGCTCCCATCCTCCCCTTCAGTCTCCCTATCCTCCCTTTGTCTTTCTTTTTTCACTTATGTACCTGTAAAAGGTTTTGTCCCCTTACCCACTGATTTTGCAATGTGTTCTTCTGTCTGAGCTTTGGCTTCCCTTACTGACTTCCCTGCCTCCCTTTGTTTCTCCTGGTACTTCTCCCTATCCCCTTCTGCCTGTGTCTTTTTGTATTGCCTGAATGCAATCTTTTTGGCTTTCACTTTCTTTGCTACCTCTTTTGAAAATCATAATGGTCTCCTCTTCCTTTTCCGCTTGCTAACCTGCTTAATGCATAATTCTGTTGTTCTTATAATCCCCATTTTAAATACTGCCCACTGTTTCTCAACCCCTGATTCCTGTCCCATTCCCCTTAATGCCTCTTTCAAGTATCTCCCCATTTTCCCAAAGTCTGCCCCCCTAAAATCCAGGATACGTGTTTTGTGTGGTTTGGTTCTGCTTTTCTGTGATTTCAAACCACAATGACTGGTGGTCACTGTTGCCAGGTGCTCCCCACTGTTACCCCCATCACACTGTCCCTGTTTGAGCACAAGGTCCAGTATTGCCTTCTGCTGAGTTGGTTCCATGACCAGTTGCTTGAGGAAGGCACCCTGAAGGGAGTCGAGGATAAATCTGCTCCTAGTTGATGCTGCTGCTGGGATGCTCCAGTCCACGTCTGGTATATTGAAGTCTCCAACCAGTACTACCTCACCCTTGTCTGCCATCCTTTGCATGGCTAGCATCAGCTCCCTATCTGTTTCTTCCTCCTGGGCTGGTGGTCTATAGACCACACCTGTGCAGATGGCTGGCCCCATTTTCCTTTCCAGCTTAACCCACAGTATCTCTCCCCATTTTGTTCCTCCTGGATCTGTGTGGCCCTTATGTCATTTTCACATACAGTGTCACTCCTCCTCCTTCCTGCCTGCTCTGTCTCTTCTGAATATGTTGTAGCCAGGTATGCCATCTCCCAGTCATGGTTATCATTACACCAGGTTTCAGTGATGGACACAATGTCTAGGTCTGACTGTACCATGACAGCCTCCAGATCTTCCTTCTTGTTGCTAAGGCTCCTGGCATTTGCACACATGGCTTTCCATGATTTGACCTCCCTAGACTGCTTCACTGTTCTACTCCAGCCCCTTCCTTGGTTGTCATTTATCCCTGGTTCTCCTTGCTGTTTGCCCTTCTGCTGAATTTTACCCCTTTTCTGCTTATCCACCTTTTGGACACTAATCTCCATCTTTTGCACACTGCTTTGCAGAGATAGCTGTAGGGTCCTGTATCTACACATTTCTATAGCTGGATTGGCTAGAACAGTAAGAGATTATGTGACTTGCTCAGGGACACACAGTGACTATTTGGCCCATCTGAGGTTTGAACCTGGGATCCCCCAGTTCCCATAATCACCAGACCAAACTGCTTTCATTATCCAACATTATGTTAGTGCAAGAAACATAATCACATCATTGCAAACAAATATGAAAATCTACAGAGGTACAAAAATGATTTAGAATAGTGCTTGTAGAAAGATATTTTGCAAACCTTACAGACATAAAGCTGCTCACTAAATGGAGATGTTATAAAAACCATATGCAAACAATCAAACCACAAATGTTTTGGAAACTGGTGGTATTGGAAGTATGAAACATTTCTCAAAATGGTGCAATAAGTATTTCCATGAAAAAGTGCTTTAGAAATATGCACATTAGCAGGAGAGCTGGTGACTGAAAATGTTGTCAGCCCATGTTAATAAATATGACACGGAGAGTCATGGGGATCAGGAAAGCTTCATTAGGAAGTAGTGGCAACACTTTATTTTACCCCTCCCCCCATCTGAAGTCACTTTCTGTACAAGTGATGTAGAAAATGGATGCCTGCAGCTGTAAATGGAGGGGAAATTATATGTGCCATGTTTCTAGCCCAAAAAGACTTGCATGCTTAGATAATAGCTTATTTGGAATAGAGTTCCCTTGGCAACAGTGCTGTCATCATTCTTTGTACATGAGTGGTCCCCTTTAAAGAATAAAGGCTTGGGCCTACTGATGACTTGCTAATAATTTTTATATTCTTATTTGTTTTTTTACATGCCATTTTTACTATTTTATTATTATTTTGCCAACTATTAGTAAAAATGGAAACCTTAAATTATAAAGCCAGAAAACCTTTACTGCCAAGGCTGACAATGTATTTCAATGGGAAATTGCAAATCTGTTTGTATATTTTTATAAAAAACTAAAGCTTTGTTCCACTAAAATAGTATATATTTAATCAATTTTCTTTCTGTCCATATTACATTTGGGAAGAAGAAAACAAAAGCAAATTGGGTTTAAAAAAATAGTAAAAGCCTAAAGATGGAGCAAAATATTATAATTATATAAATGAGACAACTTGTTGCTAACTAATAATGTAGAACTAAATATAGTTTATTTTTTATTTATTTATTGCTTTCATATATTGGTCTCCTAACCAATTGGGATTTTCATACATCACATTACAATGATTATATTGAATTATTTTTTGTAGTAGTTTAAATACCAACAGTAAAAACCTACATGTTTCACTGCACTAAACAAATATTTCATTTTGAAAGTAGAAAATAATTACTAATACATTAAAGCAGCAATGCAATAAAAAAAAGTTTCCCAAAAAGCTAGTTTTAACTACAATAAATAAAAATATCAGAATACTTGTCAAATCTACTTTTCTAGTGAAACATGTAGGTTTTTACCTTTGCTATTTAAACTACTACAAAAAAGAATTCAATATAATCCTTGTATTGTGATGTACAAAAGTCCCAGTTGGTTAGGAGGCAGTACAGAGCAGTGGTCTAAGGCTCTGCGCTGCAAATCTGGTGACATCCAGCAGTCCAGACCTGGGTTTGAATCCCACAGCATCCACTTGCATACTGTGTGAACCTGAGCAAGTCACTTAACTTCCTTGTGCTCCCAGAATGCACCTGGAAACAAGCTCCAGCTTACTGTGCCTTTCCTGGTTAAACAATTTCCCCTTCCTTTCCCTAGGTACCTGTTATGCTGTGTAGCATAAGTGTTTTTTTCTCAATCATAACCCTTGCCTGATTTACAATGGCATTTCTAAGCCATCTTTTACCTGAGGAAGGAAAAACTAAATTAAAACATATTTAAAATACTTAAATTTTGGTGGAACTAGAAATTTTTTCCACCAAATAAAACTGGAAGGTGCCTGGAATCTTTCATAGTGAAAAAAAGACAGGGTCAAGATTTTGCTCATTTTTCATTGCACTGCTACTTTAAAATATAATAACAAAAATAGCCAATTGTCTTGTTTAGTCAATCAATCAATCAGTCAATCAATCAATCAGTCTTTATTTATCCAGGCGAAACACCATTGAGACAACTCATTTACAAGGTGGACCTGGTCAGGTACAAACAATTACAGTACAATACGAAAAAAAGCATGTGCTCAAGGCAATCAGTTACAGAGTGAATGGAAACAGTTATTCATATACTAATAGGTTATACATTTAAAGGTCAATTCCATAGAACTGGGATCTGTAAGAGGGTAACCATTTAAAAGAGAGAATAGTTTGCACTTTTTTTCTTATACAAATAGTGCAACATCAGTTGGGCATAATTTATGCTGAAGAAAAGATGAAGGGGAGAGGAAAAGATAAATAAGCAAAAGCAGCCAGAGTCAATAAGATGCAAGGGTAAAGTGTTGTTAGCGAAAACAGTTGCACGTTTCTTTGAAAGACTGCCCAAGGAGTTTTTTTAAAGAGGGTCAACTTAGCCAGAAGCTCAGTTTTCAACATTTTTTGCACATTGTTCCAGAGCACAAGGAGAGAGTGATTTATAGCCACTCTACCAAATTGCGTTCTGACCTTGGGAATAAGGAAGGAGGTATACAAAAGGCTTCTTATGGAGTAGTTCCCTGCAGGTCAGGCAGGGATGCAATAGGAGATGTACTGCAGAAGCATATTTGATAAGGCTCTGAAGGTCCAGAGAACTACATTTCTCTGACGTCTGAGGCTGAGAGAGCTCCATCCTAACATAGTGTAAAGGGTGCAGTGGTGGGTGGAGTATGGTGCACCAGTTATAAACCTGATAGCCTTATGGTAAAGAATATCAAGTTTCACAAGGCCGAACTTAGGGATTGCCCATATAGCATGTCACCATAATCTAAAAGTGGCAGGAAGGTGGTTGCCTCCTGTGAAAGTAGATGCTTGATCTGGTAGAATATGCCAAGTCTCTGTTTTAACTTTTTTTATAGTTCCTCAACATGTTCTGTGAAGGATAGCCTGTCATCAACCCAAACCCCCAGGTATTTGAATTTTGATATGATTTCCAAAGGCTCACCTAGCAGCGATAGTAATTGGGAGGTGGAGCCTGTGGCGCTATGCTTGGTGCAATAGGTGAGGGAGTGAAAATCATTGCTTTATTTTTTTTTTTTTTTGCATTTAATAGAAGTTTTAAATGCAACAGGTTTTTCTGTAAGAGGTTGAAGTCTTTCTGGAGGTCTTTATAAGCTAGTTCCATGGTAGATCTATTTATGTACAAGACTGTATCATCAGCAAATAGGAGGATGCTTGATGACTTGATACCAGTGTTTAAACTATTAATATAGATAGAAAACAATAGTGGGCCCAGGATGGAACCTAGAGGTACACCCCTTTGGAGGGTTTTCATTGTGGATAGTTTGCCCTCTGCTTTGACTTGTTGGCACCGCTCAGTAAGATAATTGGTGAACCGTTTTAATGCCAGATGATCTGCACCATTGATGCGTAGGGTGTCAAGGAGCAGTTCATGGTCCACTGTGTCAAAGGCTTTACTTAAATCTAGGAACAATGAGTAAACATAGTATTTAGAATCCAATGCTGTCTGTCAGTCATTAGAGACCTTAGTAAGTGCCGAGATAGTGCTATGGTGGGATCTAAACCCAGATATGTCCAGATTTAGTAGGTTATACTTCTCTAGATGCTATCTGAGTTGTACCTTTTCCAGAAGTTTTGACAATACAGGAAGTAAGGAGATTGGTCGGTAGTTATTTAGATCACTGGTGTCTCCAGATTTGAATAGGGGGATAACATAAGCTGTTTTCCATAGGGCAGGGAGTGAGCCTTGCATAAGGGACATATTAAACAGATGGGTGATTGGGTGTGCCAGAACATGATATCCTAACTTTAGATAGTAAGGTTCAATCAGGTCTGCCCCGCACTTTTCTTAATATCTAAGGTCAATAGGAGGTCCTCAACATGCTTCACTGTGTCAGGATAGGAGGAGAATGTTGCAGCAAGGTTTGGTGAGCTTGATCTGAGCCATTCAGGTTTCTGATCACATGACTGAGCCCGGAGGTTACTGTCCAGCGAAGAGTCAAAAGCAAAACCTGCAGTGGCAAAGTGATTATTTAAGAGCTCTAAAATCATTTGTTTGTTGGTAGTAGTACTGCCAGATGTAGAGATTTTATGAGGGAGAAAATTGGATGGAGAGTAACCTTCCAAATCCTTTAATGCGTTCCAAAATTTGTTCGCATTTTTTGAGGAGGATTCGATTTCTGACTGGAAATATTTTGCTTTTTCGGTTATAGTCAGCTTGGTACACTAGTTCCTAGCTGCTCTAAAGGATGCCCAATCAGCTGCAAGGTTTGTTTTTCTTTCCTTTTTCCATAGTGCATCCCTATGCAGCAAGGCAGTTAAGCCACCTGTAAACCATGGGCAATTTTTCTTCTTTGTTCTAATTTTTAGCAGAGGGGCATGCCTATCTATGGTCCTGAGCAGAATGCTTTCAAAGGCCTCATAGGCAGCATCCACAGTTGGTGCCAAGTAGAAATCCTGCCAATTAGCATGATGGAGATCAATACATAAAGCAATTGCATCAAAATTCCTCTGGCATCTCTTGTAGATATACCTGGAAGATGATATTGCTTTTGGCACGGTCCTCACACATGCGATAGCACAGTGATCACTGATGTCATTAAAAAATGCACTCGAATGAGTAAACAGTTGTGGTTTATTAACTAAGATTAGATCCATTAATGATCCATTATCAGGGTTTTTAATGTTGGGCTGGGTCACTTCAGTTATGAGCTGAGAAAACCCATGCGTAACACAAAGCTCTTTTAATGGCTTCAATGCTGCAGACAGCCAATCCATATTGAAGACACCCGCAATGATAACCTCAGAGGGTACGGTATTTAGTATATCACTTAGATGTTTCAGTATTTTTAACCCTGCAGTGGGAGGTCTGTAGCATCCAATTATGATGAGAAGGACTGATTGGGCAAGCTGTACCTTTATAGTAAGACATTCAAATTCCTTGATCATTGTGGTCGAGTCTAATACCGAGTGTATATATACCTGTCCCGAATGTAGATAGTTACACCCCCCCCCTCATCAGTCTGTCTGCTGTAATTGCATTGTATGAGGGGATATTGATTTCATGGTCCTACATAGCAGGCTTCGACCATGTTTCCGATACCACTAGCACATCAGGGCAGGTGTGGTTGATCCAAGTTTGGATAGCATTAAGTTTCCTGATCAAACTGTAGGCGATGATGTGAATAAGACTCAGTCCTTTCAATTGACTGAGCAGAGAAGGAGTTGTAATAGTGAGAGGGGTCCAGGGTTGAGTTCAAAGTTACCTGCACAGATAAGTAGTAAAATGAGAATTTTTCTGAGAGCGTCCAGGAGCATCTTAGGAAAATGAGTTTTTCTTCTTTTGAGGTGAGTAGGTTTAATGGTTGGGGATGACTGTGCTCAACTAGCCAGAGGTCCCAAGCTAGCATATAGGAGAGTTCTAACTGATAGGGTGAATATGTGTTCATGAGTAAGTAATGTTGCGAAGTGCTTATTGTAACTTGTATAAGGTGATCCAGTGCAACCTGACATGCAAAACTGGGTGACTTTCACAAGGGAAGGTTTTTGGGACATCTCAAGATATAATGGGCAAGGTTGACATTGCCTGGATGCCTCATCATAGGTGGCAGTAAAGTTGTCCATGTGCTGGTCGAGGGAATATTTGATTGATAGCACTAGGCACATGAGTATGGGAAGTAAGGTCTACATTTTATGTTGAAGGCTAATTAGTAGCAAAGGTAGTGCAAGTGTGAGCAATAAACTCAACAGCTTTCTTTGCCAGGCTAACAGATATGTGTGTGGGACTATGTCTCTTTAATGAAGAGAACACCCTGATGATTGTGTTTTTTTTTTGTTTTTTTTTTTCTTTTTTACTAATAGCCAATGAGGGATTAACACACAGTAGGATGGGGGGGGGGGCACATGCTCTTTAAAGAGGGTATGTACCCAAAGGCATTAAATTCAGAATTAGAAGTAGTAGATCCCAAGTAACCATCATGAAAAGATTTCTAAATTACATAATTTAAAACTTACAAGCCTTTTTATAACCCCGATTTTACTGCCTTTTAAAAACTGGGTTCAGTGAAAATCTACTAAGAAAGTCAGCTATGAAACTTTAGCCTAGTCATAGCTGCCAGCAATGGTACAGTATTTGAGTTATGCCTCCTAAGTTTTATAAAATTGTAGCTGCGATACACATTTGAAAAACAATATAAAGCTGATTTTTAACTAGGTGCATGCATTCTTGAAAAATGCTAATGCATGATATTGCACAATGTGGCTGGGGAGGCAGTTTATAAATGCAGTGGGGGACATGGTATTTGAATGCCAATGTGTGCACAATTTCACAGTGTAGCAGACACAAAATTTAGGAATGCAGTAGGGGCATGCAAGTTTGGAACATGGCAGTACATACAAGTTTTGAATGCTGCTGGTACGCATAATTTTAAAATGTGGGCAGGATGCATACATTTGGAACAAAGTGGGGATGCAGTTTCAGAACACTGCAGGGATACACATGTAACCCCCCTCCATGGGGCATACCTTTAAGATTCCCTGGGCCAGATTTTCAAAGAACCATTGAGTGTTGCAAGATGTGCCCAACAGCCAACTTGCAGCAAAGCCTGGTACACCGCTGACACTGTGCTGGATTTGGATACAACACTGGTCCCAGTGGCAAGGTCCCCAGTGTTGCCTCAAGGGGTATCAATGTCAGGTGTCCTTTCTTCTACCCACTGCTGGTCATGTGTTGTCTGGTATGTTGGTGGCAATGGCATGTACACACCTGCCATGCCCTCCACTGGTCCTGCTGGGGCCGGATGACCCACAAGCCACACTACAACACACTGTACCCTCCCCAGCCCTGACAGAGCAGTAACAGTATAATACTGCTGTGTACTGCACATGCATGCCTCCGGCAGCATTCTGTGTCATGTCCCAGGACAGGCGACAGCAGAACAATGCTACCATGGTTGTAGTCATGCAGCAGCAAGCGATGTGAGGTCTTGTACTCTGTTCTGCCTGCCTGCCATGGGGCGGTAGTGTCAGAACACATGGCCATTAGACCAGCTTTCACTGGTCTAAGCACTGGCGGGACCTGCAGGTGTTGGGAATCCTGCAACAGGGGTTGGTACATCTGATTTGTGGCGCAGGCCCCTGGTCTGCTATGGTGCAGCCTGCAGTTCACTGCAAGCACAGTGCAAGTCTGTCTGGTGCATGATCACCCACTTCTGCTGCAGGCATCATACAAAAATCAGACATGGTGCAAGTTCCAACACAACATTCCCCTTGCATCATTTCTGTTTGGCACAGGAACTATGCTTCATTCTCTGGCTTTTGAAAATCCAGCTGCCTGTGTTCAAACCTCATATACTACCAGCCACCAATTGAGCTGACAAATCAGCTCTCCTGACTGAACTGGGAATCTCCCAGTTGCTATCACGACTGAACTGGACATGCAAGAACACCTGCACAGGACTGGTTTGGGGACCAACGTATTTCTTAACTGCAGAGTTTTGTGTAAACACTTTTGAAACTCTGCCTTTAGACTTTAAAATAGGCAGCTATTTTCATCACCTCTGACCTGAACTGGCATGGTGTGAGGTCAGAGGCTGATGGGTTAGCCAATCAGGCTCCTAAGCCTATAGATAGAGCCCCAGGGACACATGGACTTGTAGTAGACTTCATTAATTCAGGCACCTTAGCAGATCAAACATCGAGTGACAGACCTCCATACCTGCTGGAACTTGAGTGACAGCTCTGATAGACAGTCAGGAGCTACAATTCCCCAGGGAACAGCAGGGGCTGTGCCAGAGCTCATTCAGTCTGTCTGTGTCTGTTACTGTGGAGACAGACAGCTGGGTAACTGCTGTGCTGCTAAAAGAAAGACCACACATTTGCCAGAGGAAAGTGAGTAAAAGACAGAATCAGCACTCCTGCTGTCAAAAAATATAGATAATTGCATACTAACTCATTGGAAATTGACACTGGAGGAACCTGCAATGAATTGAGAGGCTTTGATGTGCTGCAGCTGGAAGTGTAACTTTCACTGCAGCACTGCCAGTGCCACTGCTCAGTGCTGGTCCTCACAACACACTAAGGAATGGACACCAGGACATTATGTGCTGGTGAGGCCAAGTTTGAGTTTCACAAGCTGAGCTTTATTCTGTGTGTGAAAGGAAAATTATTGGCTGAAAGTGGAGGTCAGGAGAGGCATGAATGAAGCCAGAGAACCAATCACTTGCCAGTAGAGAGTAAGGGCCAAGAGAGACAGAGAGAAGTGAATTCAGTAAAAGAGGAACTTACTGTAACTGCACTATCACTCCTGTGTATCAAGGGAGATTCCGTGGTCTGGGAGAACTTTTAGTAAATCAAGAGTTCACCTTGCAAGAGCATCACTATATCGTAGTTATTGGGAATTCTGTTAATGGAGTAGGACATCTGAACAGGATTACAAATAACCAATTGGGTTAAGAGCATTTGTATTTGGGGTTTGTTTGCAACATAGCATAGTCTAGTAATTTGCTTAAGTGCACCTCCCATAGCCAAACACGTGCAATACCATTGGGCCTACTCCTCTTCCATGGCTGAGTACCCAGTGAAGCAGCGGGAGTTCCCTAGTAATAACAAAAGAGTTAAAGACTTGCACCAGTGGTGAGAGGGTACTGCCCACCAGTACAGCTGGACAAAGTAGCAGTTACTGTGCATTGTGTTGCTAGGGGTGAGCTGCTATAGTTTGGGGCTGAGCCTGGAAGGGTACCAGAAGCACAGCCTGGATTTTATATATTATTTTGCTATAGCAAGGAGTGTGACCAAGGAACAGGCCTGTGCTATTGAAGGCTGGGCCTAGATTGAGACTGAAGTGCCAGCCAGAGATTATACCATACAACCTCATGCTGCTAAATTCCCCCCCCTTCTCCCCCATTTTCCCTTTTAGGGCATGCACATTGACCTTGAAAAAAAAATGCTGTTGTTTTGTTTCTAATCAATGTCTAAGTGCTTATAATTTTAAAGTGATATGTTCCAGGCATTGTAGGGGTATATTGTTAGGAGGGCGACTGATCTTGTCACTGTCATGACAGTGACAGCGTGTCACTAAATGGCATTGTTGCAACCTGTGCTTTTTTCATTTAGTGTTTAGGGTGTTTGGCTGTGTCTGGGATATTATAGTGCAGAGTCATTAGGGTACTCCAGAGCGGTATAGCATTAGCAGGTGTGTGTTTGCCTTCTAACTGAAGTCTAGGACAAACGTGGGCACGTCCCGACGGTGCTACAAGGATTGTAGTCAGAGAATCATGAAGATTGTAGAGCAGTACAAAATACGGACTGTGTCTGACTATCTGACAGGTATTGCAGTGAATTTTCAATTGCAGGTCTAACATGTAATGCTATTGTAGTGTTTGTTTTCCTTTACTTATGGTATTGCTCTTTTGCATGGTTAGCTTTGTAATGTGCTATTGGAAGCATGCTGTACATGAATTTGCTTTCTGTTTCCTGATTGGTACCGCTAGTAAATGATGTATTCTCAGAATGCCATCCTTCTGTGTTTCTTGCCCTCCCTGGCAACTGTGTGCAACATGTTCAAATTATGACTCCCTCTCAACCATGCTACGACCTGGGGTTGGTTATAATAATTGTTGGGGGTGTGGGGAGCAAAGCACCCCGCAGTATACAGATAGTATTTGGCTTGCTGGGTGGTGTATTTTGGGATGTTGTGGGGTGAGTAGGGCAGAGTTTGTCTTGATTTCCTGCATTTGTCATGCGCCTGCAGTTAGTCCATATTGTTGGGTGAACAAGTTATCCTGTTGTGGTTTCCATCGCCAGCAGAATGCTGGTGCTTTAACTGCCATTAGCACTTTTAATGTCGCACCAACATGGGTGAACCCTTTGTAGGAACTGTGATTCTACTGAGTTATTTCACAGATAGGTTGATCCTGTGGGGAGGTGAGGAAGTACCCAGACGGTGATTCTAAACTTACACCAAGCCCACTAAAACCTTTTTCTGGGTGGAGGCACCACACTGTTTCTATCTAACCTTGGATAGGAACCCCTCCAACCTGGAGTTAAATGGGCCTATGCCCCTCAACCTTGTTGAGCTCCCAAGGCAGGGTAGTTTTTGCAACATCAACAGCAACCCCATAGCATCTTATAAATTCAGAATGTGGAGAAAATATGCAAATTTGGCAGCATAATGGGGATGCATACCTTTAGAATGTGGCCTGAACTTTTAGATTTTGAATGTCGTGGGGACATGCAATTTATAATGCATTGAGATATGCAATTTTGAAATACAGCAGGATGTACAATTTCAGAATGTGATTGTGGTCCACAATTTCCAAATGCAGAAGGGATGTACAATTTAGGAAGAAAGCAGGGACATCATTCTGGAATGTTGTGTTAATGTAAAATTTTGGAATGAGGTGAGGACATGCAGTTTTGGAATAATGTTGGCACACAGTTTTAGAATGTGGGTGACATGCATACTTTCAGAATGTGGCTGGGATCTGTAAGTCTGGAATGCAGCAAAAACACACAATTTCAAAATCCAGTGTAAAAATGCAATTTTGGTAAGAGATGGTAAAAAAAATATTTGGAATGTTTACAAGGATGTATGATTTCTGACTGTTGCCTTAATTCATAATTTTGGAATGCAACAACGGTGTGCAGTTTTGGATGTGGCAAGATGTGCAACCTCCAGAATGAGGCCAGGATGCAAAGTTTAGAATGTAGTAGGGAATGCAAAATTTAAAATGGAATGGGGAAGAACCATTTTTAAATGTGGCTTGGAGGTGCCATTTTTGTTTGCAGCAGGGTACACAATTTTGAAATGTAGCAAACTACCACAATTCCAGAATGTGGCAGGGATTTACAACTGCAGAATGTGTCAAGGACTTCCAGTTTCAGAATATGATAGGGGCAAGCAATTTAGTATTGTGATGGGATTAAATAATTTTGGAATGTGGCCCAGAAGCACAGTTTTGGAATGCAGCTGGAAAGTGAAATTTTGTTATCAAGCAGGAATACAGAAATTCAAAAGAAAGTGAGGATATTTAATGTCATAATGTGGTTAGAGTCTACAGTTTCAGAATGTGGCAAGGACACAACATTTCAGAATGCAGCATGGCATAGAATTTCAGAATGTGGAGGGGTGGTGGCATGACTTCAAAATGTGGTAATGAGACTTTTCAAATTCCAAAACACATTGCTAAATTCTGCACCCCAACGCATTACAAAATTATGCCTCCCCATCACATTCCAAAACTCTGAGTCACTTCAACTTTAGGAAATTACACATTCCTTCCACATTCCAAAATTGAGTGTGCACACCACATTCTGAAATTGTACATGCCTGCTGTATTGAAAACTATCCCAGGCATATTTTTATATTTTGTGCCCTGGCCTGTATCCAGAATTGAGCATTCTGCCATATTCTGAAATTATGTACCCCTTCTGCATTGCAAAAATTTGTTTGACCCAAACCAGAACTATACTTTGCCTTACATTTTAAAAGCCATTTTATAAGTACAGGGTGAGGAGTCCCTTGAGAATTTTAGCATGCCTCTGGGTGTTTAGGTAAGCAATAAGACATGATGGTGTGTTGGCTGGGCTATCACAACCATACACCTAGGGGTGTAGTAAGACACAAGGCTGCAGGCTATATGTCTTCCGCCCCTGGAAGTGTGGTTGTGGCAAAACAACCGACACCACAGAGTGTTTTATTGCACTTATGACATGGGTTTGTGGAAGAAGTGAGAAAATTAAAGATAAAAACTTCAAAATGTTTAAAAAAACAGTAGTTTTGTATGGAATATTCCCACCACAGATGGTCTGTCACTGCAGGGTGCTAGGCTGAGTTGTACTACATGAGACACTATGATGTGTGTGCTTTTTTAATATAATGTTTATTGATTTTTCAATAAAATGTACTGTACAAATCATATGGTGTGCAGAGTCATTATTGCATGAATACATCTAGACAACATAGTGTACCTAAGTAAGTGAAGGTAAAATAAAAGCTCTATGGGGACTCCATCAATAATTGTCCATGAATTATCACAATATTAAGTGAATTCTAAAGTAACAAAAAATATTAAGTGAAGTGTGAAGTGAATTCCTGATGGTTAATATATAGTCACAGATCTCTTTGCTGGAGACAGTATGCCAATTAGTTATTATTAACCCATAGTCAAATTAGCAAAATTGTAAACTTGGAAAGCCTTCCAGCTAGATGTCCAGTATCAAGAACTCAAAAGGATTTTAAGTGATAAAGTTAGAATCCAGTGACATAATGTAATGACCCCAGTAATGCCACGCAATCAGAAATTAAGTCCCTCACCCTATGGTTATACGTAAGTTTTTTCTAATTTATAAAGGGATATCCCAATGGTCTGCCATTATGCCATGGTGGGGGTTGGTCCTGTCTTGTAGCCAAAGGCAAGTGATAAGTTTTTTTGCAGCTAGTATAAGTTTGGGTGCCAGAGACCCGGAGCCAACAAGTAGTCCTTGTGGGGGAATTGATAGCAGTACAATGGAAGGAGACAGTAGGTCAGAGTTTAAAGAGAGGAATTCAAACTGCACACCAAGATCCTGCCAAATGCTTGCTAGTACCAGACATTCCCCAAAAAAGGTAGACATGATCTGTGTTTTCTTTTCTACATTTGTGCCAGCATGGACCATATCTGGGCCCCATGTATTTTGTTTGAATCCTAGGAGTGTGGAAAAATTGAATTCTATGCTTCCAGCTGAACTCATGCCAATTAACTGAGGAAGTAAGTTTTAAGGCTGACAAGGAAAAATGCTTCCACTAAGTAGAATTAGTTTGTTTGTAACTCTTGTTTCCACTGATGTAGAACATAGCAGTATGTGGCCGCACAGCCTGAAAAGCCTTATATAAATGTCCTATAAGGTGGTACCAAATCTTCTCCCTCAGGACACCCATGATAACCTGTAGGAGTAAAGGGGGGATCCAGCAACTTATGGCCTCGTACAGTGTTATGTCATAGATATGTATGAAGTTGTAACTACCAGCACTGTTCCCTGCTTGTAAGACCATATGTATCCTGTAACTCTTGAAACTGTAGAATTCCCTGTGCATAGGTAACCTAAAACATATATGTTAATTCTATCTGCCACCAGCAGCAGAAAGGCTGATCTGTTTGCAATGATTGGAAACCCAAATTATAGGATATAGCCCAGCAGAAATATAAAAGTTGATTAATGGTGGGGTGCTCCAGAAATCTGGACCACTGGAGCAAAGTAATGATGTATAGCATACATGACCCTTCAGTCTAGTGTTAGGAAAGGGATGTGTACATAGGGGCTTAGGCACATCGAAAAGATCATTTGGGTGGCACTCAATGTGCTTCCATGGTCAAATTTGAAAGATTCACACCATCTTGATCGCTAAGGAGCTGGAGAGTGGTATGTTGAATTCAGGTGACATCACTCAAGTTGTTCTTTCAAATGGTGGTCAATAAAGTGTCTATCAAATAGGTGCAAAATGTCTCATCCCATTAAAGGAAAATGTTAAAGCACCAAAAGGTATTCTTCATACATTTCTCTAAATCTAGTTTTAGTATCAGCGATTTATGTTCAGAGAGAAGTTGGGGACCATAAGACATGTCCTGGACTGAATGAAAATGCTCACAGGGCAATATAAAGTAATCAAGACAGGCAGAACACACAAAAGAAAGTTGCACTGAGATGGTGGTGCTCACTATATGAACCAAGAACATACAACAAATAGAAGAGGGCACTCACCGCCAGTAAAAATGGCACTCAGTCTCAGGTTAAAAGTTATATTGCCATCTTTATTAAGTTACACACACAGACGACCACTGTCGCCTGATGCATTTTGGATAAAACTATTCTTTCTCAAAGGTGATCAACAAGTGAAATACCTCCTCTTAAATAGGTCCCTATGAAATTATGCCATAATTATGTCACAATGAACTGTATTAAAAAAAAATTACCACATGTGCCATCGTGCAATAATGAAATAACAATAAGCAAGCATTTAAGTTTAAAAAGAAGTTAAAAACCCTTTAATTTACTGATCTAAGGTAACTAATTAAACATAATCTAAGTGTGTTGAACAACATATTCCCATCCAGTTTAATATATAAATATTGCACTAGGTTAAACAATAGTGAGCAACATGAATATATATCTATAGATATATATATATAGATATATATTTTCACTCATTTCATTCTTAAATTGCCATCACTAAAAATATCTTATAATGCAGCAGATGACAATACAGCAAGTAAAGAGTTGTTGGGGCTCAGAGCCAAGAGGCCAGAAAAGAAGTAGCAGAAGTAGTAAGACAAAATAAGAAGGGTGGTGTGGGGTGGAAGGAGGAGGGAAGGTGTAGGGGAGGAGGAGGAAAGGAGGGAATCGGCACACGAGGTGAAGAATGAGTTGAAAGCTGAGGCAACAGCTGAGATCCATGGGAGATGGGATCCTCAGACCCTGCTTTTTTAAGGGGTCATGGAGATCCCAGGCTGACATAAAACTGGTGCTGAAATAATGGATGCCATTATTTATGTTGCTGGCTGTACAGATGGGTGACCAGACGTTGGCCACCAGGTCAACCATCAACCTGAAGGACCAGATCTGAATGAATTGGGGGGAAGGGTCTTTGGGATGGTGAATCTTGCACACTCAGTAGACCATATGGTGGTCACTGAGGGTGTCAGTGAGGGTATCAGCATGCACAATATGATGGGGGTGGGAGGCAAGAACCCAGTCCAGAAAGAGTGATTGAGGGATCTGTGATTTTCCTGGGAAGGGTCAGTGATCAGTTTGCTAAGTTGGCAGAACTTAATGTTTTGGTGCAATTTATTTACAAAGGGGGAGCCAGTGGAGGTTAAAATCACAGAGGATGAGCAGCTAACCAGAGGAGACATGAGATTAGATAGTGGTCAGGAGCCTGGTGACTGAAGGTGTAAACATGCCAGGGCAGCAGTAGGCACCAGTCACAAATACAGACACAGAAAAGGGGAGGGAGAGCTTGAGGAGAAGTCACTCATGGGCAGAAAGGGAGGTGACAGAAAGTACAGGCTCAAACTGGATGTTAGAGGACAGGTAGATTGCAACTCCACTGCCCCACTTAGCACAATTCTGCCAGATGACTGGGTACCCAAGGATTGCAGCTGCAGTATCAGGAATCTTGAAAGACAGCCAAGACTCCAAGATCACCAGCTCCTCAGGCCTGAGATTAACTTTGAGTGGTTACAGCTGATCAATCTATAGTAGAAGGCCTCAGATGTTGTTATGGGTCACTCTCAGTCTTTTGGGAACATTAGAGGGAGATGGCTGGGCAGGGCCAGACTGAGCTCAGTATCACCTGCTACTAAATGAAACAAGAAGACAAGGAGCTTGAGGTAGCCTATGAGTCACATATGGGGAGAGGAGGGGGAGGGGGATTGTTGTGAGGACAAGAGTGACAAGAGAGAAGAAGGCACCTAAGGGTGAGGCCAAAGAGATGGGAGGAAATTGCACACAGGATGCCGGGGGAGTGGGATAGGGTGGGAAGGCTAGAGGAAGGGAGAGTGGGAGAGGGAGAGGAAGATGGCAGGTGGAAGGCAAGGATAAGCAGTGGGGGGAGGGAGGCAGAGGAAAGACAGGAGGGGGAAGGAGTGCTAGGGTTAGAAACAACATTGTCAGAGGGACTGTAAGCAGTAGCCACCCAGTACTTCATCAGGTTAGGTGGTGGGAGAGTAAGCTCCATTCTGGAAATGAAAAATCCATATTAATAATTTGGGCTGGAGATGTTGGCTAAACCCAGATAGGGAGGAAACCTAGGTGAGACAGTGAGTGGGGATGTGGGCCTCACCCAAAAAGTGAGGGAGCCTAAATTTAACATTTGGGAGGTTGTGTGCTTCATCCATGAGGAAGACTATAATTAGACAAATGGAGGGATGCAGGATTCCCCTAGATGGTTCACCCATGCCACAGTGACTAACATTTTGCAGACGCCAATTACGGTGCAGGCCAAATGCCACCTGATATTATAGCACCATGCATTTGTCTCCCAGGAGTTACAGTTCCAAAGTGCCCTCCCAGGAAACAGTTGACTTCGTCCCCTGCCCTCCCAAAACTAAATAAAACTTCCTCCGGGGCAGGCATGTCCCAGAGGGGGTAGAAACTGTGTAGGTGCAAAGGGCAACATGAGTGAGGGAGAACCTAAAATAAAAATCGCCCCTTTCACTGTCACCCTTGTTGCAGGCCATAATAGTTGTGGCCAAATGTACTCAGCAACTTGACGGCATACACCCACAGATAGGGATGAAACCTAAAATATAACTATCAGGGGAATAAAGGCTTCACCCAGATAGGGAAGAAAACCTTAAAATGTAACAACTGGGGGGTACGGACTTCACCCAGTTAGGGAAGAAGCCTATTCAAACAATTTTGGGGGATGTGGGCTGAACTCAGATACCTAGGTGGGAAAGGGAGGCAGCACACAATGCAATAGGCCTCTGTTACTTAGTAAAGACATTCAGGAAGGAGGCAGATTACCCCCTGGAGATGACCTGCACAAAAACTCACTGTGCAAAACAAGGAGCAGCAAATGGGTGGAACACAGCTGACACTTGACAAGACCTCAACTATTTAAGATAGTGCAATAAGAGCAGTGACCTAAATGCCACCTGGCATTACAGCATTGGTCCTGAGGAGAACAGTTGCCTCCCCACCCACCTCTTCACTCATCTTCAATTCTTCCCTTTCCAAATTTCATCCCACCTCCTCCTACCCTCTTCTGATCCCAACCTCCCCCACCCTTTCCTCAAGTTATCCACATCCCCAGCACATTGGCTATGTGGGCATTGTGCAGCTTAACCATTGCAACAACCCACTCCAGAATGTTTACAGTCCCCCTCCCTTGTATTACCACCCTTCTAATGTCCCAGTATTCTGTTCCTCAATTTATCCCTCAACGCACCCCCCCCCCATTCCAAACCAATCACCTCACAGGGTGTACATCCCAGAGGAGCGAAGGTTCTCCTAACTCTCACCTATCTGTGTTGAAGTATTTTGAGTGAATGCATGTGATTATGTATAGGAGTATATAAGTGTGTGTGTGTGTGTGTGTGTGTGTGTGTGTGTGTGTGTGTGTGTATGTATATATATGTGTGTGTGTGTGTGTGTGTGTGTACATATTAATTCTTATATGTACATAGACTATATCTGGATGGCAAGTGCAGCCTGCCTAGCCAACAAAATGTTTGGCTTAGCTTTAAGTGTATTCAGCTGTATGAACTGGCTTAGCTCTATATATAGTTTATTTGGATCTCATATTTAAATATTCAAAAAATTGTATCCCCTTCCCCTCTCCCCCAGGACGCATCTGGAAACAAGCTACTGTAGCTCAGTATGACTTTCATGGTGAAACTTTTCAAAATAAATGAATAAAAACTATGTAGCAATACAAACCTCAATAGGCTCCATCAAGAAGCAGTAAACCAAGAAGTAATCCTAATTATTTAAGCAATAAGGCATGACAAGGGGTGGCATTACGGTGGGATAAAAGCCCACCTCAGGACAGAGTAAGGGCAATGTTGTGAACCGTGGCTTCAGTGAGAAGCTGGAAAGGGATAAATCCCCCAACCCCAGCTCCCATTTGTCCATTATTGAGGTTTCAGGGTTTTTTATCCTTTTAAATTATAGTGGCGGGTTTACCGCTTATGAGGGAGTGCAGTATATTTGATCGGGAGACAGAGGGCGAAGTGCGAGCAGCCGGTGAGAGAGGGACCAATGTGCGAGTGGCCAGTGAGTAGTTACTTCTGAGGTTTCAGGGTTTTTTTTCTTTTAAATTACAGTGGCATGTTTACCACTCATCAGTGAGCACAATTTGTTTGACAAGGAGAGACAGGGTGAAGTGTAAGCACTGGGCAAGAGAGGGACCAACATGTGAGCGGATGGTGAGCGGTTACTTCTAAGCCATGTTTTGCCATAGTTCTGAGAGTGTGCTGTTCGGCGGCTGCAGACGTCATCACAGGAGGATATCAAAAAATGTTGCTTCACACCAGTTTGCAATAAGTCTGTTGCGTCAGCTTGAGGAGGAGAAAATGTTTAAATCTTCCTGTGATGACCTCTGCAGCTGCCAAACAGCAAGCTCTAAGAACTAGGGCAAAACGCGGCTTAGAAGTAACTAGTCACCAGCCACTCGCTCGCAGTCAAGACAATCAACAACAACAGCAACAAAAAATGGAGAGCTGTTGTTGAGAGTGGGAGTGTCCTGAGGATTGGAGGATGTGTGTGACAGGGGAGATCAGTATTTGAGGTATGTGTTGTGCTTTTTATGGGCAGTTGAGCATAGGGGTATTTGTGAGGTGCAGAGTCCATTTTGCCAGGAGCTACATTCACCCGGGCTGTTGTGCCAGGATAATGGCCAAGCTGAAAACAGCTCTCAACCAATCAGGAGCTGAGATTCTTAATATCCATTTCATAGTAAGTAGTATACAATATGTAATAAGCAATAACAGATACAAGCACACTTACAGTTTGCAGGGTGGAAGTTGGGCAGAGTCTCCTGGCATCCCAACATCTCCCTTTGGTGACTCACCTCCAGAACTCCCACTCCTTCTGGTCCACTCATGCTGAGACTGCCCACGTGGGACTGCTAGAGGTCACAGGGGTTACAAGGAGCAGCTGGAAGCCCTGATTGGCTGCGTGCAAAGTTCTGCAAATGCAGCTTCTGCTGCTGACCATGAGGCATATGGCATTTGGGGTGAGGTAGGGGGAGCAAACGGTCAGGATGGCTCAAGCAACCCTCTCTGATGGTGTCTTCCTCATGGCTGCAGCAGCTGATGAGTGTGAGAGTTGGCTCCCAGCAAAAAAGATTAAGACCTTCCTCTGTGTAAGCACTGGAAGCCCTAATTGGTGGGATGCAAAGTTCTATAAAAGCAGCTCCTTCTGCTTTTTTAAATCATCTGGCATTCAGGGAGACATGGGGGAATCAATGATCTGGATGGCTCAAGTGACCCCCTCTAATGGTGTGCTTCTTGTGGTCACAGTGGTGAGTGAGTTTGAGAGCTGGCTCCCAGCACAGGCAATTAAGACTTTTCTTTGTTTGAGCACTGAAAGCCCTGTTGGCTGGGAGCAAAGTTCTGTAAAAGCAGCTCCTGCTGCTTCTTTAAGGCATCTGGTGGTCAGGGCAAGGGTGGAGAAGCTGACAATCAAAAGACAAACTATGATGGTGTTCTTCTCATAGCCAAAACAGCTGGTGAATGTGAGAGGTGGCTCCCAGCACAGTGTATTAATACCCTCCTTTGTTTGAGCAGTGGAAGGCCTTGCTGACTGTGTGCAAAGGGCATTCAGGACAAGGTGGGGAGAGCCAACAATCAGCCCATTCAGTTATCCTGTTGAAGTCCAAACTAAGAGAGTCCAGAGGAATCAATATCCCAAGTAGTGTCATCAGGCCAAGCTGCCCACATGCTATGATATACTTCCAATGGAGTGGGGGCCTAGGGTCCCCCCAGGTGAAAACAGGCTACAATACAGAGACCCAGCATAAACTGTTGCATTAGTCCCAGATGCTAGCTTATCAGAATCAGGAGCCGGGTTCTCAAAGTGAGCTGAAAAGGAGGAGGGCTTGGACCATTGAAAGAGGGAGGGGTTAAGGGGGTACTCAAGTGCCCCACATCCTGAATACTTCTGGCAAAAGAAGCGCATAAGGCATAATAGTCTTCCACTTTAGGCCACTAGCCAGTCTGGAGTTATATCCCATTGACTGTGAAGAAGTGGCCCCAAACTGTATTAAATCCAGCAAGACGGGGTGTAAGCCACTTAGAGGGATAGCAACATCAGCAGTCAACCAACCCACCATAATTAGGTCCCAGACCCAAGGCCATCCATCCTCCTCTGCCGACCGAAGCCTGGGATCCATCCTTATCAGCCACTACTGCCCATTATAACAGGATTCTGCTTGTGCTCTCAAGGCGCAGAGGCGACCACAATGGTAGGCCAACCCAGGTATCAGCCCCCATCCCTGTGACATCCCCATCCAGAGATGTCCAAACCTTGTGCCAGTGTATTTGTGACTACCACAGAGCATTAAGTTCAGTCTCAAATAGCCAGTGGCTATGGTGCAGCTGCATATCATATAATTCAGTGTGATACACCTGGGCCCCTGACTCCCCTAAAAGCAACCCAGCTGACTCCAGGGAGCCCCCACCTAGAACCTGAAAAGCCAGCCTGGTCCATCCAGAAAGGAAGATGAAGTCAAGGCCAACTTCCAACCAGTCCAATGGGAAATGCACCATTAAGTCCAACATACCTGTACTCTACCATTAGCAAAAATCATGATATCCAGAAAGTCTAAGATCCTAGTTCAATGGACCTGGCTTTCAAATGATTTTGGCAGCTCCTTTATCATTTTCAGTACCTCTAGTGGGTGTCAGGCCTAGTCCTCAGACAGACAGAGAGAGCTGTTGGTGTAACAGGGTGGAGTCCTGGCTGGGAGATGTCTGGGGGTGTAATCCACGCTGGGCCAACCTGGACCTCTATTGCTCTCTGGAAGGCTGCAGTATAGGGACAGAACGATGCTGGAGAACCTGTTTTGCTTCCACCAGTGCATGGTATACTACATCCCCATCCTCACAGAGAGCCTGCAGTTTCACAGGATGTGGTGCCTAAAAGGAGACTACCACCAGGTTTAACACCTTTAAGTAGGGGACATATGCTTTTTTTTTTTGCTGAATAGCTGGTGCATAGTTGTGATTGAAATAAATTTGGAAGTCTTTATATTCCACCATGTTCTGGTGCCAAGCTATGAATAGGACATGTTATCAGTTGTAAAACATAAAAACCTCATAATAATGGAGTCCGGCAGCTCCACAGGCCAGCTTTCGGGCCAAGGGCTTGTGAACCTGCTACAGCTCCAAATTCATGTCCTCAGGAAGCAGTAGGCACTGTTTCATCAGTAATGTAGCAAACTCTGAAATTTGGTTCCCCTCCTCTCCTGCAGGCACTTTGTAAATATGGAGATTTTTTGTGGCATAGACAACCCTCCAGGCTTTGTTGCTTAGTCTCAAGTTGCACCTGCCTGTGATGTGGGTGCAGTAGGAGGTTGGACATGTGGCTGGTTTTTATCAGTGAGTTCTGTGGTGGCCGTCTGGAGCTCCAGATTCTCAGCTTTAGCTGTTCCAATTTCCTGACACATGCCTCACTCCAGAAAGCCAGTAGTTCCTCCAAAATGCAGTCATTGCACAATCTTTAGTGAAGGGCAGACTGTATAGGTGCCGACAGCATGGGTGCCTGGGTGCTTGAGAACTCACAAAGTTTAAATGAGCACCCTCAATTCCCTTTCAGCTTCCTGAGCCTCCCTCCCAAACCCCCAGCCTGCCTGATCATTCCTCCTGACCTGTTTTGGATCCATTTCCCTGACTTGTAGTATTCTGGACTGGTCTCAGAGAGTCTCCGATGGAGGTAGCAGGTAGACCCACCCCCAACATAATTGCATGGCAGCGTGGCACACTCCTGACAGCTAACAGATGTCAAGTCAATTTACCAGCATCATGTCAATCCTCCCAGCCACTTCAGTGTGCCTGTGCATGCAACATTCCAGTCCAGACTCTCTTCTTTAGCTCCCACAGTGGCCACCAAAAGCATCAATAGTCCTAGGCTGGTCCCATTTCCTAGGCTCCCAACTCGAGTCCTGACCCATCCTGAGCACCCGATGACTCCTGATCCGACCCTAGTCCCACCCTCCAAAGTCCCCAACTGAGCGATTACTGTCTACTCCAATTCTGTGCCACCGAGAAATACCTTGACACATGACCAGTCAAGTGGATGTAGTACAAAAAATATATATTTTCAGTTTAGTTTGACTTTGAGGGCTGGAGTTGGAGTCTTGGTGGGGGGTGGAAGGGAGTGTGCGTGGTGTGTGCACTGCAGTAAATGGAGGAGTGGAGGAGGAGGAGGAGGGATAGGTGCCGAGCCAGGCTGCCATGGCATTGGTGGAAGAGGTTACACCATTTTTCAGTGCCAATGGAGGGTTGCAACTGCACACAGGGGTCTCTGGTTGTGGTGATGGCATTACTTTTGCCTTTTTACAGCCATTCATATTAGGCCTTCACCAAGAACCAGGTGATCTGCTGAATATTGATTGTTTCAGGGGCAAGAAAGCCAGCCAAAGAGCAAGAGTTAGTTTCTCATTTATTTATGTATTTAAAAGTTTCACCAGGAAAGCCATACAGAGCAATGAATGCTCGTTTCCAGATGTGTCCTTGGGGAGAGGGGATGAGGGAACAGTAAAGATACAAACAGCAAAAAATACATGAGGACAATTGATTAGAATACAATCAGCAGAAAATACAGGATAATTGATAGCAGCCATATACAATCATGAAAAATACCAGGAAGTTACAGCTAAAACAGTTATGCTGCCATTGAGGCTGGTGATGTCACCATGTGTGGTTTTTTGTGTGAACTGTCTCTTGAAGCTGTCCATACCCCTGGTTTTGTTCTACTTTTTTTCTTTAAATAAAATAAAAAAAATTATATTGTTTTACTCTGTGGACTTGAATTGGACCTAATTAGCTTCAGGTGTCATAGTTCAGTGACTAAGTGTACCAGCAAGGTAGCAGTGTGCATGAAAATGTAATTGGGATTAGGGACTGCAACATCAAGGGGCTGCAAACCGATAAGTTTAGTAACTAAGCAACATTATTACCAGGACTTTTTCATACCCATTGGTTGTGCTGTCTCTGTCCAATTGATAGGTACACGTTTCTGCCAATCAGGATACAGGATACTTAGTACCCTTTGTATAAAGTCACTCAGCATAACAATACCCAAAGGCATGTGTATGTTCCCCAGTGACCCTCACACCCTGTCCTGTGTAATTACTTACTTACATAATTTTGTTTTTTTTTCTTTAACAAGTCAGTTATCAGAAATAATAACTCATAACGAAAAGATTTTTGGAAAAATAATGTTTGTCATTCGTATCACTGGAATTCAAACCATGGCATTTGAGCTTTAAGGGATCTGAAATTCAAAGACTCTAAAAGACACATACTCTGCTACCATAGCATCTTTAGCAGCAATGATTGGGAGGAAAATGCAAATATTTTGAGTCATCTGTACTATATACTTGGAACTGTTCTGGGCTAGCCAATTAAAATTAAGTCAGCAGTGAAGGGAGCAGATATGTCTGTCTGTCAGTCAAACTTTCCAACTGTGCCATTATTCATTGACTCCTCTGAGGATACTTACATAAAGTGCTAAACCAGCCTAATAACCTTAGTTTTGCTATGATGATGTTTGAAAAGCAGCAATAAATATCTGAGATGAGATTAAATTACATTTACGTTTTTACAACAGAAATAAAAAGATAATTCCAGATTTACAAGTGCTAAATGGTACGAAGTTTTATAGAAAGCAATCACCTACCCATCTCTACCCTGCTGCCTTCTCTGCTTTGCAATTCAAAACAGCATTTTATATCCACCCCCCCAAAGTTTTCTGATTTAGAATCTTCTATACTAGAATGTGACTACTTTATTGACTATGTTATTAAAGCATTTTCAGAAACTGTTTCAACATATGGTACAGGAGCAAAAACATATCCACACTGCATGGAAGCCACTTATTATGGGCAGATAATGCCAGGCAACATCTATTTTTAGTTGCTCAGGTTTTTATATTCCTGATGGCCTAGGGTTCACAAATAGTTGGGGTGTCTTGTGTAGCTGTTTACCCAGTGTACTGGTGGGGGGTCTTCAATCAAGGTACAGTATGAGACTGTGCACAACTCACCCGTTGAGTGAATTGATCAATTAATGTTACAGCAAGGAGAAAAAATCCCTTATAAGGCAGAAAGGAATAAAGCTGGATTAAATCTATGATGTGCCATCTGGGTCCAAGCCAAGACCGGTGATTTTTAACATTCATTTATTTTTTGTTTAAATTAAAATGTTAAGTAACCTATATCAGCCTTGAAAATAAAAGTACACTTTTTAAGCCCCATGGTGAGAGGCAGACCAAAGAGCTGGCAGCTTGGAGACAGGTGGTGCCCTTGCACACCCCAGAATCCCTATGCTGGGTGGAACATGTCATGAATTGAGGCACTCAGGTCCCAAGGAGGGAGAGTATGGGTTGACTGACATTCTTGCACACCTGCCTGCTGACCAAGGAAAGGCACTGACATCAAATGGAAAGGCGGGTCCCTGCCTACGCACCTGACTGGCAGAAAGGAACAGCCAAGGGGACCCCAGGTGTTGGCACAAGGGCAGGGAGGACAATAGGATCACTGTGGTGGAGAGAGAGATCATTTAAAAAAGTAAAATTTACTATGGTAAAGCTTGATGCCAAAGTCTACCAGCCCACTGCCACCACAGACCAATGTTAAAATCCTGGCTCAGGCCACAAAGGAAACGAACTGCTGGTCTTGGTGCAATTTCCAACTATGAAACCACAGTATCTATTGGGAACAATTGCTAACTTATGCTCACTGGAGGTGTTGTGTTGTACACAAGAAATAGCTGTATATGAAAAACAGTGACATGTACTGTAGATGTGAACAGCTGCAAAATACTGCAGTTGACTCCTACTGTACAATACTGAGTAATTGTGACTGCAAGAGATTGCAATGTACAGTACTATAGAAAATCCAAGAACACTCTAACCTCCCAGCTTGGCTAGTCATTTATTATGTTTGCTTGCATGCATGCGCAAGAAACATGATGTGACAGCTTGGAAGAGAAGCTGGTTGTGGAGGCGCGGCAGTGTTACAGCCAAGGGAAGCACTGCATTTGGGGGCTTGGCACTGGTGGACCAATGGAGGCACAGTGTGCGGATGACACTGGTCTCCAAAAAGTGCACCAAGTTCTAACGTTTACACCAGAGCAATCAGGGGCCTCCTCGTCATTGCAGCATCAGTCATTGTGCTGCAATGAGGGAGCGATCCGTCATTGCAGGGTGGAATGTTAGCTAGCATAATACTGTTTGTGAAGATGGCAGGCGGCTTGCCGCTGCATTCACAAACAATATTAGGCAGCCTCCCATACCGAGGGGGTGCCCAATCCCCCTCAGCAGCATGTGACCCCCAAACGGTCTGTGTTGGCCGATGGGGGCCGCAATCCCCACTGGCTTCAGTGCCCGCAATGTTTATTTATTTAGCTGACGGGGGAGCCCACTCCCTGTCGGCAATATGTAAACCCCCCCAATTTTTTGCCTGCCGACGGGTGCCCAATCCCTGTCGGCATGATGCCCCCCCCCCTGTTTTCTTGTGTGCCGATGGGGGTGCCCAATCCCCATTGACTACAGCTGGCCCCCCAAAAAAAAAGAGTCACTTGGCATGCTGGGAGCCCACCCCAGCATGCCAAATGCCCCTGTAAAATTGAAAATCTTCCCGCGTTGTCTTTTTATTTTACTTTTTCCCTGTAAAGGAAAAATGGTCCCTCGCGGTCTGCCAGACCCCCCTCCCGCAACCCGTGCCCACCCACTGTGCACCCTGCCTCTCCACACACCCCCTTACCCCATACTTACATCCGGAGTCTGGTGCAATGATCTTCTGTGGATCTGGGACACGTCTGCACTCTTCAAATCTGACCACGGACTGAGGAAATGCCGGTAAGCTGTAAAATGTAATAAATAGGTTTTTTTCAACTTTGCTGCATATCTCAGGCATTTTTTGGAATTTTGACACCAAATTTTCAACATGGGGTTTTGGGACCCCTCCTCATGAATTCTGTCACTGTCATGGCGTTAATCAGGCCCGAAGGGTGATTTTGCTGTCACTGCGTGAAATCACCTTTGGGGACCGAATAATGAAATGTCAGTGCAGTGTTCATAAAGTGGGCTCTCAAAGAGCCTATGTTGCAAATTTGGTGAAAAAATTCTTAAAAATGACTGTTTTACGAGTGTGTGTTGCACAGTTCCTACACACACTCGTAAGTTCGCGAATTTGTAACATTTTCACTCCAGATTTTCAACATTGCCATTTTACCACACCTACTTATGAGCAGTAACACTTTAATGTTGCACATCTCACCCAAAATGTGTTTCTGCGCATGTAGCGCACAATGGTGCAGTTGGTGTGTGAAATCAATGTTTGGGACAGATTAAGAAAATCACAGTGACACTGTTCATTAGCAGAGGTGCTAAAATATCTATGTTGAAAATTTGGTGAGAAAAGTTCATAAAATGACTGTGTTGCGAGTGTGTGTTGTGCAGTTTCTACACACGCTCGTACCTTCACACATTTGTAATCTTCTCACTCCAGACTGCCAATACTGCCATTTGCCTGCACCTCCTTATGAACAGTACAGCTGTCATTTTTCACATCCCTGCCCAAATGTGTGTTTGCTCTTCCGGCGCAGACAAGCACGGTCATCGTGGGAAATCCATGTTCGGGACAGATTAGGAAAATCACACTGACATTGTTCATTAGCAGAGGTCCTAAAATGGCTATGTTGAAAATTTGGTGACAAAAGTCCATAAACTAACTCTGTTACGAGCGTGCATTGCGCAGTTTCCACGCACGCTCGTAACTTTGCACATTTGCAATATTTTCACGCCATATTTTCAACATTGCCATTTTTCCATACTTCCTTATGAACAGTACAGCTGTCATTTTTCACATCTTGGCCGAAATGTGGTTTTGCACTTCCGGCATAGAATTGCGCGGTCGCTGTGGGAAATCACTGTTTAGGACGCATTACAAAAATCACAGTGACACTGTCCATTAGAAGAGGTCCTAAAATACCTATGTTGAACATTTGGTGATGAAAGTCCATAAAATGACTGTGTTACGAGTGTGTGTTGCGCAGTTTCCATGCATGCTTATAACTTTGCACATTTGTAATATTTTCACTCCAGATTTTCAACATTGCCATTTTCCCACACCTCCTTATGAACAGTACAGCTGTCATTTTTCACATCCTGGTTGAAATGTGTTTTTTCAGTTCCAGCGTAGAATACCATGGTTGCTGTGGGAAATTAGTGTTCAGGACACAGTAACAAAACCACAGTGACACTGTTCATGAGCACAGGTTGTTAAATGCCTATGTTGAAAATCTGGTGATGAAACTCCATAAAATGACTGTGTTACGTGCATGAGTTGCACGGTTTCCACGTATGCTCAGAAGTGCAAGCATTTTTAATATTCCCACTACACATTTTCAACATTGCCATCTCTTCATACCTCCCTATGTATGGTACAGCTGTCATTCTTCACATCCTGCCCGATCTGTGTTTTCGTACATGTGGTGCAGAATGGCACTGTCACTGTTGCAAGTCAGTTTTCAGGACACATTGACAAAATCACACTGCCACTGTTCATGACAAGAGGTCCCAAATGCATTCATGAGGTGGGGTCACAAAAAGGTCATGTTCAGAATTTGTACTGTGAATACCAACAAATGCCTGAGGCATTGCGGTTTCTAACCATAACATACTACCCTGTACAGACAGACAGACATCGGGGTGTGCCTTTGGATTGCCAACTGTGCTGCTCATGCCATTCCACCCCCACCCCTCAGCCACTGACAGGCATCGAGGTGTACCTTGGACTCTTCATCCCAAGACTTCACCCCATTCTCCTATGCTGTACCCATTTCAACGTATATCCTTATGGAATGGGGTGACTGTAAAGCCAAACACCCTAAGGCACAGCTTAACATGTGTCGGTGTCTACAGAATAGGGTGATGTGACATGGCTTGACCGTCATGGATGACAACCCAAAACCTTACCCCAAATCCTGTCCATCTCTGCAGGATGGAGGTGGGGTTCAGGTAAAGTTCAGTACTTCACTGCCATTCTTATTCTGCATCTGTCTAACTCCTGCATTTCTAATGCTAATACCAGCAAGCAAACATTCGGCATTGACAAATGCTTGTTTATTTAGTTATTTGTACATTTTGACCAGGTGAGGCACACTAACCAGTCATATCTTAGTTCTAGATGCATTCTGGGAGGGGTGAAATGGATTAAATGGACTTGTTTTATTGACAGAGGAATGCTGCCCAGGAAACCAAGAACATGTCTTCCTATTATAATAAGGCCCACAAGATATTTACCTTGCGTCTGGACAGCCACCAGAGATGGGCAGAAGGGACCTCAGTTTATTGTCTCATTTGAAGGGCAGCATTTCTACAGTACATCCCCCCCTTGCATTATTATAATGGTGTCAGTATTGGGATTTATAAAATGGATTGGAAATTTCCTGCTTCCCGATTGGTTAAACAAGTTCTGAGACCTATATCATAATTCTCCACAGCTGCACAGGTCTGAACAAGTTCAGGCAGTAGGATTTGAAATTTGGGCATCCCACATATAGGATTAATGAGCCACTTCACTCATTCCTGATTTCCATTACAAGCATGGCTGCCACCTTAATTCACATATAGAACCTTTAACTAGGCCCTTAAAGTAAAAGCTAATTTAATTAAACAAAATAAGAAAATAATTTAATGTTCATTACACTTATGGGCCCCTCTTTACACACATCAACATGTTTCAAAAATCAAGTACTATTCAGAGTTTCCATTGCTGGTGTTTCTTTTATGACCATAAAAAAATCTCCCTCCTAACCTTACCAGTTAGCAAGAGAACTTCCTGCTCCTTAACCTGCAACAGATAAACTTGAGGTTCTGGTTCCATTTGAGGCCTTTGTGTGTGTGTGTGTGTACCAGTGGAATTCACCAGAATTTTGAATTCATGTATTCCATGTTACCGTTCTGTGTGTGTGTGTGTTGGGGGGGGGGGGTTAGAAGAGGAACCAGTCTACTACTGCAGTATTGCAGAGTTCAGAATTTTTGAATTCTATAGTGAACAATCACACAGTGAACTGAATGTGCCGAAAGTTGTGTGACTGACAGGTGAAAATCTATCTGTGGAGGACCTATTTTACATTTTTTAACAATATTTTATTATATTTTTTGTGACATTTAAAATGTAAGTGTTCATTTTTTTAAAAAGGTGCATATGGACCCAATTTATAAGGTCAGTAAGACACTTCAGGGCCCTGGTTGTGCTGATTTTACCACACTTCCAGGGGCTGAAGACACTCGTCCTGCAGCCTTGAGCCATACTATTTCTCTGGGTGCATGGTAAAACCAGTACAACCAATGCCCCATCATGTCTTATTGCTCACTTATCCCAAGTTCATGGTGTGGGACTAGAATCCATGACATTCCAATGCGTCTGGCCCCAGAGGTAAGCATGCAACCTACTGAGCCACTTACAGTAATGTACAGTAAGATATAAATCTGAATGGGCATGGAGGCTGCATTACCGTACCATCCATGTGCTGTGATCTAATGAGATCAGGGCTCAGTAGCACTGTTATAAGTGCAGGGATACCAGTGGAAAAATAGGTTTCAGTTTCTAATATCATCCACCCCATAATATAACAGTATATTGTATGGCTGGTCATGTTCCCACAGGGGAAACACAGGCATCCCTGCTTTGTTGTACCATCCTTCAGATGTCAGGATACTGTTTATCAATGTTCTGATATCTGATCGATGATACAACAGCACACACAAGTCAGATCTTGGTCTTTCAAATGTTCAAATAAAACTGCCGTTTTCAGTGCTTAAAGCATAAAGAAACAGGTGCTCTATTTTTCAGTCAAGTGACCAACCCTACACAAAAAAAATTGTCAAACGAAGTGGAACAAGGCAAAGTTCCATCTCGCTAACCCTTGTAACATCATAGGCCACCTGAGCTTCACTGTCAGCCTTTATGATGTAGCATGGTTCCATTGATGGGTACATGGCCTTTTTGTTCCCCTTTGGTAATCTGTTATTTCATTTATAATGCCCAATCAAACCTTGTAATTCACAGACAGCCCATTTACTTTGTGTGTAATTCACAGTTGTGACATCAGAAATCTTGTAATTCATAGCTGTGTTGTCAGAACTAGGAAATATGGCTTATTTAGAATGTCTGTGTCACACAAACTTGAACTTTGCTCTCTTGGTTTACACTGTCACCAGAACCAAATGATGAGCAGGAAAGAGACCTGTCCTGGGGGTAATTGAAGGTAGTCTGGGGAGCTAGTGGGCTGCTGGGGTGCATTGAAAGGGGTATCACAAGCAGAAGGAGGGAGGTGCAGTTGCCCCTATATAAATCACTGGTAAGACCACACCTGGAGTACCATGTCCAATTCTGGAGATCACATCTCAGGAAGGATATGGACAGAGTGGAGGTGATCCAGGAGAGAGCTACCAGTATGGTGCATGATCTGCATCAAAAGCCCTATGAGGGGAGGCTAAAGGAGCTCAATATGTACACCCTGGAGGAGAGGAGAGGAGGTAGAGGAGGCGATATGAAATTGAACCAAACTTGTTGGAACCTCCTGCTTCAAAATTGTAAGTCCCTCTTGGTTAAGGTTCAGTGGCATTCTAATCTTTGCTAGCTAGCTAGACAGAAAAAGGGGGTTATGTTCTGGGCTGGACTGCGCCAATGTTTCAATCTCAGCCCAGGAAGTGAAATTAAAAGTTGCTATGTTTGAAAGTTATTTGGGCTTCAACTAAAGTATTCTGTTCATGTTAAAGACTGTTACCCTTCCAGCATTCTAGCATCTCAGAGCATAATCCTGCATCCACTGGTAGGCCACCAGTACCCCGGTGTGATACCCACTGCAATAAACTAACTGGTTATAGCAGCCACTTGGGGGGAAAACCTGGTGCACCCACAGGTGGGAGGTGTGGGAGATAGTGTGGGGTACAATCCATTGTTGCCATCATTACTGTTGTGCTATTTTCTCCCCTGTTCATCCCCTAGCTATAATAAAGCAAGAAGTTGGTTTATAGTACAATTTAGTATTGCTGGTTATTGTTGTAAGTTGTGAGCATTTGCTAGGTTGGAAAGGCACTGTGAGGCAGTTATTGTATATTCCTGAGGGGTGGTAACTTGGAATTTATCCCATAGGTATCCCATATCACTACTCCAGGTGGAGGCACCATGCCATTTCTTCTCCTGTCCACTAGAGAAACCCAAACCAGACCCCTCAGAGGTGTATCCAGGTGAGATCCGAGGGCCCCAGAAACAGCCAAGGTGAGTCGAGGGGCTGTTACACTTGGATCATGGCTATACTTCACAGTGGCCAATTCTATCAGTTATCACAGCTACACCACAAAGCAGTCATATTAAATTAATGTGAACTACAATTTACGATGATTCCAAGCATTTAACTATTAAAGAATTAAACATGTACATGCTCCTACAGAAGGTTTGTGATAGCACCATGATCACATGTCTGGCCATGGTATTTCAGTGACTTGAGTGCCAACATAATAGATTTATCAGCTGATATATAGGCCATTAAACAAATGTAATGAAAAAGAGTGGCAAATAAATTGACATGGTCACAAGAAACAATCAACAAATGTCAAATGCAAATGAAGGGCAGTGTGGTCCAACGGTTACACACAGAGCTGTGAATCAGGAGATGCAAGGTTCAAATCCCACCACAGCCAACAACTCACTACATGACCCTAAGTGAGTCACTTGACCCCCGTGTGCTTTGGTTGACGCAGCTAATAATTGGTTAAAAGCAGGACTCCACTGAAAAATGAGGTGTGGCATCTCAATTAGGCTATCCTGAGTAAAAGAAAAATCTGTAAACTAATAAAAAGTATCACCTAACACAAAAGGGCAGAAAGGCAGCACCAATGCTCAGAAAACAACTATCTCAAGTTTTCAGAAAGTACCAACAAAGGTTGCATACATACATACATACAGCAGTACATTTGCAAATGGACTTCTCCAGATTCTTATTGCTAAAAAGAATCCTTTTACCCCTGAAAGGCTCCTATATTTCAGAGTAAGCCCCATCCAACCCAACAATTTCCATTGAGGAGAGGACAGTAAAGTGAAGGAAAGGTGCCCACTGTTATTTAGCAAATGGGAATAGAAGCCTCAGTCTCTTGAGACTCCTCTGCCTCTTCAGTAATTTCATTTTCAGGAAACAATTCTTACTTCTCAACTCCTGTCTTCATGTGCTTGGCCCTAAGTCTATAATTTGTTTGGTTGAGAGGACTGCCACTAATACCAATAAAGAGAAAGCCAGAAAACTCACGAGAAAGAATTATTTGTTAAAACAGATACCAACCCTATCTGTGATTTTTTTTTTTTTTTTTAGTGCGTATGGAATGCCTTTGGTCTGAATTGTAATCACTGGAAAAACAGAATTACAGACAATGTAAAACAGTATCAAGCTGGTAACTTATTCAGTGTGTTTAGATGGCAATCAAATGTTTGCCACCGGTCACTGTAGTTTGAAATCACAGAAGAAGCAGAACCAAACCGCACAAAAACATGGATCCTGGATTTTAGGAGGGCAGACTTTGGGAAAATGGAGACATGCTTGAAAGAGGCACTAATGGGAATGGGGGAAGGAATCGGGGTGGAGGAACAGTGGGCAATATTTAAAACAGGGATTACAAGAGCAACAGAATTATGCATTAAGCAGGTTAGCAAGGGGAAAAAGAAGAGGAGGCCATTATGGTTTTCCAAGGAGGTAGCAGAGAAAGTGAAAGCCAAAAAAATTGCATTCAGGCAATACAAAAAGATGCAGGCAGGAGGGGATAGGGAGAAGTACCAGGAGAAGCAAAAGGAGGCAGGAAAGTCAGTAGAGGAAGCCAAAACTCAGATAGAAGAGTGCATCACAAAATCAGTGGGTAGAAGGGCAAAACCTTTTACAGGTACATAAGTGAAAAAAGAAGGGCAAAGGGAGGTATAGTGAGACTGAAGGGGGAGGACGGGGCAGCATGGAGGATGACAACAGTAAAGCTGACATACTGAACAGATATTTCTGCTCAGTCATTACTGAGGAAAGGGAGGGTAATGAGCCTGAAGGGAGTACAAGAGGTGGGAAGGATGCAGAAATAGACACAAGTCCCTTTACACGGAAAAGGGTCCTAAAGGAACTGGAAGCAATAAGAGTCAATAAAGCAATGGGGCCAGATGGGGTGCACCCCAGGCCCATAAAGGAACTAAGAGAGGTGGTGTCTGAACCTCTGGCAATCCTGTTTAGCTGATCACTGGAAACAGGGCAGGTACCTGAAGATTGAAGAACAGCAGATGAAGTCCTCTTATACAAAAGCAGGAACAAAGAGGAAGCAGGGAACTACAGACCAGTCAGCTTGACCTCGGTAATGGGGAAAATCATGGAAGTACTACTGAAGGAGAGATTGGTGGAACATCTGGTTGCCAGTGGAGTACAGGACCCAAGGCAGCATGGTTTCACTGGGGGGAGGTCATGCCAGACTAATCTCATTGAATTTTTCGACTGGGTGACAAGGGAGGTTGATCAGGGGAGGGCAGTGCACGTGGTCTATCTGGACTTCAGCAAGGCCTTTGACACTGTGCCGCATAGAAGGCTATTAAACAAACTGGGAAATGTAGGAGTGGGCTGGACTGTAGTGCAGTGCGTAGGTAATTGGCTGTGTGGCAGGACACAGAGGGTGGTGGTAAATGGCTGTCACTCCACAGAGGAAGGAGTGACCAGTGGGGTACCACAGGGATCAGTGCTAGGACCTGTTCTATTCAACGTCTTCATCAGTGACATTGCGCAGGACCTAGAAGGCAGGATTTACCTGTTCGCTGACACACGAAGCTCTGTGTAACAGAGACCAGAGGGTGTGGACAGAATGAGGAGGGATCTGCAGAAGCTTGAAGAATGGTTGAGGGTTTGGCAGTTGAAATTCAATGCAAAGAAGTGCAAAATAATGCATATGGGGCACAAAAACCCTAGAACAGCATATCAGTTGGGGGGAGTGAGAATATAGCATGCACCAAGCAGGAAAGGGACCTTGGGGTTATCATCTTTCATGACCTCAAGGTGGGGAAACAGTGTGACAAGGCAGCAGATAAAGCAAATAGGATGCTGGGATGCATAGGCAGGGGCATCACCAGCAGGAAAGGGGAGGTCATAATTCCACTATACAAGACACTAGTGAGACCCCACCTGGAGTACAGTGTACAGTTCTGGAGACCTTACCTATGTAAGGACATAGGGTGGAGAAGGTTTAGAGGAAGGCAACAAGATGGTACAGGGATTGCATCACAAGTCATATGAGGACAGGCTGAAGGACTTGAATATGTACTCCCTGGAGGAGAGAAGAAGAGAGGGGATATGATAGAGACATACAAGTATCTTACAGGGAGGAACAGGGTACAGGAATACACTATTTTCCAGTGATAAAGATGTTCCAGGACTAGAGGGCATGGGATGAAGTTGGAGGGAGGGCGATTCAGAGGAAACGTGAGGAGGAATTTCTTCACAGAAAGGGTGATGGGCAAGTGGAACACCCTGCCAGAGGAAGTGGTGGGGAATGAAACAATAATGGGATTTAGGAATGCATGGGCTAGACATAAGAGAATCCTGTAGGTCAGGAGTAAGGGGCAACAGACTTCTAGAAAAACATAAAGGGAACTTCCAAGCTCAAATGGACGGACTGGGTGGGCCATAGGCCCTTATCTGCTGACAGTATCTATGTATCTAAGTATCTGTGTACTGTCATTGCCAGATCTACTTTGTGTCACAAATGAATCAAATGTACAACACACATATCAAGTACACAGTTCAAACCTCAGAACAGATTTGGCTCTGTGTTGTTTAATGGGCAGAGTAATTCAACACCGTACCAGCTTAAAATGTCAATGTCATCACAGCGCGGTCCAAAACCGTGCTGTAAAATAGTGGCATGTAAAACAGCTACAGGGATAGTATAGTACAAATAACTTTAGTGCTATCCCTGCAGCAGTTGGCCACCATGGGGAAAAAGGAGAAAGGGTCTGCTGGGGAGTATGCTGCTAAGCAGATGCCATGGTGTGGAAGGTAGATCACAGGCAGTGGAGGTTGGTGGAACATCAATGGACTAGGGTTAGACTCCCGGTTCGGGGACACGAGATTCTTTTTGCCTTTTTTTTCATTCTGGGGACATGGCATTCCTGTCAGGTTTTTTCTCCCCCCCTCCTGACTGATGTGCTGCCTGTGTCCACCCACCCACTTTGTACTTTTTGCCCCCCACCCCTGGTTTTCCTGCAGGGTTCCTCTCCTCTCCTCAATGATCCCCCCCCCATGGTTCCTCCCCATCCCTGAGTTGCCTCCACCCCTGGAGGTGATTATTTATAGATTGGAGGGTTCAGGGGGCAAAGCCCCCCATAATGGGGGGGAGAGCCCCCACAAACGCATGGGGTAGCATTTGGTTTCATGTGGCACTATGACAGCAGTTGGTGTTTTTGTCGCGCACTACCATTGTTTTCGGTGTTTTGTACTACATGTTTTTTGTCTGCACTGTTGATGTATTTGATGTTTTGACCTAGTTTCTTTTACCACACTTAAGTACCAGTCCTGACTTTGAATGGTGGCCATAGGCTCAGGGAGGAAGATCCCATCAGCAGGACCCTAACGACTTCTTCTGCCATCTAGTGTTGTATATGGATGGATGTCCCTGCCAACAGGATCCACGAAGACTTGTTCCAACATCAGATGCGGATGAGGGACGGGGCTCCTTGTGAGTGTGACATCAGAGAACTTCTGCCACCAGCTGCAACTCAGGGAGTAAGATCCCCATCAGCGGGACCCTTAAGGACTTCTTCTGCTTCCTGGTGTGGCTCACAGAGGGAGATCCTCAGCAGCAAGACCACCAGGATGTCTTCTGCCACCCTGTGTAGTTCAGGAAGGGGGGCTTCTAACAGTGGTACTACTGAGAACGACTTCTGCTTCCTGGTGTGGCTCACAGAGGGAGATCCTCAGCAGCAGGACCACCAGGATGTCTTCTGCCACCTTGTGTAGTTCAGGAATGGGGGTTCTAGCTGTGGTACTATTGAGGACTTCTTCTGCTTCAGGGGCAATGTGAGGAAGTATTATTTCACAGAGAGGGTAGTGGATGCATGGAACAGCCTTCCTGAGGAGGTTGTGGGGTCTAAAACTGTGGGAGAATTCAAGAATGCATGGGACAGACATAAGGCAATTCTTGTGGGGGGTAGGAAGAAATAGGCTGTTGGTTAACTAGGATCTGCGGCCTATCCTGTAGGTAGGGAAATGGGCAGACTAGATGGGCCAAGCGGTCCTTATCTGCCGTCAAAGTCTATGTTTCTATGCTTCCTGGTGTGGCTCACAGAGGGAGATCCTCAGCAGCAGGACTACCAGGATGTCTTCTGCCACCCTGTGTAGTTCAGGAAGGGGGGGGGAGTTCTAGCAGTGGTACTACTGAGGACTTCTTCTGCCACCCAGTGCAGCTCAAGGATGGGAAAGGTGCAGTGGAGTGGCAGAGAGGAGCTGCGACTCTCATCCCAGGACAGGTGATCCAGTATTATCACTGGGAGTCTCCTATACATCGGCAATCCAGTTTCAGTACTGGGAGTCTCCTGTACTGTACATCTATCCAGTTACAGTCCTGGCAGGTAGATGGGAACCAACCATGACAGGTGAGGGGGCAAACTGTCTTCTATCAAAACAAAAAAAATGCCAGTAGTTGGTGGTTGAACTTCTAGTAATAATACTTACTCAGGCAGGGCAAATGAAAGGGAGGGAAATCAAGTTAAAGAAAGCCAGGATTATGGTAATTAACTACTTTAACTGAAAGAACCCCAATCAGTGATTTGTTTTACATGTATGGGGAATGTCTTTGAACTCAGACCTTTTTACTCTAATTTATGCTGGACTATTGTCTTGGTGGTCTTGTGTTCTTCTTTTGTGTTATTTTGGCTAGTGTTTACAGTCAGGAATTACTTTATCAGGTTACTGAACTGCTATTGCACTACACGGGTCTGTCCAACTTCACATCTCTTTAACTAGTATCAATGCTACTATTACTAGTTTATGTTACTATTTCACGAGTAATGACTGGAATGCAGATCCCTATTTTGTAAAGTTGAATTTTTGCCTGCAGTGGGCTAGGAAGGGATGAGACATGTCCAGGACACTGACTGGGCTTCACTGGTTGTATTTTTATGGTTATTTTTTACCTCTGTTTTGCTATTGTAGAAGTCAGTACCCAAGGATGTGAACACAAAAGCAGAGGTGTTGCATTATTTTTTCTGATGAATGTGAGGGATGGGGGAGTAGGGAGCTCCACGTCTAGATTTGAAGGGCTTCCGCTGCATTAACTTGTTTGTTTTTGAGAAAGACATTGCTCGGCACTTGACTACTGTCCATCTTAGAATTTGCTACTTAGATGTCCTTTTTATTCATCTTACCATCTCTAACAAAATCTTCCTACTCTGCTGATATTGGTGTCCAGCAGCGCAGTAAATATTCAAGATAACCAGCCTGTGTGTGCAAGGTGTTAACAATCAGTTGGAATTAAAAACTAATGACAGATAATAATAATATTTATGAAGGAACTGGGCAAATTCTGATAGTTTTTGATTCTGGCAATCTGTCTGCAATTACATATCTGTTATCCAGTGCGCCTGCTATTATAACTCAGCAAATGCTCTAAGTGTCAGGGATAGACTAGATACTGATGATTAGAAAATTAAGGTGTTTGGTATGTAGAACAGGTGCCTCGTTTAGTAGGTTTGACATCACGCATAATTTAGCAAGGTTGTCTTTACGGTGCTTGTTTAATAGTCATCATTAGAAAATAGATAAACATTTTCTCTGTGTCTGATTGGCTGAGGCCCCCAGGCAAGGGGGTACATTAAGTACCAAAAGAGATCAGAACAAAAATGAGTCCAATGGCAGTCTGCCTTTTATCTCAAAGAAATCAGTGTGTCCACAGAATTTTTTAAACTAATAGCCACCTTTTTTTTGTTCACTTAGCAAGCCAAAGATGCCTACCCAGAGCAACAAAAGAAGTCAGATGTATAAATTAGTAAAAACCCCAAATGAAACACTTGTGTCTTCTATTCTGTCTTTTTTGGGCTTCCTGATGTTATTCCCTCTGCTCATAATCCCAACGGCTGACCCGGCAGTGGCAGCCTCTTGACTCCAGCAAAATCAGTCACTACCACACACACCGTGCCTTTCCCTAACACCCTTGCCAACCGCATTCCCAGCAATGGCAACAGAATTCTCGACTGTGCTCACATTCCTCTCCCCATGAAAAACAAAAAGTAAATGAAGCAGGCAGTGGAGCATCTCAAAGACAGCAGCAGTGTTAAAAAAAGGGTATCTAAAAACACTAAAACACTGCAGTGCCCTCTACAGGCAAATAACCTGTAGAGGGAGGGACTACTTTACAAGAAAACAGCCCAGTAATTGATTTTACTCATTTATTTTATTTTTATCTTCTTTAATATTATATTAAAATGTCATATGTAACCCATTTTCTAAGCACAATAATACCCTTCAGGGTAGGCAGAATGGACAATACTGGACTGTGGCATCAGGCCTCATTATGCCTCTGGATGGTCCAGTATTGCCCAATACAAAAGTCCCACGTCATCATGTGCTCCCCCCTGCACACTGTATGGCCAATGGGGATGCCCCAATCCCCCATTGGCTTCACTGCCCCACCAAACAAACTTCCAGGTGCCATGCTGGGAGCCCACCCCTGCATGGCAAAAGTCCCAGCCATCTTTGTTAAAACAACAACCCTGTAAATAAAAGAAAAACGTTGACTCTCTTGCCCCCCACTGAACCTGTGCCCACCCTCTGTGTACCCCACCTCCCACACCCTCCTTCACCCCATGCTTACCTCTGGAGGCCGAGCACAATCTTTGGTTGACCAAGAACACGTCTGCACTCTTCAAAGCCGACCACAAACTGAAGAAATGCCAGTAAGCTGTATAATGGCATAAACAGGGTTTTTTCAACTTTGGTGCATATCTCGGTCATTTTATTTATTTATTTTTTTTTTTGCACCAAATTTTCAACATGGGGTTCTTGGGACCCCATCTCATGAATTCAGTGACTGGCATCTGGTTATTCGGTCCCGAAAGGTGATTTTGAGGTCACTGCATGGAATCACCTTTTGGGACTGATTAATGAAACAACAGTGTCATTGTTCATGAGGCTGGTTCTCACAAAGCCTATGTTGCAAATTTGGTGAAAAAATGCCCCAAAATGACTGTTACGAGCGTGCATTGTGCAGTTTCCACACACACTCGCAAGTTTGCAAATCTGTAATATTTTCACAATAGATTTTCAACATTGCCATTTTTTCACACCTCCTTATGAACAGTACAGCTGTCATTTTTCACAGCCTGGCCGAAATATTTTTTTTTTAATTTAAGTTTATTGGTTTCAAAGGTAATACAACAAAAAACCATAAAAATTAAGAAACAAACCGGTAATCCTAGATCAGACCAAGCCCCCCCCCCCATAACAAATATAATAAATAACAAGGCACACTTGAGAGTAAAACAACATAAAATATCTGTCTATCAATCATAGCGCCAAAGAGTATATACCCTCACCCCCTCCCTCCCTCCCCAGGGTGCACCCGCTAAATCATAAACTTACAACTTCTAAAGTCTGGATTTCACACCTATTAAACAACCTATTTAAAAACCTAACCAACAGTCCAAGTTATAGTGAAAGGGACGTATCTTAAAACCACAATACGACCGTATACTAAAAGTAACATCTACTATGCTATATAGTATGAGGGTCCAGGGATCGGGTCACCAACCTTATCATTAAGGTAGGCAAAGAGACTGGAGCTTACCCATCTTTATGAAATAAGTCCATACGGTTCTTATAACTGGCAATCAAGTTTTCGGACTGGAGATACGACATCAACTCCTTTAACCAGTCCGAAAAGGATAGAACCAACTGGTCCTTCCAGTGCCTTAAGACCAGCTTTTTGACTGCCATAGATATCAGGGCCATATGGTACCTACGCTCCACACTATCTATCAGAGAAACATCACCCAATACACAAATTCCTGGAGAGAAAAACCTGCTCAGACCCAGAAGGGGATCTAGATTATCTCGAATCAAGGACCACAGTGGGGAAACTTTAGCACACTCCCAAAAAAACATGAATCAAGGTGCCCTCACCTTGTGAGCACCTGAAACACACTGGAACAGGGATCAGCTTACGTTGAAAAAGCTTGACCAGGGTGTAGTATAAGTTGTTAACAATATTATATTGCACTAAGCGAAACCTGTCCCTGGGTGTGATATCTACAATAACAGGATTAGGCAAAAGTTCTCCACAATGGTACCTCATCAGGAAAAAGATATGTCCAGACCGAGGACCACCAACCTCCTCCCCAAATTAAAAGTCAAAAGGTAGGAGTAAATCTGCGAAATGGAATGGGGCTGGGATGCCAGCATAGTAATGTTGGAGAGAAAGGGATGTACCGCGGATTGCTTAAACACCGATCCGAATTTACTACTCACCAGGTGCCGGAGCTGGAACACCTTAAAAGTCTCTCTGGCTGACATATCGAATCTGGTTAAGATATCACTTGATGTGAAAAGTGAAGCATGGTCGAACAAATGTTCAACCCTGGAATCTTTAAGTTGTGGGAGCCAGTTTAATCCTAACCAAGAGTCTCCTAAAGTAATATTGGGATTGAGAATAATCGGCTGCCCTAAATCCGTGTGGTTAGAAATCTGGAAAAACCTAAGACATTGGGCTCACACTTTAAGAGAGACTGCCACCGTATCATCAGAAATCAATTGTGAGAGTGTTTTCGGGGTGAGATAAGGTAGAGTGGATTTGTCAAATCTAAGCTCGGAGAGGAAGGCCGATTCTAACTGAAGCCAGATTGGGGAAGAGTTCTCAGGATTCACAGAGAACCACCTTCCCAACTTGGACAAGTGGGCCGCCCAATAATATAGCTGAAAATTCGGAAGTCTTAAGCCTCCTCTTTCTTTGGGAAGTGATAGGGAGCCATAGGAGCAACGTACCCCTTTCCCTCTCCAGATGAAAGTGGAAAACAGACTATGGAGCTGCTGGAAAAAGAAAGAGGGAGCCAGAGGTTGGTAAGGTTCAGTGGTAAAAATCCGGGGAAGAACATTCATCTTAATGAGACTAATTCTGCCCCACAAGGAAATAGGAAGGGATGCCCAGCGCTGCAAATCTTGACTAATCGAGTCCCTGATCTTAATTAAATTTAGTTTCTTAAGCAAGAACGGATCAGTAGAGAAGTAGATCCCCAGATACTTAATTAAACTGGAAGTCCACTTCATTCCAAAAGGAAGAAAACCTCTCTTAAAGGTATAATTATTTAAGGGAAAGATCTCACATTTCGAAGTGTTTAACTTATAGCCAGAGAAGGAGCTAAACTGCCTAATAATATCCAGGGCTGCTTCTAAGGATGCTACTGGGTCTGACAGATGTAACAGAACATCATCTGCATCTGCAGAAAGAACTAGCTCTCGACTTTGGAGCCTAACCCCTCTTACCCGAGGAGAAGCCTTAAGATTTATCAGTAGAGCCTCCAAGTATAAGTTAAACAATAAAGGAGAGAGGGGGCAACCTTGTCTAGTGCAGGCAAGAAGACTGAAAGAGGGGGATAATACCCCATTGCAATAGATTTTTGCAGAGGGGCACCTATAGAATACCTGAATCAGGTTCAGAAAGGGAGTCGGGAAGCCCATTTCCTCCATGACGGTCCATAAAAAGGACCAATCGACCCGATCGAATGCTTTCTCAGCATCTAAAGAAACTAATACAATTGGATCTGAGACGGACCGGGCGTATTGCGAAATATGCGATAGGGTCCTCAGATGGTCAGCTGCTGATCTCCCGGAGACAAAACCTGCCTGTTCAGGGCTCAAAAGCTCGGCCCAGATCTTTTTAATCCTCTCAGCAAGTATTTTGGCTAGTATCTTAACATCGTAGTTCTGAAGAGAGATAGGACGATAACTAGCCGGATCAGAAGGCTCCTTATCCGCTTTAGGAATTAAAACTATAGTGGCCTCGAATAAAGCCAGGTCAAGTTCCAATGCAACCAGGAAGTAATTATATAGCTTAAGCAAAATAGGAATTAAGTCTTTAGCAAAAACTTTGTAAAAATTTGCTGGGAATCCATCTGGGCTCGGTGCTTTGTCCGAGGGCAGGGAGGCAATAATGCTCTGGGATTTCTTCGGTTGAGATAGGAGCCAATAAGCTCGCTTGTTGGGACTCCAATATGCTCGGAACACCAATTCCTCTTATATAGTTTCTGACGTCTGCTGTCGAATGGGATGTCGGAGAGGGACTGTAAAGACTAGAATAGTATTCCCTAAAGACCTGAGCAATCTCTCTGGGCGAGGAGACAATGCTTCCAGATGAGGAAACCAGAGAAGGAATGATCCTCGAACCTTCAAGCGCACGCAAACGCAGAGCCAATAACTTGCTGGATTTCTCACCGAGATCAATATACTTAGCCTGGGTTTTCACCAGACAGTACTCTGCCTTTTCTTTCAGAAGGTCCGAGTATTCATTCTTAACTGAAAGGAGCTCCTTAAGATCCGAAACCGAAGAAGTTGATGAATGCCTACCTTCTAACTCCCTAATCCTACCCACCAACTCTAATGACCTAGCTAATCGTGCCTTCTTCCTAAGGGAAGCCATCTTAATAAAGTCACCCCTAAGATAACATTTTAACGCTCCCCATATCATATCCACTCTAGGGGTGGAGTCCATATTGTCTGCCAAGAAGAGAGATATTCTAGAGCTGATCTCCGAAACACATGGTCGGTCCTTTAATAGTTGAGTTTTTAATCTCCACATGGAGTCTCGAGAATAATCAGGACTTAAAGAGAGGTGTAACCAAACCAAAGCATGATCTGACACAATGATCGGTTCTATACCAGATGAAGATACACTCGGGAGAAAAGAGAGACTAACTAATATCATATCCAGTCTTGATTTAGTACCATGTGATTGGGATTGAAAGGAAAAGGCCCGACAAGAAGGATTGGCAATACGCCACGGATCGCCTAGGCCTAACATTGAGACCATTTCACAGAGGGCTTTCTGGGCCGAGGAAGGTGTACGCCTATCCTGGGGCTCTCTATCCAACGCATTAGGGAAAGGTACATTCAAGTCCCCCTAGCACATATTGAGTTGGCAAGAAACCGCCAATTTATCTGTCAACTTCATGAAGAATTCAGGATTACCTCTCACGGTCCATACACGAACCCAGAACTACACTCTCTCTCGCTTAGATTACCTTAACTAGAATGAATCTCCCTCTGGGTCTGAGCGACCAGGTCCTAGTAAATAAGACGTGTCTTTTAACAAGAATCGCACCCTTTACTAAAATGAGAATTCCCAGCAAGATAAACTTGAGAGAACCCAGACCGAGAAAGCAACTTGGCCTCATCACGGCCTAAATGTGTTTCCTGCAAAAAAAGGATGTCCGTGCGGAGCAGGGAGCAGTGATTGAAAACCTGCAACATTTAACCCGATCCCTGAGCCCCCTCACATTCCAGGATACTATTTTAACTCTACTCATAGCCATTTTAAAAATATCTCACTGCAATTGGATATCCAAATAGAATATTTCCAACATATTATAGCAGGGTGCACCTCCCTTATAATAAGTCTGAGACCCTTCGTACATTCCTCCCACCCTCCCCTTACAAAAAAACCCCACCCGATCGGAAGCTAAATGGAACGCCAGTCTGTAACCCCCCACATGCCCCACCCCAAATCCAAACTCTGAGATTAATTAACAAACAAACAACCTAAAAGGGTCCCCCCAAACAAGACTATAGGGCCCAATAGTATAATCAACGGCATGGAAATCCCCCCCCCAAAACGACCCAAAACATAAACCCAGCAGAAACTATGTACAGATGGGGGTCCGTACAACAGTGGTCCCAAATACAGCCTATTACCTCGGATTACGAACCCCCAGATCCCATGCGAATCTCCGATCCCCAGAGCTAAAAGCCGATAACCATATACTATCAAAACCAAAACTCCTCAGCGAAAATATGACCCCGAACTACCAACCAGCATCTACTACGAAACAGCCCCGGCAGAGATTAGCAACCCCCATGCACGGCTTAGGCGATCCCACATCCAGCACGCAGATTCACCAAGCCCTCCCCATAGCCGCCCCCAAACCCCCACATACCAATAAAACAGGGAGACTGAAGAACATTAAAAAAAGAAAGGTAAGGGGAGGAGAAAGGCAAATACATAGAGATAAATAAGCCCCAATAAAGAAACATCCCTTAGGCCTCTTCCACCGGACGGTCCCATAATGCTCCTACTCCCTCAACCCAATAGCAGAGATGGGCCACCTACCGAATCCACTCCAGTCGAGAACTGGGAAAGCAGTCCCAACACCGCCATTCCACGGGAGGCAAGGGAAGCAGACCGAGATCGCCATAGAGGTTGCGTTCCGAGGGACCCTTAATACCCGAACCCTAAATGGTCCGTCTTCCAGAAAGTTCCCTCCTGGAAACAACTCCCTGAAAGCGTTCCTTCCCGCCGCATACGCCAGCATCAAAACGGGACCAGAAGCGCCAACCCAGGCTCCCAAACCTAACTCCCTCCCACCCGCCTCTGCCTCAACGGTCAGCCCACCAGAAGGACCCAGGAAGAAAAGCCAGAACAGCCAGACAACACAAAGAAAAACACCACCACAAGGCACAACACGAAGGTAGGTGACAAGAAGGGTAGGCAAGCGTGAAACAGAAGGCCAGGGGTATCACAACAACCAACAGGGGTAAACACAGACACCATCTACAAGTACAATAATACTTCAAACAAGCATTAACACAGCTTCTGAAAGTCCATCACATAATCTTCAGCCGGATCCTTAAACAGGTCGGGCAGTCTGTTAGTAAGCTCCTTGTGAGCCGCTTCTGGGTACTAAAACTCGTGGCTGAGCCTCCGACAGTCACTTTCAGGGTTGCAGGATATACCATCCTGAACAGGATTGCTGCTGCTATAAGTTTCTGGACTGTTGGTGGTATGCTGCTCTCTTTCGAATCTCTTTGGGGAAGGTCCTGGCGATCCGGATCTTTGAAGCACCCACAGGATTTCTTTAAGCTCCTGGCCTTCAAATACACATGCTGCCTTTCCAGGTAGCTTAAAATTTAATAATGATCGGACGTGGGGGATCCAACTGTAGGTCGAGGCGATGAGCGTGGGGCCTTTCGAGATGGTAAGAGGCATTTATGGGAGATGGGCCTACTATTTTCACAAAAAACCTCTGCAGGAAAGCCATAAGGTCTGGGCCTTCTTCCAACTCCGGGAGGCCAATTATTAACAAGTTATTTCGGCAGTTTCGCCCCTCCAGGTCCTCAGTCTTAAGTTGGAGTCTCTTCACCTGTTGCCTTAATTCTGTTATCTCCATTTCAGCCCTAGATCTCCATTTTTCAACAGAAGCGACCTTAACCTCCACATCTGAGACTTTTTTAGTAACATCAGAGAGGTCGCTACATAGAGATTTGAGCTCCCCTGTAAGTTCCACAAGGAGCTCCTTCAAAGGGCCAAGCTCCTGGAGAATTTATCCTCCGATAGCGTGAAGCCTGTTGCGTTATCACCTCAAGAGTCCGACCTGGCTGGGGCCTGATTCTGCTTTTATGGCCTTCTTAGGGGAGGCTGAGGGGTGCTTGGTGAGGGCCTGTTTCAATCCACCCTCCATCACAAGGACCCAGCTAGGGCTTAAAATTCCAAAGCAAGGCTCTTTATCGATGACGGAGTGTTAAAAGACTTGCTATTTGAGTAGATTTCCCAAAAAAAAACGTCAGAATGCACTTTAAATTTGCAGATGAGGCGGCCAGAGGGGGGAGCTCAGGATCTCAGCTGCTGCTCAGATGGATGCCATCACGTGACCTCCCTGGCCGAATAATGTTTTTGCACTTCTGGTGCAGAATAGCACAGTCGCTGTGGGAAATCAGTGTTCAGGACAGATTAAGAAAATCACAATGACGCTGTTCATTAGCAGAGGTCCTAAAATGCCTATGTTGAAAATTTGGTGACAAAAGTCCATAAACTGACTATATTATGAGCGTGCATTGAGCAGTTTCTACACACCCTCATAACTTCATGAATTTGTAATATTTTCACTCCAGATTTTCAACATTGGCATTTTTTCACATGTCCTTATGAACACTACAGCTGTCATTTTTCATATCTTGGCTGAAATGTGTTTTCACACTTCTGACACAGAATAGTGCAGTCACTGTGGGAAATCAGTGTTCGGGACAGATTAAGAAAATCACAGTAACACTGTTCATGAGCAGAGATCCCAAAATGCCTATATTGAAAATCTGGTGCAAAAAATCCCCAAAATAATTGCTTCACCAGCTTTTTATATTTTCACTCGAGATTTTCAACATTTCCATTTTTTTACACCTCCTCATGAACAGTACAGCTGTCATTTTTCACATGGTGTTCAAAATATGTTTTCGCATCTGTGGTGCCAAATGGCGCAGTCACTGTGCAAAATCACCTTTCAGCTAACAAACTGATAGTGTCACTGTTCATGCAGTGGGGTTGCAAAAAGCCCATGTTGAAAACTTGGAGTAAAAATACCCAGAAGGTTTCTGACCATAACGCCCTACCCTGTAGAGACTGACAGGCATCAGGGGTGTGACTTGGGACTGTCGACAGTAATGCTCACTCCATTCTACCCCCACCCCCACCCTGCAGCCAGTGACAGGCATCGAGGTGTGCCATGGACTCTTTGGCCCCAGAGTTCACCCCATTCTCCTATACTGCACCCATTTCAGTGTATTTCCTTATGGAATGAGGTGAGTGTAAAGCCTGAACACCCCAAGGCACACCTCGACACTTGTGAGTGTCTACAGGGTAGGGTGAGGTGAAATGTCAAGACCATTATGGGTGACGACCCAAAGACACACCCCAATGCCTGTCCATCTCTGCAGGGTGGAGGTGGAGTTGATGTCAGTTCAATACATCACTGCCATTTCCAGTCTGCATCTGTCTAACTCCTGCACTTCCACTGCTAATGCCAGTAAACAAACATTCGGCATTGACAAATGCTTGTTATAAGCAATTTGATGCCGCAAACTCAAATATAGCTCTTTGAGGGGTATGTTATTGGTTTTCAAGACTGTGGACCACTCTGAATATGTTGGTGTACTCTCCCAAACAGGAGCTGAATCCTGTACCACCTCTTAACCTTTACTATGCCACCAGGGAGTTGTTGCACCCAGCACAACAGAGCCAGCTGTCTGGCTCTGATAGCAACTAGCCACCATGAAAGAGTTCCCATCACTTTTCCAACTGTAATGGAACTCTTCTATGACTGCCAGTTATAGCCAGAGTCAGAAATGGTTGTGTTTGTCATACTTGAGTGCAATTAGTTATGTGAGCTTGCAGTCACTGTTCAAATGTAATAGTTTGCCACCTTTCGCTACCTTTGGTACTTTAATTTCATTGCACTGTCCTTTATGGCAAGTCTCATGAGATACAGTATTTACTTGGATGCACTGCAGTTATAAATCAGTTTCTATTGCCAATCTACTCATTTAAGAAAATAACCTTTCTGCCCCACAATTTAGTTTATTTCTTGTTTTAACTTAGTTTTTCTATGTCAGTGTCTCTTCTTGCTCTGCATATCTCTTTAGATCCCTACGTCCAAGCTACTGTAGTTCCATAAGGAAACAAATTACCCAAATTGTTTAAGAGTGCTAGGGAGGGAAGATAGGGCAGAGAAATGTTACTTTAAGGGGGATAGGGTCATCCATGCCAGTGCGAATATCATGTTGCCAACGCTGAATATGGCACAGGCAGCATGTTGTCCAGCATTACAGAACCAGGTATTACGTCTCCCAGGAGTTATAGCACCAAAGCACCCTCCAGGGAAACAGTTAGCTTTTGCAGGGAGCTTTGCCCCCACACACCCCAGAACTAAATATAACCTCCTCTGGGGTGGGCATGCCCTGGAGTGGGCAGAAATTGTGTGGGTGCAAAGGACGGCATCAGTGAGGGGCAATCTAAAGTCAAGATCACCCCTGTCACTGTCACCCTTCTTGTGGTGCTGTAATTGCAACCCCAAAATTCAGTCACAGTGCTAATGGTATACCAGGGGGATACAGAGTAACAGGAAACAGGTAATATTTGATTAAATGGCAGTAAAATGAAGTCTTTAAGGGCACAGTTTAACGACAACAATGTGAGAAGCTGTGTATTAGAAATGTTCAATAATCTCACCAGACCTCCTTATCAATCTCTTCAATTTAGAATAGTATAGCCCAGAGGTTAGAGTAACAAGCTGTGAATGAGTGTAGTACACCACAAATACCTGGGTTTGGTTCCCACAACCTCCACTTGCATACTGGCTGACCCTGAGCAAGTCACTTAACCTCCCCAGTGCTCCTGGGCCATCCCTAAAAACAAGTAATGTTCTTAGTGGGCTTCACCCGGTTACCAATGAATAAAAAAAAAAAGTCCTGGGGAGTTCAATACCTTAACGAGCACCAGTGCTGCAGGACTGGCACATATGTCTTAATCTATCTTCTGAAGTGTGTTAAAAAAGTGATTTTTTTCCACGAGTTAACGTATGATCCTCCAGGATACCCTGTCAGGGGCCTCCTTTGCGTTCAAACCCTTAAAAGCCATATTTTTTTCTTGTCTGTTACTCGATGTAGTATGATCAGAGGTCTCCTTATTTTACCACTTCTCTGGAAAGTACAGTTCAAATCCTATTTATCCAAACTTCAGAAGCGACACGAGAGTTTGTATAACTGGGACTAAAACATTCAGAGCAATATTCACTTGAGAGACATGCTGCCAATTCATTAAATGGGATTATTCGCTTGGTATCAGAGATTATAATGTAGTGCAACCAGTGATTAGAGTGCATTGCTGTGAACCTGGAGATCCAGATTTGAACTTCACCTCCTCCACTTACTCATTGTGTCATCTTAAATAAATCACTTAACCTCAGTTTTAATCTGTGCTTAATCTGTTATCCTCCTGAGCTTTCTTTATCCACACTCTCTTATTTCTTCCCTCTGAGCATGTAATGACTTCTGCCACTCCTAGTGGCTTGTAAATCAGTTGAGACAGAGTGTGTATAAAATGCATTGCATAATACTAATTTACTTTACTTTCCAGTCAACCTGTAATAAAACCTTTGTGATCTGGATGAATCAACTTGAGCAAAAAATGTTGCCTTGCTTTTAGCTGGAAAGATTTTACAATCCTTAAAACTGATTTATTTTATATATGGCCAGGGGGTTGGGTGGGTCACATGAGCCCGTTCAGAGTCATTCCTTTAATCCCCAGTCAGGTTAGAACATTGTTTATGAGATTCACATCTGACTGGATCATTTCCGTCTTTGGGCATGACAGATAAGACAGAATGAATTCTGGCTTTTCAGATCTCCCAAGTATTTACTACAGTACATACTGAATACTGTAAATTCACCTGACCAAAGTTTTTGAATGGGTTACTCATCAGCTCCTCCTCAGGAAAGGAAAGTGCTATGAACTGACCCTTCTACAACCTTGTGATTCACAAATTATCTTGCAGATGCAGAAGAATACCCTGGGTACAAAATATACAAACTTAAGTCCCTAAAGCAGTATGAATCAAAGTGGGCCGACTATAAAGCTACCCAGTCCCCTTCCCATTGGAATAGCTACCGTCACCTGTGAAATCTCTGCAAGCGCCGTATACAACCTAGGAAGTCGGGCTACTTCCAGTCACTTTAATCCTGTCACTTAGGCAACCCCAGGCTTTTCTGGTCCTCCATTAATGGCTTGTCCCCCCACCGAGCAGTCATGTTTCCCAATAAACACACAACAAGGCTGCCTCACTGACCCTTCTGACATTGCAAATGCACTTAATGCACATTTCTCAAACCTTAGCAGCTACCTGGTTAAACTCCCCCCCCCCTTTCCACCCACTTGCTCCTTCCTACACCTTCCCCTCCTAATAGCCCTACTTTTTATTTTAAGATCATTTCACCTCCTGGGACTCTTAAGCTCCTTCTCAGCCTATTATCTCATGGCAGTGCTGGTAGTGATGGTCTGTCCCCCCACTTCTTAAAACTAGTGGCCCAGGACAGCGTATCCACTCACCTTCATCTTTAACCTCTCCCTTACTATAGCCTCTGTTCCCTCTGTCTGGAAGCAGGCCAGAATTGTCCCCATTCATAAATCAGGTGAGCCTAGTCTTATGGACAACAACCATCCCATCTCCATTCTGCCCCATCTTGGTAAGCTCCTACAGAAGGCAGTAAACTACCAAATTACAGAGCATATCTCCAAATATAATCTCCTTTGCCCTCAGCAATATGGTTCCTGGAAGGGGCACAGCACTACCATGGCCCTTGTCCTCTTGACCGACCATATGCTGAGGAATATGGATGAAGAGAAGCTAACTGATGCAGTGTTTATTGATCTGTCCAAGACGTTTGACCTTGTAAATCACAACATCCTGATAGCAAAACTCGACACCCTTGGTTTCTCCCCTGCCTCCACCACCTAGCTCACTAACTACCTCTCTGGTAGAACACAAATGGTCTGCCTTGGTGGTGTCACCTCTCCCCTCTTGCCTGTCTCTGTGGGTGTCCCCAAGGGATCTGTTCTTGGCTCCCTCCTCTTTTCCCTCTTCATTAACTCTCTCCTGTCAGAGGGCCTGTCCTGTAAATCACTCCTCTATGCCGATGACTCAATACTACACCAAAGTAGCCCTTCCCCTCCTCTCTGTCCGCCATTCTTACCGATGATTCTGCAAGGCACATTGTTGGCTCTCCACCAACAAACTGTTGGTCAATGCTGCCAAAACATAGGCCATGCTTTTCGGTTACAAACTGAAACTCTCTACCCTAGGGCACAATGGTAACCTTCTCACTGTCAAATTCTCAGATGGATCTCCCCTTGACACTGTTCCCACCTTCAGGTATCTGGGGGTAATTCTGGACCTGTCTCTTTCCTACTCTGATCACATTGCCTCACTGATCAGACACATCAACCAGAAGAAAGGGCTCTGCTATCGCATGATAGACCACCTCTCACCAGAAGCCCACCTAGTTGTTGCCCATGGCAGCCTCCTTCCCCTCCTTGACTAAGCTGTCCTGTGTACTCCCTCACCTCCATTACCAACTTTAACAACCTGAATGTTACCTACAGTCGTATATGTCACCTTGCCCTCTGCGCCCCTCTCCTCACTCACCACTGCACTCTTTACCAATCCCTTAACTGGCTCTCTCCACAAGCACAATGCTCCTACCTGCTGGCCCGGACTATTGCTGATACTTTGCACAATCTCTCCTGCTCTCCACTATCCGTTCTTATCCAGCTTAGAACCTACTGCCATAATCTACATCAGTCTTCACACCTTCAACTAGAATGCTGTAACATAACTATGAGGATGGACCTAAGAGCCTTTTCTGCAGCCGGACCACTACTATGGAACAACTTCCTCTCCTCCCTATGTTCTTCTGACCCACCTCTAAATCTAAATTCCCTGTTAGGAATGCACTTTCTGCCCACCATGACCTACGTCTGCCCACAAGCCACTAGCATTGCTTCACCTTGCTTGCAGTTCACCCTTATCCCCTTCCCCTCTAGTGCTCCATTCTCCTCTCCCACCCTGAATACTATTGTTGTTCCTTTTGTTTAATGATGGAGCAACCTTACCCTGTTTACCTAAATGTTATATACCTTGTTTGCTCAATTGCTCATGTACCTGGTACTGTTTACCTTATATTTTCTCTGTTAGCTTGACCTACACTCTTATGTTCCCAGCATGATTCACACTGCTCTCTCACTGTATTTTTACATTGTATGTGCCAGTTTCTGGCCCGGGCCATGCCTGAAAAAGGTTTTTGGATCAGTGCACCAACCCAGTTACCAAATGAATAAATAAATAAATAAATAAAGCAGGGTGAACCACAGGGTTCAGTTCTGGACTCCTCCATTTTTTTTCAATTGTTCTCAATCACTTGCCCACCTAATGTATCTGACACATGGCGTGTGTGTGCAAAATACATAATCCTCCATTGCAGTTGCTCAGTTTCCTGCCATAGAATCTTAGCTAATTGATAACACTTGTATTCTCAGTGCCAAGAAGACTAAAATCACAGTTTTCAGCCCAACCAACAATGCCACACATCACTACATAAATTTACATGAAAACATGCTCTTTTCCCCTTACACATCTACTGCTTCCACTGCTTTTTCGGTAATAAAGTCATAATACTCTACTTGTGACATTACAATCTTGTCCCTGGCAACAGGTTATAATTACATAAGCAGAGCATTATGACTTCATAGTAGACATAAGCAATGCAAACAGAAGACATCTAAAGGAAAAAGGTCCTATTTTAATACAAAAATCTTTGGTAAAAAAAAAAATGGAAGGTCTTTACATTTTCTGTAAGTGAGTTTTGTTAATGTCAATTGTGAATTTTTTGCTAGAAACTTGGACATGTCTTTAAGAGACAGGGCTTGTGAGTAAATTCCAAAGGATGCCAGCAACAAAATAGTAATTCTGGACTTGATGGAGGGCCACTAGAAACCACATCTACTGATGTCCAGAAGCAGGCATAAAGTAAAGGGTGAGGGGGTAGGTGGATGACTAAAGTGGTAGTGGCATTGGCCTGGGGCTTGGGGCACTACGCCATGTCCCGGCCCCTGTGGCTGTCACAATCAAAAATGCAATCAGTACTAAGAAATGCATTCAGTACTGGGACATGCAAAATTATGCATCTGGGGAACAGCAACCTGGGTGCAAAAGACATTCTTGGGGCGGAGGTGCTGGACGTCATAAGGGAGGACAGAGACTTGGGAGTAATTATTACCGATGACCTGAAGGTGACAAAACAGTGTGGGAAAGTGGTGGTAAAAGCAAATCAAATGCACAGATGCATAGGAAGGGGATCACCAGTAGGAGGACACAGGTGCTTTTCCCTCTGTATGTCTCACTGGTAAGACCACACCTCGAGTATGGCGTGCAGTTTTGGAGGCCCTATCTCTGCAGAGACAAGGACAAGTTGGAGGTGGTGCAGAGGAGGGTTACCAGGATGATGCTGGGAATGCAGGGGATGTCCTATGAGGAGAGGCTTGAGGAATTAAATCTGTGCTCCCTGGAGGACAGGAGAAGAAGGGGGATATGGTTGAGACTTTTAAATATTTGAAGGGGATAAATAATGCACAGGTGGGAGTCTATTTCAATGGAGTGGAGCTTCTAACACCAGGGGGTACAGTATGAAATTATTGAGGGCCAGGGTTCAGAGAAATGTGAGGAAGTTCTTCTTCACTGAGAAGGTGGTGAATGACTGCAGGGGATGGTGGGGGTGGAAATGATCATGCAGTTCAAACATGCATGGGATAAGTATAGGGGTATACTGGCAATAGGAGGGACAGGTTTTAGAGTCCGCAGTAGATGGATACTGCCTGGGGGGTTTCATGGGCAGACTAGGTGGGCCATGAGGTCCTTATCTCCCGACTACTTCTATGAATCTATGAATGTTAGTGGGGCCAAATCCCATTTGCTCCCAATAACTTCTGTATCAGCCAGTAAGCATTTAGTACTGAGAGTCCCTCACCATTGCTTACCCTGGTGACACATGTTATGCATTGCAAAAAGAGTGTGGTGGTGCTACTTGGTGCCTGTTTGCCTCATCAAGTACCACTATATTTTTGTGACTACATATGGGATTCTTGCTCTTTCACCATCTAGCATTTCATATGTTCCTATCATATCTCTGCATTTCTCTTCATTCTGCCCATTCAGCTATGCCTTATTTGTGTATGTAAAATGTGGTGACCAGGTTAGGCACACTGAGTTAAGGCTCATTTCCAGGTGATAGCCAGGGAAGGGATACTGCAGAGAATGAATGACAACAATGAGTGCATGAATACAAACAATAGAAACAAGGTACAAATAATTAATTCCAAAAAAAATAAAAATCTAAAAATTGTATAACGTACATCAGTTAGAGGTCGCCAGGATAGGAGTTAGAGGAACTTGCCAACATATGATATTTGTAATAGAATCATGGTGGCATAATATTCAAACTACAGGGTGCGCTGAGCTTTTTTGCTGTACAATAGAGTAAGAAACAACATAGGTAAATAGTTAGGCGGATGTATAGGGCACGGATTACTTTAATGTAGAGAGAAGAGGAAGATAGCTAAAAGTGCACGCTTTAAAGACCTGTGCCAGTAAGATTGGTTTGAGAGAGTGTATCCAGGATGAGAGACAAATGGGAAGAGGGAGATAGTTCCACAGTGTTGGAAGGCTTGCTGGGGAGGGATGTGCCCCATCTAGTGGGCACCAGGGAAACTACAGTTTCTAACATAAAGGCAGTAACTCAGTTGTTACAAGTTACAACAGTCTGGCCCATCTCCTATCCAGGGGAACCTAAAGCCCCATGCAGCTTTGAACTGTGTGAGAAGAGTGCCCTGCTAGCATTTAAAGTGCTTCTTCTCTCAGATAAGATGATCAGATAAAGAAGTTAGAAGCTGTTGTACTTGTCTTCTGGGAAGAGGCCAAAGATTAACAAAATTAAATTCCCTTGATGCTCTTAGGTAAAATTGCCATTGTGTAGGTGCTTTACAGTTACAGAAAATTGACAGTTCTCATAACTTTGTCAGTCTGCCAAAGGTGCTCTATAAATTTTATTTTCCCTAGACAGCCTTTCCTATCTTTTGACTTTATTGATTGCTCTTTCTTGCTCTTTGTTTACTTTCACTGGCAATGATTTACTATTTATTTTCACTGCTTCATGATTTGGGAACATCACTCTCCCCTCCAGGCTATCTTCTACTGTTTTGATGAGAAAGGCAAGAGAGAGAGAGAAAGATACAAAGAGAGATATTCTATGCCACTCCATGTTGTCAATGGGTAAATAATGACACATGTGATAATCATGTTCCTAACTTAGATGATTCACTGGCACAACTATAGTTTTAAGAGCTGTTACCAGGCTGTTCAGAATGTTGGGGTATTATGAGAGTTCCAAGCGGCTTTCCAGCTGTCAGTCCTTTGTATCAATGTGAAGGGGATGAACTGCTCTCTTCAGAGGTTTCTCAGAAAACATCATACCATCATAATTTTGTTATTGCTATTTCTCCTTATTTCAGTACCTCTAGAAGGCAGTGACTGTTTGGGCTATGGACAGATTCTAAACTAAATCATGCCTTCATAAAAAAAATATTCAATCTGTTAACCTGTTTAACTCATTTAAGTCTTTTCTTTGAAGGTCTGTATGAGTGTACCACTTGCCAAGATGGTCTTTTATGCTGATGTGTATCTGTTATTTAGATTTTTGCTATATTTGATCTGATTTTAAAAATTATGCCTGGTGCCTATGTTAAGTGAATTGATGTTTAAAATTTGACAGTTGGCCTTTTCCCTTCGAGCACTGAGCTGCGCTTTGGTGGTTTTCTCAAAGTCTATGAATTTGACAGGAAGCAATGTGTATTTATTGTCCACCTTACTGAATTTTATGAGTTTTTAAGGAAAAATAAACTTTAATTTTTAACTTTTTGTGAAGGTGTTTTAGCCTGGGCCTGTATAGACTCCTAGCTGAGTGACTGCTACTTCAGTAAAGCCCTTTTTGTGAAGGGGTTTAGCCTGGCTGTTCAGTCTCCTGAGTGACTGTTTTTACATAAGTAAAATACTTTTTGTGAAGGCATTTTAGCCTTGGCTGTTCAGTCTCCTGAGTGACTGTTTTTACTTCAGAAAAGTTCATTTTCCCACTCGACTAATGAGCTTCTTTTCTTTTATTCTCTAGGTAAAATTTTTTACAATGCATCGCTTCTTAATTTAAGAATGTTAACTCTTGTAAGTCCTTCCAGGTCAAGTACTGAATCTCAAACCACCAAGGGCTATTTTTTTGAGGTCACAGGCATATGCATGTCAGTTTTTCATGGGTCATTTTGTGCATTGTGTGCTAACACAATACAAAATGTGGATAGATTCTTACCATAACTGCATTTACATTGCACAACAATTCCAATTTAGCTGTAAAGTCAATCTGTCAAGTAAAAAAGATGAACATTTGTGTTACTATTTTGTGCAACATCATTATGATAGCATTATGGCTTGTTGATGATTACAAATACTTTGGGACATTGTTTAACACCATGGCATCCTGCAGAGTTTGTACCTTCATGTAATGCAAAGCCTGCCATAGGGCATGGATGAATCTTCATATGGCTCATTCAATCCTTTATATACTAGTCACCTAAGCCTAGATTTTTGGCCTCCAACAACCAGCTATCAGCTATGATGTGGGAAGGTATATCTGGCACATCCAATAGCAGTGGCACACTTGAGTATACCAGCCCCTGTTAAGGTTACTGTATGATCTGTGTCATGCTGAAGAGCCCCATGGCTCTCTTAAATAATTCTACACATACATAAGTGGGTTTCTCAGGCCAAGGGGGCTCACAGCAAACGTGCAGATGGAACAAGGCACAAAAAAGATGCTCTTCCAAATTTGATTGCTCTCCTGATAACTTGGGGCTCCAATTGGCTTCACAGCCTATCAAGAGTACACTGGAGGTAGGAAATTCTGCTTCATCTGCACCACTACATGCTTTTGAAGATGTTTAAAATGAGAGAAAGGTGGTTGAAGGACACTCTTGCCTCCTCAGTACTCCTATTGTCCTTTTCTGCTTATATATCCTCTCCTCTCCAGATTTCTCTGGGTTTCCTTTTGCTAAACAGGATATCCAGAATATACTGGACATGGAAGGTGCTGTTCTCACAGCACTTCCAGGTGATACTGATTGCTTCACAGGAGACAGCAGGTGAGTGGATTGAGGGAACTCCAGCTTTCTCGGTACCACTATTAATTAGTTCTAATGTTTACTTTTTTCTTAGTATCTGAGATACAGTATTTAAGATATTGTAGCTCTAGGACATACAACATGAAGAGCTTCTGCCAGTGAACCCTCTAATGTCTTCCTCAGTTAATGTTGTAGAACATTTTTACCTGCTGTTAAGCACTGTGATTCATTGGTTGACCAAGAATGGATAGATATCAATTGGTACAACCATTTTTCAATATTCAGGTCTAAATGTTTTTCTTGTCAGGACTCTCTAACAAAAAATGGGAGATTCCTCTGGAAGCAGATGAGATATAGTATTCTGTAGCAGCAAAGCTTCTTTCTTTGATAAATCTGGCTTCCTCATTTTAGAGATGCCACAGTTGTAAATTTAAATGTAACCAGGCACTAGTCAGTGGCAACTGTGATTAAGGCATTGGGCAACTGAGCATGCTTCTAAAGCTTATTTGTTTTGCATGCCTTTTATAAGAGGTATAGCCCCTAGTTAGAGGTCATTTGGAAAATGGAAAATGCAAAGAAAAAGTAGACTGTCTATTCACACAAGACAGCAAAGTTTCTGTACTAATGAAAATAAGAACAAAAAAAAGAACATTTTCTTTTCTTTCAAACAAAGAATTTTGAAAACTGCTTTGGCTGGGTGAGTAATGTTTTATATATGACATAGGTTCATGTTGAAGTAAGGCAAAAAGGATCCAGCTGTCTTTTGCTTTCTCCTACATGGACAGGCAGCACCATGAACTAAAACAGCAGCAGTTTCAATATCAGAGTTCAGAAAGGCATCTGTTTGCCCCTCCTGCATTTCATTCTTCAAGTACCATATGCTAACATTGGCTGCAGTGATGCCTGATTATACAGTTGTACAAACTGTAATCAGTTTGTAAGCCTGGGCTAGCCTGATGGCACTGAGCATTGAGGCGCTGGACGCCACACCTCACATCACGCCGGTGACCCAAGTTTGGAAATGAGTTCGGGTGCCAGGAGTTAGCAGGGGAGGGAAAGGACTGAGCAACTGTGGGACAGCTCTCTTTTCCCTGGGGTGGGAGCCATGGCAATTCCGATGCAGCAGGGACCCCCCCCCGTGGAGACTGGAGGTACCACTTGTGAGGAGCTGTTTAAGGGGAGGAGTGTGGCAGATGTCTATGACCTTCAGTGCAGATGCCATTGCTCATTGGACTCCTGGGGGAAAAATAGCAGCAGAAAAAACCCTTACCATCAGTAGGCAATGGTGCTGACCAGTGGTGGGGCCCCATGCCCAATGTCGGGCCATCAGTCCTGGTGTTCTAGTCTTCCTCCACCTTTCTGGTCACTCCATTAGATTACAGATAGAGCACCAAAGGAGATGGTGGTCCCACCTCAGGGGACTCAGAGCTGGGGGGTAGAGTGGCTGGAAGAGGTCGAGAGAGGAGGTCTGGGTCAGGCAGAACATTAGTAGCTGGGGCTTCAGATGGATAACAGAGCCATCATCAAGTGCCAATACCTGAGAGAGTCCAATGGTGAGTGATAAATAAAGTCAGCAAAAAGAGGTAAGCCTGGGAGGCTTGCTTACACTAGGGATTAGTATAGTGCAATATTTTCTCCCTCCCGTTATTATTATAGGCACTGCCTTTAAGAACCCATGCATAATTATTTACCCATTGACAACATGGAGCAAAACAGAAAAGAAATTCTATCAGACTTACTGTAATTTATTTTTCTGTTAGTGCCAACATTGTCAATGGGGCCACAGCCAAGAGCTTTGCTCTCCTACGAATACTGAATGATATATTTCACTAGATGTTAGTTGTACAGATGAGATTTGATTCCAGTTTGAATATTCATGGCACTGTAAGTCTGTTATTTATCTTTGTTCAGTAGAACCATACAGTTGAGTTATGATCTGTTATTGTTCATTGTTAATAAAGTTATTAATTTGACAGCTTTGAGCAGGTTATTACAAGCAAGTCAAGCAATATGATGGTCAATCACAGTTTGTCCACTTAATGATATAATCTTTCTGTTGAACTGAGCATGATCAGCTGTATGATGAAGATACTGCCCCAAGGTAGGACACATCTTCTTCAGTTTTCATCATCATCATCATCATACTTTAATATAGCACACTTTATCAGTTGGGACTCAAGGCGCTTTACAAAGACAAATTCATAAAATCAGTAAAAACATACCATACAGAACTATAAATTATTTAGTAACAGGTCAGCAAGACTAATCAGATAAAAAAGCCTGACTAAACAAAAAAGTTTTCATCTCCCATTTAAAAATATCTAAAGACTGATTCTTTCTTATGTGATGAGGGAAGGAGGGAATTCCACAGGGTTGGTGTGCTAAAAGAAAATGCATGAGCACCTGATGTCTTAAGGTGAACCCTGGAAATTTCCAGGAAACCCTCATCAGTGGTGGGGGCAGACAGAGCTGCGGGGTCGTAGGAGGTCTTGTAGGTAGCCAGGCCCCTGATTGTGAAGGGCCTTATAGGTCGGCAAACCAACCTTGAAGGTGATCCACCACCTAATAGGCAGCCAGTGCAGAGAGCGCAGCACAGGTGTAATATGACATGATCTCGAAAGACCAGTCAACAACCTGGATGCCACATTATGCACTAGCTGCAGGCAGTGAAGATTAACCCCCAGTAGCCCGAGATAGAGGGTTTTGCAGTAATGTAGCCTAAAAGTCACAAAGGCATGGACCAGGGATGGCAGATCACCTGGAGGTATCAGATGTTTAAACCTGGCAATGTTTCTTAGGTGGTAATATGCACTTTGGACCACAATTGACACCTGTGATTTAAATGTCAAGCTGCAGTCCAATACAATGCCAAGGTTCTTAACTCTAGCTGAGGTAAGCAACTCGGAGTCCCCAAGCATCAACCCGGAGACTCAACCAAATTGCACCTTCACCCCCAGGTGACCAGATTCCACCACTAGTACCTCAGTCTTATTCTTCAACCTCAACCAGTTGGCTCTCATCCAGTCTTGGATATCAGCAAGGGACTGATTAAACACAGAGACTGCCTCCAGCTGCTCGAGCACCAAAGACAGGTATAGTTGAGAGTCATCTGTATAGCAGTGGAAACTCGGCCCATACATAAAAACATAGAAACATAGAATCTGACGGCAGATAAGGACCGCTTGGCCCACCTAGTCTGCCCATTTCTCTACCTGATGGATAAGCTTCAGATTCTAGTTAATCAACAGCTTACTTCCTCCTACCCCCCACTAGAATTGCCTTATACCTGTCCCATGCATTCTTGAATTCTTCCACTGTTTCTGACTTCACAACCTCCTCAGGAAGGCTGTTCCATGCATCCACTACTCTCTCAGTGAAAACATACTTTCTAACATTACCTCTGAGCCGTCCCCCCTCTATCTTCAAATTGTGCCCTCTTGTTCTTGCACATCTCTTCTTCTGAAAGATTCTACCTTCCTGTACTTTGTTAATTCCCTTGAGATACTTGAAAGTTTCTATCATGTCCCCCCTCTACCTCCTTTCCTCAAGGGTATACATATTAAGCTGCTTTAGTCTCTCCTTGTATGTCTTCTGGTGCAGACCTTGTACCATTTTGGTTAACATAGAAACATAGACTTTGACAGCAGATAAGGACCACTTGACCCACCCAGTCTGCCCATTTCCCTACCTACTGGATAAGCTGCAGATTATAGTTAACCAACAGCCTACTTCCTGCCACCCCCCACTACAATTGCCTTGTGTCTGTCCCATGCATGTTTGAATTCCCCAATGTTTTAGCCCAGCAACCTCCCAGGAAGGCAGTTCCATGCATCCACCCTCTCTCCATGAAAAAGATTTCCTCACATTACCCCTGAGCCGTCCCCCTCTATCTTTAAATTGTGTCCCTTGTTCTTACACATCTCTTTTCTGAAGATGCTACCCTCCTGGACTTTGTTGATTCCCTTGAGGTACTTGAACATTTCTATCATGTCCCCATCCCTCCTTTCATCAAGGGTATACATATTAAGCTCTCTCAGTCTCTCTTCATATGATTTCTGATGCAGACCCTGCACGTTTAGTTGCCCTCCTCTGGACTGCTTCCATCCTGTCTGTGTCCTTGCGTAGATGAGGTCTCCAAAACTGCACACAGTACTCCAGATGGGGTCTCACCAACTGTCTGTACAGAGAGATAACCACTTCCCTTTTTCTACTTGTGATGCTCCTTCCTCTGCATCCCAGTATCCCCCTGTCTCTCCTCATTGACTTCTCACATTGCTTACCCACCTTTAGATCATCCGATATGACTACCCCCAAGTCCCGTTCTATTTTTGTTGTTGTTAGTACCTCCCCTGCTATTGTGTACTCTTCTCCTGGGTTTTTGTTTCCCAGGTGCATTACTTTGCACTTCTTTGCATTGAATCTAAGTTGCCATATGTCTGACCATTCCTCCAACCTTGCCAAGTCCCTTCTCATCCTTTCTACCCCCCTTGTGTATCAACTCTGTTACAGATCTTTGTATCATCTGCAAAGAGGTATACCTTTCCTTCCAGACCCTCTGCAATGTCACCTATAAAGATGTTAAAGAGGACTGGACCCAGTACTGAGCCCTGAGGTACTCCACTAGTGACCCCCTTTTCTTCAGAATGTGTGCCACTCACGATTACCTTCTGTGTCCTGTTGTGCAGCCAGTTTGCAACCCAGGCTACCACCCTGGGACCCACTCCAAAGATGGCTAACTTGATTATTAATCTTTTGTGCGGGACTGTGTCAAATGCTTTGCTAAAGTCTAGGTAGGCCATATCCACAGCCCCTCCCTGGTCTATTACTTTGATCACCCAGTTAAAGAGATCTATTAGATTCATCTGACATGACCTTCCTGCTGTAAATCCATGCTGCTTTTGGTCCTGTGCCCCGCTGGCCTCTAGGTACTCAACAATTCTTTCTTTCAGAAGTGATTCCATCATTTTCCCTACAACTGAGGTCAAACTTACAGGTCTGTAGTTTCCTGCTTCTGCCTTGCTCCCACTTTTGTGAAGGGGAATCACATCTGCCCTCCTCCAGTCCTCAGGTACCACCCCATCCTCCCATGATTTGTTAAAAAGTGTGGTCAGTGGTGTCACTAGGTCCTCCTTAGTTCTTTTAGGATTCTGGGGTGAATCCCATCAGGCCCCATTGCTTTGTCCACCTTGAGTTTTAGGAGTTCTTTCAGGACTCTTTCTTCTGTAAATGGACTGGTGTCAACCCTACCCAGAGTGCTTCTATTGTCTGGTTTAGGTAACTCCTCCTCATCTTCTTTTGTGAATACTGAGCAAAAGTATTCATTCAGTATCTCTGCCTTTTCACTGTCTCCCTCTGCCCACCTCCCCTCTCCCTTATTAATCTTCACTATTCCTCCCTTAACCTTTCTATGCTCCCTAATGTACCTATAAAAGGTTTTATCCCCCTTCCTAACTGACTTGGCTATTTTTTCCTCAGTTTGGGCTTTTGCTATTTTGCTTTTGCTATTCTGACTGCCCTTCTCTGAACAGCCTTCACTCTGTCTATGTCTTTGCAGAGATGGGGTCTCCAGAATTGCATGCAGTACTCCAGATGGGGTCTCACTAACTGTCTGTACAGAGGGATAACAACTTCCTGTTTTCTAGTGTTGATGCCTCTCTCTATGCATCCTAGTATCCCCCCAGACCTCCATACTGCCTTCTCACATTGCTTTCTCACCTTTAGGTCATCTTATATAATTACTCTTAAGCCTTTTTCAATTTTTGTTGTTGTTATTACCATCTTACCATACCATCTTATAATGTCCCCCAGAGGATGATAGATGAGTAGGATCATGCAACCTACACCTGTGGCCCACTGAGCAGCCACACATTCAAAGGACCCTGTTGTTCCCACAGGGAGGGCCGTGAGGTTCAAGTCCGATTTAAAACAAATTGCCATGACTCCACCCCTGCGATCCTTTCTCGGGCAGTGAATCACAGAGTACCCGGCCAGAATTGCCAATTCCAAAACTAGGCCGGTATTTTAATCCAACCAGGTCTCGGTGATGCAAGCCACATCAGATGTTGAAACAAGATTGGCAATAATTGCCATCTTGTTCTTAATGAATCTAACACTGCATGTCACTGCCCGAGAAGGATAAGCAGATGAGGCTGGTCCGGATACCAGCCCACTAACTGTGGAGCCCTTGGGTATGGTACAAGAGAGGGGAAACACCTTCCTTGACCAATTTTTCCCCAGGGCATTTCCTAGTTCACACCACCACAGTCTGCCCTCTCCAGCTTTATTCCCCACAATAGATCCCGCTGACCTCCATTTTTTTCCCCCAAAGACTATCCCCATTGCCCTGCATTGTCTATAGACATTCACTGGTAATGGGGGACAGTTGAAGGGATGGAAGTCATGGAGTCTAGAAGGGGAATAATACCTTGTATGGGGAGCTGTAATCCAGCACACACACTTAAGGCCTTATCCACTTACTATCACATCTGTACCAATTAAATGTATATCAGCTAGATAAATACTCTACTATTAGCTAACCCATCTTAGTAATAAAAGTTAACACTCTCACACCCTCCAGACACTCACACCCAAACACAGTTCACATACACTGTAATGTAAGGTAATGTAACATTTATTTATATAAGGCACCCTTCCTGTGCTAAGGGTGCACTTATAATAATCACAACAATATTTAAAATACATGACATTGATAAAACATATATATCATACATCAAGTGTCTAGGAATGCTTGATAAAACAGGAAGGTTTTAAGGGATTTTTTGAAGCTTTCTACAGTCAGGCTATCTCAAATCTGACGAGGTAGAGAATTCCACAGGTTAGGTGCCATAAAGGCAAAAGATCTTCCACCAGATGTTTTCAGGATTACCCAGGGAATCTCTAGCAATCCCTCATCAGAGGATCGGAGTGAATGGGAGGCACAGTAAGAAGACAGGGGTTCTTTCAGGTAGTGAGGTCCCAACTCATGTAGGGCCTTATAGGTCAGCAACGCAACCTAGAAGGTAATCCACCACTGTTTAGGCAGCCAGTGCAGATCCCGCAGCACAGGTGTTATATGACTGGATCTAGGGACCCCAGTCAATAACCTGGCAGCTGCATTCTGCACTAGCTGCAAGTAGCGGATGTCCACCCCGGCAGCCCTAGATAGAGGGCATTGCAATAGTCAAAACGACTGATAACTAAGGTGTGAACCAAAGTAGGAAAGACTTCAGGCAGAACCAGGTGCTTCACCTGGGATACATTCCTTAGATGAAAGAAGGAAGACTTGACTACGGCCAACACCTGCACCCTCAGGGTCAAGCCCTCATCAAATATAACACCTAGGTTACGCACCTGTCTAAAAGCCATAAGAGGGGTCCCCCCAGACATAAACCTGAGGGCTTACACACCCATGCCCCTAACATCCTAACCCCAGAATCCAACACCAATACCTCGGTCTTACCTGGGTTCAACCAAAGCCAACTGGTAATCATCCAGTTCCGTATCTCCAGTAGGTAGTTGTTAAACACTGTAAATCAGACTCCCGTTCAGGTACAAAAGACATGTAGAGCTGAGAATCATCAGCATAGCAATGAAAACTCAGCCCATACCATCTTATAATGACCCCCAGTGGAAGCATATACACTGTGAATAACATAGGGGACAACACCAAACCCTGTGGAACCCCACAGGGCAGGCAGCGAGGAGCCGAGGAATAAATCCCCAACATCACTCTCTGAGACCTGCCCTCAAGAAATGATCGAAACCAACTGTGGACTGCCCCCCCCTCACTCCACAAAAAACCCACAGGCGTTCGAGCATCACCCCATGATCCACGGTGTCAAACGCTGCTGAAAAATCAAGGAGAACCAAGATGAACCAAGCTCTCCGATCTCTTACCATCAGAAGATCATTTAGCACCCGGACAAGGTCTGTCTCAGTGCTCTGCCATTTCCTGAAGCCAGACTGAGTCATAGATATTGTGGCTGGTCAAATGATCCTCCAGCTGCAGAGTGACCACCTTCTCGATAACTTTCCCTACAAAGGGGAAGTTCGAGACCAGCCTGTAGTTTGCTGGGCAGTCTGGATCAAGGGAGGGCTTTTTCAGAAGGGGGTGAACTACAATCTCCTTTAAGGGATCTAGAAAGATCCCTCTCTCCAATGAAACCGACATTATCCCAGTAAGGATCAGGCTGATAACCTCTACACACCCCACTAGGAGGCAAGTAGGGCCTGGATCCAAACTACAGTAGTAGGTCACAGAGTCTGGACAATTCTCACTATATCCATGACTGCTGGTTGGCTAAAGGTGAACCAAACCAACTGGGCATCAGTACCACCCAACTGACCCATGCAAGGCCCAATGGAAGGACGTTGGCTGATCTCATCCCTGATGGCAGACACCTTATCAGTGAAGAACTGTGCAAACTCCTCACACTGTACTTGTGACAAGGCTCAACCAGTCTGAAGACAGGCTGGATTGCACAGTCTGTCCACAGTTCGGAAAAGCTGGGCTGGCCTATTCCTCACTGTAGCAATTTTCCTGGAAAGGAATTCTGCCATCTTATGGGAAATTGATGATTGGTAGATCTTATAATGATCCAAAAATCTAAGCCTATCCACCTCTAGGAAAGTTTTCCACCAGCGTCTTTGCAATCATCGCCCCCCTCCCTTCAGCTCACGGATCTCACCGGTAAACCAGGGAGCCCCTGAGCACAGAATAAGGGGGCAAACTCGAGTTGGAGCAATGACATCCAGGGCCCCTACAAAGGCTCTATCATAGGCCAGCACCAGGGGCCCTGGGTCAGTGCTAGTCATTGGTAATCCCGAGAGGTCCAGCTCCGTTATTAGGTCTTCTGAGGTAACGCCTCTCAAAGGATGGAACTGTACTAACTCCTTGGGGCAAGCCTCTTTCGCGGGGCTGCAAAACTGAACTTTAGGGCGTGATGGTCAGACCAACCGATTGGTTCTACCTCCACATCAGAGACCTCCATCCGCAGATGGAATGTCAAGTCCAACGAGTGTCCCCCCTCATGGGTTGCAGAGGTAATAACCCATGTCAGGCTCAATGAAGCCATCAATTGGAGGAGGTTTTGTCCAAAAGGTGAGCATTCATCATCGACCCAGGCATTGTAGTCCCCCAGAATTAACCATCTGGAGGACTCCAGTACCATCTCGGCGATGAAGTCCGCAACCGCCCTCAGGAACTCCCTCTCATCACCTGGCAGATGGCAAATGAGAAGGATCCTGTAGCCTGCACCTGCACCTACCATAAACTCAAAGGAGTGGGTACATCCAGCTGGTACTTCCCTAAGATCCAGTTCCTGTCCAAAACAGACTGCAATGCCCCCACCCCTACGTTTCCATTCTCGGGCGGTGAATCACCAAAAACCCATCCAGAACCACGGACTCCAAAATGGGGCCTGCATTCTCATCAAGCCAGATACTGGTGATGCAAGCCAGGTCAACAGAAACAATAAGATCTGCAATTACTGTGGTCTTATTTCTGATAGACCTGGCATTGCTTAACACCGCCCGAAAGGGACAAGTGTCCAATGATGATTCCACTTCCTGACTAAGTCAAAACCCTTGGGTATGGGAACAAGACAAGGAAGACCTCTTTCCTGCACCCATTTCACCCCAGGGTGTCTCCTGGTTCTCACTGTCTCCTCCCACTCATTTCCCATCCCCCCCCAAGAGTTCCAGGATCTCTGACTCCTTGCACTCCTCCATCTCAAGATGCTGAAAACTGGGCATCTATTATATACTTCTGGAAGAATTGCCAGAAATTCAAAAGGGTGACGATCCTGCAGTCTTGATGGGGAGTACCGCCTGACTGTGTCCCTAATACCCCAACACATGTCCACAACACTTCCTAGAACCCAATAACACTTCTTCCTCCTTACACAAAATTATATAAAAACCCTTAGCAGATTAACATATTTAAATCCCCCCCTTCCCCACAAACTTAAACTCCTCTCTCTCTCTCTCTCTCTCTCTCTCACACAGAGGATAAGATTTAGCAAAAAATAATTTAAACTAAGCAACAATCATCAACATTGATAATAAAATAAAATAACCCTTCAACTCCCCAGCCAAATCTCACAATATCCTTCATGCAAAGATAATAGTAATTCTACTGCAGGTAGTACTTAAAATACTTAAGCTAACATACTGAGGGAACCAGTCATTAAAAGTCTTTTTGTTGTATTTGTACCAGTTCAATCCAAGAAAAGATTTATGACTCCATATAAAGGAGCCCAAATATGATTTGAATGCACCACCTTACACATAAAAAAACGAGGGGGTCTGTACAGAGGCTCAAATGCACCACTTCTCTTGTATTTTCACTTGAATCAGCCAAATTTATAAGTAAATGTTAATCAGGCACTCTCACTGCTTGAAATGTACCTGGAATTCACTAGGCACTCTCATTGCCTAAGAAGTTTACAAAATGTGTCAAATAATGAGATGAAAAGAGAATCTGACCATATCTGATTATCCAAATCCTAAGATGAATTCTTTTTTATCTGTCCATTTAGAGAATCCAGAATTTGGTCTGTCGGAATGTTTAGAAAGGATCCCACACTCCATCTTCAGAAGCCACCACCAGAGATATTCTGCCATCGCAACCTCAGCCCACGGATGGTGCCCGCCCACCAGCCAACTCCCCCAAAGGCCTAGGAAAACCGGAACCAGCCAGTCGGTTCTCCAACTGCTTCAGACCCCAGTCTCCCATACAAAGGCAGATCCAGCAATTAGCCCCCAATCAAAACCAGGTCCTCTCACCACTCCAGCCACAGGCCTCACTGTTTCCACCGTTACTTAATCATGACTGCAGTACCTCCCAAGTCCATGTAACGAGCCGGAGCAAATTCAAGCAGTAATCCCGACAGCAATCCAATTCATCTCCAGATGTCAGCACAAACACCAACACAGCGGGACAGGTTTCCTCCTGCAGAAACCACTCCAACTCCAAATTCCACCTTAGTGGCTCCTCCAGATTCATTCCCACACTCGATCGATTCAGTCAGCTTACCACTCTCGAACTCTTTGTAAGGCAGACACCAAACAACAATCCACTTGTATATTATAGTACCGAGAGCCAGGAGACAGCAATGGTGGCAAAAATCTTTCCCCTATGCAGTTATGGAACCATTTAATGTCCCTAATACATACTATAAGGCATTGTGGGATCCCAATATTCTCAATCTCTCACTTCATCACTTAAACTTCCCCAACTAACACTAACCAAACGAATATAATAAAATCACAATAAACAAAAAATAAATCTAAAAACCTAAAAAATGACTAAGAAGCAATTTATTCAGTTGTGCAAGAAGCAAAATACTCGAAAGTAGCTCAGGTGCAACTCACAGCACATCCAGCCTGGCGGCCATCTTGAGAGTGAGAAAATCATTTATCACACTCTCACCCCTCAATCAGTCACTTCACCACCCTAACCCTCCCACACATTACCCTCCCAAACAATAAAACACAAATAATAAGCAATATAATTAGGGGAGTCACTAAATCTGTGCAGCAGTCTCCTCAGCAGATATCAGTTTAAGTTTTCGGAAAGACTGTAATATCAGAGGGACACTCTCCTCTCTCACAGGAGATGCCTCCTCAACCATTGTATAATTACTGGACAGCAACAGGTTCCCAAGGGCTGCAAGAACAAAAGAAATGTTAAACAGAGTCACAGTAAAAACAGCACAAGGCCCTCACCCCTGTAGCTGCTCTTCTTTATCTTTACTTAGGTCCAGAACATAAGGCCCTCTAACCCTCTCACAATTCAAGGTTCCCTTCTGGGCCCAATTCAAAGTCCTGGACAGTGCTTTAGATGCTGGAATCACCTTTCAGATATCCCAGCCGAACAGCAGTGACCAGATAAACTCTGGTACCAAGAGCTGGCACAAGCCCTGCACCATTAGCCAGTCCAGGTTTAGTTCTTATGTCACGTCCTACGTGAATAACCAGGAAAATTCATATGTTATAGTGGATTCTATGTTTAAGTGAGCATTATAATGTCAGACTATAGGAACCCGAGCACTTTGAGATAGATAGATATACAGTAATATGGTATTTTTTGTACTGGAAACTGACAGTTGGAAAGCCACTTGGAACTGCCATGCTCCATCATTCTGAGCTGCATGATAACAGCTCTTAAATCTATAGCTCTGCCTGTGTAATCCCTGGTTGGGGGGGTATCTTCCTTCATGTGAATTAGTTACCCATTGACAATGTTGCAGTTACCAGAAAAAGAAATTACAGCAAGTCTGATAGAACGTCTTTTATGTTATCGCTTGCTGACTGAGTACTGAGTTGGGGAGTGTCCCCCACTTTTTCTCTAGTGTTGTTTTAAGAGAAACAGATGCTTCCAGGGGAAGTTGAAATAAGTTACTATGTAGGCGCAATACAGCTTTTGTTTTACATAAATGTTTTATTTCTACTCCACGTCTTATTATTGCTGAGGTTATTTTCCTGAAAGCTGGATCATTGATACTGAAGCATAATGTTCCACAGTATTGTTAATTGAAGATGTGGTGAGTAGTTGGAACTCCTTCCTTTATATGAAGGAGAGACTGGTGGAACAGAAATCTGTGTTCCATGCTATGGAACTCTATGATGTGGCCTGTGGGGAGTATCTATCCTGGGTGCAGTGGTGTGTGTCATAAAAGCTTGTTCTTCTTCTGAGACCTTGTGAATGGGTTACCTGAAATATCAGTACAGAATCAGTAATCTTTTGCATGGTTCTTCTTTTGGTGAGTCTTCTTGAGTGACATGCACGCTTTTATTTGAGATCTTCTACAGCATCCCAACACAGCAAGGCAAGGCTAGTATGGTAGTTGCTGAGATAGTGGCACAAGTGATTGTGGTGAGAAAGACTGTGATGATGTAGATGTTGATGTTGATGTTGATGTTGATGTTGATGATGATGATGGTGGTGGTGGTGGTCGTGGTGGTGGTGGTGGTGACAGCTGATGATGATGATGATGATGATGGTGGTGGTGGTGGTGGTGGTGACACTGCTAGTTCATGTGACTCATCTCAGCAGCAGCACAAGTAGGATCCAATACTCATTAAGGAAGTAGCAGAGATGTTTCTGACACAAGCTGTAACCAATGTTGAAAGTATTAGATCAGGCACACATTTAGACATGGCAGTACTACTGGATCTTAGGTATAAAGATGTGTGCATTTCCCCTGGATGGATTAACTATATCAAGCAGAAATTGTTTGTATACATGTCAAATGGATAAGCACAGACAACATGAAGAAACAACCGAGAGACAACCCTCCTCCGGTCGTATTACTCCTTCTCCTCAGTTAACGTCACATGCTACCAGTGTCAGGAGTCAGCGTGATACATGTAAGAAGACTTGGGATAGGACTGATCCAAATACAACAAAGGATATTTGGAAGATTTTTGACATTGGCTGCCGGCACCTCACAGACATTTTGGAGGAAGGTCACAGACATCTCAGCAGAGTACATTATGGAGGCTTATCTAGCAGATCCCTTGTCTAGCCCCATCAAATTCTAGCAAGACTGGCAAGTTGATTGGCCTGCACTGACTAAACTGGCTTTGTATTTTCTCGAATGCCCTCTGGCATCGGTCACTTTGGAAAGACGTTTCAGCACAACTGGTGATATTGCCTCCCCACATTGTTTCATGCTAGATCCTGACACTTCTATATTCTTATTCTTTCTAAAACTCAGCTTGCTACAGATCAGCTTCAGCTATCCATTTGTTTATTCCCATGTCCAACAAGTCATAGCTACTGCTATTCCCACTACTATATCTCTGGCTGGCAAATCACTATGGACTCCCACTGGCATTGGTAGTGCCACAGTCCAGCTCACTATGCCCAGCAGTGCAAGGAGTATGACACACACCACCAACTCAAGCTCTCCTGAAGACAGTACAACTTTTAAAATGTTTTCACCAGCAAACTTGATGTGATCAGGTGTGATGCATGGCTCACACAGAGTCATTGTAAGTGAAATAAACCCATCATGTCACCCAACCCACCATCAAAGGGTGAAGAAGCTAATACCTAATAAGTCATCAGTGGTGGCCACGCACAGATGTGCAACTTTCTCGATTTTGTGGTCTCATGTAATCAGTTGACTAAAACAATTTGGACTGCTAGTAGGCAGCAGCTGTCTTAATTAACAAGAAGAAAAAAACAAAAAGAAAAACTCTAAATCTACACATGGTAAAATATTGGAAAGTAAATATAATGCCCTAAATTTGTTGCTTTATAATTTGTGCTTAAATTCTTGGATGCATGACTTTTTTGGGGAGGGGCTTATACATTTTGAAAATATGTGCAACCAATGAGAAGGTAGTAATTGGCATGGAGGTCAGACAGAGACTATGAAGGAGAAGTTCAGCAATTTACACTGTTACTATAGATCAAAACTAACATGCAGCCACTAACACACCAATCTCTAGCAGTAACAGGCAGACACCCCACTCACAAGTAAGCTATAGTAATTAATATTCATTGCTGATCTCAAGGTTTCCACCTCCACATTTTAAGTCTGTTTTACCCTACGCCAAGTACTGTATTTGGAGCCAAAGCCAATCATTCAAACTGATGAAGTAGAAATGTATTTTGTGGCTCCCACTCAAAGCCAAAATGTCTCACACCATTATCTAGAGATCCATGTGTGACTCAGCCACCAACATTTACACAGTTTATGACCTCTGAGAAAAATACTTGGGGGGCCGGGCTTGAAGCACTAAGTTGTAAACTAGTACTTTTCGGAATGCGCAGTTGGAATTCTGGAAGAATGGCAATCCCACTTCTGAAATGGATTTTGGAATGTTCATGGTAGTTCTGCAGAACTCCAAAAGCATTTTGCAAAAATGTTATTGAAACCCCAGATTGTGATACCATTAACCAGAATGCCATTCCGTGGATCTAGTGTTTCTGTGGGTTTTGTAGTGAAACCACAGATTGGCATTCCACCTGTGTTTTTTAATGATCAAATTTAAAATCAATTTTATTTAGGGGAGCTGTCCATTGAGACAAGCTACTGTAATTTCCAGTGGTGTCCCTTAGATTGTGCAAGCATTTCAGAAACGAAATTCAGAATAATGCAGTATAAAAGTGCTGGAATAGCATTCCATAGTTTATTTCAATGTATGTACACAAGTTAGTGATGAGATAAGCTTGTGCAGCTTCATTGATAGTCTGATAACATTTGAATGCTTGTGTTGTTAATCGAGATAAATAGATACTTTGGCTGTTCGTACTCCATGTCCCATGGGGAACTACTACCCTGTTGAGGTGTCAAGAAGGCAAATGAACCCTCTTGAGGATGATTCCAACCCTAGAAGTGCCACAGGAAAATTATTCCTTTAGGCCAAAGGTATCTTAGAAAGGGGCCCCCAAGGAGAGATAGAGAGGAGTGCCACTAAAGGAGAGGAGGGGGGATCCGCTAGACCACGAGGGAGTTATACATTTATATTTATTGGGGACATCATGGATCAGAGTGAGGTTGGCTAGACCATCAGGGAATTATATACAGTATTTATCATTATTGGGGACATCAGGGATCAGAGGGGAGGTCTGCTAGACCACCAGAGAATTATATATTTTTATTAATTGGGGACATCATGGATCAGGGCTGGGGGGGAGCTATACCACCAGGGATTAGGTATTGTCTGTTATGACAGAGATTGTGATGTAGACAGCCAGTTCTGAGTGCTGTATCATTTCTTTTTAATATAAAATGTATTTTACTGAATGTCTCCTGCTGAAAATCAAATGTTCTAGGAGTGACCTCACTCATCCCCCCCCTTCAAATTTCAGCTGAGAGATGGGAGCCATGAGGAAATGCTGACAGCATGTGAGTTCACACACATTCAGTTTTTAGAGACAGTGTGTTACATGTAAGGCTTTAATCAATGATCCGGTTTCTCTGAGTTAATTACAGACTTGTTTAAGTTAATTTTGTTAAGACAGAAAATCATAAACAAGGTTTATGACTTTAGAAGGGGAACCTAGGTTGTTACACAGGGTGCAAGGTTGTAAATGTCCCTGTGAAGCCTGTGTGAGGGAAAATACAGCATGAGATCAAAAGAAGTGTCATTTGAAGGGCATGAATTATGTTGAAGTTGCAGAACGTAATACTTTAAAAAAGAGACATCCTGTTTTTTGTATAAGATATATATATTTTTAAATATCTATCCTGACAGGGAGGAGCTAGGTGACCTCCTGCAAAGAGGTGGGGTAAAAGCCAACTTTTAAATTATTCAGTTTTACTTCACTGATACACATTTTTACCTAGACTCTGACCACAAAACATCTTGGGAGCACTCTTAAGCAAGTATTTAGAGACTAAGTACTGTAGTAGGAGCTGCACTGTTTAAAACATTGTTCTTTTAATAGATGTGTATGTCTTGTGATATAACAGTTCTGTATTGTTGTGTTTTACATATTCTTATCTATCATAGTAAAATTCTTTTTAGAACTTACTTGGTCTGTCTTTGACTTCTTTTTATTTGTAAGAAAAGTACATGGTTATAGCAGACAATAGACATAAGCTTGAATGGTGATACCAAACTGGAAAGAGAAGCATTTTAAATCTGAGGTCTTTATTAAAGTTTTAAAAGGGTTCATCTCTGTATACCTGATTAGGTGCCCGTAGGCAAAGATATCTGGCCCCCCCGAAGACAGATATATCTGAGTCTGTGCATTGGGTATGCTAACAAGAGGTTAAGAGTTTGAATCCCTTCAGAACTTGAGACCAAAGGTTGATCCGAACTCACAAAAACAGACAAGAGGGCTACCTTGTCTGTTACACTGTTCACAAGACTGTGCTCAGAGGTTGGCACTTTGGGAGTAGAGGGCCTGACCTGTGAGTTGGTTTGTGACAGAGATCAGGGCTGAGGGAGGCCACTAGCCACCAGGGACTTCTATTCAAGGTTCTAGTGCTGCACAGCTGCCCCGCAGCTTGCAGCACACCTTCCAGATGTGCTGTTTGTTTGGCACATGGCCACAGTTCCTACAAGCAGCGGGACTTTGCTGTCAGGACCCTACCCAGTAGTGAATTGGGGGCAGGGTTGCTGGCACACCAGCGATCAGCACAAGCTGCCTTCAGTGCAGCTTGCGCCAACCTTTTTGAATCCAGTCCAGAGTCTTCAAACAGATTTGAGGTTCTGGTTGACTTTAATCTAATAGTTCAGGAAGGGGGGCTGTGCAGTGAAAGAGGGCCCTACAACATGCATGAATGCTGAGTCTGAGGGCGGTAGTGGAGAGACAATTGGGGTCAGCTGTATACAGTCTAGTAAAGGTAATAACCTTACTAGTTAGGACACAATCATAGGACACGTTTAATCAGGGGACAGTAGTCAATCTGAATAAAAGCGGTGGTTTACAAAAGGAGATACCTGTAGCAGGAGAGTCCATGTAACATTTTTTTACGGCTAGACAAATCTACAAGTTCAGGAAAGAATACACTACCCTTAGCTGTCTACTAGGGGCAAGAATAAAGGATATAAATAATAACATGGAGTGGCTTCTAAAAGGGAGAGAAGAACCAATAGTTGCACTGCATGTCAGCAGCAGTGATATTGACAGGAGCCATGCAAAGGACATAGCCATTGAGTCAATAAAATAGATCATACATTAGAACTGGGAGAATAGGGAATAATTACAGAGTGCATTCAGTACAATCAATCAATTAATCATCAATTTATTGGAAGGCAAATTGAGAGAAATTCATGTTTACAGTTGTGCCCATACATAAAAAACTTACAAAAACAGTAAGTTACACAACATTATAAGACAAGTAATGTAAATAAACACATTACATATTATAAATCCTATTATAAATAAAAATGTAATAAAAAATGCATGTGTGCAGCCAAAATATTCAAGATACATAAATCTTTAACATCTGCATACATTAGGAAATACAGTGAATCGATTGGGTGGAAAACAGCTACTATAGCTCCTCCAGGAAGGCTCAGCAATTTCACAGGTAATCCTGGATTTATATGGAGAAGCGATGTATAGAAAGGGTTTACTTGTTAGCCTTGCTGCACTAACTGTGTGAGATTTCCATTACAGAACTTCTGTACTTCCATAGTTCCTGGCCTGTGGAGCCTGCTCTGGAGAGGAAACCTGGGTAATACCACAGAGGGTGGAGCCCTTGACTCATCTGGGGGTATGTGCTAGGCAATGAAGACAGGCAGACAAAGATTTATAAGGGCACTTGATCAGATTTTTTGCTTGCTTTGGGGGATGGAGGGGTCGTCACTTTGGAGGATAGGTTGTTCTAGATGTTTGAGAGCAGATAGCTTATGGAGGCTTGGACTAGACTGTGCATGTGTTGTGGAACATGGAGGTGATGGCTTACCTTGGATCTGAGGGCTTCAGTAGCATTCGCAGATGGGTAGAAAATGACAGACAGGTAACTGGGCAGTTTGTCCATCCAGTATTTGACTCCCATGAGCTCAGTGTGCATTGCTTGCCTCATGGGGGTGGAGTAGGCAGCCTAGCGCCTTGTACATGTAACAATGGTAAGTACGAGGTGGAGCATCACAATACAAACCTGCTCATAGCATTCAAAAGAGTGGTTATTTGTGAAGGGAGGTGGCATTTGCACCTGTGTAGACTATGTCCCCGTAGTCCAGAAGGAAGAGGATTGATTGCTCAACAACCTGCTTCCTAGTGTTTAATTGGAGGTAGCCTTTTCTCTGTAGAGGGCACCAAGCTTGGCAAAAGACTTGGCTACTACCTGGGAGGTTTTCCTTGTATAGTTTAGATGCTGGTCTAAGTGAAGTCCAAGATATTTATAAGTGGAGACTAAGTCTAATCATGCTCCATCCAGTGAGCAAAGGGACAAGGCAGGGGAGGAGAACTGAGCAACTTACTGGTACCGAACAGCATGGAGATTGTTTTCTTTTGGTTCATGCCAAGCCAATTGTCCTGGTACCATTTTTGGACTGCAGTGAAGTCCTATTGGAGGGATCTCTCGATGGAAGGGGCAGAGCTGCCTGAATCAGTAGATTATGCTATTGTCAGCATACATATGGATGCTGCTGGCAGAGTTAGGCAGAGGGAGGTCATTTATAAAGGTCTTGAAAGGCAAAGGCCCAAGACTGAGCCTTGCAGGACCCTAGGGATACTGGAAGGGCAGGGGACAAGTTTGGGCCATACTTGGCAGATTTAGTACAGTTGGGAAAGTAGGACTGGACCCATATAAGGGCTATTGGGAAGACATCAGAGTCTGCTAGTTTGTGTAGGAGTCATTGCTGGTTCATGGTGTCAAAGATGTTTGCTAGGTCCAGTAATATGGCCCTGTGCCCAGCCCCTTGTCCATATGACACTGAGTAGAGAGGGAGAAATCGAATGATTAGAGAGAAGCCAGATTAGTAGGATGTTAAGAAGCTGATTCACGCATGAATTTGGGCAGAATGATAAGAGATCTGGATTAACTGGCAAAATGGTCAGAAGAGTGGCAACTGGGGTTTAACGCAAAGAAGTGCCAGATCATGCACATAGGAAAGAGAAACCTTGACTGTATGGGCCTTGCGGTCCTTATCTGCCATCAACGTCTATGTTTCTATGAAAGTTAGATAGCTGCTTACCGACAAACCTCTCAAAGGTTTTGGAGAGGATGGGTATAAAAGAGATGTGGTGGTAATTTGAAGGTGAATCATCAGGGCTACCTTTGTGGATCGGTACTGCAAATGCATGCTTCCAGCTACATGGGAAGGAAATGGTGAATAAGGCTCGGTTGAAAGTGTGGGCAATGGAGACAGCTATTGCTGATGCACCAGTTTTGAGAAGTTTGGGTGAAATGCCATCAGATCTGCCACAGGATGCTGCATTTAGTGCCATTAGTTCTTTATGGATGTTGTTAGCTGTGATCACCTGCGGCAGAAGCTATAATTAATGGCAGGAATGACTTGCAGGGAGTCAGGATGGTTAGGGATAAGGGTCCTGGGGCCTTCAGTGAAGTATGTGTTGAGGGCTTTGGCAGTCAAAGGGGGACCGTGGGTGTACTGAGCTTCACTGGGGGAGACAGTAGGGTTGATGAAGCTGTGGATCATCTTCTAGAATTTAGAGGGTTCTTAGGCTTCACCAGAAAACTTGTTCTGGAAATAATTGGCCTTGGCTAGTCAAGTGGTCCTAGTGCAACGATTCTGGAGGTAGTATAGGCTTGCCTGTCCTGGGCTCACCCACTTGAGTTATGCCTGTCCCAAACCAAGTCTCTTTGTTGTAAGAGATTGATTATGTCTGGGGTAATCCAGGGAAGGTGGTGGCCCGGTTCTCTAGACTGCTTAACTGGGCCTTGTCACTCACAGATTTCTAGGAAGGTGGAGGAGAAGTACCCCATTGCATCTTCTGGGTTGAAGGCCAACAGTATGGGGGCCCAGGGTCCATAGGATGGGTGCCCAGCTGGCTGCATGGAGATTCTGCTTGAAACTGTCAGGGCAGAAGGATTTGAAGGATCTTGTAAATGTTAGTCTTGGGAGGACATTTGTGATTCTTATTTTCCGCACATAGTAAGTCGTACAATGATCACTGAGGATATTTGGCAAGGTGCCAGAGGTTAGGATTCTTTGAGAGTGAGATACTAGCACCCAGTCTAGTGTGATGTGGTTGGCAGATCGGGGGTTAAAGCAGGTGAGTGAGGAGATTAATTGGTGCAGATTCAGGGCTTTGATTTTGGAGTGAAGCCTGAGCTTCAAGCCGGCTGACCAATTAAAGTTGGAGTCACCGAGCACGATGTGTTCACCTTTGTGAAAGGGATTCATTACTCTGTGAATTAGATTCATGACCACATCAAGGGGGATGCATGGGGAGCAGTAAACCCCCGTTATCTGCATTGGGATGGAGTGTGGGTGGGTAAGGACTCCCAATATGAGTTCGTGTGATTTTGGGGTGGCTTCATTGTTTGAAATGGAGAAGTTATGGGAGCATTCTGAGTAAATGAGGAAACCTCCCCTTCACATAGAGCAGTCTTGCCTGTCAGATATAAACCCTGGAATGTCTATGGTAGAGGAAGGGATGTGGGCTGCGAGTCAGGTTTTGGTCAATATCAGGAAGTCAGGCTGCTTTAGGACTGCCCAGGTTCTTATTAGCTCAGTTTTGGGGAGGAGGCTCCTGATGTTGAAGTGGTAAATTCTAAGGCCCTTGGGTAGGAGGAGGGATCCTCCATTTGGAATGGTGGACTGGACCGGATTGGACTCAGTGTTGCTGTCCAGTGGGAGAAGCAAAAGTTAGCAGCAGCTGGCTGCACTGTGATAGAGCTTTCATGGGGGGTTATTGGGTGGTGAGAGATACAGTATGTTCCAGAAAGAGTGAAATGTGGAAAAATGGGCAAAATCCCACATTGGCCAAACAGTAACATCAGGAGGAGTCTCCAGCAAAGAAAATGGCTTATAATAGAGCAAAGAAAAGCAATAGTGTATTGTAATGGAACATCTATAAAAAGGTGGTAAGGCATTGTAAAAAGAAAGTCAAAAAGGGTAAGGCAATTTTGGAATTTAAGGTTGCAGTATCAGCAAAGGACAATTATAAATAGTTCTATAAGTATATCAATAGTGTTAAAGGTTCCAATCACTTGGTAGGTCAACCAGTATTAGGAGATGAGATTATATCTAGAGAGCAATGCGCCGTAAAAAAATATAACTTGTAACTTAATTTTTAAGCATTTATCAGTGATACACATTTTTTGTTGTTTTTTGTTTTGTTGTTGTTTTTTTCCAGCAAGTACATATAGTAGGCATTCGTCACATTTACACAATGTTAATAGAGAACGCAGCATTGTCATTTGTGTATCTTACTATTGTATTTTAAAAATTCTTCCCTTCCACTGCACCTGTTTATCCATCCAGAAATAAAAAAATTATGACATCTGCCACTCACACCTCCAACATTTGTGTCAGTGTCCTTTGTTCCACATCCTCATGACTCTGCCTGGAGAGGCAACAGGTTCCAGCATTTGCAGGCTGCAGTGGATTTGTGGATGGTGGCTGTTGTCTTCCATTATGTCATACATACATTAGACAAAGCAAGGCAAGGCACATTTATTTATATGGCACTCAATCCTGGAGCCTCTGGGTGCCTTACAGAAAAGAAAGACAGGGAGGAAATGCAAACAGAATAAAATACACATAAATACAATATTTAACATGCAATACAGTATTGGAATCAATAAAAATAGTCTTAAAATATAATAGCTCTGATTAGTCCGGGAAGGCCAGAAGGAAGAGGTAAGTCTTAAGACACATTTTAAAAGCTTCCACCTTTGTGGTCTCCCTAACAGAGATGGGAAACAAGTTCCAGTGGGATGGACTAGTGACTTCAATGGCTCAGTCACTGGAAGTTTTTAACCTGGCCCTCACAACTGCAAGGAGACCCCTGATGGAGGAGTGGAGGGAGTGGACTGAGGAGATAGGTGTCAGGAGGTCAGTCAGGTAGCCAGGGCCCAGTCCGTATAGGGCCTTATAGTTGAACAAGCCAACCTTGAAGATGATCCTCCACCTGACAGGCAGCCAGTGCAGAACTTGCAGGACCGAGGTCACATGACTAGACCTGGGCAGGCCCATCAGTAACCTGGCCACTGCATTCTGCACCAGCTGCAGCCAGCAGAGGGTTCCTCCACTGACTCCAAAGTACAGAGCATTACAGTAATCAAGCCTAGACGTAACTAAGGAATGAACCAGTGATGGCAAATCCTTGGGCAGAACTAGGGGTTTAATCCTGGTGACATTCCTTATGTGGTAAAAACCACTTTGGACAACAGATGACACCTGGGCATCAAGTGTCAATCTGTCATCCAGAATGACACCAAGATTTCTCACCCGAGGGGAAGCCATCAATAGAGTGGTCCCCAGGACCAATCCTGAGACTGCTGGCTCAATCACTAGAACCTCTTCCTTATCTGGGTTCAGTCTCAACCAGTTGGAGGACATCCAGTCATTGATCTCCATCAGGCAGTTGTTTAGCACTTCCATGGCGTGGAATTAGTTTCATTCTTCCACCTTCCCCCACACAGTCTGCCTTCCCATGCAATAGTAAATCAATTCATGCATCATGCAAATAAGAAAATTTCACCATCTATGCTTGACATGCTGCATGCATTAAATGTATCCACTGAAAAGGAACCTCCCCTCATTAGCCCTCCTCCAGAAATGCATTAGATTTTCCTTTATTCTTACTGTTATTCCCTCTTTGCACCTGAACACCTTTGATGGGTATTTACCACTGCCATGTCCCATCAGTATTCACAACATGGCATCTAGAAGGTACAGTTATAAACTGAGTTGTCACTTTGGTTCTATTCCCTTTCTCTCTTTATATCATTCAATTGGTATTTCTAATCCTGTTGACCTTCGTTTACCTTTGCTGATCAAATGCTTAGCTCACTGTTCAGTGTAAATGCCCCCCCTTGCTTTTTGTCTCTTTCCCCAACTAAGCTTCCCCCCCTTAGAACTTCCCACAAAAATCAGCTTTCTTTGTTCTGTTTCTTTTTTCCTCTTCCCACCACTCTGCAATCGATAGGATGATGCGAACTCTACTTGATTCTCTACAGCAGTTGTTGGATGATTGGGGTATTTTTTTCTTCCTCTTCCTTCTACTAGCTTCTAATGAGAAAGCCACCTAGAATTATGCTTAACTTTAGGTAACCTTACTAGTGCTGTGATCCCCTCCGCCTCCCTTGTTGTGTTGCATACTCTTAGCCACTTTTCCAGAGTAGGGGTCTTTCGGAAAGCTATTTGTTTGTTATAGCCTTCCCTGCTGCTGCCACCCATATATTGTATATGTACTTTCCATCTCCTATTCTAGCTCCTCTCAGGAGCAGACCCAGAATGTGTGCAAACGTGATAGGTTCTGTGATGTTTAATGCACTTGACCACATTTGTTGTGAGGAATTTCAGTATCCCTGAATTTCTGGGCACTCCCAAAAAATATCTAGTGGTGTTCCCCATTCCCACACTTCCACCAACACAAGTCTGTGTTGGTTGTCCCATAATGTTTTGTTTTGTCTGGTGTCAAAAATAACTTTTTGCTATTTTCCATCTGAATTCTCTCCATGTTTGATGCTGTTCTTTTGTGAATATTGTGCCATATTTTGTCCCACTGTCCATTCTCCAGGAGCCTGCCTATCTTGGTCTCCCATTTCCTTTGAGCTTCTCGGATGTATATTTTCTCTGTGCCCTTAGACAGTATGTTGTAAAGGTAGGAAATCTTCCCCTTTTGTCAGATGTGTTGAGTTAGTGCCTCCACTTTATTGAGCATTTCTGGTTGCTCTGCCTCTGTAATCTGTTTGTTCTTTAAGTTGGCTAGAAAGTCGTAAACCTGTAGGTATCTAAATTTTATTTATTTATTTGCTTTTGTTAACCAGGTAAACACACTAGACAACAAGTGCCTATTTTCAGGTGCGACCCAGGAGGTTACAGAGTACATAAGAAACACAATACAGAGTCAGGGTAACATACGGACCCACGAACAAGTGGGTGGAACAGCAAATGGTACAACTGGCTTTAAATGGTAAGGTTGGCAGTAAGTCAACAAGATACAAAATAGCAATTGAGAGGTAGAATAACAACAGGTAACATAATGACAGAGAATACATCAAAATTATGAGAAAGTACATGAGCACCTATCATGAGAGAGAATGCACTTCAAAATAGTGCAGCTAGAAGCGGGAACTGATATGACAAGAGCGCCTCACCAACAGGAGGGCAGAAAGTGTCTTATGCTGGTTATCAGCAGAGATTAACAGCAGTGGGTGTATCACCTCACAGACTCCCAAAGTGTATCGGGGAAGGGAGGGAGAGACTATTCTGGATCTATATAGTACACAGACAGGCAGAGGCAGCTTTTAGGAAGTTCCAGAGGGATGTTTTGAAGCAGGGATGGGAGGGAGAGGCACGAACAAGGGCAGAAAGGGAGTTCCACAGTCTAGGCGAATAGACGGAGAAGGCTCGGTCACCTGTGAGGGTGCGGGTCATAGGAACCAGGCAGACCTGAGCAGCACTAAATCTTAAGTGGTAGGCAGGGGTTTCATATTTGAGGGGAAGGGCAAGTACAGAAGGAGTGGCCGTTCTAACTATGTTATCAACAAAGTTGCCAAGGACAAATGCGCAGTGTTTTTCGGGGGGGGGAGCCACTCCAGCTGAGAGTAGAGCTCACAGCGATGCGTAAGGCGAGGTGCAGAGAGTACGAAGTAGCATATGTTGTTATAAGCAGTATCCCATTTTGCCAGGCTAGAATTCAGGACTGGGACAAAGGCTACGAGCCCATAGCAAAGCGTGGGAAGGAGTATCCCCCTGGCTATGGCTAGGCGAGCAGCCGGGGTGAGGCAATCTTTGGCTCTGTAGGCAAGTCCAAGCTTGCCACTTGTGGCTTTACAGATATTCCGAAGACGCACAGTGAGATCCAGTTGTGGATCAAGGGTAACTCCTACATACTTGACGGCGTCAGTGACTGGCAGGAGGGAGCCATTTGCTCCATAGATCTTTAAAGGAGCAGGGCGAGAAGCGGTTTTGGCAACAGAACCAAAGAGCATGGCCTGGGTCTTTTCCAGGTTGATGGTGAGCTTGTGTCCCTCAAGCCAGTTCTGGATAAGATCGAAGTCTGAGTTAAGTCGGGAGTTGATGCTAGTAATATCCTGGGAACTGGACAGTACGACGAGGTCATCTGCGTATAGAGTTGGGTGCCCGTATGTTGCAATGGAGGGCAGTTCATTTATGAAAAGGGAAAACAGAATGGGTCCAAGGACAGATCACTGGAGGACCCCGCAGTTAACAGGGGAGAGGCAGAGAGGGCATAGTTGAAGCAGGTGTATTGCTGCCTTCCCCCAAGGTAGTTGGAAAACCAGGCAAGGGCTCAGTGGGAGAATCTGAGGGAATGAAGAGTGGAATGAAGGAGGGAATGGTTAACCCGATTGAAGGCCTTAGAGAGATTGATGAAGATGGCTCCGGTCAGTTTGCCTTGGTCAGTCGTGGACCTGATCTCAGAGGTAACTGCGGCAAGCACAGTCAATGTGCTGTGCCCCTTTCTGAAGCCATGCTGAGTTGGGGAGAGAACTGCATAACCCTGAAGGTAGTGGGAGAGTTGAGAGGCAACTGCCTTTTCAAGGAGCTTACAGGTAGCCGAGAGTATGGCGATGGGGTGATAGTTTTTCATATCCTTGGGGTCGCCTTGTTTGTAAACAGAGACAACCTTGGCGACCTTCCATACGTCAGTGTATGATCCCCAAGATAAGAGAAGAGTTAAATATATGAGCGACCGGCCGGGCGAGGAGGGGAGCCCCCAAGCTCAGCAGCTTTGGTTTGAGGCTGTCGTGACCTGCCCCCGTGTGGTGGGAGAGACCGGCTATGAGTTCCTGGGTCTCTCCAACTGAGATCTATTTGAGGAAGAATGGCGGTCGGGGGGCGGTGTCCATCCAGCGGTATAGGGGCAGAGAGTTGGGAACAAGGAGGAGCAGGCAGGTCAGTGAACATGCAGTTAAATGCAGTGGCAATAGTATGGGGGTTATTGCAGTTGGACCCTCCGATATTCATGTCGGCGACCGTTTCCTTGGCAGACCCTCCGACCAGGTTTTTGACATTTTTCTAAAAGCACCGGGGGTTATTGGCCGAGGCAAGCAGGGCAGATTTGCAGTACTCGCTCTTAACAGTGCGTATGGCTCTCTTGCAGAGTTTCTGAGCCGCCGGTATTCGAGGAGGTCATTATTGTTGCGGGAAATCTTGTGTTTCACCCAGCATTTGTCTCTTTGCTTCATGAGGGAGAATAGTCCACCATGGAGCCACTTTGTGACCATGCCCCTCACCCTCCTTTTCATAAGGAGTGCATGCCTGTTTTGCAAGGGGACAAATGCAGCAAGGAAATGAGCAAGGGCTACAACAGGGTAATTTGTAGCAGTGACCCTAGACCAGTCAACACATCATAGATCCTCGAGGTAGTTGTTGCGGATGAGTTTGGAATAGTCCCTCATCTGGATCACTCTGCTGGGGACTTTGGACAAGGAGGTGCCCCATATGCAGTAGGCTGGAGAGTGATCTGAGATGACATCCGGGAGAGCTCCTGAGTGGACAATTCTGTCCAATCTGTTGCTTAGTACCCAGTCAATAAGTGACCATTTGTCCCTGCGAGAGGAGATCATTGTGGGTCCCTTGATGATCTGGCTGAGAGCAAGGGCGGAGAGAAGAGGCTCAAATTGCTTGCTATTTGGCCCCAGCCAATTGAGGTTGAGGTCCCCCAGGATTAGCAGCTCATTTGAGCCAACCTTTTCTTTAAGATGGTCAAGTAGTGATGAGAGTCCTTGAACAGCACCCTTCGGAGGGTTGTAGGCACAGACAAGATGCACCTTTTTAGTGTTCCCAAGTAGGAGGATGGAGTGAAGGAACTCGCAGACTGGGAGTTCAGGAGGTGAATGAGACACTGTAGACACATTAAGGTGCACCCTAAAGTACAGGAGCACACCTCCCCCACGCTCACTGCCTGCCCTGTCCCACTGGATGAGGCTGTAGCCCGGGAGGGCACACACAGAGTCAGGGATGTGAGTCTTCAGCCAGTTTTCGGGATGCCCATAATGTCCGGCTTGTAGTAGGCCACCCAGGGCATTAGTTCTGCTAGGTTTTGGGGGATGTTGTGGATATTGAGGTGCACTATTTTTAGGCCTTTGGCAGATAGCCAAGCTGAAGGAGGCTTGAAGGAGTACGGGGTTGTCTGAGGACCTTGACAGCTGGTTAAGTTCCCAGCCTGCGCAAGTGGAGCCATGGCCCCAGCCATATTGGGCAGCAGGAGTGCGTGAGGTACCCAGCAGAGGAGAGATCCCAAATGAAATGGCAATGAGGCCAGGGTCAGCAGATGTTGGCGCAGTGTGGTCGTCTTTGGCCAGGCGCAGGCTAGCAGAAGGACAAGGCAAATCCACTTTAGGGAGCAATTAGGGCTCCCACCCTAAGCATCAGGTCAGGGGTGGACCTTCCAGAGAGAACCCTGGAGGTTGGTAGTCAGGAGTAGCAGAGACCCGGGGACAGAGCTAGATTTTGAAAATGTGAAACAATGCTATTTAGGAGAAATCAGTCTCATTCATTCGATTTTGGCTGACAGAATTGAGCTTACAGGCAGTTAATACAGAAAAGGCCTCTAGTGGTGAATATGTATAGCCTGCAAATGACAAAGTGGGCTGATTGTTTTTTGCACAACACATGATGTCAGCTATAAAACACAAGCACGTGATGTCAGCTATAAAACACGGTGACGACCATGAGTGATGGTGAGGGCGGTGGGGCAGCCAGCGCAGCCAGCGGGGCCAATACTGCACGCAGCTCCTAGGCAGCGGAGCACCCCGTGTGGCAGTTAGCAAGGCTCCTGAGAATGGCGCTTTCTAGCTACGCTTTTGCAAGGTAATTGTGTTTGCTTTTGAAATCCGGCTTGCAGTACACAATGCGGCTTGCAGTACGGAGCTCAGACTCATTCGGTGATTTACCTTATGGCGTTGCTCTGGGGGATGGGGGAGGGCAGGTTCGGTAGCCCTTGCGACCTCTGGGTCGGGACCCTCGCAGGGTCCAGGTGTCCTGCCTGTGGAAGATAGAGAGCTGAGATAAGATCTTTTATAGCGTGGCAAGAGGGAGGAGATAGGGAAGGAGTGAGATTGGAGGGGGGGGGCCTAAGCGGACAGAGATGGGTCAGCGAGGAGCTGAATTCATGCAGTATACTAATATCACTTTACAGTAGCTCAGATTGTAATGGCTGTAACTCTGGTAGCTGAATCCCCAAACCCCCAAAATCAGTTTTTTACCGAGTAAAAAGTTTAAATGACATTAGCAGAGTTAAAATGGCTCTAATAAAATAACATGCCCCCAGTTCACCGAACGAGAAGAGAGAATGCCCTTCCCCCAAGTTACCAACGCAGTGCAGAGAGAATGCAGGCAAGCTGTAATGGAGGCACCCACTCGAAACCAGAGCAAATGGCTGCCACTCCGTTATCACTCTCAATTGGAATTTAAGCAGGCAGAGTTTACTCAGAGTGAGCTACACATATACTTTAAGCCTGTGTTGGTGGCAAAACCTGATTGACTGAGCTACTGGAGTTCAGTGAAATTAAATGCAATTCTTCTAACAGACTATGGGAATGACTCAGTCAGGATTAAATTAAAGTATCATTTTTAAAAGGGGGGTTTAGCGCCAAGACACAAACAGAGCTTTGAGCTGCTAGAGTAAAATTACTTTAAAGGTGGTTTGTTGAGCAGACTGTGTAACTTCTTGGTCAGAGAGAGAAAAAAAATATAAAAAATTTGCACTGTGTTTTGGCGCCAATCTGCAAACTCTTTAAACAATGCAAAATGGCTTCAGAGGCTTAACAAACAGACCATGCAGCTTTTCTGAACTTTAAGCCTACAAAAAACTATCAGCACATGTGTGGTGGCATAAAAGAATTAAGCCCCTTTAAATAAGTCCAATACTGCACACAGCTCCTAGGTAGCAGAGCACACCACGTGGCAGTTAGCAAGGCTGCTGAGAGTGGCACTTTCCAGCTACGCTTTTGCAAGGTAATTGTGTTTGCTTTTGAAATCCAGCTTGCAGTACACAATGTGTTTTGCAGTACGGAGCTCAGACTCATTCGGCGATTTACCTTATGGCGTTGCTCTGGGGGGTGAGGAAGGAGCAGGTTCCGGTGTATCGTAACCTCCATCGGGACCTGCAGGATCCAGGTGTCCACCTTATGGCGTTGCTCTGGGGGGTGAGGGAGGGCAGGTTCGGTAGCCCTCGTGATCTCCGGGTTGGGACCTTTGCAGGATCCAGGTGTCCTACCTAGGTCCCTGTCTGTCAGGTTAAAGTCTTCCTTTATTTATGCGAATGGTTTAACCATGCCCTGTGTCAAAAATTGTGTGAAACAGCAAAGTCCTCCTTTCCCATCTTTTGAAGGCCATATCGATTGTAGCTGGCTCAAAGCTTAGTCAAGTTCAGATTTGTGCCTAACCACATTGTGTTATATGTGCTCCATGTTTGACCTTGAGCTTTACCCAATGTGCTAGTGTATACCTTGTCCATCTGTTCTAAATTTATTTGCCTGTCTCCCTGCTGCTTTTAAGGATCCAAGACAGGGCTCTTGTGGGGTTATTTGGGTGAACTAATCTCCCCATCAGGATGCAGCCCATTTCTGCCTGGTCTCTTATGGGTTCTATCACCTGTCCTAGTTGTGCATCATCATAGTAGTTTTGGAAATCTGGTATGCCTAATCCCTACCCCCCCTTTACTTCCAGTCAAAATCTCCCACTTAATCGTGGGGTATTTATCCTGCCAAATAAAGTCACTAAGGCCTTTGCTCATTTCTTTCCAGTCTTTCCTTGGAATGGCTAGGTGTAATGTATGTAAAGAAATAAAAGTCTTGGCATTACATTCATTTTTATTGTTTCCACCCTACTTATAAGAGTGAAAAGCATCTCCTTCTATGTTTTTAATCCCTGCTTTATTCTCTTATGGTTCACTTCATACAGCTCTGTTATATTTGTTAGAATGTGGATTCCCAAATATCGTGTCACTGTTTGAATCCTTTTTTTTGTGTGTTATCTCTTTTTCCCCCTACGTGCTACCGCTCTCAGCCACTCTTTCAGGCTGTGCCAATGTACCTCCAATCCATCCTGTTCCCATGCCTCATCCCTCACATTTGCAGTCATCCCCAGGGTAACCCAGATGTAACCTTTCGCCAGGCAGGCCCCCCTCCTCCGAGGGGAGAGGCACCTGTGGGACAGGAAAGCGCTTTACTTGGCCCTGGGGTACTGCTGAGGGATGGAGGCTCCTGGGACATTGACGGCATTGGACCGCCAGGCGGCCGGCATCCGGTTGAGTGCAGAGCCAGTTTCCATTTTCTGGTGATGTTCCCTCTCTCTGGCGCCATCTGCGTTACCCCCCAGTCTCCACCGGAGGTCACTGCAGAGCGACACACTCTCACAACCCACCCCAGGACAGGAAAGCAGTCCTCCGGACACTCTATCCTCTCCTCCCCTGCCGACTCCCAGTGCCCCGAGTCCTTTCCTGAACTGGGGTCGCCGGTGTAGGTCAAGGTAAGGCACCAGTGCCTCAACCCTTTACGCCACTGGGCCAGCAGAACCCATTTTAAACATAGAAACATAGAAATTGTCAGCAGATAAAGACCACTAGGCCCATCCAGTCTGCCCCTAAGCTCTACACTTGTATGTGGCCTCTGACCCTACCTGGTCAATGGCTTTCCACCCCTCCTTCCCACCTCTAAGGTTCCCCTATGCCTGTCCCAGGTATGTTTAAATCCCTCCACTGTCCTTGCTCCCACCACCTCCTGTGGTAAACTGTTCCATGTGTCCACTACCCTCTCTGTGAAGAAAAACTTCCTCACATTTCCCCACAACCTGCCACCTTCCAATTTTATATCATGCTTCCTTGTTCTTGTTCTCCTCCTATATTGGAAGAAGCCTCCCCCTTGCACCTTGTTTATGCCCTTAAGGATCATGTGCAACGTTTTTTACATATTTTTTATAAAAGCTTGAAAAGCTGAAATTCAAGTCCCTGTATCATGATTAGTGTTTCCTCAAAATGTCATGCTGTTTAGTTTTGGGGTTTTCCTTAAATCAGCATTTGTTAACTTGCTTTACTGTGGCTGAAAGCAGTTGAGTTATTTCTGTCCTGTCAGTCAAACTTAGAGTGCAATGACATCATTTTGGAGTAGCTTACTGTTTCAAATTAACAATCAGAGCAGTAGTTTGTAGAGTTAATGGTTTGCTGAGCTCTCCAAGTTTCTTATGAACCCAGTCTCTGGTTTGTGTTTAGATAGATCAACTTAAAACATATCAGTATCTTCTCATAAAAAGCTGATAATTTCGGTTTCAATGCTGAACTGAAGAAGTGGAAAACTTTCTCTGTGAGAAATCAGCTTGCCTGTGTCACAGCTCTCACTTCTTTCTAATCAAAACTCTGATTTTTTTTCTAACTATATAACACTGGGCTATTTAATGAATATAAAATAAATCTAAATTTTGTTCATTCACAGAAACATTTTGTCTTTGATGTAGCCTTCATGAATACATTCTTGTAAGAGCATTTTTTTCATGTCAGATTGACAAACAGTACATGTCCTTCAAATACTGCAGCAGAGTGTGACAGGCACCTGTCTAAACTCACAAATGTCAGTTCTTTGGTGGTTTCTGTGTGAAAATACATCATGTATGTGTATAACTAGAAACACCTTGTGGTATCCCAATGGCACTGTGTCTCTGCCCCACAGTTGAGACAGCTGCAGTCTACTGCCACCTGTCCCTGCTCCATAAGCCCCCTGCCTTCTGCTGCATCCTACTGTCCACTGTCTTCTCCCACACAGTCAGGGATTGTGCACCCTGCTGCCTCCATTCCCTCCCTAAAGAATCACAGCTTGCCCAACCAGTGTTGGTTGCTGCACCCTGTTACCCTCTCCCCCACCCTCACAGTTAGGGATGCTGCACCTGTTGCCTGTCCCTGTCTCCACAGTCAGGGCTGCTGTGCTGTGCTGTGCTAAGCCCTAGAGTGTCAGGTTCCCTGCCTCCACAGCTGGGGCTGTGGTACCATGCTGCCCTAGTCACCAGAGGTGGGGCTTTTGCTACACCCTGCTACCCACTTCCATTGCCCCAAATGGACAGAGAAGCTGCACCACCTGTACCCCATCTCACAGTCAGGGCTGCTGTACCCTGATGCCCCCTGTGTTCTGCACCACAGTCAAGACTTTTGTATCATGATGTCCTCTATCACCTGTCACCACAAACAGGGCTGCTGCACCCTGCTCCTTTCTACACTATTGGGGTTGCCATGGCCTGCTGTGCTCTGGAGCCCCATGCCTCTACAGTTTGGGCTGCTGTACCATGCTGCCACTTGCCACAAGATTCAGGGCATTTGCTGCACCCTGTTGCATACCTCCACAGTTGAGGCAGTTGCACCCTGCTGTCCCCCTTCCACCAGAGTCAGATCCTTTGCTACACCCTGCTGCCCACATCCCTTGTCCCAAACAAGCATGGCTTCTGCACCCTGTCCCACGGTTTGGGATGCTGTATCCTGTTGCTGCACCTATCTCATGCCCAAACAATCAGGGCTGCTGCACCCTGCTGCCCTCTCTCTCCACCCCCACAGTCAGGGCCATGGCACCCTGTTGCCCCCTGTTCCTATCTCCACAGTCAGGGCTGCTGTGCTGTGCTACACCCTAGAGTCTCATGTCACCTGCATCAACAAGTGGGGCTTCTGGACCCTACTGTGCACTTCCATTGCCCCAAATGGGCTGGGCTGAGCTACTGCACAATGTGCATCCTGTGCTATTGTCAAGGCTGCAGTACCCTGATGCCCACCTGTATCCTACCCCACAGTCAAGGCTTCTGCACCATGCTGTCCTTTGTCCCCTGCCACCATTGTGCCCTACTGCACCACAGAGCCCACAGGCAGGGGACAGGTTGCAGCAAATGCCCTTACTCTGGTGCTGCACCCTTCCTGAACAGTTGGGGTTGCTACACCCTGCTACCCTCTCTCTCTCTCACCTTCACAGGGACACTGCATGTGTTGTCCCCTGTTCCTGTCTCAGCAGGGTATAGCAAAGGATCTGACTCTGGTGGCAGGGAGACAGCTGGGTGTAACTTTCTCAGCTGTGGAAGCATGTAACAGAGAGCAGCAAATGCCCTGAATTTTGTGGCAAGTGGCAGCATAGTGCAGCAGCCCTAACTGCAGAGGCATGAGAATCTAGGGCAGAGCAGACCACAGCAACCCCACCCATGTAAAAAGGAGCAGGTTGCAGCAGCCCTATCTGTGGTGACAGAGGATAGGAGACAGCATGCTGCAGAAGCCTCGACTGTGGGGCAGGACACATGGGGCATCAGGATATAGGATCTATCTAAACACAAACCAGAGACTGAGTTTGTAAGAAACATGGAGAGCTCAGCAAACCATAAACTCTGTAGAGTACTGCTTTGATTGTTAATCTGAAACAGCAAGCTACTCCAAACTGATGTCATTACACTCTAAGTTTGACTGAGAGGACATAAATAATTCCACTGTTTTCAGCCACTGTAGAGCAAGTTAACAAATGCTGATTTAAAGAAAACCACAAAATCAAATGGCATGACATTTTCAGTAAACACTAATCAAGACACAAGAACTTGAATTTCAGCTTTTCAAGCTTTTATTAAAAATATGTAAAAACCGTTGCACATGATCTTTGAGGTGCGTGAATATTTCTATCATGTCACCCCGATACCTCCTCTCCTCCAATACGTACATATTGAAGTCTTTTAATCTCTCATAATATGTTTTCTGGTGCAAGCCCTGTACCATCCTTGTCACCCTTCTCTCGACTGCATCCACCCTGTTGATATCCTTTACGAAGGTGTGGCCTCCAGAACTGCAAATAGTACTCCAGGTGAGGCCTCACCAGTGTTTTATATAATGGTATCACCACCTTCCACCTTCTGCTAGGGGTACCTCTGCCTATGTACCCCAGCATGACACTGGCCCACCCTGCCACTTTTGTACTCTGCTTAGACACCTTTAGGTCATCTAAAATGATAACCCCCAGGTCCCTTTCTTCTTTGGTGATCCTCAGCAACTCACCTCCCATCCTGTAGCTTTCCCCAGGGATCCCACGTCCCATGTGCATTATTTTGCACTTCTTTGAGTTGAACTTCAGTTGGTCAACTCAAGGGGAATGTCTGTTTAAATCTGCCTCAGATAATTCCACCAGTCTTTAAAGCTTTTGTTTTTTCTTTATTAATTTCAAAGCCTGCAAGTTGGCCAAAATTTTCTAAACTTTTATCAAGCGGGGCAGTGCTTGTTCTGGATTTCTTAGGTAGATGATGGTATTGTTCATGAAAAGCAAGATTTTGTTTTTGATACCTTCCACCTTTATACCCTGCACTCCTTATTTTAATTGCCAAGTGTTCTATGCTTAGGGTGAACAAAAGGAGTGAAAGGAGGCATCCCAGATGCGTACCTCTCTCAATCTTTATGGCCAATGATACATTGCTGTTCACTCTTACTCTTGTCATTGGAGCTTTACATAGTTGGTCTAACCACTGCTGGAAGCCTTCCCCAAATCCCATTCTGGCTAGTAAGAGTTTAAAATATGTCTAATTTAAGCAAACAAATGCTTTTCCAGCATCTATAAAAAGGGTAATTTGTGGGATCTGAATTGTGGAACTAGAAGTTATGATATTAAGCAGTTTCCTGATGTTATTACTAGAGTGTTGGTTGGGCGTGAAGACATCCAAAGGGCTTGACCCCCTCCTTGTTCTTATTGGGCATGAAACCTGTCATCATTGTGGATTAGAGGCTCAAGGACCTTCTGATGTCTGTTAACCATTATTTTTGTGAACAATTTAAGGTCCTAATTGAGAAGGGAAATAGGATGGTATGAGGCACATTCAACTTTCGATTTCCGGAGCTTAGGGATGATGGTTATTATTGCCTCATTCCATGAAGGAGGAGGGGTTTGTTGCTTTCTTGGCAGGCTTGAAATAATTTCAGTATGATCAGGCTGAACTGAGGCCTTAACCTTTTGCAATATTCACCATTTAATCTGTCTGGGCAAGGAGCTTTATTGGTTTTTGTCTCCTTAATTGCCTTTTCCGACTCCTCTGCCTTATTGGGGGCATCTAAACTATTTTTCTGATTATCTTTAAAATGATAATGCTAATGGTAGGAATGTTTAAGAAATATGTCTGTTCTAGTTTTCATGATGGGTCAGTTAGAATAAAAGAGTACAATGTACCACAGGAACCCCTGAAATAATGGTAGGTAGGGATATATTTGGAGTTATTATTGAAGGATCTGAATGTAAATATGGCCCAAGAACCCAAAGAGATCCCCAAGAGTGGTAAAGGAATTGACAGTACAACTAGCTGGACCCTTGAAATGTTTGTTTGACATATCCTTAAATACATGGCAGGTTGTCAATTGTTGGGGGGTGACATTAATAGTGCAACTTTTTAAGAAAAGTTCAAGGGCAGACCCTCATAATTACAGACTGGTTAGTTTGACATAAATCCTGGGGAAGATACTGAAAACAATTGTGAACAAGGAAATTGAAAGCTACATTACCAGAAATAATTTGTTAGATGATACCCAGCATGGTTGTCATTGGGGAGGGGGGAGATTGTGTCAAACAAACCTGATCAGGTTCTTTGAACCAGTCAATAAGGCACTAAACAAGGGATTACCAGTGGACAATGTGTTCCTCACTATAACAAGGCCTTTGACACATTGGGAACTTGCTGAAGAAGTTACCAGACTTGAGATAAATGAAAGGCTTGCTAAGTGGTGTCATTCTTGGTTAGATAAAGAAGGCAGAAGGTGAACATAGAAACATCATGCTTCAAACCAAGGCTCAGTTACGAGTAGAGTACCACAGGTGTCAGTACTTGGACCAATACTTTTTAATATCTATGTCTCTACAGTGCAGTGCACCAATGAGGCATGGAAGTGCCAGTTTGCAGACAACACTAAATTAGGTGTCATGGTAGATGCTGAAAAAGGGGCTAAAACTTTAAGGAGGAATCTGGAGAATATAGAGACATGGGCAAAGAAAGCCAAGTTGTTTACCTAACATTGGCAGATGTACCGTTAAGTACCAACTCTATGGGTGCAATATTCAAGAAACTACAGAAGAGAGGGACCTTGGAGTAAGGGTTTCCAATGATCTGACATTCAAACCATTGTAAACAAGTTCTCAGCAAAGGATATAAAATCTTAGGGTGTATTGGCAGGAACATCAATTCTAGAAATAAGGCAGTGGTGATATCAATATATGGGGCTATAGTGAGGCCATACACTGAGTACTGTGGACAGTTTTTGATGCCACAATGTGTCACAGATATCAGACTTCTGGAGGGAATTCAAAAAAGGGTTACTGGAATGATTATTGGTATGAGAAGAAAGACCTATGATGAGAGACTGAAGGATCTAAACATGTATAGTTTGGAGATGAGGAGGTTAAAAGGAAATATGTGTCTAGTTTTTAAGGCCTACTTGAATAAAGATATATGGGATTGCTTGGGTTTTCAGGCTAAGAATAGTCTGTATGAAGGTAGAAGAAATAGTAGGCAGTTGAAATGTGATCTCTATAAGGCCCTGTCCACACTAGGTACTGATTATAAAACATTACTAAAAATGTTTTATAAATCAGTCCCCTAGCATGGTTGTCAGAGCATCCACATTGCATTCCGACAACCGTGCCAGCTGGAACAGGTTTCCAGGCATGACTGTGGCACCAACTCAAAGCATTATGGGTTCCAGTTGGTGCCACAGTGCATGATGGGATACCCATAAACGGGCAACAAAATTGATCAGGACAAAAAATATATGGCCAGAATCAGGGATTCTTCCTCTGCATGGTGGTGCCTGTAAGGTATCTTTTTTTGTTGTTGTGCAGCAGACAAAATGGATTCTCTCACGGGACGGGTTGCCTTAACCGGTGTTACAGAACAGTTTGCGTACATACTGCTATTAACACGGATTAAGGCAACCTCTCTGGTAGGGTTTTGGCATGGTTTTGGAACACAGTTGTAACACAGTTTTAACTGTGTTACAGTGTGGATGCAAACTGTGTTCCAGGAGCTTAGAATGGTTTAAGGCAGTTAGACCGTTTTAAGCTCCCTAGTGTGTACAGGGCATTGAACTACCAACAAGGAACTTTGCTTACTCAGAGGGTGGTTGCTATGTGGAATTCTCTCTACCTGATTTTGTAGGGACAATGAGTAATTTTACAGTTAATTTGGACAGCCACTTTAAAGTGAACTGTATCTTTAGAGATAACCATTTTGTAACTGCAAGCTTTTCAAAGACCCTAGTAGCTTATCTGTGCATGTATACATTCATATGCTCTATATATCTCCTCAAAAAACTACCCATAGTATTAATTTATTGTTAAAGACATCCTTTTGCAATCACATAATGTGTAAGCTTCTCCATCTGATAAATCTTGTTCACAGTGCTGCACAGTTCCTCCCTGGTTGAAGGAAATTGATTTAATCACATTTTAGTAATACCAAAAAGAGCACAAAATATATATTTCTTTACTATAGATGGAGTGTCTTGTGAAAATGCCTGTAGCAATCAATTCTCAGGTAAATTAATGGTAAATTATTTTAATTCCTATAATCTCTGTATATCCTACACCAGATCCTTCCAATATGTCCTCCGCTTACTACATGTCCAAAATATATAATATGTGATCAGCTCTTTCAATACAATAATCTCTCTAGAATTTCCTAGAGTATCTTTTATCATACCCTCTTAACAGCCAAGGCCCAATACTTAGTCACAAAAAAAGCATTAAACAAAATGAGAAGCAAACTGTCACTACATGGCACAACTACCTTTTTACAGTATTCTTAACCAGACTTACTAGTTTAACTAAGTCACTGTGTAAATTAGTTTGCCAGATGTGCATCTAGTAGAATGCTGGTGTGTAACTCACGTAGAGTCATAACATGACTTAGTATCAGTTACATGGTACTATGCCATGTTACCATGTGAAAGAGAGGTGCTGCTCAGGCATGCCTGGCCCCTCTTACACTCTAATCTCTTTGCCCCTATCTAGGCCAGATATGCATTAAGTTCTTCAGGCCCACTGGCCTTCTTCCTGTTAGTCCAGTGCCTAGCCATCAACTCCTCATAGTTCTATCTTTCCTTGTCTTCCAGTGGAATACCTCCTCTCTTCAGTCCCTTAGCAAAGCGGCATGGCTGGTCATGTGTTTCCCCAAAAACTCTGCCTCATCTAAGCCAACATCCCTTAATGCAGTGCTGTGACCCCAACAGCACCACCACCTGCCTGCAGAAGTTTTGCAAGCAGGGGGATCCCAACAAGCTCTATTAGGATTAGCAATGGCTGCCATGCTTTGAACTTGCCCCTACATGCCATTTGCACAGTACCCTACTACCTTAGCTGCATGGTCACAAACTGTTTTGGGTTGTGATCCCATAGCACAACTGGATCATAATGTCATGGCTGATGCTAAGAATCACAGGGACCATGTAGTATCAGGAAATTCATCTGTGTATGAAGCCCCCAGCGCTTCAAAAATATATTACTGTAGCAACATGCCAAGAATACCATCCATACACTGAGTACATGGTTTAATGAAGATGAGTCCAAATCTTTTTTCATTGTTTATCAAGGAGTAATTAATTAATTTCTCAGCTCCCATTCATTTGTCAAATAGTTTAAAGGCAGCCAAATGTGAAAAGCAAAATTGGCAGGGAAAACAGAGCATCATTGCAATTTAAACTTGAGGCAGGTAGACCATCCCCATGTACTGTAAATTACAATCATTTGAACCACCCTTAAATAATTAGCACATTAAAACTGAATGGTTTTTAACAAAATTAAGCTCCAGAATTATAAAGAAAAAAAACTGCATGAAATAGGTTTGGACTTCAAGTGCTGTTCGATTTTCCACAAAACACTGCCATAATTACCCCTTTCAATTGCAGTGTCTACTGCTGCTTCCTCTGATCATTATTTCCACTCCATTTAGTTACTTGGAACAAATAATCCTGCTCTGTTTTCCCTGCCTATTTTCCTTTTCGCATTCGCTAACGTCAAAGTGTCAAATTTAATTCACCTTTTTTTTCTTTCTCCTTTGTAATTGTGAAAATGCCTTTTATGGAAGCAGTTGACTAAATGTGGTGCCATTCTGAATTGCCAAGAAAATTACAGGACCCAAATAACAGCCATCATTAAGGTTTTGCTGTATCTTGATTGCAAACCTTGAGTATACCATTGATTCAAGTGACAGGAAGACAGGCAAAATAGTAGCTTTGCTTAGGATACAGTTCTCAGCATGTTATTCTTTCAAATGTCCAGTTTTTGTTCTCCTCATCAATTGGAGTAGTCTAAATAAAAAATCTATCACATGTCCTGCTAATCCCTCAATAAATAAAGAGTTAGATATGTAACTGGATATGCTTGCCAAAGCATAGGCACAGAATTAGCTGTCTTACTATCTAGTGTTCAATAAATTTAATATGTGGTTCATATACTACACACCTTAAACTTAGCAAGTTTTCATAAAAGATGCATAAAGGGAGATTTGCTTCTATTTTTTAAAATGCATATAGATAATCATATGATGCAACAGCTAAGTTTAGAGTTTAAAACAGATCATTTCAAAATGATAAGCCACAATAAACAAATAAGGGCAGGAATTTCAGAGCCAGTAAAATGAAAAACTTTTATACCCAGTGCATAACTGGCATTTGGAATTATCTGCCACATTACATTGTAAATAGTAAAAACCTTGATATCTTCAAGAATAATTTAGATAGAATTGGTGAAGAAAATGTATTTCAAAACTATTATTACTACATACATTCATGTCTCAAATTTACAAGTACTAATCCAAGTTAAAATAAAATACCGACTACCCTGAGTTGCAGTTTTACACTTACTCCATGCATACAGTGCATGGCAAAAGAATATTTGTTGGTTTTTTACACTTTGTGGGACTCTGTTAAAGAATATACTGTATAATGTATTTATAATAACTCAGTTTGGCTGAGCCTTGAAGCCTGAAACCATGTATGTTGTCAACCACAAACAAACATGAGAAAGTGTAGAAAATAACAGTTTCATCTTCCAGGTTCTTTTGTCTACGTGGACTACTCCAAGCTGCAGAAAAATTGCCAGTGCAGATTGTAATGTCCATGGTCACAGCCAATTGGAAATAAAGGGGGTACACATTTACAGAATTAACCAAGGATTATTTTATGACACTCATACCTCTCAAATGTTTCAGAACATGTTTCTTCCCCATTGACATTTTAAGGAATGGTTTGTTATCTCTAGGCTTCTTTTTTGTTTAGGCCTGTTGTGCTGCAAGTACAGAGTCATACGGGAGCAGCATTTGTATGTTGTAACAAGCCAGTTTACTTCTAAAATGTGCATCCATCATAGAATTAATTTCACATCTCATTCATTATGTAGATGAAATGGGAATAGCTCCACTCCAACTCCACCCTCGCCAAGGTGTCAAAATACAAGTACTGGCTGAGCAGGCTCTAAAATACTGGAATAGAGCTTCTATGTTGTGAAATATTTTCAGGAGGGTCACACTCCACAATATGCCAGTCTGCACCTGATCGAAACAAGAGGGACTGGTGACACCAGGCCCTCCTGTAAGTAACTGCATATGCATGACAGATTACTTCAACCAAAAGGGAAAAAAATACTCAGACTACTGAAAGCAATTCCATGGAAGATGGAATTCCATTCCATGGAAAAAAGCCTGTGCAGTCAGCCAGATCGGGACTACCTAGAAGAATATGGAACAATTTTAACATCAGATCCACACAATGGATGAGAAATAAAACTAGCTCCATGGTAGACAAACACAGGGGAAGTAACAGGTCCATTGCAGCATAAACGGCTACTCCAGCATGACCACTGTATAGTATATAGCCTCTACTGTGCTAATAAGCCAACATACTGACACGACATTGAGCAGCACAAAGCTACCTCTTGCTGTTTTCATACTGACAGAACTCTGTAATTTTCTTTCTTCTGTTGTTTTCCAGTGCCACCATGGGCCATCATAGCCATAGCCATTGTTGCCATCCTGTTGGTCCTTACCTGCTGCTTTTGTGTCTGTAAGAAATGTTTGTTCAAGAAGAAGAACAAGAAGAAGGGAAAGGAAAAGGGAGGAAAGAATGCTATTAACATGAAGGATGTTAAAGATTTAGGGAAGACCATGCAAGATCAGGTAATGCAACCAGTCAACTACTTTAGGGATTCATTTGTGTGCATGATCCTTGAACCTGCTACCAATACGGCACTTACATTTTGAAGTAAAACTAAATTTGTGCCTGTAAACAAAGTGTCGTTTGGAAAAAAAAATTCTTGAGATTGTTGAACAAGTAAAATAGCTAAGAAAAAGACTTCCTGACAGTGTAGTCAAATGGAACGTTCATCATCCATAACTTAACATGAAATGAAACACCCCAGCAATTTTTTATCTGAGTGTTGTATTGGTCACCAGAAGCATGCTTGTAATATTAGCTTTAGTATGGACAATGTGTATGTTTTTGGTCTGACAATCATGGGAATCACTTGAGTGCTTTACGTAATAATTCTGAAATGTACTTTACTAAACTGATCAAGGTGTGACCTTGAGTGTTTTTTTTGTCTTTGCACCCTAGACCCCTGCAATCAAATGCTCTTGTACTGATAATCACAGTGGCACTGGCAATGACAAGGCTGCAACTCAGCTGTAAGTTCCCAATGAGATGCCTCCCTGTCTGTGCCAGCAATGACTTCAGGAATGTGGGCTAGCTCAATTAACTTGTTTCACTCTCTGATCCCTAAAAAGGTAGATTTCCAATGAATGATAAGCCCAGAAAGTTGCAATCTTGCTGTGCTTAAATTGCAGTAGAGTTTACTAAAAATGCAATGTGGACACAACAAGCAAAGCTGAAAGCGTGGCACAGTGCTTTAATTTTGATATGTAATGCTTCATCAGGGGACTCTTCAAATACACTTCCCACTTACATGAACCCTAATAAACATTGAGAACTGTAGCAGGTACTATAACTGTATATGAGTAATGTAGTATGTATAGCACACCAGAAGCAGCAGCTAGTTATGTAATGTTTTATTGTACAATACTTTGGATTGCTGTTCATTAACAAAAAATAAGCTTGTTGTTATGAACTGTTATTTTTAATTTGATACCCCAGCATATGAATAGCCTTATGTTGAGAACTTACAAAGTAGCACTGACAGTCAAAATTTGTGACTATGAATCATTCACAAAGCTGATGTCAAAATTAGTCATACTTCACACTATGACCTTTACTGTGCTTCCAGGCATGGCTGACCTAGTTATAAATAATACATGCTGCACACAGTGCCGTAATGCAGCTTTATGGGGTGCCATTCATAACATTAAAGAGCTAGTGGAGCCAAAACAGGCAGACAGGAAAGTAATGCAAATCTTAAGTAGTAGTCAGTTGTAACTTTTCATTTCTGAAGTATTTTTCTTTTTCCATTTACTCATTAAAACTCTTCTGTGTCATTATATTGTGCTGGATATATGGAACAGCTCTCAGCCTAGCAACTGACATATCTACCTCTATCCCCCCACTACATTGTCAGCACTGTGATCTGAATGACAGTGAGATCTCAGGTTACTGACCTGGCAGCCACAGAGTAGCTGTTCCTAAGCAGCAGTGATGTCACAGTCAGTGAGGTCACAGTGCTGATAATGTAGTGGATAGGGGTGCAATACAGCTAGATGTGTCATCTGCTAGGCAGAGTGCTGTTCCACACACACACCTACCAACATCATGTAAACAATACCTCGTATGTGAAAGGTAATGGTTGACTGCTTTTAAAAACGAATATTAGTTTTGGGTGCAGACTAGCTCTTTAATGTTTTGTCCACAGCATAAAATTAGTTGCTTGACAAAAGCATTTTGTCCACAGAATAAAGTTAGGAACTTAACAAATGCATGTTATCCGTTTGACAAAATGCGTTTTGCCCAAAGAAAGAATTAGAGTTGGCAAAATAACATTTTGTCCACAGAATAAAGAAGTTTGACAGAAGCATTTTGTTCAGAATATGTGCCCACAATCACAATCACCCTCACCCCAGTATCTGCCCCATAACTACAGCATACCGCAAATTAACTGCCAAAACTATCCACACCCCTGTATCTGCCCCATAACTATCACACTCCAGTCCCAGTCCCACAGCTACCCAGTATTCTATCCCATATTCAGGTATCTGTCCTTCAGCTGCCCTTCACTGTGTATGTCACCAAAGTACCCCACACTCCAGTATTTTATTTATTTATTTGTAGATTTTGACCAGAAAAGGCACACTAAGCTGTGACAGTTTATTTTCAGGTGTGTCCTGGGGGGGGGGTACATTAACCTGTTTTATTGTGGGGAATGTTCGACATGTTACCAGGAAAACTCCTGTACAGTTTCTCTACAAGTAGTTAATGTGTAACACTTGTCAAATCATCGTCGACCCCACCAGTTGCATGAAGGAAGTACAGTTAATTTTCATTCTACTGTGGTAGCTGTTACTGTTGCTAAATAAACACGAGTCCCAACTTCTCAGGTGCAGCTGGAATGCACTACTACTACATCAAAACAACCAAAGTCTGTAATGGATGAGGATGTGTAAAGCAAACAGTATGAGCAATAACAAATGTTCCTGTTTTCCACCTGTTTTGTAGCAGTTGCATCCAAGCTACACATTCAACTGAGAACTGCACCCTCCCCTTAATATTTCCTTACAATAGTTCTCCAGGGTTTCCCCATCCCCTGCTTTGATCAGCAGGACCTCATGACTGCTCCATTTAATTTGCTGAGAGTAAGTGAGTGGCTGTGTTCTGAGCCATTGGGAATGCTGTTCCTTGGTTGGCTGTCAGGGATGTGCAAATGTCAGGTGACCTAACCCCCACACCGCTATCCACAAAATCTGAAGTACTCATTTCAGTAGTGCATGGCGTTAATTGCTCAGATCTTACACTCAGAACTGTTAGGCTGTAATAAGAATTATCCAATCTAATTTTAAAGGTATCCTTAGTCCTTGTTTTCATAGCCTCTTCTGGCAGCCTATTCCACAGGCTGTCCAACCTCTGAGTGAAAATATGGTTTCTGATATTTCTCCTTATCCTGTCCCCTTGCAGCCTTAGTTTGTGCAATTACACGTTATTTTAAAGGGACACTGTCAACACTTTTTCCATCATATTATTTCTAGTTGAAACCCCACATTTTATGGTTGCTTACATTCTCTAAAATTCATTGACTTTCCTGGTCATTTTATCTCCTGCCTGTCTTGGTAGAATTGGAATACATGGTAATGCTGTAATTATACCTCAAATGCCGTTGCTACAGTGACATTCTGACACTGAAGTACATTACAGCACCAGTTTGATGTTGGCACTGTAATGTACCTGAGGGATCCCGGCACTGCTTCTCTGGATCTTGCACCCCCTTCCCAAATCAACTCTGACTCAGAGTTGATTATATTAAGTTATGGGGCTGCGGAAGGTAGAGCCCCCCACATGAGGGGCTTGGGGGGGTGAAGTCCCTCAAAAAAAACATACAGTGCACTGAATGGCTTTATGCCAACCACAATTTATGGTCAACATAAAGCCATCACTGTAACGTTAGTCAATGAAATTTTTTCCTAACCTTATTTTGTTTCAAATCCTTGATCAACTCTTATTGCATGCTTCCTGAACATTAGGAACACTCCCAAACAGTGCAGCCACTCATGATGCAATAGTTTCCCCTCCTCCTCCTACGACATTATGAGTGGCTAGATTGTTAGATTGTGTTGGGTGTTCTCAAGTCCAGGAATGACGCAGTGAAATTTGATCAAGAAATGTAAACAAACATGTTTTCTGTGGTAACACCAATATGGTAGGCAGTCTGTTTTTCACTTTTAAAAAGAAAAAAGAAATCAGAATTAAACAACCAGCTACATTAGCAAGTTTTACAGAATGTAAGCAATCTTGAAATTAGTTTTTTAAAACAGGGACAATTTTAGGCCTAAGGGGGTTGACAGTGTCCCTTTAAGTGTCTGTTTAAGTGTAACTAATCATTAATTGCATGTGACAGGGGACATACACTGTAGTTACATGTTTGTTGCATGCAGCTACATTGCAATTGCAATGCAGTTACAGTGTATTTACACTATAACTACAGTGCAGTTAAGTGACACTAAAAGTGTAACCATTTGTGCTCACTTCTACTATCCCATACTAGTTGAAAGGCTTCCCTCAATTCCCTCTATCAATCCCTCTCAACATTTTAAATACCAGAATGCTGGGGGTAATGTGCGTCAATGCCAGAAGTCTGGGGAACAAGCTCATAAAATTGCAGACACTAATAACAGAAGTACATCTGGACACAGAGGCTGTCACAGAAGCCATGGGCTTCTGCGAACCATGACAGGGACATGACTTTACCAGGATATGCATTATGCAAGAGTGATAGGGAGAAAGAAAGGAGAAGGGGAGAGGCACTGTATATAAAGGAGAGTATAGAGGCCACAGTGCTGAATAACCTTAGGGAAAGGAAGGAATTAGAAACCCTTTTGGTGCATTGTTCCCTAGGTTAAAAAAAGAATCATAATTGAAGTGGTGTACAGACCACCATTCCAAGGCCAGGAGGCATACAGGGAATTAAGGGATGTTATCAAGGGGGCAGTAGCATTTGAGGAAGTGGTGGTGTTGTTAATATGCTGGACATGATCTGGAGTGTCCCAGTGGAGGCAAGCACAAGAAACTAGATCTGGTTGTTCATACTAAGAAGCATTATTGCACAGTTAGTTCAGGCACCCAGCATGAACGCATGGCACGCTAGCCTTAGTTCTTAACAACAGGGAAGGGTCCACAATGTCATGATCCAGGAGTTGCTTGGTTCAAGCGATCATGGGACACTGTGGATGGACAGCCAGTTAGAAACTAGCAGGCATCACAGAGAAAGAATGGTATGGGAATTCAGAAGAAATGACTTTGGTGGATTCAGGAATTACAGGTGGAAAGCATGGGGTAATAAAAAGGATTGAGGGAACTGACAGGAAGTTAAAGGCAGTTAAGGCAGGGGTGGCAGAAACAGTAGGATTTTGCATTCGGGAGGTCAGTAAAACCAGGAAGGCTAAAAAATGTTATGGTTCAATTTTTTTGATCGCTGGGCACCGCCAAGCATGAGAGCAGGGAGGAGGACGCAGATCGTCTAATTGAGCTAAGTGCTATGGCTTTGCTGTTTAAAATGTCAGTGTGTGTTAGCCGGCCCAGTGGCACTGAGGGATGAGGCACTGGATGCCTTACCTCGCACCACGCTGGTGACCCATGTTCTGGAACAAGCACGGGCTGCCGGGGGTTGGCAGGGATGGAGAAGGATTGAACGTCCAATGGACTGCTCTCCTTCTCCAGGGAAGGGGAGGTTCTCAGAGGTTGGCACCTGTCTGCTCCCTAGCGGAGGCTAGGGGACAGGGTGCTCTGCTGCAGAAAGGGGAGGAGTTGGGATAGATGCTTGGAGGGAGCGTGTGCACACTTCTCTCCGCATGCGCCATTGCACGCCTTGACTCCTGGGGAGAAAATCCAGGAAACTAAGATGCTGCAGTAGAATGGTGGAGGGTGTCTCGCAGGCTTCGCTCCTGGCCAGCCATGGTGCTGGCCCACTGAATCCAGTCTCTGGTGGCGGTTGGGGAACCCCGCTGTACCTGCCAGGGGGTAAGCCCTGGGAGCCAGGCCAGTGCCGTATGGTGGACGCTGGGAGACGGGGCTGGGGGCTCACTCCAGAGATAAGCTGGCAAGTAGCAGAAAGATATAACCAATAAAAAAAAATGGAAGCGTGATTACTTTTCTTTTTGTTTTGATCAGTGGGCTTGAGTGCTGGGAGGAGGGAGGGAGGAGGGCTGTAGTTGGAGGGTGTTGAGAGCAGGTGCCCTGTGTGGACCCAAAGAGTCAATGGCTGGAATATGAGACCACGTGGCTCAAGGAGGCCAATAGGACGTTTATAGTTTAGAACTACAAATATGTCCACCCTGTAGTTTTATCCTTCCTTTGGATCGCTGAGTGCCGCCAAGTACAAGTGCAGGGAGGAGGATGCCGATCATCAAATTGAGCTTAGTGTTGGGGTTATGCTGTTTAAAATGGCTGTGTGAGTACTTTCTTTTGTCATTGTGATCGGTGGGCTTGGAGGTTGGGAGGAGGGGAGGACTGCAGTGGGGGAGAGGTGAGGGTGGGTGAAGTATGCAGACCCAAACAGTCAGTGACTGGAACACCACACCATGTGGCTCAAGAAAGCCAATAGAGTATTTGTAGTTTAGAACTACAAATAGGCCATCCCGTAGTTCATCCTTCCTTTGGATTGCTGCATGCCGAGTGCAAGTGCAGGCATGAGGAGGATGCCGATCATGTAATTGAGCTAAGTACTGAGGTTTTGATGTTTAAAATGGTTGTGTGATTACTTTTTTCCTGTTGTGATTGGTAGGCTTGGGGGGCTGGGAGGAGGGAGGAGGGATGCAATGGGACAGTGTTGAGGATGGATACGCTGTGTGGACCCAAAGAGTCAGTGGCTGGAAAACCAGACCACATGGCTCATGGAGGCCAATAGAGCATTTGTAGCACCTCTTTAATACCTACAGGTACTTGCAACCCTGAAGTGTGAGCAACCCTAAAGCGTGAGTGCCAAAAAGCAGGAGAGTGGTGTCTACGTAATGTCAGGGGTATCAACAGAGCATTTGCAGGGAGGACTGAAGGCCACAGACCACACTGCCCAGCTGTGGCCAGGCAGGGCATGGGCACTTGGTGGCAGGCAGGCCTTGTCAAAGGGTTGTGGCTAATCCCTATTTGGGTTCAACTTATAAAGAGGTTGGTAGAAGGTGATCTTATAGGAAGTTCATCTGGTCCTGATCTAGGGTCAATGAACAACCTAGTTTTGGGATTGCAGCTTTTCAGCCATCCTCATCTAGGATAGGGTACTTGGTTAGGTGAATGACCTGTTTAAGTGGGTTGCAGCTTTTCAACCATCCCAACTGTGTTAAAAGTACTACAATCAAATTGAAGGATTCTGAGGAGGTAGCAGCAATATCCTATAAAGAGGGTGCAAGGACACTATAGATACACTATCAGGAGAGGAGTAAATAACATAATGTGGAGAGATGAGTTGCCGATGGGGCAAAGGGGGTGGGTAGAGTAGTGTGTTGTAGGTGGTGTTGGGCAGCAATTTTCCTAGGAAATTTCAGGAAGTAGGGGGGTATCTGGTCTACAGAAGCCTAGACCAGCTGAGGGTGGAGATATGTCAACTTAGATGGGAGTTAGGAACCCTAGAAGAAAGGAAAAATCTGAATAGGGTGTGGGTAGAGAGGGAAGGGCTGCTGGTGGGGGGAGGTTAAGGGATGGAGCTTAGACTGAGTGTGGGGTCTGGCAGGAGGGAGGAATGGAAGAGGGACTAAGGCAGACTCAATGGGTCATTCTTCTGGGAGGACAAAAAAGGAAGGGAGCAGCGGGAGCACCCCCAGAGGTGTAGGTACAGTACAGAATAGATTCCTTCCCCTGACTACAGAAGGTAGGGGTAAGAATGGTGAGGGAGGAAGGGGAAGCAGCAACTGGAGAGAGATATGAACACTATGGGAGGTGTACACAAAGCAGTGGACAAGGGAATGGGTAGGGGAGTGAGTGGAGAAGGAAGGGCATGGAGGGGATGGAGCAAGCAGGGAAAGGGCCCAATGGAGAAGGACACTATAGGAAAATGGGGGGGCAATGAAAGGGGGTGCAGGTGGTCAGAATAGGGGGCAGGTAGGAAGATGGGGGAGGGTCAGCAAAGGAAGGACATGCAGGTAAGGAGGGGTGAGGGAACTCAGGTGACAGGTGTAGAAGGGAGGATTGTGAGCCTAGCAGACTCCGTAGTTAAGTGAGTGAGATGGGGAGACACAAGTGCTAAAGTGAATTGCAGAAGAGTGCATTTTATGCCAAGGATGACCTCAGGGAGAGTGGGGCCAAGAAGAGTCGAGATCATGGGCCAAGAGTGGAGCAGCCACACCTCATTGTTCACCTAGATATGAATGTTCTGGCTGAAAGTGAGGTGAGGGTGGTCCACGATAGGTTCAAGGAAGTGTGATAGATCTGCAGGAAGGTGGTGAGGTCAGGAACCTTCTCAAAAGTGCTATCAGTAACAAGGGCCAACACTGCAAGAAAGACTAGGATAGAGAAATGTAATGACTGGCTCAGGGGTGTTGTAAAGAAGAGGGATACAGACTAATTGGTGGCTGGGGGAGCAGGTTGGGTAACAAAGACCTTTATGCATTGGACAGGCTACACCATAACAAGGGGAGCACAAGAGTGATAAAGGTCAGATCCGATGAGTATATTAGCAGGGAACCAAATTTCAACTGATTGGGGGGGGCAGCAGGGGTCAAAATATCCTTTGTTACCTGGAGGATGAAGCCATCATGCCTTCCCTCAATCAAGATAGGATTATGAAGGGACAGCCAGGAGGCTAGATATAAAGGGCAAGAGGGTGGGACCAGGTATGGGAGGGAGGGGCAAGTAGTCCAGAGGCAGAAGGGGACTCGAGTCAAGGTAAAATGTGGTGTCTCTGAATACAAGGAGCTTAGGGAACAAAATGACTGAGCTGCATTCACTGATGGCGGAGGGGGAGGTAGACATAGCTGCCATATCAGAAATGCGGACCATGCCTAAGCATGACTGGGCTCTCTCTGTCTTGGCTTACAAGCTGTATAGGAGGGATGGGGTTAGGTGGGGGGGGAAGCAGCTCTGTACATGAGGGAAGGAATCACCTGTACTAGGAAAGAGGAGACAGTAGGGAAGGATAGAATTTCTGTAGGTTTAGGTGCAGTCATTAAACGGCAAGAAGCTAATGATAGGAGTGGTGCACAGACCACTGAACCAGGAAGAGGACGGATACAGGGAGCTGTAACCCAAAACTGTGGAGATGGCTGGCAGGGGGGAGTTTGTGATCATGAGGGACTTCAATCTGCCTGGGGTGGATTGGAAGATCCCTACTACCACCTGTACCAGGACTCAAACGCTCCTGGAGGCATTCTAGAGTGGGCTTCTAACACAGTGTTTTCCTAGAACCCACCAGAGAGAGAGCTATACTGGACCTGGTTCTGACTAATGGTGCACATGTCCAGGAGGTTATGGATAAAGCACCATTAACTGGAAGTGACCACAACACTGGGTGGTTTATTTATTTATTCATCTAAAAGTTTTACTGGGAAGGCATGCTAAGCGGACTACTGCTCGATTCCAGATGCTTCCCTGGGGGTTGGGGGTAGGGGAGAATACATGTAATACAGTATACAGTGAGCAAGCAAGCAAAATGTACAGATACAGTGTGGTACAGTTGGTAGCTGTGGGATACATAAACATTTTAAATTCAAGATATATCACAAATGGATCACAAGTGAGAAGTCACAACAAGGAGATCTAAACATATCTTAATCGCGTTTCACTTGGACATGGACAAGGAGAGGATTTGAATTAAGACAATGGTGCTGAACTTCAGGAGGGAAGACTAAGGAAAGATGGTGGGAATTGTGGAGGGACATCTTGCTAAGATCACGCAGGAAACAGGGTGAACCAGAAACGGGCTGTCAAGGAGGGGTTGTTGGCAGCCGCTAATGAGGGTGCAAAAATGGAGAGCAAAACATCCAGAGCCAGGAAGCCCAGCTGGTTTGACAGGGCAATATCCCATTCCATAAAGAGCAAAAGGCAGCCTTCAAAAGATATAAAAGCACCTGGAGGGTTGAGGACAAGGAGGAGTACAGCAATAAAGCAAATGAGGGAATCAGGGCAGTATGATTGGCCATTGCCAAGAAGGAACTGCAGTTAGCAGAAGGGGTGAAAATGGGAGAGAAGGCCTTCTTCAGTACATCATAAGAAGAGGGCTATCAAGGGTGGGATAGAGAGTCTGAAAAAGGAGGAGGGGTGGGTGGAGGGAACTGTGGAAAAGGCAGAGCAACTACTTCTGTTCAGTCTTCATGAAGAAGAATGGCTCAGTATCCCAAAGGAAGAAGGGGTGGTAACTGGGGGAGGAGTCTCAGCTGAGGAGATTGAAACTGATAAGGTAAGGAAGGGATTAAAGGCCCTGAAGCTGGATAAGTCCCTGAACAGGATGGCATACACCCAAAGGTTCTGAGGGAGTTAGCAGATCGTATCCCGTGAATATAGTGAGTCAAATTTAGCTACTCAATGTGGGTGACGTAAAAATAATAAAAATGAAGTCAGCTATGTGCTCTCGCATAGCAAGTATAGCACTTTTCTTGCCTAGGGAGTGGTTATTTGTTAGGATGTAAAGGGGTTTGTTGGTAAGGCCAGTTTTGAGCTGGCTGGCTGGTGTAGTGGGTACAGTCACTGTCCCATGTGTAGTGGACATGAGTTTGGGACTGGCTGGGGTGATTTCTTTTCCTTTTAACGTGTGTCTTTTTTTTTTCTTTACGAATTCCCATTCCCCCGGCCTCCCAACTTTGCTGTCCCCCCCACCTGCAGGTTGCCCCCCCATCCCCTTCCTGAGTTTTCCACTGCCCACCTAATTGGGGGTGCAGGAGGCATAGACCCTGGAATAACAATTATCTTTAGATGGCCCCCCACAGAGAATGTAAGCACCGCTTGCTGTTTTTTGCAGGTGCTGTACTTCTCATTGCCGTCTTTGTTTTTGGCAATGTGGAATCATGATTTTTGGTCTGCACTGTTTTGTAGGCACTACTGTCACATAGAACCTTAGCTGATGTGCTGGCAGGCCCGCTGGTGGATCTGTTTAACACCTCCCTAGAAACTGAAGTGGTACCCCTGGACTAGAGAACAGCACATGTAGTGCCACTATATAAGAATGGGTTGAGGGACAGCCCTGGTAATTATCAGCCAGTAAGTCTGAACTCAATAGTGGGGAAGCTCATGGAAACCATTCTGAAGGAAAGACTGGTAAAAGGTAAACTTTCTGGATGAAAGTGGATTCCATGATGATAGACAGCACTGGTTCATTGTCAGGCAGTCCAGCCAGACCAACCTAATTTATTTATTTGATTGGGTAACAAGGACATAGACAAAGGCCAAGCAGTGGACATATGGGGCACTATTCCAAGACATCTGGCGCAAGTCACCAGCACTTGTGAGTTGCACCATATGCCGATACACTGGGGACCCTGCACCCAATTCCAGAACAGCCAGGGTCCCTGGCGGCTACGTCCATTATTTGGGGCACCCCAAGCAGTGCGCCAATGGGAGGGCGCACCTGAACAGGGTGCCGCAAGTCACAGTAAATGCCCACTGACAGGGTGCAGGCCCTCACCAATACCCGATGACCCCAGAAGCCACCATGATGCCCCACAGGGCTATTAGAACCACCCCCAACCCCCAGGCCCCAATCCTCGAGAAGTGCCCCACAGGGCAGATCATGCCCCCCAAGTAGTTCCCTGCAGGGTTGATCACATCCCCCTGGTCCCCAAGCCCTGATACTCAAATGCCGGCTTGCCGGTAATTGAATATGGTGGCATCCTGATAGCCCTGGTATCTAGTGTCTCTATTTGGTAGTGAAGTCTATTTCACTCCTTTACACCTGGTCAGTCATGATTGGTAACACTATTTTCACGTTAGCCATTGACTGAGTTCTCTCCAAGCGTGTACTGCTGTGCATACAGTAGTACGCTCTGGATGGAACTCAGTCGATGGCTGGCCGTGGAGGTGAGAGGTGGGTTTTGCCAGTCGCCACATGGGGCCAGGTGTGGGGGGGTTGGGGGTGGACTGGCACTGTCAAGTAGGGGGTTGGGGGCCACTAGACTACCAGGTCACATGAGGTCCATGTCGTGCACTGTACTGACTATGCACAGTGCAGCACATGAACAGAATCAGGCTTGGCCTTGGGGGTGGGGTTCGCCATCCCTGCAGGAAATATTGCCAGCCATTTGGGGGTTCAGGGCATGGGGCAGTTGGTGTATTGGCACTGGGGGATATCTGCAGGGCATTAACTGTTTCTCTGGTGGATTAGGGCTTGGTGACAGCAGCCCGCAAAGGGCTTCTATAACACAATGGGGGATGGTGGGGGGCTTCTGTGGGTTTGTGGGGGGGCTGTAGGGTGACCTTGGCACAGTCCAGCAACCCCCAGTGGAGGCAACATACACTTAGACCAGCTAATAGCTGGTCTAACTGTATGTAGACCAATGTCCTCCAGGGGTTGTCTTGGAATTGCAAATATGCTGTTCCGGCAGCCACCCTCTCAGAATAGGGCACAACTGCTGGCATAAACCCCCTTGGGTGATGTCACAGAGGGTTTATGTCATACCTGGTGGTGTAGGACCACTTCGACACAGGCAGCCTGCGATATGTCGCAGGCTGCCTTTTGGAATACTGAATGTCGTTAGTCATGGCACAAAGTGCTACTTGCACCATTTTATTGGTACAAGTCACTTTGCGATGTGTATAACTGTTCTGGAATCAGGCCCACTATATCTAGATTTCAGTAAGGCCTTTAACTGTGTCCACATGGGAGATTGATTAGTAAGCTGGAGGAGTTTTATTTTATTTAGCGTTTGTTAACCAGGTAAGTACACTAGACAAGACATTTGCCTATTTCAGGTTTGACCCGGGAGAGTACAAGGAAATACGAGTTTAAGTACATAAGACAACATGATACAATTTAGGCAGTTTCACAGAGTCAGGGAAAGCATAACATATCCAGTAAGTACACATGGTTAAAATGGACAGAACATATGCATAGAGTCACCAATGCTGTGAGCAGCTCATTATATACAACTACATACAGTTTAGGACCCTGAAAAGTGGAGCCGCAGTCAGAACCATGCCGGACACGTAGGACGGTAACCTTATGTGCAGGGCCATATGCAAGCAGGCAGGCAACACCTTAAGAAAGTGGGGTTCAGTGCAGGGTGCCAGGTGAGATCATGGAGGTTTGGGATAACCACATGCTGAGGACAGCTTCAAGTGATTCCACAGGGTGGTTTGGAGGTAGGCATGGGAGGGGGAGGAGCAGACCTGTACAGGAAGGGAGTTCCATAATCTTGGGGCACATGAGGCAAAATCTCTGTCCCCCATTTGAGTGCGAGTGGCAGGAATCTTGGGAACAGCCAGGCCCAGAGACCTAAGGGAGTAAGTAGAGGAGACTGCCGGAACGAGGATCTCTGACAGTCCAGGGAGGTGCCAGTGCCAAGAACGTTGCCCGTGAAACAACCCAGGACAAAGTTTAGGTGATTGGGTGGGGAGAGTCAGTTAAGCTTGCCATACAGGTCACAGTGGTGGGTGAGATGAGGGGCAGCAACAGCAAAATGGCAAATATTGTTGTAGGCTATGGTCCAACTAGAAAGGTGGGCTTTGGAGGTGCTAGCAAACAGGAGGAGTCCATAGCAAAGAGAGGGAAGACACACACCTCTAGTCAGTGCAAGGTGAGCAGATGGAGTAAGATTACTCTGCTCTGGAAGCCAGACCCAGTTTGCAGTTTATAGCTTTGCATACATTCTGGATATGGCACCCAAAGCCAAGCTGGGGGTTAAGTGTCACCCCAAGGTCTTTGATGGAGTCAGTGATGAGAACAGGAGCACCAACAAAACCAGTGATACATAAGAGGGCAGGGGAGGCCTTTAACTTGGCCAGGGGCCCAAAGAGCATGGCCTGCATTTTTTTAAGATTGAGAACCAGCTTATGGGACATGATCCAGGATGGGATACTCCTAAAGTCCTCACTCAGTTGATGGTTTATGACCCCAATGTCCCAAGAATGTGTGAGGATGACCAGGTCATCAGCATACAGGATGGACCTGCAGTAGGTAGTGGTAGCGGGTAGATTTAGATTATTGACAAAAATGGAGAAGAGCATTGGAGATAGGGGTGGAACTGGCTAGGTAGGTAAAACACTGGCTACAAGATAGAAACCAGAAGGTGGTGGTCAGGGGGAATTCTAGGATGCTGCACCAGTCACTAGTGGGGTTCCACAGGGCTAGGTGCTAATGGCTCAGTGTTATTCAACATCTTCATCAGCGACATGGCAGATGGGGTTAAGAGGAAAAATATGCCTCTTTGCAGACTTCACAAACATCTGTGGGAGCTTGGACAAAGAAGAAGGGGAGAGAAGGACATCAGGGAGGTCCTGCCTAAAGTAGAGAGATGGGCAGGTACTGAGTAGTTGGGATTAAATGCCAAAAAGTGTAAGGTAATGCACTTGAGGAATATTTTTATCCATGGGCACCCCCAAACCAAAATGAATTTTTAAGACATGAAACAGGGAATTATAGTTATAAACCTGACTAATACCATCACGTTATTCTTCTGCCTTTCTCCTCATTTTTCCATTCATCTCCTCCATCCATCCCCCATACTGAAGTTAACTGATATCAAGGAACTGGGACTCCATCATGAGCTGGTTCATATTACTTGTGCTGGAACCTGGAGGCAGTATACTCCTGACTCTGCACTAATGACTGTTGCTCAGGCAGGGCCAGGAAAAACCAGGGGTGTCTGTGACTGTGCGTCATACATTTTGCCTGGTAGGGGAAAGGGAGCAGAGACTGTGTCACATGGCACCAATTTCTGAGACGATCCTGTTTGTTGTTTCTAGACAATCCTGAAGATATGTTCTTTTTTCTTGTGTTTGCTGCAAAATACCTGGAAATAGGTAGAATTTCTGTTATTTCCGACATGCTGCTCTTTATGTTGGCTATTATCCAGAAAAAAACATGTCCCAATTGCAGACTTAGCAGTAGTTTTTTTGTTGTTGAATGTAGCCTTTCATGTCTTGGTGACAAGTGATCTTCAGATAAGAGCATAGAGAGTTCTATGGGGAGGGGGTAGTACCTTCTGTTGATGTGGTTACAGCTCTGAACTGTGAGCCGGGGAACCAATGTTAGATTTTGAATCCCACCACTGCCATCGCCATGCTGCGTGACCTTGTGCAAGTAACTCAGAAGCTCCCCACACTTGGGTATTAGGGGACAGGGGACTTATAGATGAACTTTGTAATTGTAAGCTGCTCAGGATGGTTGCTGATGTGGGTGCTTAGCGTAGCCTTTATATAAAGTATGTGTGTACAAGATGCATGTGTATAAGAAGTCGTCAACTATCAAGAACTAAAAGTGTCAAAAGTATTTTCAGTTTGTTTCTTTTTGCAGTGTGAGAGAGTGTGTAGGTGTGTGTGCGTGGTGTGTGTTTGTGTGTGCGTGTGTGTGTGTGTGTGTGTACGATAGCATAATGAGTAAAAAAAAAAGGAAAACACAAACACAATTAGTATTAAGTCCTTTTATTTAACATTTGGTCATCTTTATGCTAGGCTTATGAAAAGCCCGTTGGGTCAGTGGATTTTTCTAGTCACTAGCCGTGCCGACTAGTGACTAAAAATGTTCATTTCAGTTCAAAAACACACTTTCTGCAAAAGGCAAGAATCTCATACTTTCAATTTCAAGGGGGCCTTCAGCTTAAAAATGCTCAGGGGCTGTTTCAGTCTTAATCCAGCCCTGCAAAGAACCCAGAGACCACACACTGGCTTGGAGGTTGCAGGTCACCAAGTTAGAGGAAGAGAAAGACCTAGGTGTGATCATTACAAGTACCCTGAAGCACTCAGCACATAGCAAGAGAGCAGTGGCAAAAACAAATCGGATGCTAGGATGTATAGACAGAAGTATAACCAGTAGAAAGGCAGAGCTCATCCTGGCCACATCTAGAATACAGTGTGCAGTACTGGAGCCCTTATCTAAAGAAATACATCAATTTACTGGAGACGGTACAAAGGAGGGCGACTAAGATAATCCATGGACAACAAGGCAAGCCTTGCAAAGACAGGCTCAGAGATCTCAACATGTACTTTCTGGAGGATAGAAAGGAGAGGGGTGATATGATCAAAATCTCTAAATACCTTAGGAGTTTCAACAAAATGAACTCTGAGGGTTTCTTCAACCTTAATGGAAAAAGGACCACTAAGGGGCACTGCCTCAAACTGGTTGGGGGATGCTTCAGGAGGGAAATGAGGAGACACTTTTTCAGTGAGATGGAAGTGGCAAAGTGGAATGAGTTGCCAGAGTAAGTTGTCTCCCTGAAGAAGAGGCTAGTTCAGGATAAAAGGAAAATGGCAACGAGAGGAGGGAATGTGAGGGGAAGGGGACATTGAAAGGGAGGGAGAAGTGGATAATGGGGAGTGGAGGCAGATCTAACAGAAGCTGCTGGTGGAGCTGCAAACTTGAGCAAATTAGAGCGACCATAAGGACTTTTTCTGCTGGCTATTTTTGTATGTTTATATGTTCATATGATGGATATAAGGGATGTGTTGAGAAGGAACAGAAAGACATTTAGAAAATATAATGACAGCCAAAAGAAAAAGGACTGGAAAACATAGCAGGAATTAACTAGGGAAACAAACAAGATACTAAAAAAATCAAAGCCCTTGGCAGAACTGAGAATTGCTGAGGGTGAAAAGCAGCAGGATAAGACATTCTTCCAGTATATTCAGGAGAAGCAAAAATTGAGAATGGAATGGGTTCTCCCTCACCTAATGTACTATGTGAGGTTCTGGAGCCCACACATGCAAAAGGACTGTGATAGGGCAGAGGATATGCAGAGAAGGGCAACCAAGATGATTCAGGGGCTTAAGAAGAAAGCATTCGAGGAAAAATTGCGGACCCTTAACATGTACACCCTGGAGACAAGGAGAGAAGGGACATGATTGAAATGTTAAATATCTCCATGGGATTGACAGGGTGAAAGACAATGAATTGTTCACCCTTTGTGCAAACATATACACAAGTGAGAATCCACTAAAGCTGGGGGGGAGAGATTTATAAGGGATGCCCGCAAGTACTATTTCACAGAGTGGTAGACAAGTGGAATGGACTACCAGAGGATGTGGTCTGTACCAAAACAGAGAGTTGAATGAAACAGGGGTAGGACAGAAACAAGGTCCTGTTAAGGGCAGGAGGAGGTGTAAATTAGGAGAAGAAAAGAGAGTGCAGTAATAAGGGCCATAGCTTAGCAAGAGAGATAGGGTTATGCAGACTGGATGGGCCAGTGGATGTTTTTCCACTGTCATGTTCTGTTTCTATGATGTTTCCATTCTGAAGCCTAAACAATGTTTGGCTGCCCACTTGACTGACACCCTTAGATCCCTGAAGTTTCCCTCTCCCTCCTGGCCTCCAGTAAGTATATGTTGAGATCTGCCAGCCTCTTCTCGTAGGTCCTTCCCTGCTGAATGTACACCATTTTAGTGACCTGGTGGCCACAGTCCTTCCTCAGATGCAGGCTCCAAATCTGTGCACTGTACTCCAGGTGCAGTCTTATGAAGGACCAGTACTGGGGCAGGATCTTTCTTCTTTCTTCTCGAGAAGACTCTCCATATAAACCCCATCATCCTGTTAGCTTTACTTCATGTCTTCCTGTATTGTGCAGAGGTTCTGATACTGCCACTAATTATAACTGCTAGATATGTACCATTTGTATTCTGTTTCAGGCATACCTTCCCCTCTCTTCCATCCAATGCTCAATCCTTGGGTTCCACCTGCCTAAGTGCATAACCTTGTACTTTTTGGCATTGAATTTTAGCTGCTATATCCCAAACCATCTTTTTAGTTTTGCTAGGTCCTCTTTCAGCTCCCTTATACCTTCATCACATCCACCATTTTACATACTGTATCTTGGTGTTATCCGCAAATAGACATACTTTACCCTGTATTCCATCTCCAATATCACATATCAACATATTGAAGAGTACTAGACCCAGTACTGACCACTTTAACTCACTGCTTGTCACCCTCCTGACCTTAGAGCTAGAACCATTAATTACCACCCTTTGGGCCCTCCTTTTATCCAATTGCCAAACTTTTTAATAGTCTTTCTCCTACTCCTAGGTCCCCAAATTTATTTTTCTAGCCTTTTATGAGACACAAAGTTAATGGCTTTACTAAAGTCCAGGTACAGGCTCTCCAGTGCCTTGCCTTTATACAGCTCTTGGAACACCACATCAAAGAACCGAATTAGGTTCATCTGATAAGACCTCCCTTTCACAAAGTTATGCTGTTTGCTGTCCTGGAGCCCATGGGCCTCGGGAAAGTCAACCACCTTCTCCTTAACTATAGACTCCAGAAGCTTCACTAGCATGGAAGTCAGCCATACTGGCCTATAATTCCCTGGGTCTTCTCTGTCTCCCCTCCTGTGCAGGGGATGATGTCAACTGCCCTCCAGTCCCTGGGAATCACTCCGGTGTCCAGCAGACAGTCAAAAAGTTCTGTCAGTAACACAGCTACAATGGTGCAAAGGGTGCAGTCATACCTGGGCCCATGACATTATGGGGGCCCAATCGGAGTAAGATTTTGATTTTTAAAGTAACGAACATTAGCCACTCTCACCTTGCAGAAATACAGAATTGCAAAAAGCCAACAGGGTTGCTTGGCAGTAGCAGTTGTCTAGCATAGGAGAATAGCACAGCCAGGCCCATTTAAGTTTGATTCTTGTCAGTAGAGGGCACTGTTATAGTAGGCTATAGGATTCAAAAACCAAGAATCTCTTTTTCGGTTTGGGAGAGAGGGTCGCGAGTTCAGAATGGTGCGGCGCAGACAGAGTGTTATTGAAGATAACTGACTTCCTTTGCAAAAAACATTGTATTTGTGGTGTATGTTTTGGGAGAGTGGGAGTGCAGTCAGTGCAAGTAGCTCATTTTTGTTAGTACTCAGGAGCCAGGACCGTACTGAGGAGCTGCAGTGCACCATAGTAGAAGATGACATGGCTCTGCTCTTGATCAGGTGGGTCATGGTAGGGCAGCCATCAGGAATCTAGAGGTAGACCCAGGCGGGAGCATTTTATTTGCACCAACGATCAGTTTTAAAGTATTAAAATAATTAAAATAACTTTTTGGAAGTGTTGACTTTAAAAGGGTTTCTTTATGAATGACTAGTGGGGGAAGCAGAGCAGTGCAGCTCAAAAGTGCGAGTGAGGCCAACTGTGCAGCAATTAACCAGTGATTAGGGGGAAAAAAGCATGCTTTCCTTCAAATGGCTACTTTCCTTTACACTACAGTGAAGCAAATTATTATATTTTAAAACCAGAGGGCCTATAACATACTAAATATGTCCTCTTACGTTCATGTCTTTCTTTTGCTCAGCCTCTCAATTACCCCACCCCCATGTTCTTTCTCCATTCTCTGATGTAAGAAGACCTTATCATTGTCCCTCAAACCCTCAGCTCTCTTAAGTTCTGCAAGAGCCTTAGTTTTCTTCACTAACATGTTGGCTTCCTTGGTACAGCAGAGGATGATCTTCCTGTATGCCTCTGTCAGAGTAGCCTTGTACACTCTGAATGTAGTTCTCTTCAACTTCACTGTCACACTAAGCTCTTTGGAGAACCAAATAGGCTTCTTGTGCCTCTTACCCATCCTTACTTGCTGAGACACCCTTTCTTATGTCCAGGATCCCCTTGTTAATGTGTTCCCACTTGCTCTCCACTCACTGATAATAGCTTCCTAATCCTTCCCTAAAATCCTCATCTATTTTCCTTGAAATTGACATATCAAAAGTCCAGGACAAATGTCCTGGTTGCCTGCCTTTGAGCCTTTAGGACTATGTTGAACCATACTGGGTAGTGGTCGCTTCACCTAAGCAGCACTTACACTGATGTTTCCTCAGTGTTGTCATAGCTGGACAAAACTAGGTCCAGTATGGTCTCTTCCCTGACATGCTCTTCTATGTGCGGAATCAGAAAGCAATCCTGAAAGGTGTCTTCCAATGCTTGGTCGCTGGTGCTCCTCATTAATGGGCTGCTCCAGTTGATGTCAGACATATTCAAGTCACCCACTAGGATGATCTCTCCCCTCTTAGCTACCCCCTAGATCTCCTCCACTTATTCCTTATCTACTACATTAGGTTGACAATGAGGTCTGTAGACTCAAACTTTAATTCAACTCAAACTTTATTTTTGTAGTGCTTTCAAAACCAAAGCACTGTACATATAAATAAATAAAACATATATAAATATTAAGTAAAAACAAAACCAATAAAATAGATTAACCATAATTAGGGAAGGCTAAGTTAAATAAATACATTTTCAACTCAATTTTAAATCTGTCGATGGTCAGGCATTCTCTTAACTGACGAGGTAGAGAATTCCACAGGGTTGGAGCCAAAAAAGAGAAAGTATGGGCACCATATGTCGTCAATCGCACCCTGGGAATCTCCAGCAATCCCTCGTTGGTGGATCGGAGGTGACCGAGGGGGAAGTAGGGTACCAGGAGGTCTTGCAGGTAACCAGGTCCCTGATCATGTAGAGCTTTAAAGGTTAGGAAACCAACCTTAAAGGTGATCCACCACTAAACAGGCAGCCAGTGCAGTTCTCGGAGCACAGGTGTAATATGACTGGACCCGGAGGTCCCAGTCAGAAGCCTGGCTGCTGTGTTCTGCACTAGCTGCAAGTAGCAAATATCAACCCCTGGTAGCCTTAGGTAGAGGGAATTGCAGTAGTCAAGGTGGATAGTGATAAAGGCATTTACCAATGTTGGAAGATCATCAGGAAGAACCAGGTGTTTCACCCGGGCAATATTCCTCAGATGGTAAAAGGAGGATTTGAAGATGCCTGACACCTGGGATTTTAGTGTCAGACCATCGTCAGAAATAACACCCAGGTTACGCACCTGGTCTGAGGTAGTGAGCAGTATGCCATCATGGAATAAACCTGATGGCTGTCCAACCCCCAAACCCACCCCCGGACAACCAGGGTCCACTACCAACACTTAAGTCTTATCTGGATTCAGTCTCAGCCAGCTGGTACTCATCAAAGTTCTGATCTCGGCAAGGCAATTATTTAGCACAAAGAGTGCATCATTCTGTCCAGACAGAAAGGACATTGTGAGCTGTAAAAGCACACCATGGTCTACAGTGCAGCAGAGATCAAGAAGGACCAGAATGGTACATGCCTTTCAATCTCTATCCATTAGGAGGTCATTCACTACCCAGACAAATGTAGTCTCCATGCTATTCTTCTTCCTGAAACCAGATTGAAGAGTATCATAGACATTGTGAGTTGTAAGATGATCATCCAATTGCTGCGCAACCACTTTTTCAATAACCTTACCAACAAATGGCAGGTTAGAGATAGGCCGGTAGTTAGCTAGACAATCTGGATCCAAGGAGGATTTCTTAAGGAGTGGTCAAATGACCACCTCCTTGAGGGGCTCTGGAAAGATTCCCCTCTCCAAGGACTTCCAGACAATTTCTGCAAGGATTGGGCAGATAATATCTATACATCCCATTAAAAGGGGTTTAGGGCCCGGATCCAAACTACAGCTGGTTGGGTGCAATGCTTGGATCATCTTTATAATGTCCATGAATTCCGGCTGTTGGAAATCTGACCAGACAGACCTAGTGCATACCACTTCCTGACGACCTCTACAATCCCTCATAGAAGAGGTCAAGCCAAGGCCAGACCTGATGCCAGCAACCTTATCTGCGAAAAATTGAGCAAACTCCTCACAGTTCAGCTGAGAAAAGGCTTCTCTAGACTGGAGACAGACTGGATTGCACAGTCCATCAACAGTCCGGAAAAACTGAGCCAGTCGGTTCTGTGCAGCAGAAATCTCCCTGGACAGGAATTCTGCCTTCTTACGGGTGATTTCTTATTGATAGCCATCATAATGTGCCATCAACCTAAGCCTGTCGGCATCAAGGCCGGATCTCCGCCAGGCTCTCTCCATCCTTCGGTCAACTCGTCTCAACTCCTTCAAGGAGCCATCAAACCAAGGGCCCCTTGGGCAAAGAGTGAGAGGCTGAACACAAACAGAAGCAATCTTGTCCAGAGCATCTCCCACAGGCTTGTTATAGGCTAATACGAGATCACCTGGACTCATGCGTTCGTCCGGCAAACTCGATAGGTTCAGCACCGCCGATAGGTCACTGGGGACAATTCCCCGTAAAGATTGGTACTGTACTATCTCCATAGGAGCAGACCTATTGGGGGGGCCCTGAGACTGAACCTTATGGTGTGATGGTCAGACCAGCTGGCTGGTTCCACTCCCAAGTCAGCTATCTCCATACCCAAGAGGAAGATCCGATCCAATAGTGACCCCCTACATGGGTTGAGGAGGTAACTACCAGTGTAAGGCCCAGGGTCGTCATCAGCTGGAGGAGATTTTGACCAAAATGTGATCATTCCATAGTCTACCCAGGCATTGAAGTCCCCCAGAACTATCCGTCTAGGGGATCTCAACACCGCATTGACGATGAAGTCCGCTATCTTCTGCAGGAATTCTCCGCCATCTCCTGGTGGACGGCAGATGAGGAGTATCCCACAACCTACACCCTCTCCCAGGATATATTCAAAGGATCTGGTACTTCCCAATGGCACATCCACAAGGCCCAGCTCAAGCTTAAATATAATGGCCACACCCCCCACCCCCGCGATCCAACCTTGGGCAGTGTATCACTGAGAACCCACCTGGAACTGCAGAAGCCAATACATTTTCATCCAGCCAGATCTCGGTGATGCAAGCTAGACCAGTTGTTCCAACAAGATCAGCTATATTAGCTGTCTTGTTCTTAATAGATCTAGCACTGCATAACACCGCCCAGGTAGGATGAGCTATCGGAGAAGACCTCAGCACCTGCCCGCTAACATCAGAGCCCTTGGGTATGGAGACAAGACAGGGAGGACCTCTGTCCCAACTCCATTTCACCCCAGGGCACCTCCTGGACCCCACAACTCCAATCCGCCCTCCCCTTTCCTCTCTCACACCAGGCCTGGTTCTCCCCCTTCTTATGCGTTTTTTAATTATCCCCAAAGCACAACACCTAAAATAGGTGTCAGATGATAATGGGGGACATTCAGATGGATGTAATTCCCTGAGCCTGGTGGGGGAGTAACACCTGACCATCACTAAACCTCCCCAACACATTCTTATACGAAGTAGACAAACTCAGAAAGTCTAACAACCACCCCAAAATAAATCTAATATTAATAACAAGCTAAATAATAAATAAGCTCAGTAAAATCAAAAACAATCTCGACCCTCCCCTGATTAAAACTCATACAACTATCCAGACAAGGATTAAAAATGGCTACAGCTCTAAATTACACTTATTAATATCCAGTAAGATATATTATCTAATGTCTTTGAATAAAACTACTTCAGGAGTTTGCCAGGTCCTTTTAAAGTTAATACAGCAAGATTAGCTCTCACCCACCCTGACCAAAAATAAAATGTCCAAAAGAACGTGGCCTTCTCACTGCCACAAAAACTGAGTTTTAAGAGATATTAAATTCCACCAATGCTTTCTCACTGCTGCCAGAATAAGAGTAGTTACAGTACCTGCCGATGGTATAATCTGGAGCAAGATGAAAAAATGCAGCAAATCTGTTGAGGGTCAAACCAGAATGAGAAATGGCTTATGTGTAAATACTACTGGTCACAGCACAGCTTGGAAATGGGGCCTTTGAAAGAAAGAGACACCCCAGTGAGCTCACCGATGCCACCCAGTAAACCTCGGAGGCAGCAGTGTGGCACAGGGGAGAGAATATTCCATCAGCCCTCCGGTTGATACTGTCTATCCCCACAGGGAGCTCTAAAAACAGGCACCCACCACCATAGCAGGCCAGACCAGTCTACAATCCACGGCTCTCTTCTGTAAATTCAAGTCAAGATGGTAAATTCCACAACAGTCCGCAACACTCTTGTCCAATACATTCTCCCAGGTCAAGCTTCAAGCAGTAACGCAGGCAGCAGCTAATCAAGTAGTTGCTGTAGACTGTCATCAAAATCATGGCAGAAAATCAACCGACCCCAGAACAGAAGCACCCCAGGTGCCAATAACAGCTAATCTGAACAGGCAGTCCGCAGTTAGTTCAGAGGCAGGAACAGCATAAAAAAGAATGCAGCAAATCCCACAAGAAGTGCGCCAAGGCAAAAATCACTCATGTAGAATCAAGCAATCCACAATTAGTTCAGAGGCAGGAGCAACATAAAAAGGAACACAGCAAATCCCATTAGGAGTGTGCCAGAGCAAAAAATCACACTATTACGGACAAGACTTCTTCCTTCTGTAACTAACCCAGGGTCATGAGGGCAAATAGAGGACAGGAGCTCTCCCCACAACCCCATCCCCCAGCCTACGATCCTTTTCTAGTCACAAACCCATGCCGCAAGCCTCAGAACAAGCACTGTTGAACCAGCTTAGGGTTGCGAGGGCAAACTGAGGCAAGTAGCCCCCTCCATCTCCCCGTGAACCTCCACTACAATCCAATTTAGGCTACAAGCCTCAGAACAAGCACTGCTAGACCAGCTCAGTGTTGTGAGTGCAAGCCAAAAACAGGAACTTTCCCCACCCCCCACACCCCTGCAGTCCCCCACTAGTAACCAACCCAGGCTGCAAGCCTCAGAACAAACACTGTTGAATCTGCTTAGGATCACAAGGGCAAGTTGAGGAAAGAAGCCCTCTCCCTCCTCCATGAACCTCCACTATAACCAACCTCAGCTGCAAGCCTCAGAATCAGCACTGCTATGGTCCCCCACTAGTATCCAACCTAGGCCACAAGCCTCAGAACAAACACTGTTGAATCTGCTTAGGATCACAAGGGCAAGTTGAGGAAAGAAGCCCTCTCCCTCCTCCATGAACCTCCACTATAACCCAACCTCAGCTGCAAGCCTCAGAATTAGCACTGCTATGGTCTCCCACTAGTATCTAACCTAGGCCGCAAGCCTCAGAACAAGCACTGTTGAACCAACTCAGGATAGGAGAGGGCACGCTGAAGACAGGAGCCCTCTCCCCCTCAGCTTGTAAACCCCGTTGTACTTCGAACTAAGCTTCAAGCCTCAGAACTAGCCCTGCTAGACCATTCAGGGTCATGAGAGCAAGCCAATGACAGGAGCCCTCCCCACCCCTCTATCCCCATGGACTCCTGTTAGCCACCAAGCCAGGCAGCAAGCATCAGAACAAGCACTTCTAGACCACTTCAGGGTTACAAGGGCATGCTGAGTTTAGGAGTTCTTCCCACCTCCACATGTCCTTATCCCAGACCACAAGCCTCACAACAAGTTCTGCAGGACCACCTCAGGGTCATGTGGGCAAGCTGTAGACAGGAGCCTCCCAACCCCACCCCCTTGGGCCTCCACTAGTATATATCACCTGCAGATCTGAAGTTACTGCTGCACTGCTACACAGCTCTGTTTAATCTACTGTAACCCACTACTCACAGACCTTTCATCCTTCTGCAGCTAATCTCAATTGTCATAGACACACCCCTCCATTGTATTGTTTTCACTCATCTAGTCACAGCCCTCTTTCTTGTATCCACCACTTGCTGTTCATCTATCACCATGATGCTTTTATTGATACTATTCATTACACCTGCTGGTTTCCATGGCAACTATCAAATGACTGATAATTCCAGCTGTATTAGTGGGCCCTTCCCATACTTGTTCCATTACAAACATGCACAAACTGACTGGAATGTGTCAACCACACTATCTGCTAGCTATATGACTGAAAATGTGCCCCTAGTGTTTAACCCTTTTTACTTATTGCTACCCATTCCCCAGTTTGCTTAGGTATTGTCTCAGTTAAGATGTTACTCCAAGCTACTAAGTTTGTTAATGTTAGGAGATGCAGGTACATTAAGTCACCTTTGAGGATCATTATCTTTATTATTTTGCTTTGTTCAGGGAATGTGAAGTTAAACCCAGAACCCACTCCTATAGTGTCTGTATCCTCAGTTCTCAACCCATCTGATTTTTCTAACTCTAGAGGGCTGAAGCTGATGTCTACTAACATCAGAAGTAGATGAAATAAAACGGACTCACTAAAAGTATGGACAGAACATACTTCTTCTGATGTCCTGCTTCTTGTAGAAACATGGTTCTGCCCTTCTATCCCTGATACTACAATCTCACTACAGAGTTATGATGTGTTAAGGCTGACTGGGCATCCAGAGGTGGGGGGGAGGGGGTTGGCCTCTATGTTAAAAGCAAGTTCAGTGCATCCTTGGATACCTCTATATCAGTTCCTACTGAATTTGAAAGTGTAACAGTTTCTATCTCCCTCTCCAAACCAACTTGCTCAACCTTAAAGAAAGACTCCACTTCCAAACCTACCTTCTTGTAAAAAAGACCCTGCTAGGGCTCTCCCCCCGGGGTTGCCACCTCCCTGCAACGTGCCTCCCCCTCAGTCTCCACCTGCAGCACTGTCAAAACCTCCCTTATTGTCCCCAGGGTAAGGACCTCTATGGCCCAGAGATCCTTTTGCTATCGGGCTCCCTCCTGGTTCAATTCACTCCCAGCCAATATAGCTGACTCCACTAAGCTTGGTCCTTTCAAGGTCTCCCTCAGAAGTCGTCTGACAAGCACTCACTGCTGCAACTGCACATAATCCCCCACCTGCCCCTTACCTTCACCCCATGGCTGGGTCTGCCCTGTCTACTTTTGCTGTATATACCTGGGGTCTCATGCAACATCTGCTGACTAATGTAATAAAATATCTCTGGTTGCTACCTGACGTGGTACTCGTGTACCTATATTATGACTACTGTGATCTACCTATTACCAAGCATGTTCCACCAGTGAATGCCTGTAACACTGGTTGCTTTTTTAATCTAAGCATTATGTACTGTACTGTTTGCTGTGATGTATTGCTCTCTTGACGAGGTGCCTTTGTAAATGAGTCTATGACTCAAAGGTCTGTAAACCAATGATCTAATAATAAATAAATAATCCTTTTCCATCTTTGGCTGTTACAGACCTCTGTCTGGTGGCTCAGAACTCCTGCAATTTCTATATAAATCTGCATCTAAACACAACAGAGAGCTAATCATTATGAGTGACCTAAATTATGATTGGCTATCTCCGAAGGCTAATGAGCTGAGAAAGTTCTATGATGGTATAGGATATATGCAGTTAATACATGAACCCATACCAGTTAACCAGGCTAATCGAGTAAATTTGTCCGTTCTTGATTTTATTCTAACCAATCAGCAAGAAAAAATGTTCAAAACTTGCATTTTTGATAACGTTTTTAGTGACCATAATGTCAGAACATGCATTAGGGGAGCTCCCAAATCCTCTGGCAACACAGCCTTGATATATAAATGCTCCTTTTCCAATTTTAGCATGCAGGAATACATTAGGCAGTTAGCCTCTATAAACTGGCAAGATTTTTACCTAGCCCAGTCAGTACATGATGCCTACAATTTTCTTACTAGAAGTGTGATTGGGGTTATTGACCACCTAGTACCCTATGTTAAGAGTAGGGCTATGAGAAAAATTACACCATGGTTTACTAGTGAATTGAAAGTAGAGCTCAAAGAAAGAGAAGGACTCTGGACCATAGCTTGCCTTATCAAATCAGACCAGAATTGGCTCCAGTTTCAACAAAAGAGAAACAGTTGCACTAAACTAAAACATGCAGCAAAATCTGTCTATTATAAATCCTATCTTAATAACAATAAACATAACCCAGCTAGATTCTGGCAAGCCATCAACAACCTTGAAGGCTCTAGTACTTCCCCCTCCTTGCTGAAATAACTGCAAAAAGGACCTAGACTTATCTCGGACAAACAACTCATACTAGAAGAATGAAATATACATTTCACTTCTACAGGAAATGCCTTTGATGCAGCAACCTCTAACTCTGCTAATTTACCCTCCTCTACCACTATGCCACCTGCCATCTCTACTAATGTCATGAATGCTTTCCAATTTTAGCAGGTCACTTATAAAGAAGTCGAGCAGCTTTTTGCCCTAGATATTAAAAAAAAGTACGGGAGCTGATAACATAGAACCGCTCTTTCTCAAACTTGGTGCTCCTGTTCTTACTGCACCAACTTTGACCTCTTTAATCTTTCCCTTTCCTGTTGTGAAGTACCAGTACAATGGAAAACTGCACATATCATACCTCTTTTTAAGGCCAGTGACAAAACTTTGCCACATAATTACAGACCAATCTCTATCCTACATGTTTTAGCCAAAATGTTTAACAAGTTGATCCATAGCCAGCTAAAACATCATCTTGAATCTTATTCACTCATTAAGCCACTGCAGTCAGGTTTTCACGCCAAACATAGCACCACTTCTGCCCTTGTCAAAGTCACTAATGATTGGTTCACTCCCTTAGACCATAAATACACCACCACCACCCTCTTCTTGGATTTAAGCAAAGCATTTGACACCATTGACCATAGTATTCTACTGGATAAACTGGACATGATAGGCCTAAATCCTAATGCTCTAGGATGGTTCAACAGTTACCTGTCAGGGAGGCAACAACAAATTAAGGACGAAGGACTTACCTCCACCTGTGTGCCCATCAGTAAAGGTGTACCACAAGGATCCATATTAAGCCCACTCCTATTTAGTATCTACATTAATAATCTTAGCCATAAAATAAGCAAAGCTAGTGTTCATTTTTAAGCAGATGACACGGTATTGTATACCTCAGACCCAGACCTGGCCATGGCCATAAGTACTTTACAATCTGAATTGAACCTCCTGCAGGCAAATTTGTATGCATCCAAGCTACTGCTTAATGCAACTAAAACTAAGTGCATTGTTTTCTTCCCCATTCCAACCCCGATTCCCCATTCAACTTGTATCCACACCCTTTCGCAGGAGATAATTGAGACAGTACCCATGTTCAAATAATTTGGCCTGTTGCTTGACAATAATCTTACATTTCAGGCCCACATAGAAGTATTAAGTAAGAAACTTAGAAATTGGGATTATTTTTAATAAATTCCACCTAAGTCAGGATGTTAGGGTGACTATGATACAAGCTAACCTTCATCCCGCTTTTAGATTATGGTGATATCATCTACGGCAATGCCATCTCAACCTTACTAGACACCCTGGACATACTGTACCACAGGTAATTGTGGTTTATCACTGATCTCCCAGCTCTCACTCATCATTGCCTTCTCTATAAGGCTGTAGGCCGGACATCCCTCCACATAAGATGACAACACATCTCAGTTTGTGGACATTTAAAGCACATAGAAACTCATTACCAGGCTACATCCCCGAACTCTTAACCAGGGTTCTGGGCCCATATGCACTCAGGAAGCATGACATTCTTATGCTTGATACACCATGGCATTTACTGTATCTAGGTATGGGAAGATGGCATTCAGCTGGGTTGCCCCTACTGCATGGAATGCCTTACACAAGCTAATCAAACTCCCCATTCTGGTCTCCCCTTCCCTATTCCATAGACTCTTTAAAATACACTGCAATGATAGTTGTAACTGTTGCCCTTAGGCTGTTGCTATGCTTAGTATTCCTTAATTAGCTGGCTTTCAATGCATTAGTTTTGTCTTCTATTTCATATGCTTCTACATATTGTATGTATTTGATTGATGCTACTGTGTTTTATTTTGTTAATCTTATTCCACCAGCTGGTACTGTACTGCTAATATGTTTATGTTATGTCAACTTTTCTTGTATTCACTTGTTGTATTGCATTCTCTCCTACCCAAGACCTCCTTGCAAATCAGCTTGCTCACTGGAGTTTTCCTGGTAAAATAAATAAAATGAAATTAAATTAAACTAGCTGCAACCATAGAGATTCTGTTTCCCCCTTTTCCCTGTCCTCAATTGTCCTGGTGTTGTGTTGGACATACAAAGCTACCATGTCCCTTTTCCCCTTCACCCTACCACATCTGATTAATACAAAGCCTGGGACCATGAGGTCCCAGCCATTGTTTGGTAATGCCCTTATTTCTGTCTCCACTGTTATGTCTGGTCTTCCTGTCTGTTCCAAGCCTGGGAAGTCACCAACTTTGTTAGCAAAGCTTCTGGCATTTAAGCTGACCACCATGCAGGCCCCGTGCCTACCACCACTTCTATATTGTTTGGCCATTCCTGTACCAGCTAAGATCCCTGGTAATACTCCTTTCTAAACCACCCCTTTGCCTGTTGAGTCACCTACCCCCATATAAGTAACCTCACACCTCACCTCAACTATGATGATTCCATCTTCCCTCTGCCCCCTCTACTTGGGGAGTGCTAGCTTGGTCACCCTCAAGAGATTCTAGATGGTAGCACCACCCTTTCCCTTCTAGTTAAATTACCTCAATATAAAAGCCCCAAACTGCAGCCCCAATATCTTTGCCCTTCCTGGGGAGATGAAGAAAATTTAGACTGAACAGTCATCTATCCTCCCAGATGCCCCCCATCTCCCAGAAAACAAAACCCTCATCAGCATACCAACTTTTCAGTTAGCATTTGAATTTTGATCACTGTTTCCTTGTCCCACAGCTGAGTACTCTGAGAACCTCTAAAAAGGTCACAGAACTAGTCAAATCCCTAAGCCTAGGTCCCAGATCTTGGAAGCTATCCTTAACAAACTCACACACACACACACACACACACACACACACACACACACACACACACATATACACAAAATCCTGTGACTTCTCACCCAGGTCATTGGTCCTAACATGGACAAAAGTTGGTTTTCTCCCACATCCTCGATCAACCTGCCTATTCTAAGGAGAACACTGTCCACAGTTGTCACTCATAAAGAGCGCACCACCCTTCTTACCTGGTAATGAGCACAGACCATGGATTCCATTCCTTAATAATGAAGTCTCCCACAATAAGCACCCTCCTTCCAGTTGACTCTTTCTGGCTGTCCCACCTTACAGTGGGCTATACCATGGCTGGGTTTTTGGGTACAACAGGGTGCTCTCCCCTAAAAGGGGAAGTAACATTCAACTTTTCCCTTGGAGAGGAGAACCAGTTACTTCTTGTAATGCCAGAGATCCTTGCCTCTGCTGGGGTCATCAACCTCCAGCCACATGCTCAAATTATTTAGCCTAGAGAAGTCTGAAAGGGACATGATTAATCCTGAAAATGATGGACAGGGTGGAGTACACACATGTTTGAGCTAGTAACTGCATGCAGAGTTAGAGGACAAATAAGGGGACACATTAGAAAACAGTACTTCATACAAAAGGTTTGAAGTGTGGAATAGAAACATTGTCAAATTGTGGAGATAGCATTGTTTAATCTTTTAAAGTTGGACTAAGTACATTCCTCTGGGTGAATGTTATTGAGGGTTGCACAATATGAGCAGGGTAGCATTCAAGTTGATAAGCTTGGACATGTGAGTTCTTACTCAAATTGGGTATTGTGATTGCTGTGTGACATTCAGGGGGCAGACAAGATGGTCTCTGAGTTCCTTCCATCACCACAGTATTATGCCCATGACATCCGCTGACCCTCCGGATCTCCTCCCTTATCATCTGCTATTGGGCAGGATGTCTGCTAAAGGCACTGGACCCATACAGGGTCCTGTAATGCTGCCTGAGTTCTGTGGCTGCTATGGCCATCTGCTTAGGGGAGTGATGTTGGCAGTGCAGGCCAGTGTGTTGCCCTCACCTGCCACCACAGCCTGGTTCCATTGTGCCTGTGGGGTACTGAGTGCATGCCTTCATTTTGCCAGCATTAGCAATTCCCATGGCTCTTGTGCACACTATTATGTGTTCACCCACTGGTATTTATGATCTCTACTTCCACTTCCTAGAGTGGGCTGGTCTATGCCCCTATTTTATGGCATCACCAGGTGGTTCAGGGGTGTGTTCTGGATGTGCTTGTACCGCCATGCACATGGCCTCTCAATGGTGTGCAGCTCTTCATACATCCACATGCTTACGTCCAGTTTCTGCATTCCCTTTGTGGATGCAGCCAGAATGCTACTTTCACTGTGCTTTACTGCCGCATGGGTTTGGGAATGCATTTGGTGACACAGATTGCTGCTCTGTATGCATCAGGCCCTAACTTAATAACTAGATTTAACAATTCTCTTTAGAGCCACCACTCTTACCATCATTGTGTGCAAAATGGTGCCTTGACACTGTGTAGTACGGGGCCCTCCACCTTGTGAGGGATCAGCCGGGGTTCTTCTAGAATTTGTTTTGACCACCACCCAACAAGCAGTACAAGCATCAGACACATTAACATTTAAACAAATTCAGTGTCCACACAAGTTTTTCAGTCAAGCAACTGGGGTGGAAGCTTAATTCTGATTGTGATGGCATGGTAACTCAGGGTAGAGAGGTTTAGAGTATCTGGGAGGTTGGTGTGGGTCATATTACTAAAAGTTCCAGTGTCTACCAATATGGAATGTGGAATGGGACGGAACATTGGCAGCAAAAAAAAAAAATTGCAGAGGTCAATGTCATGTCTATGTCAAGCTCCCTTTGTAACTAATTGTAAGGATAAAAAACTCAACATACACAAACTTATGTATACAGTATAGAGAAATATTCCCTGAGTTCCTTTGTCTAGCTACTTGGTTACCCCATTAAAGAATTCTATCAAATTAGTCTGGTATGATCTCCCCTTTGTAAACCCATACTGCCTATCTTTCACCACACTAAACCTTTCTAAGTTCCATACTGTCCTTTCCTTAAGTACTACCTCAATCATATTACCTACAATCAAGATCAGGTTCACTGACCTGTACTTTACTGAGTTACCTTACTTCATTTCTTAAACAAAGGGATGACACTGGCCTTCCTCCAGTCTCCAAGCACCCCCCACCTCTCAATATATACATTTCAATAGAATTCCTGACATCAGATCAATATCCTAAAAGCACATCACCTATCTTGCACTGTACCTGTGCAAACCTGTCTTATTTGAGGCATGACTCCTGGTTTCTCCCTGGTGAATACTAAAGTTAAGTACCTGCTTAGCCTTTCTGAAAGCATGATATCCCTGGATACTGTATGTCATCTGGGTTCTACTAGCCCTCATGCTCAGCAATCCTGCCTCCTCCTTGTTTCTCACTTAACCAAACAATGTTCCTTATTTTCCCTGCAATAAATATTATTGTTGATATCCCTTGCTAGACTGTTTTCATAGTCCAACTTAGTCTTCCTTATACTTCACCAATCCATTATATTCATTGATTTTTAGAGGACAGAATTTGGTTGGCATAAACTGCTATATGCAGACTTCTGGAGCATGTGTTTGACTGTGCATCAAACTTATTTGATTCTAGGTTTTTATTCTTTTTTTTATGGTTGTTTTGTTGCTTAGTAGATATAAATCAACATTTTGACAGACCTTTAATATCCACACGTCCTGTTTGTTTGCCTCTGGAAATATGTTGCCACCTCAGTATTCGTCAAAAAAGTGCTGACTGGCATCCTTTTTAAATGCATTTTCTGCATGAATGCCAATTTATTTAAAGAATGGATTTCCATTAAAAAGACAAATCAACAATTTATGCTTCTGTTCTATATATAAAAAACTGCACATTGCTCACCAATAAATCAATGTGAGGCAGACAGGCATGATCAAAGTGTTGTTCTATGATCAGAAAACTTTAAGAGCTGAATTGATCACAAACTTTCTTCAGAAAAAATATAATGTAAAACAATAGCAGCATTTACTGTTGCAACTGTTTGGGATATTTTTTTATTTTTAAAAAAGTAGCATCTGTGCCCATTCTTGAATTAATTGCACCAAGCACACTTGGACTTATTGAACAATCTATACAATAAGGTACGGGCAAGCATACACAACAAGGCTATGTTTCCATCAAGGGGTTGTGATGACATCATAGGGACCACAAGAGCATCCTGATCCCTGAGATAGAAATATGGCTGAGTTGGTATGGTAGACCATATATTATATCAAATAATATGTGGTCCTCCATACACTTTCCTTAGTTACTTGGAGATTGTGTAGGAGGTGGTGCAAGGTCCTTCAGCAGATCCCAGAATTAAAGGCCCTTACAACAACTTCAGAGGAGGTATTAAAGGCTTTGTTATGGCATAATAGTGTAGTTGTTTGGTATTGCCCAGTGTTTTGCCTTGCTCTGAGGCTTCATCCGGGCCCCCCAATGAAGTTTCAGAGCGAGACAAAGTGTCAGGGAATACCAGACAGTTGCACTGTGGTGCTGCAATAAAGCCCTTGATAACGCTCCAAAGTTGTCGTAAAGGACTTTAATTCTGGGATCTGCTGGAGAGATGTGCTCCACCTCTTGTTCCATCTCTGTGTTGATATGGTCTCCCCTTCCCTGCATAAAAGCAATTTTAATATTTGTGCACAGTGTATTTGCCATACTCTGTGTATATGTGAACCACCACACCCTTAACATGTACAAGTGCATGGGCCAGATATTCAAAACCACTGGAACACCACAAGCCCCTGGAGTGCCAAGCATGTGGTACATGGGGCTTGGGGCACTCTCCGGCAGAGGATCGCTATTTTCCATCTCTTGCAGCACAGGCAGGACCATAGACCACATTCGTATGGCCTAGCCTGCACTACTTCCAGGAGCATAATTAATGGGGCTTGCGTTGGACATGTGGCGTAAGCTGCCATAAACCATACAAACTGTCGCAACTGCACCTGGGATTTGAAAATTGGGTGCAGTTGCGGCAAAGGGGTTCAGCGCACCACTGCTTTCTAAGTTCTGTGGCACAGGGTATGTCACAAGCCCTGTGCCACCATTCAAAAATCATGCCCCATGTCTTAAGCACAAGTTTCATCTAAAGGCTGCTGCCATGCCCAATAGCATTATAATGCTATCTATAGCCTTGCAGCCCCTTCCCTGCTTCACATCATCAAAACACCTTTTTTTCAATTTACATTTTACTCCTCAATTTTCCAGCAGTGGCCCCCATCCTACTGACCCCCCCCTGCCCCATCACTCAGCTCCTCTGTGATCTTACCTTAGCTATCCATGGCTTGGAATGGCTGCCCGGCCACTGGTGCAGAGCCTGCAGGGGTCAGTTGCCATTCTACCACTGTGAGGTGTTTTCCTTCAGTTTTCTCCCTGGACCCATGCATGTACAATGGGCAGGGCGACTGTCCATGCCTCCATGTAGGCAGTCTTATGCCCTGTGCATAGGTCCACCCCATTCTGAGCAGCGCACCTATGCTGACCACCAGCCTCCGCTGGATATCAGTCTATAGTGTGCTATATTGCCCCCTTTCCCATGGAAGGAGAACTGTCATTGAATGCTCAATCCTTCCTCACCCCAGCTGGCCCCCAAATGACCCGATTCCATTCCTGAACCAGGGTCATCGGCGTGGCGTGAGATGTGATGTCCAGCACCTCAACCCTCAGCACCACCAGGCCGGCTTAAAAACACGGTTTTCTGGACAGTGCTACAGCAGGTGCTCAGTGGCTTTGGGGACAACTGCACTTCTATTAAAGTAAAACTCTACTTAATGCTTGGGCAAAAAATTTATAACTATGACTACTTTGGGTCCTGGGGCAGACAGCTACTGGACATGAGTTGCCTGGCCCAAAGGTGTCAGCTGCTCTTTAAGATTTCTCACACATACCTACCCAGCAAATTCCTCCTAATGAAGATATCAGCAAGACTCCAAATACCCCAAAGTGATCGGTTTATTAAAAGATTAACTACTACAAATGTTGCCACCTCCTGTAGCTATTCGTTAAATCACATTAGATGTTTTAATCTTATTCTGTTGTTTGCTATTTTCTGTTTTTTGACCACAGTTTAAGAGTCAGACAGAAGTTGAAATACACAGTTATAAACAGTACAGTACAGTACAAAATCATGTATGGAGAACCATACATGACGAGTCTGATGTTTCTATCTTAAGGTGGAATGACATCATAGAGACCTCTCAAGCTTTGTTTTTGAGGTCTGTGATGTCATCTCATCCACTGATGAAAACACAGCCTTGTTGTGAGTGGTTGGTCATGCATTACTCTATGTATTGCTCTATTTTAACAAATCTTTTAGTAAACTCCGTGGATGTTTCTGATTACAGACTGGCAGTAAGCACCATTTCATAACTTCATGATGAAGGTTATGTAATCAATAAGGAATGGGAAGGTGGGACTTATGCTGAGTTTACCTCATGCCCAGGAAGTGCAGTAATCCCAGCAAAAATCGAACCCTAGAATGTCTCATTGCTCTTTTAAAATAGGGATTATGTGGTACTGTTAAAAGTGAATAGAAACATTTTTAGTTAAATAGCTCTGCTGAAAAACTGGTGCCAGAGGATGCTAAAGGAAAACGACAATTTTTCTGGATTGTGCTGTGCCTTCATTAGTGCACCATCATTGGTTTTAATTTGTTTTTCTTTTAGTTTCCTAACAGTTTAACTTTCTTTTGCATAGAAATTTCATAGAGATCAGGTGGGACACAGCAAGCTAAGCAGCAGTTCAAAAAGTAACACTGCATTTGTTTTTTTTTTGGTTTTTGTTTTGGTTTTTAACCATGCTCTATGGGGAGTGAGGGAACAGTTGTGGAAATTCTGATGGCACAGGGATCTATTTAGTCATGAGGCAGGGTGGTGCCAGTGCTTTTTTCAAGGGATCTATGCTGAGATTAAGGTATGGGTGACACTCTGCCTCAGCCAATCAGCATCCAGAATTTAACCTACCCATTGTATCTGTCCCTTTCTCTACAGTACATATAGATGCATTGTGCCACATTGGATAAAGTTAGCAAGGGCAAAAACTACATCATACAGTTCTTAAGAGTTCTTTAGCACAAGAGTGCAAGTCAGCAGAAAAAATACTCACTGTAGTAATGTTGTTTCTTCTCAAGGATCCATCAATGAGCTTTACAGTAAGCACTGTCTTCTTACCAATGAGTGATGCCACAGCTATATAACTTTATGCTAATTTGAGAACTTAGAATACAAGTTCAAACTCTGCACTGTGGCCATGCTCCCCCTACTGTTCAACATCAGATGTGTTCCTATAGCTAGGAGAGCTGTGACCACTGAAACTAGCTAAATGGCTATCAAATATTTTCATTAACATTTTTTAAAATACCAAACAAATGTTAAATGTTGACACTATAAACAATCAGCTGGTCACGTCCTGGCAGTTGCTGAGGAACACCAACAAGGAATGATCAAGCAACTTAAGAAACAAACAGATTCTTGTGTGAACATCTTTGCAGGTTCTGGAAGGGGAGGCAGAGTCAGGGACTACAAATCTCATTGATGAGTCCCTGAGAAGAAACAATATTATTACAGTGTTTATTTTTTTTCTTCAAACAGCAGGAATCCATCCATGATGGTTTGCAATAAGTAGACTGTCTAGCAGTACCTTTGGAGGATGGGTCCAGAGCCTATTTAGGAAGAAAGTTCTGCAAAACAGTAGTTCCAACACTGGCATCCCTCCTGGACTGTATGTCCAGGTAGTAGTGATTTGTGGAGGTATACACTGCTTTCCAGGTATCTGCTTTTCATATGTCTAGAAGGAGAATGCCCCTTGTGGCTGCCTCAGAGGCAGAGCTACCTCCTGTGCAATGTGCCAGTAAGCCTCCAGGAGGCATTTTACTAGTTTTTTCATAGCATAACTGTATGCAGGAGACAATCCAATGAGATATAGTCATCCTAGCTCCTGACTTATCTTTGCTCTCCTCTACACAGGTAACAAAAAGCTGCATACTCTGAGACCTCACATTTATTGTCCAGTCCAAGTAGTGACTTAGTGCTTGTTTTACATCTAGACAGTGCCATTTTTGTTCACCTATACTGGATGTTCACAGTAGAACACAGGAAGGGATTACTGCTTCAGGTAGATTTCTGACATCACCGTGGGTAGCAACTTCCTATGAGTCCTAAGGACCACCTTATCCATGTGGAAGATTATATGGTTTGGAGTTGTATAGTGGGCTTGTGGCTCGCATACCCTCCTGGTAGCTATCATGGTAATCAGGAAAATTGTTTTCCATTTGATGTATTTTAAGTCAGCAGTAATCGTGGGCTCAAAGGGAGCATCCATTGGCTAGGCAAGACAGATATTCTGGTCCCATGAAGGGACTGGGTCACTTACAGGGGAATACAGGTGAATGAGGCCTTTGAAGAACATTTTAAAAACAGGTTATGAGGCCAAGGACTAGCTTTTGCCTTACTGATGTGTAGGCTGACACTGCTGCCATGTGCACCTTCAAGGTTTAGGGTCTCAGAGCTAAGAACTGTTAGTGTACTAACTAGTCCAGGACGGCAGGCAGCCCTGCTTGCATTGGGTTTATCTTCCTGGGGGCACACCAGTAAGTAAGTAAGTAAGTAAATTTATTTGGCATCCAATCCCAGAGGCTCTGGGCACCTTACAGTAAAAAATTTGACAGGGTGATACAAAGTAACACAACTATACCAACAATAAATAAACAGATTAAAATAAAAATCAAATTTTGGTAAGGATTAAAATATGTCAGCAGGAAAAGCCTTATTAAAAAGATGAGTCTTCAAGCCCCTTTTAAAAACCTCCACCAAAGGGGCCTCCCTCAAAAATCTTGGCAACGAGTTCCAGAGGACTGGGCCGGTCACCCCGAATTAACGATCAAACAAGGTTTTCAGCCTGGTCCTCAGAACCCTTAGGAGGCCCTCGGTGATTGAATGGAGAGAGTGTGCTGGGATGGCAGGAGTAAGGAGGTCTGACAGGTAGCCAGGGCCCAGTCCATATAGGGCCTTATAGGTGAGCAAGCCCACCTTGAAGAGAATCTTCCACCTGACCGGCAAACAGTGCAGATCCCACAGGACTGAGGTCACATGACAGGACCTTGACAGTCCCATCAATAACCTGGCCACTGCATTCTACACTAGCTGCAGCTGGTGAAAATTCCCTCCACTGACCCTGAGGTAAAAAACATTACAGTAGTTGAGTCTAGATGTCACAAAGGCACGTACCAGTGATGGTAGGCCTTCAGGCGAAATTAGGGGTTTAATCCAGGTGATGTTCCTCAGATGGTAAAAAACATTTTTACGGCAGCTGACACCTGAGCCTCAAGTGTCAGCCTGTAGTCAAGGATGATGCCCGGATATCTCACCCTAGAGGATGCCATCAATGGGGTCAATCCCAGGACCAGGCCTGTTATTACCCCAGAAGCACCCTCATCAGCCCTGCAACCTGTCTTATTTACCAGGATCTCTGTCTTGTCTGGGTTAAATCTCAGCCAGTTAGGGTTCATCCAATCCTGGATCTCGACAAGGCATTTATTGAGCACTTCAATGGCACCATTTGTTCTCAGTACAAAAGACATGTACAGTTGAGTATCATCTGCATAGCAGTGAAAACCCAGTCTGTACTGTCCAGTGAGCTTCCCCAGGGGCAGCATGTATATCTCGAACAGCATCGCTGACAGGATCGATCCTTGAAGAACTCCACAGGTCAGGGGCATCGAGGAGGAGGAGAAATTCCCCATCACTACCCTCTGCCTCCTGCCTGAGAGAAAGGACTCAAACCAGTTGATGACAGTTCCAGTGAGTCCACAATACTCTCTAAGGTGATCCAACAGCACGATGTGGTCCACAGTATCAAATGCTAATGACAGATCAAGGAGAACGAGAATTGACTGTTCCCCTCTGTCTCTTGCCCTGAGGAGGTCATTATTTATTTATTTAGCTTTTGGTAACCGGGTAAGTACACTAGACAAGTAGTATGCCTATTTTCAGGAACGAACCGGGAGGTTACAACACATAGGGTACAGGGTACAGTACATCATTACGCGCATCACAGTTCGTCATTACTTCAGTACATCAGATTACAGCACATTACAGTACATGATTACAGTGCAGCATCATGTATAAACACAGTGGAGAGCATCAACAGAGAGAAATAAACAGTACGTTTACAGGTGAGACAAATAGATTGTAAACACTCAGATCATGAACACACACAGTATTATGGCAATAACAGATTTGTTTTAGAGCAACCATTGTAGCTCTACCAGATGTTTGAGGTGGAGGACAGGTAGAAGCCACAGAGATTAGAGGCTCTGTCTGATGCCCTGGGCATACAGCATTGAGCAGAGGATACCCAGAGTTGGCAGGATGCTCCTGCAAGTGCGACCGGTGACTTAGCGGACGAAAGGCCATTAAGCTTAGGGAGGCCTTGGGCAGCCACAGGCCGAGTCGAGCTTCAGGATATCCCACAATGATTTGCAGAATCGCTGATGCGAGGGGGCCAAATGGACAGGCTCAGGAAGAGAGTTCCAGAGTCTGGGGGCACAAACCAAGAAGTCCCTGTCTCCCATGAGGGTCCGAGATGGAGGAACTCTTAGCATCCCTGGAGCCTGAGACCTGAGCTGGTAAGGAGAGGGGTCAGCTGGTGGTAGAAGCAGGGCCAATCCCTTAGGGGTTCCTGTTCTCACCACTTTGCCCACTAGGCACCGTAGCCCAAAGTCCAGGTATTTGGCCTGGCAGAGCCAGTGGAGCTTTTCATAAAGCTTGCAGTGGTGCATGAGACGCGGGGCAGCCAAGACAAAGTGACAGATGTTGTTATACGTTGTTTGCCACCTCATAAGGTGGATTTTGGGGGAGTGACCAAATAGGTGCATTCCATAGCTTAGAGAGGGTAGGAGGACCCCTCTCGCCAGGGCCAGATGGGCCGCTGAGGTGAGATTGTGTTTGCCCTATAGGCTAGGCCCATTTTACTGTTTGTGGCCCTGCAGGTGTTGAGAATATGACTCCCTAGTTAAAGTTGCGGGTCTAGCGTGAACCCCGAGGTACTTAACTGAGAGCAATGCTGGGAGGGGTTTCATCTGACTGGTTATTTCCAGCGTGGTTGTTAGGCTTTAATTTGGCTCACGGAGCCAAATAGCATAGCCTAGGTCTTTTTCAGATTCAATACTAGTTTATGATTGTTTACCCAGGCCAGGACATTGTTGAAGTCCTCAGTTAGGTTTTTGTTGAGGGAGGCAATATCCCTGGAGTGGGATATGATAACCAGGTCATCTGCATACAGCATGGCATTGCAGTTAGTTGCGGCCGCTGGGAGTTTATTGATAAAGAGGGAGAAGAGGAGAGGGCCCAGGACCGACCCTTGAGGGGTGCCAGAGGACACCAGTAGCGACTCAGATAGGACTTTGTTGAAACAGGTCCTCTGCGTTCTACCATGCAGGTAGTCCGATAGCCAGTTCATGGCCTGGGGGGAGAGGCCAAGCGCCAACAGCTGCGTGCGGAGCAACTTGTGATCAACAAGGTCGAATGCCTTGGATAGGTCAATAAATATGGCACCGGAGAGTTTGCCCTGATCCATGGCGGCCCTGATGCTCCAGGAGACATTTATTACCCTGTTTTGTAGGGGGAGGCTAAGATTTTCCTGCTACCTTAACTAGCGCCATCTCTGCTGTGCCTCGAGCCTAAATCCAGACTGAAATGGCTCATAGATGTCGAAGGTCACCAGGTGTGCCTCAAGCTGCAGAGCCACCATCTTCTCTATAACCTTCCCTAGAAATGGGAGGTTGGCGATAGGTCTACAATTTGCCAGGACATCAGGGTCAAGAGATGGTTTCTTCAGAAGGGGCTTCACCAACACCTCCTTCAAGGTGTTGAGGAAGACCCCCTCTGAAAGCGAACACCAGACTATTCTTGGAAACACTGGACCAATAGCCTTGACACATCCCACTAAGAGATGAGTCAGGCCAGGATCCAGTTCACAACAAGTGGGTCACAGCTTTGAAATCACCTCAGTGATCTCAGCCACCTCCATCATCCGAAACTCCACCCAGACAATGGAAGTGCCCGAGTTCCAATCAAGCCCCACCCTGCGGGACTGATCTTGACCCACAGGCGAGATCCCAGCCCGAATAGACTCAATTATAAGGGGGACTCAATTATTGGGGGATAGAACAGGGGAGCAGGGAAAACTGAAAAGGTGCCTGCCTGGTGCCATGGCTTGGAGGGACAGGAAGCGCATCCTTAGGATCACGAGAACAGTTGCACGGAAGTCTGAGCTGGACGTCATTGTCCACCTAGGGACAAATTACTTGGCTCATCATGAGATTAGAGCAGTGCAGAAGGACTTTGTAGAGTTGGGGAGGGGCCTAAGACAAGTAGCACACACAGTATCCTTCTCAGAGGTGCTGCCTGTCAGTGGCATGGGTGAGGCAAGAGTACTTTGCACCATGCAGTTTAATGAATGGTTGAAAAAATGGTGTGGAGCACAGGGGTTTGGCTTCATTGGGGACTGGAGTTCTACCTGGAGGGACACCAGCCTATACTGGCAGGATGGTCTGCATCTGTCCCGGAAGGGAACAAATCTTTTGGGCAATCGGTTTAAATGCTTCATTGGCAAGCTTTTAAACTAGTCAAGGGGAGAGGCACTGATAAGCAGCAGGAAAATCCTAACCTCCCCCTACAAAACAGGGTACTAAATGAGAAAAAGACTAAGGTAGAAAGGTCAGTGGGGGATGCTGCTACAGAAGGTAAAGGCATCAAAAAATGTAGAGCAATGAGTACCAATGCCCATAGTCTGGGTAACAAGCTTCCTGAATTAGTGGCCTTGATGGAGGAGGAACATCTGGATATTGTGGCAGTCACAGAAACATGATACACACAGAACCATGACTGGGACGTAAACATACCAGGATACACTATCTACAGGATGGACAGGGAGGGTTAAAGAGGAGGAGGAGTAGCTCTCTACATAAGGGAAGGAATCAAAGCAACAGAACAAAAGGGTAAACAGGGAGGAGAAGAAGCACTGTGGGTCAATCTGGAGACAGGCAATGGCAGCACAGTCCGCACAGGGGTTGTATACAGACCCCCCCCTCTCAGGGGGAGGAAACGGACAAGGAAATGATAGAAAGTATACTTAGAATGGCAGAAAAAGGGGAGATATTGCTGATGGGCGATCTGAATATGTCAGATGTTAACTGGAGTGCAGTTGCAGCAGCCACTTCTAAGAGTGGGGTTATTCTAGATGCCCTACTGGGGGCATGCCTTAGACAACTAGTATTGGAACTCACTTGAAAGGGAGCAATCTTAGACCTGGTTCTCTCAAATGGAGATGGAGAGAGGATCACAGATGTAGAAGTGGGTAGCCATCTGGGAACTAGCGAACATCGAACAGTATGGTTCACAATAAACACAGCAATAGAGTCAAGCCATACAAAGGCAAAAGTACTGGACTTCAGGATGGCTGACTTTGCCAAAATGGGTGAGTGCCTAAGGAACGCACTAGCAAATGGGCAGGAAGGAGGGGTGGAAGAACAATGGGGAATAATAAAAACTGCCATCACAGAGGTAACAAGCCTTGTGTGAAGCAAATAAACAAAACAAAATGATGTAAGAAACCACTATGGTTCTCAAAGGAGGTGGCAGTGAAGGTTCAAGAGAAAAAGAAAGCATTCAGGAAGTACAAGGAATCACAGAAGGAGCAGGACAGAGAATTGTGTCAGTTAAAGCAAAAGGAAGCTGGGAAGGCAGTCAGAACAGCAAAGGCCCGAACCAAGGAAAAGATAGGCAACTCAGGTAAGAAGGGGGATAAAACCTTTTTTTAGGTACATCAGGGAGCGAAGGAAGACCAAGGGAGGGATAGTGAGGCTTAATAAAGGGGAGGGGGGAGTGGGCAGAGGGTGACGGTGAAAAAGGCAGAGATAACTAAACAAATATTTTTGCTCAGTATTTACAAATGAAGAGGGGGAGGTACCTAAAACAAACAATAGAAACACTCTGGATACAGAAGTTGACACCAGCCCATTTACAGAAGAAAGGGTTCTGAAAGAACTCTTAAAACCGAAGGTGGACAAAGCAATGGGGCCTGATGGGATTCATCCCAGAATTCTAAAAGAACTAAGGGTAGAACTAGTGACACCACTGACTACCCTCTTTAACAAATCATGGGAGGATGGGGTGATACCTGAGGACTGGAGGAGGGCAGATGTGATTCCTTCACAAAAGTGGGTGCAGGGCAGAAGCAGGAAACTACAGACCTGTTAGTTTAACCTCAGTGATAGGGAAAATGATGGAATCACTTATGAAGGAAAGAATTGTTGAGTGCCTAGAGGCCAGAGGGGCACAGGACCCAAGGCAGCATGGATTCACAGCGGGAAGGTCATGCCAGACATATCTAACAGGTTTCTTTGACTGGGTGACCAAAGTAGTAGATCAGGGAGGGGCTGTGAACATGGCCTACCTAGACTTTAGCAAGACATTTAACACAGTCCCACACAAAAGATTAATATACAAGTTAGCCAGCCTGGGAGTGGGTCCCAAGATGATAGCCTGGGTAAAGAATTGGCTGGAGAATAGGACACATAGGGTAATAGTAAATGGAGTCCACTCTGAAGAAAGGGGAGTTACTAGTGGGGTACTGCAGGGTTCAGTATTAGGACCGGTCCTCTTCAATGTCTTTATAAGCGACATTGCAGAGGGACTGGAAGGAAAAGTATGTCTCTTTGCAGATGACACAAAATCTGCAACAGAGTTGATGCACAAGGTGGGGTGGAAAGGATGAGAAGGGACTTGGCAAGGTTAGAGGAATGGTCAAATGTATGGCAGCTTAGATTCAATGCTAAGAAGTGCAAGGTAATGCACCTAGGAAACAAAACTCAGGGAAGAGTACACAATGGGGGTGAGATACTAACAACAACAAAAATGGAAAGGACCTGGGGTAGTCATATCAAATGACTTAAAGGTGGGCAAGCAAATGTGAGAGGGCAGTAAGGAGGGTTGGGGGATACTGGGATGCATAGGAGAGGCATCACCAGTAGAAAACAGGAAGTTGTTATCCCTCTGTACAGACAGCTGGTGAGACCCCATCTGGAGTACTGTGTGCAGTTATGGAGACCCAATCTCCGCAAGGACATAGACAGGATGGAAGCTGTCCAGAGTAGGGCAACTAAAATGGTGCAGGGTCTGAACCGGAAGACATATGAAGAAAGACTAGAGGAGCTTAATATGTATAGCCTCGAGGAAAGGAGGGAGAGGGGGGACATGATAGAAAAGTTCAAGTACCTCAAGGGAATCAACAAAGTCCAAGAGGGTAGCATCTTTCAAAAAAAGAGGTATGCATGAACAAGGGGGTACAATTTGAAGATAATGGGGGGCAGCTCAGAGGTAATGTAAGGAAGTATTTTTTCACAGAGAGGGTTGTGGATGCATGCAACGGCCTTCCGGAGGAGGTTGTGGAGTCAAAAACAGAGGTTGAATTCAAGCATGCATGGGACAGTCATAAGGCAATTCTAGGGGGTGGGGGTAGAAAGAAGTAGGCTGCTGGTTAACTAGGATCTGCAGCTTATCCATTAGGTAGGGAAATGGACAGACTGGGTGGGCCAAGCGGTCCTTATCTGCCGACAAATTCTATGTTTCTAGAGGATACCCTGTCAGAGAAGATCAGAGCAAATTCTTTGCAAAGTGCTACTGAAAAGGCTCTTTTCCGCTATAGACATGCTAGATGAAGAAGCCTGTCCACAGTCCGAAAGAGCTAAGCTGCTATTCTCTTCCCTGTGGCAATCTCCCTGGACAGGAACTCTGCCTTCTTACCATCGCTTGGCCTTTGATAATCAGCATGGTGAGTCCTCAAAGCCAGTCTAACCTCCACTGACTGAATACCATGCCAGCAATGCTCCAACCTCCAGCCTGTGGATTTCATTGCCTTGACAGCCTCATCATACCATGGGGGTCTCAAGTGAGAAGACCTGGGTCATATACAGACCAGTGCAATGGCATTGCGTGCCTCAGAGACAGCTCCATTATAGGCAGCTACCGCCTCACCCAAGCCAGTCGCACAAACAGCACTTACAGTGGAAAAATCAACTACTGCCAATAGTCCCTCTGGGGACAACCCCCTCAAAGGGCGATAGCTGATCATCTTGACAGGGGAGGGACCATCGGGGGGGCCCAAATCAGAATTCCACCATACAATGATCGGACCAAGCGACTCAATCAATCCTGAGGTCAGTGACCTCAAGATCCAGTGAGAATACCAAGTCCAAGGTGTGGCCGTAATGGTGAGTCACAGAGGCAACTGCCTGTGCAAGGTTCAGTGATGTCATCAGCTGGAGGAGGTCATATCAAAGGTGAGAGATTTCGTTGTCGACCCAGGCATTTAAGTCCCCCAGAATAAGCCATTTAGGCAACTCTAATACCCTGTCAGTGATGAATTCCATGTACTCCTGCAGAAATTCTCCTTGTGACCCATGGTATGAGAATCTCTTCCACTTAGAGGAGTACGCTTTCCTTGTCACTGGTTTTCTGGAAAACATCAGCACTCTTAGCACCTCCTCTGATAAGTTTAGATTAGAGAATTCTGTCTCCTCAAGAACCATGCACTCAGGCATAATGTTCTGAGGTCTGAGAATGTTATTCTGCCCTGAAACACAGTTAGCAGGTTGTATTTCAGTGGCAGATTGATAGGAGACCTGTTGGACAGGGTCAGGAGCACTGAGTACCAAGCTGTCTGGCCCCATCTGGGACTATCAGGATAATTGTTGCTGGCTCTCTCCTGAGTTTTATGAGAACTCTCTGTATGACTGGGAATGATGGGAAGGCACACAGGAACCTCCCTGTCTAGTCCAGAGCTATGGCATCCTCTGGGACTGTGCCCCTTGCTGGAGGCCTGCAACAAAACTGTAGGAGCTAATTGTTCTCCCTAAAAGCAAACCAATCTATTTCCAGAGTGCCCCATCTTCTGAAAACTGATGCCAGCACATGCTGGTTCAGGGCACACTCATGGTTTCCCTGACTGATTCTGCTTAGGGTGTCTGCTAGGCAATTGTCCTTGCCTGGCAGATGTACAGTATGAATCTTTGCATTTAGGGAGTAGGCTATATCCCAGATCCTCAGGGCTTCTGTGTAGTTCTGAGGTTCTTGCTCATCCCTGCTTGCTTATATAATACATTGTTGTGATGTTGTTTGTTTGACTCTGAACAGACTGACCTTGTGACTAGGGGTTGAAAGATTGCATTGCCAGTAATACTGCTATGAGCTCTAGGAGACCAATGTGTTCCTGAGCCTCCTGTGGGCTCCAGATGCCACTTACTGTGAGGTCCCCTAGGTGGGTGTCCCACCCCAGAAGTGAGACATCTGTTGTAAAGACACTTCTTGGGGATTGTTGGAGGAAGAGAATGCCCTCTCCAAGGCTATTTTCCACCTTTTACTGCTCTAGTTCACACATGAAGGTCTTTGAGACTGTCATTATATTGGGCAGAGGGTTCCACCTTTATGACCAGTGGTCCCTTAGCTGGTACTGTATGTCACTCATCTGGAATCTGGCCCATGGCACCACTATTGTGGATGATGCCATGTGGCCCAGTAACTGCAGGAAATCCCTTTCAGGTCTTGGTTGATCCTGTGTGAAATAATCTGCCCTTTCTTGTGGGAGGAAAGCCTCTACCTGCAGGGTATCCAGTTCTGTACTTATAAAGTCCACCACCTGAACTGATTCTGTTTGGGGCTTTTGCAGAAATATCAGGAATCACAGGTTCTCTAGGTGCTCTTTCCCCATTGAATAGAGCTCCTTGACTCTTGCTTTGTTTTCCCTGAGATCAACCAGTCATATAGGTAAGAAAAAAACACCACATCTTTTCTTCTCAGTTATACTGCCACCACAGCTAGGCACTTTGATAAAACCCATGATGCTGAAGTGAGGCCAAAAGGGTGGGGCTATAAACTGGTACTGGTGGTTTCCCAGCCAAAGCTGAGGTATTTTCTGTGGGTGGGTCTGACTGGAATGTGAAAATAGGTGCCTTTCAGAGCCAGTGACAACAGCCAATCTCCTGGTTGAAAGGATGTTATCCCTGTGTCCAGTGTGACCTTCCAGAACCTTTCCTTTTTGATATGTTTGTTCTGATATCTTAGATCTAAAATGGGTCATCGCTCCCCATTTTTTTGTGGGTCATGAAGTATCTGTGGAGCTGGCCCTTGTCCCACTGTGAGGTAAGAACCTTTTCTACTGCTTTGCCAGCAATAGTTTCTTTACTTCCAGTTCCAGCAAAATTCTTTCTGTTGGTGAATGAGCCGGCACATTTATTGGTTTCTGCAGTCTTGGAAAACATTTGAACTGCAGAGACAATCCCTGACCCATTACTTCCAGGTCTTACTTGTCTGTGGAACATGTTTACCCCTTCCTGGAAGTACTGAGTCAGTTTTCTCTCACTGGCAATGGTTAGGCGACCTTAATAGAACTGTTAGGGGTTAATTTTGGCTGTGGCTTGAGGGCTGGTGCTGCAGCAGTGCAACTGGAGCCCCTCCTGCTTTTGCCTTTGTTGTAACCTCTTTGGGGATGGAACTCATAGAGGTAAAGGGTCTGGGCAAGTAACCCCTACACTTGCCTCCCCTTCCATTGGGCCTCCAAGAAGTGGAGGCATTTTCTTTCTTTGTTACCATTTCAAATTGTCTTGTACTTATTCACTTCTTTTATGGATGCTTCTGTTTAGTCACCAAATTATGAATTTCCATCAAAGAAGTAATTCATGGTTTTAGTCTGGGTGTCCTGGGAAAGGATGGTAGTCCTTAGCTAGGCAAACCTTCTCAATGTCATTGTATGGGCTATGAACCAGAGTCACTGGAATCCACAGCCATGTGGAACTGGTATTTAATGACATCCAGGGCTGACTTCTCTGTGGCAGTCAGGTTCTGTGCCACCTCACTTTCAACCATATTAGTTAGTGCCAGCAATGCATTCCACAGTGCTTTCTGGTAGTGGACTGTATACGCCAAATAAGCTGCCTGCCTAAGAAGCAGGGAAGCTGTTGTACACACTTTTTTGCCCATAGTTTCCAGTTTTCTGATATCCTTCTTAGGAGATTGTGTGGAGAAAGACACTTTAGCCTGCTTGCAAGCAGCTGCTTGGACCACTCCTTCAGGATAGGTGTATAGGTATTCCACCCACTGTCTGTCCCCCTGATATTTCTTTTCAACTTTATGCCAGCAGCTGAATTAGGTGAAGATGTGATTTTTGAAGCAGCATTTTGTAGTGATTTGTGTATTGGGACTAGCAGCCTTCTTGTAGAAGCTAGCCCCATCATATCTATAAACTCTACTTCCTCCTCCTAATGTTTCATGAGAGAGGATGTTGAGGGCAGTTACAATCTGTTTGATAAAAGAAGAGTATGAGGTATTTCTGTAGGCCTAGGAGGGGAGCCAAACTCCTATTCAGGTGACCCACAGGGTTCCATTGGTTCACATTCCTCCTCGGCCTCATAATACATGTCCTCCTCCTCCGCAGGTGGTCTGGAGCCAGAGCCTTGTGTGGGGAGCAGGCATATTGAGATGCTTTCCCATAACTTGGAAGGCCTGGAAATACTGCCATGCTTTGACCATGTCCTCCACTGAGGGCATTTTTTTTTGGTCTGCTGCCTGCTCCTTTTCCTTTTCAGGAGTAGTGGCATGAACTTGTTTTTTTTGCATTTTCTTGGCAGATACTGGTTCCAAAACCTGCTCTGAGCTTTTTTATTTGTATTTTTGCCATCACTGGATTCAGGGTTCATCCTTTAGGACACCCTGATAGTTCTACCATCTCTACCATGCCTGTCAGATGGCTCAGCTGTGTTATCTTTCTGTATCTGTCCCTTTTGACAGGGACTGCTGCTGTTTATGAGAGATGAATCCTCTGATGGGTGCTTTCCACACTCATTAGGAACTTCCTTACAGTCTTTATTGTGTTTTGGTGACAAAGAGGCAGACTGAGAAACCATAAAATCTTCTCTTTTTAGCTGTTTCTTTAGGGTTTTAGGACAAAACCTTTTACAGAGCTCACAACTGAGAAAATCATTATCTGGACCCAGGAACTGTAAACGAAGCCCATGACAGTCTGCCTTTGCCAGGAGCTGAAAACAATTTGTACAATTTGTAAAGCCTGTTGGTCCTGTTCAATTTTTAGGGCTATCAGTCATGCCAAACTCTGTAGACCTTGTAAAAACATAACTATTAGGTTGAAAAACATTTAGTTTCTAGATAAATTGATTCTTATATAATTTAAATATAAAGTAAACTTTTTCCCCACACAGTAGTGGGGAACTGCTAGGAAACAAAGTATTTTACAATCTGAACTCCCACATGTGGTTCGGTTCCCTAAAAAAGCGAAGTGAATGTAAAATGTGTAAAACCCACTTCAAAATATAAAGCTTTACAGTTTTTTACTGTTTTAATCAAATTTCCATTGATTCCCTCAAGGTGGGAACCATGTTGTTTATTTATTTATTTCTTCATTGGGACATAACCTTTAAGCAAAATGCTCTTTTCAAAGGTGCCACATCATGACAGGAGGACAACACAGAAAGGTAGTTATAGAGTATGGGTGCACAAGTACAGAGGCAAAAAATACAAGAAATAACAGCAATAGGTTTGACTATTTACAATTGTAGCTATCTCATATAGAGGTACATACTGCAGTTAGTACAGCCCAAGGTACATGGTGAGTGCTGTGGGTTTAAGGAACTAATTTAGCAGGAGGTAAAGCAGCCAGAGAGGCATTGTTGTTATTTTATATAAAGTCAGGAAGGGAGAGACTCAAAATAGGCTTTCACACCCTGTATGCTAATGCAGCCAATAGGAGGCTTTGTTGTTAATTCAAGTCAAGGGTGGGGGGGGGCTAATTTTCTGTGCAGGACTGACCTAGTAGGAACATACTAGAGAGCAATGTGAGGTTGTGAGTGTGGCCTTCTCCAGTTCCTGGAAACGATTGGGAAAACCCCCCACAAATCAAAATAAAAAAATCATAAAATAAATAACCTAACAAATGCAGAGTACCAAAAAACTAACTTTGAGATTGAAAAATAATAAACTATTAAAGTAGTTAAAGTTTGATGACCAGAAGGGTAGAGCTGTACTTCACGGCAACTGCTCCCTTCAGGCTGAGAAACAAATCTGACATTGAACACTAGTGGAAACATGACCACAGTGCGGAGTTTTAACTTGTATTCTAAGTTCTAAATTTAGCGTACAGTTCTGTCTCAGAGGCATCACTCACTGTCAGGAAGATGATGCTTAATGTAAAGCAACATTGATGGATTCCTGTTGTTTGAAACATCCACAGAATTTATTCAAGGGCCAGTGAAGATGGAGCAGTAACAGAATGTGAACCAGTATTTGGAAAACAGGTTCATCAGAAAATACAGTTAAATGCAATTCTTTTTTAAATAAACAGTCATATACAGTATAAAAAATAAGACATAATGGGGTGTGGTTGTTATATGATAACCACACACTGATACCTCTCAACTGCTATGAATTTTGCATAGCACTTTGATTTTTTAGATTCAAATTTACCCTTGCTCTGCAAAGATTTGCTGATGTTCCTCCTAATGTTAGTGCTCTTTCTGGACAACACAAATGTTTTAAACATTTAACTAACTTGATAGAAACATTCCTTAACACTAAACATATGAGGCCCACTATTTGCAGAAGTATTATTCTTAAAAATAAGAAAGTACTATACATTCTGGCCATTTGCTCTGATTTCAAAGGCTGGTGCTATGCATTTTAATGCTAATCACTGCACGGTAGAGTTCTCTTTTAGGGCCCCCCGTTAGTCCCTCCCCTGTCAAGATGGTCCGCTGCCACCCATTGAAGTGATTGACCCCAGAGAGACTCTTGGTGGCAGTGGATTTTTCTGGTGTAGAGGCTGCTTATGCAGTGGGCATGGGTGAGGCAGTTGTAACCTATAACAGTGCTGTCACTGAGGCACTCGATTCCATTGCACCGATCCATATACGACCTGGTCTTCTCACTTGAGATCTCTGTGGTTTGATGGGGCTCTCAAAGAGATGAAGACCAAGGGTCAGAAGTTGGAGCATTGTTGGTGGAGAACTGGGTCCGGAAGAGGCTTTGAGACTTCACTACAGTGAATATTAAAGGGCAATTGACCATAAGAAAGCAGTGTTCTTGTGCAGGGAGATTGCTGCAGGGAGGAACAGACTGGCTCTGCTCTTTCAGAATGTAGACAGGCTTCTTCATCCTGCTTGCCTGCAGCTGAAAAGAGCAACTTCAGTCACTCAGTGTGAAGAGTTCACTCAGTTCTCCTCTGACAGGGTGTCCATCATTAGGACTGGGATCTCCCCAGTGGGGCGGGAGCAGCCTGCAGTATCAGGCCACGCATTATCAGAAGCACTCCTATTACTTGGGGTGAGTTTAGGCCAGTGGGGGTGGCAGAGGTCATTGAGGTAATCTCGAAGCTGCGGCCCACATTTTGCGAATTGAACCTGGGCCTGACAAGTCTCTTAATGGGATATATTGAGTCCATTGGTCCAGTGTTCGCCGAGATTGTTCAATGTTCGCTCTCAAAGGGATCTTTTTCAGATGCCTTAAAAGAGGCACTGCTGAAGCCCCTTCTGAAGAAGCCATCACTTGACCCCGATGTCTTGGCAAATTATTGACCTATCTCCAACCTCCCATTTTTAGGGATGGTTGTTGAGAAAATGGTGGCTCTTCTGCTCGAGGCACATCTTGCAGCCAATGACATCTATGAGCCATTCCAGTCTGGATTTCGGAATAGACATAGCACGGAAATGGCATTAGGGTGCAAAATGATCTCCTCAGGGCTAGAGATAGAGGAAACTGGTCGATTCTCTTCCTCCTCCTCGATCTCCCCTTAACTTTTGACACTGTGGAGCACGTAGTGTTGCTGGACCACCTCAAGGAACTCTGTGGGCTCACCAGTACTGTCATCAATTAGTTAAAGTCCTTTCTAATGGGTAGGATGCAGAGGGTAGTGATGGGGAATTTCTCCTCCTGTCCGAAGCCCCTGCTGTGTGGAGATCCCCAGGGGTCAGTCCTGTCTCCTGTGTTGTTCGCAGTGTACATGCTACCCCTGGGTGAGATCATTAGATGATACAGTCTGGGTTTTCACTGTTATGCAGATGATACCTAGCTGTATGTGTCATTTTCTCCCAGGACATGTGATGCTGTGGAAGTGCTAAATAAATGTCTAGCCAAGATCCAAGACTGGATGTCCTCTAACTGGCTTAGACTCAGCCCTGACAAGATGGAGGTACTGGTGGTACAGCCTGGCTGCTGGCATGATGTGGATGCTGCTGGGATGGGAAGAGGTATTTTCCTGGGCTCTACCTCATTAACAGCTTCCACTAGGGTGAAAAATCTGGACATTATCCTTGATGGTGGATTGATACTTGAGGCTCAGGTGTCGTCCATTGCCCGAAGTGTTTTTTACCACTTAAGGAATGTTACCCAGATCAAAAACCTAATTCTGCCTGGTGACCTGCCCTCACTAGTGCATGCTTTTGTCACATTGAGGCTCGATTACTGCAACACTCTATACTTTGGGGTCACTGGGGGAGTTCTCCGTCACCTGTAGCTAAAGCAGAATGCAGCTACCAGGTTGCTGATGGGCCTCCCGAGGTCCTGTCATATGACCCTGGTCATGCATGATCAGCACTGGTTACCAGTGAGGTGGAAAATTATCTTCAAGGTGGGCTTGCTCACCGATAAGCAGGGCCACTAGAAAATTGTGCACGCAATTTTTTTGCAGAATCCGTAATTTTCACCATTCTCTGCAAAAACTGACATGTTCCGCAATTTCTTGCAATTTTTGAGTTTTTATACTGAACTGTGTAAAAAGTATAAACATTTTTAATAAAATACTCTCAAATATATTGATAAGTTCACATGCAGACTTGGGTTTGGCTGAAACAATGCAGTGCAAGGTAGGGCAAGGGTTTTATGTGACACTGATTTCTTTTGAGTCCTTGTCTTGTTTGGTTTCAAAATCCACTGGCCAAGCATAAGTACACTTAGACACTTTACACTTGTTCTGTGTTGAAGCAGTCTACCAGAAAACATTTTGTTGCCACACAGACTGAAACAAAAGATGGGATAAAAGGTGCAAATTATCCTATTCACTTAAATGGGGTGCTAACTATGAAGCCTTTTTGTAAGTGGCAGGGCAAGTTTTTCCTTGTGAGCATACTTTCATTCAGACTAGCTTTGATTCAAACAGCTGAGGGTTTTTGGATGGCCCTGCCGATTTTAAACTTGAATAATCTAGTTGCTAACAGTGATCTCACTCTTAGCAACTACACCCTAGATGCTCACATGCAAAGACTGCAATAAAAACCTGACTAAAGTCTAAAAACAAGCTTATAAAGCATAAAATGTATCTGAACATTTATCTTTAACTAAACAAAGTCATTGCAACCAGAGTAAAACAAAGGTAAATTATAGGATACCCTGACTACTGTATTATGCAATAAAAATATATTGGTATTTTTTTACATTTTTTGGTAACTGTGTAAGATTCAGTCACAAGTGCCTGTTTTCAGGGACAACCCAGGAGCACTGAGGAGATTAAGTGACTTGCTCAGACTCACACAGTATACAAGTGGAGATTGTGGGAATCAAACCCAGGTCTGCTATATGTCATCAGCTCATTCACAGTTTGTTATGCTATCCTCTAGATTATACTGCCAGCCCCAATAACCCCCAGATTTAATGTTTAAATATGTGGTTTCAAAAATAGTGTACAGTACTTACAGTACAAATTATGACCTATACATAGAAACATAGGCTTTGATGGCAGATAACAACCGCTTGGCACACCTAGTCTGCCCATTTCCCTACCTACAGGATAGGCTGCAGATCCTAGTTAACCAACAGCCTATTTCTTCCTACCCCCCACAAGAACTGCCTGATGTCTGTCCCATGCATTCTTGAATTCTCCCACAGTTTTAGACCCCACAACCTCCTCAGGAAGGCTGTTCCATGCATCCACTACCCTCTCTGTGAAAAATACTTCTCACATTGCCCGGAACTGCCCCCATCTTTAAATTGTGTCCCTTGTTCTTGCACATCTCTTTTTGAAAGATGCTACCCTCTTGGACTTTGTTGATTCCAATGAGGTACTTAAAGTTTTATCATGTCCCCCTCTCCTTCTTTCCTCAAGGTATACATATTAATCTCCTTTAGTCTCTCCTCATACGGCTTCTCTTGCAGACCCTGCACCATTTTAGTTGCCCTCCTCTGGACTGCCTCTATCCTGTCTATGTCCTTGTGGAGATTGGGTCTCCAGAACTGGACGAGTACTCCAGATGGGGTCTCACCAACTGTCTGTACAGGGATAACAACTTCCTGTTTTCTGCTGCTGATGCCTCTCCTATGCATCCCAGTATCCCCCAGCCCTCCCTACTACCTTCTCACATTGCTTGCTAATCTTAAGGTCATCTGATATGATTACCCCAGGTCCCTTTCCTTTTGTTGTTGTTACTACCTCCCCCATTGTGTAATCTTCCCTGGGTTCTTGCTTCCCAGGTGCATTACTTTGCACTTCTTTGCATTGAATCCTAGCTGCCATACTTCTGACCATTCCTCCAACCTTGCCAAGTCCCTTCTCATCCTTTCCATGCCTCCTTGTGTATCAACCCTGTTGCAGATCTGTGTGTCATCTGCAAAGAGGCATACTTTTCCTTCCAGTCCCTCTTCAATGTCACTTATAAAGACATTAAAAAGGACTGGACCCAGTACTGACCCCACTAGTAACCCCTCTTTCTTCAGAGTGGACTCCATTTACAATTACCTTCTGTGTCCTGTTGTTCAGCCAATGTTTTACTCAGGCTACCACCCTGGGAACCACTCCCAGGCTGGTTAATTTGACTATTAATCTTTTGTGTGGGACAGTGTCAAATGCCTTGCTAAAGTCTAGGTAGGCCATGTCCACAGCCCCTCCCTGGTCTACTACTTTGGTCACCCAGTGAAAGAAATCTATTAGATTCATCTGACATGACCTTCCCACTGTGAACCCATGCTGTCTTGGGTCCTGTGCCCCACTGGTCTCAAGGTACTCAACAATTCTTTCCTTCAGAAGTGACTCCATCACTTTCCCTACCACAGAGGTCAAACTGACAGGTCTGTAGTTTCCTGCCTCTGTCTTAGTCCCACTTTTGTGAAGAGGAATCACATCCACCTTCCTCCAGTCCTTGGGTACCACACCATCCTCCCATGACTTATCAAAAAGAGTAGTCAGTGGTTTCACTAGGTTCACCCTTAATTCTTTTAGAATTCTGGGGTGAATTCCATCAGGCCCCATTGCTTTGTCCACCTTCAGTTTTAGGAGTTCTTGCAGAACCCTTTCTTCTGTGAAAGGGCTGGGATCAACCCCCCTATCAAGAGTGCTTCTGTTAATTGGATTAGGCACCTCCTCCTCTTTTGTGAATACTGAGCAGAAATATTCATTCAGTATCCCTGCTTTTTCACTGTCCCTCTGCCCACCCACCATTCATTCTATTCAGCCTCACTATCCCTCCTTGGTCTTTCTACGCCTCTGATGTACCTATAAAAGGTTTTAACCTCTTCTTAACTGAGTTGGCTATCTTTTCCTCAGTTTGGGCCTTTGCTATTCTGACTTCCTCCTGCTTCCTTCTGCCTTAACTGGTACAGCTCTCTGTCCTGCTCCTTCTGTGTTTCCTTATACTTCCTGAATGCTATCTTTTCTCCTGACTTTCCCAGCCACCTCTTTTGAGAACTATAGTGGCTTTTTCTTTTAGTTTTGATTTGTTTATTTGCTTCACACAAAGGCTTGTTGCCTCTGTGATGGCAGTTTTGATGATTCCCCATTGTTGCTCCACCCCTCCTTCTAGCCTGTTTGTTATTGCTTTTCTGAGGCACTCTCCCATCTTGCCAAAGCCAGCCCTCTTGAAGTCCAGTACCCTCACTTTTGTATGGCTTGACTCTGCAGCTGAGTTTAACGTGAATCACACTGTTTGATGGTCACTTGCTCCCAGATGGCAACCCACTTCTAGATCTGAGATCCTCTCACTGCCCCCATTTGAGAGTACAAGGTCTAAGATTGCTCCCTCATGAGTGGGTTCTGAAACTAGCTGTCTGAGGCCTGCCACCTGTAGGACATTGAGAATGGCCCTGCTTTTGGATGTGGCTGCAGCAAATGTGCTCCAGTTAACATCTGGCATATTCAGGTCTCCCATCAACAGTATCTCCACTTTCTCTGCCATCCTAAGAATGCCTTCTATCATATCCTTATCCATTCCCTCCCCCTGACATGGGGGTCTGTACACAACCCCTGTGCAGATTGTGGTGCCCTTTCCAGTCTCCAAGGTGACCCACAGTGCCTCCTCTCCTCCCTGTTTACTCTTTTGTTCAGTTGCTTTTATCCCTTCCTTTACATAGAGAGCTACTCCTCGCCCTCTTCTCCCCCTGCCTGTCTCTCCTGTAGGTTATGTACCCTGGTATGTTAACATCCCAGTCATGGTTCTCTGTGTACCATGTTTCTGTGACTGCTACAATATCCAGGCATCCCTCTTCCATCAAGGCCACCAGCTCAGGGAGCTTGTTGCCCAGACTATGGGCATTGGTACTCATTACCCTCCATTTCCTGATGGCCTTACTCCTTTTTGCCCCATCCCTGTCCTTCTTGCCTTTGTCACTTTCTCCATTTACCCCTGCCCTTCTCCCTATCACCACCTCTATGTTGGTGTTTACCGTACTTACTACCATGATTTTTTGGGCTAGGATTTCCTGTCTTTCCAGTGCCCCCTGAGTTAGTTAAATGCTTTGCCAATGAAGCATTTAAACCTATCACCTAGGATCCTGGTTCCCTCCTGGACAGATGCAGCCCATCATGCCAGTATAGGCTTGCATCACTCCAGGTAGACCCCAGTCCCCAATGAAGCCAATCCTGAGCTCTGCACCAGTTTTTCAACCACTGATTGAATCCCATGGTGCAGAACACCCTATTCTCTCCTACGCCATAGATGGGCAGCACCTCCGAGAAGGTTACGTGCGTGCTACTTGTCTAAGGCCCCTCCCCAATTCCACAAACTCTTCCTGCACTGTTCCAATCCCTTTCTTAGCCAGGTCATTGGTCCCTAGGTGGACAATGACATCCAGCTCCTCCCTGTGCAGCTGCTCCGGCAATCCTGAGGATTGCACTCCCTGTCCCTCCAAGCCATGGCGCCAGGCAGGCACCTTACCTCTCTCTCTCTCCCCTTCCTCCCCCAGTTCTACCTTCCTAATAATGGAGTCCCCCACCAGGAGTTGTTTCCTTCCCTGTGGGGTCCCATGCCACTGTCCTGTGGGTCTCCTTTGTGGAGGTTCCCAGCATCCTCCTTGTTCTCCACTGCAGGTGCCTCCATAGAGGAACCACACTTTGCCAGAATGGCATAGGAATTGTGGAGAGGTACAACTGGAGGGATGCGGCCCTGTTCCACCACCCTCACCCTCCCTGAGCCCACTGTGGTCCAACCGCTCCTCTTTCTTAGCAACCTCTGAGGCAATGGCAGTGGCACTGGTGGTCCCTGGATGGAGGAGGAGGTCCCACAAATCCTAGCCAACTCAGCCTGGACATGAGCAACCTCCTCCCTCAGCCCAGAGAGGTGCCTGCAGATGGGACAACACTGCATCCTCCAGAATGTCTCCCGGAAGACTGCTGCTCCATAGCCACTGCATTGCACCACTCCCATCATGTCTTATTTCTGGCCCCTTAACTGTTGTTTGGAATCCTTTTTTGTTTTGTTTGTTAGTTTGTTTTTTACCCTAAATTAAAGGTCCAAGTACAAGAGTTCTACTCCTTTAGTCCCAGTAGAGAAGTCCAGTCACACAGCACTCCTTCCTCCTGGTGTCTTCTGCCAAGCTACTAACAGAATCTTTCTAAGGCAGTCTTTAAATTTAGCTTCCTTCTAGCTAAGCCACTCCCCCTACTTACTAGATCTTTCTACAAGTAATTTAAACTGCACAGCTATCAAGCCCTTTCAATCACCTGAGATTTACACCTAGATAACTGTTCAGATAACCATTCAGTTCAGTTAACTCAGACACACTATTTTTTTTGTTTTGTTTGTTAGTTTGTTTTTTTACCCTAAATTAAAGGTCCAAGTACAAGAGTTCTACTTCTTTAGTTTCAGTAGAGAAGTCCAGTCACACAGCACTCCTTCCTCCTGGTGTCTTCTGCCAAGCTACTAACAGAATCTTTCTAAAGCAGTCTTTAAATTTAGCTTCCTTCTAGCTAAGCCACTCCCCCTACTTACTAGATCTTTCTACAAGTAATTTAAACTGCACAGCTATCAAGCCCTTTCAATCACCTGAGATTTACACCTAGATAACTGTTCAGATAACCATTCAGTTCAGTTAACTCAGACACACTATTTTTTTTGTTTGTTAGTTTGTTTTTTTACCCTAAATTAAAGGTCCAAGTACAAGAGTTCTACTTCTTTAGTCCCAGTAGAGAAGTCCAGTCACACAGCACTCCTTCCTCCTGGTGTCTTCTGCCAAGCTACTAACAGAATCTTTCTAAGGCAGTCTTTAAATTTAGCTTCCTTCTAGCTAAGCCACTCCCCCTACTTACTAGATCTTTCTACAAGTAATTTAAACTGCACAGCTATCAAGCCCTTTCAATCACCTGAGATTTACACCTAGATAACTGTCAGATAACCATTCAGTTCAGTTAACTCAAACAAACACAATTGTTTTTTGTTTTGTTTTGTTTGTTAGTTTTTTTACCCTAAATTAAAGGTCCAAGTACAAGAGTTCTAATTCTTTAGTCCCAGTAGAGAAGTCGAGTCACACTGCACTCCTTCCTCCTGGTGTCTTCTGCCACTCTAACAACATTTTACTAAAACTCAATTATTCACCACTCTATCTGCTTATTTTTTCTTGTACCAAAGTGGGTGAATAGCTGGCAGAGCACTGTAAACAGCTGTTGATTAGGCTGCATTATTCTACAGCCAGAAACAAAAAAATATATTCCTTCTGGCTTTATTTAATATTGATTTGCTGTGGCTCACTTTATAGAATCTATTTAACACTGTATGAGGCAGATGCTTTTAAATTTTGGAAGATAGGCAAGCTTACAATAGCTTATCCGCTTAATATTCTTTTTAGGAAGATAAACTTTTTCTTTATGTTTTAAACATTTTCAGGTGTCAGTGTATTCATTTAGCAATTTATACTGACTAATATATGCTGCAGAAAACATTAAAAGATTTATTGTGAAGCACTCAGGGTCTATAGTAGAACCCCCACAATTTCCTGCAAATTTTTCTAAAATGCTCTGCAATTCTGGGTAACCTTTTCCACAATTTTCCAGTGGCCCTGCCTAAAAGGCCCTATACAGATCAGGCTCTGGCTATCTGAGTGAGCTCCTGTCCCCTGTCCACCCTGGGTGCTCACTCCATTCTTCCACTGAGGACCTCCTGGCAGTTCCAAGGGCCAGGCTGAACATCTTGGGTGATCGTATGTTTGAGGTGACTGGCCTGTCCCTTTGAAACTTGCTTATGAGATCAGCGAGGGAGGCTCCATTATCGGAGGTTTTAAATGGGGTCTGAAGGCACATCTCTTCTTCAGAAATGCTTTTGAAACCCAGCTATAGTTTTATCGTTTTATTTACTGCTGAACTATTTTATTATCATTTTATGATTATTTATTTATTTTAGAGCTAATCTAAAGAATACCCTGATACTTCTGGTTGTGTTTTCTGATTGTTTAACTGTGTTTCAAAATCACTGTACTGTTTGTCATTGTACCTTGCCTGTGTAAAGTGCCCAGAGCCTCCGGGATTGGGCACTAAAGAAATAAAATCTTACTTACTTGCTTACTGTATTCTGTTAGAAGCCTACTTGTTACTCTTGCTGTAGGATAATTAACAGATATTTTTCTAAGTTAATAAAAATCCCAGTTAACCAATTTCTTTCTTTTGTGCTGAATATGTTGTTTGATTTTATTTATTTATTTATTTATTTATTTTTTTGTAATTTGTGATTTTGTTTTTTATCAGGAAAGATATATTTAGCTGCAACATCTTACTTTCAGGTGTTCCCTTGGGGGTGGGGGAGTTACATGGGCCTGGTATATTTAGAAGGGAGGGTAGGCCAGGACTGCAAGCAGTGGTGGATATGTTTACCATCTGCATGAGATGTGCTGGAGAGTGAATACAAGGAAACCACCAGGCTAGAAAATTGTACTACATTAATTTTAAAAGACTGGGCTAGAAGGAGGAGAATTTGTAATTAGGGATATATTTTTCTTTAATCAGGTGGCAAGTTCTAAAAGTGACTGGACTGGAAGGCATCGCACCACAAACTGACAGATAGTAAAAAAAGTTAAAAAAAAGGTTGCAATGAGGGGTTTACATTTTTTTTAATAAAAGATGCCAGTGAAGGTGGGGATTGAGTCTTATTTGTGAAAATGTGGCAAGATGCTTTGTTTTACAGTGATGGTGAATAGGAGGTGGAAGGTTTTCGATTGTGCAAAGATGACTGTCAGAAATTGTTTTTCAAATGTTTCTGGGCAGCATGGATATCTCAATGTACTGCATCATTAGTGCTAAAAGTAGTCCAAAACCATTGGTCACTCAAAGACATGGCTTCAGAATAATTTCAGTCATCATGATGTTTGCGATTCCGTACTCATTTTATAAGTAGTTGTTATAGTTTTATCATAGTTTTTAAATGTTACCTTTGTGCTGAACAGTTACTAATTGAATTAATTTGACTAAACTAAAACTGATTCCAGTTTACATACTGGTGCATGGACAAATAATCTTTTTTCCCGAGGTTTTTTATGTACTGTATGGACCCTGTAGAGTTTTTTTTTTTTTTTTATGAAGTTCTATGTCTAGGTGCTCAGTTAATAACTAACCATGTACTATATGTTCCTAAAGCAGATTACTAAGTGGTTTTGCATACTGAACTTGTTATGACCTGGAAGAATGACTCTTAGGTTATTAGTTATGTGAGCTGCACATCTAAAGATATTTTGGATTTTAGAGAACTGGAAAGTGAATCTGTCATTTTGGGAGAAACTTTAAAAAAACATAATAGCAACAAACAACTCTGTCTGTATGTCTCCATTTCTATTCCTTTTAGGCTTCATTTCCTAGTACATTTTCATGGAGCTATGATCCTTAGTCCCTGTAGCTCAGCTACTCCTACTGTTTAATCCTTTTCTCAAGTTGCAGTCCTCTGATTGTGACATTATAATCATTTCCACAGCAATACACTGTGAGATCACAAACAGGATGAAGACTTCAACAAAGGATTTAGCAGCAGGCACAGATAAACACAAATGGAAAAGAATCCAGAGTCTAAGCAAGTTAATCTAGAAATAACAAAGGGAAGAGAAATACTGGCAATATACAAACTATATGTCAAACGTATCTAAACACTATGGATTGCATAGCTTTCTCAAAGGTGCAAAAATTGCTTTAAAGTAGTTATCCCAACTGAAAAAAAAACTCACATCACTAATAGTAGACTAATTTTTTTGCTGCTTCCTGTCAGTATTATGCAGTCCATATCACTTCCCACAGGTAATAGATGCTGTGAAGGTGACAAATATCAAGTAAATAGTAAATTGCCCCAATCTTGTGTACACAGTTGATGTGTGCAGTTGTCCAAGAAAGTCTTATCAAATGTTGTGGGTCTGGGGACTTTAAGAAAGACTCAAAGCAGTCTCTTGTGGTTACAACAATGTATACCTGATGTTGATCACTTTAAAATCCTGCAGGATCCACCAGGTGCAAACTCTCCCAATATGAATGTCAAAAATAAGTATGAAATGAAGTGGCAAGCCAAGACCATGGCATTTTGCATTACTCTTTTCCATTCTGCAGATTCAAAATAAACACATATCTGATTGTAAAATTGTTGGGTAGCTAAATTATTGTTTTGTGAATACGAAAAGGGTGAATTTCCATGGCAGAACTAACATTTACTCCAGAACCACATTTATGTTCTATTTTTGGAAACTATAATAAAGTGAATTTTGTCTCCAACAAAAGAAACAGCTGATGCCATATTTTTAAAGGGACAGGAGCTGAAAAAACTTTTCCAAAATGAGCCCCTGGTCAGGATGGTCCTTGGGCAACAAGTGTCCATTTTTAAGGGTGACTTAGGTTGAATATAACATAAAAGTAAATAGTTATAGTTCAAGTTTATTATTAAAATCATATATATCAAACAAATGGGTGTCACAATCCAAACTTGACATGAATATACACTTAAACTTCACATATGTAATCTCAAGACTGCTGTACATCAGACACGTTAAAATACATGATTCCTATAACTATAAAGTTATAAATCAACTGTGTTAACCCATAGATACATCATAAAAGGACTGTATATCACAAAAGTTTCATAACTGTATAATAGGCAAAATTCCAACTGCATAAATAGTTGATTTTTGATCAGAAAATAACAGGTATTCACTTAATTTGCTATGATCTTGATGCCTATGTCTATTTATACCTAATGGATTTAGCCATTGTTCTCTGTCCTTCTTTAATAGAGGGCACTCCAACAATATGTGCTGTACTGTATTTCTAATAGCTGTATTGCACTCATCTTACCATTGTTGATTTTACCATAGCTACATAAGGTGCATCCAGTTTCTAATACACCCAGTCTCAGGCGACATATAGCCACTCGATGTTTTTCCTTCTCAAAAAAATAAGGTATAATTAATTATTTTAAAAAGTTGTGTATTCTTTGTACAATGTCAATCCCGGTACTTCAATCAGATTTAAAATTGTCTGGTGACTAAATTATTGTTTTGTGAATGTGAAAGGGTAGTTTTCCATGGCAGAACTAAGGTTTGCTCCAGAACCACATTTTTATGTTCTATTTTTGGAAACTAAAATACAGAAGAATGTTGCTTAAAAAAAAAAAAACAGCTGACACCATGTTTTTAAAGGGCCTGGAGGTAAAGAGACTTTTACAAAGTGGGCCCTGGCCATTAGTTATTGTTGTTTTAAACAGGAGGGCCTTTTAGCAGCAATTGTCCATTTTCAAGGGTTCCCTAAATTGAGTCTAACATAAAAGTAAATAGTAATATATAAAAGAATACAATAAAACTGAAAACAAAAATTAAAATTACAGTAATCAACATAGAGCATACTGTAGTTATCATAAAGCTCGTAAACAATGACTTTGTTAAGGTTTGTTTCAGAACACTGAGTAACATATTCTAGTATTTAACAAGCTGGTATGAAAAATATCTTTGGCCATGCACATTCTTGGTATAAGTACTAACTTATAATAACTAAATGTTATTAGTACTAAATGCAGTTACATAAGGAACAACATATTTCTAACAAGATTCTGTAATCCAGATGGAGTTTTGCCAGTAGCTATAGTCCAACCTAGCACACCTATATAGTATTCCAGAAGGAGATGATAAGGTAACCAACCAGTATTAAAATGATACGGTTGTGAGGTTTGTTTAAGGTCTTTCTTGCATTTGTGTATTTACTGTTTTGAACTACTTTCACATTTTATTGCACTTTTTCCCTCATCCAGCTAGGTGATAGTTGCAGTACCTATTCGAATGTCCATGAATTTTCATGTATACCATGTAGCTTTGAAAATAAATATCTTTTGATGGCACATTGTTGGTGACCGTGTATACTTAGAGAGTATCTGCATTTTGCAGTTTGGTGCATTATTTGGACAAGTATTTATTTAACAGTACCTCCAACCTCAAACTCCACTCTGATCTTTTTGAAATGGTGTTAATATACACAGGTTTAGCGAACCAGAAGGAGGGTACCAACCACTTTCTGTTTTGCACTGACCCCACTTATGTTACTGAATTTGCAGTATTATGATAATGCTCACAGTGATGAGTTTCAAATCAGCATTAAGGACAGAACAATAGGCTCTGTTGATTAATAAGTTTACTCTGGGCAGCACAGTGTCCATCACGCCCACATAAACCACAATATCATAATCAACCAATAATAGAATTAAGCTTTGGACAGACAATTTACTGGTTCTCTGTGTTAAATTATTTGTATTTTAAAGAAGAAGAAGAACAGTAATGGCACTACAAGTATGTATTTCAAAAAGTGTCTGAAACTACATTTAAATAGTTTGAATGTCAGTTTAATTTCCAAATATTTTGTTTTGATTTATGGTCTTATATTTATGTAACATGTTATGTGTTTTATGTATTATTGTGGCAGTTTTATTGCCCATGGTCATCCTCATTAATGGGATTTTTTTTTTGCCTAATGTATATACCTGGTCACCAACAATAAATAAATAAAAGGGTATGTTTTACATTGGCCTTTTTAATTACGTGGCCAGTGTGTATAGTGAAGGACAATGCACTATCCAGTTAAATGCCTTGTATGTAAAGGTAGATACATGTTCAAAAGGATCATCATTTAAAGAACAAACTTTCAAATTTTGAAATTGAATAAGTTTCTCATCTGATCAGAAAATTATAGATTTTTTAGATTTAAAAGTAGTAAATAATTTGCCAACCATTTCTGTAGATTGTAAAACTATGATTCTAAATGGTCTGTGAATATAGAAAGGGTAGGGTGGCTATGGCAAAATTACTGCATCATCAGTGTAGCAAATAATATTAGTAGAATTGCAAACTGTAGGATGGCTGTTCAAGCAGAGATTAAAAAATAAGGGCACCAAAATGGAGCCTATGGGGACTCTAGTTTTAATGATTTCTGCACCAGAAGAGGTGTTACCAGTATAGAAATTTTGTGTTCTGTCCCTTAAATAATCAGCCATCAAATTTAGAACAGGGCTAGACATACAAGGGTATTTAATTTGTGATGAAGCCATTTACATTTGACCAATTTGAATGTTTTAGTTAAATTAACATATGGTGCACTAGCATAGTCCCCTCTGTCCAAGAGCTTCTGGAGAAAGTCAGTAAAATCTATCAGTGCTTTAGCAGTACTGTGGTTAGCACTGAATAATTGTTGCCAAGCATTCAAAATATCATAATCAATAAAATATTTGACCATTTGGTTATTGACAACTCTCTTAAGGCACTTGGCCTTTGGCTTAAATATAAACAATTGTTATAGAGATTCTTATTCGTGTTAAGGGAAATCCCAGGTTTTTAATCAGAGTACCACTGAAAAGTTGTTTCAGATAAGCAATGGAGAAGAGTGGGGCAAATGCTCCATTTATGTTACAGAGTAAAAAGAAATATGCACTGAAATCCAAACAGGCATCACCAAAGACATTCTTACGGCAAGAACAATGAAACAAAACAAAAAATTAGTGCATACCATAGAATAAGTGTAGCAAATGCTGGTTTTACTGCATGCAGAAAGTGAACTTAAAAGTAGTAATATGTTTATTTTTATACAGTGCTTTTCCATGATTCAAAGCACTTTCACATAATCAACAACTGCAGCACTTTAAACAGAAAAAAGAGAAAACTAAACAAATACAGTATTATAAATTAAACACCACTCAAAAATGCTTGTATAAGCTAAAACATTTGAACTTAGTTTATCTGAAGCTATGGACATCACTAGGGGGAGAGAGTTCCATAGAATGGTCCTGCAACCATAAATGATCGATACTTGCAGACTTCAGGCTACAGGGCGGTACACATAAGAAACCATAGTCTATAGATCCAAATGCACTGGCAGAGATATGTGAGGTCAGCAACTTACTGACTTATTGGGGATACATTTCATTCAGGGCTTTATAAACCAACAATAGAACCCTGTAGTCAGTGCATCATCTTACAAGCAGTCATCCCAGACCCTGGGGTGATGGAGTAATTTGATTTGATTTCCAAATGGAAGTCAGAAGCCTTGCATCCACATTCTGGATGAATTGCAAATAATACAACTGACAACAAGACAAGCCCTTATAAGGCATATTACAGTAATTGAGCCTAGATGAGACAAAGGCCTGCATATGGCTGCAGAGGTCACTGGCATCAAGAATGGGACAAAGCCTGACAATATTTTTAATGTGGTAACTGATTACAAATGACACCTAAGGACCACATGTCAACTGCCTGTCAGGGACTACTCCCAGATTGTGAACCATTCACTCAAATTTTAGTCGTACCTTATCAAAAATAGGTAATTTCTGACTGCCATTAAGTACCAATAATCGGCAATCACTTCCCATCAATAGCAGTTCATTTTTTCTCCTGATTCAGTGTCAACCAGTTGGAGACCATCCAGATTCTCATTTCTGAAAGTCACTGCTCTAACAACAGCACTGATGATACCCTGTCAGGGACAAATGATAAATACAGCTGCAGATAATCAGCATAGCAATGAAACTGCATGCTGTATCCCGTTATGATCTCCTAAGTGGAAGCATATACACTGTAAACAACATGAGTGACAGAACCAAACACTGGGGAACATCAAAGTCCTGAGCAAATGGGTGTGATCAGCGGGTGCCAATCTTAATTAACTGCTCTCTCCCATCAAGGAATGATTGAAACCATTGAAAAAAGTTTCAGTCACTCCTTCAAGTTCCCCAGGTCAGATCAACAATACCTGATGATTGGCAGTGTCAAATACAAATGAAAGGTTGAGTAGGAGAAGGATAGAACACTCCTGTCAATCTCTCGCTAGGTGGACATCACTGCAGACCTTGATCAGGGCCATTTCGGTTCTGTGGCATTTGGAAAAGCCAGACTAGAACCACTCATAGATGTAATTTTTCTGACAGTGGGACACAAGCTGCACCATCACTACTTTCTCAATGACTTTAGCCATAAAGGAAAAGTTGCAGATCTGTAATTTGTGAGGACATTAAAATCCAACAACAGCTTCCTTAGCATAGGTCTCATCACTGCCTCTTTTAGAGGAAATTGTAAGAGGCCCTCATACAAGAAGTCATTTATGTTCCCCATAAAAACCAGAACCAAATTCTCCAGCCCAGACATAAGCAGCTGGATCAGGGCAGGGTCTGGTCTACAGTAGCAACTGTATAGCCCAGCAACCATCTTTTAGGTGTCTTATCAGACAGGTGGAATCCCACCAAGACCTAACTGTATGCTACCTCCTCTCAGTCATCTCCTTGTAGCCATCCAGATAGGTTGTAGTGGAGATATGATCCCTTAATGCCAACAATACTGGCCATGAAGAACTCTTTACACTGGTCACACCCCTCAGTGGAGACAAGCGGCCTGCTCCATAGATAGTCAGGATGTAAAATACTGTCAACTGAGCAGAATAGTGTGACCAGAGGGTTCTTTTCAGCTGAAATCAGTGAAGAATTACTCTTTCTTCTCATCCCTGACTGCTTGCTAGTATGTATTAAAATGCTTCTCCAAGACAAGCCCGTTGACATGTACTCAAGATCTCTGCTACCTGCATTCTAAAGTCCAGCCTTAGATCTTCAATTGTTGGACCTCCAATGTAAGCCAAGGAGCACTTTGACTTGTAGTCAATAGGTGAAGATGAACTGGTGCCAGGATATCCAGTTCAGCGGCTAAAGCCAAATAATAGGCGCCACCTGCAGCACTACATTTATTGATAGAGGCCTCACATAGGCTTGAGGTATCCAAAAGCCCTACAATTTTTTTAATCCAGCTCCCATTTAGAACAGAACTGGACTACCTTCACAGTCAGAAGAGGAAGCTTAAACATCCCAATACTGAGAGTAATGATGTAGTGATCTGACCCAACAACTGGGTCCACAATGAAATTTTATATCTCCAACTCCGCTGAAATTACTAGGTCCAGTGCATGACCACCCAAGTGTAAGGCCACAAAAATTGCTTTCCTGAGGCCCACCTTTTCTATGAGATGAAGGAATTCAGAGGCAAAAAATCTGAGGGGTCATTGATATGGACATTGAAATCACCAAGTAAAAGAAGTCTTAGGAATTCTATAACCTAAACCAAAAGCCTCATAGCAAATTCCTGAAGGGTGTCCACATCACCACTGGTGATCAGTAGAGAAGAATGATCCTATATCACCAGCCAGCCACACTCTCAAGGGCCACCCACTTAAAAGGATACTGCCTTCTTGACAGTTCACACCACACAGCCCAGTTTGGTTCTAAAGCAAATGGCAATGCTACCACCCCTACACTCCAGACATAGAAACATAACATAGAAACATAGACTTTGACGGCAGATAAGGACCGCTTGGCCCATCTAGTCTGCCCATTTCCCTACCTACAGGATAGGCCGCAGATCCTAGTTAACCAACAGCCTATTTCTTCCTACCCCCCACAAGAATTGCCTTATGTCTGTCCCATGCATTCTCGAATTCTTCCACAGTTTTAGACCCCACAACCTCCTCAGGAAGACTGTTCCATGCATCCACTACCCTCTGGATAGGTAATGTGTCACAGAGTACCCCAGAGAAACCATCTCCACTAACACTGGACCAGAAACCAAAATGAGACAAGTTCTCCCATGTTTCACCTCAGTCTGAGGCTTCATCTGTGGAACAGGGGATCAAATGGCACTTTGTTGCATACATTAAAACCAGCAGTTGCTATGCATTTTGTTAAATTTTCTCTGCTCCTTTCTTCAAAGCAGCCCATATGGGCCAGGCAAACTCCCATCCCCATCAGGACTACTCTGTCACTTACCATCATACCTCTAATCACAGACTTACCCCTCTGCAGTAAAGCCACTATTTAGGCTAGTCCCCAGTCTTGCACACTGCTTCTATTTCAATAAAGTAATCTGTATACTGTACTTTACTTTGCAGTCAGCAACCATATGATTATTCTCTGGTAAGACTGTTCTCAGGCTGATTTGTTGTTTTGATTCCAGTTTGGTTTATCAAGTGCTGTAGCCATATTGGGAGCATCTTCTGTTTGTTTGTTTGGCCATTGTGGATCAAACCTACCCCTGTAGGACAGCCAACTTCTGTGTGGTGCGGTGAACAGCCAGCTTTGTGGGGTCTGGGAGTGCCAGTGTCAAGTTGCTGTGCTCATCATCATTTCCCCTTTTTCTTGCCTTTCCTCAGGATGCTGATGTGAGGGATCTATGGTACATGCAAGTAAGCAAAGCATGCCTGGTGTGCCAAAGCCTGTCCATGCTCCCTCATTCTCAGAACAGCTACATTCTGGGTGGTGAGGTGGGCAGTCAGCTTTCTGGGGTATGAAGTACAAGCCTCAAGCTGCTGCACTCATTGCATTGTAAGTTTCAGCTGCACTGTCACTCAGGTAGCAGTAGAGTAGTGGAGAGTGGCACCCTCCTATCTCAGATAAGGACAGTGGCCTCTGGAATGCTCTACCCTTCTCTCCTTGGTCTGCCCCTGCCACCCCAGGCTCACTTCCAAACCTGGGTCACTGACAGTATGAGTGTCAGGCCTGACACTACACCAACATGCCAGCTCTAACAGTTGCTATATTTATTTTGTGGTGTGCACTAGTTTTCTGTTTTGTTTGCTTTTTAGCCGTAGGCACCTTTGTGACTGGGGAGCTTGTGAACCACAAGCCCTTCATAAATCCAGCCTCTAATCTGCATAGTCAGAACCACTAATCAGTCAATCAGATTTTTTTTGCAAACTCTTTTCATACTCCTTATTTACCCTTAACCCCCTCAGACATTTTGTAGCCATTCACAGCCCCAGGCTCTAACATTGCCTCTGCAGGGGTATGTCCGCTTGCTACTGGTCTTCGTTTTATTGTATTTGAAGCCCCTTCCTTCCCTAGAATGCTACCCATTTTCCAGGTTGATCTGTCAGCTCCTTGGCAGCACCTCTTAATACCAGAATCCAAATCAGACCAGGAAGAATGGGATCCACAGGTCTGGTCAGATGCTTTCCTAAGTAAGTAGGATGATGGACAGAGGTGATTATAGAGAAGTGTTGTTATATTCAGGGTAATTAAAATGGACTTCCATGGAAGCACACACCAGGGTTTGGTAATCAAATTACCAAAAGTATGTTTTTAACAGAGAGCTTTATAATCTGAGACACTTGTGTGTATTATCAACAACATACTGAACTGGCAAATTTTCCCCTTAACTTCTAAAGAATTAAACAAGTGGGACAGAGTTATATAAATTTGTTTTGCATTTGAGGATAAAGATTTTCTCTTGAATTGTTAAATTATGCTGCATAACCAAGTTAAAGCAGAATATAAAGTTTCCAAAATGTAACTTTTTTGACCAAAATAATTTCCCTTAGTGAGAACAAAAGAAAACCATGACCTCCATGACTTACTCTTTTTAAACTTACAGATAATGGGCTGGAATATTAAAAGTAGGCATAATTCCTGATTATGAGCTGCATCTGTGGCCTCTGAAATGAGGTCTCACTCTTGAATTCTATTGTCAAACATTTTACTACATGTCTGGCACTTGCCACCACTTTACGGCACAAATAATGACACATGCAACATATATTGACACATGCATCATTACAATAATTCTAATTTGTCACAAGCTGCAGCAGCTGCACACATGAATTAGATCATCTTTTAGGTGATCTAACATAGAGTTCCAAGCATCAGGGATATGGCACGATCATACAGCAAGTCCCTGATGCAGCTTAAAACAAAAAGTCCAGTATATCTTAAAAAAAAATAGTTTCTTCTCTTTCACAGTTCACATCATGCTGTTGTATGACACTATACTAACATTCAGTAAGAAAGCACAACAACAAAATTGTGTTCACGCACTTTAGTTTTTATCTGCCGATAGACAAGTTATACAACAGAGTTTTGCAATACAAATTCACCTGCCAAAGTGATTTAAACTGGTCCTTTTATGTTACAGTAAAATCTATTTTAATTCAGTAGAATAAATGTACTTGATGCTCACAGGTGCAATTTTGAGATCCTCTGAAACTGAGGGAGGGGGAACTGGTCCTCTCGTGATGCATATAAACCACATGAGAACAATGTAGCATAACTATAAATTGTGCCCAATATAACCATGAAGCTTAGAAATGTATAATATTTCAGATACTGTGTAATTTCTCAGGTTAGAGTATGGTTACATAAGTCTGTGTTGAGGACTGCAGAAAAATAGTTTCTTATCACTTGATTACATTTCTTACATGTCAGTTTGGAGTACAGTGAATGAACTAGAAAATAGGAGCTCAGCCTGCTAGTAAATGTTTTGATAAGGGTCATTTTCCATGTTTTTGCTGATGTTTGTGTGTGGTTGTTTTAATTTTTATTTTTTCCCTTCTATGTCCTCTTTATCTGTGTTGTGTCTCATGACTGTTCTGGATTGTCACCTGCGGTAGGTTCTTTTTGCTGTTTAGCTGTATAGTATCTAACCTAACACTGTCATATTTTTAGTCTCCTGACAGCAGGGACTCCTCAGCTGACACATATATATATCTTTGGTTTATATCAAGGGCTGAATAAAATTGATTTTTTTCCAGGATAAAAGGTCACCCCCTACCCCAAAGGAAATGACAAATATATGGCAAAAAGTGTTCTCAAAAGATAACAGTCCAAGTTTAAAATACATGCACTGATAAAACTACATTTCAAAAGTGGAAGACTTTTGTTGTCCATTCCTAATTCACATTGCTGCCCAAACCAGATAACATAGAGTAGCTTCTCTTCAAATCAAAATCTTTTTTTTTTCTATATTTCTAGTCAGGAAGAAGTATGAACTTTACAATATGAGGCATGAATGTGCATTAATGGCAAACTGCTGTGCACCATTTTCTCCATCCAGGCAGTAGTTATTGTGCAATGAAGCAGCTTTGCATGTGGATGGATAAGATATTTTTCCAAGACTACAATCTTCTTCTGAGCTGCTTGCTCTGTGTTTGAGAAAAACATTTTTTTTTCTGGGTAAAAGGGCTTATAGGACAATCTTGTATTTTTTGTGCTTTCAGCTTGGTGCTGTATTTTTTTTTAGAACATATGCTTTTCTAATTTTTGCACCCCAAATTTAAAGTGTTCTGAGGAATCTCTGTACTAAAGGTTCTAGAAACAAAAGCAGGTACATTCACTTAAAGGTGACAGGTACAATTTTTATGCCTTTAGAATACCTACTGTTCTTTTAGTCTCGGTCCTGTCTTCTGATGTTTGACCATTTTTTTCTTAAATGTATCTAATTTATCATTGCCTTTGTAACTTATTGTACTCAGAGCCCTCTATTCTCTGCAGCTAACTGCTCTTCATTTTCATACTGCCTGAACATTCTGTGATACCTAGTTACACAGATCCAGGCCATTCAGACAAATAGCATGGAATAGTGTAACTGATGTCATGAGATGGCTTGGAAACATGAAAAAAAGATTATAAGCTGCTGTGGAGAGGGGGAAAACAGTATAAATTTAAAGCACAACAAAGTTAGACTATTCATCAAAAATCATCAAAGAATATCAGAATGCATGGCTGGCATGACTGAAAAACTGAAGGTCAGTTAACAGTATATACAGTGTCAGTCATAGTAGCAAGACTAAATAACCTTATTGGCCATCTTTATTGTAAACTAAAACTATCTTTGACCTGTGCTTATTAGCTTCAGATTAGTATTAGATATCTACCAGTATAAGGTTTTGCTAGTATTAGTTAGTTATTCAAGCAATATGATCACAGGAAGAAGTCATGAGCCTTTAAGGGTAGAAAAGATTTTCATAGTGTACATATATCTATTTTGATGCCTAAACCAGCATAAATGTGCCATCCTCCCATTATTATAAGACCCTCATTTAAATACTTCATGTTCCAGCTGTGATCAGATTGGCAAGAAGTGAAATGACTCATCATAGCCAATGCTGTAAAATTAGGGCATAGTATTTAATTTGCAAGTTCTAATCCTGTGTGGCAGACAGGCTCACTGATGGACAGATATACAGACAGACAGGCAAATAGAAATGCTAGATGTGATCTTTTTACTGTGCAGTCAGTTTTGTTCAGACCAGCTTTCTACAGATGGAAGAGAAAAAATTCAGAACTCTTTTGCCTTCTTGCTAGTACACATTCACCTTTAGCATGGTCTTACTGCTTGATTTTCATACCCACAATCAGAAGGCCCAGATGCAGTGTGTAACTATTGCAGTGGATCTTCTCATAGTCATCACATATTGCATTTTACAAATGAACAAAACATAAGTATGTACTAGTTCATTTTTCATAGAACAGTTGCATGCAAAACCAGATTTGCCATTTCCTAAAGTCTGTTTAGGTAGAATGAATGTATGCCCTTGCCTGTTCAACAGCATGTGTATCCATAGTTGTCTCTGTAACAGATAACATGAATGATATAATGGTGATTTTCTTTTAAAATTCAAGTTGACATTTTCATTGTGTTTTTGACTTTGTGGAAGACAAATTGTTTGCTTGCGGTATTTAGAGAGGCTCTTTTCTACATTGCTTTGCTGTTGCGTTCCAATTAAAATTGTTTTCACATGCAAGTATGAATAAAAAAATTGGAGTTTGCACCAGACAAAATGATATTTAAATCTTCTAGTGCTTGCTTTTAATGGGTTTTTAATAGGTCTGGAAACTGCCTGCCTGCCTGCCTGCCTCTGCATTGGCACTGAAGAGATAGAGAATTCATTATAGCTGCATTTCCTCTTTACAGGCCTTAAAGGATGATGATGATGATGCAGAGACTGGATTGACAGATACTGAAGAGAAAGAGGCACCAAAAGAAGAGGAAAAGTTGGGGAAGCTCCAATACTCACTGGATTATGACTTCCAGAACAACCAGGTGTGAAACATAACTGTCTGCCAGAATTGGGCAATTTCAAAGCTTTGACACTATGTGCAGCTCAATATTAATTTTCAGACATTACATTTCAGGAAAGTAGAGATTACTCAACCTCTTGTTTATTAAGGCAGCATTTGTTTCAGTCTGAATGGAGCTTATGTACCATAATTCATCCTCTTCTGCCATCTGCTCTGTACTTTTTAACCTCAAAGTCCTTCCAAAGAAACAAAAGAGAGCATGGATTTTGGTTGTTAAAGAGAAAAAAATTGTTATTGAAAAAATTAAAAACTAAGTAAAAAATGTATGGTACTGTACTGGTGAGACAAACAATATATTTGCATGTGAGCCATCATAGATACTGTATAACGAATAAGGGGTGACAACAAAACACACAGTGTAGAATTTTCAGGAGCACGATGCTGATGCATTTCCCAGTTTTGGAAGCAGCCTGCATCATGCAAATTGCCTCAAAACCTTTAATGCTGTTTTCAACAATTGTGACAGATTTTCAACTGTTTCGCTGCTATACTGCAGCTTGCATCACAAAAGTAATGCATGCATCACTTTTATGACACAAGTTGGGCCAGAAGCATTGCAGTGCGCAGCACTTGCACCTAAACAGTTAGGCCACCTTTTAGGTAATTTTACCTTACAGCACAAGTCACAGGGATGTACTGAAATGATGCAGCAAAGCCGCAGAGGGACACTGACCGTCTCCCACCCCTCAACAATGTCTGGCTCAATAACGGAGGTGGGATGCTCCAACTTGTTCCAACAAGAGTAAACAAACTAAGAAACTGTAGCGAAGCAGTGAGTAAAGTGGGGAACCTGAGGCACAAAAATGGAAAATGATCTATTCTTTATCATTAGATGGCTTCTTTTATTGTGAAAAGTGATCAGCATCTCATAAGCAATCAAGTAGTAGGTGCAGAATAACAACAGCAATTGCACTAGTGTCACACACATAGGTGGGGAAGTAGCCTTGCAATTTAGTTCCAGCAACAACATTTTAAGCAGACATACTTGTCTAAGCAACCAATAATACCTGACAGGGTGGGCGGTAGTGGGCAATCCCAGACCGCCCAGGGGCATAGTGAGGCCCGATGCCACAGGCGGAGAGCCTTATAGCCCCTGAAAGGTCCGGTATTGCCAATACCACCCACCGTGGAGGGTATTATTGCACTTAGAAAATGGGCTAACATTCATATTTTCATTTAAGAAATAAAAAGCGCAAAGAGAATAGTGAATTATTTATATTAATGATAGTAAAGTTGTTTTTAATGTAAAATAGTCCCTCCGCTGGCACATTTGGGAATAAAGGGCACTGCAGTCTATTGCTTCCCCACTGAGAAGTTCTTCTCTCCCCTCAGTCCACAGACTGAATTGTTTCACTTTGGAAACTAATCTGCGCCCCCCCCCCCAAGTCAGCCTGTGGTCATTTTTTTGTTTATTTGTTTTTGCTGACTTGCATCCCTACATTATTGCATTAATACTGGAGTGATTATATGTTCAACTATAAGATGGAAAGCACATCCAGGTAAATAATTGCATTGTGGAGAATCACTGGCGGGGGTCGCTGGAAAAACATTGCTTCGGGAGGTAGCTATTCTTAAGACGGGACATGCTGCAGCTTCGTTGCATCTCGTTGAGTTGAGTTCTGCATTTCGTTGCGTTTTTATTTTTGTTGACAGCACTACATTAGCATCCCCCCCCCCCCGTCCACTGGAATCAGGAAAGGGCAGTGCTGTATTGAAATCAGGCAAAAGATGAGAGAACAGGTACATTTTTTATAAAATATTTTAACAACTTTGTTTTCTTTTTATCAGCAGGGGAAAGATGAGAGGATAGTGGAGCGTGAGCTGCTTGGTAAGGAGAACAGGCAGGTGGCATTTGATCTAGAGACTCGAGCATGAGAGCAGGGACAGGAGACTGATACTGTTAAGCACATTTGTACTCTGTGTCGCCAACTGCTAAGAAACTACTGGAGTTTTTTTTATGTTCTTTTGTTGTCTAAATAGGATCACTATTACATTTGTTAGGTTTCTGTCAGAGGACCGTGTTACCGAGGTTACAGAGCGGCGTTAGAAGCAGCACTGGTTATTAATGTGGTGTGCTGTAAGATCCACAACTCATTTTTATTTCCAAATAGTTTTTTCTTCATTTATTAAATTAGGTGACTGGCAAGTGTAGTGACTGTTATTTAATGGTGTTGAGGGGGAGACCTATTGACTCGCTAGCTGTTAAAAAAAATGGCGGCAGTTTGAATTGTGTGCCCAGTGCTTCAACCAATAAGGAAGCAGGCTGGGCACAATGATACTTGGCTGGGCATGATGCAGGTTTGGTCTGGCATTTTTCATTTGCTGGGCGTCTATTGAAAGTGAATGTACCCCCCTGTCAGGGGTACTAGACAATGAGAGCCCAGCAAATAAAAAGCCCATTTTCTAAGTGTTTTTCTCTCTCACAAGCATGCTTTCTGATAAAAAGTAGTGTAACTGAATATCCTAGGACATCGTCATCAAAGCATCAAGAAGACAGGGTTGTTAGCTGAAAAGAATGGTGGCCTTCCTGTCTGCCTACCTGTGGGACACTATTCCAATTGTTCTTGTTACCTTGCACCTTCTGATTGATTATGAAACACTTAACACTTTTCACAACAACAAAAAAATAAATTTAATGGTTCACTTGTTTTCCAGGTAACTTACAGTAAGTATGTGTTGGATTGGTTATGGACATAGAGTGAATGTTCATCCATATTACACTTGGGCTGTTCCTCTCTGTCCTACTCACAGTTTAGACACAACAGTGCATTAATCCCATTTATTTAATTTTTTCTTCATACAACTATAACTCAGCACAGCCAACAATAATGAAGATTTACTATAACCTTAAGACAAGGCATCAGTGTAAAACTGAGCCAAAGATTAGAGTGGAATGGGATCAACCATATACAGTCTTGTTGGGAATAAGACACAGTCCAGTACATCATGCCTAGACATCCATGGTGGTCACTGCCTCTCAGTATGCATGTTTACGGTTAAAAAAAAATTTCCAGCCACAAACATCTGGCAACAGTCATTTGCATTGTGACCGAGTCACTAGAGAAACTCCTTCCCCAGAAATTAATTGTCTTTTTTCTGTATGGCAGTTTTGGTGGTGGGAAAGGTGCAACATGGTATCTTTTGTGCCCTGATTTTGTGTCACCACTAAGTGTGACTGTCTATGAGGCTCGAGATTTCAGTAAACGCAATCTAGTCTTTTACTTTACTTAGTATTGACATTAAGCAAATAGGTAGAATACAGTAGGTCATCCCTCCCAGCTAGATGGTTAGGAAAACCAATGGTCACAAACAGGAAGAACAGGAACATAAGGGGGAACAAACAGTGATCTCATGGAAATAGTGGGAAGGGACAGCCTCCTTGGGACTCAGACTGTCTCAGTGACTAAGTAAAAATAAAAAAACAAACACTAGAGTAAAGTGCTTGGAGGATATCACCAGAGGTTAAATTTGCACAGGAACCGACACAACTTAGTTCTACTGCAATACAAAACAGACATTTGGTCAGTCAAGAAGGTGCACTACAGGGCCACCAAAGTGACCAACAGTGTAAGGGAAGACAGCTATGAGGGCAGCCTGGAAGCCTACAGCATGTTCACTCTGGAGAAAATGAGGCTTAGAGGAGACATGATCTCAGTCTTTCACATATTCAAGGGCATCAACAAGACTGAGTGGTTGGAGGTGTCCAGTCTATTATCCTGTAGCAAGATGCAGCAATAACCCCTGAAGCTCAGTGTTATAAAATCAGGGGTACTGTTAGAAGGCACTTTTTTCCAGAGGGTGGTGAATCCATGGAACAGCCTAACAGGAGAGACCATAAACATGAAGTCATTACAGGCCTTTAAGATATGCCTGGACAAATTTCTGCTTATCAAGGGAATCCCAGGGTACTCTGAGTAGGATCTATGACCACTCATCAACAAAACATTTGTCAAATGACTGGACAGCGAAACCCTCATGTCAACTGCTTTTTATGGTCAGCATACAGTTTCTAACTCCCTAACATGATTTCTTCAGGGGGCTTTGTCCCTGAACCACCTACATGGGAGGCTGTGCCTCCCGCACCACCTCCACTAAAGATAATCAACTCCGAGTCAGAGCTGATTAGGGGAGGGGGGTGCAAGACCCCCCAAATACAGTGCCAGGGTCCAGCACTGACACTATAGTGACCTGGCACTGTAGTCACTGTAATGTCAGTCGACATAGAAGTTTTGACGTCAGACATGTATACCCTCTGAATAGTACAGTGGTTAGAGAATCCTTCTAAATTACTATGCCTAAGCATAGCATACTTATTTCATGCCTGCTTATGAAGCAGGGGACAGACATGATGGACATATAGCCCCTTTCAACCTTTCAAAAAAAAGAAGCACCTACTCAATACCATTAATATTTCTTTTTCAAAAGTTCCTGCTTGCACCTAAAGGGAATGAACATAACATTTACATCTGACCCTTGTGAAGCACAACATTCATTGCCCTCTATGTCCTCTAGGACCGCTGGGGCCTTTATGAATGGGCATGCCAGCATCAATTCCCTGTTTTAGTTTCAAAAAAGATGTCTGAATCAGCATATCAAAGTAGGCACTTCTCATTTTGCTGTACCAAACAGAATAATTAAATATCAAAACGTACCAGTGCATGAATATGGAACTTAAGTGTATATAACGTATGTTTCTAAAGCCATATGCTTTCATGCTTCCCACAGCGTATAATCTTTTACAATGGCTTGAGCTCATAACCCTTTCAAAAGTATAAAATACTCTGCACAGATGCCTTTAGCAGTGTAGCACTGTACTCATTAATGTTTTAAGATCCAGCAATTCTTCAAGGAAACAACATAATATTTTACATTACAAAATGGTGAAGTATGCCCCCATGCTCACAAGTGTAGCCTTAATGCTTTGGTTTAACACTTAACAGAAGCACTCTTTTTTCGATTGAAATATGAAAATCTAAAACATTTAAAGGCTAAACAGACCACCATAGTAGTAGTGCACATACCTGAATAACAAAAGAACTGCAAACTGAAAATAAAGTTTGTAGACAAGGGATTAGAGGTAAAACAGAAAAGCTGACAGCATTTCATTATGAAACTAGGTTCTGTGCACTAGATTGAAAGTGATATTTTACACAGGAACAAATTATACAGTTGTCATTTAAAATACATTTGCACCAATTACCCCATGTGCTGACTTTTCAAATTTGCTAAAGGTGCTTAATTAAGGTGTTAATTCTGATTGTGTTTGTTATCCTAGCTGATTGCAGTAGCGTCCATTTGCATTCCATTGTGCCAACTCCTATATTAAATCGTGTTGCTGAAATCTGGAGACTTGTTTGGATTGGATGATACAGTAGAGCAATAGTAGAGCCCAGGTGCTTGGAGCTATAAACGAAAAACCTAATTACCACTCAGCCTATTGCACTGGGATAAAAATGGGACTCAATGACCAAAGTACTCTCTGGAGCACAATGGTTCACTTCTGTACAGAAAGCTTTTAAAAAAGGGAAGTCAATTACTTTTCCAGTCAGTTAACTAAATACTCATATTTCAGATTTTGATGTGAATGACTGGGTGTTGGTTCCATTCCTCTAGATATACTGATAACCTTTCATAGCCTTACAGCTATCCCAAATGTTGTAATATTAGTATAAATAAAAGCTACAGTATCTAAATAGGTGCAGAAAACACATGCTAAGTGTGATTTTCTTAAGGAGGCAGCCTATTCAAAAAGTGCCTTTGGCTAAAAAGGCTATTTTCTTGACATTGGTGACCTGCTTTCAAACAGGCTAGTGTGGATGCTGGCTGGCATAGGAAACCTCCAGCATAGAAGGCAATGGTGCCAAAAGGTTCTTTGAGCATCTGTAGCCTCTCACTCCCAAATGCTCCAGAGCATTTCCAGGCAAGACTAGCAAGTGCCAGTCTGTAGGAGCACCGAAGCACACATGCACAAGGGAATCCTGACCACTGAATACAGGGATGTCACGTGGCAGTACAAAATTAGAACAGACTGCTACTCAAAGCAGATGTCAAACACAGTTACTTTCTGCCTTTAAAAATGTATGCAGTGCAGTTAGCTGATTAAAAACACAATACAGAACAAAAAGATTAGAGCCTTAGAATCATTCTATTCATTCGCTCATTCTATGCCCAGTAGTGTTCTTTTCTGCATCAGCAGTTTGTTCAATAAGATATTTTAACATAGAAACATAGAATTTGCTGACAGATAAGGACCGCTTGGCCCACCTAGTCTGCCCATTTTCCCTACCTACTGCGTATATTGAAGACCCTAGTTGATCTGCGGCTTACCCTTTCTTCCCTAACACTAGAGTTCCCTAATGTTTATCCCATGAATTTTGATAATCTTAAACATAAAATTATTTATTGCTGCACTACAATGAATCAAAGGATGTTCATTAGATGTATGCAAACATTTCACGTGCATGTAGAAGAACGCTAGATACAATTATAAAATGAGGTATAAAAATAAACTGACCAAATCAAACAACTGCTTTACTTAAAACACAACACCTAACCATTATTTACTTAGAAACTGTAGTTTGTAATTATTTTTTAATCTACCTAATAGCAATCTTATTAAATGAAAATAAAACCTTTTTCCATTAAAATATTTTTTCCACTTTTAAATGCAAATGCAAACAACAGTCCATAGGTTTCTTCAAAATAAATGCAGTCCCTTGATTCCACGTGGCTCTTGTTACCAAACTTACCCATTCTGTCTTGCAGAAACCTAACTACAGGAAAATAAAACCTTTTTCTGCTATATAAAATAACCCCCTCCAGGGCATGGGTTTCTTGAGAACTAATGCACTTTCTGAGGGCATTGAAAGACACTCAGTCCTTGGCCTCATGCCTTCCAATTCACCAGGGATGTACATTAATTCTCTAGAAATGTATGCCCTGTTGTGGATTATTACTTACAGTACGTACTGGAGGCTAAGCACATCAGTAATTTTTAGCATACAATGGCTCCACAAATGCTAAAATGTATCAAATGATTTTGCAGTCAGTGTTGTTGTAACTAAACCATTAGTAACTTTGTTAATTGCAAAGAGTTACGGTAGGCAGCTTTACTCTGCACTACACTGTAAATATTAACACTTCATAGTATATGGTTAAGTGAGTATGGAAATCCATGCACAAAAAAAGTTGTTGTACTATTGTAGTACTGTCACTTCTCTGGTACAACTTTCAGCCTCATGCCACTATAACTTCAAAAGATGCTGCACTGTCCACCCCACCCACCCCCAAAATAAATTATTCTGTTTTTTCTCTCATTTATAAAATAAATCCTTCAACCAGCTGTTCATGAACTCCCAACCAATGCACCAAATGATATTTGTAAAAACTAAGTCTATTTTTAATGTTGTTTACTTATTAAAAGTTCCATCGTCAGGGGCCAGTGCCTCGTTTTACTGTAAAAGCGTTCATCTCTGATTCAGCTCAATCAGATGGAAGAGAACTTCCTGAAACATTTGTATTTGTAGGGGGGTGCTTGTGAAAAATATTCTGTTTAGTTTTACAAACCATATACTAGATATAAAACCATACACAGGAAAGGCATGTGCTTCCATCTCAGGATTCTGATAACAAACCTCTCAAGCTTTGCTTTTGAGTTACAGTATAGGATGTCATAAGAAGAACCCCTTGATGCAAACGCAACCTGGTTGTGCATGGTTTGTCATCAATTATTCTACATGTGGACTTCTGCAACTTCCATAAAGATAGCACTGCTTCTGAGAAGTTACAAAGATTGTATCCGTGGTCACTCCTTTTTTCGCCATATAGGTTTTTCTCTCATGTCAGGGGCATTGGGCAGGTTTTTTCCACTCAAGTCCTCTCCTTGTGAGGACTCGTTCTGCCCCCAAGCTCAGAGCATCATCTTTCCTACCCCAGTGCTCCTTTCTCCCATTTTCTCCTGTTAACCTGAAACCCTAGTATATAGATGTGCATGCGTGTGCAGGCACATGAGCTCCTAGGCTCTGGTGACGTCCTCTTCCTACCACATGGCCTAGCGCCAGGTCCACCCATGACCTGGAAGAATGGTGAGGAACTCCAGAACACAAGAAACTCCAAACTCCAATGGATAATTCCACTGACATCATACCCCTGATGAAGGCCCTATTGTTGTGCTGAAGCACTGGGAGCAAGCACACACTGTGTTTGTGGAAGTATACTGACTTCTGAATAAATGTGAATAATCCATTGGTGTTTGGCATTCTTGTGTTCTGGAGTGCCTCACCATTCTTCTTTGCTTCAGTGTTGTTTTGAATGGTGAGCTGCCTTCCGGTCTAGGTAGCCGCTATTGGTCCTGAGTCGCACTGGCTACCCCCCTCTCTTTGCACCACCTGGTGGCAGCCGAGAGCTGGGGAAACCCCACATCCCTTCCCGAGAGAGGAAAGCTGCCTGGTGGTAGCTCAAAATAAATCCTCACCCTCCCCCCAGCCATCCCCCTATGACACATGCTCATTCCTGAACATGGGCTGCCAGTGTAGGAAGAGGTAAGGCACCAATGCCTCCACCCTCTTTGCCACTTGGCCATGGCCACTCCCTTTTCATGTAATTTGTCAAAGCTTGCAATATCTACCCAAGAGATATAACCCCACCTATATACCATATCAAGCTTCAATATAACGGTGCAGACAGTAGCATGTTGTTTCACTGTGCAGGTGGCTTGAGCTCATCTTGCAATCCCATCTCCCAGCCTTGAGCTGGTGATGTCTTTGATGCACTGCTCAGGTAGTACATTCAGACCCTCGGGGAAGACACAGCATGTCCTGCTGCTTGAGCACAATCATTGACATGTTTTCAGGGAGCAATAACATCATGAATGACCATGCATGGCCCTCTCCCAGCCATCACATCAGTTTGTGAATTGATTTCTCAGGAGTCCAGGGTCCCCTCTTCCCATCCCATTCTGGTTCCATGTGAATGGAGAAGTGTCCACCTTCAAGGATGGAAATCTATATGGAATTTGTGAAGTGGTGGTAGGTGAGCCTGACTACCAGAGTTGAATGGTGGTGTTGGGAAGAGAGATTAGAGCCATGGCAGAGGTAAGCAACCTCTTTTATACAGGGAAACACAGCCTCTTGGGGTCCTTTACTTGGTATAGGGACCATGATGTTTCAATGCAAGACTCCCACACTGTTTGACACATCATAACCTGCCTTGGCTAAAGACTAGGAAGTGAGATAAGCAGCATCACAAAATATCTGCATTACAAGAGAATCAGAATTAGAATTTTTAGCAACTCCCTTCACTCATGCCTACATTAAATTGTGGAGGCAGTATTATTGTAGTGCAAGTACAGTATATTAGCATTGTACAACATTTTCCTGACAAATGATACACTGAACCATTAAGATAGCCTTTGTTAGCCTGAAAAAGTTGACTTTAAGGTATGACTATGAATTCTAAATAAGTATATACCAGACAATTTAGTTACTATGTAAAATGACCTAACCCAAAATGCATAAGTAAGATGTTAGCATACTACATAGGAGTAATGAAATTATGACAGGTAGTGAGTATATTATGTTTCCATGTGCTGTATTTTGTGTTTTATTCAGTATTTATGTGTAATTTCACATGGTTACTTAATTAACTCAAGTACCAATTATTATCAATGTAAACATGTAAAAATACCATTCTAGGGTGGGATTAGCATGACAATTACTATAATGGTAACCCACAGATTATATCTACAGAACAGAACAGTTTATAGAACAATTTAATGGTATACTGATACATATTTTATTAATGGTACAATACTGACTTGCAGAGAGTTCATCTGTAATCTAAAATTACATGAATACTATTTACCATTTATAAATAATTATCAATGGCTAATAGTCACTGTAATTACTGGTATAACATCTTAATGTATGTCTTAGATGCATGGTAAAAAAAATAAAGAACCATGAAAAATGTTCAGTATTTTTTTTATTTATACATGATTTCTTATTAAATAAAAAAGTTTGTAGGTAAAAGAGATGTTGACTGTTAACCCCAACTTTAAACTTATCAGATATAAAACAGCAATTGATCCAATTATTACTAAATACTGACTAATCACTAATAAAGGTTTACGTTATTTGGTAACACTTAAGAAAAACAGGCAGTATTATACATGGAAAGACTACAGAGCTGCAACAAATCCTGGAGACTGTATGTGTTGGGAGGTTAATCAGAAATAATACACAGACAAACAAGGAGGTAGCAATCAAAGAGGACAACGCCTCATGAAATAATTTTTTTGTAATAGTATAGCGGTGGAGTTAAAAGCATCTTAGTAGAATAGGGTCTGTAGCAAGCCTTCACTAGTATAGCAGACCATGGGCCAGATATTCAAAACTTTGCCCCTGGGCTTAGATAACACTGCCTGGTGGGCAAACGTAGCCCAAAGCACAAAGCAAGCTATATTCAAAAGGAATAGCCCAGGGCAAACAGCCTCTGAATACAGCATGGGAAAGAGGCCATGCAAACTGGGCTGGGAGTGCAGGGCAACCGTAGCCCTGGAATATGACAGCACTGAATATAGCAACCAGGAAGTGCAAACCACAACAACAGCACAGTGCACAGTGATGTGAGGGTAGGTGGAGAGGTACTATGTGGCAAATGTGTGTGCTAGTAAATGCAAGGACCAGTACAGCTGCAGGCAGCAGTAGATGTGAAAGAACAGTGATAAGAACGGTAAAATATTCCCCAAACCGTTAGTGTCGCGCTAACACATTAGCATGGCTTTAGCGCAGAGCTAAGTGGTTTGCCCGGTGCAAACACGTTAGCCCAGTGCTAAACTTTGCTATGTTCAAAAGTGACATACAAATTAGCTTACTTAGATAGTCTCTGGGCAAACAGCCACATTAGCATCTCATCATGCCCTGATTTGCATGCGGTTTGCCCAGCGTTACTGCAGGTCCCACAGTGCCACCTGTAGGTCAGTCTGGAAGTACAGGGGCTGGCCAGGTATGACCACAGCTCCACCTGTAGGTCAGTCAGGCAGTGCATGATGATAGCTGTAGGCTACATGTGAACAGTACAGCATACCATAGCATATCGTACCCCAGGGGACAACACAGCAGAGGCACAGGTGGTGGTGGTGCTGCATGCCACCGTCACACTGTATGTCATGCTACAGTGCACAGCAGACACTACAGTAGCAAGGGGGATAGTAGTGTGAGGGACACAGCAATGCCTATGGTATGTAGGGCAGTGATGACCACTGCACTGTACACAGTGACAGGACCAGCTGGTAGGTAATTACTGACAGTGGACAGTACTGTTACACTGTTGTGTGATCCACTGATGCTGCACCTGTAGCATGGGATGCACACAGTGTCATGTACATGGTCGGCTGTGTGTGCTGTGGCATCTGTACAGTTGTGTGGTAGGTGGCTGGGGGGGCATGTAAGATCTGACAGGCACACAGGTGGTGGCATATTCCCACTACTGTCCCATGTGCACTGCATGATGTGTCCCAGCCTTGTGGCCACACCTGGGCTGTGGTGCGGTCTAGCCACCTGTACACCCTCCCCTCACTGGCCACCATGCACACAGTGCTGCATGTGTGTGCTGGCATCTGTTAAGCACCACGTGCATATGGTTTGCAGGTGTGTGCTATATGGCCACACTACCATGCTGTCCCCTGTAGGTCGGATCACCCTTTACTGTCTGTGCTTGGCTGGGACTGATGGCAGCTGCTGGCATCATGATGCTGCCAGAAGTGAGCAGCATGTGTCCTCCATGTCTGGCATTTTCTAAGTGTCATGCTCCTATGTTAGGGTCGCGCAAGCCATGCAAATCCCAAGCAAACACCGCGTAATGTACTGATGATGTGAGATGCTGTTTTTTCCAGGGTTAAGACCAGCTTTTCCTGGGTGGTAAATTGTACCACGCTAAGGGGTGCGCTAAGTCACGCTAAACATCTTAGCGTGGCGCTAGCCACTGAATATCACATAGCACCTTTATTCATGTACACTATGCCCCTTGCGTATCATTATGGTTTGCCCGGTGCTACTGCTGTTTGCGCACGCTAGTTGGCCTTTTGAATATGGCAGACCTGCGTTAATCCCACGCTACTCCCGCGTAAACTGTTGAAAACTTGAAAACAGAGGACAGTGTATGATCGCTCATACACAACCAGGATATTTTTTACCTGAGAGGTATCCATGGTAATCGGAGACCTTAAGAACACAGCTCTCGAGGTCTAATTACCATGCAAACCTCAAGAGTTTAAAAATATCCTTGGAGTGTATGAGCGATCATACACTGTCTTCTATAGTGTATGGTCTCTAAAAAAGGCAATGGGTGTCCTTAGTTTTTTTATCTCCACTCGGCTCCATGGACAGCTCTCACCACTGTGGCCAGTTTCCGAGGATCGTACTTCACCAGTACGTGGATGTGCAACCACGTTCTAAGTTGTTATGCTGCACTAGCTACGTAGCTAGTGTAGCATAACAAACTAGCTGACATACACTAGCTAGTGCAGCATAACATTGTTTCTGAAGGGATGAATTTCCATCCCTAACAACGTTCAACCATACACTATTATTAGTTAATGCTACACATAATACAAGTGCTGTAGAATTCAGAAGCAATGGAAAGGACTTGGAATAACCATCAGTATTTAATATGAACTGAAGCATAATGCATGTAGAACCCATGTATAACTTTTAACTCAGACAAATAAGGTGGTAGCACTCAAAGATAACAATGCCACATGAAATAAACAATTGAGGCAAAAAATGATAATAATAATCAGCTTACTAGTATTTATTTGTGAGTGAGAAAGTCAAAGGTTGGATTGGCTAATCCTCGCACTTTGACCACAGGGTGTCTTCATCAGGGGCATGACCGAAAGGGAAAATGCAGCCTTACGTACAGAAAAATTTAAAGGTGTATATCTTATTTAACTATATTATATATACCCAAAATGACTGTCATAGACATACCAAACATAAATGCAAATTGCATAAAAATAACTGTCAAAAGGCTGAGATGGACAGAGCTGTAACCAATTAGAAATAAAACTCCTTTTATAACACATAACAATTAATTATTGTAGATTCCATGACAGAGTTCTTAAAAGAAAGGAGAGATCTGAGAATGCATTCTGATACCATGGAACTGGTAGTATTATTCGGAGGTTACAGAAAGTTGTTTTGTGTGTGTTTGTGTAGTCATATGTGTATTGTAACTCCAGGGACGGCAATCTGCATGTTACATAATGGTATTATAAGTCACAGCATAAAGGCAAAAAATGAGCCAAAGAAACAGAGGTCCTGAGTGGAGGGACATCTGTCAGACTCTATCATTGAATCTACAATAATTAGTTGTCCTTAATTGGAAAAATAGTAAGAGCACTGGCTAGTGCAAAAAGTCTTTTATTTAGCCACAGTATCTCAGTATAAAATAAAAAAAGCAAGCTGCCCAGGGCATGAGCGACCTGACGTTCTTCACACCAATTAAAGAGCTTTTGTCAAAGGCATGGCGCACCAGTGATGACTTCATTAACTACAGCTCCCTTAAAGTGACAGTAATCCAATTACATACACATGGAATACATATAATAATGCAACATAAAACATATAAGGGAAAAGGAATGAGGAAGTTAAAAATACAAAAGTTAAAATACAGGTATGAAGAAGGGCACATATTCATGTATTTAACCAGTGCCAAATACTTCAGCTACATTATTAATCCTAATAGTGCTCATTCTCACTAAGGTTCCTAGTGTGATAATCAGAATGCCACTGTGGATCCGTGAAGGTCAAGACCAAACTCATAGAGGTTTCAGATGTATCCCAGGTATTGGCCATTTCTCTTGGGTATGGAAGAACCTCTTCTAAGGCATCAGTCAAAGGACAATACTATGAAAAAGAAAGAAAGAGGCTGGCCCACCGGTGCAGTGGGAAGGCTTTCGCCTGTGATGCCAATGTCCCATATTCGGGAACAGACCCGAGGAGTCAGAGGGCTGGCCTGGCGGAGAATTGAGTATCCGGGGAACTGCTCCCCTTCTCCAGTAAAGTGGGGTGTGTGTGTGTGTGGTGCATGACTGCCCTCTGGTGGAGGCTGGGGAAGCAGCTGCCAGAACCCAAGCTGCAAAGAAGTGTGCTGGACATTGGCACATCAGTGCCATTATGTCATTGCACACCATGCCTGCCACAGGGGGACAAAGCATCCAAAAATGCCAGCCCCATTCATGATGCTCTGTTCCACCTATCCTACTGCAACCACCCATGGCATTTGGCTGCTGACCTAGTTAAGTGTTTTGTAAGAATTGGCCTGAACCTGTGGTCCTGCCCAGAGGAGAAAGCCAGGGAGGTATCCTGGTAACAGGGGTCTGCCAGGAACCTGACCTAATAGGGTTCTATGTGATAATGGTGATTGCGGAATAGTGATCGCCATTTGGGGCAAGTGTACATCACCAAAAATGAATTACGGTGATGTACACTCATGATGAACTAAAAGGCGACGATGGATTCTATATTTATGCGGGGGGCTGCACCCCCCACACACCCCCACTTAAGGATTCTCAACTCCAGGGGGTGCATGTTGGGGAAGGGTGAAAATCTTTAAAAAAAAAAAAGCCACCTGCCAGCAAAAAAACAAACACGCTGTGCCAGACCTGAACCCTGCACCCTGCACACCCTAACTGACCACCTTCCACACCACGCTAGCAGACCAGCTCAGCAGCTCACCCTCACACCCCTCCACATACCTTCCTCCCTTCCTCTCCTGCATGTGCGCATAGTGCATACATGCATATATGCTTCCCATCGCCTCTACCTGCCCACCCAGGTATCTGGTCGCTACTCTGCCATGTAGCCCTGAACACAGGCACCATGACTGAGTCACCCTTTTTGAAAGCAATCAATCGTGGTCGCTGGATACCACCTAGTAGTCCCTTGGGAGAGCACCCGCTCAGTAGCCCTGCTCTGGGGGCAAGCCTGGGAGGATCATTACCCAAGGTAAGTCCCAAGGGGGCTGAGTATGGGGATCAGAGGAGTTGGGACTGAGCCACTGGGGTCTGGTTCCCCCCCAAAAAAGAGAATGAGGGTTAATGCAGGGTGGTGATGCATAGCTGCTCTAAATCAATGTGCAGCTATACATCACCACACTGCATTAATTCTCTTTCTCTTTGTTTCATTCTTTCTTTTTTACAGTATTGTCCTGTGGCCGATGTTTTAGAAGTGGTTCTTCTGTAACCAAGAGAAACGGCCAGTACATGGGATACATCAAAACCCTCTTTTATTTTGGTTTTGGCTTTCAAATATCCACAGCAGTGTTCTGTTTATCATATTAGGAACTTTAGTGAGAATGAGCACTATTAGGATTGATAATTTATTTATTTATTTATTTTAATTTTTTAACCAGGAAGGAGCACTAGACCAAGGGATACAAAACATACAAATACACAACATTAAAAAAAAAACATTCAATAGCAATTGCACTACATAAATCAAGCAAATATAATTTCAAACACTTTTTGAAAACTTGTAAAGAGCAACCAACATGTAAAAAGTCAGGCAAGCTGTTCCAAAAATGAGGAGCAGCTATAATAAATGCGCATAATCCAGCACAAGTTTTAAAAAAACCTACATTAAGTATCACCCCATTAGTTGACCTCAGACTAGGCAATAAATCCCTAACTAGAACAAAATCAGAAAGAAGAGACAGATAATGTAGCTAAAGTTTTAGGCACTGATTAAATACATGAATATGTGCTCTTCTTCTTAATTGTATTTAAACTTTTGCATTTTTAACTTCCTCACTCCCTTTCTGTTATATGTTTTATGTTTTATGTTGTGTTATTATATGTATTCAATGTGTATGTAATTGGATTACAATCACTTTAAGGGAGCTGTATTTAATGAAGTCATCCCTGGTGCACTATGCCTTTAATGCCTTAAAAGCACTTTAATTAGTGTGCAATGCATCAGGTGGCTAGAACACCAGGAGGAAGGAGCTACTGGTATAACTAAAACTTCTCTACTGGGACTATATTGCTCTCCTTCCCTCCCCTCCACCACCCCCACCTAAACCAGTTCTACTTTATAGGCACAGGATTTAACTGACAACAGGAACTTCCTGTTTGGGAGCAGGAAGTGAGTGATCACAGAGCCACCAAAGACTCACCATCCTAGAAGGGCAAGAGTAGCTCTCCATCCCCCCAGCTGCTGGATGTCTGACACTGAGCAAGTAAGGAGACTACTGAGAAATATAGGAACTTCTTGTCTTAGAACAGGAAGATCAGGAGCTAAAAGGGCACAGAACCAGTAAGTAAGTAGGGGAAGAAAAAAAAAAGAAAATAAACAGACAGAGGAAAGAGTAAGTATTCGAAACAACAGTTAGGGGGCCAGGGGCCAGAAAAAAGACATGATGGGAGTGGTGCAGTGCAGCGGCTATAGAGCAGCAGTCTTCCGGGAGACGTTCTGGAGGATGCAGTGTTGTCCCATCTGCAGGCACCTCTCTGGGCTGAGGGAGGAGGTTGCTCATCTCCAGGCTGAGTTGGCCAGGGTTTGTGGGACCTCCTCTTCCACCCAGTGACCACCAGGGTCACTGCCATTGCCTCAGAGGTTGCCAAGAAAGAGGAGTGGTTGGACCACAGTGGGCTCAGGGAAGGGGAGGGTGGTGGAACAGAGGTGCATCCCTCCAGTTGTACATCTCCATAATTTCTATGTCATTCTGGAAAAGTGTGGTTCCTCTATGGATGCACCCACAGTGGAGACCAAGGAGGATGCTGGGAACCTCCACAAAGGAGACCCAAAGGAGGGTGGCATGGGACCACACAGAGGAAGGAAACAACTCCTGGTGGGGGACTCAGTTGTTAGGAAGGTGGAACTGGGGAAGGAAGGGGAGAGGGAGGTAAGATGCCTGCCTGGCACCATGGCTTGGAGGGACAGGGAGTGAATCCTCAGGATCAGAGGAGCAGCTGCACAGAGGAGGGAGCTGGATGTCATTGTCCACATAGAGACAAATGACCTGGCTAAGAAAGGGATCAGAGCAGTGCAAGAAGCATTTGTGGAGATGGGGAGGGGCCTTAGACAAATAGCACACACAGTAACATTCTCGGAGGTGCTGCCTGTCTATGGTACAGATGAGGCTAGGGTGCTCCACACCATGGGATTCAATCAGTGGTTGAAAAACTGGTGCAGTGCTCAGGGATTTGGCTTCATTGGGGACTGGGGGTCCACCTGGACGGATGCAGGCCTATATTGGCATCATGGTCTGCATCTGTCCAGGAGGGGAACCAGGATCCTAGGTGATAGGTTTAAATACTTAATTGGCAAGCATATAAACTAGCCAAGGGGGGAGGCACTGGAAAGGAGCAGGGAAATCCTAGCCCCCCCCAAAAAAATCAGGGTACTAAGTGAGGTAGACACCAACATAGAGATGTCAATAGGAGAAGCGCAGGGTAAATGGAGAAAGTGACAAATGCAATAAGGACAGGGATGGGGCAAAAAGGGGTAAGGCCATCAAGAAATGGAGGGTAATGAGTACCAACGCCCGTAGTCTGGGCAACAAGCCCCCTGAACTGGTGGCCTTGATGGAAGAGGGATGCTTGGATATCGTAGCGGTCACAGAAACATAGTACATAGAGAACCATGACTGGGATGTTAACATACCAGGGTACACAACCTACAGGAGAGACAGGGAGGGCAGAAGAGGGGGGGGAGTAGCTCTCTATGTAAGGGAAGGGATAAAAGCAACTGAACAAAAGAGTAAACAGGGAGGAGAGGAGACACTGTGGGGTCACCTTAGAGACTGGAAATGGCACCACAATCCGCACAGGGGTTGTATACAGACCCCTATGTCGGGGGGGATGGACATGGATATAATAGAAGGCATACTTAGGATGGCAGAGAAAGTGGAGATACTGTTGATGGGGGACCTTAAAATACCAGATGTTAACTGGAGCACATTTGCTGCAGCCACATCCAAAAGCAGGGCCATTCTTGATGCCCTTCAGGTGGCATGCCTCAGACAGCTAGTTTTGAAACCTACTCATGAGGGAGCAATCTTAGACCTCGTACTCTCAGATGGGGACAGTGAAAGGATCTCAAATCTAGAAGTGGGTAGCCATTTGGGAAAAAGTGACCACCAAACAGTGTGGTTCACGATAAACTCAGCTATAGAGTCAAGCCATACAAAAGTGAGGCTTCTGGACTTCAGGAGAGCTGACTTTGGCAAGATGGGAGAGTGCCTTAGAGAAGCACTAGCAAACAGGCTAGAAGGAGGGGTGGAGCAACAATGGGGAAATATCAAAACTGCCACCACAGAGGCAACAAGCCTTTGTGAAGCAAATAAACAAATCAAAACAAAGAAAAAGCACTATGGTTCTCAAAAGAAGTGGCGGTGAAGGTTAGGGAGAAAAAGATAGCATTTAGAAACTATAAGGAAACACAGAAGGAGCAGGACAGAGAACTGTACCAGTTAAGGCAGAAGGAAGCAGGGAGGGTAGGCAGAATAGCAAAGGCGCAAACTGTGGAAAAGATAGCCAACTCGGTTAAGAAGGGAGATAAAACCTTTTATAGGTACATCAGGGAGCGTAGAAAGACAAAGGGAGGGATAGTGAGGCTGAATAGAATGGATGGTGGGTGGGCAGACAGTGACAGTGAAAAATCAGGGATACTGAATGAATACTTCTGTTCAGTATTCACAAAAGAGGAAGTGGGGGTGGTGCCTAATCCAATTAACAGAAGCACTCTTGATAGGGGGGTCATTTCCAGTCCTTTCACAGAAGAAAGGGTTCTGAAAGAACTCCTAAAACTGAAGGTGGACAAAGCAATGGGGCCAGATGGAATTCACCTCAGAATTCTAAAAGAATTAAACAGAGAACTAGTGACACCACTGACTACCCTTTATAACAAATCATGGGAGGATGGTGTGGTACCTGAGGACTGGAAGAAGGCTAATGGCTAATGTGATTCCCCTTCACGAAAGTGGGAGCAAGACAGAGGCAGGAAACTACAGACCTGTCAGTTTGACCTCTGTGGTAGGGAAAGTGATAGAATCACTTCTGAAGGAAAGAATTGTTGAGTAACTAGAGGCCAGTGGGGCCCAGGACCCAAGGCAGCATGGGTTCACAGTGGGAAGGTCATGTCAGACAAATCTAATTGATTTCTTTGACTGGGTGACCAAAGTAGTAGACCAGGGAGGGGCTGTGGTCATGGTCTACCTAGACTTTAGCAAGGCATTTGACACAGTCCCACACAAAAGATTAGTAGTCAAATTAACCAGCCTTGGAGTGGGTCCCAGGGTGGTAGCCTGCGTAAAACATTGGCTGAACAACAGGACACAGAAGGTAATTGCAAATGAAGTCCACTCTGAAGAAAGAGGGGTTACTAGTGGGGTACCGCAGGGTTCAGTACTGGGTCCAGTCCTTTTTAATGTCTTTATAAGTGACATTGCAGAGGGACTGGAAGGAAAAGTATGCCTCTTTGCAGATGACACACAGATCTGCAACAGGGGTTGATACACAAGGAGGCGTGGAAAGGATGAGAAGGAACTTGGCAAAGTTGGAGAAATGGTCAGAAGTATGGCAGCTTGGATTCAATGCAAAGAAGTACAAAGTAATGCACCTGAGAAACAAAAACCCAGGGGAAGATTACACCATGGGGGAGAGGTAGTAACAACAACAAAAATGGAAAGGGACCTGGGAGTAATCATATCAGATGACCTTAAGGTTGGCAAGCAATGTGAGAAGGCGGTAGGGAGGGCTGGGAGGATACTGGGATGTTTAGGGAGAGTCATCACCAGCAAAAAACAGGAAGTTGTTATTCCCCTGTACAGACAGTTGGTGAGACCCCATCTGGAGTACTGCATCCAGTTCTGGAGACTCCATCTCTGCAAGGACATAGACAGGATGGAGGCAGTTCAGAGGAGGGCAACTAAAATGGTGCAGGGTCTGCAAGAGAAGCCATATGAGGAAAGGCTAAAGGAGCTTAATATGTATACCCTTGAGGAAAGGAGGGAGAGGGGGGACATGATAGAAACGTTTAAGTACACCAGTGAAATCAACAAAGTCCAAGAGGGTAACATCTTTCAGAAAAAGAGATGTGCAAGAACAAGGGGACACAATTTGAAGATAGAGGGAGAATGGCTCAGGGGCAATGTGAGGAAGTATTTTTTCACAGAGAGGGTGGTGGACACATGGAACAGCCTTTCTGAGGAGGATGTGGGGTCGAAAACTGTGGGAGAATTCATGAATGCATGGGACAGACATAAGGCAGTTTTTGTGGGGGGTAGTAAGAAATAGGCTGTTGGTTAAATAGGATCTGCAGCTTATCCTCTAGGTAGGGAAATGGGCAGACTAGGTGGGCCAAGCGGTCCTTATCTTCCCTCAAAGTCTATGTTTCTATGTTACCCTGAGCAGCTTGCTTTTTACAGCTGCAGTGGGTGGAACCTGTTGCCATCTTGCGGTAGCTCAAAAAACGAGCCACCGGTTGGACACCGAAGAGCTGTTTTGGAGTTGCAGTATGATCATTCTGCAACTTCAAAACAGTCCGCTCACTCCACCCCCCCCCCCCCCACTTCAGGCACACTACTTTAGTTGCAATGCCCGACATGCTCAAGATGGCCACCGATGTTTAGTAAGCATGCATAAGTAGTTGCACATGTGCGATTGCACCGTGGCCATCTTGGGCATGGCAGACTGTTTCACTGTGAGGGTGGAAAGCGCGGCTGCAGCCATTTCGGCTATGGCCAGAGTTTCTTTGTTTTGTACTAAGATACAGTGGTTACATAAAAGATTTTTTGCACTAGCCAGTGCTCTATTTTTCTGGTTATGGGTGCTCCAAAAGGATGTTATATTTCAGCCTGCTATTTTTGGCAGCACCATGTTCCCAGTGGTGCCAGGTACAGTACCTTATGTTTGTTGTTTTAATTCTTTGTAAAGTGTTACAAAAGGGGTTTTATTTCTAATTGGATTGCAGCTCTGGCCATCTCAGTCTTTAGCAGTTATTTTTATACACTTTGGATTTATGTTTGTCATCTCAATGACAGTGATTTACATTGAGAATTTATTTTTTATTTATTTTTTTAATTTTTTTAATTTATTTAAAAATTGGTAACTGAAAAGGCACACTTAGTCAGGGCTTATTTCCAAGTGTGAACCAGGGAGGGGGATAAGGATATAATCAAGTGAATACAGTAGAACTGATGCATGCCCTACAAATAAGGTGCAAACAAATGTAGTGCAACACGGCAAAATGATGAAATATCAAAAGCAGATGTCTGGAACGTGACATGTTCTACATCTTGTGATACAAGCTTCCAACTGGTTGAACATATCAATACAATGAAACCAGGAGATATAAAACGGACCCCAGAGAAGGCCTGAACTGGAGAGAGCAGAGAAATAAATGGCAGGTCAAGTATGGAACTGACAGCTGCGGGGGGGGGCGGGAGTTTAAGCTGGTGCTGAAGAGAAGTTGGGGAGGGTGAGAGATGGATGGAAGAGGGGAGGGAGGAGGTTCCAGAGGGAGGGAAGGCAATAGGAGAAGGCCGACTACCCAGTGGAAGAGTGAGGGTGGGGTAGGGAAAAGTTGCGGGGATCCCTGGACTGAAGGGAGTTTGAGGCAGGTGGAATGAGAGAGATGAATGTGGATGGGTACAATGGCAGTGCCTGAAACCAGTATTTAAAGATGAAAGATGCATAGTGGTGCAGATGAAGGGAGGGAAGAGAGATAATGGAAAGGGAGGAGCAGAGTGTGCAATGATATGGTTATACATATACATTGCAAAAAACTACATTAATGCATCAGTTAGTGCTATTTCCACAGCAACGAAAGTGTGGAAATTCAGTGTTAGGGTTACCACCACTCCACCCCACCCCCCACCCTCCAGACACCACCAGGCATCGGGGTGTGCATTGGAGTGGCCGTGCCTAACTCTCACCCCATTCTCCTATACTGCACCACCATAGATTCATTACAGATGGAATGGGGTGAGAGTTAGGCATGATCACTCCAACGCACACCCCAATGTCTGGTGGTGTCTGGAGAGTGGGGGGTGGTGGTGGGGTGGAGTGGTGGTAACCCTAACACCAAATTTCCACACTTTTGTTGCTGTGTAAACAACCCTAACTGATGCATCAACATAGTTTTTTGCAATGAATTTCCCTTCTTTTTGAGAAAATGTAATGTAAGTGGTAAATGGTATATGTAAGTGGGAACACGGGCCCTCTGGGTCCTGCGCTCCCTTCACATTGTTCATTTTTTGCATAATGAGATGCATATGTGTGATCTGGCACTCTGAGCCCTGCACTCCCACTCACCCTTCACAACAGAGCCATAGAACAGCCATATATGGTAAGGAACCCTTGTAACACAAAGTTGCCGATTTCTCAGGAAACATAGGAACTACCAAACAAATTCAAAAGTCCCCGCGTAATCATGACAACCAGCACTTCTCACAACCATAATCAATGGAACCCATATCTCACATCATATATGAGCTACAGGCACTGGAAAGCACTGGAAAGCCACCCTTGGAACCTGTTTTTGCAAATATCTCTGTAACCGTAGCAAGTAGGAAAAAAATTCCACTGCAGGTGTCATCTAATACTTCAAAACTTGTTTCAGCAGATTAGTTCACCTAAATGTGAACTAAACTGCCAGTAGTAAAATCTCTGTAGCTCGCTTCATTTTTGAGATACAGGCGTCGAAAGGCGTGACGGGTGCCACAATGTCATCCTATGGGAAATTGCTCAATTTTGGAATGCTGTAACTTTGGGCTCCTTGAATGTTCTGGCACCAAACCACCAAAATGCATATCTGTGGGACCAGGGCTTGCTATCCTGAAAATTTCAGCCCAAAAGACACAACCCTTTGGTTGCAAGAGGCTGGCAAAGATTTGCAGTTATTTTGAGCATACTTTCGCAAAATGCTATTGCAAATCACTAAAGTTTCACAAAATAAATCATAAAACGTATGCATTTGTGAAAGTATTTTGCGAAAATATTTTTCAGAAAAAGTTTAAAAACATATTTCTGGGGGATAACCCCCAAAAAAAATATGGCTAGCATCCTCAGGACCCGACTAGGTAAAAACAACAATCAGTGTTTACCTACAGGGTCCCAATTTTAAACGACATGCATTTTTCTGTGTCACTAAGTGTAAACAAAATGGCTGACTCATGAAAGTAAAAGGGCCATTTGCAACAGTAAAAAGAGCCTCTCACAAAAGTTTCTTGATTTTTGTTAACTTTTCTCATTGACTATAATGGGAAATTTGCTTTTGAACAACTTTTGAACGGTTTAATATTTTTTCACCAAATCTTCAAAAGGCACATCGGTGACCAAGGCTGCATCTTTCCTGAAGTTTTTGGACCAAACTGATAAACCATGTGGGCTGTGGGTGCGAGCAAAGAAACATGCAAAAAGTATTTTTTTTTTTTTGCATTTTTTGGTATTCTGTAGTTCCACAACCGTACATCCAACCAGTATGCAACTTGCCAGATCCAGAGAGCTATGATGCCAGACTGCACATGCAAAATGTTTGGCAAATCTGGCATACGGTGGCAAAGTTATTAAGGTGCAAAATTTGAGGTTTTGCATTAAAGTAGCTACTCAACCTTAACTATAGTGGCACTATCGTACCACTATAATATATATATATATATATATATATATATATATATACACAGTATATATATAAGGAGAGAGAGGATAATGGCTGAGGTTCTGCTGTTAACAGCATTGTAATCACCTCAACCGGTTACCTGGTGACCATGTAAACCTCAAGAGCATAGCTCGAGAGGTTTACTGTCGCCATGGTAACCGAGAGAGGTGATTGCAACCGCTGTTAACAGTAGAAACGTAGCCATTGTCTTTTGTAGTGTATGGGATTGTTACTCATTTTTTTGTGACTGACGACCCTCCAAATGTAAGCACAGAGATAACATTTTTCTCTATCTCCGGATCACGTGCTTCTTGGGGTCGGGGGGTCACATCAGCAGACAGCTACGTCTTCCTGATGTGTTGTGGGAGCAATCTGTGAAGTAAATAATTAGTACGGTACTCCAAGTTGGAAACCTGAGTATGGGGGAGAGAAAAAAAGGATTTTAACTACCAATGCTGCTCACTGTTTGAAGTTTGGAAGACGGGCTTAAACTGCTGTGCCAGGGTGAGTTTTAAAAACCAGCGCAAACTACCATGATCTCCATTCCAAAAAAAGAATGATGTCAGTGACTTAGGCTCTATCTTGTAGTCTCATCGACCTGATGTAGGCAAGCAAGGTTCACAGCTTGTACAACAAAACAGTGAGATTACAAGAAAATTAAAAGATAGCAACTATGCATAATAAGGGCTCCTCATACATTATATATAATATATATATATATATATATATATATATATATAATGGTAAAATAAGATATCTAACTTTAAATGTTTCTCTAATTAAGGCTGCATTTTCTCTGTCATGCCCCCTGGTGAAGACACCCTGTGGTTGAAGCACCAGGGTTAGCCAGTCCCCAGTCCAGCCTTTGGTTTTCTCACTCACGAATAAATGCCAGTAAGCTGATTTTTTTTTTTTTTGCCTTTTTTATGCGGTATTGTTCTCTTCAAATGATACCACTGTGTTTGTCTTAGTATTATACATGGGTTCTACATGCATTATGCTTCAGTTCATATTAAATGTTGATGATTATTCCAAGTCCTTTCCAATACTTCATGAATTATACAGCACTTGTAAAATGGGTAGCATCTGCCACAAGAGTTAAATTGGGAAGGAACTAACATGAGCTCTTTTCTACCTTCTCTCACACCTTTCTCCACTGAATTCAATTGGAGAGTTTCACCTCCTGAGCATGACAGGTCCACCTCCTACAAATGTAGAGATTACAGTTCCATTTCCTAAACTTTTCCAATTTAACCACCAAACTGCCATACCGGTGAAGGTATGCCATCTAAAGGACACAGAAACAAGGGCACTGCAAAGAGGGCATTGGCAATATGGCATGGGCAATCATGGCACATGGGACTTTTGGGCATGGTGATGTGGGCGCATGGTGTGAGGGCACCTTCTGTCTCCCACCTTTGGATGCAGTGATATGAGAGCATGTTGTGAGGCACCTTCTGTCTCCCACCTTTGGATGCAGTGATATGAGAGCATGTTGTGAGGGCACCTTCTGTCTCCCACCTTTGGATGCAGTGATATGAGAGCATGTTGTGAGGGCACCTTCTGTCTCCCACCTTTGGATGCAGTGATATGAGGAGCATGTTGTGAGGGCACCTTCTGTCTCCCACCTTTGGATACAGTGATATGAGAGCATGTTGTGAGGGCACCTTCTGTCTCCCACCTTTGGATGCAGTGATATAGAGCATGTTGTGAGGGCACCTTCTGTCTCCCACCTTTGGATGCAGTGATATGAGAGCATGTTGTGAGGGCACCTTCTGTCTCCCACCTTTGGATGCAGTGATGAGGAGCATGTTGTGAGGGCACCTTCTGTCTCCCACCTTTGGATGCAGTGATATGAGAGCATGTTGTGAGGGCACCTTCTGTCTCCCACCTTTGGATGCAGTGATGTGGGTGCATGTTGTGAGGGCACCTTCTGTCTCCCACCTTTGGATGCAGTGATGTGGGCGCATGTTGTGAGGGCACCTTCTGTCTCCCACCTTTGGATGCAGTGATATGAGAGCATGTTGTGAGGGCACCTTCTGTCTCCCACCTTTGGATGCAGTGACATGAGAGCATGTTGTGAGGGCACCTTCTGTCTCCCACCTTTGGATGCAGTGACATGAGAGCATGTTGTGAGGGCACCTTCTGTCTCCCACCTTTGGATGCAGTGACATGAGAGCATGTTGTGAGGGCACCTTCTGTCTCCCACCTTTGGATGCAGTGATATGAGAGCATGTTGTGAGGGCACCTTCTATCTCCCACCTTTGGATGCAGTGATATGAGAGCATGTTGTGAGGGCACCTTCTGTCTCCCACCTTTGGATGCAGTGATATGAGGCATGTTGTGAGGGGCACCTTCTGTCTCCCACCTTTGGATGCAGTGATATGAGAGCATGTTGTGAGGGCACCTTCTGTCTCCCACCTTTGGATGCAGTGATATGAGAGCATGTTGTGAGGGCACCTTCTGTCTCCCACCTTTGGATGCAGTGATATGAGAGCATGTTGTGAGGGCACCTTCTGTCTCCCACCTTTGGATGCAGTGATATGAGAGGCATGTTTTGAGGGCACCTTCTGTCTCCCACCTTTGGATGCAGTGATATGAGAGCATGTTTTGAGGGCACCTTCTGTCTCCCACCTTTGGATGCAGTGATATGAGAGCATGTTGTGAGGGCACCTTCTGTCTCCCACCTTTGGATGCAGTGATATGAGAGCATGTTGTGAGGGCACCTTCTGTCTCCCACCTTTGGATGCAGTGATGTGGGCGCATGTTGTGAGGGCACCTTCTGTCTCCCACCTTTGGATGCAGTGATATGAGAGCATGTTGTGAGGGCACCTTCTGTCTCCCACCTTTGGATGCAGTGATATGAGAGCATGTTGTGAGGGCACCTTCTGTCTCCCACCTTTGGATGCAGTGATATGAGGAGCATGTTGTGAGGGCACCTTCTGTCTCCCACCTTTGGATGCAGTGATATGAGAGCATGTTGTGAGGGCACCTTCTGTCTCCCACCTTTGGATGCAGTGATGTGAGAGCATGTTGTGAGGGCACCTTCTGTCTCCCACCTTTGGATGCAGTGATATGAGGCATGTTGTGGGGCACCTTCTGTCTCCCACCTTTGGATGCAGTGATGAGAGCATGTTGTGAGGGCACCTTCTGTCTCCCACCTTTGGATGCAGTGATTGAGAGCATGTTGTGAGGGCACCTTCTGTCTCCCACCTTTGGATGCAGTGATATGAGAGCATGTTGTGAGGGCACCTTCTGTCTCCCACCTTTGGATGCAGTGATATGAGAGCATGTTGTGAGGGCACCTTCTGTCTCCCACCTTTGGATGCAGTGATATGAGAGCATGTTGTGAGGGCACCTTCTGTCTCCCACCTTTGGATGCAGTGATATGAGAGCATGTTGTGAGGGCACCTTCTGTCTCCCACCTTTGGATGCAGTGATATGAGAGCATGTTGTGAGGGCACCTTCTGTCTCCACCTTTGGATGCAGTGATATGAGAGCATGTTGTGAGGGCACTTCTGTCTCCCACCTTTGGATGCAGTGATATAGAGCATGTCATGAGGGCACCTTCTGTCTCCCACCTTTGGATGCAGTGATATGAGAGCATGTTGTGAGGGCACCTTCTGTCTCCCACCTTTGGATGCAGTGATGTGGGCGCATGTTGTGAGGGCACCTTCTGTCTCCCACCTTTGGATGCAGTGATGTGGGCGCATGTTGTGAGGGCACCTTCTGTCTCCCACCTTTGGATGCAGTGATATGAGAGCATGTTGTGAGGGCACCTTCTGTCTCCCACCTTTGGATGCAGTGATATGAGAGCATGTTGTGAGGGCACCTTCTGTCTCCCACCTTTGGATGCAGTGATATGAGAGCATGTTGTGAGGGCACCTTCTGTCTCCCACCTTTGGATGCAGTGATATGAGAGCATGTTGTGAGGGCACCTTCTGTCTCCCACCTTTGGATGCAGTGATATGAGAGCATGTTGTGAGGGCACCTTCTGTCTCCCACCTTTGGATGCAGTGATATGAGAGCATGTTGTGAGGGCACCCTCTGTCTCCCACCTTTGGATGCAGTGATATGAGAGCATGTTGTGAGGGCACCTTCTGTCTCCCACCTTTGGATGCAGTGATATGAGAGCATGTTGTGAGGGCACCTTCTGTCTCCCACCTTTGGATGCAGTGATATGAGAGCATGTTGTGAGGGCACCTTCTGTCTCCCACCTTTGGATGCAGTGATATGAGAGCATGTTGTGAGGGCACCTTCTGTCTCCCACCTTTGGATGCAGTGATATGAGAGCATGTTGTGAGGGCACCTTCTGTCTCCCACCTTGGATGCAGTGATATGAGGAGCATGTTGTGAGGGCACCTTCTGTCTCCCACCTTGGATGCAGTGATATGAGAGCATGTTGTGAGGGCACCTTCTGTCTCCCACACTTTGGATGCAGTGATATGAGAGCATGTTGTGAGGGCACCTTCTGTCTCCCACCTTTGGATGCAGTGATATGAGGGCATGTTGTGAGGGCACCTTCTGTCTCCCACCTTTGGATGCAGTGATATGAGAGCATGTTGTGAGGGCACCTTCTGTCTCCCACCTTGGATGCAGTGATATGAGAGCATGTTGTGAGGGCACCTTCTGTCTCCACCTTTGGATGCAGTGATATGAGAGCATGTTGTGAGGGCACCTTCTGTCTCCCACCTTTGGATGCAGTGATATGAGAGCATGTTGTGAGGGCACCTTCTGTCTCCCACCTTTGGATGCAGTGATATGAGAGCATGTTGTGAGGGCACCTTCTGTCTCCCACCTTTGGATGCAGTGATATGAGAGCATGTTGTGAGGGCACCTTCTGTCTCCCACCTTTGGATGCAGTGATATGAGAGCATGTTGTGAGGGCACCTTCTGTCTCCCACCTTTGGATGCAGTGATATGAGAGCATGTTGTGAGGCACCTTCTGTCTCCCACCTTTGGATGCAGTGATATGAGAGCATGTTGTGAGGGCACCTTCTGTCTCCCACCTTTGGATGCAGTGATATGAGAGCATGTTGTGAGGGCACCTTCTGTCTCCCACCTTTGGATGCAGTGATATGAGAGCATGTTGTGAGGGCACCTTCTGTCTCCCACCTTTGGATGCAGTGATATGAGAGCATGGTGTGAGGGCACCTTCTATCTCCTTCCCACTCTTGATGCCTCCCTCACCATTACCCTTCTCCCCAGCTCATGGTGGGATGGCATCTTCTGTCTCTGACCCACTCTCGCCGCCTCCCTCACTATTACCCTTGTCCTCACCCATACAGGGCAGGAGGGGGTGATTATATATATATTTGTGTGGGGTGCAGGGCACAGCTCCCTGTGAAGATGGGATGCTGGGGACATTACGGCCACATGAGAAAAGCACACGCTCCCCTATTGACAGGTGCCCTCTTTCCCTGTGCCCTTATTGCCAGAACTCTCTTTGCTTTCATCGATATTTGTATGAACCATCAGTGAAGGCTTGCTACAGACCCGAGCCTACTGAAATGCATTTAACTCCACAGCTATACTATTTAACAAAAAGATAGACAGAGACTAATACAAAATATATGTACCAGGTAATTCACTGGGCATTCCAACAGATTTCATATGGATAACCCATACAGTGCAAGTAATTATTCAGTCATATAATTCCTGTATTACTCTTGTCCAAGTGCTGCTATGTTATGTACAGGGATTACCGAAGGTCTTCATGTGAAGGACACATAACTAACAATAAACTCATGGGAATTTAATGTGCAATTCCTGCACACTATGCCGTTTACTATAAATGGTGAACCTTTAATTTTAATGACAACTATAGTCTTATTATTCAGCAATTAACATAGTCTTGTACATTTCCAGTTCTTGATTGGTTAAATAAGTTCTGAGTCCTATATGTTAATCCCCTGAAATGTATAGGTTGGAACAAGTTCCAGCAGGGGAATTTGTAATTTGCACAAATTACATACAAAATGTATTACCTACCTCCCTCACCCCTGACTGCCATCACAAACATGGCTGCCACCTTTATTCAATCAATCAAACTTTATTGAACCAGGCAACAACACCATTGAGCAAGCTCATTTTCAAAGTGGTCCTGGACAAAAAAACAATATAATACATAGTTACAATTGCAGAGGCTCAGAAGCAACAGCATAATACAAGTAAAGGTCGATACAGACCAACTTAAGTTTAACATAGGGTCACACAATTACAATTTGTAATAAGGTCTCATAGGAGAGAAGAGATGATAATCCAAGGCTAGCTGTACTAAATGGAGGCTAGTACCTTCAAGAAGATAACAAGGAGGGAAAGAAGGATCATTAGTGTGCTAGGAAGGAGGGGAACAGATGCAGAAGGACAAGAACGGAGGGGAAAAGCTAGTATGTGCTGGGTTTCCCATGAGAGGGACGTGAGTTGAGTGACATTCTGTTACATTAGAATCATGAAGGAGTCAGAAGCCAGGACTCAAGGACACCTAAAGCAACTGCAAGTTTCCCTCAGATATTCAGATATCAGAGCTTTGAATGTGAATAGGCTAGGGAGTGAGGAGAGCTTTAATGAGCTTTGCATAGTGTTCCATAAAGATGGGAGTGAGAAATTGATTGCGGATGTGTCATAGGTAGTATACGCTCTAGGTATCTGGAAACAAAGTGTGGTGTAACATCTCAAGCCATAGAAACCATTGGCACGCTTGAAAATACTTGAGATACATGCAGGAAGTTTGTCAGATAGTGCTCTAAAAAGTCAAAGGAGTGCATTTCTTTTTCTCCTTGTTGAGAGTGAGGGCCATCTCGACTTTTGGTACAGGAGGCAGTGGTGTGTGCTAAGAGTCAGGATAAAGATGACTCTTAAGGCTCGGTGGTAAAGAATGTCAAGTTTATTTAGTACTGATGAGGGGCAGCGATTGTAGAGGAAGTCAGCATAGTCCAGTACGGGTAGGAATGTGGATTGTACTAGTCTCTTTCTAGCTTCTACGGTAAGCAGGTATTTAATACAGTAGAATAAGCCTAGCTGCTGTCTTAGCTTTTTTGAGACTGTCTAAATGGCACAGAAAGTTAAGCTTGTTGTCCAGCCAGAACCCTAGATATCTAAAAGTATCAACTATTTCAAGGGGTTTGCCCAAAAGCATTAGTATCTTGGGGATATGTGTAGGTCCGGAGACTGCCTTTGGTGAGAGAATTATGGCTTTAGTCTTTTTGGCATTGAGTAGAAGTTTGTGTTTGATAAGGTTATGTTGAAGAGTGATAAAGTCTCACTGTAAGTCCTCATATGCAGAGTGCAGTGAAGAATTTGAAGTGTAAAGTACTGTATCATCAGCAAATAAGTGCACATTAGCTGTGCATAGATGAGAGTCCAGGTTATTGATGTAGATTGCAAATAGGATAGGGCCCAGTATGGAGCCTTGAGGGACTCCTCGCAGTAGAGATTTTTGTGGAGACAGGTCACCTGCAGATTTGACTTGTTGTAACCTACTGGTGAGGTAGCTGGTAAACCAGTTAATGGCAGGATTATCGAGACTGATATTGCTCAGTGAAGTAAGCCAGGTGTTGTGATCCACGGTGTCAAAGGCCTTAGTGTGATTGAGGAAAAGGACAAACACATGTTTCTTAGAGTCCAGGTCAATTGGCCAATCAGTGGTTACTTTTGCAAGGACAGATATTGTACTATGTTTGGCCCTAAACCCTGACTTTGCAGGGTTTAGCAGTTTCTGCAAATCCAAGTGTTCTCTAATTTGGGTGTTGACAATTTTTTCCAGTAATTTTGAATGGGTGGATAGTATGGAAATGGGCCGATAATTGTTCAGGTCGCACGGGTCCTCTGACTTGAATAGAGGTAAGATGTAGGTAGTTTTCCACAACACCGGCAGTTCACCCTGTTTCAGGGAGGTGTTGAATAAATGGATGATGGGGCGGTCAAGTAGAAATAGCCAAGCTTTAGAAAGAAAGGTTTGATATTGTCTGCACCGGTACTCTTTTTAGTGTCTAGTGACAGAAGAAGGTCCTCTACTTGTATAAGCATAACTGTAAGAAAGCTGAAAGGAGAAAGATGAGGTTGGTTAGGATTGAGATTAGCATTAGGGCTAGCCCCTATCGAGCTAAGCTTGCTGATAGGCGAGGCGTCAAAGGCAAGCCCTGCAGTAGAAAAGTGTTCATTGAACTGCTCTAATATGGCAGCTCTGTCCATGTAAGTAACTCCATTGGACACAATTTTGGCTGGAAGGGAGGCATCAAAATGTTAACCTTCAACCTCTTTGAGGATGTTCCAGAAATTGGCAGAGTTGTTTTTCTTGTCTTCAAGTTTTGCCTGGAAATATCTAGCTTTTTCAGACCTAATTAGTTTGATGCAGGCATTTCTGGAGATGCAAAATGCTAGTCAGTCAGCCTCCAAGTGCGATTTCCTTGCTCTTTTCCACCAGTAATCTCTTTCCTTGAGCGCTTTCTTCAGGTTGGGAGAGAACCAGCCAGGAGATCTCTTTTTTGACCTATTCAGCCTAAGGGGGAGCATGTTTGTCGATTAGCTCCATTAGGAGGCTATGAAAAATATCAAATGCCTCGCTAAGTGAAGAGGCTAGATAGAAGTCTTGCCATCTGATGTTACTTAGGTCTTTCAGGAAGGCATTCTGGCAGAATTTATTCAGGCATCTTTTCAGTATGAATTTGGCAGCCAGTTTTATTTGGGGAGAGTGTCTGATGCAGGCTATAGTGCAGTGATCATTTATGTAATTGAAGAACACTCCAGTATGTGAGATGTTATGAGGCTTGTTTGCTAACATAAGGTCCAGAAGACAGCTACGCTCAGGGTTCTTTCTTTTGGGTCTGGTGATTGCAGGTGTTATTTGGGTCAGACCATTCGCATCACAGAAATCCTTTAGCTTCTTGGAGCTGTCGTCATTCCAGTTTAGGTTGAGATCCCCCATTAGAATACACTCGGTATTAGTTGAGTCAGTTAGGCTTTGGAGATGAAAACCTTAAACAAAGCCCCTAAAAAGTACAATTCTTATAAATTTTAAAAATATATAAATAAGTATACATTATTTTTTTCTCACGATCTCTTCCTTTTACACATACAGAACATTTAAAAAATGAAGTACTGTTCACAGTTTCAATTCCTGATGTTTCTTTGATAACCATAAAAAAATCCCTCTCCTTTCTGTCCTGTCTTGCCAGGGCAATCTCTGCTGCTGAACTAGTCACAGATAAAATTTAGACCTTAAGCTAATGTACGGCTTGTTGTGTGTGCATGTGTGTGTGGGGGTAAAGAATCTGCTGTAGAAATTCTGCAGAAGTTTGAATTCCTGCATTCCATCATAAGCAAACATTCCATCTAGTGAATGTGTAGAAAGACATGATTGACAGGTGGGGAGGGACTACCTTTTACTAGTTAATTTTAACAAACAGAAATAACCATTCTTAATCCAAAAAGTTGACATTTTGTTTTGTTTTTTAAATTGTCTCTCAGTTTACCCAATTTTTTTTTTTTTGCACCTCCCCTTCCTCCTGGCTGCCCACTCCTTCGGATCCCTATTGCCCCTCCCGACTCTCACACCGGCTACCAACCCCATATGACAGTCCCCTGGGTAACCCAGCATATCCCTTTCACTGGTGGGTTCCCTTCTCGAGGGAAGGCACCGTGGGCGGCCAGCACACTACTTCATTCGCCCGGTACTGCTGAGGTGTGTCGGTCCTGGGATCGGTGGCAGTGGAGGGCAGAGAGACTGTCATCCGCCAGCCAGGAAGTATTTTCCTCGTTTTCTGTGGGAGTGACATCCTGACGCCAAGGCATACGCCGACGTCTGTCATTCCCTTAGGCAAAGAACCCGGTCATACAGCTGTGCTCCCAGCCTTCGCCAGGAGTCAGCATACACCAGTGTCGCATCCCCACCCTCCCCCAGAGAAGGAAAGCTGTCCCTGGATGCTCCATCCTTCTCCCCTGGCAGATCCCTCTGGTGACCGCCAGTTGGTTCCCGAACCGGGTTCTAGCGTCGCAGAACAATCCAACCGCTGCGCCGACGGGCCGGCAATTACCCAATTTTTAATCACAATAAGACACTTCAAGTAATAGGTTGTGGGGGGCTAATGTGCTTCCAGGGGCAGAAGGTAGTCAGTGCAAGTGCCTTGTGCCTCAGTGCACAACTGGGCATGCATGAACCCCAGACAACCAAAGCTCCATTGTGTCTTATTGCTTACATATTGTATTGCTGCTTCATGTAATCTGTAAAAGAAAAATATTTAATTCTATTTTTCATTGCAAGAAGCCTGTAGTATAACCAAATAGCTCAGTGCCGCCATTTCAGGATCAGTTACCTGTTAGGGGTCATAATAAAAAAGGAAGGTCCATAAGAAGGTAGGGTAAATGATCCATAAGAGGGAGGGAAGGAAGGAAGAAAGGAGAGAAGGAAGTAAGTGATCATGGAGACTAGTAACATAGAAAGTGGACCAAATAAAACATATTGCTGAAATACCATTATGCCTTCATGTAAAAGGTGTCTAGCATAAGAGGATAACTTCCTTAGTAATCCTCTGTAAACCAGAACAATAAACTTTCATCTTGGTTATATTTTTCCCACATTGACCCCTTATAGCTCCATATTTTAGACCTTATGCATGTAGATTTTTCTTGAATTATGAGTTAAGTTCAACTCCCTTACTACCTGAGTCTCCATATTCCTGCAGTAGTTCACAGTTTCACCTTCAAATCCTGTTACAGAACTGCTTTGTATCTTGGATCATCAAGTTTTTTTTTTATTACTGGTATAGCAACATACTGCTTGTACTGTATGTCTCACACACAAAAAAAAAAAGGCCTCTACTTGCAAGTATAAAATCAAGCATTGTGTTGTAAGTTTAATCAGCTCATTCCTAAATGAGGCAGTCCTGAACAAGCAGGTTTGAGTAACCCTGCTAGACCCAGATATATATATATATATATATATATATATATATATATATATATATATATATATCTATCTTAACTCTACAGCCCTTATACAGTAGTTTAGCATTTTTTTGTACTGCAGAAAACACTTAATGTTGCTGGCCCACTGGTGCAGTGGTAGAGCACTACCACTTGCCATGCCAGTGACCTGGGTTCAGGATCGAGCCTGGGTCGTCAGAGGGGTGGAGGCTTGAGGGTCTGATGGACTGCTCATCTCCTCCAAGGGGGTTGGGGTTGTTGACTCAGAGCATGAGTGACTTCTGGTGTTGGCTGGTGGTTCAGCAAGCCCACAGTCACATGTAATGGGGAGGCGTGACCAACATCAGCATTTGCCTAGGCATCTCAGTGCAGTCACACCTCCAGGGGGAGGAGGGAGCCTACCAGGTCAGCTTGGCTTATAGAGAACAGCGCACACTAATATCACACATCAGAGACAGCATGGGTGGGAATAGCGACAGTGTGCAAAACTGCCAAAGGATCTATGCATGGTTGTGCACCCTGTCTCTTTCCCTTGTGGAGGATAAGTCCTCTGGTTGGGGGGGGGTCCATCGAGCAGCTGCCATGGTTCGATGGGAAGAGCCATGGGCAGCAATGTAGGCAGTGCATCTGCAGACCGGGTATCGAATCCCAGTCCCAGATGCATGTCATTTTTCTTTTATTCGCACTTTGTGTGAATTAAGTGTCCCTCCCCTATCCTGGAGTTGATTATATTGGTTGGGAAGGTTCAGGAGGTGTGGGGAGAGAGTCCCCTGCAAAACACAGACTTATGCTACTGGCAATTTATCTCACTGTATTGGCAGCATGGTATATTGCTTTGGCATAATGTCTTGTAACATTATGACCCCATGCCAGGAGGCAGTATTTGGGAGAAAAACTTGAGCCCTGGTGTGACACTGATGCAAGGGCCAGAGATTAGTTCTCACCCTACAGCCACCGCGACCTTCAGTGAGCACCCCGATAAGACACAGAAGGTATGAGGGGTAAGGAGGGGGATCCCACTTGTCCCCATCTTGGGGATAAGCTAAAACTGTGTGGGGGTTCCCAAGGGATGCAGGTGGCAAGTAGGGGCAGCCAGGTACAGCACCAGAGTTGAGGGGGCATAAAACAGAGATTTCAAAAAAAAAAAAAAGAAAACACTTGATGTTGTCTTTTTGACTCTGAGATAAGAAAGGAACTCATAGTGGAGCCCCATGATGGCTTAGTAGCTGCAGCTGTCAGCCTTTCAGGTTCAAGTTGTTTAACAGCTCCATGATCTCCTTCTTGGGCAACACTATAGTGCAGTGCAGTGCAAGGCCCCATAATACATTTTTCCTGTGCAGTGCACTGCTCTTAGTTGTAATTATATATATCTGCTCTAGTTGTAAGGGTTCTGTGACTAGGTCCAAACCACACATACATCCAAAGTACCTACCAGGTATTGTACGAGCAAAGAAGCATTTGCCATCTCATGCATTTTTATTTTTGTATGTTCTATTTTATCCTTTAAAGTTGAAAAACAGTATGGCAAAAGAAAATAAAAAAAAGAATGAATACTACTTTGATACCTGAAGGAAGGCTGCCATTTTCAGCTTGAACTGTATTAATTTCTATTATATATTTGTTGCCATACTGTTTTGATACTTTAAAGAATTCAATCTACCATACAAGTTCTGCAGTGGGTATCAGTGCATCTATTTCATCCCACAAGGCAATAGTGCATATGTGGTTGGGAGACAGACACAAAAAAGGCACATTTTATTTTTGGGGTTGTGAAAAGACACACATCTACTTGCTCTTTATTCAGTCTACTTCTTCTAATTCCCTATAGAAACTCAAGCTGCAGATTTAGCTTCTGGCTGAGATTGCTAAGGGGACCACAAAGGAATTGATACCCATGGTAAATATATACAAAATCTGGGTTTAGCATTATAAAACTAATAGTCGGAAGTTGTAGAAAGGGTTGAATTCATTTCAAAAATCACTGTAAATTTTAAAAATATGTTCTGTTAAGTAATTGTTATTGAAAAATGTGGTGCATTACTTCACCAGCATATGCAATAAATGCTTTTTACTCATGCTTTAATCCTTTAAAAGATTTCTTGTCCCACAGAAATTTCAATCATTTTACTGTGTCCATATCTAATATTGCATCTCATACAGTAATTTTTCATCTAATTAAAAAATAGATATTGTACACAGTGGAAATATCATGCTAATGCAAGTGCCTCAATACACATGCAAACAAAAGGAAAACATCTAATAAGAAATGAACAACTATGAAATTTAGACTCAAAAGTAAACATAAATTCCTTGCTTAACCTTCATCCGCAGCCCTTTAAAAACTGATTTCTCCTTTGAAATGGCATCGCTAGAGACCACATCTGCCATGATTGGTTTTGTGAAGTCTGTAGCATTTCTCATTTGCCTTCTGTGCTGAAGTTGTTGTGAGGGTGCAAGTTCATTAAAAAGGGAGCAGAAAGAAAAAAGGAATGAAATCACTGGAAAATGTGGCATTTCGTGAGCAGATACTCAAGCCTTCCCAGAGATCCCTGTTTAATATTCTGTTCTGCTGTTCTTTTCTTCCCTTTCAGCTTATGGTGGGGATTATTCAGGCTGCTGAGCTGCCTGCTTTAGATATGGGTGGTACATCCGATCCCTATGTGAAAGTCTTCCTGCTACCTGATAAGAAGAAGAAATATGAGACTAAAGTCCACAGAAAGACCCTTAATCCTGTCTTCAATGAACAATTTACTTTCAAGGTATTTTTTGATAATCGCTTGACATTTTTTTTCTCTGTTCATTACACAGTATATCTAAAAGGCTAATCTTTTGCCAAGGCAAAGAATGCCATACTTACAGAATAATTGGGGAGTTGAGTGGCAAAGGGGATTTTTCTATACTTCAGTTTGGTATAGTAACCAGGCTGGAAATGGGGGACCTTTAAGATGTTTGTATATAGAGCTGTTTATGTCCTACCTGAAAGTGGCTTGAGCCAGGTAGGCATAACATAAAGGGCTAGAAAACATTCTTGTGAGCTGAAAACACTGAGACCTATTGTACAGTGTATGATCACTATTAATAAAATATATCCCTTTGAAAACCTTACATCATTTAAAATACTTTACAGGACTCTGATGTTTGATCACTATTATAATTATAACTATGATAATGATGATCACAATGATGTCAGATTACAGCACTATGATGATGTGATGTTACTTTTGTATATGTTTTTCAGTCGGGCATTGGACTTGGTGCCACGCAGAAGGTTGCTGAAGAAGCTAGAGGATCTAGGTGTGGCAAAAGACATGGATGTGTAATTAGTTAGGGGAGACAGCAGGGGGTTGTGGTAAATGGAATTAAATCTGGGAAGAGGAGGTCACAAGTTGAGGTGCCACAGGGTTCAGTACTGGGACCAGTTTTCTTTAGTATGTTCATCAGGGACATAGGAGAAGGAATTCAGGGCAAGATGTGTCTCTTCATGGAAGACACTAAGGTATGCAGTAGGGTAGACAGTGAGGAGTGGGTAAGGGAGTTGCAGAGGGACCTGCAAAGTTTGTAGAGGTGGTCCAAGATTTGGCAGTTGAAGTTCAATGCCAAACAAAATCCAAGGTGATACACATTGGTAACAGGAACCCAAGGACAGAATACTGGATGGGAGGGGTTAGGCTGGACACTACTGCAGAGGAAAGAGAATAAGGAGTCATCATAAGTGACTCCCTTAAACAACCTAATCAATGTAACAAAGCCTACAGCAAGACAACCAGGATGTTGGGGTGTATTAGGAGGGGATTTGACAGCAGAAGAAAGGAGGTTTTGCTACCTCTCTATAGATCACTGGTAAAGCCACACTTGAAGAGTCAGGGAGCCCTCACTTCAGGAATGACGAGGCCAGGCTAGAGATAGTGCAGCATAGAATAACAAAAATAATTTGTGACCTGCATGACAGATCCTATAAGGATTGGCTTAGGGCACAGAACATGTACTCGTTGGAGGCCAGAAGGGAGAGGGGGCGATATGATACACAGCTTTAAGTTTCTGAAATGAATGAACAAGGTAAACTGTGAGGAACTATTCAATAGAAGTAGAGAATCTAGAACATGGGGACATGAGTGGAAGCTGGCAGGAGGGAAATTCAGGAGGCACGTGGGGATGTTTCCTTTTACAGAGCATTTGAGCCATGGAACAGCCTGCCACCTGAGGTGGTGGGCACCAAGACCATTAGTGATTTTAGACACAGCTGGGACAGTTACCCAGGAAGCAGCAAGGGAGCTAAACATGGAGGTGGGTAGCGTGGGCATAAACCCTGTATAGATATTTGGTCTCGGTGGTAGGATAGGGTATTATAGGCCAACTGGATGGACCAATGGCCTTTTACTGCCATCAACTTCTATGTACCTTACTTATGGGTTTTGGATTAGTTTTTCACCATTTATCACATAATACAAACAGCTGAGATGAGATGTTGTAGCAGTTTTCACAGTAATAGCAATTAAGTTATTATGGTACAGCCTGATATAAGTCTTTATTATTTTTAAAGAACTGTGCTGAACCTGTAAGTCATTTTTCCTGTATGAGCTGATTTTTTACATGCCAGTTCCACTTCTGTTATTGTTCCATATATACAGGATTTTTAGTTATCCCAGTGGGTATTTCTGATTTACAGACTAGTAGTGGGGTCAGGGTCTTTCTGATTTACAGACTGGTTGTAAGTACCACTTTAGATATGTATGATATTGTTTATGTCCTTGTAAAGCTTGTACACTGTTACCGTACTGTGTCTGTGTTCTGCTGTAGACTTCTATCACTAAGTGGGACCTGAACTGCATCATACAGTTCTAAATGGTACATAACTACTAGTGTGTCATTCACTCACAGCAACTGAGTTAATCAAAAGGCCTATATTAATAGAACAATAAAAGGACTGGAACTAGTATTTAAAAACATTTCTGCTGGGAAAAAGGACTTACAGTATATGTTCAGTACAGTTCTTTAAATCCCTTCATGTTCCTTTATGAGTGGTACCAGCATCAATATTTATTCATGGAATGGAATGTGTTAGTAGTTCATTTCATGTATTTACCCAAGAAAAGTCCAGCTGATGTGCAATATGACATTTTCAGTAGTAGCCTGGGTCTATGCAATTTTGCTGCCATGAAGACTAAGACACAGAAAGGTCAAGTGATTTCCCCATTGTCATACTATGAGCAGTGGATATGATGGGATTTGAACTAAGATCTGCTGCTTTATATTTCAAAGCTCCTGACTACTGAACCGTATTACCACACTTACAGTATGTAGTCACTGCCTCCCTTTAATAATAGTGCTTACACTTTTAGTAGAATCCTTGTAAGAGACAAGTGTACCAGTCCTATGAATTAGAGTGATGGTAACTTCTAATCAATAACTTCCAGGCTCATGTAACTAATCACAAGTACCATACTGTATTTTACAGTAATTTAAAAATGATCAGATAAACAAGTTTTAGTGAGGCTCCCAGTTGCTGGTGGAGCAGGCTTGGAAGTCATACAGTAGATGAAAGTGCAGGAAACAGGCCCTAATCAAATACAAAAATGCATCAGAGACTTTGTTACCACCCCCATTATTATATTCTGAAAAGAAGATCATCTGATTGAGGGAAAGTTTCATGAAGTGGGTCAACATATCTACAATGTTTCCATTGGGTGTAGCTCTGCACAGGGTAGTCACTCTCTGCACGTAGTGCTCTGTTGGCATTCGCTGTCCTGAACCAACCTCTGTGCCCCTGCAGAGCATGTAGGGGCAGGCTGGGCTTCCAGTCAGAAGCTATACTGACTGCCAATGAAATCACTTGCTCCATAGCAGCGGGGGATCCTAGGAAAGAGCAATCCATAGACAGGACTGCCATATATACCCCCCCATCCAAACAGATATTGTTTAAAACATATACATCCTCAAATGCAGGCCCTGTGCTGTGCCCTCAGGCCTAAAAAGGCAAAGATGAGGGGCAGGCATGGGCTGGCATTCCATGATGGGATCACTTCTGAACCACAAATTGATGTTGCAGAGAGGCTTCACCCTTATTTGGCATATAGGTATACTTAAGTCTGCTTGCTATATGTATAGGAGTCAGGGAGGCCCCCTGCAGCATTCATCATCCCCTCTGACAAACCTCTACATGCCACCAAACCAGGCTTCCCATACAATAGCATCATGGATCAGCCATGACTGGGTGGAAGGGTGCACTGGGATAGCAGAAGGGAGGCAAAGAATGCAAAGGGGGTCCACCCTGGCCAGCTTTGATCAGCCTACAGATATGTATATGCCTGTGTGCAGCACACTGGTGGTACACAGACATAATGAATTGAGCCCTTAAGAGTGCGACAGCAATTGGGGCATAAGGAGAGTATGTATTTGGCTATTTATAGACCTGGTGAAAATGAATACAAAAGTATGAAAATCTCATAATTATTTTTTTTACTATCCCTCTTAATAGAACTAAATAAGTGAATATATCATGCAGTTGTGTCTTTTTTCCTGCCCACATACTGAACTAAATGCACCTCATTTCAGCATGGCATAAAGACAGCAGAAACGGGTTCTCCGCCTTCATTTTAGTACTCTTAAGCCTGCTCCACTGGTAATGGAAAACCTCATGAAACATGAATTTATTGGCCAACCCTGTGGTGCAGTGCCAGCAGGGAGATTGAGGTTCATCAGTGAGATCTGGAACCCCCCATTGGGGTTGATGTGGGTTTAGCACATCTAAAAGGTGCTACCCAGCGATGCCAGGGAGGGAGAGCAGGCCTCCTGAATGCGCACATCCAACCAAGGAGCAGCCCTGAAGTCAACTATGAAAGCAGCTACTCGCTTGCCCTGTACATGGGGGGTTGGTACAGAGTGGTGACCCTCAGAGTAGTGTCAGAGTGAGGATAAACAGAATAAGATGGGAGAAAAATAATAGAAATAAATGTGAGTTATTTGGAACTGTTTTAACTAACTATAGTGGTGCTTGCATAAATTAGACTGATGCATTTGGTTTCTGGTAATCTCTACACATGACATGCACAGCATTTTCTCTAAACTAACTTCTCAAATCCAGTGGAAGAGCATGGGCATGCAAATACTTGTGTGGTGCAGACTGACAAGTTTTTAGCAGAACTGAAATCAACTTCTATACAGCCATTTGCATTCAATCCAGTATATAATTCAAACAAGAAACTAAAGACATGTTTTTCATCCAGTTGGGCCTCCTCAGTATTTAGCAGCCATTGTCTCAGCTAAGTGTCAGTTCAGCCAAGATGACTTCAGGCATTTAGTACACTCTGCACTTTGACCTGGCAGCCTAATTTGTCCAAACCTGATGAGAGGCAGTGAGGGGTATAAGATAACTGAGGGTACTGGGGTAGTTACAGGACTAACTCTAGCCAGCTGACAGAAGGAGATGGCTTTGTAAAGCCTTTTTTGTTAACAGTTTTGTTGGGCCCTAATAATGAATACCCATCAAATAATTGTGAGAAGGTATTTGCCTAGCCTTACAGGCAGCTACTGGCAAAAAGCCTTTGACACACTATATCTAAAAAAACTTTGCAATCCATGAACAGTTGACGATAACAGTTAAATGCATAGAGGTTAAAAGGCATTTAGCACAGTCAGAGGTACAGTAGCGGTGCTGGAGAGGCATTCTGCAAGAAGAGCAGTGGGTAGGTTCCATTAAAGGATTCTAGGACAGGAGACATATGCAATTTGTTTGGTTTCCTTGCATCTTTCCAAGCCACATGCATAAACTATAGAACCCCATTCCCAGAGCAGGGCATCATGGGTATGCAAATCCTTGCATGGGGTTGGCTGACAAGCCTTCACCAAAAAATAAGTTGCCTTTTAGATAAACATTTACATCTGATCCAGTACAGGCTTAGAACAACAAACTACAGCCACTTGGTGAATACTGTTGGACAAATAAAGTGGAATTTTATTTATTGAAAAATTGGTGACTGGTTTGGGTACACTGTACTGAGGCTCATTTCCAGGTGCAACCCATGGGGAGGAGAAACAGGGGGAGGAACATTAACCATAAATCATGTATACCAAAAATACAAAATAGGTAAACATTCAGTCAGCAAAGGAATATGTTTTGGCAATCAAACCGTACACAATACATAGAAACATATAAATAAAAAGCAGCAAGCAGGATACAAAAATAAGATGCAGGTGTGTAGGCCCAGGAACAAATGGCAGTGAGGGTCAAAAAAGGAGAAAAAAAAAGATGTAAAAGGTTTTGGGAAAATAACTAAAGGACGAGGCAGAAGGAGGATGAGGGTAAATGTAGAAAGGTTCCAAGAACATGGAAAGAAAGTGGGAGACATGCATTTATCTGATGGTTACTGTCTGTCAATAGTCACCTGCCTAATTTATGGAGTAAGTGCAAAAACCCAGCAGTGGCAAGTAGTTGTTCCTATCATACAGGCGTTATAACATGGGTTGGGATAGAGCTGATGCCTGAGCAGAATGTTACAACCTACAACTGAATACAGTTACCATGGTGTCTGCGGTCAGACTCCAGTAGCATCAGATGTCAAAAATGTTTTCTTACCATTTTACCTGTTTTTTCTTATACAGTATGTTTGAAAGTATTTCACTGCCTTTTTTTTATGCTTGCTAACTTATGACCTCACAGTGTTTTATGCCCTTTGGAAGACAATTGTTTGTGATGTCACATGTACAGGGATTACAAGGTTACAAGGTACCAAGGGAGAGCAGAAGACACATAAACACACAGTGAGAGAAGGCCTGGTTTATCTGCATTTGAAGTAGGAAAGGACAGCTGATCTTTAATAGACCCAAATGTATGCTGTTACAGTGCTTCTTCTCTCATACTCACAGTATCCCATGGCATTTCTGCCGTTCCCTACCTCATGCACCTGAAAGATGAGGCATGCAATGGTCTGACAGCTTGCTGCTCTCCCTCTCCCTGCTTCCCATAATATTTCAAACGATGCATGGTTAAGGGGGTTAAAGCATTGTTTATTGTTTTACTGGTCCATGAAAATACATAAAGTCAGAAAGTGAATGTATGTGGAGTGGGGAGATAAAAACATCAGTTCCATTGCTTCTCTCCACATATCCTGACATAATCTCTCAGTGCCATGTAACACATGATGAAAGATCATGTCAGATCCACTAGACATAAATAAAATGAGCATGGTTCATGTGCCTGTGTGTAAGAGTCAACATCACAGTCAATTGCCACTCATATCAGTTCACAGATCAATCTGAGAAAGAAAAATAACCAGTAAAGAGTGTCCTATTTTATTTGACATTTTTCTATTTAAACCCAGATCCCACACTTCAAATCAGTGGCCCACCCTGACTATCAGCAGTGATCTCTGGCTTCAGTGACTCTGGTCCCTCTGTAATTGTCACAAAAAAAATCATTATGCAGGTTCAGGCGGTGGGATGGATCCACTGAGGAAATACTGCTGCATGTACACATGTGTTTTTTAACCCCTCTTCTGGTACTGGCTGGTGGCAATTGACTCTCCAGTAGGATAAGGTTCTACTTGTCTGGCATGACTTAGACAAGGCAGTGTTTGTTTAGAAAGGCAGTCACAGTTTCAATTTTAACCATGTCCAACTAGGGACTAGGTAAAAGTGATCTGCTTATGATGAACGTCTGTGTCAGGGCGCGGCAATGCTGACACTTATCATTTGATATTATTTTTGTGACATCTACCATTTTTGCTAAAACTATTGGATAGTATTCTTACAGTAAAAAGGGGAATGTATTACTTATTTCGGTGAAATGTAAATCATTTTTAAGAAAGCCTTTTTTCAAAACATTTTCCACCCAATGCATACAGTTGACACATGTCCTGCTAACACCAGGATCAAGGTTGTCCTGTTTTCAATAAACATGTTCTGAATCTGACCAAATCAAAAATGCTAAAATATAACTACAGTATTGTATTCACATTGGTAAAGCACTAACTCAAATTATTCACAGAGAATGACAAATTAATTAAACAGAAAAATAAGTCCCCCCAGCATATCTGAGGCTTTTTGTATTTTTCATATTCTACATTTAAATTCAGTGGGACAGAAGTATTTATTGCACGGTAGAAAACAACAGGATATTTTATATATTGTTACTAAGTGACTGTGAGTGTCCTAATCTGGGATTCTAGAAAGATGGCAACCCTACTGTGTCTCAAGTAACTTTAGGACTTGGCTTTCCTCAAAGGAAGCCAGTTAGCTCAGTTCTATAAATCTCTTGAAACAAACAACCATTGGTTTTCTGATTAGTGTATCTTTATTTGGATCTGGAGATTGTGTGGCACTGATCTCCAGCTGGGACTTGATGCAAAGTTGAATGGAGGATAGCAGTAATGCAGGCAAGAGCGCCTAATCAGTTTACCACCCACTGAGATTACAGTAATCCTAAATGTTCATGTTTAGGTACTTATAGTACATGTAATCAATACATGACATGTACCTCAAGTATCAAATAAGACTGGACAGCCCTTGTGTTAACATTTTATAAAATACCCAAGGCTTTTTGTGTTTTCTGTTCATGAACTAGGAAGTAGCCTGGTACCTGCTTCCTAATAATTACAAATTTAGTGAAATATGCAACTGAAAAATGTTTTATTGGAACTTCCAAAATAATCAGGGGGCTACAAATGATTACCCACCACACCACAGAGGGGATCAGTTTCTGTTACCTCTCAGTGGGCATGAACCGAAACAAAATCTAAAACTGTATAGAAGGTCAGAGCACTAATGTTCTGTACTGTTACCCAATGTCATCTTTTACTACTTTTTTTTTATATATGTAATTTTATGTTTTTTCCCCTATTTTGCACCACAGACCTGGGACCCCGGCAGACACGAATGTGCATGTGTATGGAGACGCACACGCATGCTAGGTACCAGCTCAGCCCCTTCTGCCCCACCCTTGGCATTTATCGCTGCCCCCCCGCCTATGCTTCCCACTGGACCTCCACCCAGTGGGAGCAGAACTACGGGGGGAGCAGCCAACCACCCACAGGAGGGGAGAGCTGCCTACAGCAGCTCAATCCGAGTCTGACCCTCCCCCCCTGTGCCAGCTTCCCAGTGACCCGAGGTCATTCCCAAATCCGGATCACCAGTGTAGTGTGAGGTAAGGCATCCAGTGCCTCAGCGCCACCAGGCTGGCACTACATTTGTTTTCTAGTCGCTCATATCACATCCCCATGTGGAGCTCTTCAGCATACACTCTATGTATTATTTTGCAACAGTTAAGCTACCACACTTTTTTGAGATTTTAGCATGGTTGACGGTATCTGATCCTTTGCTATTGACAGGCCAGGTCACTGAAATGGCAGAGACTGTTCTCCGAGCTTGATTAATTGCTTATTTAAACAGATAATTGCTTAATACTTACAGAGGTAAACCTAATGCAACTGTTTACAATCTCAAAAGAAAAGAGGTTTATTGAAATTGGCTAAGCCTCTAGGAGAAGGCCTAGATATTTAATTACAAATTTCCATCCAGCCATTCATGTGCTGCTTACCTGAACTGCATCACTTCCCCTGAATATTAAAAATGTCACTAATAAACATCCTAACCCATAGCATCTGTCCCAGACACATCATAACAGCTGGAGAATTAGCCAGGACTTGGCCCTCTGCCTTCACAAATTTATGTGATAGAATGTAAAAAGGCATAAGCTTTAGCATGTGTATCACCAGAATATGCACATACCTCAGAATTTGCATTTTGGTATCAGGAGTACAATTAAGCACTAAGAAAATGACAGCTAAGCTATAAGAAAACCTTCTGTTTGTTAATTGGTTTGTAGAAGAGGCAGTTGGCCAACTCTGTCAGATACTGATACTCTATGATGCCTGTTTGAAGCTTATGACATGTTGATTTATTGACAGAAGGCTGCAGTAGTATTAAAACCCCATGAATTTCTGGGGCAAATGATTGGTGTCTAGTTTTGGTTTAGCTACATATACAGTAAGTAATGCGCGCTGGGAGCAGGGCAAATGCTCCAGAGTGATGAGTGAGCTGCCACACTAGACTATTGACTGCTGCACTACAGTCGTAGGAAATAGTGTGTCAGGTGACTACACAAGAAAATTTACCTCATAATTTTCACCAAGTTCAATTTAGCCACCGTGACAGCTGAAAGGGCCAAGAAATTGATTTGTATGAGGATGAACTCTTCTTTTCTGCATGAGCCAGCTGGTTCATTTTTCAATCTCCGTTCCTGATACAGGTGCCATACTCTGAACTGGGAGGAAAAACTCTGGTGATGGCAGTTTATGATTTTGACCGATTTTCCAAACATGACATCATTGGGGAAGTGAAGATTCTGATGAACAAGATTGACTTTAGTCATGTGACTGAAGAGTGGCGAGACCTGCAGAGTGCTGAGAAAGAAGAGGTAGAGAAATGTATTTAATCCTTTCCATCCCTACTTTGCAATTTAGAAGTGTACAAGAAAAGAACATCTTTCCATGAAAGATAATATATGTAGCAGAATAATACAAATGCTGCAATGCTTTTCTCCAAGATTCCTCGAAATATTTTTACAAATCTGTAAATAGAATAAATTGATTGGTGTAGCAATGTGTTAATTAAAGCTGTAACCTCACTAATTTAGCACAACAATAGGTTAATGTTAGTTTTTCACCAGTGAAGCCTTGATTTAGAACTCATTTCAGGTCATGGCTGAAATGAATATATTTATTTATTTATTGAAAACTGGTAACCAGTAAAGGCACACACAGCCAATGTTCATTTCCAGGTGTGACCTGTGGGACAAGGGTACTAGCATAAAATATATACAGAGAAATAAAATACAGGTAATACACAGTATACATCAAAAGATTTGTACTGACAATATGGACATTAAGTGAGGTACAGGCAGGAGTGGGTGCAAGAATATGCAGTAGTATGGTAGGCTAGTTCAGTTTTAAGTGAGCAAGAGTCCATATCACTAAAATACACTACATACAGTTCAGTATGATTCATCAACATTGACTGTCTGTGCCTCAAAAAACAACCCCTTACCGAAACGACTGTCTGAACTAAATTGTTTTAACATCCCCAGGAGGTTATCCCTCCAGGTCACCATCTCAGTGCATTAGCTGATCAGTGGGAGAGTGGCAGCTCCTTGTTGACTGATTGAGTGATTGATTGATTGATTGATTGAGTTAGTTTTTATTTACCAGGTAGGTGCACTAGACAATACAGTTGCCATTTTCAGGCACAACCTGGGAGATCACAACAAGGGAAAAAGTACAATAGGTGACAGTAGTACACAAAATAGAGAATGCTGGATGGGCAACTATGCACAACCAGTCTGTTCTGCCACAGAGGGACTCTGATTCCCTTTATCCTCAAGAACGAAGTTCAAGAGGTCCATGGGAATCAGAACCCCGAGGTGGCAGAACACACTGGTTATGCATTAAGTTGCTCATCCTGTATTTTTTATAGTGTATAGTATTGTGTGCATTGTGCTTTTTTCTCTTTCACAGTGAAACTGACTTGTGCAGTCTCTAGAGGTTCTAGAATGCTGTTTTACCACAGAAGAGTACAATCGCATTCAATGAACTTTGAACTGTGGTACAATAGCATTTTGAAAAGGATGGATTTCTATTTTGAACAATGCTCTACTATACACTATATAGTCAATTACTAAAGTCCAAGGTACAAAATACAATACCAAGCAGAATATTGGTGAGGATAAATAAAAAGTTCAAAGCAAGATGTATACTAAAGTGGGGGAGTGGGTGAATACCTTAATTTGAATATTGGGCTGAATATTCATATTTGGGGCCCCAGTGTTTGGAAATGTGGTATTTATATTCATTGATTGTGTACCTGTTGGGGAAAAAAGTAAAAAACAGCCACCCACCCTTCTCCCCAGCCCAATTGTTTAAACCATGACCCCCATCCCTACTCTCAGCAACAGGCCCAATCCCACCCTCCTCCCACCCAGCAACCACAATTTAAAATTTTAAAAAAAAATTTTCATTGATGTGCAACCTGCACAACCCACCTGCCTCCATGACTGGCTGGCATTTCCTGTAGCTCTTTTTATTTAGTAAAAAAATCACCCCTACCGCCCACCCCAGCAGCAGCATCCAACTCCCACCCTTCCCCCCAGCACCCAAATTTCCTTAATAGAAGTACTCCCATATGCAGAAAAGCTGACCGACACAACCCACCCTTCTCCATGGCTGGCAGCCTTCTTGTGAATGGAAGTCCTCCCATGTGCAGTAAAGATGACTGACACCCCCCACCATGGCTGGCAGCCTTCTTGTGAATGGAAGTACTCCCATGTTTGCTTGCATAGTAAAACAGCTGATCATGTGATCAGCTGATGAGCAAGGGTGGGAGTGCTTCAATTCACAAGAAGGCTGCCAGCCACAGAGGAGGGTGGGTTGTGTCGGTCACCTTTGCCATGCATGGAGGGCTTCTAATAAGGAAATTTGGGTGCTGGGGAGGGTGGGAGTTGGATGCTGCTGTCAGGGTGGGGGTATGATTTCTTACTAAATAAAAGGCACTACAGGAGATGACGGCTGGCCGTGGAGGCAGACGGGTTGTGCTGGTCATCCGTCATGGGAGCTAACATTTTAAAACATTAAATTGTGAGTGCTAGTTGGGAGGAGGGATTGGGCTTGTTGCAGAGGGTGGGGGATGAAACATAGTAACATAGAAACATAGACAATGATGACAGAAAAAGAGCAGTGGTCCACCCAGTCTGCCCAAGTTTCCTATTTAGCCCTGGAACCTACTGTCCCTCCAGGGCCCTAACCCTGCCCATCCTTCATCCATTCTCCTCCCAGTTTCTGCCAGCCCTAGCAACAACTATACACTTCATTATGTCCCAACCATGCTTAAAACCACCAATGATTAGCACCCACCACTTCGTAAACTGTTCCAGAGCTCTGCCACCATTTCTGTAAAATAATACTTCCATGTATCCCTCCTGAACTTCTCCCTGTACTTTTTCACTCATGTCCATGTGACCATGAACTAGTAAATACTTTCAAGCTGCTTACCTTGTTAATACCTTTTAGGAACTTGAAGGTTTCTGTGATATCTCCCCTCTCCTTTCTGGTCTCTAGTGAGTACATGTTCAGTACATTAAGGCGTTCCTCATAAGACCTGCCCTGTTGGCCCTGAATCATTTTTGTTACCCTGCACTGCATCGTCTCCAACCTATCCCTATCCATCCTGAGTTGAGGACTCCAGAACTGGGCACTGTACTCCAGATGTGACCTTACTAAGGATCTATATAGGGGAAGTATTACCTCTTCCTTTCTGCCATCAATACCACTCCCGATACCACTCCCGATACATCCTGGCATCTTACTTGCTTTGTTATATGCCTTGTTCCACTGACTTGATTGTTTGAGGGAGTCACTGATGGTAACTCCAACATCCCGTTCATCAGTCGTAGTGCTAAGTCTCATCCCACCCATCCAGTACTCTGTCCTGGGGTTCTTCTTCCCTAAGTGCATTACCTTGCACTTTTTTAATGGATCTGTGCTGTTCACTATCTTTGAGACCATTACTCTCCAAGTAGTCCACAAGGTCTTCAGTGACTCCATCATCCCTACAACAGAAGTAAGACTAACAGGTCTGTAGTACTCTGCTTATTGCTTGCTCCTCCCCCTTATGGAGTGAAACTATCTCTACCACCCCTACAATCATTCAAAACTACCCCCATCCTTAGTGACCTACCAGTGGTTCAGCCAGTACCACTTCCAGCTCCCTGAGTAACCTCAGATGCAACTCATCTGGTCACAGGGCCTTATCTATCTTTAGGTCTGCTAGCCTTTCTGGACCCTTTCAATTGCAAATATCAACTGCCTCATCTTGCAGACCCCTTTAGTGGCTGCTTTGATGCCACTCTGTTAAGAGCCCACCATCCTCCCTGAGGAAAAGTAATCATTAAGGACAGTGGCCTTTTGCCCATCATCCTCTGTCACCCTACCACCCTCAGCTAGTGTTATGATCCCCCAGCTTTCTTCCTTTTTTCCCCTAATACTGTATATTGGAAGAACTGCTTTTTTTCCACTTAGTAAAGTAAGTAAGTAGTAAGTAATTTTTTTTTATATACAGGAAGCACATCTTTAAGCCAAAGGCCCAGTTTATAAGACCCCCTTCACAATATGCACCTCTGTGTCAGTTTTTGCCTTCCTCACTGCCCTCTGTCACTCCCTGTTTTTTCTGTAAGTATTCTCCCCATTCTTTCTTCCCCTGCTTTTCTTTATACTGACCTTTTTCTTGGCCCTCACTGCTTTCAGACTTGCTGAGAACCATAGCAGTCTCTTCAACCTGTTCTTTTTGGCTACCATTCTCATGCATAACTTAGATGCCTCAGGAATGGCTCCCTTTATTGCCCCCCCCATCTCTTTTCCACCACACCATGTTGTCCACCCTGGCTAACGTTTATTTGACCAGCTCCCTCAGCCCGTTGAAGTCAGCCCTTTCAAAATTTAAGGACTTCAGCTCTTAATTGGGGTTTTCCAAACCCAAGGGCCAGTTTGAACCAAATGGAGTTATGGTCACTGTTCCCCAGTGGCTTCCCTATTCTTACAGCTCTTACCACCTCTGAGACAGTGAGAACCACATCAAGAATTGTGGTCTGCCTCATGGGTTCCTGACCTAGCTGTAGCAGTTGACAATCCTGGAAGGCATCCAGTAAAGCCTGACATCTGACACTCCTGGCCAATGGAACATCCCAATCGACGTCTGTCAGGTTCAGATCACCAGCCACCACTACTTTCCTCTTCGCCAACCTTCTTTCAAGTTCTTCCCTTAGCTCTCTGTCCCTCTCTTCCCTGTGGCCTGGAGGTCTATAGATCACCCCCACGTGCAGTTTCTTGCCTGAGGCTGCCATGAGTTGCACTCACAGTGGCCCTGTTTTCCATTACTACTATTGATGCACCTATCTTCCACCACCGCAGCAATGCCATCCTTGACAAAAAGGGGTACTCCTCCCCCTCTACCTGTTCCTCTATCCCTCCTGAACACTAAATACCCAGAGGCCATCAGATTCCAGTCTTTATTCTCTGAAGCCCATGTTTCTGTAATAGCCAAAAGGTCCACCCCAGTGTCTGCCATCAGCACCTGGAGCTCATTGACTTTGTTACACAGGCTCTGAGCATTAAGGCATACCCCCTTCCAATTGACTCCTGATCCTACTTTTCTACTGTCCGTGTGGTTTCCTTGTCCTCTCATCCTTTTGGTTTTCTTGGTGTCTACACACTCTGCATTCCCCCTCTCTAATGTCCCCTCACCTAATCCAGTTAGGACCCCAACTTTCTCTCTACCTGCTGTGCTTCTACAAGCTCAGATGCGAGTGAGTACTAGCTAGGATCCCCTTCCTCTCACCTGTCACAGTAATTCCAGTCTGCCCTACAGTCATTTTATGCATCTAATATAGACATCAAACTTCTGCCCCGTACCACAGGTCCTCTCTTTCTTGTCAGGTGAGGTCCATCACCCTTGAAGAGTCTCCTGTCACAGAGGTCCCCCCCAATTCCCAACAAAGTGGTACCTCTTCTCCTCACATCATCCTTTAAGCCACCTGTTAAAATCCTACAGTATATTACATCACTCCTTACCTTATCCTGCTCCCCCTCCCTGCCCCCACATAGGGAGGACTTTGGAAAAGGCCAGGGAGGCTGAGTGTGCCACTGATCTGTTGCCCAGTCTATGGAAGTTCATCTGCACCAACTGGTTCAACAGATCATTGGCACCTGAGTGTACCAGTAGCCCCAGCTCCCCTGCTCCCTCTCCCTCATCCTCCTTATCCTGTCTAAATCCCAGATGGTCGATGCACCAGGAAGACACCGGACCATCCCCTCCCATCCAGACCCCTCTTTACCCCACAATCAATGAATCCCCGACCACAAAGACTCTCTTTGTAGACTTGCTTCCCTTGGGTGCCATCATGCTGTCCCATCAACTGACTCAGCGTTCCCCCCTAGCAGAGTTTGTCCCCAGCACAGAGCAACACAGCATGTAGGACTCTCAGTAGTGAGAGGCTAAACATGGATCTGGGGAAGACATTAACTGTACTTGTCACAGGTTCCTCCTGTTTAGCTGTCTCAGCTAGCTGCAGTGTGAAAGAGGGTGAGGGGGAACTTTAGGGGGCTCTACCCCTCTACTCTGCCTAATGAATCAGAATAGATCTGTGGAAAACCTGACTGTGCTTTCACAGGTCACAGGTCCCTCCCATTTTAGCTGTTTCAGCCAGCGGCTAAGTGAAAGAGTGGGAGGGGAGCTTTAGGTGGCTCTACCCTTCTACTCTCCCTAACATACTGCTTTTAAAAGCAGAATCAAATATTGAGGGGGATGTTGTTTAAATAATTGGGCTAGGGAGGAGAGTAGGGGAACTGTTTTTTTCCTTTTTTATGGCTGCATGGGCAGAGCCATACAATTGTTTGGGGATCACATTACTGTAGGAGAGAAGTGGAAACAAATGCTGTCTTCTCCTACAGTGTTATGAATTCTCGTCCACAGAGCTGCAGTCCATTGTGTTCTCTTCTGCAGACGCAGATCCCCTCTGCAGCTGTCACTCCCCTCACACAGTACTTTCTGCAACTGCAAAGTGATGTGGCAGCTCCGACTCAGACTGCACATGTGCGAATCTCACGCATGTGCAGATCTGCCAGAGAAGACATCTTGAGGATGGTAGGCAGCTCTAATGCACGGCAGCAGGACAAGCTCCGGTGCAGCAAGAGCTCAGAGCTTTTATTCGCTCTCTCCGCACAATTGCTCTGGGCAGCCATATGGGCTCTGACCAGAGTTTGTTCCCCTTGGTATTTCTCCAATACCAATAGACATGAATAGTGCCACTATTTATTATATGTATCAGAATAACAAATAGTGCATTATGCATGGTATTCAGGAAGTACTATACATTACTCGCACACCCCTAATACATGAAGATTTTCACCAATACAACTGGGGCTACCCACGCCGATGTCACCAACCCTATAAAGGCGTGAGTGGCCCCGCTCCCTCCTTGGTTCTTTCTCTCTGTTGACTTGTTCACACAGGTCTCCACAGAAGCTCCATCACAGTTTCATACCTTTTTCAGCCTATGACTATTTCTTTTCATTTACCTTAGCATCTCTTTTTTAAAAGAGATTCCTTGATTTTTTTTATTTCTTGAGTTATTTCTTCAACTTCTCTCTCCCATCGCATCCGCTACAGAAAGAAGATTGCCTCCACAGACAAACACTTGCTGTGTGTCTGCTGTCTTGGGCCTGACCACGAAGTCTCTGACTGCGAGTTCTGCCAGATGTTTAATCAAACAACCCTCAGGTGATGCAGAAAAGCAATCAAAAATGTTCTAATGGAGCAACAGGTAGTCACTTCTTGGCAGGGATCCTCTGGGATCCCAGCCTTTCAGTTGCCAGCAGGGTCATCAAGCTCCCAGGCCTCTAAGGCCTGAGACAAGTCTTTGGGCAAAAGTCACAAAAAAAGTCTGGCATCGGGACTACTGCCCCCGGTGGCAGTCTCACTCCCCAATGGCTTCCTCACCTTCATCTGGGGGTAGTTCATTGGCTGCAGTGGCACCAATGCATAGGTACACTATCCAGGTCTCTGTGCCTACCAGACCCATGCAGACAGTGCTTCCACCCAATACCCAGGGCAGCCGGCCATTGATCCCTGGGTCATCAGCCCCTCATTCATTGATGACGGGCTGGTCATCAACAACTGTCCCGATGAGGCCTGATCCCAATCCAGGCCCTCAGGTTGCAGATTCTTTGACTTCTTAGGGCCCCTCTGATGGGTCATCATGACCCCCCTGTTGATGCATTCTTCAATGGTCATGGACCTTAATGAGATCTTGACTAAATTCACTTTGGTGATTGTTCACCAGCTTGGCACCTTTAGACCTTTGTTGCAAGCAAAGTTTATGGCAGCTTCATCATTGACTCCCTCCTAGACAGCCGCAGGTGGTTCTCCGCAGGCCATCATCAGTCCCTCATATGTCAGACCTGGACCATGAAGAGGTTGACATCGAGGAGGAGTACCATCCTGATCTCATTCTTCCTAATGAGGAAGAGGAGGAGGAGGAGGAAGACCACCTTTCTTCTGATAGGTCTACTGCATCTTCTATCAGTGAGGACTCTGTCAAGTACACCCCTAGGTCTCCTACAGAGGACCCCACCTACTTCAATATTATGAAGCAAGGCAAGTTTTATTTAAAAGACGCCCATACCGAGGCTCTGGACACCATACATCAATCAAAAAGTACAAAACAACACAATAATAAACATTTGTATATAAGATTCCAGTCAGTTAAAATGGAATTTACTACCCTCAACTACAACTAAATTCAGAATTGCTAAAACTGAATTAAGCATCAATTTCTAAAAGACAGGTAGGGACTAAAAAAACATAGTCTGGGAAGGCCTGATTATACAAGAAGGCCTTGAGGTGGGCCTTAAATACCTCCACAGAAGGGTCCTCCCTAATGGCTAAAGGAAGCAAATTCCACAGGATGGGAGCAGCGACACTAAATGCTCTGTCACCAGCAGTTTTTAACCTCATCCTGGGAATTGTGAGGAGGCCCCTAGAGGAGGAGTGAAGGAGCGGACTGAGACAGCAGGTGCAAGAAGGTCCTTCAGGTAGCCAGGGCCCAGGCCATGTAGGGCCTTAAAGGTGAGCAAACCCACCTTAAAGAGGACCCTCCACCTAACCGGCAGCCAGTGCAGTTGACGCAGCACCGGAGTAATGTGACAATACTTAGGCTGTCCTGTCAACAGCCTCGCTGCCATGTTCTGCACCAGCTTCAGTCGATGCAGGGTACCCCCAGAAACCCCAAGATAGAGTGCATTACAGTAGTCAAGCCTGGACATCACAAAGGCATGCACCAAAGTGGGGAGGTCCAGCGGCGGAACTAGGGGCTTTATCCTGGTGATATTCCTCAGATGATAAAAGCTGGTACAGACAACAGACACCACCTGAAACTCAAGTGTCAAACCACTGTCAAGAATAATGCCCAGATCACGCATCCTAGAGGAGGCCTTCAATGGTACAGAGCCAAAACAAACCCCTGCCTCTGCACCAGAGGCCAACCTCTCACACCCTCTCTTCGACTCCACCACCAGTACCTCCATCTTACTGAGGTTCAGTCACAACCAGCTGGAGGCCATCCAGTCATTAATCTCAGCAAGGCAGCTGTTGAGCCCTTCCACTGCGCAAGGTGTTCTGGGGCAAAGGAAAGGTACAGCTGGGTATCATCAGCATAGCAGTGAAAACCCAGACTGTACTTCCTAATGAGCTCTCCCAGGGGGTAGCATATACATGGCAAATAACATCGGCGACAAGACCGAACTGTGGAGAACTCCGCACAACAGGTGGCCTGGGGAGGCGGAGAAATTCCCCATCACTACCGTCTGCCTCCTGTTAGATAAAAAAGACTCAAACCAGCAGATGACAGTGCCAGCAAGTCCACAGAATTCCCTTAGGTGGTCAGGTAACACTCGATGGTCCACCTTGTCAAATGCTGAAGAGAGATCGAGGAGAACAAGAATTGTCCCCTCCTCCCCTCGATCTCTAGCCCTAAGGAGGTCATTATGCACCCAAACTAGCATAGTTTCTGTGCTATGCCTCACACAAAACCCAGACTGGAGTGGCTCATACAAATCATGAGCCACGAGATGCTGCTCAAGCTGAAGCGCCACCACCTTCTCAACAATCTTACCCAAAAATGGAAGCAGCTGTCCTCAGCCATGGGGTTCTGCACTGAAGAAGAGGATGTCACTAGGAAGGATCCAGTGGACTTCTTGGAGATCCCAGTGTCTCCTCCCAACATCATTCCTCCTATTTTGCCTGCTCTGAGGAATGCCACTACAGTAGCCTGGCACAGGCCTGGCACGGTGCCAGCCATGCCCCATAGGGCAGATAAGCTTTATCATGCTCCCAAGGGCTTTCCTCATTATGCTACCCAGCCTAAAACTGATTCAGTGGTTATTAAGTCAGCTTACAACAGGTCAAAGGCACCTAAGCACCTTAGTTTCCTCCCCCCTTGACAAGGAGTCACACAGGATTGACCTTTAGGGTAAGTGGGTCTTGCCTCCTCCACCTTAGGGCTGAGGATTGACAGTTATCTGTCCCATATGGTAAAGTACCAGAATACTAACTGGAAGAAGCCCTCCCAGAAGGTACACAGAAGCAAGAGATTCTCAAATGCTTGCCGGCTGCTGAGAACATTAGCAAGCAACTCCTGTCGGCCTGCTATGATATTTCAGACACTATTGCCAGGGCTGCTGTCACCAGCATCTGCCTACTTTGGCACTCTTGACTGAAGGTCTCTGGATTTGCTGCTGATGTTCAGCAAGAGATGCATAATGCCCCTTTAATGGCTCTAAGATTTTTGGTCCACATGTCCAGGACTTCATCAGTGATCTACAGGCATCTGACAGGGCTCTGAAATCTGTTCACTCACTCTACCATACACAACCTAAGAGCATGCAGGGCCCTCCTTTTCATAAGACACCCAGTAGACCAGGAGCAGCCTCTGGGCCTCATGGCAGATGCAGAGCCTCTGCCACCTTGCCTGCTCCCTCCACTACTGGAGCTTCAGCCAAGCATCCTAGAAGTGATGGACCATCTCCAGCAGCTGGATCCATCTCTGCTTGACTCCTTGACCAAGAGGTGGTGGTCAGAGAGAGAGAAGTTCTCCCTCCATCTCAATCAATGGGGAACCGTTGCAGTGCATGCCTGCATTCTGCAAATCATAGAAAAGGGTCGCACTCTGGAGCTCACAGAGCAACCCCCCCAAAACTTCCCCTCTGCCCTCCAACTACTTCCAGCCCACCTAGCTGTCCTCCAGGAGGAGGTACAGTCCCTTCTGCACAAGCAGGCCATAAAGCCAATGCCCAGGCACCAGAGGAACAAGGGGTTTTATTCCAGGTTTTTTCTGGTCCCCAAAAAGAACAGAGATCTGAGGCCCATCTTAGACTTAAAGGACTCAGTCTATATGTGCATTACAAAAAGTTTTAAATGGTAACTTTGACAGGTCTGATACCCCTTCTCAAGGAAGGTGACTGACTATGTTCTCTGGACATGCAGGATGCATACCTGCACATCCCGGTGTTTCCTCCTCACAGGAAGGTCCTCCAAATTCCTCTGGATTATTTTTCAGGGCAAGCATTACCAGTTCAAGGTGTTGCTTTTGGCTTGTCCTCTGCACCACAGGTCTTTACCAAGTGCTTAGCAGCAGCGGCTGTGGCCCTCAGAAGGGAGGAAATGTATGTTTCCCCATACCTGGATGATTGACTCATAATGGTCCCATCCAGAGAATTGCTTCTGGGGACCTTAGAGGGAACTCTACAATTGTTTCTATCCCTGGGCATTACCGTCAGTCTGCCCATATCAGTCATGGTGCCATCCTAAAAACTGCAATACACAGGGGCAGTTCTAGATTCAGTGCAGGGGAAGGCTTTTTTGCCTCAAGCCAGGGCGGAATGCCTTATTGCTCAGGCTCAAGAGGTAGCCCAGAGCCATTACATCCCAATCAGGCTGTACCTGAGACTATTGGGTCTGACGGCAGTGGCCATACCCACCGTTCCACTGGTCACACTCTCCAGTGGACTGTCTGAGTACAGTGAGACTAGCGTTCGGACAATCTAGATCAGTTAGTACTGGTCTCTTCCCCAGTCTGTAAAGTGCTCCAGTGGTGGATGTATCCCTTGACTCTTCTGCAGGAAGTTCCATTCCAAATTTTGTCACCACACCAGATCCTCACCATAGATGCCTCTGGTTTGGGCTGGGGGGGCTGACCTGGGTCCCTTTCAAACTCAGGGTTCTTGGTCCCAGATCAAAGTCTACCTGCATGTAAATGTCCTGAAGATGCAGGCAGTTCTGTATGCCATGCAAACCTTTCAGCACCACCTTCTTCCAGGACAGTTCCTGATTCAATCAGACAACCTCAGTGTAGTATACTACATCAGCAAGCAGGGGGGAAACAAATTCCTACCACCTGTGCAGAAAGGCCATGAGACTGTGGTATTAGGCAATGGACCACAGCCTTACTTTTTCAGTGGTCCACGTCCCAGGAGTGCTAAACACTCTGGCGGACAGCCTCAGCTGGACCCAGTCCAACTTGCACATTTGGGAACTCCTCTCATCCTTCACAGAAGAGCTATTCAACAGATGGGGTCATTCAAAGTTGGACCTTTTGCATCTACATTTGATGCAAAACTGCCCAGTTTCTGCTCGCTAGATGCAGGGCCTGGAGTTTTCTAATGAGACACATTGTCCCTCTCCTAGAGCGGGAGGTTTCTTTATGCCTTCCCCCCATTTCTTCTAATTTAAAGGGTGCTAATCAAGCTCCAGATGAAGGGGCCTCCATGATCCTGGTAGCCCCATTCTGGCCCTACCAGATATGGTTTTCTCTTCTACAACAGCTGGCGGAGAAACCTCCTGTCCCTCTTCCCCTCTGCAGGAATCTGCTGACCCAGGATCAGGGAACCCTGGTCCATCCCAACCTCGGGTCCCTCTATCTGCATGCTTGGTTCCTGAGGATGTAGCCATTGCCAGATTTGGGAATTCCAACAGAATGGCAGATGTCCTAGTGGCCACCTGAGATCCTTCCATCCGAGCCACTTATGAAGTGGAAGCGGTTTGCCATATGAGCTGCCAAGCATAATCTGGACCCTTTCACCTGTCCAGTGAACCAGATCCTGGACTACCTGATCTCTCTGTCTGACTCAGGTCTCCAGTACTCCTCCCTCAAGGTGCACCTTTCAGCTATCTCGGCTTTTTGGGATCCCCATAGGTGACTGCACCATAGCTCAGCTGGATGTCTCCCATACTTTTTTGAGGAGTATCCAACATCTAAAACCTCTAATCTGCTCCCCTGTCCAAGCTTGGGATTTTAATTTTTTTGAAGAGGTTGACCCTGTCTCCATTTGAGCCAGCTGTGACTTGCAAGCTATGCTTTCTTTCTTGGAAAACGTTATTTTTAGTTGCTATTACTTCTGCTCAAAGAATTTCAGAGCTTCAGACCCTCTGGCATGAGGAGTCTTATTAGATTTTCCACAAAGACAGGGTGTCTTTGTGCATGAATCCTAAGTTTCTTCTTAAGGTGGTGCCGGAGTTTACACTGAACCAATCTATCCACTTTCCGGTTTATTTTCCTGAGCATGCCAATCCAGGGAAAGCACTGCTCCATACATTAGATATGCACAGAACTTTAAAGTACTCTGAACCGAGGAATGTAGACTGTCGAAGCAGTTGTTTATTTTTTTCACCACATGTTGAGAGGGTGTTCAGATTTACAAACAATGTTTGTCCAGATTGTTGACTAACTACATTGTTTTCTGCAACAACAAGTACAACAAAGAATTGTCTGGAGCTATCAAAGCTCATTCCACACCAGGCATGGCTACCTCTGTGGCTTGTTTCTGAGGGGTCTCAGCTGCGGACATTTGTGTGGCTGCCACCTGGAGTACCATAAACACTTTTACCAAGCACTGCAGTCTGGGCATTGCCTCTAGAGCCCATGCAGGATTTGGCAGGGCTGTGCTGCAGGGCCTCCTGTCCTAAGCTTAAGATTGACCTTCCTCCAAGACTGTTTGTTTGAACCTGTAACTGCTTGGGACTCATTCCTACAGTGAGACCTGATAACTGAGATACCCCCCTGGAAGAAGATTGAATAGTTATGTAAGAACTCACCATAGCAGTAGATCTTCAAGGGGATCTCAGTCACCAGGTCTATTTCCCTCCCACCATTCCCCTTTTGAGGGTCTCTTTTCTGGAACTGGCTATCTGGTGTATCCAGCATTTCTTTTTGAGCCTAGGCACCTCACTCTCTCCTCGGTCCCCCTTGGCTACAGCTATGCTCCCTTTGTCTCTGGGGGGGGATGAACTGAGGCAGGAGCAAGACCACTCATGCCTTTATAGGGTCGGTGACATCATCACATGACAGTGTGGGCATCCCCAGTTGTACTGCTGAAAATCTTCTGTGTGGCTTCTGCTTCACTGACAGTGAAGTTCCTACAGTGAGACCTGATGACTGAGATCCCCTCCCCCAAAAATCTACTGTTATGGTAAGTTCTTACATAACTGTTCTTATGTGAAGGATCTTTTTACCTCATTAAGGGCTCACTGCAAATGTGCAAATGTGTGGGAGAGGAACCATTTGGGTGCATACTGTAGGATTATGTGGCTTTTCAGAGTCAGGGTCATGGCAGCTCATACCAACTCTCTGATATCAGATCCAGAAGCATCTGATGTTCAGAGTGGAACTGGCAGTAACCAGTGGCCTCACCCTTAACCTAGGATCTTGATGTGGGCTGGTACAAGAAGGGCACAGCATGCCACATAATGCTGTCCTTCTCCTCTGGGGAGGTAGGGTATTGACTCACACTGTAGTACTGACACTTGGGTAGCCACAGGTGGCAAAGCAGCTAGGGAGAGCTTGGGAGGGTAGGGGCCACATATGCAGTATCATAGGCTTTAACAACACATGGACATGTTGCTGAATCATGGCGGACTGGGTTGAGGGAGAGCATGGAGGAAAAAAGGAGAGAGTCACAGGAGGATGAGGTCTATATATCCTCCACATCGGCCACTCCTCCATCATTACTGGGAAAGCTATTCCACCTCACGCTGTTACTGAATCCTTGTCCTGACAGCTAGCTAGGGATTTGTCAGACCCAATAGCCAAGGGGATACTGCTACGGAAGCTTAAAGAAGGGATTTGAGAGACCACACTGGTAATGTGATGTTACTCTGAGTGTGAAAAAGATTTGATGCTGGACTAAGGAGGTCAAGCACAAGCACAAAACACCATGGCCTAGATGATGGTGAGGTACTTGTCCTGTTAAAATTGGTCATATTTACATTTAATTAATATTGAACAGAAATAAATTAGCAACACAAGGTGAAGTTGTCTCAGAATGGATGAAACTGCAGTGTGTCCATAATTTATGTATGTGAACATATTGTAAATGGCCAAGACAGTATTTGTGAACTGAATGTTTGCACAGCAAACTTATGCAACACCAGTAGAGATAAAAATTACAAGATGAAAAATATCTTATACCCTACTCACAAGCTATCACAATATGTTTTGAGTTGTGTATATCACAGATTTATCTTGCCCTGTTGGGTGCATCACAATGAAATGTTGAATCAGTCATAGAAAAGCTTTTCCAGTGCTGATGACATCACAATAGCCATGTACTGTACAGCAACAAAGCCAGAAGCTGAAATCAATGAAAAACAGTTACATATTCATACAAACAGCAGATTTAAAAACTGTAACTAGTAAACTGGCATTGTATTAATTGAATATGCAATGGTCAGAATCAAAATATAGAAGAGAACTAAAACAACTCCTGACCTCCCAATGTGAGTGTGATTGCTCTAACTAAACTCCTTGGTCTCCTAACCTCACCCCCTCATGTTCTTCACCCCTGTGTATGCCTAATCTCCCCCCTATTCTCTCCCCTCCTACTCCCTCGCTATCTACCATTTCAACTATGTCTCCACCATGACAACTGCCAATATCTGGCTGCTAGCCTAAACTCTGTAATCAAGTGAATATTTGTAACTCAATGTTTTCTAAATATGCTCGATTGCAAAAGCTGCTGTACTGTATCGAAGTTCTTTCTCTTATCGTTTTGTTTATAGCTCTATTCACTCTGTAAATAAGCTCTTGACTCTGTGTAAATTTTCAAATCCATGTAACTGCCGTGGAACCTTTGTAAATGAGCTCCCCAGCTCAGAGGTTGTTATCCAAGAAAATAAATAAAAAAATAAAATAAATAAACTACGCAATACATCATCACTTGTTAGGGGCAGGTCTTTCGTAACTCACTTGTAACCCATGAGTCATGCATTACAGTCTGGCCTGTTCACACGTGAAGATAAATTGAATATTATATTTATTTCGATTTTGTTGACCAGGAAAGGAGAATAAGACAATTCTGCCTATTTTCAGCCTCGTCCTGGGGGGCCGGGGAAGATACAGATGCAAACTGATTTACAAAACTGGATTAAGCTGTTGGTGATAGTTTTTTAGTGAACGGGGGGAAATTTGGCCAGGACACTGGTGAAATTCCCCTACTCTTTTCAAGAAGTTCCATGGGATCTTTAATATCCACCTGAACAACCACTAGAACAGGCAGACAGGACCTCAGTTTAACATCTCATCCGAAAGACAGAAGTCTTTTAAGTCAGCCTATTGTATATCCCCAATTAATATCATCACCACTTACAAAGCAGTGGGCAGACATAATGAATCTAGAGTCCCTTCCAGTCTCAGATCACTGTGTTACTATGTGTGTTACGAGAATTTTAACAATCTTCTTTTTGTCAACTACAGTATGCTTATAGGAACATAAAATATTGTGAGTGGTAATTTTTTTTATATCAATCCATTTACCCATCTCTTCTAAGTAGATAAACACATTTCCAAAAATGTTTTACATTTATATTTGAACCAATTTATCAGAAATAAAAGCACATTTCCTCATTGCTTTGCTACTTGCAGTCTTGGCTATTGACAACAAGCTTGAGATTACGTGGCATGCCAGTGCAGGGCACATGTAAAATCTCTGTAATGATGGAAAATGGTAATTATTTATAGTTTCTTGAAATGTAAATAAGCATTTTACAATGCATTTAAAATCATATCCATTTATTTTTTATTTTTGGGCCACTCATTCATAGAAAAGCTTTGTGACAAGCTATAGTTAATTCGTTTTCCATGCTGTCAGAAATAATATTATTAACATGCCATTCTAAGTTAAATTAATTTTGTTTTGTGCACTGGTCTGCATAAACGTGGGTGACATTTAGAAATATGATCAGGCAGGAGGCGAGCGAAGCCAAGTGGCAAAACAGAATGAGATGCAATCATTAGAGCATAGCAGCCAGCTGCCGGCATTTGTGGTGATAGGCAGAGTCACAAAATGTCATTGCAGGATTTCTTTTTTGAGTAATGAAAATGTTTGTCTGCTCTTTGATAGAGGAACTCAGGCTCTGTTTGACATTGTGGCCTCTGATAAAAAAAAAGCAGTTTCTTCTCCCTAATCTCTGATCTCAAGTGTCTTGGAGAAATGGCTCTGCTCTCATCAGTTTCAGAAGCAGCTCCTTTTTAGTTTGCAAGAGGCAACTGATTGTAATGGCTGCTCAAACTGATGACACTGAAGTGTTATTTTTGTAGAGCACTAATGACTGCAATTATTTCTTAGATTCTGTCAGAGTATTTTCTTGTGGATTCTTTTTACTTCTGATGTAACATGGAAGTAGGTCATGGGGGTTGGTAGGCAGGCTGGTAGGCAGTCATTACTGATCTGAGCACTAGGGGTGTGCAAGCACCTTATTTGAATAATCGGTGAGTGTTCATATGTGTTTCTCCCATATACTCAGCATTTGGTACTCAGTATTCAGTATTAAGTTTAGGGAACAACCCCCGCACCCTAGCCCACCTTACCCTAAGCCTTAAAGGGTGATTTCTGAATAGTGCCCCCTTCCGGTCCATTATTTGGAGGTCAGTAGTAGTCTAATACAAAGTTAGGCAGTTGCTCCCCTCCCCAAACCCACAGCAAACCTTTCCATCTAGAAGTATACAGTCATCTAGTTGTAGTACCACACGGCACATGTCCACAGTGGTCAGCTTTACTAAGGACACTTGGCAGACTGTTTTCTTAGCATCATCAATGACAGGGACTGCTACACCCACTCCCTCATAGGCATGTGTACTGTGCTCTAATAGTTTCAAGTACAATTCAACAGGCAAAAGTGTGCTGTTGGTTAGAGAGTGGTGACAAATTGGCTAGCCTGGTTTTTCACTACCATTGCCCACCAAACCACTAATTTAAGGTCGTGAGAAAGGCCCTATACTGAGAAATCATCCTTTGAGCCTGGGGCTAGGTTGGGATAAGAAGGGAAGAGGCTGAGTGCAAGGAGCCAAGCATTTTTCTTTTTAAAGCAGCAGTACTAGTTAGCCAGCAAAAAATATCATCCTACCTTTTGAGCAAAAATGTGTTCCTAATAATCTTAGACTCTTCTTTTGTGTATTTTAAACTCAATCAGCTATTTTTAAGACTGATTAATTATAGCATTTGTAATTTGTGTGGATCTACAATAACGATGGCAGTCCTCAGCAACTTTCAAAGTCTTCTCCTCAGAGATCACACACTAACTGCTGACACTATATTTATAATGCAGATATGTCAGGGTGTTGCCAACATGTTTCTGATAGCCAACAGCACAACACCACCCTGATCTGCATACATCTAATTTAGTTGATTAACCAGGAATAGCACACTAAGCTGAAAGCTTTTTTATAGGAGCAACCTGGGAGCACAAGGAAGTTAAGTGACTTGCTCATGGTCACACAGTATGCAAGTGGAAGCTGCGGGATTCAAACCCAGGTCTGGTCTGCTGGATGTCACCAGATTTTCAGCTCAGAGCCTTAGACCATTGCGCTATACTGCCTCCAATCTATGATGGTGGTGGGCCTGGCAGTGAACTAATAACTTTTAAGAAATTAAAAATCCACTATTTGGCGTCAGGAATAAAGCAAATCAAAAATAAAATCAGATATATTGTTGTTTTGTCTTGTCCTAACTACCAACAAAATTATCAAATTTTTTTTTAACTAATACCACTGCTCTAAATATGAGCTTAGAAAAACAGGAAAGGAGTGGAGGGTGGGAAATGACTGGGATTGGGGAAGGTGTGACCAGTAAAGGTCTTTCTTTGTTTTTTATTTATTTTAATTTATTTGCCCTTGGGGCTCTGCATGAAGTGCACATGAACCCTAACTTTCTTTGCACAGAGCCCTGTCCTGAGAAAGTAGAGTCTTTAACTTTCATGTAGAGTTGAGTCCTAACTTGCTTTGTACAAGACTCTTCCAGCACTATGTGAAGCAGGCCACACAGGAGGTGGGTCCTAACTTGCTTCTCGTGGGGCTCTGTGCAAAGAAGGATGTGCAAGGTCCATTGGGGCCTACGTGAAGCATGAGTTATGTCTTAACTTGCCCTGTGTGAATCAAGAGGTGAGTCTTAACTTGCATCATGCATGAAGTAAGTCCTAACTTTCATTGTGTAGGGTCCTGCACAAAGCAGGAGATATGACATACCTTTCTTACTGTTTTGATGTGTAGCACTTTAATTGTAGTACAACATGCATGCAAATGTTATTTTTTAGTCATGTTCTCAGATTTTTCTTTTATATTTCTCACCCTTAAATATTTTGTTAATGTAAGACTTAGTAAACTTTCACAACCATTTTGCTGTTTTAAACATATTGTTTGTGTTGGATGAAGAACATTTTTCATGATGTTTCATTTTTTTTGTTTTGTTTTTTGTTTCTGTTGAACTTAGAAAAATGTTCACAACAATGGGGCTTGCCACTAAAAGGCAAGCCAGATTGTCTGATGATCACTGCCAGGAAGAGGCACAGGAGGGGGAGGGGTGAGGAGAACAGATGGAATAGAGGGGGGGGCCTGTTGACATTACCAGGCAGGTAAGGTGTAAAATGACATGGGCATGCCAGAGCCCCAGGGATTGGCTGGGGGGTGGAGCCCAAAGGGGATTCTGACAGGGGCCTATAGGGGTATATTGGGCCAGGACCCAAAGCAGGATGACCTCTTTGCTGCGATGTTTCCCACCCTCCACCACTTATTAAGGAAGGCTCTGGGGAGGCATGGTTGGCACAAAGGAAAAACTTGGAAGACAGGTTGAGTGCTCTAGGGGCCCTGGGCATGGGCTGGTGTTTCTGCTGTGGGGAGGCACCATCCGGCCAGGGCTAGGTCACAGTCCCTGGTAGGGAGGAGCAGGATGCCCATGGGAGGGAGAAGAAAGAAAAAGGGGGAGCGGGGGGGAGGAAGGGGGTAGGGGTAGGATACACGGGCTGGGGACAAGGAACCCAGGCATGATGGTAAACCAGGGAGGGGGATAGGTCCAGGTGCCAGATTCAGAAGTGCCCGGGCCTGGAGGGTGAAAGCCCAGGTAGGTGGCACCGGCCTGGTTCTGGTGTGGAGGAGGGGGCCGGATTTACAGTGTCCAAGCCATGAAAGCTAAGATGGAAGAATGACCAGAATAAGGACAGAGGCAGAACCAGGAAGCTTTGATAGACATTTTTGGTGTGGAATTGAATTGTGAATTCAAAATCTGTGGTTGTAAATATATTATTTGTGCCATAAATAAATTTGCAATGAGCAATCAACAAGTTAAACTGTTGTAGTGTCCATCATCCCTGGGGGGATTCAGGGGACAATTACTGTGATTTACACATTTTATTTGAGCTGGACATAGGTAGGAGCTATGGTATGGGTTAGTGTGTCATACACTTTTTATCTTCACGAGAGGTCTGTGACCTCTTGATCCCTCATGAGTGGCGTAGCCATGGTGAGGCCGAAGGAGCACAGACCTGAGTGAAGATTAGCGATGTGACACAGTAACCCATGCCATGTCTGCTTTATACAATGAGCATGATGGAAATAAAATTGCCCGCATCTATTTTTTAATAGTTTTACTGTTGCGTCTGAAGCCATGGGTCAGCTGTAGCATGAGTAGGCATCTGCGCGGTGTCATTGTGACATACCAGATAGTGGAAATAACAGGTGTGACATACCCAATTCATAAGATACATTTTTTAACCATGAATCGGGTACCTCAGCAGGCAGGATACAGCTTTTATGTGACTGAATTTTCCATCACGTTCATTGTATAAAACATTTTTCATGATAGTTTTTCCCCATATGGTCTCATTACCAGGTGCATGTGCTGCCTATTATGCACACATGATGCATTCATTAAAGTCTGTCACAATGATTTTTGCAATGAATCACAAAAAAATTCTAATTTAAATACCAAATGAAATATTTTTTTTTTAAGTCTGTTCAGGCATGTTGTGAGACTGTCTTCTGATGAATTACACAACTGTCAACCTTCAGAGTTCAATATTTTTCTAATTTTTCAATTTTAAACTTTTTGTATCTGCCCAAATTTTTCTAAGCTATTGTTTTATTGAGAACCATGCATGCACCCAGTTTTAAAGCTTTTAAACCTTGTACCATCAAAATAAAATTAGCTTTTATTTTCAAATCATAAAAAGGCCATGTTCTAGCATGAGAACCTGTAAGTTTCATGATTTAAATCAATCTAGTTTTTGGGCTATCCAAAGGCAAAAAAAAAAGACAGAATTTGGGCATTTTATGTAATGTTATTACTTAATAACTTTTTAAACAACCAAACAATTGTTCACCAAACATGTAAAAAAATAGCTCGTAAGACTGGGAATGTGCACACCAAATGTTGCAGTACTAGGGGCTAAAACTGTTAAGATATAAGCTGTAAAATAACATTTTGACTCAAACACTAACTTAATATAGGCATACAGGTACTACTATACCTATAGGAGAGAGGGTGAGAGAGAGAGAGAGAGAGAGAGAGAGAGTTTTTCTTGCTCAAATTTTTGGGCATTTTATTAGCATTTTAAAAGCTGAATGATTTATAAATTATTAATAGTGGATTGCAAAATGTGTCACTATGGTCAGAACCATTCATCTTTGGTTTTAACTCCTTTAACTCAGCAGACAAGCAAGGCAACACAATGAGTTTAGAAACACCACTGTGTCTTTGATTACAAATAATTTAGGCTGGAGAGAAAGAACATAGTGGTACTGTAAACCATAGGGAAGGGAGAAATTAAAATAGATCTGCCCTTTCAAGAGAGCTGTGTTGTGTTTTACTGCATGCTAAAAACAAAGATAAACACTAAATCAAACATTAATATATGAGCCAGTACCTTGCTTTCTATAATTCCACTTTCTTGTTATACTGCCTCTCAGTTCTTGTCTCCCCTAAAACTGCAACAGAGCACAATTCCCTTTATATTCCTGCCCATTAGTTCTTCAATAAATAGACTAATTTAGTTCAAAAGAAAGAGAGGTTGTTCTTACACCAAACAGTTTCTTAAAAATTGTCACAATTTATTCGTGTTTTCAGTCTGATGTAATGAGTTATAGCATGTTTCATGGCCATTGGCACACTTCCTCTTGGTTAGTGTCCCTAAATGTTTACATCAGTAACTCCACTCATGACCCAAGTTTCTGCAGGTGAGTACCACATCAATCGTTCTACTTCAGTATCTCCATTTACTTCCAAACTGCCTCCATGTCAGCCAGCCTTGGAATGCTCAAGACAGTACAGAAACCTTGAGAATGGAGATAGTCCTTTTGGGCAGCCAACCCAAGAAAATGGAAATAAAAAGCACTTAAGTTATAAGAAGCATTAGTCACCTACAGAGGCAAGAAGTATGTAAGCAGGGATACTGAGGTAAAATGATCAACATAATACTCTCCCTCAGAAACATTTAGGAAGCAAGCAATGTAAATGATGGAAAATGCCTGAGACATTAGCCCACAGGAAGTGGTGACAACTGTCACAAAACATAGACCTAACTCACTACAGTGACCACAAACAAGCTTGAATAAAGTGTAATATTTTAAAAACCACTACAGTATTTGGTAAGTGAGCAGCCTTTCTTTCTTTGAGTTTGACTTTATCCTCACCAAGAGAGTTACCTAACTACAGACCTGTCAGGTAAATGTCAGTTGCTTGTAAATTATTAGACACAAAAGTCAAAGGAACTACATGATTTTATAAAACTAAATAGGCTAACAGAAGATATGAAGCATGGTTTTGCTAAAGGAATATCATGTTTAACAAATATAATAAATTTCTTAGAGAGTGCATCAAAGTGCTGGACCAAAATATATCACTTGATGTAGTGTATCTTGATCTCAGTAAGGCTTTCAGTATGATTTCCCATCAGCTACTAACTGATAAAATGAGGGATTCAACATATCAAATTATAATATAGTAACGGGTACAAAAAAAACTAGTTAATTAATAAGAAGCAACAGGTAATGGTTAATGGGGAACTCTGTGACTGGAGTAGTGTGGTGAGCAATGTGCTGCATGGAGCTGTCTTAGGCTCTCATTTGTTCAACTTGTATATTCTACACATTGATAATGGTTTCCAGAGTTGGATGTCAACCTCTGCAGATGACATCAAGATAGAACATACTGCTCAGACAACTGTACAACACAATACCCTACAAAACAACATATGAACTAGCACTCTGGCAGAGAACTCAAACATGTTTCAATGCAGAACAATGTGCAGTCATACATCTTTAAATAAAATCCAAGCGCTAGGTATGTATTATTTGAAAGGAACTAGATTATTGATGCATTTGAGAGGAAAAATCTACAATAGGTGTGAATGAGAGTAACAAGGTCCAATTTAAAAATAAATGTGCACTTGCAACTAAAAAAAATTAAGTCAGACATTAGGGTGCATTATGAAGGTCAAAGATGTGATAATTCTTCTGTTTATCCTATGCAGTTTTTGTTCAAGCACATTTGAGGAGAGATTGGGGGGATGCGCAGTTGAGAGGGTCCAGAGAAAAGCTATGGAATGATGGGTGAATTTAGGGACTATAGATCTAGAGGCAGATTGATGAAACTGGGACTGTTTACCCTGGAAAGTAAAATAAATGGGCATGGATGTGATTTTAGTATATAAGACTTTCATAAATGAGTCATTACTTAAGATCTTACATTGGTTTATAAAAACTGGTCCAATAAGAACCAGGGGATGTGCCTTTCAACTCATGCTAAAAACATTTAGAATACAAAATTGGAGAAATATTTTCACTCAGAGTGGTAGATAGGTGGACTACACTACAAGAGGTTGTGTTTAGAACTTCTACATTAAGGACATTTAAAACTAAACTGGAAATAAATATATATAAATGTATTTATTGTATTTTGGTAAATGGGTAGGGTTGTTGAGACAAATATTGCATCCCTTTTTCAGTAGCGACCCAGAATTAATTATATAAGTGTACATTGAAAGAAAACAAAAAAGGTAGGTAGGTTAGTATACCAGGAATAAATACTTGAATAGGGAGATGCAGATAGGATACAACCAAGCCAGCAGGTAAAACTTTGTTAAGGATACAGCTACATACAGTATGGGGGCCTATATATATATATATATATATATATATATATATATATATTAATTATACAGGTACAGTAACACCTGTATATCAGGGATGAATAAGCACTTCTATGTTAAACTCCAATATTTGTACCTTAACAACTTTGCCCCCTTTCAACCAATTTACACGAAATCAGGAAAGCTCAGCCTTTGTTCCAGGAATCCTGTAATAGGACACAGCTGTCTTTAACAAATGACAGCTATGTGTGATAGTACAACCCCTGCTGCTGTCACCACTCATAGGTCAGGGATGGAGCTACTGTCATTGTAGCCCATCCTGACTGTGCTGTGACCTTCAACTGTATCTGCACACCAGGGACCCTAATCCCCAATAGCAGTGCATTTATTTATTTATTAATTTTCCAACACCGGGATGCCCACCTCTGGTGTCGGATGCCTCCTGCCCCCCTGCAGCATGTTGTTTTATCTAATTCACCCCTTCCCAGAAGAGTGGGACACTGGGGAGCCCATCTCCAGTGTCCCGAAATAGATCACTGTTATATGTATTCCTACAAAAAAAAAAAAATTCCTAAGATGTTTTTTTTATTTAAACCTGAAATAAAGAAAACAGGCCCTCATTGTCGTTGATATTCCCCTCCTTCATCCTGACCTTCCCACTGAGTGTCCCCACCACCCCACACCCCCTTACCCTATACTTACCTCCAGAGGACATATGCTGTCATGTTCTGTGGACCAGGACACATCTGCACTCTTGAAAGCCAAAACTGCGAACTGAGGAATTAAAGCTTAGTGCCCTAAAATATATTTTGGTTAGAAGCTGGTTGCACTATATGACACAGCTGTTGTTTACTAAACAACATCTTTGTCATATAGTGCAACCCTTACTGCCATATAATGTATTTGGCAGTTAACAGCTGGTTGCACTATACGACACAGCTGTCATTTAGCAAATGAGAGCTGTGTCATATAGTGCAGTCCCTTCTGTGTCATGACTTCCAAATGGATACAGTGGTGGAGCTCCATTCTCTGATGGTGTGAGATCAAAACAAACCAAACTTATGAAAGAAGAGGGACAGCATGTTCATAGTGCTAGAGGTTTTTTTTACAGGCTTAGCATATTTGCCTTAGCCAGAGGCATGGGGGGGACAGACAAACTATTTTTGCTGCAAACTCCATTCTGCCAGATGCGACTGAGCTTAATTAAGGAGAATAGCTATTCCTTTTTAACTGTGATTTTTCCCTCAGTCTCTTGCCCCCTTCATGTGAGCTGGAGCCAGTCCTGGTGCTGTTTTGGTGTGAACATTGTAAGGCAGCAGGAAGGATAATGATTCATGACAGGAGGTTAAACTCAGCAAACCTCAACTTATCACCAGGTTTTGTTTTACTGGAGCCAACAGAAACCTGTTGGTCTTCTATACCTCTAGTTTGTGTATCAGATCTTACTATTAAATATGTGACATCCATTGCAGAACCATTACTTGCTACTTATGAACTAGTACCATGCAACAATGAGAAACTATTTAAGTTTCTGCAAATCACAAATTCAAAACAGACACATGCCCACTGACTGCCCCCTTATATTTACTGAGGCAGACATCATTGGTCTACTGTCACCCATTCCAACCCCTACCACTTTCTTGTGCCTTCCATATAACATAAACTCTGGGGACAGTTTGTCTCCTCCATTCCCGAGTACCAACCTGGTATTTATTTAGACACACCATGGTTGTCTAGTATCAGTACAGTCCTCTGATTGCCTGCTTAATTTTTAATAATGCCCACCCTTTACTAGATCTACCTCCCCCCAGCAGTGTGGAACACTTGGGGATCCCACCCACAGTGTCCTGAAATAGTTTCTGAAAAGTCTGATAAAATCCAACACCTGGATGCTCACCCCCTGTGTCGCCCCCCCCAAGCAGCCCCTTGTTTAATTGCATGTTCTCAACATCAGAAGCACCAATCCTCATGCCAGAATTAACTATCTCACCCCCCAGCAGTATGGGACACTTGGGAGCCCACCCTCAGTGTCCCAATATAGATGTAATAAGTTATGAGTACCTGCAAAAAAAGAAAACAGTACCCTGACATCTTTTTTAATTTTTTTGTAAACTGCAAAAAAATAAAATTGTCCTTTGTCATCCCTGCCATCCCTTCCCCCTATCCCAACCCTCCCACTGAGCACCCACCATCCCCCACACACACACCTTAACCTATACTTGCCTACAGAGGTGGGCCAGTGTCATCTTCTGTGGACTGGGACATGTCTGCACTCTTCAAAGCCGAACCACAAACTGAAGAATCAAGGTAAGTGCCAAGGGGGCATCCATTACAGGCCCAGGGCCTTCTCAGAACAAAAAAACAGAAGTGTTTTTTCACCGAGAGAGTGGTCAATGCATGGAATGGTTTACCAGCAAGCGTGATATTATGTAATAAGAAAGAATCCTTTAAATAGGATCTTGATAATCTGATGTTAGGAGGCAGAACAGTGAACTATTATCGCCTTTTTCACATGGACTTTTTGGGACCCCACCTCATGAACACTGTCACTATCATTTCGATAATCGGGCCTAGAAGCTGGTTTCGAGGTCACTGCACAAAATTACCTTTCTGGACTGATTAATGAAATGACAGTGCCAGTGTTCATGAGGTGAGGTCCCAAAAAGTCCATGTTAAAAATTCGGTGAAAATAATTCCTAAAAATGGCCGAGTTACAAGTGTGCATTGAAATTTTTCAACGCATGCACATAACTTTGGTCATTTTCAATATATTGACTTCAAATTTTCAACATAGCCATTTTTTCACTCCCCATTAACAGTACAGCTGTCATTTTTCTCATCATGTCCAAAATGTGTTTTCGCACCTGTGACGTTTTGGCACAGATTTGAATATTTTCACCTACAAGGTTTATGAGGTGGGATCATAAGACTGTGTTGAAAGTTTGGGGTCAAAATATTGAAAAACAAAGAGTTTATCAACTAACATTGTTTCCAGGGATGTCTGTTGCATCCCTGGGGAACATGCTGCCTTACCATGCCAGTGAGCTGAGTTCAGGTGTGAACCCAGTGAGCTGGTTTACAAGGACAAGGCTGATGGGGAAGGTGCTGCAGCATGCAGCACTAGTCACAGGCAGGTAGGGAGGGAGGGAGCAGTGTTTTGGTGCAGATGCCACACCCTGTGGTGGGTCAGGGAACCTCACCCACAAGGTATTGACATGTGTGCCGGGGTCTGCTGTGTATATGCACTGGGTCAGGACTATCTCCAATATTGTCTTTATCTCATTTTGTGCAGGTCTCAATGGGACCTGTGCAAATGAGGATACACTTCCACTATCACAAAAAGAAGGGAAATTCTTTGCAAACAAACTATGTTAATGTAGACATTAGGGTTATAAAAACACAAAGCACCAATGTCAGGAAATGAAAAAAACATTAGGGATTTGGGTCTCCAAAGTATTGGCAAATCAGTGGTGGGGTCTTACTTGGGGTTGTCAACCCTGATGCCCACCCTACCCTGGATCAGATGAGTCCAAATGCAGTGTCTTCACACAGGGCCCATAGGATCGTGCATGAAGAAAGCTCTGACAGAATATGTTACCCATACTGTATCACTGTGAAGCATTAGATTGGAGCTGTATCTGGTGCTTCAGTCAGTAGGCTATGGGATGGGGGGGCTGGGCGTTAGGTTTGACAACCCCAAGTAAGATCCCACCATTGATTCGCCAATACTCCAGAGACCCAAATCCCTAATGTTTTTTAATTTCCTACTTTGAATGCCTTGTGTTTTTATAACCTTAATGTCATGCGTTAATCTAGTTTTTTGCAAAGAATATATATATATATATATATATATATATAAAATTACTGTGACCCCAATATCAACCCATTTAAAAGTCAGACAAGCACACAAAGAAGCCATGCAAAGCTAGCAGCCTGCAAGCTGCATAAGCTACACAAACAGTGCAAAACATCAGTAATTACAAAATAAAAAGATAGGCAAGTGTGTGTTATGGATTTTTTATACACCCTCAGTGTGTGATGACTGTGTAAACCTCTCGAGCTTCACTCTTGAGGTTTATGGGTCATCACACACCTCGGGTGTGTAAAAAAAATCCATAACACACACTTGTCTATCCATTATTCTCTAAATATTTTAGTGGCATGGTAGTGCCACTATAGTTAGGGTTGACTACCCCATTTAAGGTTAAAGTGTGAAATTATGCAGCTTAATAACTTTGCCACCGTATGATGGATTGCCCTGAAATTTGGCATGCATGGAGCAGTACCATAGGTCTCTGTATCTGCCAAGATTTGCAATGGTTGGCTATACAGTTGCGAAGCTATAAAGTGCAACAGAAAGTCATATTTACACTTTTTTGTGCATTCTTCGCTCGTGCCTACAGGTCGCACAGTTTGCCCGACTGGTCCAAAACCTTCTGGGAACATCCAGCCAGGGTCCTCGGTGTGCCTTTCATAGATTTCATGAAAAAAATATTAAATGGTTCAAAAGTTATTCAAAAAACAAGTTTCCCATTGTAGTCAATGGGAGAAGTTAACAAACTATTCGACAGTGTCGCAAATGCAGTTTTTAGTGTTGCAAATTACCCCTGTAGTGTCGCGAGTTAGCCATTATTTTTTTCAGTTACTGGTCACAGAAATGCTTGGCATTTAAATTTGGGACCCTCTAGAGATACAATTATTTTTGTGTTCACCTAGTTGAGCCATGAGGATGCTAGCAATGTCTATTTTTGGGGGTTAAACACCCCAGAAATATGTTTTTCAAAATTTTTGTAAACTGTAGTGTTGCAAAGTAGTGTTGCACTTGCAACACTTTCATGATTTTTTTGCGAAAGTGTGTGATTTGCGCGACACTACTTTGTGACACTATACCCAAAAGAATAGGAAATCTTTGCCACCCTGCTGCAAACAAACAGTTTGGTCTTTTGGGATGAAATTTAGAGGGAAGAAAGCCAAGATCCCACAGATGTGCTTTTTGTCAGTTTAGTGACAAAATATTAGAGGGCTGCAAAGTTATGGTACTCAGAAGTTTACTATTTTCCCCATAGACTAACATTACGGCATCCACTGTGCCTTTCGGGGCCCATATCTCAGAAACGTTTCGAGAAATGAACTTTTTGTCTGAATAATGCTTAGCCCCCCCACTAGGGGGCTAAGTGCAATACTAGCCAGGAAAGTCATAAATTATATGACATTTTTATTTTTTTTCTACAACGTACAGTTCCTGAGATATAAGCAATTTAGTATTCCAAGTGCTCATTTTCTGCTCCGAGGTCCTCTGTTATGCATACATTCTTTGACTTCACTGTGATTCTCAATGCAGATTTTGGGAAAAAAGGGTGTGCACTTTCGTTACTGTTACAGTTAACATTTCTGTAACCATTTGCGTTGCCGTTCCTATCTACGCCACCGTGTGCGTTCCCTTTGCTTTTTCTTTTGCTCTTGCGTTTGCATTACTGTTACCATTTGCATTTCCATTACTGTTTCTGTTTGCATTTCATTTTGCATCACCACGTGCATTACCACTTGCATTTGCGTACCTGTTTCCATTTGTGTTTGCGTTTGTGTTTCCTTTGGCATCATCGTTGGTGTTACCATTAGCATTTGCATTTCCAATTGTGGTATCAAGACCATGCGCATCACCATTTGCGTTTCCGTACACGCTCGCATTTGCATTTTGTTTGCATTACTGTTCGCTTTGGCGTCATCGTTGCTGTTACTGTAATTGTTTACATTTCCAGTTGCATTACCATTGCTGTTTGAGTGTTTGTCACCATTTGCATTTCTGTTGGCCTTAGCGTTTGTGTTTTTGGTTGCGTTTCTATTGCTGATTGCATTACTGTTTCCTTCTGTGGTGCCATTGCCTTTACCAATTGCATTTCTGTTTGCGTTTGTGTTACTGTTTGCATTTTTCTTATCGTTTGTGTTTCCATTGGCGTTAGCATTTACATTACTGTTTTTGTTACCATTTATGTTTCTGTTGCCGTTAGCATTTGTATTACCATTTGTGTTACCATTTCTGTTTTCATTAACATTTGCTCTTGCGTTTCTCTTACCATTTGCGTTATCATTTACGTTTGCATCACCATGTGTGTTACCATTTGCGCTTGCATTTGCATTACCATTAGCATTACTATGTGACAAAAAATCACATGGTGGGGCCCTGCACTCCTACCACCACATTCCATTCACTATTTATAGTGCTCATTCTCAAAAAGAAGGGAAATTCATAGCAAAAAAACTCCATTTAATGCATCAGTTAGGGTTGTTCCATGGTGACAAAAGTGAGGAAATTCAGTGTTAGGTTTGCCACCCCTTGCATCCCAAGCCCACACCATCCCCACCAACAGGCATCGGGGTGTGCGTTGGGGTCATTGGGCCTAATTCTCACCCCATTCTCCTATATTGCACCACCTCAGCTTGTTTACACATGGGATGGGGTAAGAATTAAGACCAATGACCCCATCACACACCCGATGCCTGTTGGTGGGGACAGGGTGGGCTTGGGGTGCAATCTGAAATATTCAGGTATATGGGGACTGGTTCAAGAACATGTCTTGTGAAGATTTGGTGACAAAATATTAATCCGTTCAAAAGTTATGAACGTTTAAAGTTTCACATTATAGCTGATGGGAAAAAATATATGTTCAGTTTGAAAGCTTTTAAAAGCTTTTGAGAAAGCAAAAAAAGCTTCTGAGCTGTACCAATTAGCTTTTGAGCTGCTTCCATGTTGTTTGCAGTTGGCAGCAGACAAAAACAGCTGAAATTCAAAAATTGCTGCCCCTAGGTAAACACTGTTGGTTGCATTTGCCTAACCAGGGGCTGAGGAACACACTGGAGGCATCAGATTTTCGATCTGACTCCCAGAAATGCCATTTTCATGATCCTTCCCCGTAGTGTCAGAAATTGTGGAAGAAACAGATCCAGCACTGTCACGAAAGTGTCACACTTTCGCAAAAGTGTGGCACCCACTTCTTCTGCAAGTTCCAACATTAGGATTGAGAAAATGTTTTTTCTAGAGGCAGATTGATAATCTGATGCCCGCAGTGTGTTTCCAAGCCCCCAAGTAGGTAAACACAATTAACAGTGTTTATAGTAGATAGTGTTTACCTAGGGGCGGTAAATAGAGAAAACAGTCCCCCAACATCTATTAGCTTTGATGCAGAATCCTGCTTCAGAATTTGCAATGCAGGATCCTGCATTGAACTTGTGCAGTCATCAACAATGGGATGTCCAATCCCTGTGTCGGTATGCCTCCTCCTCCTCCACCCTCCAAACACTTATGTGGCACACTGGGAGCCCATCCCAGTGTGCCCAGATTTTTTTTTTACTTTTTCATGTTTTCCAACGCTGGGAAGTCCTCTTTCCTGGCATTGGATGTCTCCCCCAAGCCAAATTTATTTGCCAATGGGGTGCCCAATCCCCCTGTTGGCAGCATGCATCCCCCCCCAGAATGCTCATGTGGCACACCCGGGACCCACCCCAATGTGCCAATTTATTAATATTATCTCTCCAACACCGGGATGCCCCCTCCTGGTGATGGATGCCCTCCCTCCAAAGCCCTTTCTTCTAATCCCAACATCGAGGTGCCAAATCCCTGAGTCGGGTAGTGTTCCCCCACCTCCATTACTGTGGCACACTGGGAGCCCACCCCAGTGTGTCAAATGTTTTTTTTTTTACAATACATTTAAGCTGTAAAGAAAACCATCCCACAATGTCTTTTTTTTAATGCTACAAAAAAGAAAATGGTCCCACATCATCTCCCCAGTTCCCTCCTCCATCCCACCTTCCCTCTGCTGCACCCATCTCCCCACTCCCCCTCACCCATGCCTACCCTCCGGAGGTGAGGATCAGTGATCTTCCCTGGACCAGGGACACGTCTGCACTCTTCAAAGCTGAACTGTGATCTGAGGAATCAAGGTAAGCCATATAATGGGCATCTATAGGAGGGGGGTTCAACTTATGTTGATATCTTGGCCAATTTTAGGAATTTTGGCCACAAATTTTCAACATGGGGTTTTTGGGACTCCACCTCGTGAACATAGTTACTGTTATTTTGTTACTCGGTGCTGAAAGGTGATTTTGTGGATGGTGCATGGAATCACCTTTTGGGACCAATTAATAAAATGACAGTGCCAATGTTCATGAGGTGGGGTTCCAAAAAGCCCATTTTAAAAATGTGGTGCAAACAATCCCAAAAATGAATGCAATACGAGTCTGCATTGCGTAGTTTGTACACATGCTTGTAGCTTCACCAGTTTTTAATATTTTCACTTCAGATTTTCAGCATTGCCATTTTTCACATGTCCTTATGAACAGTGCAGCTGTCATTTTTCACATCCTGCCTGAAACGTGTTTTTACACCTGTGGCGCATAATGGCGCAGTCGCTGTGCAAAAGCAACTTTCAGGATCGAGTAACAAAATCACAGTGCTACTGTTCATGAGGGGAGGTTTCAAAAAAGCCCATGTTGAAAATTTGGTAAACAAATTCCAAAACATGACCGCGTTACGAGCGTGTGTTGTGCTGTTCCTACGCATGCTCGTAACTTCGCCAGTTTTTAATATTTTCACTACAGATTTTCAACACTGCCATTTTTCACACCTCCTTATGAACAGTACAGCTATTTTTTACCTCTTTCCTGAAACGTATTTTCACACCTGTGCTGCAGAATGGTGAGTTTGCTTTGCAAAATCAACTTTCGGGATGGATTAACAAAATCACAGTGCTAGTGTTCATGAGGGGATGTCCCAAAAAACCCATGTTGAAAATTTGGTTAAAAATTTAAAAAATTCACTGTGCTATGAGTGTCTGTTGTGCAATTTTCTTGCGAAATTCCCCACAGGATAACATTACGATGCCAATGGCGCTTTTCGATGCCCATTTCTCAAAAATGGTTCGAGATATGTATTTCTCGCTACTCGCAGCTTAGTCCACCTTTAGGTGGACTAAGCTTGGAAGGAGGTTTGAAAGTCATGAAAACCACTGAACTAGAATTTTTTTCATAGTTTCTACAGTAACTAAGATATTGGAAAATTAGTGTTATAAGGCTTCCTTTTCATGTCAGTAGGGCTGCATTATGTCACCATACTTATGTGCAAGTGGGAGCGTAGGGTCCAGAGGGCCTGTGCTCTCACATTTGCATACCATTATGCAAAAGAATTCAGTGTTAGGGGAGCTCAGGGCCCAGGAGGGCCCATGCTCCCACAACCACATACCAGTTACATTACACTACATTTACAATGGAACTGGTGTAATTTTTTCCAGTAAACCAGCAAAAGGCATTTATGAAAAACATTACTGAGATATCTGTATCTGCACCACCTTTTGGAGTTTGTATCATGGGTGAGGAAAGTGTCAATAGTGTTGCAACACTACCTTTAGTTTCGCAAAAGTACCAGTAGTGTTGCAACACTACCTTTAGTTTCGCAAAAGTACCAGTAGTGTTGCAACACTACCTTTAGTTTCACAAAAGTACTAGCAGTGTTGTGACACTACCTTTTGTTTCACAAAAGTACCAGTAGTGTTGCAACACTACCTTTAGTTTCACAAAAATACTAGCAGTGTTGCGACACTACCTTTTGTTTCACAAAAGTACCAGTAGTGTTGCAACACTTCCTTTGATTTTGTGAAAGTACCAGTAGTGTTGCAACACTACTTTTTAGTTTCATTAAAGTACACTATGTTGACCTATGGGACTATTGTGAAAGTTGCAGAATTACATGGAATTAAAGCCCCAAATGAGCCAGCTTCTTTGCCATTTCATAGCAAAAAAATGGTTAGGGCTTTTTTGACTGCAATTTGCAGTGTAGCAACACCTGGAAGCACAGATATGCCCTTTGGAAGACTGGTCACAAAACTGATGATGGTTCAATAGTTACAGTGCTCCAAAGTTGCCAAATTTTCCATAGGATAACACTGCGGTGCCCGTTGTGCCTTTTGCATACGAATCTCAAAAATGGTTCAAAATATGGATTTGTTGCTGGGCTGACCTTAGTACACTTTTAGGTGGACTAAGCCCCAGTGGAGGTTTTGAAGTCATGATTACAACTGCAGTGGGATTTTTTCCTTGGTTGCTACGGTTACTGAGATATTGTCAAATTAGTGTTGCAAGGGTTCCTTTTCATAACTATTGGGGTGTGATATGTCTCCGTACTTATGTGTAAATAGGAGTGTAGGTCCCAGAGGGCCTGCACTCCCACATATGAAAATCATGGATTTCAGGATGCAAAAATGGGCAGTGTGAGGGAAGAGCAGGACCCAGAGGGCCCATGCTCCCACAACCAGATACCAGTTACATTACACGTTCTCAAAAAGAAGGGAAAGTCATTGCCAAAAACTTCATTTATGCATCAGTTAAGGTTGATAGTACACCAATAAAAGTTTGGAAATTCAGTGTTAGGGTTAGCAAGCCCTACCACCCCATCCCCACCCCCACCCTCCTCACAAAAACAGGCATCGGGGTGTGTGTTGGGGTCATTGGGCCTAATTCTCACCCCATTCTCCTATACTGCACCACCTCAGCTTGTTTACACATAGAATGGGGTTAAAGTTGGAGGCGATGACTAACACACACTCACGATCATGATTATGATGAAGGTGGGGAGGTGGATAAGGTAGGCTTGATAACCCTAACACTGAATTTCCAAACTTTTTGTGTACTATCAACTCTAACTGATGCATTAATGAAGTTTTTACAAAAACATATATATATATATATATATATATATATACTGTATATATATATACTGTATACTATATATATATATCTTATAGTATATGGTGAGTGGCTGTCATGAAGAATTGAAATCTTGGTTATCAATTAACTTTCTAAAGTTAAATTTAAACAAGACAGAAGTTGCAATGGAAAATTTTTGGGCTCCTGTCAAAGAGCCCAAAGGTTCTCTTGAATTAGGATGCCATCAGAATAATGTTCCTTATGTGAAAAAATCTTAGTGTTCTTTTTTTACCCCATCTGCTTTTTGAGGATCATATTAATTCAGTTCACAAAACAGTATTTTTTTTTCACTTGAAAGGGATAGCCAGATTTAAGAAAGTCATTGATGTGGATCTTCTTAAATTGTTAACCCTTTCATAATTCCAAAAAATTATTACTGCTATGTTTTCTTATTAAGATTACCTAATAATTCTCTATAAAATTTACGATATTTAGAAACATAGAAGAGTGTAAAATGTCAGCAGATAAAGGCCTATCAGCCATTTATTCTGCTCAAGCCTGTCTAGTTATGGGACTATACCCCTGTTAGCTTTCAGTTCTTCCCCTTCCTCCCCCATCTGCTCCTGTGTGCATTTTTCACATGAGTCTGTCCCATCCACTTTTAATGCCTCTATTGTCTCAGTGCATATGACCTCTTCCAAATGTTTACTGCTGTCTGGCACCACTCTTGCCATAAAAAGTACTTCCTGACATCCTTTTAGAACCCCACCCGCACCCCCTACCAATTTTGTGGTGTTTCCCCTGGTTCCTGTGTTACCACTCATTGTGAACAACTCACTGCTATCAACCTTGTTTGTTCTGCAGTGCTACATGAATGTCTCAGGCGAGGCCTCTTCTTGAGTACTGTGCCCAGTTCAGGAACCCCCAACTGAAGGAAACGGACAGGCTGGAGATCATACAATGGAGGGCAAGCACAGTGATCTAAGGGCAGCAAGGGTGGACATATGAGGAAAGACTCAAAGATCTCAACATGTACTCAATAGAGGCTAGAAGGAAGAGGAAGATATGCCAGAGACATATACATTTGTAAGAGGTCTCAAAAGAGTGGCTAAAAAGGACTTGTTCACCAGAAATGAAAATGCAGTCATGTGGGGGCATGATTGGAGACTGGTGGAAGGGAGGTTTAAGAAGGATGTTGGAAAGATTTTCTACACAGAGAGAAAACACAGAGAACCACAAGCTCATGAGTAAATGGAATGGGTGCTATGGGAAATTCACTAGGAGGCTGGGACACCAAGGCAAAGCCTCATGCTTTAAATGTGAAGCACCAGGGATTTCCTTGCAGTGCTCCAATTCATTTGAATGTCAAAGAAATATCTTCTGCAGTAATACAGGTCTCTATTCTCAAAAGAGTTAGACTGCTACAGGCCCCGGGTGCTCAAAACACATGGTGCATGGGGCTTGCAGCAGTCTCAGGGCTGAATTTGGGACTCTCAAAACCCAAGCCCTCTGTGCACCACATTCAGCAAGCTGGTCTAATTTTGCTGACCTTTTTACGGGGCTTGCCCCAAGTCTTTGGCACAAGCCGCCGTAAATAGGGTGTAATGTCACAAAGGTGTGTGATCTATGAGAATAGGGTGCACTATGCACCAAAGTGTTCAGGGCAGCTACACTGTTGGTGCAGGGCTTCTTTATGTCCTGTGCCAACCTTTGAGAATAGAGCCCACTGTGTCCAGATTTTTCACTAGCTGTCTACCACCAGAGTGCAACACTTGTGTGTCTTTGCTCTACACATAGATAGTTGGATCAGTGTAATGGTCTGCCAAAGGGGAGGTGGAGGCTAGAACAGTGGTGAGTGTTATGGTTGGGAGGGACCAATTCAAAGACTTTGTGATTCTGACAAATAAGGGATAGACATAGAGTATGACTAGGTAGGCCCTGTCAATCAGTAGGCCTGTGGGGCAATAGGTAGCACCTTAGGGCAGACTGCATGAACTTTGAGTAGTTTATATATCACTTTCTATGTTTCTATTTCTCCTCTCTTTCTCCTGTCCTCCAGTGTGTAAGACCTACTTTGTTGTCCCTGTATCATTTTAGTAGCATTTCTCTGTACTGGCTCCAACTTATACTTGTCCTTCCTCAAGTGTGGGCTCCCAAACTGTGCACATTACTTTAAGTGCTGTTAAACCAAGAAGTAATACAGAGGTAGTATTACCTCCATCTTTCTATCAATGATCCCACTTATAATGCACCACCACATCCAATTTGCCTTTGCCGTAGCCCTGTTACACTGTTTAAATAGGTGAAATGGCTGTGCTTTCATCAGTATCAAAAAGTTTCTTTTTAGCTTGCAAGAACCATCTGATTGTTATGGATTCTCAAGCTGATGATGCTGAACATGTTATTTTTATCTCATCATAGTTTATTCATTTTAATGGAGCAACCTACAGGTAGGATACCCAATTCTTTTCACTGAAGCAGCCTAATGTGGCCAGTATATATTATTGTAGTAGGCTGTCATCAGTAATATTTGACAATCAGAGATGACCACAAATTCTAGTTTGACATAGACATGGTAGAGGCTGTCCAGAGGGGGGCAACCAAAATGGTGCAGGGTCTGCACCAGAAGACATATGAAGAAAGATTAAAGGAGCTTAAGATGTATAGCCTCAAGGAAAGACGGGAGAGGGGGAAATGATAGAAACTTTCAAATACCTCAAAGGAATCAACAAAGTCCAAGAGGGTAGCATCTTTCAGAAAAAGAGATGTGCAAGAACAAGGGGTCACAATTTGAAGATAGAGGGGATGACTCAGAGGTAATGTGAGGAAGTATTTCTTCACAGAGAGGGTTGTAGATGCATGGAACAGCCTTCCTGAGGAGGTCATAGAGTCAAAAACAGTGGGTGAATTCAAGAATGCATGGGACAGGCATAAGGCAATTCTAGTGGGGGGTAGGAGGAAGTAGGCTGTTGGTTAACTAGGATCTGTAGCTTATCCATTAGGTAGGGGAATGGGCAGACTAGGTGGGCCAAGCGGTCCTTATCTGCAATCAAATTTTGTGTTTCTATGGATCTCCAAGTCCCTCCTATGAACAAAAGAGACTCTGACATTTGAAGCCAAGTCTTTGGCTAAATTCTGAGCCAGATTAGGCTCAGTAAACCCCAGTCATATTACCAGCTATCCTCCATGTGTTAAAATTACATATTTATTTTTATTTTTTTTTTATTTTAATTTGTGAACTGCGCAAGAGCACTGGACTGAGGATCCTTATTCAGGCTTGACCAAGACAGAATATACAGTACAAAACATACAAATACAAAACATTCGATAATAACAAATACATAAAACATTCAATAACAATTGCACATACATAAATTAAGCAAATATAATTTCAAATGTTTTTTTTAAAAACTTGTAAAGAGCAACTAACATGTAAAAAGTCAGGCAAGCTGTTCTTAAAATGAGGAACAGCTACAGTAAATGCTCATAATCCAGCATGAGTTTTCTAAAAACTCACATTAAGAACTACCGCATTGGTTGACCTCAAACTAGGCAACAAATCCCTAACTAGAAAAAAAATCAGAAAGGGGAGAAGAAACAGAACAGAAAATATGTTTAAAGCTCAAACAGCCAAAAAATACTGTATATGATACATTGGAGATAATCAACCAAGCTGGAAAAATAATTAAGAGTGGTGAGTATGTATAGGAGCCAATAAAACAAAATAGCAAATGTTATTATAGACAACAGAATGATTTTGGATCTCAGTAGACCCAAGGTAAAAAAAGGTTAGATACTTAATTGACGTGGGGCAAAAGAGAACCCATAGCAATAGCGTTAAGAGATTCAAAAGATAAAAAAAGTTTCAGCTTTTACAAAACTCCAATTTTTTTATTAATATTGCAACATACAGATTTAAAGTGATCTGAAAAAGAAAGTGAAGAATCCAAAATAACACCAAGGTATCTGAACCGAGATACTTGCTCTATTAAAATACCCTGATTGTCATATAACTTCAGTGAAGAACAATTAATCAACTTAGCACATGGATCAAAAATCATTGATTTTATCTTTTTTACATTTAAAATAAGTTGATTGTCAGAAAACCAATTATGAACAAAAAGAAAATCAGACTGAAGATCATTAACGAATTTAGATTGTTCTTTAGCTGAAGAAAAAAGAATAAGATCATCAGCATAAAGCAAAGATTGACAATTTTTAATAACAGAAGGAAGGGAATTAATAAAGTAAATAAAAGTGGTCCAAAAAATTTACCCGTTAGATGCGCATCTATCAATTTAGTTCATTATTGACAAAGTTGAAGAACTAGCCACAAACTAAGATCGATCGGTTAAATAATCTTTGAAACAAGAAACAACATTAGATGAGAAACCCAATGACCCCAACCTAAGACAGAGCATTTGATGATCGATAAGATCAAAAGCCTTGATTCCCATTTCCCCATACCTCTCAGAGCTGCTGCTGCAGCAACACTCCATATAAATCCTCAGTCCTCTGAAGTACATTTTAACATTTTACAACTGCACATCTTTGCCCTCACCATTTCCAAAGAATGCCACCCCTACTCTACCACTTAATGATTCAAGTGGCACTTCTTTATTAGTATGAACACCTCAACTTAGAGTCATTTATTTACTTTTGTATTTGCAATTTTTTGACCAGGAATGGTACACTGCTCTGTGACAGCCGAGTTCTAGGTGTGTCCTGAGGTGTAGATTATAGGGATTTGTTTTATTGAGTGGAGGATTGTTGGCCAGGACAACAGGGAAAATCCACCACTCTTACAATAATTACCATTGGATATTTAGCTTCCACCTGGACAGCCACCAGAGATGGGCAGAAAGGACATTTATTCAGTGTTGGGTAAGTTACTTTTTCTATTACTTTTGGAAATTTGTTCCAGAAAGCTCTGTGCAGTCACTAGCAAGGATGGAGAAGTACTGGAAAATGTAATACACCTTACAGTTACAATTACTTATGCGTTTTTATACAAAAGAAATATGTAACTGTAACTGATTACATTTATTTGAAAGTAACTAGTAACTAACCTATTACTTTCAAATGTTTCTATCTTTTATAGTTATTTATTATTTTTGTATTGTTTTTGTATAAAAAGAAATAAGTAACTATAATTATAAGGTGTATTACTTTTTCTAGTACTTATCCATCCTTGCTGGTGACTGCACAGAGCTTCCTGGAACAAGTTTCCAAACATAATAGAAAGTAGTAGAAAAAGTAACTTACCCAACACTGCATTTGTTTAACTTCTCATCCAAAGTATGGCACCTCAGCAATTCATCACTCCCAGAGTGCTGTGCTAAAGTGTCAGAATTGGGTGTTAGGCTAAGTTCATGGTGTGGGACGGGAACCCACAACCTTCTCACCTAAGGCCCCAGAGGTGAGCGTGCAACCTACTGAGACACTGACACTGCTCAATTATCCACAGCTGCATCAGTTGGAGATGGGTATTGAAAAAGAGCAGCTGCAGAATCTGTAATTATAAATCATATCTGTGATATTTGGGTTTATGATAGAAGGAGGTGGCAGCAGCTACAAGGAGATCATGAGTTGAATTAACTGTATGTGGGTAAGAGGAGCCAGGAGGGCATTTCAGATTTTGAACCTTGTCTTGTGAATGCTGTTCGTATAAGGAAAGTGAACATATGAGGCTGCAACTGATTCATAAACTATCATATTTCATCAGTGAGTTATTTATAGATAGTATATAGACATACAGACAAACCCAGAGACCATGGAGTACTCAAGATACAGTGTACAGATATACAGACAAATCCAGCGACAACGGAGTAGCTCAAGATACATTGTACAGTCATACAGACAAACCCTGAGACCATGGAGTAGCTCAGAATACAGTGTACAGATATACAGACAAACCCAGAGACCATGGAGTAGCTCAGAATACAGTGTACAGATATACAGACAAACCCAGAGACCACAGAGTAGCTCAGTGCATGGCCACAAAGCAAACTATTGAATTTTCTATCAAGCAGGATATCAAACATCCAGCTGCTGCTTCAGAATCACCAGCACTTGATTGATTAAGCATGAAACAGCTACTGACGCAGCTGAGACAACTTTGAAAAAATGGAATACTGAGACATGAATGTAGCTTATATTTCATATTTTATTCTGTAATTCTCACCCTTACCTCCTTATTACTAAGGGTATTTGCATAAAAACAGTATCCCTACCCTTTCAGCTCTGCCTGCTTGCCTATGTCTGACATCATAATCCTGTTTATGACATCACAATCTGTTGCTGTGGAGATACTTATCATTGTCACAAACGGGATTGTGATGTCAGGTATAGGGAAGCAGGCAGAGAAGATAAAGTTTAGGGGACAGGGATCTTGTTATCATACAACTCTTACAGTAATAAAGGAAATGGGGAACTATTTACTGAAAATACATGAAATAATAAAGAAAATGGGATGGGATGATACACAAGAGGGGGTGGAAAGGATATGAAAGGACTTGACAAGGTTGGAGGAATGGTTAAAAGCATGGCAGCTTAGATTCAATGCAAAGGAGTGCAAAGTAAAGCAATTGGGAAACAAAAACCCAGAGGAAGAGTACACAATGGGGGGAGGGTACTAACAACAACAAAAATGGAAAGGGACCTGGAGGAAGTCATATCAATTGACCTAAAGGTAAGCAAACAATGTGAGGAGGCAGTAAGGAGGGGTGGTTTGGATCCTGGGATGTATAGGGAGAGGCATCACCAGTAGAAAACAGGAGGTTGTTATCCCTCTGTACAGACAGTTTGTGAGACCCCATCTGGAGTACTGCATGCAGTTCTGGAGACCCCATCTCTGCAAGGATATAGACAGAATGGAGGCAGTCCAGAGGATGGCAACTAAAATGGTGCAGAGTCTGCACAAGAAGCTATACAAAGAGACACTAAATGAGATTAATATGCATAGCCTCAAGGAAAGGAGGGAGATGGGGGAAATGATAGAAACTTTCAAGTACCTCAGGGGAATCAACAAAGTCCAAGAGGGTAGCATCTTTCAGAAAAAGAGATGTGCAAGAACAAGGGGGCACAACTTGAAGATAGAGGGGGGACAATTCAGGGGCAATGTGAGGAAGTATTTTTTCATGGAGAGGGTGGTGGACACATAGAACAGCCTTCATGAGGAGGTCATGGGGTCAAAAACAGTGGGGGAATTCAAGAATGCATGGGACTGACATAAGACAATTCTGGTGGGGGTTAGGAAGATGTGGGCTGTTGGTTAACTTGGATCTGCAGCTTATCCAATAGGTAGGGAAATGGGCAGACTGGGTGGGCCAAGCAGTCCTTATCTGCCATCAAAGTCTATGGACCTGGTTTCAAAATGCAAGGCATAATTCGTGGGCATATGTGAGTTACACCATGCAGCGCTAAGCCAGGGACCCTGCACCCTATTCTAAGACAGGCAGGGTCCCCTGCACCTATGCCCATGACTTGCAGCAGCTGCAGGCTAGTGCCAATGGAATGGCACACTGGACTTGGGTGCCGTAAGTCACGGCATGCAATCTACTGCTCCCCCAGAGCCCCCCACCCTGTAGCGCACCCAAACATACCTGGGGCATTCGAGGCGGCGGTTGGCTGGCACTGTCAATCCAGGCACAACAGTATTAGGACCCAGGGATCCCCTATGTTCTGAGGGGTGCAGGGCATGACAGTGCAAGGGGGGCATGTGGGGCACACACTTGTATTTTCTGTGGTGCTACAGGGGGAGCATCTGTTACTGAGCCAGGATGGATGCCCTTTAGACCACCTCCTATCTGGTCTAACTCCGCTATGCCATTGCCTCTTCTGGAATGGTATAATTGGGTTATGGCAGCCGCCCTTCTGGAATAGGGTGCAGTTGCTGCCATAACCCACCCTTGCACCATGCCGCTGTGGATTGCCAGTGTAGTGGGTGGCATAGCTCACCTTTGGTGCAATCTGCATATGGCAGGGTGCAAGCCACGACTTGGAATTGTGACTTGTGTCATGCCTAGCGCAAGGTGCGATTTGTGCCATCGGGTTCAGTGTAAATCACCTTGTGCCAGGTGTAACACCTTCTGGAATTGGGCCCCATGTTTCTATGTTTCTGTGGATGGTGTTGAATATAAATCTTACTTTTTTCAAAGTTTTCCAAATGCTTTCAGGGGCTCTTTAAGACATAGTCAAATGTTTGGTTGCTGTTTGTTCAGTTCAGTTTATATGTGTGTTTGCATACTGTTAGTCTTTACATAGTTAAAATGATTTAAAAACACAATAATTGAAGACATGGAAACAGAAACATAGAATCTGTCAGCAGAAAATGACTGCTTGGTCTACCTAGTCTGCTCAGATGGTCCCTGCCTAGTTCCCTACCTATTGGATAAGCTGCAGATTCTAGTTAACCAACAGCCTACTTCTTCCTACCCACCACCAGAATTGCCTTATGTCTGTCCCATGCATTCTTGAATTCCCCCACTGTTTTTGACCCCACAATCTCCTCAGGAAGGCCATTCCATGTGTCCACCACCCTTTCTGTGAAAAAATACTTCCTCACATTGCCCCTGAGTTGTCCCCCTCTATCTTCAGATTGTGTCCCCTTCAAACCCTAACTGGTCTCCGACAACCTTCCCTTCTCATTACACATTTCCTAACATTCCTTTATGTCTATCCCATGCATACTTGAAGCCCCCTAAAGTTTTCACCTCCACCACTTCCACTGGCAATCTGTTCCAGGCATCCACCCCTGTTTCAGTGAAGCTGTATTTCCTGACATCCCTCCTAAACTCCCCCTCCCTGCCAGCTTTATCGCATGCCCTTTGCTTCTGGTGCTCTTCCTCATTTGAAAGATACCCCCCCCCTTGCATCCTGTTCGACCACGTGAGGAACTTGTAGGTCTCTATCATATCCCTTCTCGCTCTCCTCTGTTCCAGAGTATACGTGTTGAGATCCCTTAGTCTTTCCTCATAGGGCTTTTGGTGCAACCCCTGTACCATTTTAGTTGCCTTCCTCTGGACTGCCTCCACCCTATGTCCTTTCTGAGGTGTGACCTCCAGAACTGGACACAACACTCCCAAGTGGGGTCTCACCAGTGAGTAATATAGTGGCAATGCCACTTTCCTCCTCCTGCTGGAGATACCTTTCCCTATGCATCCTAGTATCCCACTGGCCCTACCCACTGCTTTGTCACACTGTCCTGACACTTTGAGGTCATCAGATATAACCCAAGGTCCCTTTCCTGCTTAATGAGTGACAGTACCTCCCCCCATCCTATACTCAGTTCTTGGGTTCCTATACCCTAGTGCATGATTTTGTACTTTGACATTGACCCCCAACTGCCATGCTCTTGACCACTCCTCAGGTTTGCCAAGATCCTCATGCATTCTTTTCACCCCTTCCTTATTGTCTACTCTATTACCAGATTTTCTTTGAAATACACAGTTCACAGATCCATTATCCCAAATGTACAAGATGCATAAAAGAATTGTACTATATGCATACAAGAATTGCCATGGATCTGTTACGTCAGGAGACCAAGTCCATTACAGTTCTCATTCTGTTCTCCCTTGTTTTCAAAGAGATTTTAAAACAGGTTACAAAAAATGAAAGTGTATCTTTATCCACAGTATTCATTAATATTTCCAATAACCCATTGTTCATTAGAGACTGAACTGGTTACTAAGTTAATCTAACTCTATGAATGGCATGAGGCATGAGGCAAAGCAGAGTGCTGCATATCCTTAAAGTTAGCTTAACAAAGGTAACAGAACCTCTGAAATGTAGCAATTCAATTTTTTTTCCAATTCTTTTTTCTAAAATTTCAAATGGTAAAGGAAGCATTGTGGCATTACCAGTCCATATCTACATACACCCTGCTCTATGTTTGTATACAGCACATCTCTCTTTCTTGTCTACCTCATTATTACAACTCCACCACCACCCTCTTTGCACTATGATAGGTGCTCCAACCAGTGACATCATCAGTTGCAATCAGTCAATGACTCCTGACACTCATGCTGTTACTTGTATGTATTACTTTTTGATGATGACTGAGCACATTGTGGAGCTGCTCGATATTCTTCATAGTAGCTGCCCATGTACTGCATATAACAGCATCAAGAACCACTGACTGATTTTAAATAGGGCTGTATTTATGTCATGCAGCATTTTGGAGAAAGATATGTATTGTATTGTCATGGTCAGAATAACAAACACCATGGAAATCAAAGTAAAACTCAGGACTGGGGGATCAAAAAGGTTGCATATGAATGCAGATGCATGCTGTGCCTATGTCTGCATCAAGCTGCTTGCATCCAAGTAGTGTAGCTCTGCTGCTGTTTTTAGAAGTGGCATCCATTTATGACAAGCAGTTATGATTTACAGTAGAAAATGGACACAGTTGTGGGTTGCACACTTGCATCTGTTTTTGGACACAAACTGTGGACCCTGTTAGACCCTTTAATGGACAACAGATTTGGGCACATTTTCCTTTTGAAAATAGAGCTGGCGGCATCTTGGATAGATTGTTTTAAAAATCCTGGCCATTAACTCTATTTTGACATATTGTTATATAAGCACATTAGCAATGATTTAAATGTTTTGGAACAAAGAAAAATGTTAGGCTGGTCCAGTAGCAGCATTGTGCTGCCATCTCTGAAATTGGGGTTGGTCTACAAGCCCTAGTATTTCACATTGGGGCTGACTGGGGACCAAGTGCACTTTGGTGGTGAGGTACACAGTTATGGGACTGTCATCTGCAGCATCAGAAATTATGTTTTTTTCATAGACAATGCTAAAAATCATGATATTGTGAAGAAACATAGCAGAACTCATGTAGCTTTCATAAAAATGGGAAACATCATGGAATCTATGACTTTCATAACAAAGGTAGAGCTCTAATTATAAGCAATGATGTCACTGTTTGGGCATTCAGAGTGGCAAAATTGAGCCGGGGGCTACATACAGAGCTAGTTTAAAAGAACAGGTACAGAAAACAAAATGAGAGATATGTACAAAAAGAGAACAAAGGTACAGGCAAATATGATTTGGGAATGAGGCAATGCTTCCCTTCCCCAATATATTAATATTTTTAGAGTGTACATTATAATTGTTTTATTGTACATTAAAGTGTCTAATCATTAAATAACCCTTTAGAAGATCAGAATACTCCATTTCCAGCCATTGTTTTATATTGACAAATACATTTAAGTGCCCCGATGGCAGCTATGCTTTGGGTACCTACCACATACATTTGAATGAAATGGCTATCATCATAGGTGCGCTGGCCAAAATACCTTCATGTTTGGCAACAAGATGGCTGCTAAAAAGGGTAGTCTAGCAGCTACCTGGCTGCTAAATATGAAAGTATGTGTTTACACCTTGTTAACAAGCCATACCTTTTTTATCTATGCAGACAGGTAGCTGGAAGGTATCCTAGAACACTCAAAACTGGATCCAAGCATAGACATTTAGCTAAATTACTAACTAAATAAACCCAAAATGTATTAAAAAAAAGTCTTATGTTGCTTTACATATTATGATCTAAAAATATTATGTCAAATATTTGTCAGTCTCTTAAGCCAACAGAAATTTAATTAGAAAGGCTAGGACAGCTGAAAAGGTCATGGCAGAGAAGACAATGAGATGATGATATGTACTGTCCTTGAAATCTTGGGTACTATTGAAGAATAAAGCTCACAGAGATAATAACAAACAGCATAGTACTGATACCAAAAATGATTTGAAAGCTAGAAGTCTAGATTTCAGTCATCAGGAACTTTTTAATTTTGCAACCTTCATGTTCTCAAACACATCTGGAATGTTTCAGTAAGAAGTATGCATTGACAAAATGGTGTTTGAGCTCTCCAACTGAAACATCACACCGTGTGCTGGCATCAACTGGAGGATTTTGTCTTTCTGTCAAGCACTGTGTGCAGTCAAAATAGTAACAGTCTGTCACTACAGCTTGCCACGCTGGTATAATTTGTCTTGTTCTGTTGTTTGGCACTGTTTAATGTTTATACATTGTGCATTAAATGGAACATTGTAGGATGAAGGGTCATAGGCTGACATCTAAGCAATGACAGCGTAAAGCTGTACCCTAATACTAGTGACTGCAAAGGGCAACCAGCAGTAGAAGTCAAAATACAGTCAAGCCTTCTTAAACAAAGAATGGTTTCTACAAAAAAAACTTGGTCATCACCAAAATATTATTTGCAGTATATTCAAAAATATCACTGAGTCAAAAATATTTTACTTTGAAATGCTGCTATACTAATTTCTCCAACTGATTAGTAAAACTGGAACAGCTTTTAGTTGTCTTTCAATGCAGTTTAGTAAAGGTTTGTGTCATAATCCTCCTACTAAAGCAGCAGTATTAGTTATCAAAAAATTAAATAATTTGACTGGTAGTTAGGAAAAGCCAAAACATCAATACATCTGCTTTTCTTTTTGCTTTGTTTCATTTCTGAGGCAAGACAGAGGGCCAGATATTCAAAAGGGTTGCGCCATGCGCAATAGGGTTGTGCCTGCGCAAGTCTGAAATTGCTCCATTCTGCGATATTCAGCAGGAGGCAGTTGCGCCCCTGAAAACATGCTGAGCAACAGCGCAATGCAAATGAATGCATGCTGAACTGGAGGGGGAGGAACCATGCATAAACTGCACAGCCCGATATTCAGCCGGGCTGTGCAGAGTTGTGCAGGCGCAACCCCCAACCTGCGCCTGCACAACTTTGAGCAAAAAAGGTCAAGTTGAGGCCACCCACAGGTGAGCTGCTGCATTGCAGGGTGCAACACAGCAGCTGCCACCTGTGGCCACAACCAGCCTCCCTGTGCCCCACCAGCCGATCACAGGCAAAGAGTGTAAAATCCCCCACCACCCCCACTGGCCGATCACGGGCATAGCAAATCCCCCACCAGCCCGATCGCGGGCAGCAATGTCTCCCCAACACATCCCTGGTGGTCCAGTGGACCGATAATCCGATCGCGGGATGGAGTTGTAAACCCCACCTCCTGAATATATCCCTGGTGGTCCAGTGGACCGATAATCCCGATCACGGGATGGGTTGTAAAACACCCCCAACACATCCCTGGTGACCTGGTGTCCCTCACCCCACCCACCCATGAAGCCCCAGCACCCGCTCCCCGCGGCGGTGGGCTGCAGCATCCACCGCCTGCCGCCCGCTACCCGCCGACTGACTGCCGGTGAGTATTCTGCTGCCCCACCGGCAGTCAGTCGGTGGGTGGCGGTGGCAGGTGGTGGATGCTGCCGCCACCGCTGCAGGGGGAGAGCGGGTGGTGGGGTCGGTGGGTGGGGTGGGGACACTAGGTCACCAGGGATGTGTTGGGGGGGTGTTTTACAATTCCATCCCGTGATCGGGATTATCGGTCCACTGGACCACCAGGGATATATTCGGGAGGTGGGGGGGTGTTTAACTACTGCAGCCCGCGATCAGGCTTATCAGTCCACTGGACCACCAGGGATATTTTTTTGGGGGAGACACTTTGCTGCCCACGATCGGGCTGGAGGGAGGGGAATTAAAGCTATGCCCACGATCGGGCCAGTGGGGGTGGTGGGGGGAATTTTACACTCTTTTGCCTGCGATCGGGCTGCAGAGGGCATCGGTCCCCAAGGGCTGCTGCCTGGCAGGGTGCCAGGCACAAGTCCTCGGGGATCGGCGCACCTGCATGCTAATGGCATGCAAATGGGGCCATAATCAGATGCAAATGGCCCCCCCTGTGCCTTGCATGAATTATGGCCCCATTTGCATGTCACCTTTCGAATACTGAGATTCTGCGCATGGCACAATGGTACTTGCACTAACGCAAGTTGAATGCTCCACTCTGACCACTTGCAGTGGCGCAAGTTCCACTGCACTATGCACAGTGGCTGTGGCCGGGGGGTGATATTCAAAGGAGTTGCTCACGGGCGCAACTCCTTTGAATATCACTCTGGCCACATCCCTGTGCAACTATTTTGTGCAGCGCAAGGGCTTGCTCCACAAAATAGTGCAGTTTGAATATCTGGCCCAGTGCATTCTGTAGTTCTTTCATTTCATTTAATTTCATTTTTATTTTATACTGAAAAGCCTGTGAGAAAATTTGCCCATTTTCACAGACGTCCTGTTACAAAAAACAGAAATACAAAATTGTAGACATAATATAACAATAAATACATGGTTAAGCAGATAAGTACAACAAGTTAATTAAAACATTTGCAGGTAGAGTCAGATAGTAAGTTATTATTGCATGACCCTTTAAAAGTAGACATTTTAGAACAATTTACAATATTGTTTGGTAATTTGTTATACAATCTGGTACCCTTAAACTGTAATGAATTCTGTGCAAAAACTATATGAAAGAGTGGTATCAAACAAATTTCTGCTCTGTGACCTAGTACAAGCAGAATTAATAATATTAGGAAACAGGCTAGTAATACAGGTGGGTAGTAGTCCCAGGCAAATTTATGCAAAAAGATCAAGGATCTAAAGTTAAATAAATCTGCCAAGATAAGTAACCTAATGACCCATAAAGGGCACAATGGTGAGTTACTCTAGGAAGCCCAGTTGCAAAACATAGAATATTGTGATAGATAGTCTTAAGCTTATTTAACATTTTCTCACAGGAAAAAGAATATATATTGATCCATAATCTAGAATTGAAAATAATAAAACTATGGGTAAGAATAAGCCAGTAAAGCATCCCCAGATGCTAATGCAATTTTATGATTAACTTAACAATATATTGTTCAAATGTTAAATGATTGTCCAAAATGAAACCAAAATACTTAAATGCGGTTACCTTTTCAATGGGATTACCAGTATTATCAAATAATAGAAAATGAAATGTGCAACTTTTCCTAGGGCTGGGAAAAAAACATTAATTTTGTTTTGAGTGAATTTAACACCAAGTTATGTGAGTCAAACCAAGAGTGTAGCACACTAAAGTCCCTCTGAAGATCCTTTTGTAACTGTTGAACATCGCTACCTGAGCAGTACAGGACAGCATTGTCTGTGTATAATATTAAGTCAGTGCTTCTACAAATTTCTGGAAGTGAATTTAAAAAAAGTGAAAATAGAAGGGGCCCAAGAGTGGACCCATGAGGAACTCCACATCTCAGTGGGTATTCTTCAGAGAAAGAACCATTAACCAGGTTTTTTTATGTCCTATCTTGGAGATAGTGTCCTATCCAATCAATTACTTCCTCAGAGAAATTGACCCTGAGCAGCATCTTCAGCAACACCATGTGATCCACCAAATCAAATGCCTTTGTGACGTCCACAAAAGCCAAAGCCACAAACAGTACTTACTCTCACTTAGGGCTTTGTAGGTTCAGCTGGTGAACCTCACCAAGGCAGTTTCAGTGTTGTGGCCAACTCTAAAACCATGTTGCGAATTGTTCCAGAGTTTGCACTTCTCAAGGTGTTTCAATATCTGATAAAAGACAATTCTTTCTAATATTTTAGATAACAGGGCTAAGAGAGAGAGAGAGGCTAGAAATTAATAATGTCTGTCCTGAAGCCTGATTTATAGTTTGGTCTAACAATCATACATTTCCATTTGGTTGGAAAGACATCTCTACATAAGGAATAATTAAATAACTTATATAAAGGAAATACTATTGAAGTACCAACTTTTTTAAGTCTCTTGAAATCAGTAGTATCAGGGCCTATGTATGGTCTTGGGTCCATCTTATTTAAATACTGAAGCATATCATTTGGGGAGTGAATGAAAATAAAATTTGGGAATACCAGAAAACTTTAGAGCTCGATCTTTACTATCCTTTCCAGAATCATGTTTATCATTTGAAGTGGGGAAAGTAGGGCACCTCAAGGTTCTATATTTATGCAAATTGGAAAAATGAAAATTAAAAAGTTTAGCTACTTTATTAGGGTCACTAACCAAAACACCATTAGATTCAATAGAAATTGTATCAGCTTTTATAGATGTTCCCCTAGTGACCACGGCCAGGACCCACCTCTTGGGTCACGCACTCAACCTGGTGTTCTCCCTGAGGCTCAAAATTGACACCATCAAGACCGATCCAGTCATCTGGTCAGATCATTGCACCATCAGGTTCAGCTTCAGAGCCCCCCTAAATGTCCCTTTCTCTGTGGAAATGGTTCAGTTCCACACTCTGAAAGGTTTATAACCAGAGGGACTGATGGTGAAACTGGACATTTCATCTGTGATTGAGGCTTGTGCAGATGGCCCAGGGAATGTCGTGATGGCCTATAATAGCGCTGTCATATGGGGCCCTTGATTACCTGGAGCCGATCCATGTATGTCCAGCTTGCCATAGTTTGACAGTGACCTGAGGACATTGAAAATCAGGGGGCAGAGGCTGGAGAGGTGTTGGAGGAAAACCAGGTCTCCAGAGAATAGGCTGGTTCTGATTACTCATTATGATGAGTATCAGAATGCAATCATCCAAAAAAAGGCAGCTTTTGAGTCTAGGATGATTGTAGCTGGGAAAAACTGATGGGCTCAGCTCTTTTGGGTTGTAGACAGACTACTATATCCAGCCTGTCTGGAACCCATCAGAGCTTTTTCAACTCACAAGTGTGAGGAGTTTACTTAGTTCTTCTCAGACAGGGTGTCCTATGTGAGGGGTGGGATCTCTCCAAGCAGAATACCAGTCTCCAACAGTGGTGGCCTTCGAGTGAACAGATGCACTCGGTCTCCTTGGGGAGAGTTCCAGCCAGTGATGATGGTGGAGGACTGTGGGGTGATCTCCAGGTTTAAACCAATGTTCTGCGACCTTGACCAGGGCCCAATGTGACTACTGGTTGGTTGCGTCAAGGTTTTGGATCCAGTTTTACTGAGCTTGTTGGGAGTTCCTTGTCAGTGGGAGTTTTCCCAGAGTCTCTTAAATGGGCTCTGGTTAATCCCCTGCTGAAAAAAACATCCTTGGACCCAGATGTCATGGTGATTTATCAGCCTATCTCGAACCTTCCCTTTTTGGGGAAGGTTCTTGAGAAGGTGGTCGCAGAACAGCTCGAGGGTCACCTCACAGACTTCCAAATTTACAAACCTTTTCAGTCCAGATTTAGGACCTTGCACAACATGGAGACTGCTTTGGTCAGGGTGCTGAATGACCTGCTGAGGGTGAGGGATAGAGAAGAGTGAATGATTCTTGTTCTCCTCAGTGTTTGACACTGTGGACCATGGAGTGTTGTTGGACAGGCTGAGGGAGTATGCAGGACTCAGCAGTAAGGTCATCAGCTGATTTGAGTCCTTTCTCTGGGGCAGGTCTCAGAGGGTGGTACTGGGGAAATATCCCTCAGACCCAATGAACCTGCCTCTTGAGTCCCCCAAGGTTCTGTCCTCTCCCCCATGTTGTTTGCAGTGTACATGCTGCCCCTGGGTGAGGTTATAAGGAGTATGAGCTGAGTTTTCATTGTTATGCCAATGATACCTAATACAGTCGACATGCTGAATGAGTGCTCGACTAAGATCTGGGCTTGAACATCTTCACGCTGTCTGGAACCTAACCCAGGGAAGACTGAGGTGCTAATGGTTGAGCCAGGTCAAAGGGGAGGAGTGAGGGCTTCTTGTGATAGGTTGGGGCTTTTTATTAGCCTAATTGAACTGGAGGCCCCCAAAAGGTGAAAAATGTGGGTGTTGTTCTGGCCACAAGCTGACACTTGATGCTCAGGTGTCGGCTGTTGTCTGGACTGGGTTTTACCACCTCCAGAACATTGCCCGAATTAAGTCCCTTATTCCCCACAACAATCTGGTCACACTGGCACATGCTTTCATCACCTCAAGGCTTGACTACTATAATGCACTCTACCTCGGGGTCAGTGGGGTGCAATGCAGTGCCTGCAGCTCCTGCAGAATGCAGTGGCCTATTTGATGACTGGACACTAGCAGTTCAGTCATATTACAGCAGTGCTGCATGAAATACACTGGCTACCGGTACGCTGGTGCATCACCTTTAAAGTAGGTCTTTTGACCTACAAGGCCCTACATGGGTTGGGTCCGGGCTACTTAAAGGAGCTCCTGCATCCCTACACCCCATCTTGCTCTCTCAGATCACTACAGTACTTGTGCCTGGCCTCCTTCAGACATCACCTCCACACCCCCAACTACCGGCTCATTCCACCAGCTGGGTAAAGGAATGGGGGGATGAGACAACAGATGACCAGTCTATAGGGCAATGAATCTCTTCACCTCTTCAGGCTGCAGCAAAGTTCAAGGCAGGTAGAGAGCAGGAGAAAAGTGTAGCCTGTCAGCAGCCACTGGAGCAGCTTGGTTTTTGAAGTACTTGTGCCCTGCCTCCTTCAGACATCACCTCCATGCCCCCAACTACCGTCTCCGTCCACCTGTCAGGTATGGGAATAGAAGGATGAGACAGCAGATGACCAGTCTATGGGGCAATGGATCTACTCACCCCTTCAGGCAGCAGCAAAGTTCAAGGCAAGTGGAGAGCAGGAGAAAAGTGCAGCGTGTCAAGTTCTTAAAAGTGATTGGTCCATTGCCAGGTCCACCATCATAAATGTAAATAGATCAGGGTGGTGTTGTGCAGTTGGGCATCAGAAACATGTGCTGGCAGCATCATGACATAGCTGCATTATAAATACAGTGTGTGCAGTTAGTGTGTGATCTCTGTGGAGAATAATTTTGAAAGTTGCTGAGGGCTGGCATTTTTATTGTACTGTAGATCCATGCAAATCACAAATGCTGTGGTTAAACACAGTCTTGAAAATAGCTACTTGAGTTTAAAATACCCAAATGAAGAATCTGAGGTTATAAGGAACACATTTCTGCTAAAAAAAGGTAGAATGACATTTTTGCTGGCTAATTAGTACTTCTGCTTTAAGATTTTAAGAGCATGGTTCTCAGATGATGTTATCAGAAATATGCACTTTTCTTACTGGGCTTCACTATGCTATTGTCATTCAAAGCTCACACTCTGCTTGGACTCCTTAGTCAAAATCCTAAGGAAAATTAATAAAATGGTGGAAAATGAGATCCTAGGAGGTCAGTATCATGTATTACTGCAGGCTTATTCAATAAAACAAGGCAGGCATATCTGATATTTTCTGAAGATTATTTTAGCAAGGTTAAAAGGTACACACAGATTTATAGTAATTTATATTAAGCAGAGCCTTGCCATACTTGAGCCTTTGGTATGCTTTTTTTTTTTTCTTCTTCCAGTCAGCGCCGTTACTGATAATAACATGTTAATGGCCAAGAATTTTAATCTTCCTCCCTGTCTCCACTGGACTAGTTTAGTTTAAAAGGTTTAAGATGTTCAAATGTCTGCAGCTTTACCACACTGGAGCTTGATCCCATCTTATCTCAGAAGCTATGCAGGGTCAGGCACGGTCAATAGAAGGATAGAAGACCTCTAGTAAACACCAGTTGCAACATAAAGTGGTGTTGATTGCTATTCAGGGAGCACTCTCTACTTGGTTAAAAGTAATCATACCAGTGCCCCAGGATGGTGTTTTGGGGACACTGTGCTTTCATAGGTGCCATCTTTCAGATAAGATGTTAAACTGAGGTCCCTTTTGCTTACTGTAGTGGTTGTTCAATTGAGTGTAAATATCCCATGGCACGTCTTGAAAAGGGCAATGAATTTCATGGCATCTATTCACTAATCCACCAACAGATTAATATGGTTCAATATCAGTCATTTTTTTATGTGCCTCCCCCTTCCCCAAGGATGAGACTGCAATCCAGCAGCATCTCCTAGCCCTTCTTTCACCTTCAACAAAGGCTAAATAAATTGCATTATTTGTGTTGTTTTTGGCAACCAGGTACATACACTAGGTAATCAAATGCTTATGTTCAGGAATGACCAGGGTATTACAGAGTGTGCAATACAAATAATACATAATAGAAGCAGGTTACACATTTGGTACCACATAAACAAATCCCATGACTCTAGCTGAGTGCAGCAGAAAATGATGCCCAGTATAAATCTGTCACTGCCAGAGACTCTGATGTGAATCCTGGGGTCTGGGGTAAGCATTTAAGTCTATTTGGTAGTATCAACTGCTGATTGACAGTAGCCATCTTTGGTAGCCTTTTTTAAAAAAAAATCTAAGGGTGTAAAGAACAAAAGCACTGAATTTTCTTTTTCAATCAGGACCAATATTTAAAACATCAGAAACTGAATGCTTAAAATCTTTAAATAACAACTCCGGTGCCTGGTGACTACTCACCCTGATTATCTCCTGGGTTTCAGGAATCTTCTAAGTTTGACTTACTTGTTTGTTTATTAGAATGTACCAGGAATAAGGTTAAATATCTCTCTATTGATCTCTCTGTGGATAGGTCTAATTATTCTGACTTAAAAGTTAGCACATTCTTAATAAATAACGCTGAAAAAAGCAGCCAAAGTTGTGTTTTGTTTTCTTGTTAATTGCTGAAAATTAATATGTATCTCAGTTAATCTGGAGTTAGCATGTTCAATTCTACGACTGCATGTACCTACTTAATCCAACTCACATTACAGTGAGTAAAACTGTGATTTAGCATGGTATTCATCTTTTTTCCCCCCTTCCTATCAGGAAGGGATGACTCGGACATTAACAATAACTTTGTGTTATGCATACCATGCATCTTCTGGGCTCATTACACAGGGGCATATGAGTATTCTTTGAATATTTTAATAACTAATGTTGCCTCCTAATGATGTATCTTACAGCACTGATGTTTAACTGGGTGTATTAAGAGGAGTGGTGCCCTCATTGTATTTTTGTAAATATTTACCATATATCTGTGCTAGTAATCTCAAACTGTACGTTTGCTTATTAAATAATAAACATAAAGTTCACAAAAGAAACTGAATGCTGGTCAGTCAAATATAAAATATCTTTTTGTTTTGTTGCCATTAGCACCATCTGTACCAGAGCTATTTTGCACTAGGGAGCAGTAGGCCAGTGTGAAGTTTATACATTGTGGGCAAAGTTGCTGTGAGGTGGCCCTCTACTCACTTCACAGCATTTTTTGCAAAGGTGCCACTTCATACTTCTCTGTAATTGTGTGAAGCTTACTTTGCAAGTTTGTCACTTTACAGCAAAACATAACTGCAAAGTGATGAATGTGTGCACTTCATGATTTGTGGTTCTCTGAAGTACAAACTTTGTGAAAAGCATTGTGACATGACTTCCTGTACGTTGTGGCGCAATTCAAGAAGTGTGAATTTGTAGTTACTCTGCCTGGAGCTAGGGTGCAGTGTGGAGAAATTATATTTTTGGCTGATACATTGTATTGTTTCAGTGGCACTTATCAGCTACCCTAGGTAAGTAGCCAGCAGCACTGGGGTGACTCATATTACCACCCCAACACTGTCCCTAGTCTGTTGATAAATAAAAGGCTTCAGTTTCCATTGCTATTAACTCTGCATTTTTTTTTTAAAAGCACAAATCCAATTGGGCAACTATAATTGATAAAGAAATTGCTTTAAAATGCCACAGCTATAATACTGCTTTCCAAATTAATAACTGTGGATTCTCTTTTCAGCAAGAGAAGCTGGGTGATATTTGCTTTTCTCTTCGTTACGTGCCCACTGCTGGCAAACTGACTGTTGTCATTCTTGAGGCAAAGAACCTGAAGAAGATGGATGTGGGTGGCTTATCAGGTAAGGGATAAAGCGAGGCTCAGAGAGGAGCAATCTGAGTTATCAGGCTTGTGGGTGACACTGCAACTTCCCTGTAATCTAGTCACTTCTGGCTACTGTAGATAAGTATGGTCTCCAAGATTCAGTCTTCCAAATGAGGAGTCCATTAGAAAAAAAGCAGATAGAACAGTGTCAGATGAAATTACAGCCTCCTGAGCCACGAAAATCTTTTCTCAGAAAGTGCTTCTATCTGACTGCATTTCACATTCTGTTTTTCTTATAATGAATATCAAACTAAATGTTTTTTGCTATTTTCTTGGGTTTTCTAGGTGGTAGTGCTTAGGGGGACAGTGAGAGTAAATATATTTATACAGTATATATAGTTAGTATTAGTAGATAAGTGTCTGTATGACCTCCATCCACACAGTACCTAGCCTTTGGATGAATTAAAGGATGTAACAGAAATCAGATGGAATAAGCCATTGGGATGAAAGATTACAAAGAGGAAATGGAAAGTATTTAAAATAAAATTGCTGTATATTGTAAATGAGTTGTGTGCCATTAAGCAAGAGATACAGTAGGGCAAATAGAAGAAATATGCAAATGAACATGAACATTTACAAAGTAATAAGAAAGTAGCAAACTTGAGGTATGCAAGATGAGGGTGATCAAAGAATTATAAATTAAGGGAATTAAAAAAAAATTAAAGCAAAAGTATATAATGAAACAGAAGTCACAAAGCAATTGATCAGAATATATGGTATGAGAAACAAGAAGTGAAATAAGGAGCCAGGAAGGCCCTTGTGAGATACATACCTCTCAACTGTACCACATTACGAGGAATGTTCCTCATTTTACTTCACAAAAGCTCCCTGTTCCACATTGTGAGGACTTGTCCCACATTCAGTGTTAACATTTTAAAGCAAAAATCTACAGTAAATGATGCAAAAAAAATATTATTCAATTAATAACAGACTTTCTGAACATAAATACAAACATTTTAACAGTGTTCCAAGCCTCCTAGGTAAAGATTTGATTAAGTGTTCCACATTTTGCTCATTTGTTCCACATTTTGAGAGGCAGTGTTCCACATTCGGGGGACAACAGGTTGAGAGGTATGGTGAGATAGTAGTGGTAAACTAATGATAAACCACTGAAGACTGCTGTTACTGAAAGTCTGCATATATTTTTCCATTCAGTATTCACTAGAGGAACAAGGTATGGATGCTTTAAACAGTGATGCTTTCTATGGAAGGAAAGAAAAATACTGAGGGAATACGTGGATCACTCCTTTTGTAACCAGATTTTTAGAAAATTTAAAAGCATCTGGACAAAGCTATTGACCCTGATGGGATTCATTCAAGAATTTTCAAAGAAGTGACATATTTATTTTTTTCAGGGGGGATATAATAGTTGAACTTCCTGATAGTTCCTTAGTAACTATGTGAGCCATTAAGGAATAAGGCATAACAGAGTGTGTTTTGTGCTGCAATAACAGCATGCCTCAGGCAGGTTGAAACATGAGGCCAAAGGCCAAGTGCTTCCACTGCTCAAGAAGTTCAGTTATCCCAGCACAAACCACACCCTAGGGTGACTTACTTATTATGAAATGGGTCCATTATGATTAGTAAAGAAATAATTACAAACTTGTAATTTAAATAAGTAAAATTAGAAAAAAAATCAAAAGAAAAAGGAGAAAAAAATGTAGTCATACCTATCCATTGTAGTTTTGCTGTTTGCATGCCGATTTGCCTAATTAGTGAAAACAGGTCAGTGAAATCATGGATTTTATTCCAGTGCTGTTGAGCTAGAATATCTTCACTGGGTTCTGAGCTCCTTAGCCAATCAGATTTTTAGATTTTTCTATACACTTTTCATAATTGTGTATAACTTAAGGAAAGAACATTGCTCAGTAATTGACATTAGACATGGGCCATAGAATATTCTCAAGTTTATGACTTGACAGAGGTGGGGAAAACAACAAATATGCTGCAGGTGATACCTTTTATGTTTTTAGCAATATTTTTTTTTTGAGAATACTGTAGCTTTTGAGAGAGATATATACTCTTTTCATCAGGTCAGTGAAAACAGAGCTGAATTTCATGCCAGATATACAAATTGGATACTGATTCAAATGAGACATGGGATAACCAATTTAAACATCAACAAATAATAAACAGAGTCAATTCAGATCAATACAAAATCAGGCAGGAAAGTTGCAGAATATCCCATTGTCGTTAAGGAAGAAGGTGTGTATGCTGTACAGAAACAGCTATCATGATTAAATTAATAAATTTCACATTGGCTGGGGTGCTAATGACGTAGTTTGAGACCAAAGGAAAAGAATATCTTTTTTTCTTTGCAGTGGTTGGACATGAATGTATCTCTGGGCCAAGATTTTTATTAAATATTGCTTCTGTGGTCTCAAACAGTAGGATAATTGTCAATTCAAATGTATGTACTCAGACTGGCTAATTAGGTGGTAGATCCTAACCCCTTAAACATCCTGTCCCCCAGTGGGATTCCTCTTGAACAAGTGTCTGCCTTCAAATATCTGGGGGTCACACATGACCCCTCCCTGATCTTTTCAGACCATATTGGGCTCACAGTTAGATGCATGAACCAGAATCTGGGGTTGGCTTCTGGCTTAAGGACCTCATGACACCAGCCATTGCTTAGGGTACGTTACTCCCCCTTCTGGACTACTGCTCTCATATTTATATGCAAATCTCATCCTCCAACCTGCCCAGAATCAACAAAACTTATAACAACAGCTGCAGGTTTTCCTTAATAGCCACTTACTCTACTCATCACTGTTCCCTCTACCAGACCATCAGATGGCTCACTCTGTAGATCCACTACAAATACCTACTAGGCTGTCTCATAGAGAAATCCGATCAGGAAAAAGAGTTGTCCCCCCATCTTCCCACCATATTCCTAAGCCTTGACCCCATAGCCTCAGGTCCTCCTCCTCTAGCCTTCTTCTGGAGTGCCCCCAAGTGGGACAAAAGGCCTTCTATGCTGCCACTACAAGTCTCTGGAACAGTCTACTGATTCCTTTCAACTCTTTAGGCTTAAACTCCATATTCAAATTGCATTATAGGACCACCTTCACAGCTGTCTCTGCCTGCAACTGTCACCTTGACAGAGTCTATATACCCATGGTTGGGTTCTGGCCAACCCTGCTATTTTCATTCTCATAAACTGTATACAATTTCACTATTTATTGCTTTATTGCATTGTTACAACCTAGACTTCATATCTCTGTATGGAACTGATGTATTTGTTGTCTTGCATTTACCCATGAACTGGGTCAATCAGCCATATTGTAACATTCTAATGCATCTTAACTTGTATGTGCTTTTGATATAACCTGTGATGTGCCATCTTAATGCCCCCATGTCATGCCTGAAAATGGTCCCTGGGATCACTGCATCCACCTGGTTAACAAAGAGAGAGAGAGAGAGAGGGAGGGAGATAGACCCTGGGATCAGTGCAGCCACCTGGTTAACAAAGAGAGAGAGAGAGAGAGAGAGAGAGAGAGAGAGAGAAGGAAATTCCTTATGGTTTTTGAAATTACCTTTTAATACTAAGAGAGAGAGAGAGAGAGAGAGAAGGAAATTCCTTATGGTTTTTGAAATTACCTTTTAATACTCTGACAGTTCACTGATGGAAGGGCATGGTTTTGAGGAATTTTCCCCTACTGGCATTTTTATATTTGTAAATAATTATTAATCTGTGGACGTTCATTCTTGTTTTGCACTTTTGTGCAGTTTCACCAATATAGCAACAATCCTTACATGTTGTACTCTGTATTAAATATACAACATTGCTGGAACAGTAGGAGTATGAATTTTGGATTTTGAAAGTTCTTCCCATGTACAGTAAGTGACGGATGTCTCAGGAAAGATGTGTGTGCATAGTTTATCATGTGTGTTTTACATGGTTTTGTATCTTTTTTACCTTGGTGGACCTCTTTAAGGTGTTTGCTTCTTACCAGTTTCTGCTTCAGGTATTGTATTGATTGATGGTAAGTACCGGTGATGTGGTAAATACAGGGGATATGACATGGGCTAACTAAAGATATCATTTCTATCTTCATGATAGAGTATTGATCTGTTGTTATCTCATGAGTGGCAAAACCACAAGTGAGATAGCAATAGACCAATACCCTCAAAATGATATCTTATGTCAGCCCATGTCACATTTGATTTACACAAGAGGAATGTAGGTGGTTTTGTGATAGAAATGGTAAAAAACTACAGATGGAAAAAAATTATGTAAACTACATAGATTACTGTACATTCAATAGAAAAATAAATGGCATCTCACATTTTATTTATTTATTGAATGAGTTTTACCAGGAATAGCCTATTGAGCCATGATAAAACTCATTTCCAGTGGTATCCTGGGGGAAAATAAATGAAGTTGGTCACTGAGCATACCCTGAACTTTATATTCAAAAGTGAAAATATATTTCTGGGCATGCTCAGTGTGGCCACAATGAGTGTGATAAAATTCTGAGCATGCCCAGTGACCATCTTCTTAACATGGTTATCTAGGCAAATTTATTTTCACACCTGTTGTTTATATTATGTTTGTGAATTTTATCTGCATGTTCTAGTGACTGTAAATATTTAATTATTTATAATAGTTTTTTCAGTCCTAAACTGTGCATTACTCCAGAGGTGTACATGCAGATCCTTCTTTGTTTTGTACTTCAGTAGTTCTTCTCTAAGTGTGAAGACTTGGACTGGACTTGCCTGTCAATGGAGTTGGATTTATATCCCTGCTGTTTCAAAGATTTGTTTAGTGTGTCAAAGTGTCTGTCTCTGTCTTCCTGACTTGAACAAATGTGGTGGTGTTTAATGGCCTGAGTGTATTATGGATGTTTTGTTGTGTGACGGATGGAAGTTGGAGATGTGAAGGTAACTGCATCTAACTGTATACTTCCTGTACAAAGATATTTGAAGTGCTCCAGTTTTTTTTGTTTTGTTTTGTTTTTATTTTATCATGACTATGGTATCTAGGAATTGCACATACCTTGAAGAGAAATGTATTTTGAATTTTAGTGAAGAATGCAATTTATTGAGATTGTAAGAAAGTTGTTCATTCTCCACTCCTGCTGTCAATATCACAAAAATATCATCAATATACTGATAATATTTTATTGGTTAGTGACAATGTGTATTGACAAATGTTTCTTCTGGATTTGCCATGAAGTGATTTGTGTACTGTAATGGCATCCTGGAGCCTATAGTAGTCCTCATATTTTGAATGTAGATCTCAGTATTAAAGCTGAACTCATTATGTACAACAATGTATTCAAGAGGGTTTAGGTATCACTTCTGGTGGGTATTGGCTGGCTGTGATTGATTTTCATATGTATTCATCACCTGCCATTGTGCAATCTCTGTAAAGGATGTTGCTATATAAGTATTCAACTTCTATGGTGATTAAAATGTTGTCCGATGATATCTGATCAATACTTTGCAGTTTGCTTAAAAAGTTTTTTTATTTATTTCAAAAGTTTCACCAGGGAGACATACCAAGCCATAAACAACTTATTTCCAGAAGCATCCTGGGAGAGAGAGGAGAGGGAGAAATACATATCCATACAGCATAAAAATATTTACAGAGAACGTACACTCATATTAAGGCACATATTTATACAATACATCATAAATTAAACATTGAGTAATATACATTGAATATACAAGAGCATATACCTAGGAATTATTTACAGAAAATGCAACAACAGCAGTAAGTAACATTTGCCTACAGCAACAGGGGATGTACCCAGTTAGTGCAAGTGGCTAAGGGTAGTCTAGCAAAAGGTGAAGAGTAGGAAGGGGGAGAAAGAAGAAGGTAGATCATAGGAAGGAGACAAGGGAGGTCCAGAATTAGTGTGGGTAGGTAGAGGAGGTAGAGGAATGGGGGGGGAGGAGAGAGAGGAGGAGATATGTATTATGAGAGTCAGGGGATGAGGGACAGAAGGGGTGGTTAGCCAGGAAGAGGAAGGTATGGGGCAATAACAGGGGGAGTCAGGGGCAGTTACAGGAGGGGGGCAGGGTAATCACATATAAGAATGGAGAAGGAGCGGATGGAGGTAGCAGAATGAATAGGGCCAGGGAAGGAGTGCCAGAGTTTGGGAAGGCAGAAAGAAAAAGTAGCTTGCCCAGCCAAGGTCCACCTGAACTGGAGAGTTAGAGAGCAGAGGTTAGAGCTATGAAGAGAGTAGGAGGGGTTGGAAGGGGAGGAGAGAAGAGACATAAGGAAGGATGGGAGGGAGCCCAACCAGTACTCAGCAATAAGGGAGGAGCAATGAACAAGCCTTCTGGCTTAAAGGGAGGGAAAGGAGCGAGAGATGTAGAGGTGGCAGTGGTGGGTCTGGGGGGGGGCAATTCAGGGCAAACCTACAGAAGGAGTGGAAGAGTGAATCCAGTCTGGCCAGGGTAGACTTGAGAGCACTAGCATAGATAGTATCACTGTAATCAAAGAGGGGAAGAATCATTCTCTGCACAATGGCTCTGCGGGTCAGCAGAAGGATTCACCCTCAGTTCCTGTACAGTGCACCAAGTTTAGAGTGAAGCTTTTTGTATCCTGTATGAAGCTATATGTTCTTTGTATCAATGGTTTAAGTATGCCCTTTCCTAGTCCTGAAATCTCATCTGTTAATGCGCTAATTCCTGACACATTTCCTCTGCCTGGGTTTTCCAAGTTTGTGGAGTTCTGATAATATGCAGAAGGTTCCTGGTCTTGTGTTGATTGCTACCAGGTTTTCATGTTCATTGCATCTGCATTTTGGAAGTTTATCATTTAGGCAGTCTTTTTTTTTTTTTGTTCATTTCCTTTGTGAATTCCTTTGTGGAGTTTGTGGTGAGCTTTCTGTAGTGCTGTAGGTGCTGTCCAAAATGTGTTTGTAGCCTACTTGTATGTACTGTAGCTGGTTGTTTCCATAATCACAACAGTACCCCCTTTATCTGCAAGTTTAATGCTGATGCTTTGATTTATAGTTTGACAGAGAAATGGTGGTATCATTCATTCTTATTTACTGATTTAATTTGTTTGCTTTTGTTAATAATGGGATACACCCGATGGGTACTAGGCATATTAGCAGGGGTGACCAGGACAGTCTATACAACTGTGTTGCTTTTCTCACAAGAGTAATATTATTTCAAAATTTGATACACTTCATCAAAGAAGACAGTAGAACCTTTGGCAGAGATTTTTTAACACTCGTTAACTGGAGAGGCACAGTCAGTCTAAATGCTACGATGCCTGAATTTTAATAAACAAACAAAAACCCTAGACCTTTTGCTAGCATTTCTTTTGTCCCCACGAAGGTGACAAATCCTCATATAACAAAAATGATCAAGGGAAACTCTAGCAAACCAGCAACTTGTAAGCCTAACTATGGTTGATGGGAAGACACTGATACTATTACAAAGGAAAAGCATAGAGGGACCCTCTAAATGCTATGATGTGGTAAAGGATAGTCAGCATGGATTTATTAAAGGAAGACCTGCCTAGCAAATGACTTAACACATCCCTCAAACACATGGCACACATGGTGGTCCGTGGAGAAGCTGTGGCATACTCTATCTACATTTTGGAATAGTTTTCAATGACTGCAGTCAATATTACATTGATTTTTAAGGTTGGTAAGCAAGTTATTTTTTGTTGTTGATCAGGAAAGGAGGGCTAGGAAATATTTTCCTGTTTTAAGCTTTGTCCCGATGGAAGGGAGGGGGGTGTAAAGGAAATATTAAGTGATACTGAAGCAGGTTAACCTGTTGGTGATTTTATTAAATTATATGGGACATTTAGCCTTGAACAGGCATGGAGACAGAAAGCAGAGGGTGATACTAAGATGCAATAGTTCAAGATGGATAGAGGTTACTACCAACAGTGTGCCTCAGTGGTTGATATTATAATCAGTTTTGTTTATATCACTGTGCTTGAAGAGGCAAATTATCAAACCTGACACAGTATGTAAGCAACACATTAACAAGGAGGAACTCCCAACAAAAAGAGCAGAGTTATCACATTTAGAGGGACGTATATAAATGTGTGTTATGGGAAGAAAATATCATTCTATTTAATATAGAAGATGTAAGATAGTGAGGCGAAGGATTTTAAATGCATGTAATGAATATAGCTGAAATGAGTTAATGGCCAAGAATACAGGCCTGCAGAGAGCAGAGGAAAATTAAATACACTCTGCATAATGTTTGCCAGTAGTAACAAAAAGCTAATCAAATCTTAGGATTTATAAGTAGAGTGTGTGTGTGTGTACGCTCGTGCATGCCCATGTGAGTAGATAAACACACAGGCAGATATAAAATGGATAAGAAAAATATTTACAGAGGTGAGTTGATATTTTTATTTTTGGCATATATTTTTTATCTCCTCTGTGGCTGGGGGTGTTACCTATGGTTCCCCCAAGTCCGGCTTGACCTCACAGCCCCAGCTCTACTCCAAGCCCCAAGCTCTACCCCTTCCTCCGGTCCTGCACAGCGGTCCTCTCTCATGGTGGGTACACAATCACCACCGCAGAAGCCGGGGGGTCCAGATCAAGGGGGCATTCAGAGTTGGAGCCGGGCAGTGCCACCAGACCGGCCATCAAGTAGCACACAGAGGTGTTTTTTCCCCGTAGTACCCCCCCCCCGGCATGGGCATGCAATGACGTCAATTGATGCTGTAGTGCATGCTCCCATGCACCACATGTCAGACACCACCCATGCCATCCCCATTTTGAGCAGCCCCATTGCAATGACTCCCAGCCAACAGAGTTGCAGATCCCCATCCCACCCTCCCGGAGAAGGAGAGCAGTCACTAGGATGCTCAATCCTTCTCCATCCCAGCTGACTCCCAGTGACTCGGCTCATTCCCAAACCTGGGTCATCGGTGTGGTGCGAGGTGTGGTGTCTAGCACCTCAACCCTCAATGCCACCGGGCCAACAAAATTTATTTATTTTGAACATTTCCAGTTGTTGTGATCATTGTATAGGCATAAAAGCACATTCTGGGGTATACAGTGAGTGATACTACCATAAGAGCATGCCCTGTTGTGTATCATCAATTACATATAAAATGAACATAATGATTCATAAGTAAAGATAAAAACACTAATCATTACCTGAGTTAAGATGAAAAACGCAAATATACCGGAAGATAAATGCATTTACCTTTTTGCTGGTGTAAATATGGGATGAAGGTAAGTGCTCAGCTGGGGGAATGGAGAGGGGAGATTTGATTTTACAAAACAAATACACCAAGAATACAAATGGTAGTGGGGGTGGCAAAAGAGCATCTAATTAAAGCAACAAGCAGATATGGAAGCAAATATAAACAGGCATTTGTCAATGTTTGCTTGCATATTGTGTGTCTGCAATGTCAAAGTGGGCTGCAGTATGGATTGAATATGGGGCACTAACCCCCCCCCCCACAATCCCCTGCAATCCCTTCTTTGTAACAAGAAGACACATCCCACTCCCCCACCATTTCCCCTGGAACCACCTTTTGCATAGTAGTTCATTCTCCATGAAGCCACAGCTAAGAACAACCATTGCCTCAGCTAAGTTCTATGGGTGATCCAGAGAATGGCCTACCAAACCTGGCCACCAGGATCATACCCAGAACAAATCAAAGTATTAAACAAGTTGTCAAACACAGTAGCAATAATGCAAACAGTGCAAACAACAAATTATTTTTCTTTTAACACCCTTCAGCACTCAGACAGCAGAAAAGCCTTCTGTGTACCACAGTGTGGTCCCCTTAGGGCTCACAGAATGTTGCTGTGCCTTTAAGGTGTTAGGCTTACCTCCAGGATGTAGAAAGCCCAGAAATGTGGACACTAGCTGCAGTGGCATGAGCTCCATGAATTAGGCCCAAAAGGGTGCTGCCCGCCTACAGGGGGTCCACTGCACCCCATGCATGGAGCCCCTTTACCATAAGCCCTGTGAACACAGATGGCGAGACAGGTGGTTGCTCAGTTGACTTACTGTGTCCACCTACCACTGGGCACATACAATAGCAAGGCCCCAGCCTACATGAAGGTGCAGATTCCTCACAGATTAAAGGGGAAAGTGAGAAAACTAGATGATCCCTGCAATCCTCATCTGGAGACAGTAGGGGCTGTGGCTTGGTGACACCAATGGCAGATGAAGGATGCACCAGTGTTTGTTCCACCCTCCTCCAGACCAGGTCTCTTTATCACAGTTGATTTGCAGGCTGTTTGGACAGGTGAGGTGTCTCCCATATACAGTGCTTTCTGTAGGCCTGATATGCAGGGAAGGGGTAACTACTGGGGACAAGTGGACACACATGATTAAACACATGCAAACGCATTATGTTCAGATGTCGAGTCACTGCATAATACGCTGCTGGAAACAAAACGGGCGCACAGGTGGAATGTGGGATGCAGCTGATCAAGACACTACAGAAATAGAACCAAGTGCTATATGCGGCACCCCTTTCCAACATTTCTCAGGCAAACTCGTTTCTAGGCCCTGTTTAAAACAATATTCTGAGATTCTAGAAGGGCATAAGCTGTTGTAAAGTTACCCAAACAGAGGTTTTCCAGTGTGCGGGCTCTCAGCAAAATCGGCTGTTCACATGCAGTGGCAACTCAGGCAGGATGACTGGTGCATGATGCAGAGAGAGGTTTATCTCTCACATCATGTGACAAAAACAAATGAAAACTTGCTAGCTCCATTCAAACACCTGCTGATCTGGACTCCTCTGATCCCAGGGGTGCTAATTCTAATTGCAGATCGATACTCCTGCAATGCTTGGATTATCCAAGCTTGAGGATGAGCTGGTCAGTAACCCGAGTCAAGTGAGCAAGGACTCCCCATGCCATGTTAGCAAGGATCCCCCAAGGAATATTTTTAATATTGACAATTCATACCCAAATGTTTCGAGCCCTAACAGATTTGACTTGTGGGAGCTTCAAATAGGGAGCAGGGGTCCAAATGTAAATCTCTTCATAGTATGCGTCTGAAGCATTTAAACTTAACAATAGATGTGGTTTTATCTTGTAGTGAGCAAAACAGTGTGCTGGCAATTTGAAACATAGAAAGCATTTTAAAATGGCTTAGGCTAAGCTGCCTTTTATTCAAACGGAATTCAATTAACTAAATACCTTTTAATGTACTTCAGCACAGTGAAGCTGCTTCTGTGTTTTCCATAGAGTTTTAACCCTTTGCTGACATTGGAACCAAAGTAAAGTAAAACAAAGTAAATGAAGCTTACGGCAAAGGATTTAAAGGTAACTATTAAACATGAAGGGTTAATACCTGTAAACACTAAGTACTTTCATTCAACATGATTTGAAACAGTTGACATATTAACCATTGAATAACTGGATTTACATTTAGACTTCTGCTCCCTAATTGAAGGCCTCATAGATCACCTATTAGGGCTTGATACAGATGAGTATGAGTTCTTAATAGTAAAAAAATAATAATTAAAGTTACAGTTTCTTCTATAAAATATTATTTGTATTTTTATACAGGTTAGAAAATTAAATACATGGTGAACTATACAGAAAACAAAAATATGAAAGTAGCACTGTCAATGTATGTTGAAAGTCAATTGTGTTTTAATTTTGGATTGTATATACAGAAATCTAGAATGACATTGAACACAATTTGTTTTATGTTTTATTTTGTAAAGATTTCCCTGATGAAGTGACGAGAATCTCTCAAAATATTGGTTTATTATCACAGAACTGACAGTGAAATAAAAATATTATATCAGAATGTGGTGAGTGATCCATTCTTCCAATGCTCCTCTAGATTGTTTGCATCCATAACTGGAACAGGCCCTTCCTGCTCTTCACTTTTTTTACAGATTGGGACCAGACTGGCTGTTCTCTCATCAACAGTGAAATCCTTGCTGCTGTTCTAACGAGACCTGCCTGACTCCAAGCCATTGTCAGTTGGGAATTGGGGAGATCACTTACTGTAGCCACAGATTCAGAAAGTCTCTCTCTCCAACCATATTGTTGATCACCAGGTCCTTCACTGCCACTGACTCCATAGCTGTGGTCTCTGGTTCATGCTTTCCAACTCCACTGCCTCTAGCTAACTGCTCTCCAGTCTTAAAGTCAAAAATCACAACTGCTCAGGTCCAAAATCCAGTAAAAGAATAAAAAAAAATGCAGCCAGAGATTCTCTGCTTATTTATGTTCGAAAGACCGCTAATGGCCTGCTGATCCACCTCCCTCATCAACTAAGCTAAACAACTAAGCCAATCATCTTTAGCATGTTCTTAGGCATACCTCCTTGCCTCTCAGCCAACAATCACTAGCTTGGAAAAACATGCCCATCTCTTCTCCCTTACATGATGTTCTGCCCTTCCCCATCACTCATGAGCTGATTATTTCCATAATCCTGCCTCTTACCCTGGTCATTAGGGCCAGATTTATACTAATGCAAAGTATGCCCATGCATAGGGCCCTTGATTTCTGGGGTGCCCTTTTCTGAGCTGCCTGTCTGTTTTGTGTGCATCCCATATGACTGCAATGGTGAGTCCATGCACCATTCAGTTTTTTTAGGCAGTGCTTCCTGGATGGAATCCAGTTAATGCTCTGTCACCATGGGGAGTGACCCTACCAGCTTCCTGCCCACTGCCTGTCTCCCTTAGCTCACTTGTGCATGATATTTCCCTTTCCTAGAGAATGCAGTTCCTTGCAACTAGTACTGATGGTGGCTTTGCAGAGTAATCATAGTGGTGGCCTTTTGGATTTGGCACCAGTCATCTGACACTCTGTCTCGTCAGTCTCAGTAGATATGGTTTGTGCATTTAGAGGACTTTGGGGTTGAAGCAGATTGTGGAGTCAGGAGATATATCTGAGCCAGCTGGAACCAAGAGTGGACAAGCTGTGGTGCTGAGACAGAGAGAAAGAGAGAGAGAGAGAGAGAGAGATGCACTAGTGTCAAGATTTGGGACAGAGTCGATGATGGGCAGGCAGCCTTGTTGGGGAATGGTATTTGGGTGACATGCCTGCTTGAAGTGAGTGAGGATGAGCAGTGGAGCGGCCAAGGTACAAGGTGTGTATTGAGAGCCAGAGTGGAGAATGGATGCTTGCCTTGTGGTTGGAATGTGTTCACAGGCAGCAGGCTGTGGCTGGGCAATGAGTACAAGTATTTTTTAGGCAGTCGTAATGATGAAGGGAACACCAGGCTGGGGTGGTTAACTTGTTGCTGGCCTGGATCTATAGGCAGTTGCAGGTGGTGTCTTCTGCTCCGTTCTCCACCCATGCATGGGTTGATTGTTTAGAGGGCTGAAGGCAGGCAGTCTGTAGCGGTGCTCTGCAGTTCATGGCTCTGCTGTGCCTGGTGAGGTGTGGTGGCTAGCTGACTGAGTGCCATGGAAGTGGTGGACAGAAGAGCTGCTGTAGAGGTTAAAATCCATTATGTTAGGAATTATGTTAGGATTAGGAACAAAGCTTAGTGGAAATTAGTTAAGTTATGCAATAAATCAAATATTAGCAACTCAGTGTTGAGGCATTTAAAACGATTTGTTTTATTTCTGATACCAGGTTTCCAATGCTTTAAAAAGTGAGTGCATTAGTCGTCCTCTTTGTGTTGTGTTTTTTTTTTTTTTTTTAAGTTTGGTATCACTGTACTAGTATTTTTAAGTGTTTGCTAACTTATCTAGATGGGTCAATAACAAGCAATTTTTTTCTCAACTGTCACATTTGTTAAGAAATGGCTAAAAACCTTACCGTAGAACAGGACCTAACCAGATCAGTAAATGCTGGACCAGCTAGACTGGGCACAGGTTGCATGATTTTTGTTGGTGCATCTGGTTTTTACTGATCTGATCCAGTTCTGTTCTGCTGGACCAGTTTTCATCCAGTCCTAGGCATGGGTGAACATCTGAGTGCAGTAACCAGACAGGATCAGCTTGGTAAAAGACAGACTGGTCCATCTGGCCAGATTGGCTGGACCAGCAGTAGTTCAATAACTTGTATCTGGTCTGGCCAGACCAGCATCTCTGGCTTTTACCAATCTGGTCTGCTCTGGTTTGATGGCCTGGTTTTCACCAACTTTCCATTGGGTGTCCAGATGGGAGAGGTAAGATAATTAACTCATTACTTGCGAATGTAGTTCTTTGTAAACATTTTTTTCATTCTACTGTATTCTGGGCTTCAGTTTATTCCCTGTAGGTAAACATATTGTACTAAGTACATTTTCATTTTTATAGCTATAAAATAGCTGTAATAAAAATTATAGCTATAAAATGAGATGTATTTTATCTACACTTCATTAATATACACAAAAAATAGAATGCCTATTTATAGTTTAGTTTTGAGAAAGGTCAATGCACAGATAATTTGAATAGCCGCAACAGAGTTTCAACTTCAACTTAATTGCTGAATGCTGCTTTTGTAATGATCTGTTTAACAGGTTTGGTTTCCCAGAATATATATTTGTATAGCAAATTTAAGCATCTTAAGTATTTTGGGGGGGTGCCCCTGATCCTTCTACCTGATATCGAAATACATGAACATTTCAACAGAAATTCAGCATAGCTAACATGTTGCTTTTTAATATTTCACAGCTACTCCTGTAATTCTATGGCGTCAGTTTGTACTTTTTTAGAATAAAATATTTTAGCATTTTATACGAACTAATGTAATCATTGCTTATCTTGGGATAAGTGTGTGATGCTTTACCTGTGAGCAAGGGTAAAAGATGAACAGCCCAGATGTCCTCAACAAGATTACATTGCTTGCTCAATTTTTCAAGTAACTTTAAAAGTGTGCCTATGTTATCATTTTCTTTAAGTGGTACAGGTAAATTGTTTAAAATTTATTACCTTAAACTAACTTTTTTGTGCCTCTACTCACCAGATCTTGCTTTCTCTGCTTTGCAAGTTCCAATTAATGCTGGTGTTCTTTTGCTTTTCTGCCAGTCCCAGTCACTTCATCTCCATCTTCCTCATTTCTCCCTCTCTTGCTGCTGTCTCTCTCTCTCTTGCGCTCGCACTCTCTGTCTGTCTCTCTGTCTCTGTCTCTGTCTCTGTCTCTCTCTCTCTCTCTCTCTCCATTGCTATAACTTCAAATTCTCTTGCAGTTTTAGCCTTTCCAGTTGCATTGTCTCTGAGGTCTCATGATGCAGGTTCCCTCTTGCTGTATGCTCCAGTTTCACCAGAGCCAACTGATGCAGTCTCTCCTGAACTCCTGGTCCAGTCTGTGGACATGACAATTTGCTGTCTCTGTTCCTGCTTGGTCAGATTCTATTAATGCTTGCCTGCTTTGAGTGGCCCTATATGTGTCATTCCTTAACAACCGCACAAGCCCTTAACCACAGTCAGCTTTTCAAATTTTTGCACAGCGTTGCTGCTTCACAGATAAGCTCTAATGTAACTGGTTTGATTTCTCTGTTTTCTTCACTCTCACAGTGACAAATCCCAGCCTCTGTGCCAGCAATATTTGATGGTCGTGCTAACTCTTAAGTCTTTTGCACAAATCTGTTATGCTGCCACCTTAGGACATTTTACCTGGGGATCAGCTGAACAGCCTTTCCTCTCTGACCTGTTTATTTATGTATTGAGTTTTTGTTTGCCAGGTAGGTGCAGTAGACCTTAAATGCCTATTGTCAGGCATGACCCAGGAGAATGCAAATTACACCAGTACATAGCAGTGCTTAGAAGCATAAGAACACAAAATAATATATGATATAACTTTGTACAGAGTAACACAGCAGTAAAGAAAATTGCATAGAGTACAGTAACACATAAGTACAGAAGATATAGCCAGTGCATCATAAAACATAGTAACATAGCGTGAGTTATTTTACACATACTGTAATATAAAAGAAAAAGTGTTTGAGCATCAAGCACAGGTACCAACATTAGAGGCAAGCAAATAACTGTGTATCACATGCCTATAAAGCAAAAGAGAAGGGAAATGGTTGCCCATATGCCAACTTATGTGTGCATCCTCTGGGGCATGGTTCACCTACATTAAGGTTGCCCAGTGCTATTCCAGAACTTCCCTTCTCTGGATGCAGCAACCTGCTTTCAGTAGTCATAGTTTTTGTAAGTGGTATCATTGCCTGGAGTAAGGAATTCAGTCCACACACACAATATTATTGAAAAAAATATACAGCTTTATTGATACTTTTTAGAGATTGGTTCCAGACTGATATACACAAAAGTAATGCTCTGCACTAATAAGTTAGTTAACAGCACATGGTTTTGTTTCTTATCTGCCAGTTTCTAACTCAGACCTGAACTGAGTGTGTTTAATTCACTCACTGACTGTCTTTACAATCTCTTTGTGCAAGCTCAGATGTAAACCAAAGACTTAGATGGATGCCATCCTGAACATCCTTTTTCTAGAATTTTATGTTGGGCTTCCTCATGCTGATCCACCTTCCTTGCTTATTCTCAGGGTGTCGGTAACCATACCTCTGGTCTAGTAACCAAAAAAGAATGGCTTCTTATTCCTGGAGTCTCATCTGTTCAGAACTAAAGTGAAAGAATGATAAAAATAATGCCTATGCTGTTTACCTAAGCTGCATACTGTTGGAAGCAAGCTTCTGTAACTACCTCTATACAAATCACATTTTGTCACATCCACCAAACTGATTAGCCACTTAGGGTTCAATCAACAAAGGGTTGGGGTACCCCACATGACCATATGGTTGAAGTCCATAGGCACTTCTTCACCAAAGTTGTATCAATCTGCCAAATGCCAATCAAGAATGTACAATATGTGCTGACTGGACATGCACTGCACATATGCCACACACTATAGCTGCATAGCCCTGCATGTAGGTGTGGCCAGACTTAAAAATGATTCAGCCATACAGATGCCAACCTACAGAACATGAGAGGTGCCTGCATAAGTAGATATCTTGTCCTGAATCTATGCCACCAAAGGGCTGAAGTAGTGAAGTCATGTCCTCTTCACAATAGTGCCTAACATACATGAAAAGTAGCTGGCACAACAGCAGGCAGACACACAATATTGTACAGCTATGAACACTCCCCTCAATATCAACATTGTCATGTAGATGAGGATAACAACATACACAGTGATGCAGAGGACCCCCCTATCAAAGTGTCTGTGCAACCTGAAATGTTGGGGAGTCTGGTCAGCTGCTCTTGAGGGGCTCTAATGGTATTTCAGGACTTTGCACTTTTTTGGCCCTTTGTTCACTTTTTGTGAAATGTTGCCAGTAAAGTAAGTTATATCCAAGTTTCAAGTTTGTTTGTTTGGGATAATTTCATTGAGCAGGCTAATTTACAATGATGTCTTGTCATCACAAAAAATGCAAGTTGCATATAAAATACACAAATAAACAACAATTTAAGAAGACTTTGAGTACATTAACAATAAGGACCTAACAACTCACAGTATATTACACATAAAGTCATATTTCCACATACTGGAAATATCCAGCCTTGAGTGCTCTGCCTCACTGCTCTTTTCTCATCCACGGGATGTGTCTGTCCAGTTGTGGTCTATAGGCATGCTACACAGCACACCTCATGATGAGTGATACTGCATGCCCACCATGATAGACCATGGCACACAGGTATGTGCCGGGTATACATGTCCAGTCTCTTTCTGCATGTGCAGGTACCAGAGAGGTATCTATATGCTGATACAACAGCTTCTGACCCAGACATAACATATCCCCATTCATAGAAGTACAATACCTAGGAGGAATGGTTGGTTCCACAGAAGTGTGGCATTCTTCAAGGTCCATGTGTCTGACACAGGTGACAGACACCCTACAACAGCACATGGGGTACTACCTACTACACCCTGATGCTGTGGCAGACAACATGGATAATATGGAGGGTACATGTAGCCCACATGCATATGATTATTTTGCACTGTCTACTTACTAGGATTCATACTAGGAACATAGGGAGTGAGAAGGCAAGATACCCATATATGCTATAATAAGTCGCTCATGATAATATTTTATGTTATTACCAGATAGAATATATTTATCATGATTATTTTTGAATTCTAACATTGTTTTACTTGTAATAATTCCTTCTGGTAGTGAATTCCAAGAGTTAGCTACCCTAGCTATATAAAGGTATTTTCTCTTATTGCATTTCAATTACCCATTATTTGTAATGGATGCCCTCTAGTTTCTTTATTGCTGGGTTTAAAAGTGATCCCTAATTCAATCAGGAGTGGATCTTGCATAACATTTTACATAAACAGAAGGTCTCCGTGTATACGTCTTGTTTCCATAGACATTAAATTTAATAACTGCAACCTTTCTGCATAATCTTTACCATCTACATCTTTAACTGATTTGTAAATCTTCTTTGTACACTTTCCAACCTTTCTCTGTCTCTTTTCTTGTAAGGGTATCGACGTTGAGCTACATATTGCATGTGGGAGTGAACATGAGCTCTATAGAGGAGGATCAGAACATTTTTGTCTCTGGATAATATACTTCTTTTTATAGCCCAAGTTACTTTGTTAGTTTTGGCTATCACAGCGCTTGTTTGATGTGAAAAGCCAAAATTGTTAGACATTTGAATTCCTGGATCTTTTTCATTACTAGTTGACTCTACGGAAACCCCACACAATGTGTACATGTGCACTGGATTGCTTTTGCAAAGATGCATTACCCTAAACTTGTCCATATTAAACATAATTTCCCATGTGTTAACCCATGTTGAAACAAAGTCAAGATCTTTTTGTAGCTATTCAGTGTTATGCATGTGTCCTTTGTACTACCAACTGAAGTAATGCATGTACAACATCGTACACACAGATGACATCATTGCTATGCTAGAGGTGTTTGCCTGCACAGGATGCATCATATATGTACAAGCCAATTGTTTGACACCATCATATACTGGTGATGTCATAGCCAAACATGTATGCATGCACAGGTCCCTGATGTTGGGTGTAATATTGCTGGATATCCATGCACCCTCATATATGTACCTCAACATATGTTCACTATGCCATCAGTATGCTGTATTAGTCCACATAGGAGACATGGGAATGACACACTGCTAACATGTTAACAGTACTATCGATTCCCAACATAGCAGCACATGCTACATGGAGTGTATTCTGAACCTGGAGTATCTGTGTTCTGCATGAAGCAGTAGGTGTCCCATACCTGAACAGAACAGATGATACATGACAGATGTCACTTGTGCAGGCATGGCACATTTGCTGCATGATGCATTACATTGCCCAGTAGTACCGGCTGACATCATCTATCCACAGTAATACCAATATAGATGCCAGTGTGGGTGCTATGGGCCTGTGGCATGTTCTCTACCCATGCTATCACATATGCTGTTCACACAGTAGGGTGGTACTTATTCCACTGGGGCACTATATTAGACACCATGCCTCAGGCCTTAACAGGATTGCAGCTGGCAGTTGCTGTGGTTTCTGTGTCATCAACTGCAACTAGTGGGCAATGTTTACACCTGCTCCAAATGCAGCTTGATTCACAGTTAACATTTCCACACTGCTAACATAGAAACAAAAACATAGAAAATGATGGCAGAAAAACACCATTGGTTCATCCAGTCTGCCTATAAAACCTTGACAAACCCAGTACCTACTGTCCTTACAGGGTTCTAATCTACACTGTCTATTCCCATGCTCCCAGCCCTACCACTATCACCCTGAGCAACCACTAAGCTCATCATTATATCCCAGCTGGCAGTTGCTGTGGTTTCACACCACAACCAGTGGGCAATGTCTACATCTTCTCCGAATGCAACTTGATTGACAGTTATCATTTCCACACTGCTAACATAGAAACATAGAAAATGATAGCAGAAAAACAACATTGGTCCATCCAGTCTGCCTATAAAACCACAAAAAAATAGCACCTACTGTTGATACAGGGTTCTAATGAACACTGTCTCCATGCTCCCAGCCCTACCACTACCACCCTGAGTACCACTAAGCCCATCACTGTATCCCAGCTGTGTTTAAAACCATTGATAGTTTTGGTGCCCACCACATCAGCTGACAGATTTGTTCATGGCTCCACCACCATTTCCGTAAAAACAACATTCTCACTTCTCTCTTGAACCTCACCCTCATCAGTTTCCACTCATGCTCTTGATCCACTACTTATACTAAATAGTTCCTCACAGTTTGCCTTGTTAATTCCTTTCAGGAACTTGAAGGTCTCTGCCATATCTTCCCTCTTTCATCTTTCCTCCAGCGAGTATATGTTCAGTGCCTTGAGACAATCATCGTAGGACCTGCCCTGCTGACCCTGAATCATTTTGGTCACCCTACATTGCACCGTCTCCAGCCTGTCCATATCCTTCTTTAGGTGAGAACTCCAGAGCTGGTTACTGCTACATGTGAGGCATTCTGAATCATTGAATGATGGGGTGAAAGGGCCATCCGTGGGCATGTCCTTCAATCCGCAGATCTTGCACCTGCTCACTCTCTGCCTCTATGCATCTTCTTGCACACCTGTAAGTCCTACCCACCACTGTTAAGGAATGACTAATGTACATAGGAATTGTGAGGCATGGAACTTAGTAGCCAATTTACATAACATTTTCCTACATCTACTGAGTTTTGTGGATCATGTTCAAAGGAAGCAAGAGCTATGCGACGAGACTGTATATACTCAAATCATTCGGCCTAAAAAAGAGAATACTAGAAGAGGGCATCATCATAGTTTTCCACCCACTAAAGGGGATAGACAGGGTGCACTATACACAGATGTATGAGCTGGTGAGTACAACTAGAACGAGAAAGCATGCTCTCAAACTGAAAGGGGGCAGAATAAGGCGGACATGAGAAAGCATTCTTTTATACTGAGACTGTTCCCAGAAGGGCTGCACTGAGTGGAGATGTCAGAGGGATCTGTAACTATTTTAGTGCTAATGTACTAACTGTGACTGTGCAATTTAAGAGCTTGTGCTGCCTGCATGAGATGCTATTGTACATGTTCCACTGCCGTATGTGACTGCCATAGTTTCTGGAGTTTGTTTAAGCAGTGGGGAGTTTTAAAATTGGCACAGCTGGGTCTTTGACTACATCGAAGTGAAATTGAATTTGTCCTTGTAACTAATTGCTGCTGAAAAGAAGCCTGTGTTGTACTGTTGCAGGGCATGCTTGTACAGCTCCTGTTAGAGTGGAGCTGTTTAATTAGGAACTGCTGTTTCCACTTGATTGCTAGCTTCCCAAGCCATTCTGCAGCTAGATAATTGTCTAGCCTCATCACCCATTTTGCTTGCTGCACCCCCTTCCCTGGATTGGTGGTGGCAGCCTAGTCTGTGGGGTTGAGGTTGGTTAAGTTCTGTGCTTCTCAAACATGGTGACATTTGAGTGGCGGCAAGTGCAATAAGTGCAGGGAAGTCAATGGGAGTCTGAGGGAGGCTGGGGAATGGGAGTCAGAATCGTAGCAGTGCACTGATTGAGGGATTTAGTGTAAGTGTAAACTGTATAGAAATGGGGTGTGGAAGGTATATGTATTTGTGGTTGTGTATCTTTTGGGGGTGGTATGTTTTGTATTGACAACTGTGTTATCTCTGGGACAGATACTTGTCATATTGATATGTATCAGCTGCAAAACTTTCAATTTTCTAATTGTTTAGTTATTAACAATACTGTTGTTGAACCTTGGCAACTACTGTTAAACAGCTCTGAATCACTATGACAATGTGGGCAGAAGAGATACTTTAACTCTGTGTATTAAGGTAGGTCATTTTGATATACCGCAGTGTACATTGTTTCACTTGTCCATTCATTAATAGTGTCTGGTGATGTGGAGTTAAATCTTGGGCCCTGTTCCTTTACAAGTACTTGTCCTTTACAGGTTCCCTTCCCTAATATTTCATTTAAAGCTTCTCATGGTTTTAAATGAATTCATTTGAATGTCCATAGTTTAGTTCCAAAGATGGCTGAGGTAGAACCGTTGACGACCACTTATCAACCAGATATTATGGCACAATCTAATACGTGGTTGAAATCTGGGGTACCTGGTAGTGCTTGCTCTATTGCTAGACATACTTTTCTTAGGGTTGATCATAAAGGTAAAACAAGAGGTGGTGGAGTTTTGATTTACTATAGGGATCATTTACAAGTTCATATTTTGAATTGATGATTTGGAGTCTGAGGCTGATTGGTTGTTGCTGCAATTTGTATTAGGTGGGAGGAAGAAATGTATTGTTGGTTGTTTATATAACCCTTCCTTGAGTGGTTTACAAGGGTTGAAATGTATTCTGGATGGCTGTGAATCTTATATAAAGCAGCATGGTACTGTGTTAGTTGGAGATATGAATTTGAACTGGATGAACCGTGATGTCCTGGGACTTGAGTCTTTTCTTCTCTCCTGTGGTTTGACTCAATATATTTATTCATTGAATCTTGATGACTGGGTTGTTCCACTGGGCCCCGAAGGTCCCTTTTTCAGGGGCGACCCAGGGAACAGAAATTGTACATTACAATACTTGCAGTAGGTGATACAGGGTAACAAGAAGTAAACACTATAATGAAGATAACAGTACAGGCAATTTTTCAGTTAGTAGACCATAAGTGCAACCCCTAAGGGAATTAAGGCAAGATTAGTTGTCTGTTAGGTGAGAGGAGAGAGGGTGGGTGTTGTGGTTGGGACAGTGGGTGGTTACCCTATACCCTCACAATGGCAAGAGCTTGTCCTGAGCAAGTGGGACTTAAGCCTTGTGTGAAAGTTTAAGAGTGAGGGGGCATCCTGTACAAGAGGTGGGAGGATGTTCCACAGTTTTTGGGCTGTGATTGTGAAAGATTTGCCTCCCATGTGAGTCTTGACACTGAGGATTGCCAGTAGGGACCGACCTGAGGTCCTGAGCATTCGAGGGTTAGGCTTGGGCATGATGATTCCTGTTAGGCTTTGTAGGGCTGCTGGACTCTGCAGTTTATATGCAAGGCAGAGCAGGGGATACTGTAGATGTGCTGAAAAGGAAGGCCATTGCAGCTGGGCTAGTGAGATGCAGGGGTGGCTTCTTGGGTGACTCATTGTCACAAACCTCACCACTTTGTTGTACAGGACCTGAAGCCTGCCAGCCTCACCCTTTGCCATACCTTGGATTACCAGGGCAGCATAAGTTAATGTGGGTATGTGGGTAGGAGGACACTAGAAGCAATTGCTCATCTAGCCTCTGGGATAAGTTGTTTTTTTAGCCTGTACAAGGTGCCAAATTTGGTATGGATAGACCTAGTTATCGGGTCTACGTGGGGCTTGAAGGTGAGACCTTGGTCAATGTTTAGCCTGAGGGATTTGATGTTATCTACAACTTCTATTCTTTTGCTGGCAAGAGAAGCCAGTTGTATATAAATGAGATTACTCAATTAAATCCAGTTTTGTTGAACCACTCCCTGTTAGACTGGGTATTAACAAACATTGCAGGTAAAATTGTTTCTTCAGGTGTTCTGGTGGATTCAATGAGTGGTCATATGGCTATTTTTTGTGTCTTGAATTTTCGTCATCTTAAGCCCCGCGCCCGTGTGATTCAAACTAGATCTTTCAAACAGATTAATTATTCATTGCTGTATTCTTCTCTAGGTTCAATTGATTGGTCTTTTTTAGAATGTGTTCCTGACATTGATGTGGCAATTGATTTTTTTTGTAACCAACTTGTCCCTATCCAGGACTACTTTCTTCCATAGCAGACTATTCGCTGTAGAGGTTCTCCACCTGACTGGTTCAGTTTTGGTATTAAGAAATTGATAAAACAGAGGAATCTTGCCTGGACTAAATTTAAACTAACTCCCAATGTTGTAACAATGAATCTTTATCGTAAATTTCATAATCAAGTTTTCTCTACTGTAAGAAAAACTAAAAAAGATTATTTTAGGGAACGATTTGAGGGTAGCTGGGCCAATCCAAAGAGGTTTTGGAATAATGTTAATTCTCTATTGTCTCCTAAATCTGATGTTGGTATCCAGAGTATTCAAGTTGAAAATTCTGAAATTAATGATCCATCTGAAATTGCTACTGTAGGTTTTTAAATATCAAATTTTCTGACTTATCTAAATATCTGTCTTCCTTGTTTTCATCTGATTCTACTGAACCTTCTTTGGTTAACCCAGCAGCGAATGGCACTATGTTTCAGTTTAGGGAAGTGACATCTAGTGAGGTAGCTCAACTGCTACGAACCTTACCTGATAGATGCAATGATTGTTGGGGAGGGGGATTGGATGGTCGATTTATCAAGTTGGTTATTCCCTTCATTATTGATCCTGTCTGTTACATATTTAATATGTCTTTGACCTCTGGTATTTTTCCTTCATTGTGGAAGAAAGCAAGGGTGGTTCCTGTCCCTAAAAAGATTAATGCTATTTTCCTGGATGACTACAGACCAATTTCAATTTTGAATCTGATTAGTAAATTGCTGGAGAAAGTGGTGGCTAAACAGATTGAAGTTTATTTAGACACACATGGTTTGATGTCTGAGCAGCAACACAGCTTCTGGAAGTATTATGGAATGGAGACAGCCTTGGTTGGGTTCACGGACACTGTCCTGCGTGGGCTTGATAGAGGTTTGATGATGGGGGTGGTGTTCATGGACCTGACCAAGGCTTTTGACTTGATATATCATGGTTTAACATACACAAAGTTACATGATTTGGGTTTTTCAGCTGCTGCCATTACTTTGTTTCATAACTATCTAAGTAATCGAAATCAGTTTGTACAAGTTGGCCCCACTGCTTCAGAAGTGTTGCCTATTTTTTGTGGGGTGCCCCAGGGGTCCATTTTGGGACCTCTGTTATGTTCTATTTTTGTTAATCTATTACCAAAACTCTGTGAAATAGGGAAAACACTGCTATATGGAGACAATGTAATAATATATGCCCAGTCAGACTCGGTATCTGAACTTCATTGTTCTTTGGAAAAGGATTTTGAGAAGGTTTGTTGCTGGTTAACTAATAATGCCATGGTATTGAACACAACCAAAACTAAAGTTATGTGTTTCGGTACACAACCCATGATGGTGAATTCTCCACAACTGGTGATATCTGATTTTCATGGAGATTCTTTGGAGCAGGTATCTAAGTTTGAGTATCTTGGTATACTTCTGGATCCATGTTTGACTTTTTCCTTACAGGTATCTGTGATGGTGAAAAAAGTTAATCAAAAAATAGGGGTGTTGTACACATTTAAGTCTTATTTTTCTCAGGATACCAGGTTGGCTATAGCCACTGGATCTCTTCTTCCTCATTATGATTATATATCTTGCATTTATCTTAATGTTGGGCAAAAGAACGGCAAGCTCTAAATGTTGTTTATAATAATATATGCAGGTTTGTTTTGGGAGCTCCTAGCCGAGCCCATCATTGCAGTCTTTATTTTAGTTTTGGTTGATTCTCCCCTAGTTGTCATGTGGATTATTCTTTGAGCTGTCTAATGTATAAATGTTTTCACTTTGGTTCTATTTTTCCTCTCTCTAATGTAGTTGTTAAGAAAGAACTACTCTCAAGTTTAAGGGCAGCTGATGGTCCATTATATCTTGTTCCTAGGTATCGTTTACAAGCTAGTATAAGGGCTTTTTCTATAGCAGCACCTGTTTTTTGGAATACACTACCAAAATTAGTTAGACTCACTCTGTCTCTTCCTATTTTTAAAGTTAGATTGAAGCAATATTTGTTCCAGCAATCTGTTTGTCATTGTAATATAGGAAATGTTAATCTAAATGCTTTGTTGAATTGTTTCGTATGGTTGTATATTTGTGTTTTTTGTCTGGGTCAGGCCTGAAAAGGGACTTTTGGTCCAGTGCTCCTTACCTGGTTAACAAAGAATACATGAAATGAAATGAAGTACAGAGGGAGGTTAACATGTAGAACAGCTTACTAGTGAGGCTATGAAGCCTAGCACTGTACAGGTTTTCAAACAGGACTATGCAGATTCCTTATGGAAAATTGCTCTAATGGTTACACAGCATGAGTATGGGTAACATTCTATCTGATAAGCTTCAATGTGTGCTCATGCACAAATTGGGCTTTGTCACTACTGTGTGGCAGGAGTTGTGGACAAGTTAGACTCCAAGTCCCTTCCATCATCACAATATTATGTTACTTTGTATGACCTTTTATCTGATGGTTTGCCATCTATTATTCTAGCTATGAATCATTCAATTTAAAAAATGTTAATAGATGTCAAAACATTGTTTAAAATAGTTACAAAACAATAAAACATAAAAGTCCCCCTGCTGAGAAGTGTAGCAATCCACTTTTGTGAACTTTGAATGTGAGGCATTCTTGTGTTTAAAGAGGTCCTTGCATGCAAATAAATCTTGGTGCTGATTGGTTGAATGGGTTTTATTTTGATTTTGTGTTTTATCCACTTATAATAAGGACTTGCAGGAGCCCCACTGTGGCTTCAACAGTCATACTAATGCTGGATGACATTTATATTTTTGAAGTGAAATCTATCTGAGCTGAATGTTAACTTCATGCATTACAAAGGTTTTAGAAAAGCACAAAAAAAATCACATTTTCACTTCCCTGGCTATCCTCACCATGAGTCTCATCCCCATTTATACTGCATGTCACATCACCCTATCACATCCCACCCGCTTACCCTGACCAAACCAACCTCAAGCCCCACAAACAAAGACATGTTACATTGCTGTCCAATATTACACCAGCTGGGCCACACCACCCCCACACCAAGTACCCTCCCAACAGACATAACAGTCTCATCAAGTCCACCTCCCACTACCTGGCCCTACCACTATCACCCCTAGCCCAAGCCCTAATTCCACTAACCTGTATCATTCACTGCATCCCTTACCTGGTACCAAGTGCCCACCAACCTGCAGCATCATCAGCCCAAAATCCACATGTGTGTGCCATATATGAGTGCATTCATCGAGCTAGTCAGTGCATGTCTAAAACTTTGTATACTCCTACAGTATGTGAAAGTCTGTGGAAAGGTAGTCGGTCATTCTATTAATTTACTAATTTATTTAAATGTTTTACCTGGAAGAAAGCCCTTCATTGTTTACAGGTGCATCCTACAAAGTGCACAGAAAAGGCAGCAGTACAAACTCATTCACTGCTATTGCAATCAAGATTTGAAAACTTTTAAAATAACATTAGTAATAGTGACCACAATACTGTCCATTTTACCATCACTACACACTAGGAACATACAAAAGGGATAACAGAAATTCCTATGCAGTAAAGCAGATAAACTCAATATTAATAGAGAATTGCAAGCAATCAATTGGGAAGAAAGGTTATGGAATAAAAGCCTGAAAGAAATGTTAGGGGTTATTTAAAAACATTATGCAAAACACTTGCTCTAAATATATTCCAAAAATGAGGAAATATAATGGCAATAAAATCAGGCCAGTCTGGCTAACAGAAAGAATTTAAGAAAATAGCAAATAAAAAGAACAAAGCATATAAAGAGTATGTTGCACTTGCATCTTCGTGGTCGATGCTCGACCCCAGGTCGACCCTGAAAAAAGGACTGTAATTGTCTCAGTGGACTTACCTGGTTACCAAAACTCAAATAAATAAATAAATAGAATAACGTAGCATAGATAAAATATAAGGAACTGCTAAAAAAATTACATATGCAATCAAAAAGGCCAAAAAAGAAATGGAAACAAAATCAGCATAACATGCCAACAAAAGGGAATAATAAATTACTATACAGTTATATAAGTAAGTCATAAGACATGACAGGGTGTTGGTTCTTATGTGATAACCACACACCTAGGTGCATGGCAAGGCAAGTGGCCAAAGGCCAAGTGTCCTTCTGCACCTAGGCATGTGGTTATCAGATATCAACCAACACCCTGGGGTGTCTTATTGCACTTATAAATGGGTCATAAGTGTGGAAAAATGACACCATTAAGTAGTCTGAATTTTTAAAATTGTGTAATATTTATTTACGTGAATAAAGAATTGATTTAAATAGGCTAAAAAATAGTCCCTAACTAAACTGTTTATGCTGGCCATATTATTTATTTATTTATTGAAGTCTTGGAATTACAACTCTTTGAGTCAAAGACTCTTTTGCAAAGGCTCCACACCAGATTTACAAAAGACAGATTACAAAAAAATTATAGGAGATTAATACAGTGCATTATACGTAGGATATGAGTATAGAGATAATACAGTACATTATATATAAAGGCATCATAAATGAGGGTGGCATGCATGGTAAAGAAACACCATGGTGATTGGTGAGTAGATTTAAAACAGACAGGACATGAAACATTACAGGAAATTAATACAGTACATAATACATAGGATAAGAGTATACAAGTAATGCAGTGCATTATACATAAGTGCATTCATAACTGAGGACAGAGTACATGATAATGAAAAAAACATGGTGCAGCCAGTGTTAGCTAACTATGTAAACAGATAGGAAATTAAAGAAAAGAAAGGGAGACCAGAAGGAAGTCAGTTAAGGACAGTTGTGAGACAGGCGGGGGAGGGAGAAAAGTTGAGTAGAGGGGTGTAAGGTGTAGAGAAGGAGAAATAGGAAAGAGTGCAGGTAAATGATGAGCAAAGGGCAGGAGGGGAACAGAGTGGGGAGAGAGAAATTAGACCAAGATAAGGTGGCAAGGAGGAGGGGGAAATTGAGGGGCAAGCCATAAGCAGTCCCGGATTGACCAGTAAAAGCTAGGAGCAGTCACAACTATTCAAAGAGAGTAGGTGCTGGTGAAGTTTAGTTTTAAAGGGGCCCAATTTAACTGTGAAGGAAACAAGAGGAGGCAGGCCACTGAGCATGACAGAGGCCCTGTGGAAGAATGCTCACTGCCCTAGGGATGTCTTACAGAAAGGGACTAGGTAAAGGGCCTAATCAGAGCTCCTAGTAGAATGAGGAGTAGGGGCAGGGGAGATGAGCTGCTGGACCAACAGAGGGGAAAGTGAGGTGGTAAGCTTCTTGGCCAACAGGCAGATGTGATAGTCAAGCCGGAGACAATGGAGAACCTACCCTAGACCTATAACATAACTGGTTCAAGAATAACAGATTGCAATGAAAAATTTGTAACTAGACATGTTTATGTCATATAAGATGTCACACCACAGTGTGCGTTTCGGTCTGACAGGAATAAATCTGATCATCGTCGGTGAAGTTTAGTAACAGGAATAAATACAGCACAGACTTGTGCTTGTTGTAAAATGTTGTATTAGTTTGTCTGAGTTAAGCTGTTCTCCACCCCTTTCTTTAAAGGGGTGGGAGGCAAAACCCCCCAACTCAAATAAACTAATACAAAAAATAACTGAAATGTAGTTCTGAGAGAGTAGCATACATTGAACTATACGCTAATAGCGTAGGTCCAGGGTAGGTCCGGTATTTTTCACTATCATCATCAAGCATACCCTTAAAGTTTAGCTAGCTCACTTGACTGTAAAGATTGCAGGTATGGGTTAGCTTTGGTGCTCCTGTTATGAGGTGACATGTTTTATTGAGGGAGAGCATTCTTTTAAGAGTAGTGTCAGATGCAGATCTGTAGATTACTATACCATAATCTACTAGGGATAGAATGGAACTAGTGACAGCCAGGCGGAGGGCATCATTTGTCAGGCAGCTCTTATGCCTGTAGAGGAGGCTAATTCTGGTGTTTACTGCTTTGCAAACCAGATTAATATGTTCTTGGTAGATGAGGGAGGAGCCTAAGGTGATCCCGAGGTATTTAAAACTCCTAGCCTGCTCAAGTGACGAGAGTTGACTATTTTGGATGTTTAGTGACACTCTTTTATGTTTATTCTGGTGGTTTGCAACAGCATTGCTTTGGTCTTTTTATAATTGTTGATAAGTTTATGAAAGGAGAACAAGGACTTGATTTGTATAAAACTATTTTGCAGGCATTATTCAAGCATAAGGGGTTCAAGATGACTAGAGAAAATAACTGCATCATCTGCGTAGAGGAGTTAGTTGCCAGAGCAGGCTTGGGGAAGGGTATTTAGAAAAAGACTAAACAGGAACGGGTCAAGAATTGACCCCTGTGGAACCCCTGAGTGAACTGGCTTACTGGAAGAGAAGGTATCTAGGATTTTAACCCTCTGGGACGTCCCAGAGGGGTAACTATCAAACCAGGCGGTAGCATCAGAGGATAAGCCCAGCCCCGAGAGGGAGTCAGAGAGAAGACCATGGTGGACTGTGTCAAAAGCTTTTGTTAGGTCTATGTACACAGGCCCAGCCAATATATTTATCCAATAATATTAATAACCCTTGGAAATGTATTTGATTAACAATGCAACAAAATCACTTTCAAATAGGGTTTTTAATCCCCCGCAATGCACATTGTTGATCCTGCTGGAATTTGCTAATTAAATATTGAAAGCTGCATAAATGTGCAAGCTGACAAGCTAGAATACCTTCAAAATCATCACACAATCGTGAAGAAGTTGTCACAATCATATTTTACATTCTTCTAAGCTTCTGGTCTAACATGGAAGTATTAGTAAGTGGCTTTATGAAATAAAGTTTTGTAACTCTAGGATTTGAGCCATTTCTACCGGTTCTGACAGTTGTCCCATTTTACTTTTGTTTGTTTAATTGCTTACCAAGGTGCATTACGCCAACCGAGCTGCCTTAACTTTTTTTGTCTAGGTGGCTTTGACGTGTTCCTGTTTTGCGTCTTTGGCTTCCCCACAAAAATTTGTAACTAGACAGTGTATATCTTTTGGTGAAACTCTGCTGTTAAGGGCTGTCAATCCAGGGGAAGTCAACGAAGTGCCTTTGGTTTGAATATTTATTTATGTTTTAGCCAACTGTCAAAGTCAGATGACTAAATTACTGCATCTGCCAACCTTTTGGTGATTGCTCTGAGGGAGAATGGGTGGTGGGTTGTTTCGTAATCTGCCAGTGCTAAATTAGGGCAGATATGTTATGCCACTACAGTGAGTCCGAGATGAGAGACCTGAGAGCACTGAGCCACCAGCTGCCAGGAGAGTGAGATTCTGCACTGAGCCACTGGCCACCAGTATGCACAGATAGTATGCAGAGTGAGTGAGAGGGTGCTGTGCTACCATTAGAGAGCATGTAGTGCTGCATGCTGCCATAGTTACTGTCAACGATATTAGTGTCCATTGGTAGTGGCTCCAGGAACTGAAAATAACTTTTTTAAAACTTATTATGAGGCTGTAGTTTAGGCTGTGATGAGAAACAGAATGTCTGTTGTATGGTGGGGGCTAGGAGGGAGATGAGCGGCATGATAGCAGTGTGATGCTGCGTGTTCTTCAGGTCGCACTTTGGAGTAGGACGTTTTCAGTGGGAAAGGGGTTGGAGATCATTCTCAGAGTGCCATAATCAGTATTAGATTTGATCTGCTTCTGCAGTCAGTTGGGTTGCAAGAAACGTATTTTAAATTGATGTGATCACAGTGCCTTTTTGGGGGAGGGTGGGTGGACGGTAAGCTGGTGGGTGAGAGAACCTTATGGAACAACATCACCTACTGCTACACTGGGGATAAGCGGCCTGCAATTTTGACAGCGGAATGACAAGCACATAATAGCATGTGATCAACATTAAATGGCGTTTGACATTGTAGTTTGGCAGTTTCTAGCTACTGTTGTGTTTATTAATGAAATCAATGCTTTTTTTGTGTTTTTATGACATGGCAGTTTAGGGTATTTGACAGTTTTTACAATACAAAAATGTCTGCCTGAAATTCTATTTTAGAACATTGAAGGCATTGATATATACAGTATGTGTGCACTGCGTCCTGGTTACTGAAAGGGTCCCTTACCCAGTGGTTGTTACTCCTTATGGCACTGGATTTCAAACCCTCTCGGCCATTCAGAACACAATAAAAAACCTACCCATTTTATAAATTCATTAAAAAACAAAGAAAAACAATAGATTCAATACCAGACGTAAATACAACAACATCCAAATAATCCAGTGGAAATGGCAAACATGCTTAACAAATTCTTTTGTGTTACACATACACAAAAAAACAAATCTCCCACCAGAAATAGTGGGTAACAAATCAAATCATTACTATACAATACCAATACAAGTAATTAAACAGAGATTAAAAAATCTCAAACCAAACTCATCACTCAAACCAGAAAATGTAACCAGACAAATTCTAAACATAATGAGTGAGCATAGAGCAGTACCTCTTAAACTCATTTTTGAATGTTCTTCAAACATTGGATTAATTCCCAATGATTGTAGAACGGTAAATGTAATCCCAATATTCAGAAAAGATGACAGACAAAATCCATGTAATTATAGACCCATACATTTAACATCTATTCTGAGTAAAATATTAGACTGTATAATCAAAGAAATAATAAATAAACAGTAAACACTGATATGGAACAATACAGGTTTACAACCGGAAGGTCCATAGGAGTGCCCCTGCTGTTGGCAGTGCTGGCAGGCTCAGGGGAGAGCAAGGCGGAGGATTAAATGGACCAAAATTGCCACTGCCTCGGAAACCTATGGTTACAGATTCAGGGGAATGGATGAGGACCAAATATAGGGGCAGAAATTACCTGGAGCAGAGAGTAAGTGGAAGTCACAGTGCAGAAAACCAGGGGAAGCTCTGGGTGTGGTAGGGTGTTGAACAGCAGGTTCTCAGTGCTGACTATTCTGGATGAACAGAAGGGGAAGGAGCTCATGGGTGGGGCAGGAGGACTACATACAAACATACAAATTTGCCAGCAGAAAGAGGCCTCATGGTCTATCAAGTCTGCTTAAATGCGCGGCTAGCACCCCTAGATTGCAGCTGCCCCACCCCCTCTCACCTCCAGGAAGTTCTCAGCACTACTTACCCAGATCCTTCCCCATTCCCTGTCCCATGCCGTTTTAAAACTACCCACTGTCTTACATGAAATCACCCTCTCTGGTAGGGCGTTCCATTTTGACACCACCCTCTCCATGAAGTAATGTCTCCTTATCTCTCTCCTAAATCTTCCCCTCTAATCTTAGCCTGTGCCTTCTCGTTTCCCTTCCCTTCCTCAGCTTAAACAACTCATCAGTGCATGATTTGTTGATCCTCTTTAAGTACTTGAACATTACAATCATATCCCCCATCCCTCCTCTCCTACAGGGTGTACAAACTCATATTAGTTAGCCTGTCCTTGTAGGTTTTGCCTTCCATCCTCCATATCATTTTTGTTGCCCTACGCTGCACCACCTCTAGTAGTCTGATATCCTTCTTCACATACGGACACCAGTACTACACACAGTACTCCAAGTGCAGCCTGAACAAGGACCAGTAGAGGGGCAGGACCACTTCCCTATGCCTGGATAAGAATCTCCTTACAATACACCCCAGCATCCTGTTAGCCTTAGTTGTAGCTTTCCTGAATTGAGTAAAGTTGTTTATGCTCTGTTACTATCACCTCTAAGTCCTTCTCTTCCTTGGTGACCCCCAGTCTCACACCCCCCCAAACCAATATTCCCTCCTCAGGTTCTTGGCCCAGAAGTACATAGTAGTAGTAGTAGTAGTAGTGACACAGGGGGTAGCAGTATGGCAGTGAGCAGGGTCAGGGCATTGGAGGGTAATGGTAGGAGAGTGAAGGCTAAGTGGGTTGATGGAGGGGACTGAAACCAAGGAGGGGGAGATGGAGCAGAGCTGTAGTGGTGAAGGGAGAGAGGGTGCTGATCCAGGTAGTGCAGTAAGGAGGGAGGATGTTGATCTGGGTAGTGGATTTAGGGAGAAGGGGGACAGGATGGGGGAAGGGGCAAGGCAGGAGGCTGGTGGGGCAGGAAGCATCAGTTAAATGAAATCACTCTTCAGAACTGTGACCAGAATAATGGAATGAGTCGGGGGTTGGAGCATGAGAAAGGAGATAGGGTCTTAGTTCTGGGTGACTCAGTAGTAAAAGGGGTAAGATAGGGAGGTAAGGGTGTAAAGCATAGTCACATTTGGGTGGAATGTATGCCAGGAATGAAAGCAGAAAGGGTGGGTCAGTCTATTCTTAAGTGTGCGGGGAGGGAAAGGGAGAAACCTCATTTCATGGTGCACCTGAGTACAAATGACTTGGAAGGCAACACAGTCAGGGAGGTAGAGGAGAGATTCATGGAGCTAGGGAAGCTATGCGAGGAAGCGGGGAATTTGGTTGTTTTCTCAGAAATTCTCCCAGTACCCAGAGCAGGTAATGCAAGAAAGCAAAGGATAGTGGAGTTTAATGCATGTCTGTGATCATGGTGTCAGACCAAAAGGTACAGGCTGGTGAGGAGATGAAATAGAACATGGGATAAAAAAAACCTGTATGTCCCAGACAGGTTACACTTGAGTAGGGAGGGCTCAAGAGTCTTAAAATGGAAGCTGAGGGGTACACAGAGACCAGAGTGAATTTAAACTAGGTATGGGGAGAGGCACATGGGACAAAATCAAGCAAGGTCTCCAGGCCGGGGAGCCCGATTGACCTACCCCTCCATACCAATAAGAAAGGATCAGAGGAGTATTCAAATGGGGTTGGCAGTAAGAGTGATTAGACAGGGAAGGAAGAAGGAAGGAGGGGCACATACTAGATGGTAGTCTCCTTGAATGTGAAGAGCCTGGGGAATAAGGCAGAAGAGTTGCAGTTTCTGATGGCAGAGGGGGAGGTGGATATAGCTGCCTTCACTGAAACATGGGCCACCCAATACCAGGACTGGGACATGGTGATCCCGGGGGACAGGCTGTACAGGAGAGACGGGGAAAAAGGGAAGAGGTGGGGTAGCTATTTATGTAAGGGAGGGGATACTGTGTACCAGAAAGGAGGGGGATGAGGGCAAGGTGGAGGCATTATGGCTCCAAATCCAAGACTCAAAGGGTAAGAGGGCCAGGTTGGGGGTGGTGTATACGTCACCATCTCAGGCTGAGGACACTGACAAGGAGCTAGTGGAGCAGATAAGGAGAGTCAATGGGAAGGGTAGCATCATGATTGTTGGGGACTTCCATCTGCCAGGTGGTAGACTGGAGTACCCCGGCCACCTTGAGTGTCAGGGAACAGGTCCTACTGAAGGCTTTCCAGGACAGTATCCTGGTATAGATGGTAAGGGAGTCAACAAGGTTAGGTAACTTTCTAGACCTAGTGCAGACTAATGGGGAGTTCATCACGGAGCTGCTGGTGGAGGATCCTCTGGCAGGGAGTGACCGCCACACAGTGTGGTTCTTACTTAGCATGGGAAAGGAGGCTGCAGAAACAGGAATATAGGTGCTGGACTTCAGGCAGGCTGACTTTGGCAGGATGAGGGACATAGTGGCAGGGCACCTAGCCAGCATCCACACACATGGATGCTAACCAAAAATGGGAAAGTATCAAGCTCGGACTAGCAGAGGCCACTACCTCTTGTTCAAGAATCCTGAACAAAAAGTCAAGGTCCAAGAAGCCAAGTTGGTTAAGCAGGGAGGTGTTAGAAATTGTGAGGGTGAAAAGAGCAGCCTTCAGAAAATGTAGGAACTCCAAACTGGGGGAAGTTAGGGAGGAGTACCTGAAGAAATCAAGGGAAGTGAGCAGAGCCGTTTGGGCACCCAAGGTTTCGAGGGAGCTTAGGCTGGCACAAGGTATCAAAAATGGGGAAAAGAATTTCTTCAGATACATAAGGAAATGAAGGAAATGCAAGGATCAGATTGTAAGGATCAGGAAGGATGGAGGGTGAGCAGAGAAGGGGACAGACCAGGCAGAAGCTCTCAATGACTACTTCTGCTCAGTTTTTACCAGGGAAAAGCATGGGTCAATGCCACAGGGGATGGGCACAGGGAGCAGGCTCAACAGATGGGGAGATCCCAGTAAGCAGAAAATTGGAAGGTCTAAGGATCCTGCAGGTGGATAAGGCACCTGGCCCAGATGGCATACACCCCAGGGTTCTAAAAGAATTGGCGAAGGTCCACTAGCAGACTTGTTCAATACCTCTCTGGGAAATGGGTGTGTACCACAGGACTGGAGGATGGCACACATCGTGCCTGTCCACAAAAGTGGACCCAGGGATGAACCAGGCAACTATAGGCCAATCAGCCTTACATCCATTGTAGGGAAGCTAATGAAGCCTATCCTTAAGGAAATGCCGGTAACCTTTCTGAAAGGGAATGGTCTCCAGGAAAACAGGCAACATGGGTTTGCCTCTGGCAGATCCTTTCAGGCCAATCTGGTTGACGTTTATGACTGGGTGACTAGGACAGTCAACAGGGACCAAGCAGTGGATGTCCAGTGTCTGGACTTCAGCAAGACCCTTGATTCTGTGCCACACAAGAGTCCCCATCCCCCTATTTGTTTCCTTGCTGTCTAGAGTCTCTCCCCGGCCTCCAATCCCTGTCTCCTTATATGTTTCCCTGTTGTCTAGTGGCACCCCCTGCCCTCCAGTCCTCATCCACCTATATGTTTCCCTGATGTCTAGTGGCAGCACCCACCTTCTGATCCCCATCCCCCTATATGTTTCCCTGGTGTGTTTTGGCACCCCCACCCTTCCATCTGCATCTCTCATATGTTTCCCTGGTATCTAGTGTCACCTCCCCATCTTCTGATCCCCATCTCCTAATATGTTTCCCTTGTGTCTAATGGCCACCTCACTCTCTGATCCCCACCCCTCTATATGTTTACCTGGTGTCTAGTGGCACCCCTCCATTCTCCGATCCCCATCCATGTTTCCCTGATGCCTAGTGGAACCACCCCGCCCTCCAGTCTCTGTTCTCCTATATGTTTTCCTAGTGTCTAGTGGCACCCCTTGCCTTCTGATCCACATCCCCCTGTATGTTTCCCTGGTGTCTAGTGGCACACCCCAACCCTATGAGTCCCATCCCCCTACATGTTTCTCTGGTGTCTAATGGCACCCCCAACCTCTAATCACCATCCTGTGATCTGTAATAAAGAAAATCATCTCTCAATGTTTTTTCTTTTTTCACTTTCTTTAAACCTGTAAAAAAAATGTTTCCTCACCGATCTGAGCCCTGCCACCCTGATCTCCTACTCAGCACTCAGCACCCCACACCCCCAGTACACTCCCACACACCCTCACTCACTTGAACAGGTCACAGGGCAAAGATCCATTCTCCCATCAAAGATACGTCTTGCTGCTGGAACTGGTGATTGCAATATAAGAAACTACAGTAAGTGCAGTTCAATGTATTTCAATGGGTTTTCAACTTTGAGGTATACCTTTGTCATTTTTGCATATTTTTACCCAAAATTTTCAACATGGGCTTTTTGGGATCCCACCTCATGACCAATGGTGGTGGGATTATGCAAATCAGGCCCAAAAGGTGATTTCACAGATACTTGATAAAATCACCTCTCAGGCAGAAGCTGACAGTTTTCACCACCATTGTTGATGAGGTTGGATTATAAGAAGACTATGTTGAAAATCTGGGGTCAAAATATGTAAAAACGATAAAGTTATGAATGTACATTGAAATAATTCTACGTTTGTTCTAACTTTGGTAATTTTAAATATTTTGACCCCAGATTTTCAACATAGCCCATTTTTCACACCACCTCATGAACATGACAGCTGTGATTTTTCAAATCCTGGCCAAAATGTGTTTTCACACCTGTGGCTTGCAGCAGTCGCAGGCCGAAAAACAAGATCTACAGACAGTGCATCCATGACCCAATGTTAGACCAGCTTTCCAATGGTCTACCACTGCTGTCCATAATATGGCGCTTGAGCCACATGTCTGGTGCAAGCCGCCGTAAACCGTGTAAAGTGTCTCAAAGGCGTGCAACCTTTGTGAATTGGGTGCACAGTGTGCCAAAGTGGTTGGCACAGCACTGGGGTGGATGCAGGCTTCATGCAAGCCTTGAGTCCACCTTTGTGAATCAAGCCCTTTGTGTTCTGTTGGATAACCACTTGTGAATCCACGTGATTAAGCTGTTATCGATATCTAATGTTTGCAGTTTTTGTGTTGTGGCCCAGTATGGTATTAAATGAAAAACTTTGCTAAAATCTATCACATAGAGTTTTCTGATCTAATGATGCACTGACTTTTACGGGTGCATAGCAAAGCTATGCTGATGTATTGCTATTACATAGTAGAGAGAAGGGACTGTGTCATTGCACTGTCTGTAAATCTCATTTTTCAGCCTGGGACCGCCACAAGTCCCATGCACCCTGAGTTTGGGGCACTCGGGGCATGCGCCAGTCCAAACCTTTCATGAAACAGGCCCTAAGCATTAGAATAAATGTCAGACAGTGAGGATGTAATGAGTGGAGCTTCTCAAGTACTAATATTAGGACCACTGATCTTTCATATTTTCATATCTGATTTGACAAAAAACCTAAATGTGTGGTCAATAATAATACACTGACAACAAGAAACTTAGTAGACCCTGTTCAAGTGCAAATCAGCACATTAAAATTCAAGAGGCTCTAAATAGCATCTGTAATTGGGCTGCAAACTGGAACATAAGGTTTAATATTAATAAATGCAAAGTTATGCACTTGGGCAGAAACAATGAATAGCAACCAGATTTTCTTTGCAGAGCTGAACTGCAAACTACCACTGATGAAAGGGACCTAGGAATAAATATTTCAAGTAACCATTAATCAACAAAACAAACAAATGATGTAAATGAGGAAGCGAGTAAAGTACTTAGGAATATTAAAAGAAATATTAAATCAAAAGACAAAAAATGTTTTATCCCCACTCTATAGAGTCTATGTGAGACCCCACCTTATGCCACACCCTTATGGTGCCCATATAAAAGGAAAGACATCAAACAGATTGAAAGAGTACAAAGGCAAACTACTAGATCAATAAACACAGTAAAGGACAAGTCATACAGCACCAGACTCACTGGGCTAAATTTAATGTCACTGGAGCAGCGATGACTCTGTGGTGACCTACTTATAGGCATACCAAGAGGAGAAGGACCTAGGTTCTAGTAACCACAGCTAATTTGAGGAAGGTGAGTGTCTTGGAGAGATGGTCTCGATCTCTGGGTGACGCAGATTGAACAATGAATCCAAAGTTGAAGAGTAGGTATTTTCTAAAGGAGCAGTAGAATCCTCAGTGTGAAGAGATCCAGTTGAAGACGAGCAAATGAAGTCAAGAATTCAGAGGTGATGAAGTATGCTTGTCGAAAGGGATTCCATCAGCATAAGAGCAAGGAGAGCATGATTTGATTGATATGGTACTAGGCAGTGAACGGTGGGAATGTGATGATTTGTGAAGCCATAGGTGAATTATCCAACTTGTGTAAGGTCTGACTGTCAAGGTAAGTCTTGAAACAAAGAATTTAGTAGTGAGCAATGAGTGGCTAAGTAAGTATCCATAGTAGAAACTGAGTAGAGGAGAGTCTTTGGATGCCTAACAGGAGTACTGCCATGAGTGATTAATAGACAAATAGAGGAAATTTGCAGATGCAGTCCAGATGGTAACCGAATATATATAGATAATGATTGGCAGTTAGGTATAAGGAATTGAATGGCTTGTTTGGGCATCATGTCATAACTGTAGTTGTATATGCCCTGCTGGTATGCTGGCTGAAGTAAATATGGTATTTCTGTGGTGTGATTGTCCATGAGATGCATTGCGGGGGCTCATAGTTGGTTGGGTTTACAGGTAAGCTGATGCTGAAATACTTGAGGGATGCTTGGAGGCAGGTGTATGGAAAAGTCTGTAGGCTGATTTGGAAGTGAGGTCGAGTAGTATAGCATGCCAGAGGATTTTAATGCTATGGCTGATTAAGACTGGTTGGGAGGCAAGACTGGGTTAGTAAATTTGCCTTAATGGTTGTGGATTTCTGGATGGAAATCAAAAGAGCCTGTTCTCAGTGATAGTCTTTATTGAAGAGATTAATGTGGATCATTCGTGAAGGAGAGCCTGGAGGGTCCGCTGAAATGGCGGTTGACTCAACTGAAGGTACTAGATGAAGAAGTGCAGGTGATTGTATGAAGAATGGTGATGTCCAGGAGCCAAAAATGATGGCTTGGATGGCATGGTGTTAGTAAGCAGCTAGGCAGTGGAGATCTAACAATGAATATCCTGGAAGGCAGCTGGAAGGTCTTAGAACAAGCAAAGTCTGTTGAGGAAGTAAGAGTCCAGTGACATGGGCATCAATTTCAGTGATGGTGGAAAGCTGCAGAATGAAACTAAGTAATATCCGAAGTGCCATGAGGTAACTTGTAAGTCCCGGAATCTGGAGAAGCGATGATGGAGAGTAATTTGGAGCATATCAGAAGAAGTTATATCCTTTTCATGCAAAATGATAGCTTGGGAGGCATGGCAGACAGGAAGTCCATGGAGACTGAGGTTCGTAGGGAGTATCCAATGAAGGGAGATGGGAATGTTTCTAGTGTCCAGTCGAATGAGAGTCTGGAATGATCGAGGGGAGCTGATGGGGTAATATGGAAAACTTTAAATTAACATTAGAGGTTCTGAGGCATGTTCCCCAAGGAATGCGTACTAGAAGAAGTTTCCTCGAAGGAATGAACAATGATCCATCAAGTAGTGGATGGGAGCTGCAAGGATGGCCAGTGTATGAGTATGCGATGGACAAATGAAGGTAGTAGTTGCGTGAGTGGGAATACTGGCCAGGGAATATGGTAGGATACCCAATAGAGCCACAGCAGACAAGACAAAGCCCTGAGCTTGCAAGGCAGAATTGAACAGGTAGCCATCTGAAGATGGAAGGAAAGTCCAGAGTGAATCCTGATGGACTGAAGGACTGATCCAGGAGGGTGTCAAGTTGAATGATGCAGAATGACCTACTGTGTAGGAAGGAACAGGACCAGTTGGCTCCTCAGAGAACAGTGGCAGAATGCGGGAAGGCTGTAGCAGTCACTAGAGGATGATCCATGGAGGGTCGGGGAGTGAAGCGAAGTAGGAAGAGCAACATGGTTGAGGTAGATAGGTTCCAGTTCTGATGAAGGCTTCAACCAGCTAGTGAAGGGAAGTAAGGTGCTGGAGCGAAGAAGGATAAAGTTCCCACATCTGAAGGAGAAAGTAGACTTGGATGTCAACTGGATGGCTGACCTGCAGCAAGGAAGTCCCAGAGGCAGATAAACTGTATCAAGATATATAACAGACCAGCTGGCAAGATCCAAACATGTGGGGAAAGGAGGCTAAGGGGTTAGAGTATGATGGTCCATGGATGAGCAGGATGGCGAGTAGAGAGGAAGGATGAAAGGTAGTCAAGTAAAGGGGTCCCTGAGTCTGGAGGGAAGTGGTAAGCAGGCAGGGCATGGAACTTGCATAAGGAAGGGCCAGCAGATGCAGACACAGGTTCCTAACCAAAGTAGGTGAGGTGAGATGATGGGCATGACACTGCAAGTAATGGTGGAGGGTGAAGGCACAATAGGGACATGCAGAAGTCCAGGGGGAAGCAGCAAGTAACAGTGTGGTGGAGAGCAAGCAAGGTCAAAACAGTTGATTGTAGAAACAAGCTTCCAGGCTTGGTAAATGAGGATAGAGAACTAGTCTTCAATACAGAGGTAAGAGGATGGAAGTAAGCAAGAAACAGAAGTCCTTTCCAGACAGGAGCAGCAACCAGGCAAGAGACAGAGGACACGATGACCCAGTGGATCCAAAAACAGGCTACCATTCCTTGATGTTGATGAGATGATGTACAATCAATGTCGACAGATCAGAGCCGAAGGTGGAAGGCAGCTGAAGCATGATGGACCCATTCCCAAAGGGAAGCAGTGACCTGTATCGGGTAGAGAATGCGAAAGTGGAAACAGTGATGCAAGCTCAGGCTCTCAACCAGGGCAGGTAATGGAATGAGACTTGAGAGAAGACTGCAGGCAAAGAAGAATGGAGGCTACGGGCAGAAGGAGGTTCAGTTCCAGAAGGGTTACAGCATCTGAGAGCAGATTGAGAAGGGATAAATGTGAAATAATGGAATGTAAACTCGGGCATCCAGTCATGACTGTAGAGGCAAGATGATCTCAACAAGGAGCTAGGACGGTGAGAAGGTCCTGTGTGAATAAATTACAGTCCCAAAGGGAAGGCAACCTGCATTACGAATAAGATGCAGACAGTGTAAGCGGGTGAATATGGATTCAGGCTCCTGGCCCTGGAAGTTAGCAGGATGAACCGAATTGAGGCTGCGGACCAGGTATGATGGAGAAGGCAAATTAGACAAAGTCAGGTTCCTGAAGGGAAGAAGCATCCAGGTAGCAGGCCAGGAATGTGTAAGGTGAAGCAGTAGAACGTAAGCTCAGACATCTGCTGGGGATAGTTGAAGCAGGATGATGGTGACGTGAGGCAGCCAGGCATAGGTAGATTGATGAGGGCACATGGGGTGAAGAAGTTCTGTTCCCGAAGGGAAGCAGCAACCTGTGTGAGGTAGAGAAGGTATGGTAAAGCTCAGATTTTAACCAAGATTTGACCTTGCTTTGTGTTTCTTTTTTTTTTTTTATTCATTTCTCTGTTTGTTTGGTTGGCCACTTGGCCTTTGCCTGCTGGTAGTTCGTGGAGCGACACTGGGTCCGACCAATGACTTTATAGTGTTCATTGGGGCCATTTATTTGGCCCATTCATCTGGGCTGCTGCCGTCCTGCTGTTACTGTTTGTCGTAATTTTGTTATCTTCCCTATTGGGATTTACTGGGATTTATTTATTATACTTGCACTCAGTAGGACATATTGCTTCTATGGCCCTGATTTTGCTTCGGGCTGTTTTCCAGGCTAGTGTGGAGAAGGACGTCCTGAGGAGAGGAGTGGAACCGAGGAGTGCTGTGAACTACTTGGAATTTTTCCATGGGACCGATATAGCACGAGAAAGGAGTAGTGGAGTCCTTGTTCTGTTTGATTTGAACCCTGTGATGGCTGATTCTACAGTTGGTGCTCTTGGAGGGCGCAGGAGCTGGCTTTCTACTGGGCTAGATGGACCCTAATTCACTGGGTGATCAGCGGCTGGAATGCGGGGCTGCTCGGGGAGTTGGGCCATTGTCTTGTCAGGTAACCGGCAGAATGGGCTACTGATTCCCTTAGGTTCTCCGGTGGGGGGGGCAGCCAGTGGGCTGGAGCTGTCAGTGAATCAAGAAAGTGGCTGAGGATGTCTTCTAGCTGCAGTCCCCTGTAAGGGGTTTTACCTTCTGCTATATGGTTTGAGAACTGAGAATTTTTGGTTTAAAGATCTCCTGCCTTCCTGCACATGGTCTGATTTTAAATTTGTACTATTCTGTTTGATTTATACTGTTTATGCAGGCAGTGAGAGTGCCTGTATTTCATCTGGCTCTTTAAGTCGTGAGAGGGGCTTGGAACTGGAAACATTAACTTCAGTCTTATCTTCTGACAGACAGTGAGAGTGCCTGTGTTTTGATAATTCCCCAAGGCAGTGAGAGGGCCCGAGGAGCTGAAGATACTTACTGAAGATACTGACTATTTTATTTAACTTGTTTTTTTGTTTTGGATTTTATTAATAATATCAGAGTTTATTATTCATTTGTGACTGAAATCCAGACTAATCAGATTTATTCCAGCCCAAGATACTGAATTGCTTATATTCTATTTTATTTTAATATTTTGTGTTTGGGGAGTGTTTACTGAGGATTATCTATGTTGTGATAGGAGATAGGTGTTTTTGGTTTTCTAATTTTAATTAAGTGCTGTGGGTTTATATTTTGTGGTGTTTTGTGTTATTTTGTTTTATTTTATTTTGTTTTGGTAGTTAGTTAAGTGAGAGTGTCTGATAAATCGACTGCCAGAATGTGTCAGAGTCCTGCCCCAATGGTCATGTGCTATTCAGCCTCTGCTTTCTGCTCTCTCCGTCCCTTTCTTCTTCCCCCACTGCTGTTTACAACATACCAGCACTGTAGGGTGCTGGGTATCACTCACAAGGGGAGGACAGGGTGGGGGGGGCACGAACAGTGGAAGGTGAATTAGCAGGGCCATCAGATCGGGGTTGTGAGATCCAGGAGATGCCCTGGGGGGAAATGGAACCAAGAAAGTGGTTCGCCATGTCTGGTTTCCATACCCAAGGGTACTACCGGTATTGTTGGACAGGTAGCTCAGATGGCTCTGGAGGTTCATCCAACTCGGGCGGTGTTATGCAATGCCAGGTCCATTAAAAACAAATCTGCAATTATTGAAGATCTTGTAGGAACAGTGGATCTGGCCTGCATCACGGAGACCTGGCTGGATGAGAACTCTGGCCCCATTTTGGAGGCTCTAACTCCAGCTTGGTATTCGGTGATCCATCGCCAGAGATTGGATCACGTGGGGAGGGGGTTGTGATCTGTTTCAACACCGAACACAACCGCACGAGTGTACCAGTTGAGTAGACTGAGTCATTCAAGTGTACCGTGGTAGCAGGTAGCAGGTGTAGGTCGTAGGATCGCTCTCATTTACCGTCCACTCGGAGATGAGAAGCGGTTCCTTCAGGAAGTGGCAGACTTTGTCATTGACATGGCGTTCGAGTCAACCAGACTGATGGTTCTGGGTGATCAACGCCTGAGTTGATGACAAACTCTCGCCATGTGGACAACACTTCCTCCAGTTAATGTCATCTCTGGGACTTACACAGATAGTTACCACTGCAACCCATAAACATGGTCACTCCCTTGACTTAGTTTTCCTCCTGGGGATCGAGGCCTCTGATCTGGGGATGGAACCAGTTGGATGGTCCAACCACTACACCATGGGGTTCAGTTTTAGCACCCCCCCTTTGTAGGCCTATGCCTGTGGAGATGGTCAGGAATTGCCCTTTACAAGATAATAGCTCTGAAGGCCTGGCGGTGGTACTTGACCTATCGTCCCTTCCAGTAGCAAACAGTGACCCAGAGGCCCTCATGGTAGTCTATAAAATGGCTATATCAGTGGCCCTGGATGTCATTGCTCCTGTCCATTTTTGTCTTCGCTCCCTTCACCCTCGGTCCCCATGGTTTGATGGGACCTTGAGGGAGATGCGGTGACTAGGACAAAGGTTAGAGGGTTGCTTGCGGAGATCCTTCCTTGATGCCAACCACCTTAAATTGATGGAGCATTATCAAGCCTATCAATCTGCAATCACCCTTAAGAAAGCAGAGTTCCTGTCCGGGGAGATTGCTGTTGCTCAGAATCGACCAGCTCAGCTTTTTTGCACTGTAGACAGACTGTGCAACCCAGCCTGCCTACAAGTTCAAAAAGCTTTTTCGCAAGTAGAGTGCAATGAACTTGCTCGATTCTTTGCAAATAAGAGGGCATACATCAGGGCGGCACTCCATCCAGCACACTCTAAGGGTGTTGCTCTGGACCAGCATGAGGCTGCTGCTCCTCAGCTTTCCTGGAGTACCTTCGATTGACCGGAGTTCACGGATGTCATGCGGCTTGTCCAGAGTATGCACCCTATGTGCTGTAGTTTGGATCCTGGACCAACTTCCCTGATTTTGGGTTGTATTGATTCCATCAGTCTGGTCCTTGTACGGATAGTCTGGTGCTCCTTGGAAACAGTAGAGTTCCCTAGCTACCTGAAGGAGGTGGTGGTAACACCCCTCTTGAAGAAAGCTGCTTTGGACCCCGACTGCCATGCGAACTACAGACCAATCTCAAATCTTCCATTTTCAGGGAAGATGATTGAGAAAGTAGTGGCCATACAGCTGGAGAACCATTTGACCATCCATGACATCTATGAACCCCTCCAGTCCAGTTTTCAAAAGAGGCATAGTAGTGAGACAGCACTGTATTGGGTGGTAAGCAATCTCCTGATGGCTAATGATCGGAAGAGTCGCTCCACCTTGGTTCTCCTAAATTTCTCATCAGCATTTGACACTGTGGACCATGGGATATTGCGTGATCATCTGAAGTTCATCTGTGTATTATCTGGTGTGGTCTTCAGGTGGTTTACATCTTACCTCACCAGAAGAACTCAGAGAGTGGTGTCTGGGGTTTATTCCTCAGACCCAGTTTCTCTGTTTTGTGGGGTTCCTCAGGGTTCAGTATTGTCCCCCATGTTGTTCACAGTGTACATGCTGCCCCTCAGAAACATTGTAAGAAGGTATGGGCTGAGGTTTCACTGCTATGCTGATGATACCCAGCTCTACCTTTCTTTTGCACCTGACCAGGATGGAGCTCTCTCAGTTTTTAACAACTACCTCACATAAATCCAGGAGTGGATGGACTCGAGTTGGCTGAAGTTGAACTCAGATAAAACTGAGGTGCTGGTTGTGGATCCTGCACACCAGATAGGGGTTTTGGGGGTTGGTTTGCCCTTGGTGCTATACCTTGGGAGCTTATCACTCCTGACCTCTGCATAGGTGCAGAGCCTGGGGGTAATTTTTGATGAAGGGCTAACTCTGCATTCACAGGTGTCTGCCATTGTCAAATCCTCTTTTTATCACCTGAGGAATATCTCCAAGATTAAGCACCTTGTTCCGTCTGGTGATCTTCCTACGCTGGTCCATGCCTTTGTGTCCATGCATTTGGATTATTGCAATTTCCTTTACCTAGGGCTACTGGGGTGGAAATCCACCACCTGCAGCTGGTGCAGAATGTAGCAGCCCAGCTTTTGACAGGAATTTCTCAGGCCGGTCATATTTCGCCAGTGCTGCGCGGACTGCACTGGCTGCCAGTACATTGGCAGATCACCTTTAAAGTCGGTCGTCTGACTTTTAAAGCCCTTCATGAACTGGGCCTGGACTACTTGAAAAAGCTTCTGGTTCCTTACTGCCCTGGGCGATCACTCCGCTCAGCTGATGAGGGATTGCTAGCGATCCTGAGGGTGTGCTTAAAATTTTCTGGGGCCCCGCATTTATGTTTGCGGCTCCTACCCTCTGGAATTCTCTACCCCGTCAGTCACAGGAGTGTGCAACCATAGGGTGATTTAAACAGGCCTTGACATCTTATTTGTGGAGTCAAGCATTTGGTGGTTAATTTCTTCCTCTGACTGTACTTGTTGTTTTATATCTTTAGGACACTGAGTTGTCTGATGTGTTTTAAAACTTTGTTAGGCGCCTTGGTTTTTGAAAGGCACCACAGAAATAAAGCTTATTATTATTATTTTTATTATTATTATTAAGATTGCAGACATAGCTCCCATCCCTGGTAGTCGGGGCAGGCTAACCTTCACTCGATGCTGACCAGCAGAGTTAGGGACAGAGAATGTTAAGGTGGTAGCTAGTTGGAGGTAGTGAATGTAACAGAATCCCATCCCTGGTAGACAGGGGAAGCCTACCTTCGCTCAGCACCTCAGAAGGCATGAGTTAGGGATGGAGTCCAGAGTGCTGCTGATATGGTCTGGCTGAAGGCGCAGAACGGGTGCTATAGAAAGAAAGTAGATTAGGCAACCAAAAGGAGATAGGCATGATGAATAGTAGACAGGTATGGTAAAACATACATGGCATGATAGGAATGGAAGGCATATAAACATGGAGTGCTGTAGAGAAAGTCTGGCCCTGGAAGCTGGAACCGTGCAAGGAAAGGAAGGCCCCACTGTAAACTGAGCAGGAACCAGGGGAGAGGATCATGAGGATGCAGGTGACTGAGGTTGCAGACAGTAGGAGCAGGTAGGCTAAAACAACAAGGGTCAGAGAAGCCTACAGCATAAATAATACAAGGGCTTGCACTTGTTAGGTAGTTTGTGATACCAGGGTTGAAACAACTCCACTCTTCTGTTAATGAAACACTGCAACAAAAAAAAGGTTTTCTAAAAAAACTAATTTTATGCTGTGGTTATGAAATATAAGCAGAACTGTTGATTAGGGTCCTCTGGATGCTTCCTTCACTGAGTACGGCCCATTTGCATTTTTGTCACGATGTCATGGAGAGGAGGGGAAGCACAATGAAGCAGGGATACTGTGGAGTCCCAAGGCCACAATGAAGAGGGGACACTTCCGCTCAACGAACAAGGGTAGAAACAAAAGTGTAGCAATGGTCACTGTCCCTGCAACCATATGACTGTAAAAGGGGAAAGGGGTCTAAAGTTGTGAAGCAACATGAGTCACTAATTAAAGACATGCATGTAGCAGTTGTGAAATGAATGGGTGGTACAGTAGCACGCCAGGAGGAGGAGATATAAGAGTGCCAGTAGGAGAGATTCAATACTTTCAAAAAAGTATTGCCAGAATTGCAATTGTAACATGAAGCCCATGCAAGAGGGTGTGCAGTGGCCAAATACCCTGTAATTAAAAACTGTCGGAATGTCAAGATTTGATAATAAAAACATTGTACAAAAAAAATGCTCTTCAATCAAAAATGGGCATAAGGACCTGTACAGTAACTGCAGGATAAACATCCACTTAGTAGATAACAGAAATGCACTGTTTTTGTCTTTGGGGTGGCTGTTATAGCATTTGAGAGGATGGAGCACAATGAGGAAGTGGCTGGCTCCTGAACAGATTGTGAGAACCAATAAGGGGGCTCAGTGAGGGTTTTTTAAACAGGGAGTGAAGAAGCTTTTGTCACGCACTTGGCAGAAACAGTAGAGTGCCAAACAGCACAGCAGCTGGTAGAATCCAAGGGTTTGAGGCTGAATTTGGGATACAGTAACCAATTCTTGTCGAGTTTTTGTCTTTTGGAGGATGTTACAGTTTCAGGAGGTTGGAGCACAATCGGGAAGTGGGTACTTACAGACTGAGCAGAGGTGCCACAGGGAATTAGACAAAATGAATCCCAGGTGAGCGCCAGGGAGAGACGGTATGCTGTGGGTGGGGAGGCAAGGAGAACAGGATGCCTGCAGGGGACGGACAGGAAGCGGGTGGACATCGGGAGGAGAGTTGGGTCTAGGATGTTCACAAGTGGTGAGCCAGAAGGTGAGTGGATGTGGGTGGAAAGCCCAAAAAGGAATTCAGCAGGAGAACCCAGGAAACAGTGATGGAAGAAAACGAGCAAAGGAGGGGGGCAGGGGGGCAGAGAGGAACCACCGAGAGACAAGCCAGGCCACAGAACAAAAGGCAAAGGAAACAGAACCACCAGGGGGAAGGGGGTGACACACAAGCACAGAAAACAAACAGAGCAGCAAGAGGCGTAGAGAACAGCACAGCCACACGAGCCATGCAGGGAGCCCAGGGACACAAAAAACACTTCCTAAGCAAGGGAGGTGTTTTAGTAGAGGGCTTAAGTAGAGATTGTGGGGGGAGCTATTCCCCACATTGAACCTCGGGCCAAGCCCTACCATTCTAAAATTGCATATACTACTTGTGTGTAAATCAGAAATGCTCACTATGATAACTGTGCATCACCTAGAGATGCAACAATAACAGAATTGGAACCAGTATTTAAAAAACTGTTTCCACAGAGGAAAATGACTTACAGGTTCCGCACAATACTCCATTAAAGCAAATGTTCATAATCCAGGAAAAACATTTCAAAAACACAATGTTGAGACACAAAACAGCTCAAATTTCACCAGTGTTCTGTATCCATCTCCCCCATCTCCACTATCAAGGACATTTGCATGAAAACAAGGTCAGAACCACCCAGACCACGCCCCCCTTCCCAGGACACGCTACCTGTAACATTGCAATCATTTTCACAGAAGCAGATTTTGATGTCACAAACTGTGCACCTTCAGGGAAAAGCAGGAGGATGGCGCAAAAGCTGGGGCCAAAACTAAAATTAAAGGTAATTATGTAGTCAGACAGAGGTAGCATTTTGATTTGTGAAAGAGAATACCCGCTTTTATGTAGTGTTTTGTAATTTTTTTTTTCTTTCATAGATGACTATTGATTCAAAAGCAGCAGATCAGCCAGGACTCAGAATGGGGTTAGATGTTATCCAAGACAGAGACTTAGTGCATAGGGTACATAACTGGAAGACATCTACCAGAAATCAATACAGTCATTTACAAATTTAAGTTAACCTTACAAATGAGAGATTGAAGAAAAAAATGTATGAGTGTGAAATTCTTTCATATGTTCCCTAGAGTCAGAGAGTAGCCCCTAGCTTTTGTAGTCTTCCTAGACAGCAGTTCAGTGGAGGAAACCAAATGGTGACTGGCATGAGACAGGACACAAATGACATATGAGAAAGGCTGATGCAACATTCCCTTCCCCCAATACTGGGCCAGTACTCTTCTTCTTCAGCCGTCACTGCCAGTAGGTTCATCATCACTACTGTCCGAGAAGTGTTTTGGAATTACCCTGGAGTATCCTGCAAATACAGCATAGTTTAGTTTAATAAAAGTTAGAATTTCAATGTTTTCTGGAAGAAGTTTTCTCCTCCTAGTACTAGCAACATAGCCAGCAGTACTAAATATTCTTTCTGAATAGACACTTGTTGCTGGGCAACTTAAATAGTAAAAGGCCACTTTTTGTAATGCCTGCCAGACTGCACCCTTTTCATGCCAATACTGAAGTGGGTCATCTCGAGCATTTATCTTTCTGGGATCATTTAAGAAGCCCTCCAACTACTGCTTGCTGAGTAGCTTGGGGTGGAAGAAGTAACAGCACTATCTTTCTCTATGTCATCCAGTCCTGAGCAAATGTTGTCCATGGAGGCTCCATACAAATTGCCCCTGGGTTCCGACTTATAATGCAAGAATGTTCTTATTCTTCTGCCTTCACTGGGATCTGTTTCTTGGAAGGGAGCATGGCTATTTTCGTGATCAGCAGCTACAGCACTTGTAGCTGGAGTTTCTCTTGTCATTTTTAGATTAACTTTGTTAATGAGCAGTTCTTCATAATGGTTGAGGTCTACGCTACCAAATTGGAGAAGACCTGACAAACTGGTTTTAAAACGTGGATCCAACATTGTTGCTATCACATAATGTTCAGATTCCAAAATCATGGCAATCCTATGGTTCATTTCCAAACACAGAGACAGCTTTTCAGCAAGAGTAACACCTGTGCTTTCACCTTGCTCTTCATATGTTTCTTGGAATCTTTCCAGTCTCTGCATGAGAAGACTTATCAATGGAATGACTTGACTTATGGTTACACTGTCAGCACTCACTTTACATGTGGCTTCCTCAAATGACTGCACTGTTCCAAAGGATGAATGCCGCAGCTCCAACAGTGCAGGGTCAGTGCTTGAAACACAGAAAGGGCAGCCAGCCCTTGGTAGATACAGCAGAAGTCCAAAATTGTGTAGCACTCAGGACCTACCAGGCAGTGACAAATCACTCAGAGGACTAACATTTGTGTGAAATCCAAACATTTTAATGTGAACAAGTCCTCATGGTGTACACAGATACAAACATTCACAGCCTGAGCTACAGCTCTGTGCCCTGTGCTTCAGCTATCCCAGCCTTCTTCAGAGGGCATCTGACACCCCTAAAGAAGACTGGGATAGCTAAAGCACAGGGGCAGAGAGTCATAGCTTGGGCTGTGAATGTTTAAATCACTGTATACCATGAGGGCTTGTTCATAGAATCATAGAAACACACACTGTGTTAGCAATTAAGGACTTCTTGGCCCACCTAGTCTGTCCTAGTTACTGTATCCACTCCCTAACTACTATCTACTCTATCACCTTGACTAATCTGTCACTGCCCCCCCCCCCTTTTACTTCTATGATCCCACTGTGTTTGTCCCATGCTTTCTTGAATCCCGTAATTGTTTCTGACCCCACTACCTCCTCCGGAAGTCTGTTCCACTCGTCCACCACTCTTTCCATGAAGAAGTTTTTTTCTCAAATTTCCTCTGAACCTCCCCCCTTTTAAATTTCATAGTGTGCCCCCTCGTTCTTGGGCATCTTTTGTTTTGAAAATGCTACCTTCCTATACCTTATTTTTCCCTGTGATGTATTTATATGTTTCTATCATATCCCCCTCCTCCTCCTCCTCCTCCTTCTATCTTCCAGTGAGTACATGTTCAATTCCTTAAGCCTTTCCTCATGTTTTCTGATGCATGCCCTGCAACATTTTGGTTGCCCTCCTCTGAACTGCCTCCACCCTAGCTATGTCCTTTTGAAGATAGGGCCTCCAGAACTGGACACAGTATTCAAGGTGTGGTCTCACCAGTGATCTATACAGGGGTATTATCACCTCCCTCCTTCTGCTGGTGATGCCCCTGCCAATGCATCTATGCATCCCAGCATCCTGCTAGCCTTCCCACTGCCTTATCACACTGTTTTGCAACCTTTAGATCCATCTGCAATAATCACCCCAGGTTCCTTTCCTGCTCCATGACTATCAGTGCCCCTCACCCCAATTTATATGATGCCCTCAGGGTTTTGTGCCCTATATGCATTATTCTGCATTTTTTAGTGTTGGAACCCAGTTGCCAGTTCCTTGACTTTTCTTCTAGCTTTTTCATTCTATCCTTCCCCCTGGCATGTCCATTCTGTTACAGAGTTTCGAGTCATCTGCAAAGAGGCATATCCTTCTTTCCAGTCCTACAGTAATGTCACTAATAAAGACATTAAATAGGACTGGGCCCAGTACTGATTCCTGTGGAACCCCACTGGTCATTTTGCCCACACCAGAGTGGACTCCATTCACCACCACCCTCTGAGTTCTACCACCCAGCCAACTCGCTACCCATTTGACAACCTCAGTACCCACTCCTAATCCCCCAGCTGCCCCTTCTGCTGAAATCCAGGTAGGCTATGTCCTCTGCCCCTCCCTGATCCATGTCCCTGGTTACCCAATCAAATAACCTGATCAGGTTTGACTGGCAAGACCCCCCCTCATGAACCCATATTGCCTTGGATCCTGAAGACTATTGGCAACACGGTATTCCCCAATCCTTTCTTTTAACAGTGATTCCATTACCTTACCAAACACGGATAACAAGCTGACAGATCTGAAGTTACCCGCCTCCTTCCTGTTACCACTTTTGTAGAGAGGGACCACATCTGCCCTCCTCCAGTCCCCCGGTACCACCACTGTTTCCAATGACAGATTGAATAGGAATGTCAGAGGTGCTGCTAGCTCCTCTCTGAGTTCCCCCAGTATCCTGGGGTGCACCCTGTCTGGCCACATTGTCTTGTCCAGTTTTAGTGTTGTTAGTTCCCTAAGGACCCTTTCCACTGTAAAAGAGCTTGTGTCCATTTCCCTGCCCCAATGCCATTGCCTTTATTCTTGGTCCGTCACCTGCCTCCTCTTCTGTAAACACGGAGCAGATGTATTTGTTTAATATGTTTGTCTTTTGGTGGTCCACCTCTATACTACCCCTTCTTTATCTTTTAGCCTCACAATCTCTCCCTTTGTCTTTCTCTTTTTGCTTATATACCTATAAAATGTGTTATCCCCTGTTTTCACTGATTTGGTGATCATTTCCTCTGTTTGCACCTTTGTGCTCCTAACTGCCTTCCCTGCCTCCCTTTGCTTCTCCAGTCTTCCTCCCTCTGTGTTATTTTGTATCTTCAAAATGTCTTTCTTTTTTTCCCCTTACTTTCTCTGCTACCTCCTTAGAGAACCATAGCAGTCTTTTCTTCCTTTTATCCATAATAACCTGCCTGACACAGAGATTTGTAGCCTTTTCAATGCTCTCTTTTATTTTTGCCTACTGTTCCTCTACTCCCACCATTTTCTATAACCCTGCTTAGTTATCCTTCAGGCATTCTCCCATTTTCCTGAAATTGGCCCTCCTGAAGACCAGGACCCTCGTCTTTGTGTGATTTGATTCAAACCCAATTTTAATATCAAGCCACCCTATTCCCCAGGAGGTCCCGCTCTGTGACCTCTGTGACACTATCTCTGTTTATCAGCACCAGGGTCAGTACTGCCTCCTCCTAAGTGGGTTCCATAACCAATTGCCTGAGAATGCCCCCCTGCAGGGAGTCCGGGATATTCCTACTCCTGGTTGATGCTGCAGCAGGGAGGCACCAATCTACAGTACATCTGATAGTTTAAAGTCCCCTACTATTAATACGTCTCCCCTGTGAACAATTCTTTGGATTGCTAGTATCATTTCCCTGTCTACCTCATCCCCCTGAGCAGAAGGCCTGTAGATCACTCCTGTGCAGATAGCTGCCCCATTCCTTCTCTCCAGAGTGACCCACAGTACCTCCTCCCCTCCATGCACCCCCTGTATTTCCGTGGCTTTTATGTTGTCCCTTACATAAAGAGCCACTCCTCCCACTTTTCTGCCTACCCTGTCCCTCCTGAATAGAGCAACAACTTCAGTCTGATTTTCCTGCACTTTCTATAGTAAGACTGTCAACATTACTGTTGCTAATAAGACTGCTGCTTGCACACTGCTGAAAAAAAAGAAGCAGGCTGTGCTAAGTAAAAAAGGAAGCTGGTTCATCATCATCATCATCATCATCAAATCTTTATTTATTCAGGCGAACATCATTGAGCAAGGCTCATTTACAAGATGGACCTGATAAGGTCAAGGTTCAACAGTTGATACATAACAGATACATCATACACTTATATAAAACAGTTATACATACAGGGGAAAAAATGTTTATAAACACAGTGATGTACAGTAAAATTCACATGATAAAAAGGTTCCCTGTGCTCTGGCTATTGGTCTGAGCAACGTGGTTTGAGGGGGCTCGGCAGTGAGCCGCTCAGCCAACCAGCGCTAGAAGGGGTGGGGCTGTGGCACATAAAAGGCCTGTGCTGGCCCAAGGCGCTAGCCCTTCAGCGTGAACATGAGTGGCTGTGCCACTCAGCAAAGAAAAGCAACATAGAAAGGTGATTCTGAAACTTGACTCATCCTTATTGAGTGGGACTTGATATTGTTCATTGTTAGCTGGCAATAATAGATTAGTAATAAGCCTAAATACAAGTAGCTTAAAGTTTTTCTTGTTAGGCTTTTTTTATACTATGAGATTAGAATAAATTAGCCATAGGTATTTTTATTTAATATATGCTGTGAATTAAAGCATAATATAAATTTGTCTTGATAGGTACTGCAGATTTAATCAAAGCCGAAGACACTATCGATTATTTAAAGTTTTTATTTATATTTAATCAATTTACTTTTAATTATGAAGGGAAATATATGTTTAGTGAGTCACTTGATAGTCAATCTTATTTTTATTGATAAATGCTTGGTTTATATGGCTAGTTATTCTGCACAAGCTAAAAACCCCCATGCGATTAAGGATGATTTTAGTTATTCTAATTTGTTGAGTGGATCCTATTACACTGCCCCTAACATTACCAAATGTTTGGGATGTTTGTCTAGAAGGAATGTTTGTGAATTTGGTGTATATATATATATATATATATATATATATATATATATATATATCAATTTTAATAACCGGTAGTCCCAACTGATCCCCAACGTCCCTTTTCAGGGCTACCCAGATTTAGTTACAGAGTACAATCAATTCACATACATGCCAGTACAGTGAGATCACTTTGGTTAAATTCTGGTCATTGCACTGACTATATTGCAATTACACAATGGTTAAATTCTTCTCTGAGTTGGGTTGGGCTGAGATTCATAACCACGTCAATTACTTGGTTATTATTGTTCTTGGCTGGTGACGTGGAGCTGAACCCTGGTCCTCCAGCACCCAGAGAGGAGACTAAGACTAATACATGGGATTTGGAAGGATTAAAATTAATCCATCTGAATGTTAGAAGTTATTTCCCTAAGAAAGCAGAACTTGAATTTGGGGTACAGTTTAAGGACCCAGACATATTATGTTTTAGCGAAACTTGGCTGAAACCTGATGTTTGTGATGATTTATGTGCTATTTCTGTTTATAAAATGTATAGAAGGGACCATCCAGGCAAACAGAAGGTGGGAGGGATTTTAGTTTTTTGTAAGGAACATTTGGATGTGCAAGAGTTGCATATTGATTGCCATCCTGTAACCGGCTTAGAGTAGTTAGTAATTGAGCTGAAATTGGGTGAATGTTATAAAGTAAAGATTTGTACAATTTATAATCCCCCTAAAACTTGTTGCAAGGGCCTAATGGATTTTTTGGCTTTACTTGGAACACTACAGCCTGGGGGTGACCTGATAATAATGAGATATTTCAATTTAAATTGGAACCCAGCAATGGAGCTGGAATTGTAATCCCTCATTGTAAGTGTCAGGCTTATTCAATTAATTAACACCCCTACATGTTTAAATCTGGCAAGTGGGTGCCATACAATTTTACACTGGATACTTATGAATAAATTAAATAGGGTAAAAAGCTGGGGAGTATTCTCAGATATAATTAGTGATCACATGTCAGTTTACCTTATCTGGAAGTTTAAAAAGGTTAAGTTGCCCCCAAGGTATATAACTATTAGTAGATTTACTGATGAATTAACAGCAGATCTCAGGGAAGACCTTGACTCAGTTGATTGGTCCTGCATAGATGTGATTCCTTCTGTGGAGGAAGTTGTGGATTTCTTTAATACTACTTTACTTAATTTACAAAATACTAATTTCCCTAAGGTATCTAGAAGAGTTAGGGGTTTAATAAATAAATGGATTTCACCTGATTTATTTAAACACTTGAAACATAAGGATAAATTATGGCTTAAGTATAAAAAAAATGTTAGTCAAGCAGACTTAAATGAGTGTTGTAAAAATAGAAATATCTGTACAAGGCTGATTAGACAGGCAAAATCTGATTATCATTTAAAAAATCAGAAGGAGGGCTTAAATTATCCTAGAAGATTTTGGGGTATAATTAAGTCCATTACAAATCCTAAGACAAAACAATGCCCTACTTCATTACAGAATGAGGGTATTGTTATTACTGACTCCTCTAGGATCAGCGAGTTGTTTTTCTATATATTTACTGACTTAAGTGCTTACACAAAGCACCAGGTCCACCTTGACCAGGTCCACCTTGCTCAATGGTGCCCACCTGGATAAATAAAGATTTTGATTGATTGATTGCTTGACAAAAGATTTTAAACAAGATGATCATCAGAGCCCAGCAAAATAAATAATCTTCTAGTACTTCCAATCTACCCTCCTTTTATTTTCAGTCAGTTAGTTATAATCAGGTTCTGAAACTTTTGAACACTATTGCGGTTCATGAGAGCTCAGTTTAGTGTATGCGTTGCTAGATGTTGTTATGCTCTTCCAAATATGCTACAAGAAGGGATTAGTCATGCTTCCTTTAAAATAGGTCTTAAACAATTTTACCGTGACCAAATGTGTTGTACCTGTTTTGGTCGATTGTTGGATAAATAATTATGTGTTTTAAATTGTAATGTACAGTATGTATTTACGTTAATGTATTTATGGTTATGTTTTTGTAATCTCTGTAACAAGAGTGACTTTTAGCCCTGGGTCGTGTATGAAAAACGGCTTCAGCTCATACATTTACCTGGAAAATAAAAGTTTAAATTAAATTAAAAAACTAAATTAAAGAGTATATCATGGAATGGCCATTTCCCAGTCCTGGTTTTTCATTGTACCAGGTCTCCATGATAGCTACTATGTCTAGGTCTGCCTCCACCATGGTGACCTCTAGGTCAGCAGTCTTGTCGCACAAACCTTGAGCATTTGTACACATGGTTCTCCAGGTTGTGTTGTCATCCCTTTTCCTTTTCCCTTTTGCCGTCCCCTAGCCTGCCCATTATACTTTCCCGTTCCAATTCTTTCTACTACCCTCTGACTACCTGTTTTATTTTCTTCATTTGATATTTTCACTCCCTCAGCATCCTCGTTTTTTGCCTCATGAACTGGGGGGGTTTGCCTGCCTGCTTCCTACCACCTCCCCCCTTGGCTAGTTGAAATGCTTGCCAATGTAACATTTAAACTGCTCACTAAGAACTATGGTGCCCTCCCTGGATGGATGTAGGCCATCGCCCTTGTACAGGCCCTCATCCCTCCAGGTGGGACTCTAGTTCCTAATGAAGCCAAATCCCTCCTCTCTGCATCAGTTTCTCAGCCATGCATAGAAATCCCTGGTGCAGAGATCTCTAGCCCCCCTTGCCATGGACAGGCAGCACCTTCAAGAAGGTCATGAAACTTGCTATCTGCCCAAGGCCCCTCCCCAACTCCTTAAACATCTCCTGCACCCTTCACATTAAAACATTTGGATTTTGCATGAATGCTAGTCCTCTGAGTGATTTGTCACTACCTGGTAAGTCCTGAGTGCTACACAATTTTGGACTTCTCAAATGGTTGTAGCAACTTGGGTAAATATGATATAAGATTCCACTACCCGGAGGTGAGTGTAACATCTGCTTTCCCTACTGCATGGTCCATTGTGTACTGGTACACTGCTTTGCATTGTTCTTGGAGCTTCAGTAACATGTAAAAGTGGAGTTCCACCTAGTGACAACTTCTTGCTTTAGCTGGTGAACTGGTAAGTTATTCTGTTTTTACAGTTCCTGCAAAAATTTTACAAGCTTTTGCAGAGTGCCTAAAGTGACCACATATCTTATGTGCAGCTCCCAGCATATTCTGCACACTCCTGTCTTCACTGAGGAAATCCTGTACCACTAGATTTAGTGTAAGTGCAAAACATGGTAAATGCAGAAACTCATCATCCTTTAATGCTTTCACAATGTTAGCTCCATTAACTGCAATCACAAATCATGGGGAAAGGCCATTAGGGGAAAGCCATTTTGAGAACTGTTTCTTTAGCTCTTGTAAGGTGTCACACCAGTGTGATTTTCTTTGTCAACGCTTGTAATACAGAGGGCAGCCTGTTTGTGAGGATTGTGTTGGTCCCTGGTGGTGCCAGAGGATGTTGCAAAGGAAAATTATACCCAGTGGACGGTGACAGTCATGTAGTCTACTGTTTGAGCACTTATCAACATATCTATTGTGATATGTACTTCTTCAACAGCCGACGATTGCAAGGCACTGTTTATCTTCTGGCGCAGTTTCCTATAAAGAGCTGGCACAGCCTTTCTGTACAAATATGTCAGTGATGGAGAAGCAACAAGTTCCATTACAGAGTGAAACCCAGCAAAGTCAGCAATAGAAAATGGGTGCATGTTCAGTGCAATCATTGTAGGTACTACTTTATTTAACTGCTCAGCAGCTGGATGGCTTTCGTCATCTTTAGTTCTCTGTTCGAAAGCCTGCTGCATCGTTAACTGTTTCTGAGGTGTGACTGGCATACTAAAAATGGTCAGAGGAGACAGAGAAGAACTCATTCTGTTTTCAATTGGGGAGCTTTCCGATTCTGATAAAGACCTAGCAGATAAAGGGGTGATGCAGTCAGAATCCTGCTTGGTGTCTGATGGGTTTTATGTTGTATGTGGAAACATTTAGCTATACCACCAGTGTGAGTACCAGTGTTAACGTGTGCAGCATCCTCTGCCATGTGACTTATTCCTGGCCCACTGAAGTGGATGTATTCGCTGTAAGTGTCTTATTAAGGTTGATGTGACAAGGTTGCTTGCCTGTCTTACTTTGCTGAAAGAGGCCTTAAATGAAAAGCATTATTCTTTGGGTCAAGGTGAAAAAAATCTCCTAACAGAAGAGGATGCCTTTTTCATTTCTGTCTCTGGCATTGCAGCTTCTGAATCACCATGTGGCATGTCTATGTTAATTTCTGTATTTTGATTATTTTCCTCAATGTCCTCACTGGATGATTGGGTATGAGGCCTGCCCTCAACAGAGGAGATAGACAAGCCAGGCATAGCTTATTTTCATTGGCCCCTAATGACCTTTCCTCTGATGACCTTTCCCCAGGTTTTTTTTGGTTCAGCATCTGACAGGTTCCTCTGGCTCTGAGCCCTAATCATTAGAGTCCCACCATGCACTGCCTCTCTTTCAGGAATGTACTTGCAGCCATTACTATCCGCATGGCCTGACATTGAGGAATGAGAAATGGTAGAATCTTGAGAAAGTGGCACCAAGTCTGCTTATTCTTTCCTTCCCACTACGTGTAGTGCCTGCAAGTGCATTTATTTTCTTTATAACTGTACCTTTGGCAAATCTACTATTCTTAGTTGCTGGTTCAGCACCCAAGCTTTTCTTGCTGCCTTTTACTTGGCCTGTATTTGTTAACTGAGTATCACCTGAAGCAGCAGCAGCAGACAAACATGATGGGATCTCAGAAGACAAAGACGGTTCACCCATATCTGAGCACAGTCGAAACCCGCATGGTCAAAAAACATGCTGCACAGAGACCTCAAAAGCATGTGGTCAAAAAATGTGCTAAAACTAAATAAACCAGCTTCAAACCATGCACACTGTTTGGACCATGCAGTTTTCAACTGCACCGCTCTTTCTTCGTGATCTTGATGGGATACCAACAAAGACTCAGCGCATGAGGAAGCTTCAATCAGTAAAGAAGAGGATGCACCTACTGCAGTAGAAGAAGCACTTTTTGTGACAGTTTTTTTTTTCTTCTGAATTGCAGTCGTTGTCTTGGAAACTTGTTTCACAGGCCTACTCCCTTCCATCATAATTTTAATAACAGTGGCTGATCACTAATGAAGCCAGCTCCCTTTCAAGAAAAAACCCCAGTACCTAACCATACTGCATTCCTCAGTCACCTTGGAGAAATAGGCGGTAATGATGATGAGTAGTTAGTGCATGTCAAGGCAAGGAATATTAAGTGGCTAACTAGCAAAACTACAAGTTAGGGCTACTATTCAACTGCCAAGAGCTGCCTCCTCCCTCCAAAAATTTTCACACATGATGCAAGCCTTTATTTGATAGGACTACACAAAACTGCCCCTGTCCTAACTCCTGCTTGTGTGGGAAATGGCTGGTGACACTGCAGGCAGAGGCTACTCAACTGCCAGGCCGCCACCTCCCTCCTACAAAACATTTCACATGTGACAATCACACATTCCCTTTATTTGACAGGACTACACAAAAAAAATATGGTCCTGTCCCTACTCCTGCTTGTGTGGGAAATAGCTGGTGACACTGCAGACAGAGGCTACTCAACTGCCGGGCTGCCCCCTCCCACCAAAACATTTCACATGTAATGCAAGCCTTTATTTGACAGGACTACACACACAAAAAAATAGGTTCCCCCATATTTGCATGCAGTCAAATAATGCACTGTGCAGAGACCCCAAAAGCATGCGATCAAAATATGTACTAAAATTAAGTAAACTAACTCTGAACCACGCATGCTGTTTTGACCGCGCAGTTTTTGACCACGTGACTCTTTCTTCGTAATCTTGACAGGATACAAAAATAATATGGTCCTGTCCCTATCCCGATTTCTGCTTGTGTGGAAAATGGCTGGTGACACTGCAGACAGAGGCTAATCAACTGCAGGGCTACCCCTCCCTTCAAAACATTTCACACGTGATGCAAGCCTTTATTTTACAGGACTTCACACAAAAAAAATGGTCTCGTCTCAACTCCTGCTTGTGTGGAAAATAGCTGTTGAGACTGCAGATAGAGGCTACTCAACTGGAGGGCTACCTCCTCCCTCCAAAATGTTTCACACATGACAATCACACAACCCCTTTATTTTACAGGACTACACAAATAAAATATGGTCCTGTCCCTGTCCCGACTCCTTCTTGTGTGGGAAATGGTTGGTGATACTGCAGACAGAGGCTATCCAACTGCGGGGCTGCATCTTCCTCCAAAACATTTCACACGTGGCACAAGACTTTATTTGACAAGACTACACAAAAAAAATATGGCCCTGTCTGACTCCTGCTTGTTTGGGGAATGGCTAGTGACACTGCTCTGACAGACCATTTGGGGAGGTTAGACAAGTGGCACCACCCTTCTTGTGAATGGTGGGCAGATGGTTGGGGTTTCCCAGGAGTCCTATCCAACTCGGGTGGTGTTGTGCAATGCCAGGTCCGTTGTGAACAAGACTGCTATTATTGCGGACTTGATAGGTACGACGGACCTGACTTGCATTACCGAAACCTGGCTGGATAGTAATGCAGGCCCAGTTTTTGAGGCAGCTATTCCGGCGGTATTCGGTGACTCACCGCCTGAGATTGGATCGCAGGGGTGGGGGGTTGCGGTCTGTTTTAAGACCGAATTGGACCTCACCAGGGTTCCAGTGGAGGAGACCAGATCTTTTGAGAATGTCATGGTGGCAGGTGGAGGTTATAGAATGGTTCTCATCTATCGTCCACCCGGTGATGAGAAAACTTTCTTAAAGGAAGTGGCGGATTTCGTCATTGACTAGGTATTTGAGTCACCCAGGTTGATGATGCTGGGTGATTTCAATGCCTGGGTCGATGATGAACTCTCGCCGTTTGGTCAGCACTTCCTCCAATTGATGTGTTCATTGGGCCTCTCACTGGTAGTTACCTCTGCCACTCATCAATCGACCACTCTCGATCTGGTCTTCCTGCTGGGGTTGGAGGCCTCCGGTGGGGGTGGAACCAGTCAGTTGGTCCGACCACTACGGTGAGATTCAATTTTGGCACCCCCTCGCGTAGACCTACCCCTGTGGAGATGGTCAAGTACCGCCCTTTACGGGATGTTACGCCCATTGGTCTAACTGTGGTTCTTGACCTGTCAGAGTTTCCTGGGTTGAGCATGAATCCAGAAGAAATGGTGCAGGCCTATAATAAGGCTGTCACCTCTGCTCTGGATTTAATTGCTCCCACCCGTGTCAAACCCTCACTCCCTCGCCCCGATCCCCATGGTTTGACCAGGATCTGAGGGATTGCGGAGATCTGAGTATGAGTTGGAGAAGGTTAGCGGAAGTCCGGCTCTGATGCCGACCATATTAGACTTCTAGAGCATTATAAGCTCTACCAGTCAGCAATTTCTCATAAGAAGGCAGTGTTCCTGTCCAGAGAATTGCTGCTGCTCAGAATCAACCAGCCCAGCTCTTCGAACTGTGGACAGGCTGTGCAACCCAGCCTGTCTGCAGATCCGTCGAGCTTTTCACAGTTACAGTGTGAGGAGCTTGCTCGATTCTTTGCTGATAAGGTGGCCGACATCAGGGCGAGATTTCGCCGCCTCCTCCATGGGAGTTGCCGTGGACCAGCCTATGGTTGCAAGCACCTTGTCCACCTGGAGTTCCTTCTCAAGGCGGAAATCGAGGATATTATGAGGATTGTCCTTGGTATCGCACCACTAGCTGTAGTTTAGACCCAGGTCCCACAGGCCTGATCGTGGGCTGTGGGGATATCATCATCCAGTTCTTACCAGGATAGTCGGTGTTCCCTAGACACTGGTGAATATCCCGTTCCCTGAAGGAGGTAGTGACACCAGTGTTGAAAAAGACATCTTTGGACCCCGACTCCCTGGCAAACTACAGACCTATCTCAAACCTCCCCTTTGTTGGGAAGGTTATCGAGAAAGTGGTAGCCGCCCAGTTAGACAACCATCTTACCATCCATAATATCTACGATCCTCTTCAATCAGGTTTTCGTAAGAGACACAGCACTGAGACTGCACTGGTTCGGGTCCTCAATGATCTCTTGATGGTGAGAGACCAGAAAAAATGGTCCATTTTGGTCCTTTTGGACCTGTCAGCAGCTTTTGACACCGTAGACCATGGGGTGTTGCTTGAGCGCCTGAGATACATCTGTGGGCTGTCGGGTTTGGTCCTCAGATGGTTTACCTCCTTCCTCACAGGTAGAACCCAGAGAGTGGTATCGAGGGATTTTTCTTCTGAGCCCACTGCCCTGACCTGTGGGTGCCTCAGGGGCTCTGTGCTTTCCCATGTTGTTTGCGGTACATGCTTCCCCTCGGAGACATTGTAAGAAGATATGGGCTGGAGTTTCATTGCTATGCCGATGACTCCCAGCTCTATCTATCTTTTGTACCTGACCAGAATAGAGCTCTCTCAGTGTTTAACAGCTGTCTCAGGGAGATCCAGGATTGGATGAGGTCCAGCTGGCTGAAGTTGAACTCTGGGAAGACTGAGGTGTTGGTTGTGGATCCTGGTCGCCGGATTAAGGGGTTGGGTGGATGCTTAGCCTCCAGACTATTCTTGGGAGGTGTGGAGCTCCCAACCTCTGAAAGGGTGTGAGATCTGGGGGTGATTCTGCATGATCAGCTGACTCTGCATGCGCAAGTATCAGCAGTCGTTAAGACATCCTTTTACCATCTTAGGAACATCGCCAGGATCAAGCACCTTATTCCATCTGGCGACCTACCGACGCTGATCCACGCCTTTGTAACCTCTCGTCTGGACTACTGCAATTCCCTTTACTTTGGGCTGTCTGGGGTAGATGTCCGCCGCTTGCAGCTAGTGCAGAACTCGGCTGCCCGGCTGTTACCGGGGACTTCTCATTCCTCGCATATCACACCGGTGCTCCGAGATCTGCACTGGCTGCCGATCCAGTGGCGGATCACCTTTAAAGTAGGTCTTCTGACTTATAAAGCCCTACACGGGTTGGGCCCTGACTACCTGAAAAGAGCTCCTGGTGCCTTACCGACCAATCGTCCTCCAGCTCCTCCAGCGAGGGTTGCTAGAATCCTGAGGGTTAGTTTAAAATCCTCCGGTGCCCATGCTTTTATGTTTGTGGCACCTACCCTCTGGAATTCTCTACCATGTTGGATTCGAGAATGCATGACGGTGGAGGGTTTCAAAAAGGGCTTAAAGTCCTTTTTGTGGAACAAGGCATTCTCAGTAAATGCTGATGTAATTTAATTGCCCGTTGTCAATTTTAGATATATAAAGTACTGTATAGTTTTAGAATGTTTTTATTTGTAATTTATTGTAATGCGCCTTGGTTTTAGAAAGGCGCAGATAAATAAAGTTTATTCTTATTATTATTATTATTATTATTATTCCTCAGTGTCTCACAGTATGCCAAATTTGATTCCTATCCCAGGTCTGCTGAATAAGCTTAGTCACTGCTCTACTCTCAGCTTGCTATTTTTATTTTATTCTTTGGTAACCAGGTAAGGCCCACTAGGCACAGGTGCCTGTTTCCAGGGGTGACCCAGGAGCACTGGGGAGGTTAAGTTAAGTGACTTGCTCAGAATCACACAGTATGCAAGTGGAGGTTGCGGGAATCAAACCCAGGTCTGTTTGCTGTATGTACCACCAAGCTCATTCACAGTTCATTACTCCAACCTCTAGGCAATACTGCCAGGCAGCCAGCTTCAAGTGCTAAGTGCCAGAGGAACTTAACTTGAAACTTCTTGCACTTGTGCTTTTCTGTTCTGGTGCTGCACTGTGCCACTGCTGTGCTCTGGGACTAAAGAAAGCAATGCAGTCTCCTGCTGCCCCCACACACACAGTCTCCCTCCAGTTAGCGCCACCACCTTGCCCTTAAGTAAGTTAAGTTTTGTTTTTGGCAGCCAGCTGCCTAACAGCTTTGTCGTCGGTCACAAGGCACCCCCGCCACCACTCCCACACACACTCACACACACAGTCAGTCCATGGCCCATGTCCTTCCCAAGTCCCAATCCTCGCCGTGTTTTTTCTTTTCTTTTTTTTTCTTTTCTTTTCATTGGTGGTTGTGGGAGGAGAAAGTTAACTGGTCCACAGAGACCCGTTATCCCTTTCCCTTCCCGCCCAGCCAGTCACTTGTCAGTAACGGAGCTCCTCTCTCCTCAGTGGCTAAACTGAAATTGTGCTGAGGGCAGAGCTGCATTCCTCTATACTCCGGTTTGCACATGCCCAAACTGGAGTATCTTGCGCGCTGACTCCCCAACTGTCTTGTCACCTGTCACATACCACGTGTCAGTGGAACTTAACTTGAAATTTCTAGCGCTTGTACTTTTCTGTTCTGGTGCTGCATTGTGCCATTGCTCTGCTCTGGGGCTAAAAGAAAACAATGCAGTCTCCCACTGATGCTGCCCCCCCCAAACACACACACACACACACACACACACACACACAGGTCTCCCTACAGTTAGCACCACTGCCTTGCCCTTAAGTTAAGTTTTGTTTTTGGCAGCCAGCTGCCTAACAGCTTTGTCATTGGGCATGAGGCACCTCCGCCACCCCTCTCACACACACAGTCAGTCCCTGGCCCATGTTCTTCCCGAGTCCCAGCCCTCTCAGGTTTTTTTTTTCTTTTCTTTTTTTTCTTTTCTTTTCATTGGTGCTTATGGGTGAAGGAAGTTAACTGGTCCACAGAGACCCATTCTCTTTTTCCCTTCCTGCCCGGCCACTCACTCACCCACCCATCAGTGACAGAGCTCCTCTTTCCTTGTGGCTGAACTGAAATCATGCTCAGGGCAGAGCTGCATTCCTCTATGCTGAAACCAGAGTATCCTGAGTGTTGACTCCCCAGTTGTCTTTTCACCTGTCATGTGCCACGTGCCAGTGGAAGTTAACTTGAAACATTTTGCACTTGTACTTTCTGTTCTGGTGCTTCACTGTGCCACTGCTGCGCTCTGGGACTTAAAGAAAACAAAGCAGTCTCCTACTGCCCCCCTCCCCCACACACACACACACACACATACAGTCTCCCTACAGTTAGAAGGTGTCCATGTGAAGGAGTCATTAATAACTGCAGCACTGAAACCATGCTCACTTTGTGGGGTTTTCTGTAGATCAGGCTCATTTCTATTCATCGACGGTGGTTTTGTGGACAGATGTACACTTGAAGGGTATAAAAATATTTTAATTCTGCCCTGGCAGCTCTGGCTCTGCAGTGGAACTGGTTGCAGAAGTAATCTGTTCCCTGGTGAAAAAGATGAAGAAGATATGTTTGGGATACCTCTGACTTCCCTCAAAGACTGATGTGTATAGAAGGTGGGAAGTCTGTCCAGATCCATCTAAATTTAGGATTCATACTATCTGCAACTTAAGGGAACAGCAATGGGGACTATTTTGCCTCCTTGGTTGGATTGGCCTCCTATACCTGCATCAATTAACTTTTGAGTCGAATACTGACTTATTTATTTAGTTAATGAGAAATTCTCCCCAATCATTAATTGACAGGTGAGAGTAGCATTTTTAGCATTTTAAAATGTTAAGCAATAAGTGGTTAGTATGTAGTTAGTGTCGAGGCTTAGGGAGAAAAGATTTAGGCAGAGGTTTTAAAAGTGAGCAAGCGTAGGTGATAGTTTTTTTGTTTTAGAGTGTAGAATCACTGCTTTAACTAACAGAGGACTTTACATTTCACATTACATATTTAGCACTGCTTTGGCAGCATATGCATCAAGAGGACCAATTGGAAGCAAGAACCTCTGTGGCATGATTGAACCAACTGACTGGGAACCTGTGGCAGAGGGGCTCGATTGTGAGGGGGGAGGAAAAAGCAGAAAGATCATGCTGTGGCATGGCATGTGGAGTTTTGAACGCTGGGTGCGTGGCTGTGATTTCTGATAAGATTGAAGCGAACTTGTGCTGGTGTGGGCCAGGTAGCCTTTAACATCTTAGCCTAGCAGTAAAATCATAACACCAGGCAGTGAATGGAGTACAGCAGTGTACCAAGAAGGTGCTGGTCCCGAGGCATTGTCTTTTATTTGTGGATCATTTCTATCTGACCGTGGACTACTCTAGAAATTGGATTGGTCATAATAACAAGGTTCCCAGGGATCATAGCCGGTGGTCTTTGGCCGCACATCTGTGGTCGCCACCCCCCCCCTCCTTGGAACTGTTCTGTAAGTACTGTGCATCTTTTCATTCACTGAATTGTGGTGAGAGCAAGACTGGAAGCATTCTTGATACAGAACTTGACTGGTGATATTTCATTCATAAGAAGACAGTGGTGAGAGTGTTTTCTGTGCCTGGTAATTCACTCCTCAGTTAGCAGTGGTAAAAGCACTGCTGGGACCTTGATTCCATTACTCCTCGGTGGCTTTGGACTAAGATTTGTTTAAAATCCCTAATTTAAATAGACTTTGTTGGTTCGTCCTCTGGGCTTAAAAAAAATTGTTGAATTCTCCTATGTTTCTAAATATTTAATCAGTTTGTAGTTATTTGTTGGAGTGGTGAGTGGGTTTTGTAGTTTATGTGTGTGGTGTGAATGTGGTTAGGATTGTTGGTTTGTAAATTAGTGTGTAGATGCTGGATGTATGGTTAGATTAGGTTTAATCTAAATCTGATTTTAAGTTTTAGTGAGTTATACAGGGTATTTTTAGTAAGTTGTTTTTAAGTTCTAGACCCCTCCATACCACCTACACAGTGCCCCTGCTGCATGACTTCTGCCCCTCTTTCAATCTCCCCCTTCCCAGCTATGGCATTGAGATGCTGCCAGGAGGTGGGTATTAGTTGGGGGCAGATGGGTTGATGGCAGGGCGCTCTGAGTACAGTGGAGGTGATTAGTATAGGGGTGGTTAGAAGCAGGAGGCACACTGGGACTGAATGCAGCCATGAGAGAGGCCCGTCATGTTTGGTGTCCATCCCCCAAGGTTCCCACCATACCAAGTGGGCAGGTAGCTGGAGGGCCTGCAGTCTCCATTGATCCTATAAAACCCCTGATCTATATACCATTGTGTGGATAAACCCTGTTAGCTGTGTTTAAATGTTTTATGTGTTTTTTATTTTAAATTTGACCTCAAACAAATAGTGGGAGCCCTGGCAGAAATCTATCCAGGAAGAGAAAACTGGTAGTTTCAGTCCATAAGTACTGGACTACAGTTCTATTTAGCAGCACTCTATTTGTGACCTCCTGTATCTTGTGGGTGATTTAACAGTACTACTAGCAAGGTACTGGCTATATTTTAGCTTTTAACTCATTTATTGATTTTTTAAAAACGTTTTGGAGCGAGTGGCTTTAGGGGCACTTCTGGTTGCCTGTACATAAATAACGCTGCGATCGGTGTGCGGAGTGAATATACAAAAGCCCTGATCTATATACCATTGTGTGGATAAACTCTGTTAGCTGTGTTTAAATGTTTTATGTGTTTTTTATTTTAAATTAGACCTCAAACAAATAGTGGGAGCCCTGGCAGAAATCTATCCAGGAAGAGAGAACTGGTAGTTTCAGTCCATAAGTACTGGACTACAGTTCTATTTAGCAGCACTCTATTTGTGACCTATTGTATCTTGTGGATGATTTAGCAGTACCACTAGCAGGATACTGGCTATATTTTAGCTTTTAACTCATTTATTGAGTTTTTTAAAACTTTTTGGAGCGAGTGGCTTCAGGGGCACTTCTGGTTGCCAGTACATAAATAACATCATGATCGTTGAGCGGATTGAGCCAAGTGGAGTGCGTATCACGTGCGGAGACACGCACAGAAACACGCACATCATGTGTCTGTCATGTCCACAGTGGAGGCCAGTGGAGCAGTGTACAAAATTGTAGTATATCTAAATCTTGCAGAAAAGTGGTACAAAGTAATCGAAGGCAACAAATGGCTGAAGTAAAAGCTAAACGGGGGAAGGGTAAGAAATCATGCATACAATGCAAATGTTTTCAGAGGATGTTATAACTGAAGTGTTTACATGTGAAAAATGCCTTTTAGTTGCCACCCTTCAAGAAGAGATTAAGCAATTAATTCTAAGGTTAAAAACCCAGAAGGATATTGGATTGTTAGAAAGCTACATAGATGAAATGGTGTGTAACTTAAGCCATAGTGTACCTGAAAATAACCAAGGCCAGATACTTCAGGGAAATATCAGTACAGATAATAATGGTACCTTTACTCATTTGAGTACCTCTGAGGAAAACCTAAAGGACGAAGTATTGAGTCCACCCCTTCAACTAACTAATAGATTTGAGTGTCTCCCAGGAGATAATGTCGAAATACAGGAAATATTTGAACCACAAACAGATCCAGGAGTATTTCCCCCTAAATAAAGAGAAGCTTAGACAAACAACTACTGAATCCACCCAAAGTCCAGATTATGCTAATAGGGATATTGTGGTGATCGGAGATTCTATTATTAGGGGGATAGATTCTGTAGTCTGCTGGGGATGCAAGGAATATACCATGGTTAATACCTTGCCAGGAGCTAGACTTCAGGATGTTTCAAATATGTTGGAAGGGCTTCTTGAAAATTCAGTAAATCCCCTTGTTATAGAAACATAGAAACATAGAATTTGACGGCAGATAAGGACCGCTTGGCCCACCCAGTCTGCCCATTTCCCTACCTACTGGATAAGCTGCAGATCCTAGTTAACCAGCAGCCTACTTCTTCCTACCCCCATCCCCCAGAACTGCCTTATGACTATCCCATGCATGCTTGAATTCCACCACTGATTTTGACTCCACAACCTCCTTCGAAGGCCGTTCCATGCATCCACAGCCCTCTCTGTAAAAAATACTTCTTAAATTACCTCTGAGCCCCCCTCTATTTTCAAATTGTGCCTCTTGTTCTTGCACACCTCTTTTTGAAAGATGCTACCCTCTTGGACTTTGTTGATTCCCTTGAGGTACTTGAACGTTTCTATCATGTCCCCCCTCTCCCTTCTTTCCTCGGGGCTATACATATTAAGCTCCTTAAGTCTCTCTTCATATGTCTTCCGGTGCAGACCCGCACCATTTTAGTTGCCCCTCCTGACAGCTTCCATCCTGTCTATGTTCCTTATGGAGATTGGGTCTCCAGAACTGCACACAATACTCCAGATGGGGTCTCACCAGCTGCCTGTACAGAGGATAATAACTTCCTGTTTTCTACTGGTGATGCCTCTCCCTATGCATCCCAGTATCCCCCAACCCTCCTTGCTGCCCTCTCACATTGCTTGCCGTCTTTTAGGTCATCTGATATGACTACCCCCAGGTCCCTTTCCATTTTTGTTGTTGTTAGTATCTCACCCCCCATTGTGTACTCTTCCCCTGGGTTTTTGTTTCCCAGGTGCACTACCTTGCACTTCTTAGCATTGAATCTAAGCTGCCATACATTTGACCATTCCTCTAACCTTTCCAAGTCCTTTCTCATCCTTTCCACCCCACCCTGTGCATCAACTCTGTTGCAGATCTTAGTGTCATCTGCAAAGAGACATACTTTTATCCTACATTTGGGAATTAATGATGTATGTAGAACCAGTATGGAACATATTCAGGCACATTACAAAACTATAACAAAAAGATTGTAGAGAAAAATGGGGAAATAATTATCTCTAGTATTTTACCAACATGTGGCTATCAGTCCTACAAAAATAAGTTTATCTCTGAGATCAATTTATGGCTAAGAGAGTTTTGTAAAACTAAACATTTTGGATTTATGGACAATTCCATGACTTTCAACAGAAAGGTGTTTTTTTAAACCTGATGATATTCATTTAAGTTATCCAGGTACTAGGATATTGGGCAAGAGGGTAAACGATGTCATTCAGTTTCATTTAAACTGGATCAAGGGGGAGGGGAAAATTGGCAAAAGAATCCCAGAGTGTTCAAGACACAAGTTCTCCCATAATAAATTTGTTTGAGTGGAAGGCAGTACTCATAAATGCTAGGAGCCTTGTGGGAAAATACGATGAACTTTACTTTTTACTGCATTCCCAGAACATACACTTGGCCTTGATTACAGAAACCTGGTGGGACAAAGACAATATGTGGGAAAAAAGTGTCCCTGGGTATAAAGTGTTCTCTAAATCTAGAACATATAGGAAAGGGGGAGGTGTTGCAATTTTTGTTCACGAAAGTATCAAATGTGACCAAATATTGTGGGATATGTCTGACCTGGAGTTTTTGTGGGTTAGGCTATTTCCCCCAAAAGGGCCAAAAATCATACTGGGGTTGCTGTATAGAGCACCCTCTACAACCCTAACAGATGACATTAAAATACTTAATATAATTAATAACTTAGACTCCTCGGATAGAGTAATTTTGGCTGGTGATTTTAATCTGCCCAATATAGACTGGAATCTATTACAGGCTGATGGTCATGTGAATAAACAATACTTGGATATCTGTGAACAAGTGGGACTGGAACAGCTGGTCCACGGCAGTACCAGGGGAACAAATATCCTGGACCTGATTCTTACTAATATGGGTAATTCAATTAATAACGTGTCAATTATAAGTCCGTTAGGGAACAGTGATCATTTCACTGTTCATTTTAATATCTCTGATGTTGGTATCGGTAACACACCAGGAAGTATACCAAAACTGAACCTTGGAAAAGCGGATTTTGTTGGCTTAAATAGTGAATTTGCTAACTGGGACTGGGTTAGTGAGTTAACTGGCAAATCTATTCAAAATATGTGGGACATATTGCTAACCAAGATCAAACAACTTATTAGCAAATTCATACCATATAAAGTAAATTGTAATGGATCCAAAAGGAACAAGCCCATATGGATGAACAGATCCATTAAAAAATTATTAAATAAAAATAATAGACTGTTTAATAAATACAAAGGTTATGGATCACCCTTAAACCACAGACTGTACAGAGAATGCCTGAAACAGACAAAGAACAAAACTGAAAGAGCTAAAGCACATTTTGAATTGTCACTTGCTGTTAAAACCAAGGATTGCAAAAAATCATTTTATTCATATGTTAATTATAAAAAGAAAGAAAACAACATGATAGGGCCCTTCACAAATACCCCTGGACTTGTAGCTACTCTTGAAGAGATGGCCGATATTCAGAACAATTATTTTTGCTCAGTTTTTAACACCGGTAACCAAAATATACATCTAGGTAAATATAGTTCAAGCCCTGGAGAAGTTATTGTAGAAACTAATGATATTTGTGATAGGTTATCCAACCTAGATATTTCTAAGACCCCTGGCCCTGATGATATACAGTACATCCCAGAATATTAAAAGAAATGGCAGATGTATTAGCCCCTCCTTACATATGTGTTCCAGACTTCCTTAGACCAAGGGTTAATGCCTAAAGATTGGAAATATGTTTTAGTTGTCCCCATTCTTAAATAAGGAGTCAGAACAAAACCAGAAAATTTTAGACCAATAAGCCTGACTTCATTATTGGGTAAGATCTTGGATGGGGTTATAAAGGATTATATCCTAAGGCACTTAGAGATAAACGGCTTGCTGGACCATTCTCACCATAGGTTCACTAAGGCCAAATCTTGCCAGACAAGCCTATTGGCCTTCTATGAAAATGCAAACAGAGAGTTAGACCAGGGAAACTCAGTTGATGTGGTGTACTTAGACTTTGCAAAGGCCTTTGATAAATTACCCCATTTTGAGTTATTAAAATTGTTAGAGAAAATCAAATTGAACCCTAATATTTGTAACTGGGTTTCAGCATGGTTACAAGGGAGTCAACAGAGGGTAACTATTAAAGGAACTTTTTCCAATTGGTCAACTATTTCCAGTAGAGTCCCTCAAGGTTCTGTTTTGGGACCTTGTCTGTTCAATATATATATATAATATAATATATATATATATATATATATATAGAGAGAGAGAGAGAGAGAGAGAGAGAGAGAGAGAGAGAGAGCCACCCTACAATCAGATAATCCTAGGGTATGGTTATATAAATTTGCTGATGACTGCAGGATAGGAGCTGTTGTGAACACTCATGAGGAGACACTGAAACTACAGCACATGATAAATAAAATTTCTGACTGGACTACTATTAATAAATTAGTCCTGAACACTGCCAAATGCAAAATTATGCATATGGGTAAAAAGAACAAAAATAACAATTATACACTTGATAATATACCTCTCACTGGCACTACTGAAGAAAAAGATCTTGGAGTCATAGTGTATCCTGATTTTAAGTTCAGTACACACTGTAGATACTAGATAAAAAAGGCAAATCAAAACCTAAATTGTATTCTATGTTATATTGCTAGCAGGGAAGCTAAAGTGTTGATACCACTATATGTAGCTCTGGTCAGACCCCATTTTGAGTATGCTATACAGGTATGGTCTCCTCAAAACAGGGAGGATATTGATAAAATCGAATCTATACAGAGAAGATTTACCAAATCTATTCAGGGGATGAAGACATTATCATACCCATCTAGACTAATGTCTCTAAATTTATATTCATTACATTATAGGAGGTTTAGAGGGGATATGTGCCTCTTATATAAGGCAATTGGTGATACTGATTATTGTACTGAGTTGGGTATTTACCCAAGAATGGATGAATATGGTATTAGAAGGCATAACAAACAACTAATACAATGTAAATGGAAACATAACCTACGTAAACACTGGTATAGCCAGAGGGTGGTTACTCCTTGGAATGCCTTACCTAGGGCAGTAATGGATAGTGGGAGCATGAACATATTTAAAAATAATTTGGACCTACATTGTGGAGATATGAAAATTAAGTTTTGATATTAGGTATAAAGGGCAAGCTTTACGGACGCAAGTCTATCTGCTTGAATACATCTATGAAATCTATGACATCCCCATCAGGCTGTGCTGTGCAATGCCAGACTGATGAGGAACAAGACCACAATTATGGCAGACTTGATTTCCTCAGTCAGTCTGGCTTCCATTACTGAGGCTTGGCTGGGGGATGATGCAGGTCTGATTTTAGAGGCGTCTGTCCCTGATGGGTACTCAGTGGTGCATTGCCCAAGGAGGCAATGCAGGGGTAGGGGTGTAGCAATTGGTTTTAGATCCTGTCTGAACTTCTGCATGCACCCAGTAGGGTCTACCTCATTGTTTGAATGTGTGGCATTGCATGGGGGGCTAGGTGTAGGCTGCAGGATTCTCCTTGTTTACTGTCCTCCAGGAAGGGGAGAGAATTCCTGCAGGAGGTTGCAGACATCTTCACTGACAGGGTGTTAGAGTAGCCTAGATGGTTGATTCTGGGTAATTTCAATGCCCTGATCGATGACAAATCCTTGCTTTTTGGTAATGACCTCCTCCAGTTGATGACATCACTGGGCCTAGCACAGGCTGTTGCTTCTGTGACTAATCACCACAGCCACACATTGGACTTGGTATTCTCGCTGGGGCTTGAGGTCACTGACCTCAAGACTGATTGGGTCATATGTGCGGGCGGGCGGCCACCGCACAGCCGAGAAGGGAACCAGGAGGCCGGGGGAGAAAGCCAGAAAGCCGGCCTGCCCTCGAGGACACACAGACCGGAGGGGCTCCGAGCCGCCAGCGGGCCGGTGGCCACCGCACAGCCGAGAAGGGAACCAGAAGGCCGGGGGAGAAAGCCCAGAAAAGCCGGCCTGCCCTCGGGGACCACACATGGGCCGGAGGGAGCTCGAGCCGCCAGCGAGCGGGCGACCACCGCACAGCCGAGAAGGGAACCAGAAGGCCGGGGGAGAAAGCCAGAAAGCTGGCCTGCCCTCGAGGACACACAGACCGGAGGGACTCCGAGCCGCCAGCGGGCGGGCGGCCACCGCACAGCTGAGAAGGGAACCAGAGGCCGGGGGAGAAAGCCAGAAAGCCGGCCTGCCCTCGAGGACACACAGACCGGAGGGGCTCCGAGCCGCCAGCGGGCGGGCGGCCACCGCACAGCCGAGAAGGGAACCAGAAGGCCGGGGGAGAAAGCCAGAAAGGTACGGGATAGCTGCACAGCCAATCTGAAGGCGACCGCCGACTTTGCCAGCCTCTGATTGGTGCGCCTTCTCCCATTGACTTTTGCTGTATCTTTGCACCACCAAAACTGGTCAAGATTACTTGTCTTTTATTGAAAAGTTTAACTTCTCTAAAAAGAGCTGTTTTTGCTGTTTTATTTGTGTACTTCTGTGAAATGCCTACTTACCTGTTTAACTAGTGATTACAGTCTTTTGGGTCAATTTTGTGTTGGGCTAGACACTCAGGCGCCTAACCCCCACCCTCCCAGTCTTTGTTGTGCAAATTTTACAATTTAGCACCTCTTGCAAACCACTGCCTGCAAGTGCTTCTTCTGATTGTCCTCTCCTCTGTCCCCTCCCTTCTAGCCAGCCTGCCCTCGAGGACACACACAGACCCGGAGGCTCCAAGCTGCCAGCCAGGCAGGCGGCCACCCATAGCCGAGAAGGGAACCAGAAGTCCGGGGAGAAAGCCAGAAAGGCACGGAAAGCCACAAAAATTTTGCCTGCCTCACCCCCTTCAGGGTGTTTCTTTATACACACCTTCCCCCAAATCTCATCCCGCCCATAGCTATTCTCCTAGCCAATTCCGAGCTCATTTCTTCACATCTCCTTAGTTTCTTTAACCCTTCCTACCCTCCACCATGCTACTGCACCTAATACTGCTGCTTGCCTCTCACCTTCCTTGGATCCAGAAGAGATAACTGTTGGAACCCATACCGAGGGTGCTTAGGCGACCACTCAACACTGTCCCCTCTACTGTCCCCAGTGGTTGCCCCTAAACTCTACATACATATAGTACCGCTTCTGCATACTAATCCTTGGGGAATCCCAAAAAGGCTCACAACAGTTTGAACTCCTCTATCCCTTGCTACCATACTGGCATTACAATTACTCCCTCGCCTGTCCATTAAGCTGTTAATCTATGATAAAATCGATAGCCATGCAGCAGGATCATCACCCACTATATATTGGATCCCAAGAAAGAAGAAAAACTGCCTGACTGCTCACTACTCCTATACGCTTGGTGCCCTCATCAAGCTAATCTTCTTTCTGCTGGTCTGTGTTGGCACTGTGGAAATCAACCTGGCCCCACTGAAGCTCGATCTCTCCAACTGACCTAACCTCCATAAATGGATTGAGTTTTCTTCACATCAATGCCTGCAGCCTCCTAAAAAGTTCTCATCAATACAGGCCTGGTTGCACACACCCTACCTGACTTTCTGGTTATATCTGAAACATGGCTCAAATCAGCAACAAAAGATAGTGAAATAAACCTTCCCAACTACCAGCTCTTCAGATCTGACCGTCTATCCAGGGCGGTGGGGTAGCCATCTATGTCAAGCAAACATCTCTGCATCCTGCCTCAATTCTACATCACAACCAAAGGAATTCGAATGCTTGTCAATTAAAATAACCCTTCCCAACACATCATCCTTTCAACTGATTGGTTGCTATAGGCCCCCCCTCTGCAGGCCTCAAACTCCTATCCCACCTAGGATCTATATTTAATCTGGGCCCTGAAGACACCATCATCTTAGGAGACATGAACTTGAATTGGCTGACTAATGCATCTGCACCCCTGGTAACCTTCTGTGACACCTATGGATTCTCTCAATTAATCAAAGAACCAACAAGGATCAACCCAAAGAATATTCTCAACAGCACACTCCTGGATATTATATTGGTAAATAAACCTCATCTTTATCCCTGTGCAGGAGTACTATTCAGTGACATAAGTGACCACTGTCCCATAGCTGCCATTAGATCAACAATCAAGCCACCCAATCCTGCAAAATTCCTCCACGAAGGTCAAAAAGAACTTTAATATTTCAGGATATCTCCATGATCTGTGCCACACCACACGTTGGCAAGAATTCTATCTCACAGCCTCAATAGAGTCAGCTCTTCAAATCTTAAATGATATAATCACAAGTGCCCTCAATTCACATGCACCCCTCACCAGTGTCAGAACCAAACTCAAATCCTGTCGCTGGTTCTCTGCCGACAATAAATCCAGCTTTGCTTGCCAGAGACAAACTCTGGAAAGGGCAAGAAAGACAAAGGACCCAAATGACTGGCTTCAATTCAGAAAAGCCAGAAACTCCTGCACAAAACAAGTAAGAAAAGCCAAGGCAGCATTCTACACAGCTGAACTAGATGCCTCCTATAACAACCCTTCCAGGTTCTGAGGGTACCATAAAGGGCATCCTAGGTCAAACTTCTACCCTGTCTTACCACCCAAAATTCAATTAAATAGTATTGAAATCACCCGATAAGCAAAATATCTTGAATGCCTTTAACGATCATTTCACTACAGCTGGCCTAGCTTTCGACTCCTCTCCTGCAAACCTATTAAGATCATCTCTAAACCTACAATCTACTGAGGGTCAAATGGTTGCTTCCACATTCTCATTCAAACCAATATTCTTCAAAGAAGTAGAGACCTTCTACTCCAACTAGATACCACAAAAGTGCAGGTGCAGACTCCCTGGATCCCTACTTTCTAAAAGTAGCTCTGCATGCCTTAACACCCCCCTCACCCACCTCTTCAATCTATCACTTGCCACTGGTTCTATCCCTCAATATGGAAAACAGCTCAAGTGTTTCCATTACTTAAGGCAGGTGATCCCATGGACCTCAATAATTATAGGCCCATCTCCATCTTACCAGTACTATCCAAGATTCTTGAGAAGCTGGTAAACTCTCAGTTAACTGCCTACCTGATACCAACAATCTCCTAAATCCAGCTCAATCTGGGTTCAGATCTATGCATAGCACCATCTCTGCACTAGCAAAAGTCACAAATGACTGGCAGACTGCCCTAGACAAAAGAACAATACCTGTGCTGTGTTTCTGGATCTAAGCAAAGCCTTTGACACTGTGGATCATGATCTTCTAATCTCCTCTCTGAACTCCATAGGCCTTGACTCACTCTCTCTTAAATGGTTCAGATGCTATCTCTCCGGAAGATTACAACTGGTAAAAAATGAAGGTGATCTATCTACCTCTAAACCACTCCTAAGAGGTGTACTGCAAGGCTCCATCCTGGGTCCCATCCTTTTTGCCATTTATATCAACAATATTGACTCCAATCTCTCACTTTCTAATATCCACCTTTTTGCAGATGACACTGTACTATATGTGAGCAATCCCTCACCATCAAAAGCTTGTGAGCTCCTACAGTCTGAATTCTCCCTCCTTCAGCACAACCTATTAGAAAAGAAATTATTACTAAATGCCAAGAAAACCAAAGCTATGTTGTTTGCCACCAAGAACTGTTCTTCCACTATCCCATCATTCACCCTCCTACAACTCTCTACCATCCTTGGTGAAAATCTGGAATATGTTGACAAATTCAAATACCTAGGAGTGTGGATAGACAATAAACTAGACTATACTAACCACGTTGAAGAGCTCCTAAAAAAGCTAAGACAAAGACTTGGTCTATTCTATAGGATCAAACACTACCTGACCAAAGATTCCAAACAAAGATTAATCCTAGCATCATTCCTGTCCCTCATTGATTATGCTGACTTCCTCTATGGTCATTGCTCCCTCTCCCATCTAAACAAATTAGACACCCTGTATCATAGATCTATTAGATTCATTACTGACCTTCCCTCTAGCACCCATCATTGCTCTCTCTACAATGCAGTCAGTTGGACATCCCTGCAACATAGAAGAAAAAAAAATGCTGCCATCTGGATCTACAAAGCTCTGACAAACAAACTCCCTTCCTACATCTCAGACTGCTTCAACGGATCACATCCAGGCCCTACACCTGAGGATCAACAAACTGATCCTGCTAAAGATTCCTATCACCTGCACCCAGTATGGAAGAGCTGCAATCAGTTATTCCCTGGCACTTATCCTGAATTCTATCCAAAAGTCATTGAAAATGGATACACTGATTCCTCTTACATCCTTCAAAAACTGTATACCAGCCTAATCCCAGATCCGTGCACTTGCTTCCACAAGGCCTAGTCCTCCCACACCCCAACCCTCCCACACCCCTCTCTCCTCCACCCCCTCTTTAAAGCTCCTTCCTATTCTTCTATCATTCATCTGGTCCTTTCCCCATCAAACCTCATACATATGCCACCCATGTACCATTATCCATGCCTTATCCCTACTAGACTGTTTGTTTTCTCTCCTTTATTAGGTTTTAGGTTTATTGTCCTTTGCCTTGTATATTTGTAAATATTTGTATATCTATCTCACTCATAAATGGTTGTATTTGTGCTTATTCAATATCATGTTTTTGTATACAATCTGTAACCTTTTTGTTATGACCACTCAGGTCCATCTTGTAAATGAGCTATGCTCAATGATGTTCGCCTGAATAAATAAAGATTTTGATTGATTGATATGATCTGATCATTGCACAATGGGGTTCTCATTTGGGGCACCCCTGATAGTCCTTCTCCTGTTGAGATGATCCACTATCACCCACTAAGGGGACTGTCACCAGAGGGACTCTTGGCAGCAGTTGACTTTTCTGGTGTTAGTGCTGTATATGTGAGTGGCTCAAGCAAGGCGCTGGAGGCCTATAACAGGGCTGTCTCTAGAGTGCTCGATACCATCCCATTGATCCATATATGACCCAGGTCCTCTCGCTTGAGACCTCCATGGTTTGATGGGGCTTTTGAGATGAAGGTTGTGAGTCAGAAGTTGGAGTGTTGCTGGTGGAGGACCTGGTCCATGGAGGACAAACTTGCCCTCATCCTAGCCTAGCCAGGAGCACTAGTAAGCTACTACTCCTCCTTTCAGGCTCTGCGTACAGCCCCCCAACCCCCTTCCTACTTTTCAACCATAGTCTATCAATAGACCTCTCGAGGTCTCTAGGGCTGAGCCACCCCTAGAATTTTCCAAGACATAACCTAAATCCTCTTACGATAGATTTGTTTTCCACTACTTGCCAATAAATCTCATGTACTACTCTTTAACTGCCTAATGTGCTGAACTCTGTAATAACTGTATTTGTTCTGAAATCTGTAACTACTGTATTTGTGCTGAATCCTGTAACAACTGTATTTGTTCTGAAATCTGTAACTACTGTATTGGTGTCTTGTATTATTTGTCCATCCTGACGTGGAACCTTTGTAAAAGAGCTCACGCTCAAAGGTTTTCCGATATTCATAAATAAATAAATAAATTGAGAAATCACTATGGTGATTATCAAAGCGCAATCAATTGTAAGAAGGCAGAGTTCCTGTCCAAGGAGATTGCTGCAGGGAGGAACAGACCAGCTCAGCTGTTTCGGACTGTGGACAGACTACTTCATCCAGTCTGTCTACAGCTGAAAAGAGCATTTTCAACCGCATTATGCGAAGAGTTTGCTCTGTTCTTCTCTGACAGGGTGTCCTCTATTTGGTCCAGGATCTCCCCAATGGGGCATAATCAGCCCCGTAGTAGGGGGCCTGGTAGAAATGAGAGCACTCCTATTCTCTGGGAAGAGTTTTGGCCAGTGGAGGTGGCTGAGGTCACTGAGGTGATTTTGAAGCTACAGCCGACCTGTTTTGAACTGGACCCTGGTCCAAAGCACCTTTTAGTAGGATGCACTAAGGCTATTGGTCCAGTGTTTGCCGGGATAGTCCGGTGTTCACTTTCAGAGGTACTTTTTCCCAGTGCCTTGAAGGAGGCATTGGTGAGGCCCCTCTTGAAGAAATCATTGCTCGACCCTGACGTCTTGGCAAATTATAGACCTATCTCCAACCTCCCATTTCTAGGGAAGGTTGTTGTGAAAGTGGTGGCATTGTGCTCGAGGCACACCTTGCAGCCTTTGACATTTATGAGCCATTCCAGTCTGAGTTTAGGGCTAGGTATAGCACTGAGACAGCACTGGTTCAGGTGCAAAATAACCTCCTTAGGGCAAGGGATAGAGGAGACCAGTCAATCCTTGTTCTCCTCAATCTCTCATCAGCATTTGACATCATGGACCACATTGTGCTGTTGGATTGCCTTAAAGATCATTGTGGGCTTGCCTTATCTGTCATCAGCTGGTTTGAGTCCTATCTCTCGGACAGGAGGCAACGGGTGGTGATGGGGGTATTTCTCCTCCTCTCCAAAGCCCTTGTCATGGAGAGTTCCTCAGGGTTCAATTCTATCACTGATGTTGTTTGCAGTGTAAATTCTGCCCCTGGGAGAGCTCATTTGACATTATAGTCCGGGTTTTCACTGTTACCCAGCTGTATATGTCATTTGCCCCTGGAACAAATAGTACCATTGAAATGCTGAACAAGTGCCGGTCTGAGATCCAGAGCCAGATGTCCTCTAACTAGCTGAGGCTTAACCCTGAGAAAATGGAAATGCTGGTGATTGAACTTGGTCACGGACATGATGGGGGTGCCTCCAGGGTGGCAACAGGGTTGGTCCTGAGATCTACCCCATTGATTGTGTCATCCAGGGTGAGACATCTGGGCATCATCCTGGATGACAGGCTGACACTTGAGGCTCAGGAGTGATCTGTTGCCAAAAGTGTTTTTTTCGCTTAAGGAATGTCACCCAGATTAAACCTCTGATTCCACCTGAAGACCTGCTCTCACTGGTGCAAGCCTTTGTGACATCCAGGCTGGACTACTGTAATGCTCTATGCTTCAGGGTCAGTGGAGGGATCATCTGCCAACCGCAGCTAGTGCAGAACACAGTGGGCAGGTTGATGATGGGCCTGCCCAGGTCTTGTCATATGGCCTCAGTCCTGTGAGGTCTACATTGGCTGTCTGTCAGGTGGATGATAATACTCAAGGTGGGCTTGCTCACCTATAAGGCCCTATATGGCTTGGGCCCTGGCTATCTGTCTGACCTCCTTACTCCTGCCATTCCAGTATGCTCCCTCCATTCCTCCACCAAGAGCCTCCTAGCAGTTCCGAGGGCCAAGCTGAAAACCTCTGGTGACTGTTTGTTCGAGGCGGCCAGCCCGGTCCTCTGAAACTCGCTCCCCAGAACACTGAGGGAGGCACTATCTGTTGAGGCATTCAAGAGGGGTCTGAAAACTCACCTGTTTAAGAAAGCATATCTTGAAAACTGATGTTGATTTTAATCATGATTCATTTATTTACTATTTAAGTTATTAATTTATTGTATAATAACATAGAAGCATAGAAATATAGAAGTTGACGGCAGATAAGGACCACAAGGCCCATCCAGTCTGCCCATTTCTTTTTCTACCTTATGAAAATAACTGGGGGACGTTTTCTCCCATATGGAAATGTTTTCTCCCATATGGAAACCTGGTTCTAATTCACCGTTATAACCCTCGGGATATAACAGCAAACACGTGCCGGGTTTCCAATACGCAACACATGTGCCTGTCTCCGCTGTCTCCCAGCACCGACACTTTGCCTGTCAACCAGGCTTTGCCAGGATCACTCAGTGGTAAGTGCAAAAAGAAAAAAAACATCCTTGCCTCACTAAGATATTTGACTCCTCGGTCCTCGCTCCTAAACTGAAAAAAATAAATAAATAAATTTCAGCAGCCACTCAACCACAGACTGCACTTCCTCCCCCACTTCCTCCACACTGGACCGTGGCTCAACTGTTTTAGTTTTATATAATTGCTGTGGTGAGAAAACAATCCCCAGCAATTATATAAAATAAAACATGGGGTTGTGCGTTTTACAAGATTTCACATACACCTCTCAGTGTTAGATGCTTAAACCCCTCAAGCTTCACTCTCAGGGTTCATGTAGCATCCAGCACCTCTGGGGGGGGTGTAAAATCTCGTAAAACACACAACCTCATGCATTATTCTATATATATTTTATACCCTTTATGTCTATTTGTTTAACCCTGTTTGCACAATGTATTCTCTGTAAGGCACCCAGAGCCTTTGGGATTGGGCGCCATATAAATAAATAATTACTTACTTTTACTTACTTACATGACAGGCAGGAGCTAAACTCAAAAAAAATAAACACTCAGAGATCCAAGTTTAGCTGACAAAGTTTGGCTCGGATCTCACAGAAACCAAGCCGTATGTGAAGGTGAAGGAAAGAAACATATTCAATCAGTGCTTCAGAGTAACTGGTAACTGGTATTTTTCTTTTAAACTTAGATTGTAGGCTTGTAGTGACACTATACTTTCTTTCTGTGTTGTCTTTACTTATAATTGTTTTTGGGCTGTTGAAAATTTAAAAAATAGTGGTGGTGTAATTCTGTGCTGTCTTTAATTGCTGTAAATTTTATCTTGGCTTGTCTGACTGTCCTGTAGCTGGGTGAAGGGTGTTAATTGTCTGGCCTCTGACCTCAGCTACGTGATAACTGGAGGTGGGGCTTAGTCACAGTTAAAGCAGCAAACAGAAGTTCATCTTCTCAGAAGAAGCCAGAAGGTGAAGGAAGGAAACATATTCAATTCAGTGCTTCAGAGTAACTGGTAACTGGTATTTTTCTTTTAAACTTAGATTGTAGGCTTGTAGTGACACTATACTTTCTTTCTGTGTTGTCTTTACTTATAATTGTTTTTGGGCTGTTGAAAATTTAAAAATAGTGGTGGTGTAATTCTGTGCTGTCTTTAATTGCTGCAAATTTTATCTTGGCTTGTCTGACTGTCCTGTAGCTGAGTGAAGGGTGTTAATTGTCTGGCCTCTGACCTCAGCTGCGTGATAACTGGAGGTGGGGCTTAGTCACAGTTAAAGCAGCAAACAGAAGGTTCATCTTCTCAGAAGAAGCCAGAAGGTGAAGGAAGGAAACATATTCAATCAGTGCTTCAGAGTAACTGGTAACTGGTATTTTTCTTTTAAACTTAGATTGAAGGCTTGTAGTGACACTATACTTTCTTTCTGTGTTGTCTTTACTTATAATTGTTTTTGGGCTGTTGAAAATTTAAAAAATAGTGGTGGTGTAATTCTGTGCTGTCTTTAATGCTGCAAATTTTATCTTGGCTTGTCTGACTGTCCTGTAGCTGGGTGAAGGGTGTTAATTGTCTGGCCTCTGACCTCAGCTACGTGATAACTGGAGGTGGGGCTTAGTCACAGTTAAAGCAGCAAACAGAAGTTCATCTTCTCAGAAGAAGCCAGAAGGTGAAGGAAGGAAACATATTCAATCAGTGCTTCAGGTAACTGGTAACTGGTATTTTCTTTAAACTTAGATTGTAGGCTTGTAGTGACACTATACTTTTTTCTGTGTTGTCTTTACTTATAATTGTTTTGGGCTGTTGAAAATTTAAAAATAGTGGTGGTGTAATTCTGTGCTGTCTTTAATTGCCAAATTTTCACCCTCCACCCTTCCCCAACTCTAATTATATGCCCTGATAAATCTGATTGACAGGAGCTAAACACAGGGTATAGTAAGAGGTGGAAGTAGGAGGGCATAAGAGGAAGAAGACCACCCTCAGCACGACAAGTTTTTGACTCATTTATTTATTTCTTGGTTTCTTTTCCTTAAAAATATATATCTGAGGATCAGTTACAGGATTTTTAGTACTGTAAATAAATAAAAAGAGAACTAAGAGAGCTTCAGTAGCAGATAAGTAGTGGAATTGCAGTATAATGTGGGGAGTGGTGCAATGCAGTGGCTGTGGGGCAGCCATATTCAGGCGACCTTCTGGACACTGAGGTGCTGCCCTATCTGCATGCATCTCGGACTGCGGGATGAGGAGCCAGACTCAGAGCGGAATTAAACTGGGTCAGGAGTACCATCACCCCTGTCCAGGAACCACCCAGTCCAATGCAGCTGCCTCAAAGGATGCCAAGAGCGAGGAGCACTTGGATGACAGTGGGCTCAGGGAGGGTTAGAGCAGTCAGGCAGAGGCACATCCCAGATCCTATTCTCAAGAACTCATATGCCACACTGGCAAATGAGGACGACCAAATAGAGGTACCCGGGAAGTGGAAGGAAAGGATGTGGAGGTTAGGCAAGGAGGTGACCTCAGTGGGAAAGCAGTGGACCCCAGAGGAGGAGGAAGCGAATCCTGGTGAGGGACTCCATCATAAGAGGGATCCAGCTAGGAACACAGGAGGGGGAGGACAGGGAGGTGAGGTGCCTACCAGGTGCCACGGCATGGAGGGATGGAAGGAAGATACTGGGGATCACTGGGAAGGCAAGACAGGAGGGTGAGCTGGATGTCATTATCCACCTAGGTACTAATGACTTGGCAAATGGGGAGCCAAAGGAAGTTCAGGAAGAGTTTAGGAAACTGGGGAGGGGTCTCAACAAGTAGCTACTTCTGTCACTTTCTCAGAAGTACTACCTGTGAGAGGCAAGGAGAAGCATAGTGCATGCACCAGGAACTTTAACTCATGGTTGAAGAACTGGTGCTGTGAGGAAGGGTTTGGATTCATTGGTGACTGGGGACCCATCTGGAGGGATGGAGTTTGTTCGAGCCTGACGGCCTGCATCCATCCTGGAGAGGAATCAAGCACTCAATGATAAGTTTAAATGCTACATTGACAAGCATTTAAACTAGCAAAGAAATGGTCAGGCCAGCAAGGATGATACCTACTTGCTCACCCCCACAGCTAGTAATGGAACCAGTGAACCAGAGGAGTGGCTATCTCTGCAAAGCAGTGTGCAAAAGATGGAGATTAGTGTCCAAAAGGTGGATAAGCAGAAAAGGGGCAAAATTCAGCAGAAGGGCAGACAGCAAGGAGAACCAGGGATAAATGACAACCAAGGAAGGGGCTGGAGTAGAACAGTGAAGCAGTCTAGGAGGTCAAATCATGGAAAGCCATGTGTGCAAATGCCAGAAGCCTTAGCAACAAGATGGAAGATCTGGAGCTGTCATGGTACAGTCAGACCTGGACATTGTGGCCATCACTGAAACCTGGTGTAATGATAACCATGACTGGGAGATGGCCATACCTGGCTACAACATATTCAGAAGAGACAGAGCAGGCAGGAAGGGAGGAGGAGTGGCACTGTATGTGAAAAATGACATAAGGGCCACACAGATCCAGGAGGAACAAAATGGGGAGAGATACTGTGGGTTAGCTGGAAGGAAAATGGGGCCAGCCATCCGCATAGGTGTGGTCTATAGACCACCAGCCCAGAGGAAGAAACAGATAGGAGCTGATGCTAGCCATCCAAAGGATGGCAGACAAGGTGAGGTAGTACTGGTTGGAGACTTCAATATACCAGACGTGGACTGGAGCATCCCAGCAGCAGCATCAACTAGAGCAGATTTATCCTGACTCCTTCAGAGTGCCTTCCTCAAGCAACTGGTCATGGAACCAACTCGGCAGAAGGCAATACTGGACCTTGTGCTCACAAACAGGGACAGTGTGATGGGGTAACAATGGGGGAGCACCTGGTAACAGTGACCACCAGTCATTGTGGTTTGAAATCACAGAAGAGCAGACCCAACCACACAAAACACGATCCTGGATTTAGGGGAAGACTTTGGGAAAATGGGAGATGCTTGAAAGAGGCATTAAGGGGAATGGGACAGGAATCAGGGATTGAGGAACAGTGGGCAGTATTTAAAATGGGATTATAAGAACAACAGAATTATGCATTAAGCAGGTTAGCAAGAGGAAAAGAAAGAGGAGACCATTATGGTTTTCCAAAGAGGTAGCAAAGAAAGTGAAAGCAAAAAGATTGCATTCAGGCAATACAAAAAGACACAGGCAGAAGGGGATAGAGAAGTACCAGGAGAAACAAAGGGAGGGCGGGAAGTCAGTAAGGGAAGCCAAAGCTCAGACAGAAGAACACATTGCAAAATCAGTGGTTAAAGGGGACAAAACCTTTACAGGTACATAAGTAAAAAAGAAGGACAAAGGAGGGATAGTGAGACTGAAGGGGAGGATGGGGCAGGTGGAGGATGACAACAGTAAAGCTGACATATTGAACAGGTATTTCTGCTCAGTCTTTACTAAGGAAGAGGGGTAATGGGTCTGAAGGAGTACAAGGGTGAGAATGGTGCAGAAATGGACAAGTCCCTTTACACGAGAAAGGGTCCTGAAGGAACTGGAAGTGATTAAGAGCTGATAAAGCAATGGGGCAGATGGGTGCACCCCAGGGTCCTTAAAGAACTAAGAGAGGTGGTGGCTAGACCTCTGGCTATCCTGTTCAGCCAATCACTGGAAACAGGGAGGTACCAAAGACTGGAGGACAGCAGATGTAGTCCCCTTATACAAAAAGTGGGAACAAAGAGGAAGCAGGGAACTACAGACCAGTCAGCCTCACCTCGGTAGTGGGAAAGATCATGGAAGCACTACTGAAGGAGAGATTGGTGGAACATCTGGTTGTCAATGGACTACAGGACCCAAGGCAGCATGGTTTCACCAGGGGAGGTCATGTCAGACCAACCTCATTGAATTTTTGACTGGGTGACTAGGGAGGTGGATCAGGGAGGGCAGTGGACATGGCCTATCTGGACTTCAGCAAGGCCTTTGACACTGTGCCACATAGAACTATTACACAAACTGGGAATATGGGTGTGGGCAGGACAGTAGTTGGTGGGTAGGTAACTGGCTGGGTGGCAGGACACAGAGGGTGGTGGTAAATGGCTGTCACTCCACAGAGGAAGAGTGACCAGTGGGGTACCACAGAGATCAGTGCTGGGACCGGTCCTATTCAACATCTTCATCAGTGACATTGCACAGGATATAGAAGGCAGAATTTCACTGTTCGCTGATGACACAAAGCTCTGTAACAGAGTAGACACACCAGAGGGTGTAGACAGAATGAGAAGGGACAGAAACTTGAAGAATGGTCAAGGGTTTGGCAGTTGAAATTCAATGCAACGAAGTGCAAGATAATGCATATGGGGCACAAAAACCTGGCACAATATATCAGTTGGGGGTGAGGATATAGCATGCACCAAGCAGGAAAGGGATCTTGGGTTGTCATCTCTGATGACCTCAAGGTGAGGAAACAGTGTGACAAGGCATCAGGTAAAGCAAATAGGATGCTGGGATGTATAGGCAGGGCATCACCAGCAGGAAAAGGAGTCATAATTCCGCTATACAAGACACTAGTGAGGCCCCACCTGGAGTACAGTGTACCAGTTCTGGAGACCATACCTACGTAAGGACATAGACAGGGTAGAGAAGGTTCAGAGGAGGGCAACAAAGATGGTGCATGGGTTGCATCCACAAGTCCTATGAAGACAGGTTGAAGGAACTGAACATGTACTCCCTAGAGGGAAGGAGGGAGAGGGATATGATAGAGACATACAAGTATCTTACAGGGAGGAACAGGGTGCAGGAAACACCTATTTTAAGCGAAAAGATGTTTCAGGACTAGAGGGCATGGGATGAAGTTGGAGGAGGGGCGATTCAGAGGAAACATGGAAAAATTTCTTCACAGAACGGGTGGTGGACAAGTGGAACACCCTGCCAGAGGAGGTGGTGGGGGCTGAAACAATCACGGGATTTAAGAATGCATGGGATAGACATAAAGGAATTCTAGAGGTCAGGTGTAAGGGGAAATAGACTTCTAGGAAAACAAACTGAACTTACAAGCTCAAATGGGCAGACTAGGTGGGCCATAGGCCCTTATCTGCCGACACTGTCTATGTATCTATGTATCTATGTGTTTGGGACAGCTTTGTCTCACCCCCACTAGTTCGGCACACCTCTAATAATAATTGTTAATCACTACTTGTTTACAACCGTATCATGACTTGGCTCATACTTTGGTTTCTGGGCCTATGGGCTATTGGCATATAGGGGTGTAGGTAACCAGACCCAAACCCGTGCACCATATAGATTTAGCCTTTGATATAGTTATCGTAATTTTAAAGCAATTAATCAGTAACTGTAGGCTGTTGTGGGTACGGTACCATTTTGTTCAGTTCACTGGGTGATTTCAGGTACTTTGGGCATGAGCGAGTACATGAATGATTTTTGGCAACTTTAATGTGTTTTGAGTAAGAAGATAGTGTCTGAGCACAAATACTGGTTTGAATGGATCTCTGTAAGGCTCACTAACTTGATGTGGTGCAGAAGTTTATCAAAATGTATCATTGTAACTAAAAGCCAATCTGTTAGTCTGACATTGTTGATGACTGAGGGGTTTTCTTACTGTATGACTATGTATATGTGTATATGTATTTCAATTTTGTGTATACGCCACTGATTAGGTGCTGCAGTGTCGTTGGGAGAGCAATACAGTGGGGGAGGGGGAGAGGTATGGGCAGCTGTGTACAAATTTGAAATTCCTGGCTACACCCCTGCATAGATACATAGATAATGACATCAGGAAAGGGCCCATCAGCCCATCCAGTCTGCCAACCCTATGTGTCTACCTTGCACTGGCCTCAGTGTCCAGCCCCCCAACCCTCATAGTTTCTGACACCCCTGTTTTAACTAATCCCTTATGCCTGCTCTATCCCTGTTTGAAGCTGCTCACTTCTTTGGTCTGTACCACTTCCTCTGGCAGCTTGTTCTACTTGTCCAATACTCTTTTAGTGAATAAGTGCTTACAGATACCCTTTCTGAATCCTCCCCCTGCAAGTTTCAGTGAGTCCTCCCTTGTCCCTGTGTTTGAGCTCAAGAAGAAAAGTACCTTGGCAGCCACCTTATTTATCCCATGCAGGTGCTTGCCTGTTTTGATCATGTCACCCCTTTTCCAAGAACTGTTTTCAGGGGTGACCCAGGACCACTGGGGAGCTTAAGTGGTTTGCTCATGGTCACACAGTATGCAAGTGGAGATTGTACAACTTAAAGCCATGTCTGCCAGATGTACCAAGTGCATTCATTGTTCATTACTCTGACCGCTAGGCTATACTTCTAGCCCAGTGTTCACTTGGGGGAGGCGGAGGCGGAGCAGGCACAGCAGCAGCCCCTGCATAGCAACAGCAGGGTAACAAGAAAAGAGAATTAGAACCTAGTCTGAGATTTTGTCCCACATCCATTCATAGGTAGACCTACCAGTGTCCCTGTTGCTGCGAGGAATCATTTTAAGATAAAATTGCTAGCTTTTTTTACATTTGTGAATATTTCAATCGCCCAATCCCCCCAATTCTCTGTCGCTTATTTCACACATGGTATGAGCAAGATAACAAATGCAGTTGAAAGAATGCATTATCAGTTTAAAATGAGATCTGCAAATTAATCAGCTTAGTCTGGTAAATTCATTAAAATGAAAATTAATAAAAATTTCATGTTGATCTCATTTTTTTCTTGCCAGATTGCTTTCTTACTCTGTAGAGACACATTGCATTACTGACTTTGGTCCTAGTCATTACCCTTGTTAAAAACTGCATCAGATATGAATGCTAGATGTAAATAAGTATGCTTAAAAAAATAAAAAGGGTTTGGGAAACTGGGGGCACTGTAATATCTCTGGGGTGGATCTGAAGGGGGCTTGCTGAGCTTGTTTGCTGAAAGAAACAAAAAGATTAATTTATTCAACTAGTTCTGCAAATTATAACAACTTTAATGGAGTTATGAAGCTGCTTAAGGCCAGAGTGGGCAGAAAAGGCCCACGTAAGTAATTATACTGTGTTGGGCTTAAATGTATGAGCAATGCAAATTTGCATTACACTTGTGTTCAAAGCCATTGAAGGGAAAAGGCATAGGTGTGATGATGGTACAGTTGATGCTATCCCTGGAGAGGGTTCATTTTTCACAGGTAATACTGGTTTAAAAACAAATCTGATATTTATAAAGAATAAGATACTGTTGCAGCTGCAATAGTAGTATCATTATTATTATGTTTGCTGAATTGAAAAGGGACCCAGCAATTAGACGTACTCAAAATTGCAGCTTTAGTTAAAGACTCCTTTTGTAAACCTTTTTGTGAGTGAAAGACATGGTTCATATTGGTCACTGCATTGTTTTATTGTGTTGCTAAATTACCATGACGCATTAGTATTTGAATCGTATGCTACACCATGCAGTCTAAGAGCTCGGTTTTGTAGTGCTCATGCTAAACTTTAGTAATAATCTGATTGTTATGCATAACATGGGACATAATTAGCAAACGCATAAGTCAGGCATCCTATGTTGTATACATTTCCATTTTCCAGAGTTATTCATTTTGTCTTTTCCCTCAGCCTTATGCTTGTAGATTGTACTGTTCTGGTTTTCTGTTACTAAGCTAACTATTCATTATAGCAGATAGCTTTCTGTGGACTGCAATCTAACTACTGAAAAGGCCAGATCAGTTATCACTAGTGGTTAATTTGGCATGTCTTAACAAACATGCAGCACACAAGCGCCCAGTTCAGGCTAGTGTTCATGATCAAGTCTTGTAATTGTTAAAACAGGGAAAATACAGAATGTAAAATGAGGGCAGTACTTAGTAACATGGTAATTACCAGCAGAGAAATGATCTAGAGCAGAATTCTGTACAGTACTGCACATAGGTGTTATCATGGTCCCCTTTGGTAACCCAGACAAAGGTTGTTGTTTTAGGTTAGTCTCATGGTATAGCACCAACACTTTGTGCTATGGAGCAGGAGTTCTGGGTTCAGAAGATGACACAAATCTACCTCCTCAGACTGGTAAGGAAAGGTTTAATTACAGCTGTGATACCCCAGCCTTCAAGGAGATCAGGAGACACCAACCACACAGTGCATAAGCACCCTCTGCCAACGGGCCAAACAGGGAGTATGCACATCAACTGTAGACATGATTGGGAAGGCTGAGGATTACAAGGCAGAAAATGGTAGCATCCTGAAATATCAGGTGAAAAACCTGACTGTCGCCATGGCAGGGAGCTTGGGTCCCAAGTAACTGATGTGAGGAAGGACATGACCTAGGGCAGGGACATCTCCCACTCAGTATGGTGGTTGAGAGAAAAGGTGAGCCTACTCTGGGTGACAGAGCCACCACAAACAGAAGTGAAAAATTTAGAATAAGAACTGTATCTTTCAACATTTAATCATGTAATAAAAATAATAGATTTTTAAATGTATTTATGCGCACAGTTGTCTGTGTTTTTGTATCCATGCCATTAATTGTCTTTTGCCCATATTATATGCTTAGTGGCTCATATTTGAGCAAGAGAGAAACGAGTGGAAATACCCTGTCTTCCAGATGCCCATCCAGAGTATGCAAATCTGTAAAAACATAGCATTTTAGGGGAATGGCCACAGAAATGAAAGGGCTTCAGCAGACAATAGCCATTTGGCAAACCAAAGGGATTCTCTGTATTTGTTATCAGAAAAAGGGGTTCATGTTTGTGACTTAAGGTTGTGATGTTGCTGTAGTGGTTAACATTCTGTATTACTCACTTTCATCTTGTTTACAATCTCAATATGTTTAGGTTCTGCTGCAGACAACTAATGACAAAATCTAATGACCTCCTGCTTCCTGCAATCATTTTCAGTGGTGTTCAGAAGCACATTTGAATCTGCCTTGGCATCTGTCCACCTCTGTAAACTGCCAAGTTGGGGGACATCCTGTCTCAGAGAACAGATTGTTACTTTAATTGTGTTTATAAAATTGAGTTACATTTTCATAAAAATCTGTTTCAAAAATATCAAATCCTCCTCTGGGAATATTTATTATCTGTTGGCATGTTTCCTCTTTAGAGTTCAAGGCTTGGAACTGAGAAACTAATCAACCATCTATTATATACATTTCTGATGTTGGAGGCAGTATTGTGTTTAAGGAGTGTCATCTTGAGTACTGCCATGTGAACTGGACAGCAAAACAAAGCCAGACTAATTGCCAACATGCACCATCACGAGAGAGTACTCCCTCATCCCACTGGAAACTGCAATGGCCAGCATCGTAAATGTAAAACAAATCATTACCCCCAATTAGGCTTTCAAATAGTATACCCACCACTATGGTAATGCCTCCCGGATGCAGTGTCCTGAAGTTCTAATGCGAGTACTGCCATTAGTGATTTTACTTTAATTGTGCAACCAATATTAATTACTGTAATTTTCAACCAACTACATTATAATCACAGTAGCATATCTAGTACATGTATTTTTGCTTGTCAGTATGCTTTGTTGTGAATGGTACATTTTCTAGCAGAATTCCAGATATATAAATGACAGAGAGAGAGAGAGAGAGAGAAATGCAGGCATGTTATGAAAGGTATTAGGGGATTAGACCAGGTCATGTTCTGTAATGTGTTCAAATGTTATGCCAATCTTTCAGCTGAAGGAGCCAAGTTATATCCCTAGCACATTTTTTTTTTTATTTTAACCAGAGTTAAAATTGAAATTACCCAGCAGAGATCTGTTTCTGTAGCCCATCCAAGTGCAATGTGGAAACTTGTGAGGGATTGAAGTAAGAGATTTGTCAGTAATTTCACAAAAAACAATGAAATAATCTGTAAATAGCAGCTGCCCCTGAAGGAGAGAGCAACACATCATAAGTCAAAGAGGTGCATACTGTATACATTTATGAATATTAATGTTGCAGTGCTTAGAGTGATACATATCTTAGCTTGCAGCTTTAGTGTGGGGGGTTTGGGGTTCTGCTATGAATCGCTTTATGGCGGATTATTTTTAGTTGTACTTATCAAATTTCTGGGCATAAAGAATGTCTGTTGCAATAGAAGATGTGAAGAATTTCTAATGGAATGAGTCACAGTTGAAAGGAATCCTTTTTGAAGTTTACTCCCTCATTCAAGCCAATGTTAATTAACATGCAGTTGGCACTGCAATATATTGTGAGTAATCCTCAGGAACCTCTTTGGCAGTTTATTTACTCCCAGAAGAAATGTTATTATACTCCTAATAGGGTTGATTTTTTTTTCTTTTTTTTTCACTTGGAAGTAAAGGGTGCTTTTCCTTGCTGTTATCATATGGAGATTTCAGCATCAGGCACTAGACATTTAGAGTTCGAGACAAGTCAGCAACAACTCAGAAGAGCTGCCATGAAATCTTTGTGGCAGATTCAAAGCTCAATACATTTACGGATTCAGCTCATTTTGGAGCTCATTTTGGATGTTGAAAACCTGGTTCCATTTTCATTTGCTGATTGTGACATGTCATGAAGGGTAGGCAAAAGCCTTCTGTCAAATATCTGGCCCCAAGAGATGGAACAGTGATGAACCAAGGAGCTACATACTTGTTTGTTTAATGTCTATTGTGAGTAAGCTGCTAGAGACCATATTAAAATTATACAAGGTAAATGTATTTATATGGCACCCAAACAGAATGGCTATGGGCATCTTACAAAAACTTCAGGGTTGCAAAATAAATGTTTGTGACCTAAAAATATAATAACAATATAAGATATTGCATATTCAAGCACTCTGTAGATAAGCTACAGTTTACAGTGCATTTTCAAAGCAATATTGAAGGAGTTCACTGAAGGAGTTCCAAGCCCTGGCTGTAAGACTGTTCCTTAGCAAAGGCCCAGCCACCTCAAAAGCTCTGTCCCCACAAGAGCTTGGTAGATGAGAGAAGATGAACAGGTGTATATAGGGTCAGGAGATATTTCAGATAGGGATCCACGACACTGGTTCGACAAAAATTATGTCGACTGACATCACAGAGACAGATATATGTAGACCACAAGTTGTGGTCGGCATAAATCCCTCAAGTAAACTGTCTTTTTTTCACAGTGCTTTGCCCCAGAACCCCCCATGTATGGGCTCTGCCCCCTGCACCCCCCATCTGATAAGATTATCAGCTCTGGGTTGGAGTTGATTCAGGTGGGGTGCCTTACCAGGTCAAAGCAGTGCCAGAGTTCCACAGGTACATTACAGCAGCAACAGCGACTTGCCGCTATAATGTCATTCACTGTGCAATCAGCGCCATTCAGGTGGCATACCTTCAGATAGCTAGAACCTAGATCACGCAGAGCCTTGTAAATCAACAAGCCTATCTTGAAGCTGACAAAACACCTAAGATGCAGCTAGAGCAGTTGCCAAAGTGCCAGCAAGACATGCTAAGACCAAAAGGTTCCAGCTTTCAACCTGGCTATTGCATTCTAGACCTGCTGCAGGTGATGTTTCAAACCCGCAGATAACCCTAAGTACAAAGTATTGTAATAATTCAGGCTGTGTGTGATAAAGGCATGCACAATCATAGTTACTAGGCCCTAATAGGGTTGAATCTGGGAGTTGTTATGCATATGAACAAAGTCATTGTGGACTACCACTCGTGCATGTTATGCAAGAGTCAGCTTGCAATGTCATGGGGTGTTTAAAAATGACTTTCACAGGAGACAGCATATAAGGTACAACATACCTAACAGGTATGATTTTTATTGAAAACAAAATTAAAGAATTATTAAATGACAAATGAATAACTTTCAATAACAAAATAAGCAAAAGAAATCAAAAAGCACAGCTTGGCTAGAATATATAGATCTATCTTGCCAATATCAATCTGTGCCTGACCTCTCTTCAGAGATCTCCCTGGGAGAACCAAACAGGTCCTCTCCCAACGACTAGCTGACCTGGGAGTCTCAGCCTAACCCTAATACAGGTCTGAAACCCCTCCTCTAAATTGAAAGCCCTCCCAGTAATTACACAATAACATTTTTATTACACACATAACATAAACATTTTGTAATTTATATATAGTCCCCTTGCTTCTCCATAGAAATAATCAGCATTGGCTCATTGCATTAGAAACCAAACAGTTTGGGTAGCTTAATTTTGTCTAATAACTACCAATGTGGGCTACATTATCTGAAACTCTGCCCAGATAGATAGGGGAGGAGCTTCACCAACTGCATAAAGGCAGCAACTATTGAGCCGCATTCTCCCTATACAGACACGCCTTTAGTTGCAGGGTGTGTTTGCTACCTGGCTACCAGACCACACCCTTGAATGTGGTGAACAGCAGATAAGGAGTCTTGTTTATAACAAATATTCTTGTTCTACTGCATTTATTTACAGGGGCACTGCTTTTCTACCTAAAGTAAGGACACAGGCTAAAAAACAAAGGGTTCATAAACGAACCTCTTTTATTTTACCCCTCTAATTCCTGGCTGTATGCTCAGTTAGTTAACATATGCACACCTCCCATGATGTCTCCCTGCAGCAGCAATAGAGCAAGCCGTAGGAAAACAAGCAGCTCCATAAATGGACCTGCTACACAGAAGTGCCAGCACTCATACTAGGTTACAAAGCATATTCAGCTTTTGCTTGTAACTGGGGGGAAGGGACAAAAACAAACAGAACAGGGGGAAAAAAACAGCACTTTGCTCCAAACAGGGTCCTGCGCTTGTAGTGAGTGGGAAAAATACACAGAAATAGTGACTAGCGGCTAATACACATTATTACTGCTTTGCCATCGGGAAAATACCTCCACAAAGAAAATAGTCTAAAACAATGAGGGTTTTGTGTGGGTTTTCAAATGGACCGCCGGTCCATCACAGAAGATAACAGCAGCACTAATGCAGTCTTCTTTAAGGCACCCCTCTACATCTTCCGACTGCAATAGTATATATTTTAATTGTACCCAACAGTGTCAGAAGTCCTAAAGTTGGAAAGAAAGTGTCCTTATTTAGCGAGTGGCCAACACACTATAACAGAATTATAGCAAAGTTAAAGGCATAGAGAAAAAAGGAAAGAAGGAGCTAACAAAAGATGCTGCTGCACAACATACTTGGGGTGTGGGGGAAGAGAAATAAATATAACAAGGCTGTTAAAAGATAAAAGACAAAGTCTTCAGGTTCTGGACTGCATGGCATGATTAAAAACATAATAAAACAAAAGAAGGGGGGGCACCACCACCACATGCAGAACACAATGACCCACAGATTAAGCACCCTATCCACAGCTTTGAATGTGCAGCCACAAAAAGATGGTACAGCAGTAGCAACATCCCCCATTACCACCCCTTGAGAACCTGACTTAACCAGTAACACCTCAGTTTTGCCCGAGTTGAGGATAAGCCAGCTGCAGGCCATCCAGTCATTGATTTCATCCAGACAACTGCTCATCATGAAGACAGCAGATGACATGATCATCTGCATAGCAGTGAAAATCCATTCCATACTGCCGAATGATATCAGACAAGGGCAACATATACAGTGGAGCCAGCCATGATGCAATGCAGCAACTTGTATTAATGACATGTCACAACATATTGCATGATAAAAGGTCTTAATTGCCACTGAATTCCACTATTCCCTGCAGTATACTGCAGCATTTTGTGATATACTATAGCATTACTATATTGCATCCTGACTGGTCCTGCTATACATGGATTGAGCCCTGTTGCACTCCACTGGTAAGGCCAGCTTCCTTAGCAATGGAATTACCCAATGAAACCTGCTACACCCTACCTGTGAGGTAGGACTCTAAACAATGCAACACCTTGTCAGGGAGTCCTACATAATGCCTTAGGTGATATAGAAGGATCCCTTGGTCCACAGTGTCAAACGCCAATGAGATCTCCAAAAGGACCAAGATGGAACTCTGCCCTCTATCTCTCACCATGAGGAGATAATTAAACATCTTTACATGTACCATCACCATGCTGTGCTGAGATCTGAATCCCAATTGGAGGCTCATAGATGCTGAAACCTTCCAGATGCATCTCAAGCTGCGCAGCCACCACAGTATCGATAACCATCCCCCAAAAGGGAAGATTCAAGACAGATCTGTAATTCATGAGAAGTTCAGGGTCCAAAGCTGTAAGCAAGATGAGAGACTGCTTCAATCCACCTAGCATGCTGCTCTCAGCATGGACACATGGTGCAAAGCAGAGATAGCTGGACACCCATATGAACATACGAAACTGGCAGCAGAGAAAGGCCATTTGGTCTGTCAAGTCTGCTCAATTTTGCAGCTAGCACCCCTACTCTGCAGCTGCCCCTCCTATCCTACCCCCCTTCCATGACCCTCCCTTTTGCCCTCTCCTAGCTCCATGAAATCAGTACAAGCAAGCAGTCTGGACATGATCTCATCCATAGAGAGTTTATTTTATTGAACATTATAAATGGATAAACATACAGCATGGCAGCCCACCAAACAACATCAACATTTTGCATTAGAAAGCATTTGTTCCAGCATGAAACATAGGTGTTGTTTGGTGGGCTGCCATGCTGTATGTTTATCCATTTTTTATTTTCAATAAAATAAAGTCTCTTTACACAAGAGCATGTCTAGACTACTTGCTTGCACTGACTTTGTGGGTGCCCAGCTGTCTCTGTTCTGCAGGATCCAAAGCTGGTTTCTTCTAGAGGGGCTTCACCATCACCATTTCCAAGACAGATGGGATAAAACCCTCCTTCAGGGAGCACCTGAAAATCTCAACAATGACTGGTCCAAGTGCCTCCCAACATTCTAACATCCACTAGTATATAGTATGTGGAGTGCAGCCCAGAGATCAACCAGAACACATCATTCACTGACATTGGCTCACACTACCCCCAAGGCTGGAAGTTGCCTCTGTCCATCCCTGGCTAGATATCACCGGCACTTGAGAGGACTCTCATGGTGATTGCTCCTAATAGAGGACATTTTGCCCAGGTAAAACACACTGAATTCCTCACAGTTATCTGTTGAACAAACTCTTCCTAAATTGCAGACAGGGTGGATTTAATAACCTGGCCATACTGTGGAACAGCTGAGCTGGTCTGCTTTTCTCAGCAGCAATCATTCATGACAGGAACTCTGTCTTTTTCACAGTGATTGCTCACTTGTGCACATGGTAATGAGTTCTCAGCACCAATCTGTCTTCCATAGAGTGGGATTTCTTCCACAAATTCTCCAACCTCAGCCCCTTTGCCTTTAACTATCTCAGCTCATCCCAACACTATGTTGAGCTGTGGTAAAAAATCATGAAGCAAACACAGTAAGGTGCAAGACAGTTTAAGACCACCAAGAACCATATTATAGCTCTGCACTGCTTTCTCAACTCCCCCATTAAAAGCTGTCAACATGCACTAGAGAGAAGTTTGCAAGACTCCCAATTCAATTTTGCATAGTAGTGAATCATCTCCATTGGAGGGGAGGAATTAAACAGAGGGCCCAACAAAGGAGTCGAATGGCATGATAGTCTGACCAGGTGATCTGATCAACCTTGAAACTGCAGATGTCAAGACCCAACAAGAAGACCAGATCCAAAGTGTGGCCCAGCTGGTGAATCCCAGGGGCAACTGCCAGTGCAAAGCCTATTGAGGTTATCAATTTGAGGAACTATTGTCTAAACTGCAAGGTCTCATCATCAACCGAGGTGTTAAACTACCCCAGAAAAAGAAGTCTGGGAGAGTCCACTACCAGGTCAACCTTGAGGTCAGCCAGTTCCTGAAAAAATCATACCTGTGCCCTGGATGCACACAAGAATAATCCAGAAACTTGCACCCAGTCTACCATGAACTGCCACACATTAAAACAACCTGGTAGCTCGCATGGGGTAAGGCACTAGTCCTAGAGTGGATCTAAAGCAAGATACACTGCTCCGGATGAATTTCCCATGCACTGATTTAAACCAAGCATGTTTAGGCAGTTACAAACCAGAACAGAATGGGAGGCTGCTGGTGGGGACAAAACCTAGCCCCTCTCTTGCCAGATGCATGCAAAGTTGCCACACATCCCAAAACCTCTCACTACTCCAGGCCAACAGAACAGGACACCTGAAGAAAGGGGAAGTCCCAAATGTTAGAGTCAAAAATAGGACAAGCAGGACTGGACAAATGGTTGGGCATGCAATGGAGCTAAGGAAACATGCTATTGTAGGACCAGGGAATCACATAGCAATAGATAAAAAGCAGAGTTAAAAACAGATTCTCAAAGACAAAACATCACCCATCTGGTTGTAATGCAGGCATGCATGTTGCTCCAGAGCTTAGGGGAGAGGCAGTATGCTTTCTGAAGGCAAACGGACTTCAGTACAAATGACAATATGTGTTTATGGGTAAGCGGTTTTGTCAGAAAAATCTTATTAAGTTTTTTGATAGGGTGATGAAAGAAGTGGAAAAGGGACAGGCAGGTAACATACTGTACCTTGACTTCAGACTTCAGTAAAGCCTTCGTCTCCATCCCACATGGATGGCTGTTAAAGAAGATGCGTGACTTAGGGGTTGGAAATTGGTTGAGTGGCACACCACAAACATTAATAAGTCACAGAAAACTCTCAGGGTCAGGGAAGTCACTAGTCATGTGCCACAGAGATTGGTCCTGGCTGGGACTGGACCTCTTCAACATCTTCATCTGCAACATCAGGGTAGGGATACAGAGCAGGATAGTCCTCTTTACAGATGATACTAAGATCTCTTGCCAAGTGGAGAGTGAGAATGGGGTTGGAATTAATTAGTTTGGACCTGGGTGGATTACTGAAATGGTCAAAAATATGCAGATAAAATCTGACTCTAAGAAGTGCAAGGTGATGCACATAGGAGTAAAGAAACTGAAAACTGGATACAGAATGGGTCATATATTAATGAAAAGCACAATGGAGGAGAGGGGCCTGGAGGTAATATTTTCGGATTGTCTGAAGACAACAGCACAATATAATAGGTCATTGGGAAAGGCAAATAGGATGTTGGGTGCATAGGCAGAGGGATCAGCAGATGAAAATGAGAGGGCTCCTACCACAGTATACCTCATTGGTTCATCCTCACCTGGAATAATGTGTGCAGTTTTGGAGACCCTATTTGAAAAAGGACAGGGACAGTATGGAGGCAGTACAGAGGAAGATAAACAAGATGATCCAGGTACAGCAGGAAAAGACTGAAGGTGACAAGAGAGCAAGGAGACATGAGTGAGATATAAACATCTCCACGGGGTAGACAAGAAGGACAATAGCAAATTGTTAAAACTGAATGGGAACACATTCACTAGGTGTAACTCCATGAACCTAGTGGGGAGAAAATTTAAGAGGAATGCCAAAAAGTATTTCTTTTTAAAGAAAGAGTGCTGCAGGGGTGGAATAAGCTATCGAAAGGTGATCGGTACAAAATCAGTGGGGGATTCAAACATGGATGGCACAGATTCAGTGGCTTGGTAAAGACAGTATCAGGGGGGAGAAGTGACCAGGAGTGGCCAGAAGGAGTGAAGAGCCACTAGGGCTCATACCAGTCATATTAGGTAGGTAGGACTTGGTAAGCATGATAGGCCAAGGGGCCTGTTTCTGCCAGCAAATTATTAAGTTTCTGTGTTTCTAAATATTTGGGTATTTGGTATTTTTATTCATTTTTCTGTATAACAAATACTAAAAAAAAGTTTTAAAAAGCCTTTTCATCTCCTCATTTGGCCAGGGCTAGCCCCATGGCACCACCACGACCCTCAGTGGTCTACCACCCTTCATCATTTCCCATAAAATAAACACCACAAATATTAAGCTGGCACAGTGACAGCTGCTGTAGGAGTCATTTTACGATGCCTCCTCCCTAACTAAACTTCCAGCCAGCCCCTAAAGTTAAGATATAAGAAGCCCTCCTGACCTATGATCCATGACTGGGGAGGTATAATGGTAGGCAGAGCCCAGGGTAACATAGCACTCCCCTTAACCCACAACATGCTGCCACCTATCCAGAATGCTCCATCAGTGTGAGCAAGCTTGCAGCTCCAGTATGTCAGGGATGGGGGAGGAGAGATCCATGTTTCATTGCTGATACTAGGCAGACAAACAAACCAGTCAGATTGGCATCATCAATGATGTGCATACTGCCCCCCCCCCCACTCCCAAGGAAATTGCAGCTCAGCTTTCTCGCACTGACAGATCACTTTGTAGCAGTGGCTGCATGAACTAGGAAGGAAATCGTTGAGTTAGCTTGAATTCTACCAACTAATGTGCCATGCCAATTATGAATTGAGGTCAAGGGGCTTCTTATCAAATTTGGACTTTTGGGGTGGGAGGGGCAGAAGTCAAGCTTGATAAGAGATCTTAAAAAGATGCATGATAGAGCTGGCACTGTACCAAATCCACATTTATATTTTGTATTATATGCAAGAGAATGTAGTTGGATGAAGCTGGCCATGGGACTAGCCCAGGCCACAAGGGGGGGCTAGAAGTTTTGTATTTTTGTTATATTTTTGTAATGTGTTTTATTTATTTTATTCTTAATTCTTAGATAGGAATACCATAAACAGTGGACACTATTTGTTATTCAGATCAAGGAACAAATAGTCCGTTATTCAAGGTATTTAGGAATTACCATATTGCCTCATTTTAAAACCACCCCCTTACTATAACTACCCCCATTTTAAAGCCACATGTCTGTATCAATGATTGACATAGAGGCTTCCCCCATTTTATAGCCGCAGATTGAAGAGACATGTTTGCTGCTAGTGAAACAAGTCAAGCGAAGAAACTATTCACTGTTCATCATATACACTAGATATTCTCACTGTTAGTGTGGCAAGTAAGTGCTCAGGTAACAGAATTACTAACTTTTTGTCAAAGCTGAATGTTGTCTTGCTGGCATTGGTATTGGTAGTGCAGGAGTTAGATGCATAAGAGGAATGGCAGTGAAATATGGAACTGACATCAACCCCACCCCACCCTGCAGAGACTGGCAGGCATTGAGGTGTGCCTTTGGGTCATCAGCCATAACACTCTTGCTATTTCACCTCACCCTACTCTGCAGACTCTGACAAATTTTGCGTTGTGCCTTGGAGTCATCAGGCCTTGCGCTCACCCCATTCCATAAGAAAATACGATGACATGGGTGCAGTATAGGAGAATGGGGTGAACTTTGGGGCAGAAAAGTGCAAGGCACAGTTCAATGCCTGTCAGTGGCTGCAGGGTCGGGGTAGGGGTAGGATGGCATGAGCATTAGAACCGACTGTCTAAAGTCACACCCCCTGACGCTGGTTAGTCTCTACAGGGTGGGACGTTAGGGTTATAAATCCTAATGCCCCAGGCATTTGTTGGTATTTGCACTCCAAATTTTCAACATGGTATTTTTCTCACCCCACCTCATGAAAGCATTTGGGACCTCTGCTCATGAACAGTGGCACTGTGATTTTGTTAATCTGTCCCGAATGTTGATTTCCCATAGCGACCGTGCCATTCTGTGCCAGATGTGTGAAAACACATTTCAGCCAGGATGTGAAAAATGACAGCTGTACCATTCATAAGGAGGTGTGATTTTGAAAATCTGGAGTGAAAATATAAAAAATTCTCAAAGTTACGAGCGTGCGTGGAAACTGCGCAATACACATTTGTAACAGTCATTTTGTGGAATTCTTTCACCAAATTGTCAACATAGGCATTTTTGGACCTCTGTTCATGAACAGTGTCACTATGATGTTCTTAATGTGTCCCAAACATTGATTTCCCACAACGACTATGCCATTGTGCGCCAGATGTGCGAAAATACATTTTGGGCAGCAAGTGAAAAATGACAGCTGTACTGTACATAAGGAGGTGTGAAAAAATGGCAATGTTGAAAATCTAGAGTAAATATTAAAAATTCTCAAACTTACAAGCGTGCGTGAAGCTTCCTACATAATGTGCATAAATAATACAGTCATTTTGGAATTTTTCCTAAATTTACAACATAGGCTTTTTGGGAGCCCACTTCATGAACAGTGACACTGTCATTTTGTTACTCAGTCCCAAAAGGTGATTTTGCACGGTGACTGCAAAATCACCTTTTGGGATGGAATAACATCATGACAGTGAAAGAGTTCACGAGGTGGGGTCCCAAGAGCCCCATGTTGAAAATTTGGAGCCAAAAGTCACAAAAATGTCCGAGATATCCATCTAAGTTGACCCCCCCCCCCCATTGATGTCATTATACAGCTTACTGGCATTTCTTCAGTTCACGGTCAGCTTTGAAGAGTGCAGACATGTTTCACGCTCCACCGAAGATCATCGTTGGGCTCTGGAGGAGAAAGTATGGGGTGAGGGGAGATCTTGAGAGGTGGGGAGGTACGCAGAGGGTGGAGGTACAAGTTGAGGAGGGACACTGGAGACAACGCTTCTCTTTTACAGGTTAAAAAAAGGACATTATAGAAGGTTTTTTTTATAGGTTTGTCTTGGCACACTGGGGTGGGCTCTCAGTGTGCTACCTGTGTTTTTTGGAAGGGGGACTGAAGCTGATGGGGAATGGGCCCCCGATGGCATAGAAAATGTGTCTGTGTTTGAGGGGGGTGCATGATGCTGAGGGGATTGGGTACCCCCTCTGCATACAAATTAAAATAGGGGGACAGTATGCCGATGGGGATTAGGCTCCCCAGTTGGCAAATTAACTGGGGAAGGGGAATGCCGACAGGGGGATTGGGCACCCCTGATGTTGGCTTTCAGGCAGAACTGTGAGAGGTGAACAGTGACAGCCGCCACCATGTTTATTGAAATGTTACACCAGGCAAGGCATGCCTTGCAATAATGGGTTGCTCCCTCATTGCAAAGGCAAAATTGTTTCAAGTTGGTGACACGCTTTTGCAGCGCTGTCATAGACAGCGTGCTATTTCATTTGGGCCACAGAGCCCAGCCCGGAAAAGCAGTGGCGCCATTGGCCACAACATGACTGCACCTCCAAAACCTGCTATTCCAAGGTACCACAATATGTTGTTTGTATTTGTGCGCAAGACAACATAAAAAAGATTTCCAGTCAGTTTAAAGATTCAACAGTTTGTTGACTATTGACTATAATTGTCATTAGGCCAATTCTGATCTAGTTTTCTGATAGGAGTTTAGGAACTCCCGAATTCTATTCCAGTTCTGATTCAAATCCTAAAAGAGCTCAAAACTGGAATCAGATTCAGATTTGAAATTATAAATTCCTATGTAAAAAATGGTTTCAGGATTCAGTTCAGGAATTAAGATGTTTGGACTGCAATTCCGAAATCAGGTCGGAATTCTATTTATTTATTTATTTATTTGTTTGTTTGTTTGTTTAGTAACTTTTGTTGACCAAGTAGGTGCACTAGACAATTAAATGCCTATTTTCAGACATGACCCAGGAGGTTACACAGGGTCATGCTCAGTAAACTATACATTACAGTACAGCAACAGTGAGACACATACTGTAGATAACAGCATATATAACAGATTACATGGCAAGGATAGTACATAGATAAGTAAACAAGGTCAACATTACAAGGCATTGGAGGAGCAAGCCAGCTATTTGTCAATAAAACCAGGTAATATAATAGTTTAATGAGATACTACAAGGCAAGTCGTGGTAGTGCCATGCAGACTAACATTAGAGACTGAGGTGTAGCAACCAATTAAAAAAAAATCTGACAACTCCGATTCCATTCAGCACTGTATGCTAAATTGAAAACAGGCCAACAAAATAAGCTGTTGGTTAACTAGGATCTGCAGCTTATCGTGTAGGTAGGAAAATTGGCAGACTAGTTGGGCCAAGCGGTCCTTATCTGCCGTCAAAGTCTAAGTTTCTATGTTTCAAAAAGGTAAACAAAAACACCTGGGTCTGTGTTGGTGATCTCCCACCTGAACTGATGTTACTGTTGTCTCTTTGCCCACAGCAGCCCAGGACTGCTTCACCCAGTCTACCATTTCTTGCTTGGATGGGGATCTGTGGTTACCAGCTGCATTTTTCTCTCTTTCCTACTGAGCCAGCTACCTGCCATAGCACTCTCTGGAGTGCACCTTAAAGGAGTGTTCCATCAGTAGGCTGTAACTGTCTAGTGCTGCAGCCAGGTATTGCAGTTGTCAAGGTGTATATTTGCTTAGCTTTGGCCTTTGTTGCTGGGATAATGTGTCACTGGAAAATATTCCAAACAAACATGCGCTTATTAAAAGCCATGTAGCCCCTCACTGTTTCAAATCACGTTAATGTACTGTATGTTTTCATTAATCCACCCATTGATAGACATATAGATGATGACATCTGAAACATTAGAAACTTCCTTGGGGATACGTTTTACCTTTAAAATGATAAAGGTTGACAGTTTTCATCCATCTGCTATGGCAGCATGACAAAGTTATCCTTTGATTCTCATGGCCAACGGTTCATCATAAGGGTACTTATTCAGCATTATTTTGCTCAATTGTTGCTCCCCTGCATATCCGGCAGTCTTATCCATGTTGTTAAAACCAAGGGTTTCCTGTCACTAGCGCTAATGCAGCAGGCACCGAACACTACAAATCCACGATTTAGAGCACAAACTCTATGACATTTTGTCCAGCAGTTGTGTGCTGCCACATAGTGATACAATATTAAACAAAAAAGGTTCGCCAAGCCACAGGTAGCCCAAAAATCAGGCACACTTATGAGGGGCATTGCTTTTTGAGTAAGCTTTGAATATTACCTTCAGGTGCAGGTTTTTTTGTACGGTGACCTAGATGAAAAGATCAGCTTCTTTATCATAGTATGAGGCCTTTTGGCAGCACCATCAAGATGGAGCCATTTCTGGTTCAGTTCAAACAATCAGCTGGGATACCTTTTCCTCAAGCTCTGCTTTTTAACCCCCTACGGGAACTACTTTACCTTTAAGACTCCCTTGCACTCACACATCAAAGGCATCAGCCACCACAGATGGAGATGAGGCTTCAGTGCGCCATACTGGACAGGGGCTTTCATGTCCGTGCCCTAACTGAACCAGACAAGCAGATGCATCTACACAGGACTGGATTGGGGAAAAGGTTATCATTTGCAAGCAAGGAAATCATGTACAGGTGCTGTAAATAAAGATTTTTGTTGAATTTCTCCTTTAGGCTACAAATCTGCGGCCATTTTCGGCACCTCTGCCCAGGCTGGTATGGTGATGGGGTCAAAGGGTGACTGAGCAACCAGTCAAAACATGATATGTCATATTACATCTGATTCTATCTGCAAATGTTTAGCCTATCCATGTTTTATTTTGTTTTGTATGTCAATTTGTCATTAGTTGTATTAAACCAGGTGTAGCTGTACATGGATCTTGGGTCCAGTTTACTTTCTGAATAAACAAAATGTAAAAAAATCAGAGTCAGTTGCCTTGTGGAGGCAGCCCAAGAGCTCCTGAACTAATGATGGACTTCATTAATTCAGGAGCCTTTGCAGCAACCAATCACCTGTCAAGGGAGAACTGCATACTCTGATTGACAGCTTGAATTACCAGTCAAAGCTGCTGATTCCCCAGTGAACAGCAGGGGCTATTCCAGAAACCAGCTATTTGTACTGTACTGAAAGTCTGTGTGATGCCCAGAAGCAGATGAATGCCTATGAACCGTTTAATTAGACCATGGCTGCTGCATCATGGAAGCAGACCCTGTGCCTCTTAGAGAAAGAGCAAAAGGAATGAGCAGAATCCCTGCTGTGAGAAAAAGAGGTAACTGTGTGCTAAGGGCCACATGAAAATGAAGCTGAGGCCTGCAGTAATAAAAAGACATGGTTGCTGTGTTGCAGCCAGAGATTGCAACTGAAGCCGCCTGATTGGTACCCCAGTCAGGTTCTAGTTATCGATACCCCTTGGACTAGATGCCAGAACATGCTGGGTGGGGTGGATTGACCCAGAAATATAGAGATGGAGCTGCCCTGTGAAGCAGATATTTTCCACTCATTGCTGAAGCAGAAGAGGCCTGGGGCCCCATTTTTAAAGCCGATAATTAGCAACATGCACCCATTAGTGGCATAGGTGAGTTAACACACAGACAGCCTGGGGGACATATTCAGACAGGCAGCAAGCACAGCATTGAACCTATATCGTATTTGAGAAGTGTTTAATGGTCTGTACCATCTGGCTGGGAGTTATGAATACCTCAGTTGAAGCTTATGAGCATTTGGGCCTTAGGGATTTAATTGCAAAGCATTGCTGACTTTCAAGTGCACCACCAGTCATCCCATGTAATGTCATCAGGTCTGTCTTGTTTCCATGGTTGGGTACCCAGTGGAGCACAGGGAGCTCCCTAGGTAGAAATAAGGGTATTGCACTGGTACCAGGGCAAAGTATAGCAGGGCTGAGCAACTATTGTACTGTACTGGGAAAGCTTGGTTTGAGGGAGCAGGATGCTGTCAGAGGGTTAAGCCTGGGAGGGCACTTAAGACACAACCCAGAAAGTAGTATTGTTTTGGCTGTGCCTTGAAGCTCTCAAGTGACCAGTACTGAAGTAGGCTGGGCCTAGAAGCACACATAACAACCGGCCAGGGAATACTATACTGCACTACCTCATTGCTGTTACCGTCCTTTCTCCCTTTTAGGGCCTGAAGCCAGGACCCTAAATAAAATCCTGTCCTTTCATTGGAATCATTGTCTGAGTTCTAATTATGTGAAAGTGAAAACTGCATACTTTGTAGGGACTTTCACTGTATTGTCATGGTTCAGGGGTAGGGTGACGTTGTGGGGACGTGGAAAGGTACTGCAACCCAGGGGGTTGTATTATACTTACACCAGGCCCACTTTAACTTTTCCTTGGATGGAGGCACTACACTATTTTCCATCGTTAACCTTGGATATGAACCACCCAACCAGGAGATTAAAGGCCCCAGACCCCTCAGTCTTTTTGAGCTCACAGGCCAGGGGTTGTCATCGTAACATCCATGTGGCCTATTGGCATTTTAAGAAGGAAGTGCCTCAGATGCCTAAGACACCCCAGGAAGCACCCCTTACACTACTTGAGCAGTCACTTACATGTAACATTCCTGTTGCCCAGATAGTGAGGTTGGATTGTGACTAGCAATGCCCATCAGAGCACTGCGTGTCTTGGCACCAGAAGCTAATAGCTCTGCCCACTAAGTGAGGGAAAAAGACTAGGGATGTGAAGATAAAAAGAGGTGTGAGAGGGAAAGGAGTTCTGTTCTGGAGTTGGGGAGTTCCTATAAATGGGGGCTGGAGGGGGGCCTACTGGGTCTGGCACATTGGCAGGGCACCAGGTCTGCAATGGCATGGGCACTCTTCAGCCTGCCAGTTTGTAAGTGGGGTCTGTAGGTGGAGTTGTCCAACTGGATCAGTTGGAGTCAAGCATGTTCTGTGATCAGCAGCTGGATAAGAATCACAAGGCCTAGGAAGGGGGCTGGGACCTAGCCTGGGTGGCACAGGAATCCTCTTGCCCCATTTCTGCCCACAACATCCACAGGGGTGGGGCCCCACTTTTGGGGTCCTGACCAGTACTGACTAAAGAGAGCTAAGTGGCCACACCTTTTTTGTTGGGCCAGGTTGGTTTGTGGCCTTAAGAAGGAGGGGCTGCAAGCAGTGGTCACCTAAAAAAGGTACTGCCATTCCATGTGTGTGGTATTAACGGACCATCCCATGTTTATTTCTGTGTGCTGGGACCACACCCTTGGTGCAGGTTGGTGGGTCACTTACAGATGGGTGTTGGGCACTTGTTCATCCAGGCAGACTGGACAATAACCACAGTAGGGAGAAATGGGGTGTAAGGGGGTGCACACAGATTTCCCAGGTAGTACCCCCTGAAAGAGTATGCATCACCTGCTTTTGAGCCTGGAGGGATTCCATGAAGAACCAGATGCCTATAGAAGGAGACTGAAACCCTGGATCCTATACTGGTAATTACCCGGTAGACCTGCCACCTTAAAGGAGAAGACTCCTGTATATTTATGATTTGGAGATGTCTGATGTATTTATTATACATTACATCAAGTACTGTACATATGTTAATAAGAGATCAGCCATTTCTTCTATTGCAACACATATCTAGAGTTTGAGGCTCTGACACAAGGTAGTAAAATGTTAAGCAAGCCTCAATTTACATGCAAATGAGTCACTTGTAATACAGCCCCTCCCATTCCTTGATGTCACTACAGCAACAGTGCAGAACAAAACATAAGGGTAATAATGCTTTCTAGCCTGATTTTAGTTTAAGTTTGCAATGGCTTAAGGCAGTTCTGTCATGCAACTCACAGAGGGAGTAGTACTTGTAGCCTTAATACTGTATGTGTAAAACAAATAATACATCTAATAGTATTTCATTCACAGGAAACAAAATCTATTTCTTTGCACTGCTCATTTCCCTCTGAGAGACAGTTGTAACATGTTGTGGAAAGCAGTAGACTGAATCAGTCAATCAACCAATCAATCAATTAAGCAGCCAATCAGCCACTCTGTATTGAACCAGATGAACACCATTGAGAAGATTCATTACAAGGTGGGCCTGAGCAGTTCACCAAAGGATCACACAAGACTGAATTATACACTTCCCCTTTCAGCAGCCTGAAAGTGGAGAGCTAGATCATTTACTTTATAAAGTGTATTGTTTTACATTTCAAATGCTCCTTAAATCTGAGTTTCTGACTGGAAATACCAAGTCACAGAATGCATATGACATGAGAGGAGTGAGCTAAGCAAATATGGAGCAATACAAACACTGAGACTGATTAGTATCTTTACCTACAATAGCTGAGGTGTAGCATCTGATTTGTGAGGGACATTGTACTTCAAATGCTGGCATTACAAAGTGTGGGGGGAGGGGCTGCCACAGCTTATCCTTAGTACCCTGAAAGTGAAGTGCTGTAGCTCACACATCACTGCTAATGATCTATAATGGGAACTGGGGCACTTTTAAAGTCATGGACCTGAGGGGGCATCACAGTTTCCAAGGAGGTTAGGGGAACTTCTTAAGGGTTAAAGAGTAAGGGGCTCTAGTAGGATTTGAACCAGAGTCCCCCAGTGCTTGTGCCTGTGCTTTAACCACTAGATTACTCTTTCATATGCTGCAGCTGATGCTTTCCTGGTAACTTATCTCTTGTTATAGCTGAATTCTTTATTGCCTTACAGCAGCCATCCAATCACTGACTGCCTAGTTACAAAGGGAAAGGGGCAGCCCTTCAGATAAGTCTATTTTGTACATATTTTATGTCCATGAATTAGCCCAAAACGTCCAAAAATGAGCCCTTTGAAGTCATTGATGTTTCCCTTGCTTAAGACTGACGTCTTGTTTTCATTCTGTGGACGTCACATCTTTAAGTTTTTTCAACATTCTGGCTTTTTTTTTCTGCCTGCTTGGGCTCTGCTATGCCTCCTTCCATGTCAGCAGCTGGTACATTTAAATCATACAAACAACAAAGTCTAAACCTACTGATGCCGAGTGTCCCAGTGTAAATAAATATCATGACCACAAGATTCCCCTGGGCCCCAATGGAGAATGCCAGCCCTGACTGACTGGCAACCATGCCCCGATCCAACTAGGGAGTGTTTCGTGCCTATGGGGTGGGGTGTGGATGCACAGTGGCAGCCAATGGCTGGGGAGAGTGTGGTGGAGTGCAAGGCCTGATCTACCTGGACGGTTAGGTCGAACGTTGGATCGGCGGGCCGCGGCATGGTGGAGTGCACTGTCTGGTCCGGGCTGAGACAGTAGTAAAGTGGTCGAGTCTGAGTCATCATCAAGGAGGTCATAAGAGGAGTCAGTCACTGAGTGAATCCGTCGGCGTAATGGCGTGTTTGTGATGTGTCGGTCAGGTTGTGGGTCAGCACCAGCAGCAGCAACATGGCGAATCATGGATGTAGTAGGCTAGTCCAGCCAGAGGCAGCAGCCAAAACAGGCACAACATGAGGAATGGGATGGTCAGAGGACTGGAACATCTGGAGTTGCAGCAGCAGCAGGTCAGTCTCTCAGATACCAACTTACTTCTGACTTGTGTATGTTATAATTTTGGCAAGGCAAGAAGCAAGGCCGGGTCATGGTTGATGCCTGGCTAATAATGATAATCACAAAATAATCTGTCCTGCACAGTGTAACAGAAAAATATTTTGAAATAGGGGAACCATCTCTGGGCTGGCTGGGCAAGCCACTCTGGCTGTTGTGGGGGAAGGGGGCAGTAATGTCATGTTCATTGCTGATGAGCAGCCTGAGCACCTGTAAATTGGGTGGGACATTCACCCTTCAAGTAAAACTGCTGAATTGTTCTGTAGGGAGCCTATGGCCTAAATTACAACCCAGGTATGAGACAGTGATGACAGCTTGGGGTTGGGGGGGGGGACTGCCTGCATCTCTCTGCCAAGCTGATTTGATTGTAGTTTGCTGTTTGTTTGTTTTTTTGTTTACAACATGGACGAATCTGAGGAGGGCCCACTGGAGGTGCATTGCCCAGGGCCCACAAAAACCTGGCGTCAGCCCTGGAGGTAGCCTAAGGACTACTGGAGCCTGCTGCTTCATTGCGTCGGTCGGAAGGTGTCAGCCCAGTGGAGTGGACTCTGTGAACCCGACTGCATGGCATGGCGTTGAGTCCAAGAGGAGGATTGTGTGTGCTGCATGCTGTATAGTGCCTGTTGAGGAGCAGAGGGCAGGAGGAGGCATCGTCTGGAAGAGGGAGGTAGAAGAGCTGGTCCTGAGGTGTGAAAAAATGAACCTGTGCAGCTGACTGGCACTGTTGTTGGGCTCCCTAAAGTTGCACAGTGCAAGTTGCAGGCTGCAGCCTTGTTGCAGGACTGGAGGAGTGCAGAGACTAGAGAGAGCCTCGAGGACTGGAATGAGAGCAGTTGATCAGGGTTATCTGAAAAGGATAAGGTACTTTTTTTTTATTAGACACACCACCACGTCTGCTCTGCATTAAATTTGTTACTGTCCTGTGATGTGACTGTTCACAGTATTGACCTCTTGTCTCTTAATGCAGCTAGCATACATCCTATTACAGTGAGCTATATGTTCTCTGTTAGCAGGCATTGATCACTGGTTCCCCATGACCTTAAAATTATAAAAGGGACTGCAATGTGTTTGTCAGGATCCTTGGAGTGATTTAAATATATTACCCCATGAACTTATTTGACATATTTTATTTTAAAATGTCCCTTCATTGAAATAAACTGGATAAAAAAATGCATTTGTATTCTCCGTGATATGTGTTGCTCATACTGGTTTCATCTCAGAAACAGCTGTCTTTTCTTTTTAAATGCTGTGAGGTGACTATGCTGACTTAGCTTTGCAAACAGAGTGTGTGACTTTGTTTTTGGAGGTGCCTTCTGACTACATGGGAAAGGGGGCAGGCAGAGGATGTACAGTATGTTCACATTCTAGTGTCCCACAAAGTGCTGTAACTAACATTATTATATATTTACTGATACTGTAATTTAATTCTAAAGTGTACCACTGCCAAATTCTAGTATGCCATTAAAGAGTGCCTGACAGACAGTGCCGTGGGGGGAGGTGGGGATAGAGACAGTGATATAAGCACGGGTGGCTGGCAGCCGCATGGAGTAATGTTATTTCCACATTCTACTTAGAATCCAGAAAGAAGTGAGGTATTCATAAGGCCAATTAGTTGACTTCTAAAACTGTAGGACTTAGAGTATTTTGACTGCCAGAATTTGTCCACTGGAATTATTTTGACTTCCAAAACACTGATGGCTGGAGTATTTTGACACCAGTGAAACTGAAATGACTTCCAAATTTCAACCCATGGAAGTATTTGACTTCCACCCAAAAGAATTATCTGAAGCCCTGGAAAGAGGCATATTTGCAAGATTGTTTCTCACTGCTGGTGCCAATCAAATCAGAGAATGCTAACACACACACAACATAATACAACAGCTGTATAATACCACTTAAAACTCTTGTTGTACCCAGAGTCATTTACTGGGTAAACTGTTTTTGCTAACAGAAACAGTAACACAACACATACAGGCACTTCCTTATATGAATACAGTATATACCTCAAATCAGTGCTGCATCACACTCACATGGTCCTAATCCCTATTAGACCTACACTTCAGGATGTGCACAACACTTAAAAGGTTCCTCCATTACTCAAGTGGGGACCCAAACATTGTGGGTTTGGTTTACTGGTGGAACTGCATTTAGTACAGCACCACTGTCTGTTGCTCTGATGACATCATCCTCCAGCAACATTGATGGTAAAATGGAGGACAAACACATTGATAACTTTTCGGGGCTGTATATTTGTATTTATAATGTAGATTTGGACAGCAATAGGACTGCTGGCAACTGGAGGAGGCATACAACAGTTACAAATAAGGAGTTGGGAAAATATTGGTGTGAAACTATGGTAGACTTCCCCTTTAAGATAAAAAGCAGTAGGCCAGCCTGGTGACACTGAGGGTTAAGGCGCTGGATACCACATCTCACGCCATGCCAGCAACTCGAGTTTGGGAATGGACTTGTGTCATTGGGGGTCGGTGGGGGGGACTTGGATTGAGCTGCTTGCAGGCTGCTCTCCTTTCCTGAAGAGGGTGGGTTTGCACTGCACAGCTTTGTTGGCCCCCTAGTGGAGATTGGTGGCTTGGCTGCGCAGTGCGTGTCTTAGAGGGGTATGGTGGCGTGGTGGACATCCTGCAGGTGGGTGCAGAAGCATGCTCGCACTGTGCTGGATGTCATTGCATGTCTGAATCACTGGGAACATAACCAAGAAAAGACTCCCTGCCAGTGGTAGGTGAAGGCGGGTCCAGTGGGTGTGGCCCCACATCCATCGCCAGGCTCCAAGATGTTCACTCCGGTCCCTCCTCCTAAGTGTGGCACCCTTCCAGCACTATAGATAGAGCACCAGGAAAAGGAGAGTGGCAGTCCTTCCTTGAGGGATTTAGATCCGGGGGGAAGGTTAAGAGACCAGCCGCACATGAAGGGGGCATCCCTCACCAGAGTAGAATGTCTTGGCTTCAGGCCGGATGGGCAGAGCCAACACACCGAGAGACCATGCCGGAGAGAGGTCACTGGTGAAGGGAGAATAAGAAAAAAAAAAGAGTTAAAAAAAAGGTAAAAAGCAGTATGTGAATATGCATAATATCCAGACAAGAAGGCAATAATTTAGGCTGTCAGTGCAGGGTAAGAATGTAGTGGCTCCTGCTATTTGATATCTGAATGTAGTGTCCGACAGCTGAGTCATGCTAACTCCTGGATCAGCTGGCTAGAAGCCGGGCTTCAGGAAACAGATAAGGGATGCGAGAGTCCATGTATTAGAAGCTGGGTCAATTGGCCAAATGAGAATCAAGGACATGGGTTGTCAGATGAGGGACAGTGCTGATCACTTTTCTGGAGCATGTGCTCCCATGTACTCTGAACAGAAATTGCTTAAATGCAGTACCATTTAAACCATTACCTTTCCAGTAAATGGACCGCATACAAACTGCCACTCATGTGTTTAATTCCTTGGTACCATTTTGTATGATAATTGTCAAGCAGAAAGGGAGACAGTAAACATGGCTGTGCAATAATAAATCTGCAAGGGGCCTCTGGTGAGCTGAAACATCACTACTAGACATGTGAGTCATCCTGGGACATGCCCACCTCCATAAGGGCATAGATGTGAATCAGCTGGCAGGCCAAAGAGGCAGCTGCATACACACCTGTGTTTTGTTTTGTTTTGTTTTTAGTGAGAGCACAACTGGCCAGTTACCCTCCACTTGAAGTTCAGGTCATATGACTTGCAACTGACAATCACACACTCCTAACAGCTGCCAGCAAGTACCATAAACCACTGCAGCATCATGTTTCATACCAGAGAATTGTGATTATCAATTAAAATTGTCCCCAATTTGAAGCCACAGCCCTGTTAAGTCTACTTGTGAAAGGAGGACTTAAAGGAAAGCTGTCTAAAACAGGGACTCCTGCCCCCGAAAAGCCTACCCTCCGGTTTAGCTTTTACAGTAAAACAGTGTTCTCTCGCTGCAACTTACTGTATTTTTATTCTGAAAGTCTGAGACCTGGACATGGCAGACAGGGTTTCATTTGTTGAAAAGGTGGTTTGCACCTCTCACTTCAATACAAAAGTACTGAAGTGATCAGTGTGGCGCCACACCTTTTCAGCAAATGGAGCCTCACCTGCATCCGCCATACCTCGGGTCTCAGATGTTTCAAATTAAACACAGTAAGTTCGGCGTGGAGAAAATGTTGCCTTACTGTAAAAGCTAAACCAGAGGGTAAGCTTTTCTGGGGCGAGAGCCCCTGTTTTAGACAGCTTTCCCTTAATAATTAAACCTGCAGCTTCAATATGGGAAAATACTGTAATATTCATTATTCGCACAACACTAGGAATGTTTTTAAAGCGTCTATTTTTGCAGACACAAGTGTAGCTTTTACTATGGATAGTTCTTTTTTTATGGATATTTACCTTATGCCTGCTTACACACCACCAGGGTAATGACTCACCTATGTTGAAGCTTCCAAATGCTGTTCAACAAATTCTTCTCCCCAGACATATACAGATTAGCATGAGTGGCTCTCAAAGACAGTCTTCATTGACACTGCTCTGTGAGAATCTTAGTCCACATACATTATGTCATAGAAAAATAATATATTTTAATGGCTGTTAACAGAGAATTCTTCCCCATAAAAGAACAAGCTGTGTTACATTCATTGAACTACAGATGCTTGTAACACAGAGCCCTGGGTTTGCTTTCTTTTCTTATGGTCTGATCCTTACGCTTAGTCTGCCTTCTTCCTGAGTCTGTCTGTCATTGTGGGGGATAATCATAAATAAAGGAAATTATTTCACTCCAGGCTTTAATTTTTTGGATCTGTACCCTCAGATACCTATGGTATTACTTTCTCCAGAACCTATGAAAGGTTACAAGCCAACACCTCCTTTCAAAAGCAAAATACAATGAAGTTGTTCTTTAAAAGAAAAGGAGGAAGGCATTTATATACATGATGCTGCCTTTTGCACAGCAGTGAAAGCCATTCATGTACTTACAAACTGAAAACATTGTTTCCAGTTGTACCAAGCAGTGAATTCAGAGTTTCACAAGAAGTACATAGCCTTCTTTGATGGACAATAAAAACAACGTACATGCACATGCGCATGCACACACACATACACTCATATAGTGCTGCCTACCACAACAATTGGAGCAGCTGTGGCTGCCCCTTCTGCTTTTGGATGGCTGGCAAACAGCTGCCTTCCCAGCTTATATTAATATCACTCTTTGGTTGACCAGCAGGGAGCATGCAAATCCTAGGCGGCCCATGTCTTTCATCCCCAGGTGCTGAGCACCTCCCCTCTGTGATATGCCCTACCGCAGGCTACTGTAGCCTCAGAGTGGTATTTTAAGGCTCACAGGTATATCCCAATCCCCAAGGTTGCAGACAGATGCAGCTGTGTCACGTCACTCGACCAGCCATGAAACAGTTTCTTTAAACTGGATAGCTGGACGCACTCAGAGAGTAGTGGTCTGTGGGGAGCTCTCGAACCCTACAGAGGTTGGTAGTGGGGTACCACAGGGCTCGGTCCTGGGTCCAATCCTGTTTAATGCATACATATCAGACATCAGGGATGGTATAGGGTGTGAAATGAGTCTCTTCGCGGATGACTCCAAGATGGGAGCAGTAGTTGAGGGAGAAGAGGGAGGTTGGCCCTGCAAGGGGACCTGGACACCCTGGAAAGCTGGGCTCACACATGGAAATTAAATTTCAATATCACCAAGTGCAGGTGTTGCATCTTGGTGGAAACCTAAACACAGGTACACCCTGGGAGAGGAGGTGCTGGAAGCCTCAACAGGAAAAAGACCTAGGGGTCATGGTGGATACATGTATGAATAACACTGAGCAGTGCAGGAGGCAGCTAGCAAGGCAAACAGGATGTTGGGATGCATCGCAGGGGGATCACCTCTAGGAGCAAGGAAGTGATTCTGCCACTGTACAATGGACTGGTTAGACCACACCTTGAGTACTGTGTACAGTACTGGAGACCACACTTGAAGAGGACATACAGCTCCTGGAGAGGGTACAGAGGAGGCAGCAAAAAAGATGTCGAGGGCTAGGGATTTGACTTACGAGGACAGACTTGAGGAGCTCTGCCTGTTTTCATTGGAGGAGAGGAGAGACAGGGGACATGATTGAGGGTCTTCAAGTACCTCAAGGGAATAAATAGGGTAAACATGGAGGATCTTTAGACTAAAAGCAGGAGGCATCACCAGAGGGCATGGTTTGAAGTTGGAAGGTGGAAGGGTGAGGGGGGAAAGGAGGAGGAGGTTTTTCACTGAGAGGGTGGTGGACCCTTGGAATGCTTTGCCTGGTGAGCTGGTTCAGAGATCCACAGTGGAGAGCTTTAAGAAAGGGTGGGACAGACACAGAAAGTGGATGTATCAGATGATGGCCTGTTCCGGGGGGGTGGGGATGGATGATAGGGGTTTCTGGAGCACAAGGGATGGGAGGGTCTCGGCACCCATAGAAACATAGAAACATAGAAGTTGACGGCAAATAAGGACCGCAAGGCCCATCCAGTCTGCCCATTTCTTTTTCTACCTCATAAATGTGCCATCGGCCTTTGCTCTGTCAGTGACCTATCTATTCATAGTCATTTGTATTGCTCCTTATGCCTATCCCATGCCTGTTTGAAGCCCTGCACTGTATTCATAGCCACCACTTCTTGTGGTAAGCCATTCCATGCATCCACCACCCTTTCTGTGAAAAAGAATTTCCTCATATTCCCCTTAATCGGCCTCCCTCTAATCTCATGCTGTGTCCTCTTGTCCTGCTATTTTTCTTATATTTAAACATGTTAGACTCTTTCACCTTGTTTATGCCCTTAAGGTGTTTAAATGTCTCGATCATATCACCTCTCCCTCCTTTGCTCAAGGGTATACATATTGAGCTCCGTTAATCTGTCCTCATATGTCTTCTGATGCAGTCCCTGCACCATTTTGGTTGCCCTTCTCTGGACTGCCTCAATTTGGTTAATGTCCTTGTGAAGGTGTGGCCTCCAATACTGCCACGCAGTACTCAGATGGAGCCTAACCAATGTGTCTTACAGAGGGATTATTACCTCCCTCTTACGACTTGTGATACCCTACTAATACACCCTAACACCCCCTAGCCTTACCTACTGCTTTAGAGGTCTGCTTGGATGATTTTAGGTCATCAGTGATGATGATGCCCAAGTCTCTTTCTTCCTTTGTGACTGCTAGCAACTCCCCTCCCAGCCTATAAGTGGCTTCAGGGTTTCTCTTCCCTATGTGCATGATTTTGCACTTCTTTGCATTAAATCCCAGTTGCCACTCTTCTGACCATTCTGCTAGTTTATCCAGATCTCTTCTCATTCTGCCCACCCCATCTGGATCATCTACTCTGTTGCAGATCTTGGTGTCATCTGCAAACAGACAAGCCTTACCCTCTAGTCCATCTGCGAGGTCACTAATGAAGATGTTGAATAGGACTGGCCCCAGGACTGATCCCTGAGGTACCCACTTGTGACTTGCATCTCTTCTGACTGTATACCATTTACCACCACTCTCTGTTTTCTGCCAGTCAACCAGTTTGCCACCCAGTTGACCAACTTCAGCCCACCCCGAGCCTACCTAGCTTATTTATCAATCTTCTATGTGGAACAGTGTCAAAGCTTTGCTGAAGTCAAGGTAGGCGACATCAACTGCTCCCCTTGGTCCACCACTCTGGTTACCAGTCAAAGAAATCTATGAGATTAGTTTGACAGGACCTTCCTTTGAACCCATGCTGTCTTGGATCCTGTGCCCTATGGATTCCAGGTGTTGCACTATCCTTTCCTTAAGGAGTGCCTCCATAATCTTGCCCACTACTGAGGTAAGACTGACCGGTCTGTAGTTCCCGCCTCCTCCCTGCTACCACTCTTGTGGGTGGGATCACATGAGCCCTTCTCCAGTCTTCTGGGACCTCTCCTGTGCTCAGAGACTCACTAAACAATTCTGCTAATGGCTCTGCTAGTTCCTCCTTTAGCTCCTTAAGTACCCTGGGATGTATGCCATCAGGTCCCATTGCCTTATCCACCCTGAGCTTAGCAAGCTCTTGTAGGACCCTTTCTTTTGTGAAGGGAGTAGTGCTCACCTCCCTCCCCTGTGTCCATGATGCTGAGCTAGGGCCCTGCCCTACCTTCTCTTCAGTAAATACTGAGCAAAAGTATCTATTTAGGATAGATGCCTTTACAGGGTCCTCCTCCTCACATGCTCCCTTTTCTCCATTAAGCTTAGCAATACCCCCTCTGGACTTTCTCCTTTCACTAATGTATCTATAGAAAGTCTTGTCACCTTCTTTTACTGTTCGTGGGACCTGATGGCACCCAACTAAGGATCTAGGTTCGAGCAGACTTGATAGACCATAAGGCCTAATCTGCTGGCAAATAGTATGTTAGTATGTTAGTATGTTAGTATGTTAATATTTCACATAGCTCTATTAAAATGTTAAAGCAGCAGTACAACCAAATTGGGAAAAAAATGTGGCAATACCTTTTCTCACTATAAAATATTCCTGGCATCTTCTGGTTTTATTTGGTGGTAAAATGTTCTAGTTCCACTAAAATGTTAGTATTTTATAGGTAAGCAATATCCCACGACAGGGTATGGGGTTATTTGGGATTAATCCATACCCTGGGTGTGTTGTGAGCGTCCAAGTGTCCTCACAGTACCGAGGTGTTGACTAATCCCCAGGAACCCCATACCTTGTAGTGGGTTATTGCACTTATAACATGGGTTATGTGCAAAAGAGGAGAAACAACAGAAAAGGGTTGTCTCCCTCTTTTAAGTCCAAAAACTTGACTGTATCCTGCCACCTGGAAAAATAGTCCCCAACAAATAATCCATATGTGACTGCTATCATGCACATACAAAGGTCAGAAATACCGTACTGAGATGATTTCTGACATTTGTTGTGCTTAACAGCATTTGCCTCACTGCTAATATGGTGCACAGAAAAAGCAATGCTGTGCTGTGTATGTGTCTCTCTCTCTCTCTCTCTCTGCAACATCGACTGCTGACTCTGTTCTGTTAATTACTACTACAGTGCTCTCTCTCTCTCTCTCTCTAATGCCGAGTCAGTTACGTACTAATACGGTGCACACAGTGAGGACTGGGACACAGCAGCAGTCGGGGACAGAGAGCGGCCCCCAGTGCATCATCCACTCAAATGATTTCAGTACTGTACCAGCATGGCAAAATGAATACGAGATGCCCCGGTCTCTTGCCCTTTTATGTCACCATTACTTGTGTGCAGAATGAGACAGTAATCAACACAATGGGGCTGCTGTGGTCACTAGCACCCACTGTCACTCTGCAGCACTCCCTTCATCGGACACTGACTTCTGCTCCCAACTGCCGAAAGGAAATCTCTGCAGTACCCATCTCAGCACACTTGCTGTCACTCTCTTTCTCTCTAGGTGCTGTGAGGTCGGTCAGCATGGTTCTAGAAATTGGGGGGGGACAGGGGATGGAGAATCTGCCTGTGGGACACCGACCATCGGTCTTGACTGCTGAGAGGGTCAAGTCTGCTGGACTGGTACTGGGTCAATATGTCGCACCCAGAACAGCATGGCAATAACCCGGCAAGGTATATAGTGCATTCATGTAGAACAACAGGGGTAAGATAGCGAATGGGAGATACTGCTACCCCTGCTGCTCTGCATGTCTAGGAGGAGAAGTGAAGCAGCTGTGTGCTGGGGACCTGGTCGAGCCACTCCCGTGATGGTGTGGCAGGGCACCTACTACTTTTTGGGGGATTTTAACAAAAAAATTAAAAACTTCCCTTGTCCCAAGTTTCTCCCCACCTCGGAAGCCCACCCCAGAGTTATTTAATTTATGGTGGGGGAGGGCAAAGCCCCCCAACAAAAATCCATAAAGTCCCATTGTTGTCAATGGGCACACTGTTCCTGACAGGTTGGTGTTTTGCTCGACTCTATTTGTGGTCGGTACTGTTTTGGCTGCGGCATTTGTAGCCGTGCTGTTTTTGTATACGGCATAATGACCCCATGCCTGCTGGACTCCTAAATTACTTGTTAGAGTACTTAACTGACTCAGCATGAGAGAGAGAGAGAGAGAGCAAATCATTGCTTTGGACAAGTCTGCTGGACTCCTGATTTTTCTCTCTCTCTCTCTCCAGGGCTGGGAAGCTGGGGATGCCAGACTCCAGAGACAGAGAGAGAGTGAGTGGCACACTGCACTGCTGGCTGCTGCTACAGCAGTCAGGGCATGATAGTTGACAGAGGGACAACATCATACTACTGCACTCGCTCCCTCCCTCGCTAACACCTGTATCTTCCAACGTTGCTTGTGTCGGTCTCAGTGTCTCTCATTCTCTGTCTGCTGTGCCCCATTTTAGACTATTTTAATGGCTGACTTTCCTTTCTGCTGCCCAAGGGACAGAAGGTAACAAAGACCGATGTGCCCTATGATACCACTTAATGCAGCTTCACAGCAACTGTACTTATACTGCAGCTTAATGCATGGCCACGCACACTGAATGCATCAATGGGGTTCCACGTTTTCAGCAACCCATGTTATAAATGTTATTTTTTTCTCAAGAAAAAATATGGCCACCAAATTTGGCTTAGAAATAACATTGTAATGCTAGCCCAGTGATGCAGAGGGCTGAAGCTTTATCCACCTTATCTCTCATCGCACCGGTGATCTGGGTATGGGAACGAGCTTGAGTAGCCAGGGGTTGGCCAGGGAGGGAGGGAGAGGACTGAGCATCCAGGGACAGCTCTCCTCTTTTGGGGGGAAACCCTTGCAGACTCAGCCCTTGGCTGCCCCGCATGAAGGCCCAGAGGTAATGTTGGTAGCTTGAGCGACATGAAGGGAGGGGCTGTGGTCATAGTGTGTGCGCACCTCCAGGTACACATGCTTACACCATATCAGGAACAGAGGGGAGAAAATGGTGGTCGCAGACTACATGAAGCCGTGCCTGCCTGCCTTTGCCTCGCACTGCCACAGGTTCACCGACCCACGAATCTGGACACTGGGTCTCTGGATGGGGGGAAGATGGTCCTCCCTTCTTGATCCTGCCACAGGGAAGGGAATCCATTTGGGATATGGGGCTTGATGGACCGAGGAGGCAGTTGTCGGGGGGGACAGTGACAGGGCTGAGAAGCCACCTGCAACGCACCCGGAGGAATAAAAACCTTGATAAAAAAAAAGGAAATAGCATTGTAGACCTGGCAAAGGTTAGGATTGAGAAAATAAAAAAAACTCATGGTGTACAGCACAGGAGGTACCTAGAAAAGTAAATGTAACAAATATGCCACTATTTTTATTAATTATAGCCAAAACTAGCTTTTTGGAAAAAAAATGTTTTTTATTGCCCTGCTGCTGTAAACAAACTCTACTGAGTCTGCTTGAACAGACATTACACATTTCGGTGTTACATAAGTAGACTTAATAGCATTAATAACCATGTTTATAGGATGCCCTGCCAAGTAAAAATACCTCACATAATTATTAGGAACAATGGAATTTACAGAGAAAAGAAGGCAAAAGGCCATCAAGACTGTCAGCTTTTTCTCAACTGTGATAACCAGTAATGCCCATGCTATTGATATGCAAATGAATCTTACATAGAAGCATAAAAATTATTGGCAGATAAGGACCGCCAGGCCCATCTAGTCTGCCTGTAAACCCCTCACTTGTTTGCAGCCTCTGACTCTACCTGGTCAATGACTTTAGCACTTCTTCCCATCTCTAAGTTTCCCTTATGCCTGTCCCAGGCATGTTTAAATCCCCTCCACAGTGGTTGCTCCCACAATCTCCTGTGGCAGACTGTTCCATGTGTTCACCACCCTCTCCGTGAAGAAACATTTTCACACATCCCCTTAACCTGCCACCTTCCAATTTCATGTCATGCCCCCCATATTGGAAGATGTCACCCCCCCTGCCCCTTGTTTATGCCCTTAAGGTATTTGAATGTTTCTATCATGTCACCCCAATCCCTCCTCTCTTCCAGCGAGTACATATTGAGGTCCTTTAATCTTTCCAGATATGTTTTCTGGTGCAAGCCCTGTACCATCTTTGTGACCCTTCTCTGGACCACTTCCGCTCTGTCACTGTCCTTATGAAGGTGTGGCCTCCAGAACTGCACACAGTACTCTAGGTGAGGCCTCACTAGTGTTTTATACAATGGCATCCCCACCTCCTGCCTTCTACTAGTGATACCTCTGCCTATGCACTCCAGCATGCGACTGGCCCTCCCCTGCAGCCTTTGTACTCTGCTTAGACATATTTAGATCATCTGAAATGATAACCCCTAGATCCCTTTCTTCCTTCACGATCATCAGCAACTCTTCCCCATCCTGTATAGTATTTTAACTGTAAGGGTTTTAGAATTTTAGCCCATTAATTAACTTTGAATATAGCTGACTGTTTTAAACTGTGTACACTGAAATGCTGTATTTTGATGATGCATGTTTATGTAAAAGCACCCAGAGCCTCTGGGATTGGGCTCTGGATAAATACATTTTACTTACTTACTGTAGCTCTCACCAGGGTTCCTTCATCCCAGGTGCATTATTTTGCACTTCTTTGAACTGAACCTCACTTGCCACACCTCGGACCATTTGTCAAGCTTCCTGAGGTCCATCTTCATTTTCTCCACCCCGTCTGGAGTATCCACCCTGTTGCAGATCTTGGTGTCATCTGCAAAATGGCAGACCTTTCCCTCCAGCCCTTCCACAATGTCACTAATGAAAACATTAAATATGACTGGCCCAAAGATTGATCACTGAGGTACCCTGCTCGTCACCCCCCCAATTGGATCCATTTACCACCACCCTCTTCCTCCTGTCTGTTAACCAGTTCCTAACCCAGTTTACCACCTTGTGTCCCATGCCCAGACTACCCATCTTGTTAACCAGCCTTTTATGTGGGATGGTGTCGAAGGCCTTGCTGAAACTGAGGTAAGCGATGTCCACCGTTCTCCCCTGATTTCCCCTCCTTCATCACCCAGTCAGAAAAATTTATCATATTCGTCTGACATGACCTCCTTCTGTGAATCCATGTTGCTTTGGATCCTGTGCACCACTGGATTCCAAGTGTGACACTATTCTTTCTTTATGCAGTGCCTCCATGATCTTACACACTACTGAGGCTGGTTTCCAGGAGACTGCAGCAAGGGGTGAGTCCAGCAGGTAGCGGGGGTGGTGTTCAGATGGCTGAAGGTATGGGGTACTGGTGGGCACAGGCTGGAGGATAAACACATCAGACAAAAAAAACAGATCACAGGATTGTCACATTCCTCACACTATGTGCTGTGGAATATTGTTCCAAACAGCCACTGCTTTCTGTGTGAACTTCTTCCTTCTTTTTTGGTTTTAAAGTGAACTCCTTTCACCTGGAAGGAGTGACCTCTAACAATAAAGTTTTACTTGCAAGCATTGTTTTAGGTTGTGGTCCCTAAATGCTTTGCATACCAGTATTAGATCCCCACTCATCTTTCTCATTTCCAGTGTGAACAGATCACACTCTATAGGTCTTTCCTCCTAGATCTTTCTGTGCATCCCTTTTATTATATCAAGTTGCTTATCTCTGCACACCCTCCAGTCTTGCTATATCCTTTCTATTCTGTGGTGCCCAAAACTGCTGACAATACTCCAAGTGGGGTCTCACCAATGACTATGCAGTGACACATCCACGTCCCTAGCTATCCTTGCAAAATTCCTTCTGGCGCAGCCCAGAATCTGGTTACGTTTTCTTACTGTAAATAATTGCAACATAGGTTTGTGAAAGTTGCATCTGATGTAATATATCAGGAGAAAAGGGGTAATACATTTATTTTTTTTATTCTTTTTGGTAACCGGGTAAGGCCCACTAGACACAAGTGCCTGTTTTCAGGTGTAACCCCTTTGTTACCCGGGGGTTACTGGAATCCCAGTAAGACCTAGTGGTAGGCAGGGAAGGCAGCTTGTGAAACTCCAGTTACATGGGTTTCACACTGTCTCACTCTGTCCTCAGTCACAGCTGAGACTTGAGAGATGACATCACTATAGAACTGTCGCAGCTGCATGAGCCACTTTGGAATCTACAGCTCAGGGAGTGAGTTTAGAACTTTGGGAAATTCAAAGGCTTTCTTCTTCAGTTTGTCCTAAAGCAAACAGGAAGGAAGTCAGTCAGTCTGCAGTTTGTTTCAAAGAAGGAAGTGTTCCTGTGTTTACCTTTTTAAGTAGTGAGACCGCTCCACTGGTCTCAGTGCCCCCCTCCCTCCGGGGAGGAAAAGTTCTCTGTGGGTTCCAGAGGCAATCCCCTTCTCCCACTATGGAAGGAAGCTGCCTGGTTTTATTTAGTCTGTTCTTGTATAACAGCAAAGAAAGTGTTACTTTGCCTGTGGGGCACCTGCAACGAATGGGTGAGTGTTTGGCTCCATTTGAAGGGGCAAACAAATTGTTTTCTTCAGTTGGGAAATGGATGTGGACTGCTATTTGGGAGGACTATGTCAACTAGGACAAACAAATGGAGCAGTCCCACAGTCTAAAGTTTTAAATGGATTTCAAGTAATGGGGACTGCTATTTGGGAGGACTATGTTACTAGGACGAACAAATGGAGCAGTCAAACTGTCTAAAGTTTTTATTGGATTTCAAGTAATGCTGTAGAGGGGGTGCTTCAGGTCATCCACCGTTCAATCTACATTTTAAAGTCCTAAAGTTTTCTGTGTGTAGCCAGAGAAAAGGCCGGGTATGGGCTGTGGGAGCTGGAGGTGGGGAAACCCCCCATCTTTAGTAACCAGGTCCACCTCTACGGATTTCCTCTGTGTTTTGCTACTCGCCTCATGCACTTGGCCAGTGATGGGATGGGTACCCAGACGTGGGTCGCAACTTGAAAATTCTCTCTAGGAGTCGCAGACTCTAAGTGGTGTGGGGAGCCACAGGATGGGAAAATTACTCCTTGTTGGATGGGAGTCTCTTTGTTTGATGGGAGTTTCGATTGGAAGTAAGAAAACAAATCTCTCTAGGAGTCACAGACTCTAAGTGGTGTGGGGAGCCACAGTTTGGGAGTCTCCTTGTTTGATGGGATGTCTTTCCAAGTAAAGTTTGGGTTCATTCTTCAAGTGGACCATCAGTCAAGTGGCTGGCAGGGGAGCCGGGCCAGTCGGGCTATGTATCCAAAGCGCATGCAAAGTCCGGGCTGAGTGCCTGGTGGGTCCAAAGCCAGACAACTGTAGTAATGTGTTCATTCTTCAAATGGACCGCTTGGTTAACCTCTAATCTGCACATACAGTAACGTAGCCCTTTGGGGGACCATGCAATGCTTTGTTTATGTTCAGTTAGTTAATAAATAAAGCCACACTGAAAAATCCCAATTCTGGTTCTGGACATTACAGTTATTGCTTACTGTAGCTGGATTTACTTGGGTGCCCCTGTGCAGAGTAGCCAAACCTAGGTCCCTTGTGCCAGGTAACCTCATCCTTCCCCGAACCCAGGTACCCCACCAGGTATTGCTGCTAACGCCAACAGCATGCCACCTGTCGTTTTAGTAAAAAGGCAGGGGTGGGGACCCATTACACAGGGGTAACTCAGGAGCACTGGAGTGGTTAAGTGACTTGCTCAGAGTCACATGGTATGCAAATGGGCACCGGGTCATAATGCTGACTGCAAAATAGCGTGGTCAAGAACCATGAAAGCAAAACAGCAAAAGGAAATAAAGCACTGAAGAAAAACACTGACCGCAGTGCAAACACATGGAGACAGAACTGCAACGGAACTGAGGGGTGGGGCGAGGACAATCATAAACTGCACTCCATGTGGGACACCATTCAAAAGGGGGAGCAAGTCATGGGGCAAGCAGATTAAATATACAAACTCCATGGGGGACACCACTCGAAGGGGGGGGCAGGTCAGAGGGCAGGCAGATTAAATATACAAACTCCACAGGGGATACCACTTGAAATGGGGGGCAAGTCAGGGGAATGGGCAGATGAAATATAAAAACTCCACAGAGGATGCAGTTTGAGGGGGGAGAAAGTAGGGAGGGGCAGATTGGAAAACACAAAAAAGACACAGGAGCAGGAATCGAACCCTGGTCAAAAAGATGTTCATATGCCATTCAGAGCTTGTTGCTCTAAGCTCTATGCCACAGCAGCAGCTTGCAGATCTAGCAGCAGTGGAGAAGTTGTTATCATCATTGGCCCCACTGAAAACAGCCACAGCGTTAGCATGACTGTATCTGTGCTATACTGTCACTGTAGCTCTGTTCTCTAATGCTATTTTTTCCACGCGGATTTTACCACACTATAATCCCCGCGACATAGTGACTGGATACCATGCAAGTGGAGGTTGTGGGAATCAAACCCAGGTCTGCTGGATGTATCAAGCTCATTCACAGCTCATTACTCTAACCTCTAGGCTATACTGCCAGTCCCATATTTAAATGAATAAATTTAATGACTGGGGCATTCAGTCTCCCTTATAGGGACACAAATCATGCATACTATAGAACATTACAATGGAATTAGGGCATGTAGCCCATTGGGACTATCTCCTATTAATTATAACATTTAAGGGCAATCTCCCTCATAAGTTATCTAGATTAGACTTTAAGTTGTTACTGAGAGAGCTGACCTATTGGTGCAACAGCAAGGGGTGCAGCTTGTGATGATGGTGACCTGAGTTCTGTAAGAAGCCCAGGGCACTGGAGGCCAGGCAAGTGGAGGAAGAGAAGGAGGACTGAGCACTCCAGAGGATTTCCCCCTGGGAGTTATGGGTTGGTGAAGCAGCTGAAGGCACCACACAAGGGAGGGGGGATGCTGCCTGACATCAGTATGGCTGTGTGTCAGCATGTGCTTGTGCTCTGATGACCTTGCTGGTGGCCTCCCAAGTGATGGGAAAAAAATGGAGGAAAACACCTGACAAACTTAGGATGAGAGTCAGCCTCCCTCAGGCCTTCTCCACTGGATCTGGTCTCCAGAGAGGCTTGGTCACACCCAGTAGCCCTGAGTAATAAGCCATGGGAGCACAGAGGGTGGGTAAATCCTGGAGAAGGCAGCTTTTGGTGCAAGAAAGGCTTTCTAGGCAGGAGCAGGTTAGCAACATCAGAAGGGAAAGAAGCTTGACTTCAAGAAAAATGTTATCTAGTGTGTTGCATGCAGTACACAAGTCAGCTATATTAAAAATGCACCCCTTTATCATCTGGGGTGCAAATACAGACAACTATACCATAAACCATTGCAAACTACATAACAGCTTAATGGACAACATCTGCTTTATGGATGCTAAGTATCCTATGCATGAAAACAAACTGAATTTGCACTAGCTGAGCAGTTAGTAATAGATGAGTGAGGATATTATTCAGAGGAAGTCTTGCAAATGTTCCACAGGCTTAAGTCACCACAGTGCTCTATCATTAGCATACATTAAAATGTATTAACATCTATTTCAATGAGAAATAACCACTTAACCTCAGTACAAACCAACGTTTGTGTCCCGTTTGGTATGCACAATTTGGTTTCCATTTTTTTTAGTGAACATCTGACATTTTTACCACAGACATCAGACATTGCATACTGTTTTTGACTTTGCTGCCTGCTGTTGAAACTTGATGAGGCTAATTAATGGTCTCTTTGTACTAATGCTACATATTAGGTACAGTCTTAATTCATAATTGTCCTGAAAGCCTCCATGTGCACATGATGGTAAATTGACTGGTAAAAGAGGGTGTTTGATGCCAACTTCCCCAGTCAACAAAAACTAAATAAATAAAAAAAAAAAACTTGCACCTATTGTACAATGATATTCTTAGTACCTGCTGCATTCAATACAGCAGAAGCACTAGCTATAGAACTTTGTGTTATTTTGAGTGCATGAAGAGAGTGTGTAGTAAGTGATTTCGGTTTCCCTATGGCTGTCTGTCAGAACAAAGGGGGCAGAGTCTAAGAGTCCCTAAAGAACTCATGCGAGGTCAAGTCAATCTGAGTTTGAAAGCTGATGTGTAAAGGAGGAAGGATCCTCAGAAGTAAGCAAGTCTTAGAGTTGCAAGAGTTCTATTTGGCATCTGTGAGCACTGGAATGCTTGCTCTACAACAAGATCAAGTCATGTGATTGGTGAGATGGTTGTGTGAAACAGGAGCAGTGATTTTTGCTGACAAAGGTGGTCTACACAGTTTTAGGTGTTTAATTTGTCAGACACTTTCTACCATGAATTGGTGGCCTTAGCTGGAAGAGTGGGAGGAGAAGTAATAACAGCTTAATGCTCTGCTGGCACAGTTAATACATTGCAGTCACGAGGGAAGAAAGTGGGAGTCAGCTTGGGAGGATTAGGAGCATTTATTACAAATGCCATTGTCAATTAAGAAAAAAATAAAAAAAAACCAAAATGAACAATTACAGTAGTCAGTGAAAGTTCTGCCAAATCTGCAAAAACCTGCAACAATTAGGAAACTCAAATCCTTTACTAAACTGGCTGGAGTTTTAATCCAGCTTTGCTGCATTGCAGTTCTCAACAGCTCCTAAGCAGCTCTCTTTAACATTTTTAATATATTTTATATCAGTTCATGGGTTGGCTTGAGTTGCTCCATGTCAGCTGGAAAATGACTATACCCAGGAGCTGTTCATGGTGCTTAATTGTCATATCCTTGTTTCAGCCCCTGTAATGTGATAATGGCTAGGAGAAGTGAACTATTATTCAGGAGGCTTCTGTATTTTCAACATAGTTCAGCATCAAGGGAGAAGAAGGTGTACTTCTCTAAAACTAGAGGGGCCCTTGGCAAAATCCAGTCCATGAATTGTGCGTAAGTGATGTCCAGTTGTCCATTATCATCATGGTGGACTCCATCGTGGGCATGACTAGTCTTTGTTAAGCATGTCATGTTTACCATGTAAAAAGAACCCTGGCACTACAGTTTGTTTGGCAAATTCTTGTGGGTCTAGTGTTATTTATTGCTTGACTATGATGGCTGTGGTATACTGACACATCAGCCGCATACTTCTGTGGTGCCTCTATCTTTCAGGAAGCATGGACTCCTATATACACAAACATTATACACCCTGTCTGTTAATTAATATCTGTAATGGCTAACTTCAAGGTTTTTGTCTATGTTTATCAAATTGTGCCTATCCCTTACAGAGCAACGAATGTGCTCATTTTGGAAAACCTTCCCAAACCTCCCACTGTTGCCTTACCTCACTAGAAGTCAAACAGTCCTTATCCTGTAATTTTTTTAAGTAGCAGTTTTTGGAGGGGAAAGGACTGTAATTCCAAACTGGCTGCCTGATCTTTTCCCCTTCCTGGTACCGAGAGAAGCAAGTTCTGCCCCTCTGCTGCCCCCTGTGCTCTGACATTTTGTGAGGTAATTGTTTGTAGGGCACAGGGGCACACTTCCTGGATATGAATGGGGGCAGATCTTAAATGTTGTTTTTTTAACATTTTAGAGGTCCACTAGGGTCGAATCAAAGCTGTCACTCTACTAACAAGAGTCTTGTTAGTTGTATGGTGACTTTGATTTGCCCCCAGTGGAACTCTAAAATATAAAAAAAAATCTGCCCCCATTCATATCAATGTAGTATGCCCCTACTCTCTATAAACCAATTACCTTATAAAACATCAGAGCGCAGGTGTGACATGGCGGAGGAATTTTTTTTTTTTTTTTTTTACCAATTATTTTACCAGGTTTGCTTCTCTCAATACCAGGAAGGGGATGGGATTGGGCAGCTGGCCAGTTTGAAATTATGATCCCTTTCCCCTTCAAAAATTGCTACTTAAAAAATTACAGGTTAAGGATTGTTTGATGACTAGTGAGGTAAGGCAATAGTGGTGGGCTTGGTGAATGCACCGAAACTGGTGCTCTTTAAATGACTTGTGCATTGAAATACATATGTCTTTATTCTTGGGCCAACATAACATTTAAGTCTCCAAAATCTATGTCTAAAACAGGTTTGAGGATGGCATTGAAATGTATGACCCCACCCCATCCTTGCACTTCCAAAAACATCAATGTTGTATGCAATTATAAACACAATAAGCACAATTGCAAACACAATTATAACTTAGCAAACACTAGGTATGACTCTAGAAGTTACCAAATGTGGTTTTGTCTGTATTATGTTTACGCTAATCAGAGCTACATGTCAAGGCCCTCCACAATACCCACTTGCCTATTTAGCTGTTATTCACTCTGATTTGCAGCCAAACAGACCAATGTGCTACTCCAGTTTTCTTGTGTAACACCAGTGGATCTATCTAACCCAGAGTGATCATAATAGCACTAATTTTGGATGGCCTCAGACCATCTTCAGAGACTTAAATAGCTTCAGAATGCACCCTGCCCTTGTGATGTACAGCTCAATAAGAGCTTGCTGCTGGTTCAGTAGGCAAGGAGAGAGCTTGCTGGTTAAGATCTTCAGCACTAACAAGGTAGCTGAAAAACTCACAGAATGCCCCTGCTGTAAACATGCTTTTTATGAGGAAAAGAGAAGTACTGTAGCATCTCTCACAAAAGAGGACTGGGTTAAAAAAAAGCATGCAGTCAAAAGAAGATTGACTGAGAAAGAGATAACTGCATTCTGTAAGGGGAAGAAGGTTTCAGGAGCAGGAATAGTAAAACTGAATAAGGGATTCAAGCCAGACGCTCAATATGAGTGCTTGAGTGTTTCAGTTACAAATTATGGAGGGCTGGAATTAAACATTTGTCTGGAATGGCAGATGATTCCCTTAATGCCATGTCTTTTAACACAATAGTTAGCAAAGGAGGGTGAATGAAAACATGTAGCAAATGTGTTTGTCTGTTACTCTGTCAAAGTCCCCATTGCTCAAAATAAACAATCATCTCATTGCCAACCATCCTACAGTAGCGGCAGAATTCAATTCCTACTTTACTTCCTGCTCCTCCACCCTATTAGTCTCCCTCCCAACCCACCCTACTACCACTTCCCTCCCTCCCGATTCATCCCAACATGACCATTAGTGGAGAGTTTTGCCTTTTCACCCATCTCTCCCAATGACACCTTAAAGGCACTACTCTCTATCAACCCACCTAAGGGCAGCTCCCCAATGGCCTTGACCCTAAGCTGCTGTACCTCTCTGCTCCTGCAATTTCCCTCCCTCTCACTGATCTCCTCAACCTGTCTTTCCACACTGCGACTATTCTGAAGCATGGAAACATGCTACAGTTCTCCCCTACCAAAAGGAGGTGATCTCTCATCTCTTGGGAATTACCACCCCATCTCACTTCTACCCACCCTGGCTAAACTTCAGGAACATCTTGTTCTCTCCCAACTCACCTCCTTTCTTGATGACTCCTCTTTCTTCACTCCGTTCCAATTTGGTTTTTGAATGAATCATTCCACAACCACTTCCCTACTTAGAATCACTGATTGTATCCATTCAGCCATGGCTAGAGGTCACATCACTTCTGCTATCTTTGTCGTCCTTGTCAAGGCTTTTGACACAGTCTCCCACTCCCTCCTCTTTGAAACTCTCTCATCAGCTGGCTTGTCTCTGTCTGCCTACAACTGTTTCAGAGCCTACCTGGTGGTAGAACTCAGTCTGTTAAAATAGCTGACTCTACATCCCCTTCACTGCCCATCTCTACTGGTGTGCCTCAAGGCTCCGTACTTGGCCCACTCTTAGTCTCAATTTTTCTAACTGACCTATCTTCAGTATGCTCCTCATTCTCCATCCATATGTATGCGGACAACACAGTCTTGTTCACCTCTTGCCAATCTCCCTCTGATGTGCCTCCCAGACTACAACTTGACTTCAATAATGTTCAATGCTGGCTAAGCTCACATCAGCTCTTCCTCAATGCCAAGAAACAGTCTCCATGACCTTTGGCACTAGGCAGAGACTCTCTAGGCTGCCCTTTCTTCCCTCCTTCCACACCCTTGATGGGATAACACTAGAGGACACCACCTCTTTCAAATACCTGGGTGTCTGGCTTGACCAACACCTTAACTTTTCTGTACATATTGACAAAATCCTGAAAAAAATGCCCCCAAGCTCAGCGCCCCTTTACAGGAACCATAGTTCCTTACCACTACTGGTTAGGTGTGATCTTGTTCAGAAAATTATACTCCCTATTGACTATTGCGATATAGTCTACAGTGCTGCTCCTAAGTCTTCCCTTACCAGGTTGGATACTCTCTTCAATGCTTTCTGTTGCTTTACTTTTGATTCCCCCTCCAACACACATCACTGTACCTTGTATCATTCTCTAGCTTTCCGCTCCCTTGAGTGTAGGCATCTTTCTCACTGTGCCAAGATCACTTCTAAATTCTGGTTTGGGACTCTCCCCTCCTACCTCTCCTCCTTACTCTCTGCTCCACCTCTCTCCTCCTGTCCTCTCAGATCTACTGTTGCATGCATTCTAGCTATTCCTCATTGCTCCACCTCCATAGGACAGGAAGCTTTCCCCTACTACTTCCCAAAGCTTTGGAACTTACTGTCACCTCCTATCAGACTTTCATCTTCCCAATCTTCAATTTCCTTAGCCATTCACAATTTCTTTTTCCCTAACTGCACTTGTTCTTAGCCCCCATTCAACACTCCCCACCCTGGCACATTATCCTTTAGCCCTACTTTACTTCTGTTCTCCTAACTGTACTTGTTCTTAGCCCCCCCTTAACAGCCCTCCCAACCCTTGCGCACTATCCCCAGCTCCTCTATCCCTGACTTACCTCCTGTCTCCTAACTGAACCCTTCCTCTGATTACTTCCTCACATGCTACCTCCTATTATACCCCCTCTTCCCACCCCTACTACAATCTACTGTGCCATTTTGACACTCTACTTCCATCCACAACCTACTGTGCTATTTCAACACTCCACTGCTGTCTTCCTCCCTACAACCCCCTCTTCCCCCTATTGATGCTCTCCCCTTTTCCATTTCCACCTGTCACACTCCACTTCTCCTCCCTGCCTCCCTTTTCTACCCTCCTTTTCTGCCTGGTCCTGTCCCCCTTGCAGGGTTCTCTGTCATCCGGAAGGGATATAGATCTTGGCTCCCACTCTTCTGCCCCTCTTCCTTTCCCTCCACTTTCTAATCCTGACCTCCTTGCAGGGTTCTCTGCATCCTGAAGGGGTATAGCTTCTCTCTCTCTCTCTCTCTCTCTCTCTTTCCCCTCTCCCTTCCCCCCACTTTCAAATCCATTGCCCAACTACCTCCCTTCTTTCTTATCCCCTTCCTCCCCTCCCCTCCTGTTCCCCTGCCCCTTTCTTCTCTACCACCTCAATCTGTCTTTCCTCCCTTCCCTTTCTGCTTGGTCCTAACCCCCTTGCAGGGTTCTCTGCAACCTGAATGGGTATAGATCATGGCTGTTCCTGTCTCTCTCTCCCTCTTCCATCCCCACCCTCTACCCCCTCACCCGTCGACTTTCCCACTTGTCTTATAACTGCCCTCCCTTTGGTATACAATAGCACTTCAAATCTTGTGCTCAGCCTACTACTTCTAGCACTTCAAATGTGTTGTCCATCCTCTAACCTTTACCCTACTGGATCACCTGCTCTTGGGCTGTTGCAATGTGTGCTATATCCGAATATGGTTTTGCTTACCCTGGCTGGTTGGTCTGGGTTATTTCTGCTCTGTAATTGTACTACACTGTTTTATTTTAGTAATTGTACTTGTATTGCTATGTGTTTGCTTGTTCTCCCAACTATTGTACTCCCCCCCCCCCACACCGGACGCTTCTGGAAATGAGCTAGTTAGAGCTCATGTTGTCTTTCCTGGTGAAACATTTTCCAAATAAATAAACAGTGTGACCTGAGAGGAAGGGCCAGCAGAGCTACTGCAGGACCAACTGGCAGTGTTGGAGGCAGTGGCTAAGGAGGGACTTGTATTGTTGACTGCAGCACACCTGGCAACATCTCTTTATCTAGTCAGAGAATTCTGACAGAACATCCCCTGGAACTCTGATGATGGCTGAGGCCAAAGGTCCTGATGGGACTACTCCCAACAGTGATATTCCTGAAGTGCTACTAGAAGGTTGCGGTACATTGAAAACATAGAAAATGAAAATGATGGCAAGAAAAGACCCACGGTACATCCAGTTTGCCTTGTTTTTCTTCCTATTCCTTAATGACATACTGCAACAGAGTAATTGCTATCAGTTCCCTCAGCTGATCCCCTCTACTTTCTACTCCCTCACTCCTTGACCCATTTTCTGTACCACAAGCTCTCTGTGTCTGTCCCACATGACACTGAACCCATTTATACAGTAGATCCAGCCTGCGCCACCTACTCTGACAATCTATTCCATTGCTGCACCACCCTTTTGGTGAAGAATAACTTCCTATCATCTTTCTCTTAAATGTTCCTCATGCCCTAGATCTTTGTTTGTTACTAATTGTCAGATGAGTTGCCATCTGTGTATATATGAACAAAATAGCTTACCACTACTCTATCCCAGCATTTATATGCATTTTCCATTCTGGATGGCATAAAATCTGAGCTCAAGCTAATTGGAACCCATCTGATGAATGAGACTTTTAACCGCAATTTTCTTCCTGGAATCAGATATTGGATCTGAGCCTTTTCCAGGTAGGGGTTCTGGCCTTGTAGCAGCTGAAATCACATGTTTTGATGGCATACTAGTGGCATTTTTAGACTTACTTTTCCCCCTTAGAGAATGGAGATCTGGGTGGCTGATGGGTGGAGGAGTGTCACCGACTCGCCAATGAGTGGTATGACTCCCATTGACTCCAGTGGGTCTCTGTTGACATGGAAGATTCTGACAGGGTGAAAGACTTTGCTTGAGACCATGTCATTGATTTTACATGGTGAACATAGCTCACCTCCATCTTCTAAGACTTCTGTGTTGGTGGTGACAGTCGATTTAGTGACTTGGTAGGCACTGCAGTATTCTTGTCCATTTTCTCAAGAAAGTGCTCCAGAATGTTACACCTATGCCTCTGTGTAACTAGATGAAAACCCCAACAGATGTCACAAGTTTTTACATTATATGATAGTCCCAAACAACAAGCACATAACTCATGGGCCTCCTCAAAGTAAATCAGGTTTCCATAGAGACAATGGTGAAAAAGTACCTTACACACTGATGGCATAACACTGCAGATAGATGATTCTTGAAGGGGTAGCTCCCAGAAAAGTAATAAACTCTATTAAAAAATACTCAAGTACAGAAAAACTGCTTCTACTGATCCTACATTTATGCTTTCAACTGTGGGAGAAACAGAACTGAAGTAGTTGAGACCCACTCACATTGTATAGACAATGCTGTGCATCACTGATGTGCACATAGACATGTCAATGCAGGCAGCCCAGACATTGCAAAAGGTTACCTGTAAAGTTCTGATACCATAGCTTATGGTCCAGAGTATTATAGCTTTATGGAGACATTGCTGAAGAAGTACCTACAATATTTTATTTATAATGCTACATATTTTATTGAAAACTCTTGTGCCATCAATAACAACAGAAACAAGCCTGAAATGTAAAATATAGTTTTAGTAAACATCAATATGCAAATAAATGCAAATACGCAGATATAAGTGCCAGAGACACAAATACGAAGACCTGTCAAGATACCAATGATACTGAGAGGCATTAAGCTATCCCAAACAGAAGCAGTATCCCATGGAAAATGAGGTGCGGCATCTCACCTAAGCTATCCTATGCCAAACAATTGCTTGTGAAACACTTTGGGATACAGTATATGAAAAGCAGTATATACATATATATTACTTACTATTCTAGTTTTTACACCCTATGGTTATATGATTAAAGTAGAAATGCAGCTGAGAGTTGTTGAGCTATCATTTTTACCTTCCCTTGACTTCTTCAATCTTCTCAACATTTCTTTCAAGCTTTTCCTCCATTGTATCTTATGCATTGTGTAATCATTGCGGGCATTAATTTGCTTGATCAACAGCACAGGACAACAGTGAGCAATCTGCTTGTTTAATCACTGCCAGTTATGAAGGACCAAGATCCAATGCACACACTTTTGTAATAAAACTTCCAGGCCAATGTACAAGACACCCATTACAGTCACCACAACATGCATGGCAAGCAAAATAACACAGAGTCAGTTTACAATAAGCACAGTTTGTAGAATTAGAATGCATAAACAATAGAAGACAGATTATTTCCTGTTTGTTTTTGTAGCCCTCTCTAATGCATATGCATGCATTCAAAAGCTTTAAACTCAGTGCAAAGCAGCATGGGTATGAAATTCCTTGTGGTGGGGGGGATGAATTGGAAATGTCTTACATAAATGTAAATACATACTACAATATTCTAAAGTCCATTCGTTATCATTATTCAAAATGCCAAAGGTGCTGAGACATGCAAAGCAATCTTGCTTATTTTGCCTTAAAGGAGAACTGAAGTCAAAATTTACAAACAATATGCTATGCAGAGCGTTTTGATTTGTATGTATAATCCTAGTAAGTCCCTCCCTTTACTTGCTGAAAGTAGTTTCTTCTAAAAATTTTCTTGCTGGTTATATGGCCCCTGGGGATCTCCATATTTGTATTTCTAATGGCTCTTCTTGTTCCAACAATGCCTCCTGTTCCATATGACAGTGATGTGTCTTGGACTATTAATTCAGCTGTTTTTTTTCTCAAGTTTATAGCAGTAGAGCTGTTATGTTAGTTAACTCTCCTTGTCCAGGGAGCTCTAATGAAGGTTACATTTATACATGGCAAATGCCTGAGGGATAATTGAGTGGACTATGCTATACGGACACAGCTAGAGCTTTCACTAATTATAACATTTGTGACCTTGGGTGATTCATGTGCTTTCTTAATGGCCATGTATAGTTTGATAAAATGAAAGGCTTTAAAAATAAAACATGCACTTCTGCTGACTAGACCTAGACACATACCTAGAAAACAGGAAGTTTGGATTATACAGAGTTATTTAGTTGAAGCCAGAATATTATGCCCCTAACAGAAGATGCTACTGCAGCAGTTATTACACTCTGAATCAATGGTCCTGGGTGCATCACAGTCACATGGGACAGAAGGCATTGTAGCAGCAAGAAATGCCATTAGAAATGTTAATATGGAGATCCCCAGGGGCCATAAAACCTGCAAGCAAATTCAGAAAAAAAACCTTTCAGCAAATAAAGGGAAAGCATTACTAGGAGTACACTTACAAATCAAAACACTGCACAACACTTTTTTTTTTGCAAATTTTGACTTTAGTTCTCCTTTAAATTCTTTTATCCCCCTGTTGCCTTTCATTTTTTTCATTCCATTTTCAGGATTGGAGAGCCATATTGAGTATGTTTGCTTAATCAGCAACTGCTAACAACAGTGAGCAATAAGCTTTTCTAATCACTGCCAGCCAAAGAGGATCAAGACAGTACTTTACAATGCAAAATGTACTCCTCCTATTAAACATCCAGAGCAATGTAGGAGACACCAGTTACAGTTGGCGTGGCAAGAATAAGATGTAACCTAATACAAAAGCAATGAAAAACATGCCTGGTGCTCAGAATGCTAAATGCTGACACAAAAGCAGAAAATATAAAGTCCAAAAAGGTGCGCAAACAAAAGTTAGGACAAAGTTAAAGCACTATGCTAAAGTAGCTTTATTAGTTAGTCATTCAAGCAAAGACAGAAAAAAAAGTTTGTTCTGTCTTTGCTTGCGTGACTCACAATGAAGGCACTTTAGCATAGAACTTTAACTTCATACTGGCTTTTCTTTGTGCACCTGTTTGGTCTTTATATTCTAATACAAAGGCAGTTTGGAACAAGAGCAGTATATAGAATTCATAAACAATACATGAAGTCAGATAATTTCCATTGTGTTTTTTTTTGTAATTCTCCACAAAGCATGTGCATGAATTCTAAAGTTTAATGATCAGCTGCAGATATATTATAAACATTTCATAAACTATACTCTTTTTCCCTATCACAAGGACAGCCAGGCCTTATTTATTACATATAAAATAATGAAATTGCCATTTATCATGTATAGATACTATTTTTTTTAAAACTCATCCTTATTCAAAAAAGGAAGTATCAAAAGCAGAGGACATGCATACACAAAAATAAAGCAGACAAGAATGTAAAAAGAATTTTCAAAAATTGAGCCTCCACAGGTAACAGCAATATGCACAGCCCACATTAAGTTAGAAGAAGAGGCCCAACTAGATCACAAATATCGAAAAACAGAGCAAGTTACAGAGTAAAATATTGCATCCCTGCCAATGAAAGATAAACTACCAGTTAATAACAGTAATCAAAACAATAACTAGCCTTCAAACAATCAACAACGGAGTGCACCAAAATAAAACTTCCTTCTAAGGTGTGTAGTCAACTAACGGACTGACCTCCTGCATGCCCCATCCAGCAGGGTAAAAAGATAAACATGCCGACTGCCCCCCCCAAAAAAAGAGTCTAGGGGGAGTTAATGAAGGCAGAGGAAGGGAGTGAGGGGGAAAAGGGAAGGGAAGGAGAGGGAAGGGTGGCCTCAAATAGGATAGGTCATAGAGCAAAATATAACCCCCTTATCAGGAGCCCCATCCCAAAGGTGTGAAATCTTAGGGGACTACCTGTTCCTTAACGGGAACTTGATCATGTCCCGCAAATCAGCCAAAGGCACCACCTCTCCAGAAATGTATCCTCCTAATGATCTCCTAATTGATGGCTGCACAGAAAATCCCTCAAACATTTTTAGACTGACTAGCTGAATCTTGGGTGAGTGCTGGTGTCATTCAGGCAACAATGACATCATTTTGCTCAAGGTCCTGGCAGCTACATAGACACACACACACACACACACACACACACACACACACACACACACACACATCATATTGTAATATGGTAACAACTCATGTTTACTTTCAATTGTCTGAAGACTTTTGCCTATTAAATTTATCAATGCAGCATTACAGATAAATAGTTATTTTCACAGATTAATCGGTATTGAGTAGGGAATAATACTTTGAAATGAGAAGGAAGCTGTGGGGGATTCATTCAGGGCAGGAAGAAAACAAAGAAAAAAATGTCCCTGTTAAAACCCTATCATGCTGTTGATTTTTTTTTGGGGGGGAGGGTGTTAAACTGAGCACAAAGTGTTGGTGATCAGCTTAGGGAATTGTCAAATACCGACTCATGGTGTTTTACTGGAATAATTCAATTAATAAAGGCCACCATCAGAAATTTGGAAGCAGAAACTGTTTTTTGAATCTTATAATATGATATACTTTGTATGTACTGAGCTGCCAGGACCTTGAGGAAAATTATGTCATTGTTGCTTGAATGGAATCAACACTCACCCAAGATTCCATCCACTGGTTTGAAAATCTCTTAGGAATCTTTTGTGAAACCTTAAAAAACAGCCAGGCAGTAAAACAGCATCTGGACATGAGAAATTACCATTCCTGCACATTACTTGCAATATATATGGACTTGTTGTTCTCATGGTGAGCAAATAAAACATGTTAAAAGCATTTTAAACTGCAATTGATCTTTAAAACTATGTGCAAAGAGCCGTCCCAGTGACGCTGAGGGTTGAAGCACTGGATGCCACACCTTGCATCATGCCGGCGACCCAGGTTCAGGTACAAGCTCGGGCCACTGGGAGTCGATGGGGGGGTGGGTGAGGAGTAGACTGAGCAGCTGGCAGGCAGCTCTCCTCCACAGGGAAGGATGTGGGGTTTCCCCAGCACTTGGCTGACACCCAGTGGAGGCTAGGTGGCAGTGCCATGCCAGAAGGGGAACCTGGCAATAGGTAGGGAAGGTGGTAGAGGTTGTCACTGGAGCCACGGAGTGCATGCATGCCTCCATGCACATGGGAAACCATGTTCTGGGGCCTCAGGTAAAAGGGGATAACACACTGAAAATCGGGGGCCACAACTAGATGAAGCCCCCAAGTCGGCTCCAGTGGTCCACCAAGGCACGAGAGAGAGAAAGGGTGCCTCGAATGACCATGGCAGTCTTGAATGGGAGAAAAAAAATATGTGAGCAGAATCATGGATATGCAAATACTTTTGTGTGTGGGGGGAGGTGAGCTGTATAGTAATTCTCTCAACTGGCACTACATTCTGCCAGCCATGTCCCTGCTTGGACATTACCCCAGCTGACTCACCCACATTAAACATAATAATAATCCTTCAAATCTGCACAAAAGAGTATGCATGACCCCAAGAGGCAGAAGCTATTGCTTGCTGCTAAGGATGAGGCAATGCCAGATTTGCATTTGGTAAACATGCCAAAATCCAGTGTTTTGGACATCGACATAGCAGGTTTGAAGGAACTCCATTTCCCTTTAGTCTTTCAGCACTTCTATGTCATGACACAGCATTTTTCACAAGAATCATATACTGAGTATGCCCAAGTTGCTGGCTAGTCACAGGACCTGTATCAGTGATGCTGGATACCAAGAACTCCTCATGCTGTGCACATCTCAGTGCCATTTCCAGCTCTTTCACAGGGCAAGGATATGGCTACTGAAGGAGCTCAAATTGTGTGGAAAAGAGTGACGTTTGCTTTAAAAACTTTTTAAATCATCACAGAATCATGCATCATTATTCCAATTAACTAATAATTATTACTTTAACCTGTACTTTCAGGCTGGCAGGCAGGTTAGTGAAATCATGTTGCACAGGGGTTCACCCACTGCATTGTGACATGAATCTAGTTGTCATAAATTAGGGCACCAGAAACATGTCACCCACAATGACCACAGCCCCACATTCCACCACAACCCAGCTGTGGCAACAAGGGATAGCAGGGGACAAGATTTGTTTTATGTGGGGGGGCTTTGTCCCCCACACCCCCCATCACTAAATATAATCTCCAAGTCTGGGCATGAGTGAACTGGAGGAGAATGGTGTCAATGGTAAATACATTGTGAGTGCAGGGCGCTGCGGAATCCAGCATGCCCTTGTTACTCAACCTTTACTCATCACCCTAACTGCAACACCCCAATTGTGTCACCCACTTAATGCTATACCCTGCAGAGGAGAGGAGACAGTGCACGGTGTGAACCTGGACTGACAACTGAATGCCCTGAAGAGTGGGCCAGGGTAAATTCTGTAGACTGGGAACTCTGTAAGTTTGTGTGTGTGTGGTGAGGATTGAAATTATTTTTTTGAGAATTATTTTTAATTAGCGCTGGTGGTATAGGAGGCACAGAAATCCATATATTTTTCACCCTACAACAGACTGAGACTGGCACAATGTGAAGTTTAATGGAATTATTTGACAAATAATTTGACTGCTGGTAATGCAGGACAAAGAAATCCGTCTTTTTTTTTAACTTAATTATTTTTTTGCCTCTGAGTGAAAACTAAGAGAAATAGGCTGCTACAGCGAGACACAATGTCTCTCAGTGGGGTTGAGAAGGAAGGATTGTCAGTGCATAGATGACAGGAGGGTCATATCTCTGTGTGTGTGTGTGTGTGTGTGTGTGTCTGTGTGTGTGTGTGTATTAGGGGCATCTGCCTCCATGTCATATAAAACCATGAGGAAAAGAACTGGAGGGGAAAGGGTGCAGGGCAGGAGGAGGAGGAGGGAGGAGGGAGGAAAGGAGCAGAAAAAAGTTCTATCATGCTAATTTTACCAAGTACCACTTCTGCAAGTGGTGGCAGTGGTCATAGTGGTGTGGTAGGAACTACACCTCAGAGAAGGACTAGGGCTGGACCTGTGATAGTATGGCCAACGAAAAATGGTTCATTAGTTATCAGAACCCCACTGATTCTACTTCCTCTGCAAGTTGCTTTCCCAGTTTATCATCCGATGCTTCTCGTGATGAAACCACTCTCAGCAATCCAGAATCACACTGATCTCACCCTCTTCCTCTCTCAGGTGCCTCTTGTTCAAAAAACATCTCCATTCCTCACTGGCATCCATTTCAGCTTCGTGTAAAATGAAGTCAGAAAGGCGAAGTCAAGATCAGTCACATGTTCTCAAATCACATTTTCTCCAATCAAGTTTTCTTGAATCATGTTTTCTCAGATCAAGTTTTCTCAAAACACATTTTCTGGAATCTAATATAGCCACTTCATGAAATGTGAGGCAAGAAAGGCAAAGACAAGACCAGTCACATTGTGTAAAATGAGATGAGAAAGGCAGAGTCAAGACCAGTCACACTTTCTCAAATCACTCTTTCCCAAATAATGTTTTCTTGTATCACATTTTCTCAAATCTAGTATAGCCATTTGTTATAAAATGAAGTGAGAAAGGTAAAGTCAGGATCAGCCCTGTCATGTAAAATGAGGTGAGAAAGGCACAGTGAAGATCAGTCATGTTTTTCCAGATCATGTTTTCATGAATTATGTTGTCTCAAATCATGTTTTCTGTAGATGGTGGCACTTCTGAATGTGTGCTGATTTCAGTGTGGAATCAGCATCCCTTAGCATGGCAATTGTCATGGACAGCCTGCTTGAGCACTGCACGCACTGTTAATTACTTCAACAGCAACCCAACAAAGCAAAGCTGGGGTGGTGGTAGCCATGGCGGCATTGGTGGTAGGGCAAGAATTACAGTGATGATGATGATGGTGATGCAGGAGCCAGTGATGACACCACCACTACATCACCAAAGTCACTGCAGCCGTTAAAATTAAAAAAAAGAGAAAGAAGATCAAAATATGTCATGGATGGACAATACTGTGAATGTGGTACCCTACATTTAATGTCTTTTCATTTCTTTTTTACTTATTTTCCTGTTTTATGATGCAAAACTTATTGCCTCTGGGAGGAGGTTTGGGCATTATTATATAATCTGAAAATCAACTGAGCCAAAGGGAATATAGTAGCTGACAATGAGCTAAGGAAGCCACTACAGGTAAGTATGCAAGCAAAAATACCTGACAGGGTGGGCAGTATTCAGCAATACTGGATTGCCCAGGGGCATAATGAGGCCCAACACTGCAGGCGGAGGGCCTTATAGACTCTGGAAGGTCCATTATTGCACAATATCACCCACCCTAGAGGATATTATTGCACTTAGAAAATGGTCTATAAGTAACATTTTTAATAAAATTAAATCAAAGATTAAAAACAAATAAAATAAAAATTAAAAAAAAAGGAATAAAAATGTTTCTCTTGTAAAGCAGTCCCTCTACTGGTATATGTGCCAGTAGAGGGTGTTACTGTCTTGAAGAGCCTGCTTCTAGGTGTTCTTGTCTTCCCATGTGACTTTTTTGGCTTCTGACTGAACCCCTCTAGTAGTGAACTAAACTGTCTAGCCTCTCATGATAAAATGGACTGCGGTGAGAGGTACTGATTTTCTCACTATTTCTTTTCATGTCTGGAGAAGGGGACATGAGAGCAGGGTCGGGAGAGTGCTGCCATTGGAAATCAGAATGGTTAGGAGAAACGCTCATTTCTCTTTCTGCCTGGCTGCAGAATACAAACTGCAGTGTGTTTCTTTCTGCTTTTTTTTTTTTAAACATACCCCTTTACATTTATTCAGGATTCCATTGGGCTGCTGTTACATTTTTCATAGCCCTTTTATATTGATTTGGCATAGTGTTGGGTACTGGCAGGTGCTCTGTATATGAGAGGAACCAGAGAGCCTCAGCCACCAAGACATCAGCTGTGGTGCCTAGCAAAGAAGATATCAGTTTTCAGTACGGCATGATTTTGTTTTGTTTAATGGTAAAATCTTCAGTTATTGACAGAGTGTATATTGGGGGGTGCAGAGCTGGGAGCTAGTGGGAAGCGAGCAGGCAAGTGACAGAACAGATGAGCCTGAGTGTGTGTAGGGCTCTAGGGTCTCTGACCACACTACAAATAAAAACAAAAGGTTTTTTTTTTTTAAATGTAGTGAGGAGGGAGAAGTGTGCCACTTGAATACAGATACTGCAGCTTGTGTTTACACTGTACTTCACTTCTGGGGGGGGGGAGCTGACTCACTCAGTCGTCCACTTAGCAAGTGGAAAAAAATGGCAGCTACTGGGTTTTAAATTTTGAACTGGCACAAGGATACCAGTTTGGCCTTGGTGCATGGTAGGCTGGAACTTTTTATTTCCTGGGCATCTATTGAAAAGTTAATGTACCCATCTGAAATGGGTATCAGCCAATGAGAGCCCAGGAAATAAAAAGTCAATTTTCCAAGTACTTTGAGATCAGCTATCAATAATAACTATTACAATAGCTCACACTGGGCTGTATCAGTCTTAATGGGTTTTGCAGACTCTGTCACACCAAAAACAGTAATCCACAGCAGATGCATGCCAACAGCACCTGCCACAACTAAGTTACAGTAATTCAAATTCATTGCTGACCTACTACCCCCTGTTTGTAATCTATTTTGCCCCATGGCAATTATTACATTTGGAGCCAAAGGGTTTGGCTAAATTAGTAAATCTGAACTGAACATTTAGGCCTCAGCTCAAAGCTGAACCAAAGTTGTCTCTGGCTCACTTATTTCACCCCCACTTGCTGCCAACCTACAAATCAGACATGTGCATAGCCTCCACAAATATAAATTTAATGATGAGAAGACTCAAAGCTGTAAATTAAATGGTAAAATAAAAAAGTTACAGAGGAGCAAAATAGCCCCCCCTTCCCCCATGGTCAGTTTTTTTTTTTTTTTTTGCTTTTTTTAGTTAGTTAGTTAGTAATAGTCACAGAGCAGTGTATTGGTAGCACACTACTAATTTTGTGTCCTAAAGGCATGGGTCAGGAAGCACTGGCAAACCAGGAGAAGTCATAAAATTCACAAGTAGTATTTTATTATTACAGTATCACAAACAGTAATAAAAAAAAAAAAAAATTGTCCAGGATAGCTCTTATACAGGCAGTTCAAACAAAATAAGTCCTTCATCTGAGGGTATCTCTAAATCTGAATCTAAATATCTCTCTCTGTCTCTCTAACTCTCTAAACAAATATTGCTCTGTTTTTATAAAATGCTTTTGCCTCTCAATTAAATTCTGTATCCTAAGCTACAGTATATCTCCTGTTTTCACACAATGCAACAAACTTTGTCAGTTTCTTTCCTGTGACCAGTACATCCAGTCTTCTCAACAGGTGCAGCCAATTAAAACATTCTGACTAAAGCTGGCTTTCCTGCCGACAGCTCTGCAAACAAGCTTGTAGAGGTCAAAATGCACCTCATGGTTAACCCCCATGTGTTCCAGATAAACCCAAATACCTTTCTGCTTTCATTTCAACAGTGTAATTATATACATTTGCAAACCAAGAAATCTCAGTATCACATAAAGATTCACGTATATATTTTTTAATCACAGAGATGCAAGGGGAGAAAGAAAGAACAGAAACAACAAGTAAAGGAAGGAAGATAACGGGGAAATTGTGGGACCATTGGAGTGGCCAGTTCAGAGGTTCCACAAGGAAAATTTCATTGTGCAATCAGATAAACAAGAGATAGACAAATGACATAATAGGAGAGGAGAAAAATAGATTCTTGCTTTTAACTCTCTATGCATAACAAATGGGACAGGGTCTTATCCCAACCTGCTACATACCACCTCTTTAAGAGGGAACCTGTTTTGTTTTTTTCTTTTAAAACAGGTTTCCAAACCTTCTTTATTTATTTAGCTTTTGTTGACTGGGTTGGCACACTAGACAAGTAATATGACTATTTTCAGGAACGACCCGGGAGATTACAACAATGGGGTACAGAGAGGTACAGAAAAAACACGGTACATCATGACAGCACGACAACATGTGGAAGTACAATGGGTAACATCATCAAAAAGTAACAGGTCATATACAATTAAAACAGATTACATTTTTGGCACAACCAGTATATGTGGTCGTGGACAATAATAAGACTCAGTCAAGTGCACAGGTACATAATGTTTTCATTTCATTTCTTTCATTTCTCTTTTAACATTACCTTATATCATTTATAGTTCTTTGCATATGCAGTATCCCTTTTTCATGATACCTGTTACAGCAAACATTTTAATTAAGCACACAGATTTTTTTCAACCTTCTAAAGTGTCAATTCCTGAACCATATTTTGAAAAAAATCAGCATTGACATTCTCTTTTCTGAATTTGTGCATCACTTTGAATTTGAATGGCTGTAGTGTCAAGTACTACCTTGTCATACTGGGATTTTTATCCTTTGTTTGATTAAGCCAACAGAGAGGATTGTGATCTGCTATAAGTACAAAGTCAGCTCCTAGCAGATGAAACTTAAGGGACTCCATTGCCCATTTTGCAGCAAGACATTCTTTCTCAATAGTGCAGTACTTTTTCTCTCTGCCGTGCAGTTTCTTACTGATATACAGAAGGGAATGTTCCTTTCCATCTATATTCTAACTGAGGACTGCATCTAGGCCTATCTCTGATACATCTATCTGTAACAGAAATTATTTCTCAAAGGCTGGACTTCTTAAAACAGGACTGAACATAATGCAACCTTGATGACCCAAAAAGCTTCATCCCACTCTGGGGATAATTTCACATTATTCAAGTACTGTTTTTTCATGAGTTCAGTGAGGGGAGGCGCTAACTGGTCAAACTTGGGAGCAAGTCCCCTGTAGTATTCAGCCAGACCTAAAAATTGCCTGACATGTTTCTTTGTTTTAGGGACAGAATTGTTATCTACACCTTCTGTCTTGGAAGTCTCTGGCTTTACTTCAACATTTCCCAAAATATAACCAAAATATCTGGTTTCTAGCTTGCTAATGCACACATGGTAGAATTAATGATCAGACTTGCATTTTTGATAGACTGGATAACTGCTTGCAGGTGTTTCAAGTTGCCTTTTCAGTCTGAAATGTACACCACGGCATCATCCAGGTAAGCAGCACAATAACCAGTGTGAAGGGCTAGAGTTACATCTATATACTGCTGGAATGTAGTGGGTGTGCCATGTAAACCAAACAGCATGGTAGTGAAATGACAGAAGCCAACTGGAGTGGAAAATGCAGTTTTGTCCCTGGATTCTTTAGCTAGGGGAATTTGCCAGTAACCCTTGGTAAGATCGATGGTACTAAGCCACTTGGCACTTCCCAGTCTGTCCACCAAATATCCATCCTGGGCATAGGATAGCTGTCGAATACAGACACTTGATCAAGTCTCTTAAAATCAAGGCAGATTGTTACACACCCTTCTTTTTTATTTACAGTCACCACTGGTGATGACCAAGCACTTCTCAATTCTTCAGTGATACCCAGCCCTTTCATTTTTTTGTATTTCCTTAACCGCTTTCTGCTCTTAACCACTCTGGTAATCTGTATGTCTTTTGTTTGATTGGGGGAGTATTCTCTGACACTATTAGGTGCTCAGACCCTTTTATGCAGCCTAGCAGTGTTGCAAAAGTACTTTGAAATGTCTTTACCAAGTTATGAATTTCTTCAGTTTGTCCTGTAGGTAAGGAAATATTCATGTTTACAGCATCAGCAGTTACAATTTGTTCCAGTCTGTCATAAGCTATATCAATATCTTTTTTAGCAGTTTCTGGTAAGACTAACAAAGAAACCTTTGATGTTTTTTCAATTCATTTCTTCAGGAAGTTAGCATGTTATATCTTGGTGGGATTTTTACTATCAGAGGTCTCAGTCTCATAGTTAACTCTACTAGTACGTCTAACCACTTTATAATGCCCTTGCCACTTCATTAACAGTCTGTTTTCTGTAGTGGGTAACAGTTACAAGACCTTTTAACTGGTTCAAGAACTTTTTCTTTTACCCCATGGTCATGATACACCTTCTGCTGTTTTGGGACTTCTTTTTAGTTACTGTGGGCAATTTCCACATATTTTGCCAGTTTCTTTCTTGGGGCACATATATACAGTAAGATGTAATAGATTCTTTCTGAGCAAGGTTGTCTTCCCATGTTTCTTTTATTACACCTAGTGAATATGAATTTTAGGATTTTATAATTATGTATTAATACTCTGTGTTTTATTATTTTATTTAAATATATTTCCTGTATTGTTTTTATTGTGAGGTGCCCAGAGCCTCCAGGATTGGGTGCCATAAAAATTAAATGTGCCTTGCCTTGCCTAGTGGCCCTCTATTTTGTCTACCATATAGCATTTCAAAGGGCAAAAAACCTGTTGATGCTTGTGGCACTTCCCTGTAAGCACAAAGCTTGTAATGTAAGTATCAGTCCCAATCTTTTCCTTCCCCTTTCACAAACCTTTTTAACATGCATTTTAGGATTTGATTAAAATGCTCAACAAGAACATTTAACATACTAACATACTAAAATGCCAGCAGAATAGGCCTAACTGTCTTTCATGTCTGTTCATTTGGTCATCCCCCACCCTGGGAGCTGACCTTGCTGCCCCCTTACCCTCTCTGGTTTCTCCCTTCCCCTTTACTGGATATTCTTGCTGCACTGGACTTTGCTTCCAGAACCCTTCCCCTCTACCTGTCTCACCCCCTCTTGAACCCCTCCACCATCTCTGCCTCCACCAGCCCCCTGGGCAGCGCATTCCATGGCTCCACCACCCTCTCAGTGAAGTAGCACCTCATCCTTTCTCCCCTGAATCTCCCCCCTCCAGCTTCCACCCATGCCCTCTAGTTGCCCCCCCTTCCTTCGGAGCACCCTGACTGCTCCTCCCCTATTTACCCCCTTCATGTACCTGAAGACCTCGATCATGTCCCCCTGGTCCCTTCTCTCTTCCAATTTGTACATATTTAGCTCTTCGAGCCTCTCCCCATAGGTCCTGTCCCCCAAGCCCCAGGTAATTTTGGTTGCCCTCCTCTGGACCTTCTCCAGGAGTTCAATGTCCCTCTTTAAGTGTGGCCTCCAAAACTGCACACAGTTCTCTAGGTGCAGCCTCACCAAGCAGTTATACTGAGGGAGTATTACTTCCCTCCTTCTGGAGGTGATCCACCTAGCGATGCATCCCAGCATCCTGTTGGCCTTGGCTGCTCCCCTACAAGTCTCCAAGTTGTCCATCCTGACATCCACTACCATCCTCAGGTCCCTCTCAGCCATCGAGACTTGTAGCATTTCCCCCCCAGGGTGTACACTTGGCCCAGGTGCCTGGCTCCCAGGTGCAGTACCTTGCATTTCCATACATTGAACCTCAGCTTCCACTTTCTAGACCACCTTTACAGAGCCTCCAGGTCCCCCTGTAGGGCCAACCTCCCCTCCTCCCCATCCACCACTGCCCCCAGTTTTGAATCATCTGCAAAGAGACTCATCTCACTCCTGATACCCTTCCTTATGTCAGAGAAGTAGGTGTTGAACAGGAGGGACCAAAGGACTGATCCCTGAGGGACCCCACTAATGACACTCCTTGGGGATGAGACTAACCAACCAACCATGACCCTCTGGGTCCGGTCCTGGAGCCAATTTCCTATCCATCTGATCATCTGGTTCCCCATCCCCATTTCTCCCAGCTTATCCAACAGGCCCCCATGAGGAACAGAGTCAAACACTTTGCTGAAGTCAAGAAAGAGGATGTCCACCAATCTACCCAGGTCCAAGGCACTCGTCACCCAGTCATAGAACTCCACAAGGTTTGTCTGACACGATTTCCCTGGGATGAATCCATGCTGTCTATCAGCCAGGCACCCCCACTTTTCCAGGTCCCTCCCTAGCCTCTCCTTGACAATGCCCTCCAGCACCTTGCCCACCACCAATGTCAGGCAGACAGGCCTGTAGTTCCCTGCCACCTCTCTTGACCCCCCTTGTGGATAGGCACTGTATGAGCCACCTTCCAGTCCTGGAGCACCCACCCTGTCCTCAGAGAGATGCTGAAAAGCGCTGCCAGGGGTTTTGCCAGGAAGTCTGCCAGTTCCTTCAGCACTCTGGGATGTAATGTATCTGGCCCCGGTGCTTTCTCCATCTTAAGGGACCTGAGGGCTTCCCTCACTCTCTCTGCCATGATTTCCACCTCCTGTACCTTGTCCTCCTGCTTTGCCTTCCCCACTCCTGACAGTGATGGCCCCCCTTCTCCCCAGACCCACCGATCGGTAAGGGTCCCCCCCACCTCCGCAGTTTCCCCATCTCCTCCCATGTATGATGCAGCCCCCCATTTGGTGAAAACTGAGATGACGTACTCATTTAGTACCTCAGCCTGCTCCCTGGGGTCTTGTGCCCATCCCTCCCCTGTTTTAATCCTGTTAATCTGCCCCTTCACCCTTCATTTTTCCCCAGTGTATCTAAAGAACCCCTTGTTCTCTCTCCTAATTTCCCTTGCCAGGTTCAGCTCCTTCCTTGCCTTAGCTGCTCTCACCACCCTAGTGACCCTTCCGGCCATCAGCTCATACTCCCCTCGATCCCTTTCTCGCCTTGAGCACTTGAAATGCCTAGAGGCAGCCTTCTTCCCCTCACCACCTCCTGAACCTCCCTGGTCCACCTCCCTGGTCCACCAGCACGGTTTCCGGGCCCTACCGCATTTTTGTCTTACTTTTGCACAGGTGCTGGTAGCATCCTGTACCCCCCTCCTGATGATTTCCCACCTACTGTCAGTGTCCATGTCTGGCCCAATCCCATCCAAATGCTCCTTAAGGATCCTTCCCATTTCCTTAAAATCCACCCCCCTGAAGTCAGTTACCTCCATCTTTGTGCAGCCTTCTACCCCTCCTATTTGTCTGAGGGTAATAAGGCGGAGTTCTTATAACAGTGATAACTAGTAGTCGGTACAGCTCCTTCAGCAATGCAGCATCACAATTACTGCCCAAATCAGTAATAATCTCTTTAAGTATACCCATCCTGCTGAAAATTTTGGCAAGCTCTAATGCCACTTTGGGGGCTGTGACAGTACACACTGGAATTGCTTCTGGGTATCGAGTAGCATAGTGACACACTAGCAAAATTAGTTGATTATCATTTTTAATTTTGTATTGGGGCCAACAACATCAATTGCAATTCTTTTAAAAGCCACATCTGTCAAGGGTAGGGGCACCAGGGACAACTTGTCTTTTTAAGTCACGGGGGCTACTTTCTTTTTATTCAGCACAAGAATGACAGTAGGTAGCAATGTTCTCATGAATCCCTGGCTAGCAAAATCTGTTCAGCAATCTAGCAAGGGTGCAGTCCCTCCCCAAGTGACCAGCCATAGGGCCATGATGTGCTATCTGTAACAACTCAGTTCTGTACTTCTTTGGTATGATCAACTGTTCTCTATGTTCCTGCATCTGAGGATTAATCCAAACTCTGTACAGTAGACCATTATGTTTATTTTAAACATTGGTTCACCCTGTTTTTGCTTCACACTAGCTGATTGAAATAGCCTTGGAGAGAAACATTGTTAGTTTGCTCAGAAACAAAATTACATCAGTTATCAGTTTAGTTTCAGCATTTTCATATATCAACCCCTTATGTCCATCAGTCTTTTGTTGCCACTGTTTTTTCAAGCATCTTCTTTCTTTCCTGGACTTTTTGATCTTAGAAATAGGCTCCAACAACTCCAAATCAAAGGCACCAAAAGGAAAAGAGTTCCCAACCTCTGAGATGTTTCTTTGTGCTCTTGTTATCATAGCTGCTGACACAGCAGAATTTAATCCCTCTGTGATTAACTTTGTAAATCCTGGAAAGTCATTTCCAGTAATCATAGGTACTTGTAACATAGGTACTACCCCCACTTTCATTTGGTGTGACACCTCATTAATGTTAAGAGTTACTTGGGTAGTGGGATAGTATCAATTGTGCCTGTGGATTCATATGATTCTAGTACTTGGACCTTTTGCACAGTCCTTTCTCAGAACTTCAGCATACACCAGGGTCTGTCAGCATACCAAATCTATAAGTCCCTTCAAAGTGTTATCCCCCAACTTGACATCTGTTAAATACTTGCCCCAATTTGCTAAGGCCAAATTTGCTCCAGTGTTACCTGGCTTATTTTTATGGTGGTTACTTTCAATATGGCCTGGCTTATTACAGTTGTGGCAAATACAGTCTTTTGGTGCAGATTTGTTACCCCCATTAGAGTTCTTATCTGACCTGCAGTTAGATCAGGAAAAAGAGGGTCTTACTGTTCCTTGGCTGTTACTTCACTGCTGCAGTGTTTGTCTGTCCCTCAGATTGTCCTCCGCCAAAAAAATTGCCTTTTTCTCCTTTTCTGGTTGTTTTTCTTTTACCCAGAGTTGCACATCTGTGGGAAGGATGTTGATGAATTGCTCCATTGCAAATATGTCAATGATCTGTGGAACTGTTTTGCTTTCTGGTTAAAGCCATTTAAAGAGATGTTCTTTGAGTTGGGTGAAGGCTTCTCGAGGATTGTTGACTGAGTGGTACTTCAGGGACTGGAATCTCTGCCTATAGGTCTCTCCTGAGATGGCATAACATTTAAGTATTTCTTTTTTCACTAGGTCATAGTTTATCCATAGTGCTGTAGGCAAGTTGGGCTTTACCTGTCAGATAAGGTACCAGCCTGATTGCCCATTGCTGTTTTGGCCATTGACAGGCTCTGACAATGCTTTCAAAAGTTGTTAGGTATGCTTTGATATCATCTGAGGGACTCAAATTTGTAAGTTTAATGTCATTTAAGTTGTTTGTGTTTTGTTGATCTGCTAGACCTGTACCAGATCCTCCAGCTTTGATAGCTTGCAAGGCATCTAGCCATCACTGCATCTCTTCTTCTCTCTGCTGTTCCTGTCATGGCATCTCTTCTTTTCTCTGCTTTTTCACCTCTCTTTGTTGTACAGACCACCATTTGAAGAAGGCAGACATGCTTTCAGGTTCTGTCCCTGCCTGTTCTTCATCTTCCATCACTTGCTCCGACTGTATAGTCTCAGTTTGCACTTTTGTTTCTGCTTCTAATTTGGCTGCCATTCTTCTGATAATCACTTCTGGACATGCTGTTGTAGGATCCAGATATGCCTTTGTTACAGCTATGCTGTAACAGTGACTCACTTACAGCAGCACAGGTTCAGTGACTGCAGTTGCAGTGAGGTGGTGTTGCTGCCAATAGGTTTCCTAGGTCAATGATGTTACTGCTGACAAGTGTTTTACATTGGCTGGGGACAGGTGAGTTGGCAGGAGTGGTTCCACAGCCAGGGGTAGTGTACTGTATGCCTTGTCCTCCATGGTGTGTGCACCATGGAGTTTTTTATATTAAAATTGGGGTGTACAGGGGGAGTGAGGACCCCACATTTACACTTCAGCTGTCCTCTATGTGTGTTTTTCCATTTGGTTGCAGTGAGTTTTGGTGTGCTGGACTGTTGGTTGCTGGGATGTCACTGTAGAGGCTGTCGGTGTTCTGTTGTTGCTGTGAGGGCTGTCAATGCTTTTTCTGATGAACTGGCTTGGTGGAACCCAAGATCCATACCTTTCTTCTGTGCTCCCCTGCTATCAGATCTAGTACCAGTGCACAAAACACCTGGTTTAGAGTATGAATAACATAAATCCCACTTTTCACACCAACTGTCATTGAGGCACAGGTCAGGTAGCATTGGCAAACCAGGAGAAGTCATGGAATTCACAAGTACCTTTTTATTATTATCAATAACTGTAAAATCAAAAAATAAAATTGTACAGGATAGCTCTTACAAAGGCACTTCAAACGAAATAAAGTCCTTCATCTGAGAGTATCTCTAAATCTAAATCTCTCTAACTCTTTAAACAGACATTGCTCTGTTTGTATAAAATGTTTTCACCCGGCAATAGAATTCCGCATCCTGTTCTCTTTAAGCTATATCTCCTCTTTCCATACAATGCAGCACACATTGTCAATTTCTTTTCTGTGACCAGTACATCCAGTCTTCTCAACAGGTGCGGCCAATTAAGACATTCCTGCTAGAGCTGGTGTTCCTGCTAACAGCTCTGTAAACAAGTTTGTGGAGGTCAAAATGCACCTCAAGGTTAACCCCCTATGTTCCAGATAAACCCATTAGCTTTCTGCATTCATTTCAACAGCATAATTATATACAGTATATTTACAAACCAAGAAATCTCAGTATCACATAAAGATTCACATATGTATTTTAATCACGGAGAAAGAAAGAACAGAAACAGCAAGTAACAGAAGGGAGATAACGGGGAAATTGTGGGATCATCAGAGTGGCCAATTCCGAGGTTCCACAAGGAAAATTTGATTGCACAATCAGACAGACAAGAGATAGAAAAGTGACAGAATAGGAGAGGAGAAAAACAGATCATTGATTTTAACTCTCCCTGCATAATAAATGGGACAGGGTCATATCCCAACCCTGTCACAATTTGCGGGCAACTACTCTGGTGGACAAAAATTTCTCTTTGTTCATGAATCTGATTAGTTGCACCCAGCAGAATTTAACTTTATTTACATCCATTTAAAAACAATGAGTCTATTAGTATTCCACAAATTGGAGCACTTGAGACAGCACACGGGAGAATAACAAGGTCAACATTCAGCATGTGGCTGGGGGTCTTGTCTCACTGGTTATTTTTCACTGGCAGTTAATCACTGCTTCTTATTATTTAAAAAATTTATTCTGCCAAAATGAGTGCATCCTGGCAAGGTGTTTCTGGCCCTGTTTCTTTGCCATTAGTTGATAGAGGACTTGGAACAAGGAATTCTTGCTTTCCTGGTAGATGGGGATACAGGTAGTAGCAGTAAAGGTCCTATTGTTTGTTCTGTAGGATGCTTTTACCCTTATTCTCTGCCTGTCTCTGCTCACTTCCTCCCACCTATGAATGGTGCTGCTGCATGATTGTACTTTATGAAAAGGGTCCACAGTTCCTAGCCTTATTCTTGACTTGCACACAGCTTGGCAGGTCTTTCAGGTGCCTGCTGACTGGGTAGTTATCATTGGTCCCACACAAGAATGGCCTTCATTATCACATTTATTAGCTGCCACAAGAGGCCCCAATTATGGGCGGTATCATCTTTATCCTGGAGAGACCCTGATCAGGCCTGGTGTGTCAGTTGCCAAGGTGGGTGGAAAAGCATGGTGAATACAATGCATATCAGTAAACTAAGGTGATAGAAATATGGTGTGACAGGAGAAACAGGCAGAGTGAGTGAGTGGGTGCATCAAATGGACTTGAAGGAGGAGAGCTACAGTACGTGGCACATGGCAGCACTGACCAGGGCACAGCAGGAGCTAAGAGACACTACACTGTCCATAGTGGATTGAGCAGGAGCTTGGCAGGTGACACAAGTGGAAGACACAGAGACTCACTAACCAGTGAATTGGAGGCTGCAGCAGAGCTGGTACCTGGTGGTAAGGGGGAGCCTTCAGAATTTGAGGTTGGGGTGTAAGGCCATAATTTTATGTAGCATATTTTTATGCAAACCATATTCCTAAGGCAGGATAGGATGAGGATGGGAAGACAATATTGCTGTCAGTGCTGTTTTTTTTTTACTGGGGGGCAGCACTAGAAATATTTTTTTATGAATGGCTGTCCAAGGGACAGGTGCAATATTCATTTTGACTATCCCATAAAATTTGTACCTGGCTCCCAGGTTCTAGTGCCAGCTAATGCTTTTCCACTTGGTACCTGTCCCAGGGACAGGCAGAGGAATAAAACCAGCTGTCCCTGAGGAAGACCGGCTGTCTGGGACTTGCACTGCTGGGGGGAATTGATTTTTATATAGCACCTTAGATGCAAACTATATAAGACAATGTCTCTGCTAAATGAGTAGCTAGTCAAGTCCAGTGATCCCTTGAAAAGCATGTGGTGCATCTGAGAAACACTGGAAATTATAAACAATTTTAGATACACAGTAGTTCTTATATTTCCTGTTTTCGTCATCCCCTTATTCTCTTTTACTAAAGAGATTTGCATGGAAACAGGTTCCCTGTTCTTTGAACTTGATCTTTTTTCTGATGCTTGTGCACATGTGCAATCATAATCTCCTGTTAGTGACTTCATAATCATTTCTAAGACAACCAACTGTAAGTAATAAACATGATTATTACATGTAGACAGGGAGCAGAGGCAACGGAAGTCTGTGGGAATTGGATCCTATTTTCAGCCAGATATTCTTTATTAAAAAAAAAGAAAGAGGAGAAGATAAATACAGAAAACAAGTTAAATATAATTAGAACTATGTATACATTTCTTGGTTTCTTACGTTTCCCCAGAGATGTCACATGCTGTTTAACTGCAAGGCATTCCCTCTAGATCTAGTGCTCTGTACAAGTTGAAAATGTTTTCCCTGATTCACCTTATACAATCCCATTAAAATTTTAAAAACCAAAATGTTGCCTTTAACCTTTTTTCCAGGAAACACACACACACACACATTGCCTGTCTAAATGTTCCTCATAGCTTAACCTCTCCAGTCCCTTAACCATTCTACCTACTCTCTGCTGTACCCCCTCTCAGTTTCTACAATATCCTTTTACACTGCAGTGATCAGACCTGAACACACTGTAGTACTTTACTTGTAATCTTACCAGTGCCCAATATAGGGGCAGAATCACAACACTTTCACATGTTATGCACCTTTTAATGTAGCTCGGCATTTGATTTACCTTACCCACTGCTGTTGCACATTGTTGCGACAGCTTCAGCAGCCCATCAATGAGGTTCTGCCCCAGAGGATGTCAGGCATCAAAAACACTCATAGGTGACATTCTGGGGATGAAGTTTGCTTGAAGAGCAATGTGTAGAACCCAAGAAGGAATGCAAGGAGAGAATAAATATCCAGATTGTTTACTTTCTGTGTGTTTTTTCCAAACTACAGGCGCAGTATATATTCTAAAGCTTCAGCCCCATTGCAAAGCATCACCATGGGTATTCAAACAACTGGCACCCTAACGAAACAAGTGGTGACTCTTTTACAGGTAAAACAGACTGCCCAGTTGCCCTAATATGATAACATAGTAATAACTGTGGTCTGTTTCTTTCCATAGGAAAAGCTGATTATAATTAGCTGTTACAACCTGCAGGTTATAACGACGAACATACACCAGCTTTCCCTATGGAAGTAATTTAAGGCTGGAAGGGACTATATGTTCCTCAGCCCCAACATTCCCACATTGTAAGCAGGGATCAATAAATATACAGTACAAATATGAACTAATTTGTAGGGTTTCCCCACTTACTTGACTACCCAGGGTAACCTGTGTTTCCCATGGTAAGCAGAAAGTTGTCCATGCTTACCTTGAAGGCCTGTACTGCCCTAATATCCACTGTCTTCCCAGGTTGATTGTTCCACAGGTTCACAGTCCTTTAGGAGAAAAGGCAAAACCAAAAATACACCTGCACTTAAGAATTCCATAAAAGTCTGCTCAAACGGTTGTAGTTTAGGCTTGAGAAAGCTCTTTATTTCTGCAGACAGAAAATCAAACAAGCCACAGTGAGCTACTGGCCTCTCGCTCCAGCACATCAGTTCAATAAGAGTCTTCATCAGAGGGTGTGGCTAGAAGAAACACATTATTGATTAAATAGTGACACCAAAATCGAGTGCGCATTAAATACAAATTTCATGGCACACCAGGACTGAGCACAAGTGCAAGTACAAAGACTGCCAAGAGTTCCAAAGCAAACCTTAATATCTATGCTGTAATTGATAAGAACTGTTGATCCTGCGGCTCTCTACCCCTGTCATTGCTTCTCCTATTGCCTCCTTACTAAGCTTCTCCTTCTCTCTGGCCTCTGTTACAGAATCTTGGAAGCATGCTACTGTCATCCCCCTCCACAAATGTGCTGACTACTCCTCTCCTGGGAACTTCTGGCCTATATCCCTCTGCCCTACCCTCTCCAAACTCCAAGAACTCATAGTTCTATCTCAACTCTCTCCCTTCCTTGACTTCTTGTCCTTCTTTACCCCTTTCCAGTCTGGCTTTCGAAAACTCTACTCTACCACCTCCTCCTCTCTCCTCTGTCTAACAGAGTCCATCCATATGGCTATAGACCAGGTTCTTCTCACTGCCACCATTATTGTTGAGTTAGCAAAAGCATTCAACACCATCTCTCATTCACTCCTACTTCACAAATTAAGATCATCTGGTCTTTCTGCCTCCACCACTCATTGGTTCAGCTCCTTCCACACAGGTAGATCCCAATCTGTGAGGCTTGGAGGAGCCATTTCCCCTCCCCTACCTATTACCACTGGTGTCCCCCAAGGCTCTGTACTTGGACCACTCTTATCCTCAATATTTCTGAATGACCTTCCATCTGCCTGCTTATCTTCATCCATACACATATACACAGGTGACACAGCCCTATTTGTCTCTGGTTCTTTGCCAGCCGAGCTAATATCCAAGCTCCAACCTGAGTTTGACTCAGTCCAACAATGGTTTCAGTCAAATCAGTTATCGCTAAATGCCAAAAAGACTGTCTCTATTTGCTTTGGCACAAGACCTAGGCTTTCCAAATTCCTGTCTTTCCCCTCCTTCCACACCCTTGATGGAGTCCCACTTGACTATGTGCCTGCCTTCAAGTACCTAGGCACCTGGTTTGACCATCACCTCCATTTCTCTTAGCACCTAGACACCATTCATAAAAAGCTCCACCCTAAGCTTGGTGCCTTCTATAGTCTTAAAATCTGCATCCCTCTCATTGCCCGCCATGACATCCTTAGCAAGATGATTCTCCCCATCTTTGATTATGGTGATAAAGTCTATGGTGCTGCTCTTAAGTCCACCCTAGCTAGACTGAATCCCATCTTCCACTCCTTCTGCTTCTTTGCTCTCAACTGCCCTACCCACACCCATCACTGTGCTCTCTACTCTGCTCTCTCCCTCCCCTCCCTGGAGGATCACCGTCTGTCACACTGTGCCTCCTTCATTCAAAACTCTGGCTTTCCTCTCTATCCCCCCCACCTCGATCTCGACTCCCTACTCTCTCCCTCCAACCATCCTCCTACTACCTCAAAAAATCTGGGTTTTGTACCCTCAAACTCACTTCCTGTAAATCTCTTGCTGGTCAGCCTTCTCTTTCCACTTTCCTAAACTCTGAAATTATCTCCCCTTATACATTCTCTCTGCCTCTTCTAAACCCTCCCTTATCTCTCTTATCCACCCCACACCTCTCCCTCCTGTCACTGTCCTTAGCATGCCTTGCCTTAGTTTTCCCTCCCCATTCCTCCCCCTATCTTAATAGACACTTCTTCTGTCTTCCTGTCCCTTTTTCCGTACACCAGTAAAATTTCTCCTTTTTCCCTGTCCCTATCCCCCCCCCATAGCACTCTGTATCGGCTATTATTCACTCCTCGATCCCTTAGCCATATTTCATTATTAAGGCGTATTCTGTCTCTCCCTTAATTCCCCAGGTACCTAACTGCTGATACTGTATTTTGTACTTATTGTATATACCTATCTGTACACTGTTGTACACAAACACCTACCTGCTGCCACTGTATATTGCACATATTGTATACACCGTTCTAGTTCTGTCACAATCTGTATATTGTATGCAATCTGTTCTCTCTGTATTTTTACATTTGTATTACTGTATGTATATGCTTATCCAACTCCCCTTCACCCCAGGACACATCTGGAAACTAGCTATTTCAGCTCAGTATGTTTTTCCTGGTGAAATGGTTTAATAAATAAATAAATAAATAAATATTTACCAGAGGCAGAGCAATGAAAACAAAACAACCAAACAGCATTAATCAAGCACTGTAAAAGTATCCCAAACATTGTTTGTCTGCCTAGGATAATAATATATAGCACTTCACAACAGCAAAAATTAATCAGTGCAGGGAAAAATAAAGCAGTTATCCAAAAGCTGAAAAGTGCAGGTAGTATGGCCAAATGGCACTGTTTCCACAGAGAGAAAACACACTTGCATTTGTCTTATGCCTATATTTTAAGCCACAGCTGGAACATAAAAGCAAGACAGCCAGATTTTAAAAAGTAAGGCCAGCTCTGCAAATCATGTTGTTCACAACATACCAACTGCTGAAATACAGGAAATTAAAAATAAGAGGCAGCATGGTGCAAATAGCGCTAACAAAATATGCTAAGTAGGTGCAATAATAACAGTAAAGGGTATACTACCTCTGCCTAAAAAAAATATCAAAATTTGCATGAAACAACAGCAGTAAATGCATGAAAAACAGGACACAGTGAACCCAGTTCTCAAAGCTCCCGGCATAACGCAAGGGGGTTGTGCCACAAAGAATGGCACAAAGTGCACCTTGCACCATAAAATGCACCAGGAGCAATTCTCAAAGGCAGCCTGTGTCAACCGCAGTCTGCGGGTGCCAAAGGGGGCTTGTGCCATCCATAATGGTCTGCAGCATGGCGCTAGGATTTGCAGCAGATGCAAATTGCCAAATCCCCTAAATCACGATTCTCAACACTCCCAGATGGCAAATTTCTAAGTACCATTAGACCAGCCAGGGCTAGTCTAAAGGTACTTAGGAATTTGATCTAAGGGTACTTAGAAATTTGCTTCGGGAGGGTTTAGCATCCCCCTTCAATATGCTGCAATTCCCCCTTCCCAGCCTCGATCCCCTTAGTAAGAAAATAATTAATGTCCCCAGTGGTCTAGCAGTCCCCCCAAGCCCTGTTCATCTTATTAATAAAATAAATACTGTCACTGATGGTCTAGCGGTTCCCTCCTGCAGTCCAGATATGCCCGTATATTACATATATTACAATGTTCATGCAAGTGTTCCCTGGTGGTCTAGTGGACTGGCACCCCACACCCCTGCAGGTAGTGCTCACCACCCTGCTCCCCCTCATCCCAAACCCCAAGCTGGTGACCAGCACAGGCCTCCTCACAGCACCACCACTGGCCTCCAACTGAACTGTCACTGAGTGTACACTGTATAATACAGTATGCACTCATTTATTGACAGCTTAGACAGATGTCAATCAGTGAGTGCATCCTGCATTATACAGTATGCATCAGTGACAGTTCAGTCGGTGGCCAGCAATGGTGGTGAGAGGAGGGCAGTGCCAGTCGCTGGCTTGCATTTCAGGATGGGGGGAGCAGGATGGTGGGCACTACCTGCTACGGAGGAGTTGTGGGTCCACTGGACCTTCAGGGAACACTTTCATGAACATTGTAATATACAGGCATATCAATGCTTCAGGGGGACTGCTAGACCACCAGGGAATTCATTTAATTACATTGTAATATGCCAGCCTGGTGGTGCTGAGGGTTGAGACACTGGATGCCACACCTTGCACCACGCTGGTGATCCATGTTTGGGAATGAGCACAGACCATCGGGGGTCAGCAGTGGGGGAGAGAATTGAGCATCCAGAGGACAGCTCTTCTCTTCTGGGGAAGGAGGACTGGACTCCCGCTGAATGACTATCCCCAGGTGGAGGCCAGAGGATAGTGCAGGTCAGTGGGACCAGACAAAGGGAGGGTGCTACGGGACTTCTGTGGACACGCACATGCCTCTATGTGTGCATGCCCTGCGTATGTGGCCCAGCAATGGGACAGGAGAAAAAGTAGAAAAACACCTCTGGCTGTAAGAAGATGACTGACCTCCCGCAGGCTCTGCAGCCGGTGACAGGGCAGGGGTAAGTCCCGGTTATATTGGGGTGATGGGGCTGCATGGGTCAATCAGAAGGGGGAAGCTGGGGGCAGACAGGAGGATAAAGTATATATAAAAAATTTAAAAAATAACATTGTAATATATGAGCACATCAGGGCTGGAGAGGGCCACTAGACCACCAGGGACATTAATTTTTATAATTAATAAGAAGATCAGAGCCAGGGGTGGGACCGCTAGACCACCAGGGACCGTTATTATTGTATTAATAAGAGAATCAAGGCAGTGGGAACCACTAGACCACCAAGAACATTAATTATTTTATTACTAAGGGGATCAGGGCTGGAGGGTACAGCTGCTGCCCTACTGCCCCGCAGCTTGTGGCACACCTCGTTGATGTGGTCTGTTTGGTGCTGTGCCACTGTTGATGCAAGCTGTGGGACTTAGGCACCTGGACCCTACCCAACAGTGAATCAAGCACAGGGTCCCTGGTTCACTGGCATTCAGTGCAAGCTGCCATTGGAGTGGCTTGCGCTGACGTTTGAGTATTGAGCCCAGTAAGTTGCAGTTAGTGCAGTCAAACAGAGCTGACCCTGCATCCAGATAGCTTATAACTGATAGTGTATGCCACTAGTGAAAGGCAGTTAAATGGTGGTACAAGTAAAATATAACTCCAGATTGTAATGCTATACAAAGATTAGATATGCCTGGTAAAGTATAACATTCCCTGCAGGAAAAGCATGCTCGTCAAGACATAATGCTTAACAGTCCTGGTACAAGCTAATGAAAAAGTGAATAGTCTCTCACAGAACAAAAGGTAGAAACTCTGGGTCCATACATGTGATCACCCCAGGCAACTCGTCTAGGGAAAATTCCCAATTTATCAATGGGGATCAGCATGGCTTCAAGTTCCACTGTAGTGATCAGAGAAAGAAAGACCCTAGGGAAAAAAAGAGGTGAAACAGAGATTAAGTCAGTGCAGATAATCACGAACATTATAGAAGGTGCATAATTGAGCTAATATAAACAACAGTAAGTCAGGCAAGAGTAATTCATGGAGTTAATGGGCAAGAATGGGTGAAGGGGGTTTGAGAGAGGAAGAGATACTGAGAGCATTTCAAAAAACTTTGAATTGCCTAACAGCTTAACATAAATTAGAGTTATGCCCTGTAAGACCACAAAAGTAATGTTAAGCTGTTAAGTAATGTTACCAACAGTAAATGTAACTCCACACAGCCCTGAATGGAAAATTGCAAAAATTATTCAAGGTCCCAGTGGTCATTCAGACCACCAGGTTTGACAATTTTAAGTCTAAAAATCTACTTGCTTTCTTTTTGCAGAAGGATGTTAAATCAATTTCCTCCTTTACATTGTTGTGGAGCCCATTCCAAGACCATAAAAAAAGGTTCTTTGTACTGGAACCTTGTTTATCCGGAAAGTGCAATCCAACTGGGGATATCCGATTTTTTGTTGATAATAAAGTGTACACATTACTGCACTTTAGTCTTTAGCTTCCTAATCATCCTACCAACAGAGATCAAATTGCAGAAGCACTAAAGAACATAGACAAGAAAGCTGGTATCACACATTATTACTTCACAGATTTCAATTTTGTCATTGGGATTTTTAGGATGCACAAATTCTCTACCCTGTACTGTGTATTTATATACATGGGGCCAGATTTTCAAAGCCCCAAGAATGCCACGAGCCCCTGGTGCACCAGTCATATGGTGCACGGTTCTTGCAGCATTCTCCCAGCCAGTGATTAGATTTTCAACCCTGTGTGCCAAATGCTGCTGCAAGTTAAGTCAGCTTTTCCCTGGTCAAGCTTGTAGCATTCAGTGGACCCTTTTTACGGGGCTTGCGCCAAATATTTGATGCAAATATCCATAAACTGAGGAAACTATTGCAATTGAGTCTGAGGATAGAAAATTAGGTGCAGTTGCAGCAAAGGTGCTTGGCACAGCTGTGCCAAAAATCGTGTTTGATGCAGGGCTTAATGCAAGCCCTGTATCACCCTTTGAAAATCCAGCCCATTGCATTTGGTACATCTATGAAACCCTTTAGGTCTTTGGGGTAACCAAGTAGGACCAAGTCTATTCTGAGTGTCAACTTGGCTTCTACTATGTACAAAAGTGTCCTTTACAGTTTTTGCTCTACTAAAGGTGACACGTGGTCTGTACTCTACAGCTACCCCCACTTCTGGGTCACAGAGTAGTATGGGCCAGTTTTTGAAAATCACATTACCTATTTTGTCTGCCCATACTTAGTCACGTAAGTGACAGCACCAAAATTGTTTGCTGTATTCGGATTGTTGAGTTAGTCTCTAATAAGCTCCTGTTGTCTGAGTCCCTGGCTGCTGGCCCTTTTGTTAGGCTCTGCCAGCAAGTTGCTTGCATAACCCCTTTATAAAAAGCTAATCTCTAAATCTTTGGCTTGTGTATATCAGTGGCTTCAATTGTACAATTTCTACAAAGTTGTAGGAGCTGACCATAGTATTGATTTTTTTCAAAGTGAAATGATGTGCACTGTCTGCTCTGAGTACAGAGTTGGTAGCTGTGAGTTTTTTGAAACATTGTGCATTGATGTTGCCAAATTCATCTCTAGAGAGTGTGAGGTCTAAAAAAATCCAGATGTTCCCTAGTGGAGGTGTATGTAAATTTCAAGTCTGAATCATTCTGATTAATCTACTTAGTGAACTCCTGTATGCCAAATTGCTCTCCTTCCCATATGCAAATTGCATCATCAGTGCAGCAATACCAATGTTTAATTCTAGGAAAAAATGGGTTTATCTCTTAATCTAGAATGTGTGCAATTTTCCATAATCCCAGAAATAAATTTGCATACCTGGGGGCCATAGCTGCCCCCACTGCTGCGCCACAAGTCAGAAGAAAAAAACTGTCTTCAAATTCAAAGGCGTTATGCATAAGAATGTGCTCTAGTGCAGTAAGGATAAAAGGTATAGGTATTTCTGAGGCTTTGGGGGTGATTCTCTAAAAAAAACTGATATGCTCTTGTGACAGGGTGGAATAGAACCCTGTCCCATTTGTTATAGAAAGTGTTTAAATGCAAGGTTCTGTTCTATTCTTTCCTTTTCTGTCTCTTCTCTGTCTGGTTGCGAAACCCAATATTCCTGTGAGACTTCAGATTTGATCACCCCGACAATCTTGCAATTCTTTGGCTCTCGCTGTCTCTCAGTTTCCCTTGCTGTTTGTTTTTCCTCCCTTGCATATCCGCTGACATAAAAATATGTGCAAATCATTGTGTGAAAATGTAACTGATAATGGGATCACTTTTGTTTAGAAAATATATAGTGTTACTATTGAAATATATATAATTATATTTTGAGATGATTGTAGAAAACTTTTGTAAACTTCAGAGGCTACCTTAGTGCAAATCTTTAAGCTTTTTGCAAAAGCTGTGGAAATGGGGCCTCTCAGCACAGGCACTATGTGTTCTAGCAGCTCCTGCCTGATATTTACAAAAACAGGATGCTTGCTAAGAATGGGGGTTGAAAAGACTTATAAAAGAGCTAAGCTGCAACTGCAAGAGAGATGAGAAGAACAAGGACACAGAGACTGAAAGAAAACTTTATTTGATTTTGCCTTTGTAAATAGTTATACTGAACAAGTTTATTTTATGATACTGCTAGTGTAAATAAATAATTGTTGGTGAATTCTACAACTGCTCTAGGTTTTCCTATGCTTCCTAACCTGTGCCTCGACGACAGCCCTTTATCCCTTGATTGTGCTTAATTGAGGTGTACAGTGCCTCTATATCAATACTAAGCAAAGCAAATTCAGGATGTCATGTCATTTGACACCTTTCAACCTCCTTAGAAGTAGTGAAGTGTCCTTAATGTAGGAATATAAATGCTGCATAGGATCTCATAGAAAAAAGTCAGTAAACTTACCCAGGTTATTACTGATGAGACCTAGCCTTGAGACAAAAGTTTTCCCTGGTAGTCTAGTGGCATTCTTATGTATCCTGGATAGGATGTAAAATCCAGCAATTACTGGAAACTCTTGGCACAAAAATTTGAATTTATCATCTGTGATGTCACCATTGTTACATACCAAAGTCAGAATCGGATATAGCTTTTTCTTAAAATGTCTGTGGGGTTAGAATGGAGCTCCCTGTAGTTGTTTTGATTATTTAAAAGGGACATAACTATGCAAGCAATAATGCTAGACAAGGTGGGCAGCACTGGGCTATACCGGCCTGCCCAGGGGCATAATGAGGCCTGATGCCACAGGCAGAAGACTTAATAGCCCTTGAAAGGTCTGGTGTAGTCCATACCGCCCACCCTGGAGAGTATCACTGCACTTAAACAAGCATTTGTCAAAGCCGAATGTTGATTGCTTTGCTCCGTTGAGCTTGCTCAGTTCCCCTCCCTCACCCAGTCATTCTGTTTCTCCTGACGCTGCAGGCTGCCCTTGTGTACTGGCCTCCTGCCTGCGTTGGTGCCTGTGTCTGCCCAGAAAGAAATCCACAGTAGTCCAGACAGAGCTCAGTTGAGCTCGGTTACTCCCCCTCTCTCATTCGCTCGATCCTAATCTGTTCCAAACACTGATTTCCGAAAGTGACTGTGGTATTCTGCGCCAGAAAAGCAAAAACACATTTCGGGCAGGATGTGAAAAATGACAGCTGTACTGTTCATAAGGAGGTGTGAGAAAATGCCAGTGTTGAAAATTGTGGCATGAAAATATTAATAATTTGTAAAGTTACAAGGGTGCGTGGAAACTGCACAATGCACGCTCGTAACACAGTCATTTTAAGGAGTTTCATCACAAAATTTTCAACATAGGCATTTTAGTACCTCTGCGCCTGAACAGTGTCTCTGTGATTTTCATCATTGGTCCTGAACACTGATTTCCCACAGCACCCATGCTATTCTGCGCCGGAAGTGTGAAAACATATTTCGGCCAGGATGTGAAAAATGACAGCTGTACTGTTCATAAGGAGGTATGGAACAATGGCAATGTTGAAAATCTGGAGTGAAAATATTTCAAATTTGGAGAAGTTACGAGCGTGAGTGGAAACTGCGCAACACACACTCATAACACAGTCATTTTATGGACTTTTCATCACCAAATTTTCAACATAGACATTTTAGGACCTCTGCTAATGAACAGTGTTACTGTGATTTTCATAATGTGTCCTAAACACTGATTTCCCACAGCAACCACGCTATTCTGCACCGGAAGTGCGAAAACACATTTCGGCCAGGATGTGGAAAATGACAGCTATACTGTTCATAAGGAGGTGTGGGAAAAAGGCAATGTTGAAAATCTGGAGTGAAAATATTGCAAACTTGTGAAGTTAAGAGTGTGCGTAGCAACTGTACAACACATACTAGTAAAACAGCCATTTCTTGGATTTTTTACACCAAATTTGGAACATAGCCTTTTTGAGAGCCCACGTCATGAACACCGGCACTGTCATTTCGGTCCTGAAAGGTGATTCCATGCAGTGACCATGAAATCACCTTTTGTTGCTGAATAATGCCATGACAGTGCCAGAATTCATGAGGAGGAGTCCCAAAAACCCCATGTTGAAAATGTGGTGCCAAAATTCCAAAAAATGCCTGAGATATGCATCAACGTTGAAAAAACCCTATTTATGCCATTATACAGCTTACCGGCATTTCCTCAGTTCGTGGTCGGCTTTGAAGAGTGCAGACATGTCCCCGGTCCACCGAAGATCGTCGTGCCAGACTCCACAGGTAGGTATGTGGTGAGGGGTGTGTGTGGGGAGGCAGAGTACACAGAGGGTGGGTGCAGGTTGTGGGAGGGGGGCAGGGAGACAGTGAGGGACCGTTTTCTTTCTTTACAGGTTAAACACAAAAAAAAACATTGTGGGACAGTTTTCTTGTTTTACAGGGCTATTAGGCACACTGGGGTGGGCTCCCAGCATGCCAACAGACTGTTTCTTTTGGGGGGGCAACTGTAGCTGATGGGATTGGGCACCCCCATTGGCACAAAAGAGGGGCAGCAAGAGCCAGCCGAGAGGGAGTGGACACCTCCTTGGCACAACTGCACTGGGTGTTTGGGGGGATGATTCTGACAGGGACTGGGCTCCCTCATTGGCAAATGAAAATTTTGGGGGGAACATAATGCTGACGGGGAGTGGGCTCCCTTGTCAGCAAAATGAACTATGGTTAGGTCACTGAAGCTGACAGGGATTGGGGCCCCCATCGGTACACAAACACTGTGGGGGGGCACATGCTGCCGAGGGGGATTGGGCACCCCCTCGGCATGGGGGGCCCACTCATATTGTTTGTGAACACAGCGGCAAGACACCACCATGTTCACAAACAATATCACAGTACTAAGGTTCCACCCAGCAATGATGGGTGCATCCCCTCATTGCAGTGGAATGGTTTACGCTGCAATGACGAGGCTGCCCCTGATTGCAGCGGCTGAAACCTTACAAGGTTGTGGCACGCTGGCTGAACTAGTGTCAGCAGCAGCGTGCCACCTCATTGGCAAAAGTGGGCCAAGCCTCCAAAGGCTGTGGGGGCCTTGGCCACAACAGTGCCGTGCCTCCACAACCTGCTTCTGCAGCAAGCTGCAGCAATGTTTCTTGCACATGCATGCAGTCAACACAAAAATGGGGTTTTGGCCACATTTTCAGAAAATGGGTTTTTGGCTTCATTTAAAAAAAAATAGTTCAAACATGTAAAAAACTGAAAATTAAACAAAAAGGAATAAAAACAGTAGTTGCTGTAAAGTAGTTCTTCCAGTGCAAGAAATGGCAGTAGAGGGCGCTGTTGTGTTTGTTAATTTTTTTCTGCAGCAGCACAGTACATTGTAAGGGGTGTGGTCCTTCTCTCTCTCCCCCACCCCGCAGCCAGCCCAGTACATTGTAAATGGTGTACTTCTTCTCCACCCCCTTGTAAAATTCAGTTTGAATACTGGCACCTTGTTATTGTCACTATTACTGGCGCAGTTAACAGATAAACAGTCAGAAAGTGGGATGCAGTGTTTGGACCCAACCGGGAACCTAAGGCACAGGTGAGACACTGAGAAATAGTGCTAGAAGGGCCAGCCCACTGGCACAGCAGTAGTGTTACTGCTTGCGATGCCGAGACAACCGGGGTTTGGAAGCGAACTCGGGCGTTGAAGGGTTGGCTGGGGGGGAGGAGGACTGAGCATCTTACAGACTGCTCGCCTTCTCCAGGGGAGTGGGTGGGGAAGCTGCCAGTGCCTGCATGATCCCTGGAGGAGGCTGGCAGTCTAGCAAGCAGGAGCTCACTGCATCTGAGTGGCATGACAGACACATGGCATTCTTATGCCTCGGCATTATTGCACGTCACACCTTTCCCACTAAAAAGCTTTGAAAAATGCCGGATGTACACAATGCTACCTGCCTTGCTTTGACTCCACATGAGCCAACCATGGCTTCTCTCCTGGACACCAGATATTGCATCTGAGGGGGCAAGTGGGTGGCCCTCAAGAGGTAAGCCAGGGAGAAACATCGGGGAGAGCCAGCCCTGGGACATTGATGGAGTATGGGTGTGGGTTGGGCTGAAGGGAAAAAGCCCTTCCGGGCCAAAAATAAATGGTGCTAAAAGATATGGGGCAACTTCAGACTGCAGATCCCCCTTTTGCTTTCCATCTGCCTGCTGACTAAAAGATTGTTTGACTGAGTGATCTGGGAGGAAGCCCATAAAAGGTGTTTAAAAAAAAACAAGTTGTTTCAGTTTGGCGCAAGCGTGGATTGAGACACAGTTTATGTGGAGAAGGACATCGCAGTGGTCATCCATGTCCAGTATCACTGAGTCATGAGACCAGCGGTTCTGTCTTGAATTAGGCTCCTTCAGAAGGAGACACGCTGCTGGCTTGTGGTAGTAGGTTAAGCTGACAGGAGGACTACTGGAAGACCGGGGTGGAGTCCTAGCTCTCGCTAAGCAAGAGAAACAAATGGTGGCTATTTTAAATTGAAAATTCCACTGGAACAGTGATATTGGCAAGGCAATGCAAGTTTTATTTAAAAAGACACTCATCCCGGAGGCTCTGTGTGCCATACAACAATCAGAATAAATACAAAACAACACAATAACAAACACTTAAATACAATATTCAAAGCAATTAAAACAGAATTTATTACCCTCAACAGTAACTAAATAAATTAAATAAAAACTAAATCAGACATCAATTCCTAAAACAGGCAGAGACTATAAAATACATTCCGGGAAGGCCTGATTATACAAGAAGGCCTTGAGGAGGGCCTTAAATACCTCTACAGAAGGGGACTCCTTGACAACTGAAGGAAGCGAATTTCACAGGACGGGGGCAGCGACACTATTGGAAAATAATGAGGCAACCAGAGACTGGGACTCATTATTTCATGGTCTCTGTTGCCTGGTACCCAAACCAGCTAGTTGGTGGCATTAGCCAATTGCAAACAAGAATTCTCCCTACCCATTTTCTAACTCCCTACAATGCTCTTTATCAAGTATTACTACATCCTCCCTTCATCAGATTGTTTAATGATCATCTCTTTATTGGCTGCAAGCTCATTAAGTGCAATTCTCTTCCCTTGGGTGAGACTGAGTCTTTTTGGGTGACTGATACTACTAAGTAAATCTTGAACATGTTCAGTGGCCATCTTTTCAGATGTTATTGCATGATATTAGGTTTTAAGGAAAATATAGATTTGTCCTTAAACAAAAGCTTTCTCTGCTCTTTTAAGTAATTACCTGCTACAAGTAAATTGGGTCCATTACAGGTTCCTGGTACCAGTGTATCAGTCTCCTTAGAAAAATGTCCCAAGGAGGAATCATTGGCTTCTAGTAATGTATTCAGCTTCAGTTTCAGTGAGCAGGTCCAGAGTTTTGAGTCCAATATTGGAATATAGTTCTTCATTATTCCCCTCAGGGTGTAGAACAACTGATCCATTGTCCCTTTCCACATGATTGTACCATTTCAGTTCTTCATTAGTTGTTGCAGCTGGGATTGCAGCTAGCCAAAAAATTCAGGTCCTCTTGCTCTGGAATTGATTCTTCCAAAAGCCCCATACTGAGATCAAATGTCTGTGCATTTTCATTTTGATTAAAAAACAATGTTTAAGCATATTTTCCAAAATAACTTTTCAAGACCTAAAAATATTTGAAACTGATTTATTTATTTAGTTTTTGTTGACCAGGTAAGTGCACTAGACAAATTCTACTTATTTTCAGACACAACCCGGGGGATGGGGATACAGATGAATGCAACTGACTTTGAACCAGATTAAGCTGTTGGTGGTATTTAAATGACTGGGAGGAAATTTGGCCAGGGCAGCGGAGAAATTTCTCCTACTCTTTTCGAGAAGTGCTACGGAATCTTTAACATCCACCTGAACTACCACCAGAACAGGCAGATGGGACCTCGGTTTAATGTCTCATAAGAAAGACAGCACCTCAGGAGTGCAGCATTCCCTCATGCTGCACTGCAGTGTCACTATTGGGATATTAACCCAAGTGCCTGGTGTGGGGATAGAACCCACAGCCTTCTGATTTCCCAGCCTCAGAGGTGAGCGTGCTACCTGCTGAGCCACTGACATTTAAATGGGGAGTGGGTATAAAAGTTAAGCCTTCCTGAAAAACTGCTTCTTGGCTGTCAGATAAGTGTACATTTGAGAGATTAATTTTTTGTAAGTTGTGGTTTTCTTGTTCCTCAGAATTCTGTGTTCACTTGTACCTCTTGACTCCTTCCCTCTTACCCCTCCTGGTTTTTCTTTTGCTGATTTTTGGATTTTTATTGTATGTTTCCTGTTGTCTCCCCTGAAGGGTCCTATTCCTCTTCTGTTGTGGTGCTATTATTATCTGTATTATTACTGGGCTTTTTCTTGTTGTCTAGGGCAGCTTCTGCTTCTCTGGAATCTGACCCTAGCTCTGCCCCTACTTTTCAACCTGCTTCTTCCCCAGCTCAGGACCTGTCCTCTTTCCTAGTTGTCTTGATCTCTATTTAGTCTTCTTTGGTTGCATTGAATTATACGGTATGTTGCTTATATTTATCCAGTTTCTTTTGAAATAATAGTTCAGAGCCTTTAAATTCCTGCTGACCTTTATATTGTAATATCAGTTCTTTAGCTTCTTTAATTTCTGTGCTTAAATCCTCATGCTTACTTTCATCTTCTTTGATGATTAACTTTGCAAACCCTTTAGAGCAATCATTGGCTAGTTCCAGTCATTCTTCTTTACGTTTAAATGATTCCAGGCCATTAGAAGGGATAACAGTGACTCTGAGACCTCTGAGGGCCCAGTCTCATTCTAAATATTGTTCAAGTGTGGTGATATTAGAAGTAATGTCAGTTTCTTTGCAAATCAATTTTTCTAACTTAGAAAATGCTTGTTTAATAGCACCTGTACCAGAGTGAAGAGGTTCTGTTCCCTGGAGTTCTTCATGTGCTGTTTGTCTTCTGGAGGAGAGACTTTCGGTTTTCTCCCACTTGTGTTCCCCTGTGGTCCCGGATGAAGAAGCTGCTGGCTCTATATTTGAACTTCTTCAGAAAAGACTGCACTCATAGCTGAAAAAGATACACCAGACTACAATTACCACTGAGCTGCTTTATTGTGTTCAAAGGTGGTAGAAGTGCAACAGACTTATGGAGTACCACGTCAAGCCTCAGCACTTTAGCGTATTACACTTGTGTCACTCAATTTGTAGTGAAAAATTGAGCATCTGGCTTACTGGTGATACAAAGCAGTAGCTTCAATAGTGCCAAAATAGGATGTTCCAGTCCTCAATGTTCCTGAGGGCACCTGTTATCTGCTGTCCCTATTGGCATTGAATTCTATGCATCCTGGAAACTGCAATTCCAATGGTGCTGGGCTAGTGCTGGTGATGTTGGAATGCCAAACCCACTTATAGCAGTGTGACAGGGTCCACTGTTATATGTCCAATTTGTTACACAGAGAGAGTTAAAAGCAAGGATCAATTTTTCTGTCCTCTCCTATTATGTTATGTATCTCTTGTCTGTCTTTGCTTTTTGTAGTTTTTTTAGGCTCTTTTTAGCTCCAGGAGGCAGCTTCCAGGATCTCCCTCCGGCAAGACCCCACTCAGCTGGCTCCTACTGCCCTGCCTGAGACCCCCCCAGCTGGGAAATCAGGGACAGGTCCCTCTCCCACCATAGCCCCGAGACAGAGAAGAGATGATCCAGGACAGCCGGTTGAGTTGGGTCCGGTGCTGGGCATGTGGGCCAGCCCCCAGGGACCACCATTGTCCTCCCAGGTGCTGGGGTGTTTCCACTTTCCTTGCTCCCCCAAGGTGCAGATGTGCAATGATGTCCAGCACATAGTAGGCATGCTCCTGTGCCTATGGACAAGATGTCCACTGATGCCTTCCCCTTTCTACAAATCCCCTAGATGTTGTGCTCCCAGTCTCCATTAGGAGATACTGACACTACAGGTCAGAGTCCCCTCTTCCCACCAGGAGAGGAGAGCTGTCTTCTAGATGCTCAGTTGTCTCCTTCCCTGTCCAAACCCCAGTGCCCCAAGCTCACTTCTAAAACTCGGTTGCCGACGTGATGCCTCAACCCTCAGCACCACTGGGCCAGCATCTCTTGTCTGTCTGATTGCACAATCACATTTTTCTTCTGGAACCTTGGAACTGGCCACTACGATGGTCCCACAATTTCCCCCATTATCTCCTTCCCTTCACTTGCTGTTTCTGTTCTTTCTTTCTCCTCTTGCTTCTCTGTGGTTAAAAAAATATTTGTGAATCTTTATATGACGCTGAGATCCCTTGGTCTACAAATGTATATAGTTATGTTGTAGAAATAATTGCAGAAAACTGGTTGGGGTTTGTTAGAAAAGACAGCAGACTGGAACACAGGGGCTTACTTTGAGAAACCTTTTAACCTTCAATAAGCTTGTTTGCAGAGTTGTCAGCAGGAAAACTGGCTCTAGCATGAATGTCTTAATTACTTGTATCTGTTGAGGAGACAGATGTACTGGTCATAGGAAAAAAAATGACTAAGTTTGGTACATTGTGTGAAAACAGAGATATGGCTTAATGAGAACAGGATGCAGATTTTAATTGCCAGGTGAAAACCTCTTACAAAAAGAGACCAATCTTTGTTTAGAGAGTAGAGAGAGAGAGAGAGAGAGAGAGAGAGAGAGACTGAGATTTATATTTAGAGATACCCTCAGATGAAGGACTTTATTTTGTTTGAACTGCCCGTATATGAGCTATACTGCACAATTTTATTTTTTTATTGTTACTGATAATAATAAAACACTACTTGTGAATTTTATAACTTGTCCTAGTTTGCCTATGCTTCCAGACCTATGCCTTAAACAACAAACAGAGAGACAAAACTGAGACTACACCTGCACTCGCAAAACTCCAAAAAAGTCAGTTCACACAGCCGGTTCTTAGTTTCTTTTTTTTTTGTGGTGATTGCACACTTTGTATTTCTCCTCTTTATTGTCCCTCCCCCTAGCCCACTTTGAACCTCAACCCTACTTTTTATCCTCTATACTGCTACAAGCCCCCAGATATGGATCAGTACTAGCTAGGTTCCCCCTCCTCTTTCCTATCACCATGGTTCCCCTAGTCTCAGTCTTCCCCACAGTAAGTTTAACTGTCACACATAGACATCAACCTTCTACCCAAGTGCACTGGCCCCATCTCTTGTCAGGTCAAGTCCTATCAACCTTGAAGAGCTTCATTTCCCAGAAGTCCCTCCAGTCCTCCACAAAGTGGTACCCCTTCTCTTGACACCATCTCTTAAAGAAGAAATGCAGTGAACCTGTAAGTTATTTTTCCCTGTGGAAGTTAATTTTTAAGTACTAGTTCAAAGTTTGTTACTGTTACATCTCTACAGGCTGTTTTGCTATCCTAGAGGGTGTTTTTGGTGTACAAATACAGGGGCCTATGCATGAAGGTGTGGGTCACCTACATACTGTGAATCTGTGCAAATGGGCAACTCTATGTCCCTGAGCCGTGGATTGGGGATCCTGTGGATCCTCCATGGCATTCACGGAACAGGCATGCATCCTTTCAGCACTCAATCCTGTGACTGGTCACATAGCTACACACATGACCAGTCCAGGGACAGGTCTGAGGGTGTGTGTCCACACTCCACTCCACTTTTGAAAGCCAAGGCGGGGCACATGATATGACAGCGTGGACCCTGCTCCCTACTGTATCCTTTACATGCCCTCCCAATGATACCCACAGGCTCCAGTGGGACAGGACATCTCTCTACCATGCTGCCCCAGCCCACTGAGCTGATAGGGAGGGCTGGGGGCAGACATGCAGGCACACACCCATACTGTAAAAACTAACTGGTCCTGTACCTTCCCAGAATCATCTGCTCGCATGGAGCACAGGAACCACTTCAGGACCCAGGACATGCATCCAATTGGATGCCCATCTCAGTCCCTCAAACTGCCCCCTACACAGCTGCATGCCTGGGGAGCACAGTCACATAGGGACATCCTGTGGTTGCACATGGTTGTGCATACCATGCACTCTGCACATGTCCCTGGATGCGTAGCTATACAGGCTGGGTATGCATGAATCATGCATACCCAGTGACACAGCAATGCTTTTCTCCATAGATAGTAAGTGCCATTTTAGAACTGTAAGATGTAGTTTATGTCCCTTGCCCAGCTCTTCCATTGTTGGAACAATGCATCCATGTTCTATAATAGAACTCTGTGGTTGGAGTGGGACATAAACTACATCATACAATTCTAAAATGGCCCTTGACACCATAGTATAAATTTGACAACAACCACAAGGTTACTAATAGTCAAGTATAGATGGTACAATAACAGAATTCAAACCAGTTTTTAAAAAACAGCTTCTACTAGGAAAAACGACCTTCAGGTTCAGCACAGCTCTCTTTTATGCCACCCACTAAACTCACCTATCTCATTTCTCCTTAGTCTATCCTTCTTCCTCTCCCTGTCTCACACAAGGAGGACCTTGGAAAAAGCCAGGGTGGCTGAGTGAGCTATCAACTTGTCCCCCAGTCTGCAATAGTTCTGCTTCACCATCTCCACTGACTGGTTTGCCAGATCATTGGTATCCATGTGTAGCAGTACCCCCGCTCCCCCCTCCCTCTCTGCCATCCTGTCTAAATCGCAGATGGCCTATGCACCAGGAAGGCACCTGATCATTCCCCTCCCATCCAACACCACCTCCCACCACTTTCTCAACTCCCCTAATCATTGAGTCCCAAAAAAATAAAACTCTTCTGGTAGACTTGCTCCTTTTGCAGACTGGAACAACATATCAGTTGGGGGGTGAGTCTATAGCATGCATCAAGCAGGAAAGGGACCGTGGGATTATCATCTCTGATGACCTCAAGGTAGGGAAACAGTGCGACAAGGTAGCAGGTAAAGCAAATAGGATGCTGAGCTGCATAGGCAGGGGCATCACCAGCAGGAAAAGAGAGGTCATGATTCCACTATACAAGACACTAGTAAGGCCCCACCTGGAGTACAGTGTACAATTCTGGATATCTTACCAACATAAGGACATAGAGAGGGTAGAGAAAGTTCAGAGGAGAGCAACAAAGATGGTACAGAGATTACATCACAGGTCCTATGAGGACAGGCTAAAGGACTTGAATATGTACTCCCTGGGGGAGAGGAGGGAGAGTGGGGATATAATAGAGACATACAAGTACCTTACAAGGAGGAACAGGGTGCAGGATTACACTATTTTCCAGCAAAAAATATGTTCCAGGACTAGAGGGCATGGGATGAAGTTGGAGGGAGGGTGATTCAGAGGAAACGTGAGGAAGAATTTCTTCACTGAAATGGTGGTGGACAAGTGGAACACCTTGCCAGAGGAAGTGGTGAGGGATAAAACAATCATAGGATTTAAGAATGCATGAGATAGACATAAGGGAATTCTGGAGGTCAGGGGTAAGGGGCAACATACTTCTAGACAAACATAAAGGGAATTTATGGGCTCAAATGGGCAGACTGGGTGGGCCATAGGCCCTTATCTGCCGACAGCGTCTATGTAGAATATGTTCATCTCCAGGTGCTATCGCATCCTACCTCTTTCCTTCAACTGACTGAAATTCCCCCCACCAGAGGAGTCAGGTAACTGAGTGTCCTCTAGGGGTGCAAAGTGGTTCACTGTCTAGATGGTGTTAGGCTGGACAACTTTCTGTGCTAACCCTGCCTCTCTTCCCCTGCCCTCCCACCATTCTCTACCCAGCTGGACCAGTGGGTCTCTGGGAAAGTGGGAATGTAGGGGGCTCCAGCTGAGCTGGTGACACAGATGAGATATTTCTTCTCTTGCTGACACCAGCTGAACATGAAGCTCCACTAAGGTCCTACAGATGGGGCAGTGCCTCCTCTTCCAGAACATATCCCTACAGAAGAGCGTTCCACAGCCACCACAACTGACAGTCTCCCCTTTGTATCCCATCCATATACAGAACCTATGAATAAGGCTATACCTAGCTGATTAAGGTATTTGATATTTAACTATTAACAGTAGCAACAAGCAAACACTGAATTAACCTAGAATACAATTGATCAATACTAAAACAGTTATGTCTATAACTAAAAATACACAGAAGGTTAAAGCCAGATTATGCACAGCTAGGATACATTTAGCTAACTAAACAAGCAACCACAATAGGAACAAGCAGACCAACAGTCACTCTGCAGTACAGTAATACAACAGATCAATGCTATAATTATATGTTTTGTGCTGAAACTAAAAACAAGGTAATACCCACATGGGGTATAGCTAGCTTACCCAATAAATTAGTTACAGGCTAGCAGGCTAACCTGTAGTTAAAGCAGTCCCAGTCCCATAAGCTGCAAGCATGGAATCTAGAAACACAAGTACTGCATGCCCAAGGACCCTGGTTTTCTGCTTTTCACAGTAAAACCAATAAAATTCATGGAATCTTGCATGATTAGCAGAATTAGAATTCTTCCATCAGTGCCTCGCAGAAGTAGTATGTCACTGTATGGAAGCCCTAAGATTTCAGCATCTTAAAATGAATGCTGCTCTGCTGCTTATAGAATCAGTAAGGAAACCACCAATGCTGCTTCATTGTAACCACCCATGCTTCACTTTAACCACCCATGCTTCCCTGAAATCTTTCCATCAGCTGAGGAATGCTCTCCATCCTGAAAGTACAATTTGAATTTAGTATGTGCCTAAACGTCTTTTATTATTTGTATTAAACTGGATGATAGAACAAAAGAAAGGTACGTATCAGCACACTCGGGGAACTGGACTTGGCAGCGGGAGTGGGAGTGTCAGGTTTAAAGCTCAACTGCTCCTGCATCTGACCCTTTATTCAATCAGCCAATGTGACTGCTCGCCAACCTGAGAGTAACATTGTTGTGTAGAAAAGGTATATGTCTTGTTTTTTCACACTAGATGATTTAAAGAGCAACTTTACAGGTTTTCCCCCCAAGAGCAAGAAAGAACCCTTACCTGGCCCCTATTCATATGCTGCTAATATTTTCATTTTCCAGTGCCCCCTTTTTGGAAGGGAAGGGATTGTATTTTGGCTCCAAGGAGCTGAACCGTGCTGATACCTTCTACTTCCTGGTACCTCTTCAGAGCATGATCTGCCCCCCACACTCGCACGTTTTCTGATGTTACTATATGGATAGCATGGGGGCATGCTCCATAGACATGAATGGGGTTGCTTTCTACCAGGAAGTGGAAGGTATCAGCATGGTCCGGCTCCACAGAGTCAAAATATGATCCTTTCCTTCCAAAAAAGGGGGCACTGGAAAATGAAAATATTAGCAGCATATGAATAGGGACCAGGTAAGGGTTCTTTCTTGTTTTGGGGGGAACTCTGAAAAATACTACAACAATTGCTCTTTAAAACAACAACAAAAAACAAACAAAGTCTCAGCCAATTCAGGGAATTAGGCTGGACAGCATGGCCAGGCGTGTCAGGTTTAAAGCTTAACTGCTCTACATGTAAGTCTTTCATCACCTGATGAAATGGCTCTCCATCAATACAGTAATGATTTTGTGTAGAAAAAAGTATGTGCCTAGGCTGTTTTGACACAGCATGATTAAAACCCAAAAAGCTTAGTATCAGCACACTTGCAAAATCAAATGATGGGTGTTCAGCTGAGTGCCCTTAATTGCATTTATTTAAATGTGTGTCTCTGAGAAGTTGAACTGTTAGTCTTGCTGAACTAGAAGGCTCAGGGGATGTTTGCTGCTTTGAGTGTTTTTGTGCAGGATTCATCAGCCTGGAAGGGTCTTACAACACTGTGTAGTCATACACATCATAAAGACAGCCCCCACTTCCTGCTGAGGTATGTTCCCCCAGCTCAGCATGCAGTGCCTCTGCATTATGTTGTAAACCCCACCACTGCAGAGCATCTGGATCAGCTCAGCTCACGAGACTCAGATCTCCCACGTGACAGCATTGTGCAGCATCAGCCCGCGCCACTATTCTGTTTATAATTTTGGGAATTTTTTATGGTAGGTGAGCTAGACTGCTGATGATGTGAGCACTAGCAATTCTCTATGCTGCTGTGGTTAGCTGTGTGCCCTGAACTTGCTTTATGACCTGGGTGCTGTCATTACCATACCTGCCACTGCATGATACCAGCATGGGTGGGTGGGATGCTGCAAAAGAACACAAGCCAGATTGCACATTCAGAGGCACACAGCAGGTAAACTACCAGATACTGTGTGATGCCAGTGGCTAGAATGGAGTTGCTGCTGCTGTTGCTTGTTGTGTTCCCCTAAATGAGTTGGGGAGGTCTTAGCATCTCTGTGCCCTTGAGTTTGCTATATAGTCCAGTTGTTGTTAGCACTCTACCTGCCACTCTATGATGCCATTAGGGTTGAGTGGGGTGCTGCAACTGCACCCAAGCCAGAAAGTACACTCAGGGACACGAGACAGTAAGGCCCCAGCTACTATATGATGCCAGTGGGCAGAGTGGTGCTAAATTCACATCTGAGCTCAGACATGAAAACTGAGAGACCCCCTTTTCATGGGGACCAAGTAAAAAATAAAAAAAGGTATCCACATATTTGGGAGATGAATAATTTGCCATTAGTAGGTCCTCCACTAATAACGTTGTAGATTTTTAGGTAAAGACACTTAATTTCAAAGAAGCAATTCATGCAGTTAAATATTAAATAGAACCAAAATGAGACAGTCTACCTTGGCATCAGGTGGTTTGGCTTAATTCACGTCTGAGTTTTGACAAGCTATGAGACCCAGACATTTGTAACTTGGGCATGTGGGATGTGGGTATTGAAGGAAGGGAACTGTAGTGCTGTCACTACTGCCATCACCCCTAAGGAATGGGGGTTGCACTGTTGTTACCGCCATCATACCTGAGGAAGGGTGGCCATAGTGCTTCTGCCACCACCCCTGAGGAATGGTGACTACAGTGTAGCTGCTGCCATCACACCTAAGGGATTGAGGCCTTCATGCTGCTGCTCTCACCCCTGAGGGATGGGGGACATAGTGCTGCTTCCGTCACACCTGAAGGATGGGGGCCCTAGTGGTTCTGCTGCTGTCACCCCTGAAGGAAGGGGGGCAGAGTGCTGCTTCCATCACACCTGAAGGAATGGGGCCCTAGTGGTTCTGCTGCTGTCACCCTTGAGGGATAGAGCCATAGTGCTGCAGCCATCACACCTGAGAGATGGGGTGATGGTACTGCTGCCATCACACCTGAGGGATGTGGCCTGCAGTGCTGCTGCTGTCATGACTGAGGGACAGAGACATAGTGCTGTCATCACTCCTGAAGAATGAGGACCATAATGCTGCTGTCACACCTGAGGGTTAGGGGTTGTAGTGTTGCTGCCAGAGTCACACCTGAAAGACGGGGGGGGGGGGCATAGTGCTGCTGCTGCCATTACACCTGAGGATTTGGGGTGGTAGTGAATCATAGAATCATATCATAGAATCATAGAAGCTTGATGGCAGAAAAGGACTTTACTGGCCCATCTAGTCTGCCTTTTTTTTCCTCCCACACCTCCCCTTCACTACCAGCCTCGCCCTCTCCCCGATACTTAGACCCATATGCTTGTCCCATGCCCGCTTGAATTCTTCCACCGATTTAGCCCCTACCACTCTGTATGGTAGTTCGTTCCAGGGCTCCACCACCCTCTCCCTGAAGAAACACCCTCTCACATTGCCTCTGTATCTTTTTTCCTTGCGGTCTGAGGCTGTGCTCTCTAGTTTTAACCCCTTCCTTCCTCTTAAGTAAACCCTCTTTTCCCACTTTATTGAGTCCCTTTACATATTTAAAAGTTTCAATCATGTCTCTCCTTTCCCTCCTTGTCTCCAGCATGTACAGATCCAGCTCCTTACACCTCTGCTCTTATGACTTTCCCTGCATACCCTGCACCATCTTGGTTGCCCTTCTCTGAGCCCCCTCCAATGTATCTATATCCTTGCAGAGATGTGGCCTCCAGAACTGAACCCCATACTCCAGGTGCGGCCTCACCATGGCTTTGTAAAGGGGCATTATTACCTCCCTCTTTCTGCTAGTAATGCCCCTGCCTATGCATGCCAACATTCCATTGGCCTTTCTCACCATCCTGCTACATTGGATTCCTACCTTAAGGTTCCAGGAGACTAGGATCCCCAGATTCCCCTCCTGTTCTGTTACTTTAATTTCCTCCCCACCTAGTGTGTACCCTACTATTTTGTTTCTGCTCCCCAAGTGCATCACAGCACACTTCTTGGCATTACGTTTCAGCTGCCATGTCCCAGACCACTTTTCTAGTGTCTTTAAATCCTCCCTCATATCCTCCACCTCCTTGGGATGTCCACCCTAGTGCATATTTTTGTATCATCATCAAATAGGCACACCCTCCTCCTCAAACCCTCAGCAATACCACTGATGTAGATATTGAAGAGAAGCAGACCCAAAACTGACCACTGTGGCACTCCACTCTTCACCCTTGTTGTCCCGGAGTGCACCCTGTTTAGCACCACCCTCTGAGTTCTTCCTGACTGCCAGGTCTCCACCCAGCTTGTTATTTTTCCACCCAACCCCAGGCTTTCCACCTTGCTCACTAGCCTCCTGTAGCAGTGTGTATACAGTATATATATATATATATATATATATATATATATACAGTAGTAGTAGTAGTGCTGCTGCTTCCATCACACCTGAGGGATGGGAGGCCATAGTGCTGCTGCTGCCATCACACCTAAGAGTTAGGAACCATAGTGCATCTGCTGCCGTTACACCTAAGGGATGGGGTCAGTAGTGCTGCTGCTGCTGCTGCCACCATCACCCCTGCAGGATGGGGCCATAATTCTGCTGCTGCTGCTATCACACCTGAGGGATGGGGGTCATAGGCTGCTACCATCATCCCTGAAGGATGAGGGCTGTAGTGCTACTGTTGTTTCCCCGGAAGGATGGGAGTCATAGCACACCCCTGAGGGATGAGGGCTATAGTGCAGCTCCTGGTGCAGTCACTGCCACCCTTTAGGGATGGAGGCCATAGTGCTGCTGCTGTCATCCCTGAGGGATAGGGGCCAAAGTTCTGCTGATGTCACTGCCACCCTTCAGGGATGGGGGCATTGTGCTGCTGCTGTCACCCCTGAGGAATAGGGGCCACAGTGCTGGTGTGTGCCATTTTTTTGTTTGTTTTGTTTTTCCTCTGCTGCCATCTCCCCAGAGGATTAAAGGCTGTAATGCTTCTGCCATTACCCCTGAGGATGGGAGCCAAAGTGCTGCTCCTGCAGCTGCCACTGTCACCCCCAGGGATCAGAGCAATAGTGCTGCTGCTGCTGCTGCTGCCATCACTCCTGAGGTATGGGGGCCATATTGCTGGTCCTGCTGTCACCCCTGAGAGATTGGGATAATAGTGCTGCTGTCACATATAAGGGCTGGTCAACTTGAGAAGCCATACATGAGGTCAGCCCCCCCCACACACACACACACTGGCCTCCAAGATCTGCATGCTCAGATCATTTGGACAAATAGGCATTGTTAAAAGTGGGAAGACTGTGTATATATTGAAGACACAAAACCAAAGTGAGGTACAGGTTGAGCTTATCATAGAGTTCATTATTTTTAATAACTACAAGGATTGATTCACAGTACTTGACAGCAAAACTGCTAAAGTACATGTTAACTGAGAAAAAAATGTTAAACAAATCTCACAAAACAAAACACCAGTAAAAACACATTTTGGCTATGTAGACACTGATGACAGTACCAGTTTTTCCATATGGTAAAAGAGATGTTGCCCTTTTTCAATCATGGTAAACCAGTGTTCCTGGGTACACCCAGACAGAGTGATGTTTGGTTACCCAATTTGCTAATCAGAGTGTAACAGTCAGCACCAATAGGTGAAGCAGTCCTACAGTCTCAAGGGCAGGTAGCAACTTACAGTTTTTGTCTTGCAAATGGAGGAGCAGTCTCTGTAGTAGTCCTGTTGGACGTCTGCAGATGTAGGAGCAGGGGGGCAGCTTACCCACCCGATGGCTGCCTCATGACTACCTCCAGTTAGACTCCTGTTCGTTGAAGCCCTTTGCGCTGCAGCTCTTAGCACACTGGACCATGGTGCAGATGTTTGCTTTTGGTAGGGACTTCCTGTAGGGAGTGGGATGCTGGTGTTTCCCTCTCTGGTGCACCAAATCGGTGCCTTTCCTCTGTAGAGACTAAAGCACCCAACTGGTGCTTCAAGTGCTTTTTTATTGGGCGCTTCTGAACCCAGGAAGACTCTCTCTGCCTTCCTTCTGGATTACAGACAGGGAGAAGGAAAAGACTGGCTGCTTCTGGCCTAGCCCCAAGTGCAATTCAGTCCTGCTCTGCTGTGATTGCCAGGGGGAGGTTGGCAAGATCCGAGCCAGTGTCCCTTTGCAACCCCTCTCAGGCCCTGGGAAACAAGGATAAGGTAACATGGGCTCAAACAGAAATAGGGAAGGGTACTGTTGGATGTTCAAAGTATTACTTCACACAGCAGGAGACAGGAATGTAGAGGAGGCTGCCTACAGATGCAAGAAAAGCAAACATAGTAGGATGGAGTCAAACTGAAACCAGATAAGGACCTGGGCAAAATAGATATAACTGCACAGCACTGCTAAGACAAATGGGAGGCAGAAGGCTGCTTTTGACAATAAATGGCTACTATTGTATGAGTGGCAATTATCACACACTAACCTAAGAATACAGAAGCCTACTTACATATGCGGTAAGAGAGAAACATTGGTATTGAAAAATAAATTAAATATGATAGCGTTCTAAGTGAGGGCAGTTTTTTTTCCCTGTGGTGAGCATGCAGAAGATGGGAACTGATTTAGAATTAAAGCATCTGTTGGTGTTGTGTCTTGTGAGCCATGTTGATAACTAGAATTAGAGGGAAAAACACGTTTTCAAAGATCTGGCAAAAAGTCAACAGAAGCAAAATGTTACAATAAATCCAAATGAGTTACAGCCATCTTCTTTTTTTTTTTTCATTAAAAACTACAGAACAGTTCCCATATCTAGCAATTGCAATCCACTTTCTCACTGGGTTAGATGACAGTTCTCCTTCTTATAGATTTCCAGTTTAAGGGCTGTTTAACCTGTACAGCCAAATTAAAAAAAAAAAAAAAACAGTGGGTTGAGGGGGGCACCACATTGGCACTGGCAATGCACAAAGAACATCTGAGTGCCCATTAGCTGTGTTTGTAATCACTGTCTACTAGTGGGAATGGAGGAGTATCACCAGATAGCCCCCTCCCTCACCACCACCACCACTCAGTGTAGGAAGGAACAATTGTTGGATTTCTAAGGGCCCATTTTCCCATAAAATGTACCCTTTATTTGGTGCATGTTATACTTTACTGGGTACATATCACATATCACAAACCCTGACTATATTCTTTAACTAAGACAGACTTTTAATTTCATCCCCCTCCCCCTGATTTCATCACTTCTTGCTTTTGACATGAGTTCTCACTTTCATGCATTTAACAGTTAAGAAGAAAGCATACATCTTTTTTTTCTTTTGCAGTTAGTGCTATTTCTGCAGAGCACAAGCCACCTTCCAGATCCCAGCTGCCCAAGCCCTGCTTCTCCACTTTCCTCTGGGATTTGCCTTTGTGCAAAGTAAAAACATGGTCCAGGTGCTAAATGAGGTGCAGGACTACTGGACGGCTTTACGAAATGGCATATGGCAACACCCAGACATCCCCATGCACATTCTCGTGCATGGAGCATTGGCAGCTGCCACTCCCCTAACCCAGTGCCAACAGCCCCAACCTGCCTCAGCCCCAGCCAGTGCTGGGCATCAAAATCTTCCCTCCCTGGGAGAGGAGAGCAGTCCTCTGGATGCTCAATCTTTTCCATCACCGGATGAGCTCCAGTGCCCTGAGTCTGTACCCAAACCTGATTTGCCAACATGGTGTGAGGTGTGGCATCCAGTGCCACACCCCTCAATGCTACTGGGCTGGCTTAAAAAGTATATATTTAAATATGGCTTCCTTGATAATGAATGACATTAGCTCCAAGGATCTGTTTGGCAATGTTTATATCTTAAAAATCTTAAACATTTAGATCAAATTGTTCTTCTGTTTTGTTTTAAAGGATTAAGTATTTCAATTAGTTACACTAATAATTTGGCAACTGTATTTGGTCATTAACTTCTTGACCTTACTTCCCCAACTTCATTCAGAAATAAATACCAGACCACTTGCAATGAGTAAAAATGGTCACAGTCATATGCATTATTTACTTAAGTACTAGCAGTACAATGGGCAATCTCAAGGTGCCCATCAGGGTCAAATCTATTTTTCCATGATGGAAACATTACCACCACCCCTGGGTAGAATGCCCTGTCTCCTAATGTAAATAGGCAGAATTTCCTTTTTTATGAAACAGGGGTTCTGATTTTCAAAGGGTGACACTGGGCTTGCGTCAAGCCCTGTGTTAAACCATTTTTTTGGCACAGCTGCGCTAAGCACCTTTGCTGCAACTGCACCCAATTTTGGTATGTTGGGCACAGTTGTGACATTTTATTCGATTATGGCAGCTTGCTCCAAATATTTGGTGCAAGCCCTGTAACAAGGGTACCTGGGATTGCCGCAAGCTAGACCAGAAAAAGTTGTTCTAACTTACAGCAGTCGGTACACAGGATAGAAAATCTCAATCGCAGGCTAGCAGAATGCTGCAGACCCCATATGCCATATGATCGGTGCAGCCAGAGTTTGCAGCATTCTCGGTCATTTGAAAATTGGGTCCAGGTATTCCAACCCCATTGTCCTCGTCTGTCCCAGCATAGTGCTGGAGCTGTCCCCCAACCAGAGGAAGAGCCATCACCTTCCAAATACACATCCAGAATAAAGCTTCATCTGAACTTCTAATTTGTTGTAAATAACCTAACCTGCTGCTGTCCCATTCTATTGGTTAGCTTTCTTAACTTTCCATTGGGTGGGTTAGTCAGACGTCCATTGGACTAACCCCACTTTCTTATCCAAGTCACTTTGAGGGGAACTTATTTGGCTGATTTTCTCTTTTTTTTACAAGGCAGAGGTTTCATCCTTGTTGTCCTATCTGTCCTAGGCATAGGATTTGAGGTGTCGCCCATCCCAGGGGAGAGCCATCACCTTCAAGTTATCCGCCCAAGGTATACCTCTGTCTGAACTTCTAATTTAAAAAACTTAACTCACTACTATCCCATCCCATCAGTTAGCCTTCTTAACTTCTCATTGGCTGGTTAGTCAAACCTCCATTGGACTAGTTCCACCTTTTTATCCCAGTCACTTTGCGGGAACTTATTTGGTTGTTGTCAGATATCCATGCCCCTAGACCAAGGAAGGCCCCAGCTTACTACAGTAGAGGATCAAGCTTCCAGACGATACTGCATAGTTTGTCAATTACTTGCATCTTGACCTTTTGATGTTTTGTGTGAGTACTGTATATGGGGCAAAATTAATTAAATAATACCAATTGAATAAACTCAATCCTTCATTCAAAGACATTTCCCTTTTCCTGATGAATAGTGCAACATAATGTATGGTATTTGTTCTATGGGGAAGCCAAGAACATTTTCATAGCTTGAGAGGACGGGGCTTGGCATGATTTCCAAAGTCTGAGAACTAATGCTTTGTACTAATAGAGGAGGGAGGAATGGCCAGCTTATTAAAGCCTCTTCTAGTCTCAGTTTTTAGGGTTGCAGTGGGTGGAGCCCTACAGTCCTTTTATGATCACTAAGAAAAAGGACTCCGAATTCCTTCCAAATGAACAACAGGTTGGATTGCGTCACAGTCACCTCCACATCTGTGAAGTAGTCCACCCATGTTGTCCCTACCAACTGCAGCACTGCACTATTTCACAGTGCCGGAGGTCATGGCACACTCTGTCATGTCCAAGATGGCCACACTGTACTGTGCATGTGCTAGCAGTCATGAATGTGCAATAGCATGCAGCAGCCATCTTGGTCACAGCAGAGGGGGCCATGTTCTGCCATAACCGTTGGCACTTATTTTTTTATATATTTTTTGCTATATTATAGAAATTTCCCCCACTCAAGCCCTCCCTCTCAGCACCCACCACCCACCCTCCCAGAAACATAGAAATGATGCTGGGGTACCCAGTCCTACAGTGTCTCAATTGGCCCCCAGAATGAATTTACCAGCCCTCCCCCCAGAAACATAGAAATAACACTAGCATGGCCAATTCCCCAGTGTTGCGATCGGGGATCATCTGTCTTTTTTCTGACACTGGGGTGCCCAATCCACCAGTGTCATGATCGGGGATAGTGGGCCTTTTTTTTTTATTCATAGATTCATAGACATGTGTCAGCAGAAAAGGACCCTCCTGGCCCATCAAGTCTGCGCATTCCCCCCACTTATCCCTCTCCCTCCAAGATTCCCCCCATCCTCCCCCCCGACAATCCCTTGTGTTTGTCCCAGGCCCTCTTGAAATCCTCCACTGTACTGGTCCCCACCACCTCCTCCTCTAGCAGTCCATTCCAGGGCTCAACCACCCTCTCTGTGAAGTAATACTTCCTAATATTCCCATTAAACCTTCCCTCCTCCAATCTCGATCCCTGCTCCCTAGTTCTTGTATCTTCCTCCCCCATAAACAGGCTCTCCCCTACTTTATTGATCCCCTTCACATACTTGAATGTTTCAATCATGTCCCCCTCTCTCTTCTTGTCTCCAGAGGATACAAATACAGCTCCTTCAACCTCTCCTCGTATGACTTCCCCCTTGGCCCATGTACCATTCTAATGGCCCTTCTCTGCACCCTTTATATGCCAGCTATGTCTTTTTATAGATGAGGCTTCCAGAACTGTACCCCATACCCCAAGTGTGGCCTAGCCATGGAGCTGTAGAGTGGCATCAGCACCTCCCTCCTTCGGCTGGTTATCTCCCTCCCTATGCATGCCAGCATCCTGTTAGCCTTGCCCACTGCCTTGCTGCACTAGGTCCCCACCCTAAGGTCATCCATGATTATAACTCCTAGATCCTTCTCCTGCCTAGTTGCAGCCATTACCCCCCCCCCAGTGTGTGTACGTGGCACTTGGATTCCTCCTCCCCAAGTGTATCACTGTGCATTTCCTGGCATTGAACTTCAGCTGCCACATTTCCGATCACTCTTCCAGCAGTTTTAGACCTTGCTTCATTGCCTCCACCCCCCCCGGGGTGTCCACCCTGTTGCTGTTTCGTATCATCCACAAAAAGGCAGACCTTCCCCTGTATCCCCTCTGCTACATTGCAGACATAGATGTTAAACAGAATGGGCCACAACACTAACCCCTGGGGGAACCCGCTCACAACCCTTGTCTCCCTAGAGTGCACCCCATTGACCACCACCCTTTGGCTTCTACCGGTCAGCCAGCTGTCCACCCATCTTGTTATTTTCTGCCCCACCCCCAGACTCCCCAACTTATGGACCAGTCTTTTGTGGGGCACCATGTCGAAGGCCTTTCTGAAGTCCAGGTAGACCACATCCACTGCCCCACCCTGATCAACCACCCTCGTCACCTCATCAAAGAATTCGATCAGGTTCATCTGACATGACTGACCTGAGTGAAGCCATGCTGCTAGATGTCTTGTAGCCCCTCTTCCTTCAGATAACTGACCACCCTTTGTTTTAAAATTGTCTCAATTACTTTACCCACCATTGATGTGGGACTGACCCACCTCTTCCCTGCTGCCTCCCTAATGGATTGGCACCACATTTGCCTTCTTCCAGTCCTCCGGTACCCCTCCTGTATCCAGGACCAGTATGATTTTTGTTTGTTTGTTTGTTTTTCACCTGTAAAAAAATAAACAGTCAATCAATGTCTTCCCCCACATAACTATGACACTGGGGGTGCCCAATCCCCCAGTGTTGCAATTGGAGATCGTTGGTCTCTTTTTTTTTTTTCCACCAAAAAAAAAATGTCCATCAATGTCTTTTGCGATGGCTCCTTACCACCACCTGACCCTCCCACTGAGTATCCTCCACCCCACACACCCCTAAGCCCTTACTTACCCATCGTAGGTCCAACGCCGTAATCCTCTCTGGACTGCAGACAAGTCTTCACTCTTCAAAGCTAGACCACGAACTGAAGACACAGGTTTGCAGTTCAATGAATTTCAATGGGGTTTTGAACTTAGTGCCATAACTTGGGCATTTTTACATATTTTTGGCCCAAATTTTCAACATGCCTTCTTTGGGACCCCATCTCATGAACAGTGTCACTGTTGTTTGGCAGATCTGTCTCAAAAGGTGATTTCATGGTCCCTGCATGAAATCACCTTTTGGGCAGGAGTTGAAAATTTTGTCTGCCCTCGTTCATGAGGTGGGGTCATAAGAAGGCTATGTTGAAAATTTTGTTTACAAATATTGACAAACAACAAAGTTCTGAGCCTACATTGAATTCTGTGAATGAAGGCTCACAACTTTGGTACTTTTCCATATTTTTACCCCAAATTTACAACGTAGCCATATCTTTACAGCACCTCATGACTGTGACAGCTGTCATTTTTCACATCATGTCTAGAATGTTTTTTTTTTTTTACATTCAAAAGGTGATTTTGTGGTCCCTGTGCAAAATCACCTTTCAGACACCAGTTAAAACTTTTCTCTGCCCTTGTTCATGAGGTGGGGTCATAAGAAGGCTATTTTGAAAATTTGGTGCAAAACTATTAAAAAACAACCAAGTTATGAGCCCGTGTAGAATTTTACGAACGCAGGCTCATAACTTTGGTAATTTTCAATATTTTTACCCCACATTTGCAACATAGCCATATCTTTACAGCACTTCATGAATGTGACAGTTGTCATTTTTCAAATCCTGGCCAATATGTTTTTTACATCCTGAAAGGTGATTTTGCAGTCCCAGCACAAAATCTTCTTTTGGCCAGGAGTTGATAATTTTCTCTGCCTTGTTAATGAGGTGGGATCATAAGAAGGCTATGTTGGAAATCTGGTATAAAAACATTACAAAACAAAAAAATTATGAGCCGACATTGATTTTTGCAAATTCAGGTTTGTAAGCTCGGTAATATTAATTATTTTTACCCGAAATTTTCCACATAGCCATTTCTTTATAGCACCTCATGAATGTGACAGCTGTCATTTTTCAACTCCTGCCCAAAATGTGTTTTTGTATCCCGGAAATTGATTTCGCAGTTTCTGCGCAAAAACACCTTTAAACCAGGAGTTTAACATTTTGTCTGCCTGTCTTCCTGAGGCAGGGTCGTAACATGGCTATGTTGAAAATCTGGTGTAGAAATAGTACAAACCAACACATTCATAAGCCTATGTTACATTTTGCAAATGCACGCTTGTAACTTTGGTAATTTACAATATTTTTACCCCAAATTCCTCAGCTGCAGCCCTATCGGCTCTGGCCGAAGTTTGTTGTTATAAAGGCCATTTCACAGTAACTAGCTACTGTACCAAGTGCATGTGTTTAATAAAGCCAATCCAAATTAAGTATACCCATGTATCTCATTTTATTTCTTAGCCAGTACGATTTTGACATGCTATAGATTTTTTGATCAACATTTCTGTGTTTCTAATTAAAAAAATGTTATGACAAGTCATAAAGTGCAGACATACAGGCAAAAATATGTGCATGTTTGTGGTTACGTAAATGTATTTGGGGTTATTTTTAAATGTAACAAGGGCAACGACAATTTTACAATCAGGATTATTATAAGACTGTTGTTTACATCCATAAAGGAGCTTCCAACATGTACAGTACATATTATATATCAAGAAGCTGCATTTACTGTACAGATATACAGTAGATTTGATTTGCATATTTGGCCATTAAGGTTCCTTGTTTCATTCATCTGACAGGTGTAAACTGGTTTCATTTTTTCAAAATGTTTGGCAGTAAATAGGAAAATAGGTACGAGTCTAACTTCTGTGTTTAGGGGATACTCTCTTACTTAACATGGATTTTCCTCCTGTTTGCCCATTCAATAGGAACTCCTTCCAACATCACCATTAGCCTACTGTGAGACCATGGAATCCCCCTCCAGGCTCTGCCCTTGCCTTGCTCCCCTCACCCCCAATTTAACCTTGGGTAGGGTCTTACCTTATAGCACCTCAGTGAGTATTCTCCCTTTTACCTGGCCTACTACTCTGGAGTTCCTGGTAGCCAGCAATGAATTGTAGGGGAGGAACAAGGCTCCATAACAGCTGTGGGAGGCTGGCATAGATTCATCTGCATCCTGGCCAGTGAATGTCCTCCAGTTTCTCCCTCTCCCTGAACAAGCATACTCACGACATCCTCAGGTGATGTCACAAGTGGTGCACCAATGTCTCCACCCCCTCCACATCATGAGGATGCCTGGTCTCCTGCCTGCATCACCAGCTGTGATCATACAGGTGGTGGTATTTCAGCATGAAGCACATCCCTCACTCCCCTAGGGAGGACAGCAACTTTTGGCATGCTCAATCCTCCCCTCTCCACTGACCCGCTGACAACCTGGACTTATTCCCAAACCAGGGTTACAAGTGGCAGTGCTGTCACAGTGCCATTGGGCCAGCTTGGGGAATACTGTCTTAAACAGTTTTCCTCACTTTAGAGTCCAAAACACTGCAGTACTCATGTATTGAAAGTATAGTATTTAACTGGTTACACAACTGTGATGTGCCGGCTTATTTACAGTGAGCAGAATGGAGAATTTAGGGAAACACCTCCATGGACTTGGTACCATGGTCTGAATACTTAACCAAAGCTGAAGTGTGGGAGATTGGCACACAAACCAGCAGTTGTACTATATGAAACAGAGATATGCAGTAATCACATTTCCAAATGACGACAGAGACAGTGACAGGGATTCAGTCTGCAGTTGAATACTTTATTACTGCAGAAAACATGCAAACAGCAGCAGGTGCAAAATAAAAAGGGAACTGGAGCTCACTAGGTCACCTGATGCATTTTGCACTACCAGATGTAGCACCTTCTCACCTTCTGCTCTTTGCACATTTTTTGTACTAATAAAGTATTCACTTGTAGAATGATTTCATGCCCCTGTCTTCCTTTGGAAATGTAAGTATATCTTTGTTTTGTATAGTGCAAGTGCTGGTTCATGTGCCAATCTCCCTCACCGCAGTTTTCTTTTCAGTGATCTGCTAGTGACAGCTAAGTGATTGGACATGGAACCTTGATTAGCATCATTAAAAATCCTGACATCTTCTTTGGCTAATCAGGATCCTTATTTTAAAACATCACAGTATTGGAGTTCTTGCGAAATGTCTTGCTAGCAGCTACAAAACTCTAACGTTCTAAGATAATTTGGAATGCTCTATTATATTCATCAAGAAGCATGTTGGCTTTTTTCCACAAAAGTCAGTGTAATTTTAAACTGAAGCTGAGCTTAAAAAGTGAATATTGACTTCTTCTTGTCCCAAATTCAAGATTAGTTGCTGCCTTAAGCTGTTGAATGTCCTCCCCCAGGACACCAATATGGCCCCTATGGTCTCCTCCTTTAAAACCAAACTTAAGGCCTGGTGGTGTGGAGAGCTAAGGCGTTAAGCACCCTACCTGCTGCTACCCAGTGACCTGTGTTTGGGAATGAGCACAGGTTGCCGGGAGTCGGCACAGTGGGAGAGGTTTAAGAATCCAAGGAACTGCTCTTTTCTCCCTATGAGGTGTGGCCAGTCTTCTCGGCCCATGAGGCCCAGTGGCAGTGCAGGCTCAGATGAGTAAGGAAAGTCTTGGCATTGCAGGATAATATGCGCCTCCATGCACTGGTGCTGCAACATAAGGGAAGATATGAAACAGGAAAACTACTGAGGATAGGCTATGTGAAGCCCTGCCCATTGTTCTGTGGCCTGCTCCACCACTACGGTTTGGTGGAAGGTCTGGATCTGCCTCTGGGGTGGGAAGAACTGTTCTCCCCCTCTTGGCCTACTACAGGGGGGAATCCAAAGGGGGCATAAGGACCCCCCAACTGGAGGGAGATGAGAGACAGTACATGAAGACATGCTAATTAGCCACCAGTTCTGCCTCAGAGGATAAGGGCTTTATGGGGAAAAAAAACTTAAGACATGTATCATTCAGCAAGGATTCCCTAATTGATGTTCCGATACAATAGGGCCAAACACGTGTCTACACTGTTATTCTCAGCCTATACTGGATCAGATGTACAAGCCTGTTTGAAAAGCAATGTCTGTTCTGTTGAAACCTTGTCAGCCTGACTTGCACAAAGATTTGCGTACCCATGATGCCTTGCAATGGTACTGAGTCTTAAAGTCTATGGTTTGAAGAGATGCACAAAAAGTAGTCTATATATCATTATCATTATCATCTGAACGTTTATTGGATTGACAAACTGGGAATCTTGTTAGTTTTTGCATTCTAAGAACAAGTGTGAAGGAAACCATGGCCTGCCTATTATGTGGTTGGATACAGTAAGAGATTAATGCTGTTCACATGAAGCAAAATCACAAATGAAATGAGAGTTGTATTTATTTACTATCTTCCACAACCGAAAATGATGCGCCTGTAGAGTAATTAACATTTAACACTGAAATATTGGAAAGCATGACTTTTGAGAAGAACAGAGTTTTAAGACAAGCACCTAGGTTTGTTATTCCTGCTGCCTCAATCATTTTCCCCTCATTTGGCTGAAAGGCATAAACATTCCCCATTGACTGCCTCCCCGTAGAAAAAAATATGCACTGCACAGTTTGATTCCTAATATGGTAGTGCGAGTGAGACTTCAGAATGAGTTCCAGTCAGTTCTTCTCAGCATGTGGAATGTAGTGAGAAAGGTTCCCTGGGGAGCTGAAAGTGTTTATATTTGTTCTGACACAGAATAGGCCTTAAAGCTGCAGTCCTAGAAGTGTGAGATGTGAAATTCAAAAACACAATAGCTACCATCCAGTCTGTTATGGCAATCTCATCTCAGTCAGGCACTTTGATATAAGAAATGAATGAGAGTTTAATCAGGCTAGACATGAACCAAAGCAGAAGAACTGAATTTTACAATAACTTGGAACACAGAAAAATATGGGTTACATGAAGAAGATACAGAACAATTCTGGCTCCTTTCTTCTCCTTCCACGTCACTCGTCTCCCCACCCACCACTTACTGTCTACCCTAGCCTCCTCCCTCTGGACTTCAGCATCTGCTCACCTTTGTGCGCTTATGAATAGCTCTGTTATTGTCCCTTATCTAATGTATCTGTTTACAGTATAATATAAATATTTGTTATAACATGGGCCAGTAATTGCAAAATATTTAAAATACAACTAACTGATCTACCCTGCTTGTTTCATGTCCCCTGGGGCACTTTTGGAAACTAGGCTATCCTGAGGTCTGCAGATTACAAATAAATTTAAAAACTTAAATGACATGAAAGACTTTGTTGGGTTTTGATTTCTTAATAAAAAAAGGACAGATCACAGTAACCAACATGCCAACTTAGCACCAGAACAAATAGCCTTAATTCTTGCCAAAAATTGAAAGGCAACTGTCAAATATCATAAAATGAGAAAAAATGATCTTCAGACCTGGTTGGGTGTTACCCATGCATTCTACCAGATTAATGCATGAGAAAAAAAACTCCCTGCTAGCCAGAATGCATTACCAGAGAAATCCCTCTTTCAGACCTGTGAAATTTTGATTTTTAAACTGCCTGCCATTTTTCCCCAGCTGAGATAAAAATATGCTGTCAGAATCAATGCACAATTCTGTACCCACTGATCTAGTATACCTCCTTGCTAAAACTTACTTTTCTGTAATTTTTATTTTCATCTTATTTTTATCCTATTACTGTTGTTGCCTGTTTCTTACTGGCTTCAACTGCAGTGCCAGCTCACTTCACCTCCCATTTCCTGTGGTTCACCCACTTGTACACTCCCATACTATGTCTGTATTTGTCTGCCACCTACCAATACATATGTGGTAACCCCTTCTAAAGAGGGCTTACCTTTTGGCTCCCTTTTGGCTTACCCTGCACTGCATCTTCTCCTCAGTCTTGATCTGGACTACTGCTGTGAAATTGTGGGCTGGCTGGACTGCCAACTCTCCATTTCTTCAGGCAGGAAATGTCTTTTTTGCTGCAGCCATCAAGCCACATTGCTTTTTTAACTCTTTTTGGCCCCATGGGCTGTGGAAGTGGGGTGGGTGAGCACACTTTCTGGTCATAGCTTCTCTTCTTTGGCACCTCTATGACACAGATACCTGTTGTTCCAGCTGTACAGCGATTTTGGTCACCCAACCCCATGGACTGCAGTTGGGGTCATGGAGCACAGAAAGGCATTTATGTAGTTCTTCCGTGGCTTTCAATGCCAAGCAGCAGCCACAACTCCAACCACAGCCACGGCTTTAACAAAGAAACCAGTCCTTTATGGAGCATGACCTTGGGAGCCATTGACAGCACTCCCTTGCCACTGATTCACCCCAGGTCCCATCAGATGGCAGCAGGGACCAGGAGATACTGCTCCTGACTGAAATTGGGCGAGAAGTGGCGAAAGTGCTCACAAGCAATTAGTGGAGTAAGGTGGAATCCCTAGTAATCCACATTGTGGTTTAGAAAGTACTTCACACAATATAATGAGGAATGTGAATTCCATTGGAAACAATGACTTCACATTACTCCGCCTTTCCCCAATCACTTCTGCACCAATTTTAATGTGAAGTACATTGAAATCAATGTACTTCGCATCACTTTGCCTTGTTGGTGAGCTCCAAAGGCGAATTTTGCAGTGATTCATGGGATTGCAGGTCATGTGGGCTTTAGGTTGTTCTGCACAGCCTCAGTTCTGTGTAGTGTGTGTGCAGTGGAAGCTGAAGACAGTTTGCTCTCAGAGTTCTGAGAGTCAAACCCTCTAAAAGCCGTTCAAAAAGCCTTTTTGAGCCATTTTATTTTCACTCAAAATTTACTACATCGATTGTAGGAAACCCTCCTGTGCTCATATCATCAGGTGTTTATTGTTTGTGTGTGGATTTTGAATGTTAATTTAGAAAATTCAGTCTGTGTAGTGACAAACACTTGAAATGTGCTTAGGGAAGGGGCATATCTGGGGTGGAGGGAGGTAGATAAACTGGGAGAAAGGCAGTCTTTCTGTTTTGGTTATATTTTTCTTGTATAACTGTGTTAATGTACACAGTCATATTTTCAGTAATTTTTGAAATTTTGTGCTGATTGTTGTGGTGCAGCAGTGCATAACTTCAGTTTATTTAAAAGATTTGGTTATATTACTGAAGTTTTCAATTTGCTGTGCATTACCTGTAGTGTGTGTGTGTGAGTGTGTGCGCGATGCGTGCCATCAAATCAGACATTTTATTGTGCCACACAGTAATTGCAGTACTGTGAGCCTGCTATCTGCCACACCTGCATTATTTTGCACTGCTTTATGGTATCTTGGTAGTGGACTGTTACTGCAGTTCACTGCCCCCAACTGGCGAAAGGTCTTCTTTTCCAGATTTGGATTTGTGACTTGTGAGCACTGGTTAAGGTGGTGTTGTGCCTTTGGGTCAGCATCTCTTGAGTGTGCAGTGCAATCTTAATCTGTCTGTTTGTATCTCTTTAGGGCCCAATCTCCATCTGTAACTTGAGTCACAGTTTTTTTGTTTGGCTTCTCTTCAGAGTACTGTATGGTGCATATCTTGGCGTGAACATTGTACTCATTAATGTACATTTTTAAGTCAGGGTGATCATCACAAGTCACTCATGATACAAATCACGTTCTTCATCTTCATGGTCACGATGATTCACGAATTACAAAATTTTAAGTTTTTGGGTTGTAAGTTGTATGTAACCTTGTTTTGTAGTATCTCAGCTTGACCATTGTACTCATTTATATGTGTTTTCAAGTCAGGTTGTTTGGGGTGGTACAGGTCAGGGAAGTACAGCCGCAGGTATCTGCGTACAGTTCATTAGTCATGTCACACCAGTCACTCATCACGAGACAAATCACATTCTTCACAAATCACAGCAATTACATTTTTTTTTTCAGTTCTGATGATATGCTGATTGGAAACTGGAGAAAAAGAAAGTCAAGGTGGCTGTGTCTGGGTCTGTTGGTGTTAAATCCTCCCCTTCTCAAAAAAGTTGTGATGTAGCGGTTCCTGTTGATGATGATGATGATGATGACACGGGTGGGGGGGGCATGATAGAAAACATCAAGTACCAAAAGGGAATCAACAACATACAAGAGGGTAGCATTCTCCAGAAAAAGAGATGTGCATGAGGAAGGGCCCAAAATGTGAAGATGGGGGGATGGATCATGAGCAACATCAAGAACTATTTTTTTACACAGAGGGTGGTGAGTGCAAGGACAAAATAAAAGTAATGATTAACATTCTGATGGGACAGCAGCAGTTGAAGCATCCCCATAATTTGTAGCTGGTGCCCCTCAATTTGCTCCAACTGCTGCTCAACATTGTCAAACTTGATGGTGGTTAACAGCCTCCAACTCATGCCACATCAGATCCAAATTGGCCTGTGTGGCAGGTGGTTGGACAGGGTTGCCACCGTCACCTGCTGCATGTTGTGGTCATGGAGCAGCCGCTTGATCCATGGCCCTCCCCTGCTTCACACCACCACTCGCAGGTGGATGCCATGCTGTCCCCTCTTCCCCAGTGGGAGGTGCATTACTGCCCTGTTCTGCAACCTTGGCCTGCCACTGTACATAGTGGTGGTTGTACAAGTGGGTGTGCTGACCACCTGTGCCAAGGTGAGTTCCTTTGTGGCCACGGTGCACCTAAACACCACACAGATTACATTTCACTACACTGCTGTCCCCAGCCAGTGTAGAAAAGAACTCCCACACTAATAAGGTGCAGGAAAAACAAGGCACAGGTTGGGGGGGGGCAGGTGTTGTTGGAGCCAGGGGCTGCTGCTGCAGTGAAACTCTCTTTCAAGCATGATTCACTTCCTGCCTGCCTGAAGCATGTGACCTAGACTGTGTAAGCCATGTAAAGTGTGTGGGCTGCCTGTAAATTCTCACTCCACCCTTAAAGGTGGAATGAGCAATGCAAAGTCATTATCACCATCATCACAAGGTGAAGTGACGAAGTAGCGCTTTCAGTGGGCACTTCGCATAGCCATAAAGTAACACGAAGTGGTCTACTTCACATATACTTTACTGACGAATTTAACTTCACTGCATCTCTACACACAACCTCTTTCTCCTACTACAAGATGAAAGTGAAACTTTCTTTCAAGCATGAGTCACTGCCTGCTGGCCTGCCTGAAGCATGTGACCTACACTGTGTCAGCCATGTGATGTGTGTGGGCTGCCTGTGAATTCTCTCTCTGCCTTAAAGTGAAGTAAGGCGGAGTAAGCAACGCAAAGTCATAATTATAATGTGAAGTGATGAAGTGAGGGTTTTAAATGGGCACTTCACGTGGACAAATAGTAACGCAAAGCCACTTTGCGTCCACTTCACGGGTTCAATTTAACTTTGTTGCATCTCTATTCCTGACAGCCGGAGGCTGCACTGGGGGATGGAAATGACTTTTAAAAGTAGTAATAAACACAAGACAACATGGGGATGAACATGTTGTTGTGCTTCTAGCCCTGGACTGCTGTGTTGGGGGTCAGACGATGGCACCTGCTTCCTGGAAGAAACAGTCAATCCTAGGCTCAGCTCTTTACAACTGCATACTGCAAGCTAGCTCAGGCTACTAAGAACTTTGTATGCATGCTTTTGTCATGAAATCGCCAACCACTGATAGCAGGGGGATTCGCATAATTAATTATGTATGAGATGCCAGCCAATGAGAATTGACCCCCAGATGGAGACAGATGAAGGAACTTCAGATTTGCCTTGGACAGCAGAGTGAGAAATGTAAGTGATTTCAGCAGTCTGCCATTGAGAAATTCTCTTTAAAAGTCTTCGCAAAAATATTTTCCTATCACAGTCTGAAACAGTACCAAAGTGCCTGCACAGAGCTTTATGTACTCTCAGGACAACTGCCTAGTGGGTGAAGTCAAGTTTCCCTGTGGGGTGAAGAGGACTTTGGAAAGCATTAGAGAATCACACAGCCCACACCCCTCACCACCCAGACGCGCACTGGGTCTGCTGCACCTGTAGCTCTGGTAGCATCTGCCAACTCAGAGGAAGATAGTCCAACAGAGCCAGCAACTACAGTCTGCTAGAAGTCATGAGTAGGTCAATACCCCAATAATTATTTTGTTAACTAGGGCAAATTAATTAATTCTGAGGTATTCTTGTGTGTTTTATATCAAAGTCCAATTAGAACTACTACAGCCAGTAGAATACTAGCATCTGTATTGAAAGTATATTTGTTTTAGATACTAAACCACCAGCCTTCAATCAGTACCACATCATGGTCCAACATCAGGCCTGCAATAATCCATTGTGTATACACATTTAATAGACTGTTTGAAGAGCTCCCAAGGAACATTGGGGTACTGGTACATCAGTAGTGGGAACCAGTAAAGACTGGTGGGAGTCACCTAAGGGTGGTGGTGTTTGTGTGTGGGGAGGGAGATCTGTCATTGTTGTTTTGCTTGAATTTTTTAGGCCCGGTCCAATACTCCCTATTTGTCAATAATTTGCTACATATTAACCCTGGCTGTCTGATAATCATGTATGCAGACAATCTAATCCTGTACAGGAGCAACCCAGAGTCTTACCTCCCTATCTCACTCCCTTTCCCATGATTTCATTACCACACTCAATTGGTTTTCAGCTAACAGACAATTGGATAAGACAAAGAAAGCCAAAACCATGCTATTAGGGTCCAGACAGAAGCTCTCCAAAATACTCACACAAATGGTCAACTCCCTCTCTATCTTGGCCCCTGACAGTATGCTCCTCAAGCATGTCAGGAGTTATAAGTACCTGGGGGTCACACTGGATCCATCCCTCACATTCAGTGAACATATAGGAACAATGATCAAGAGAGTTCACAAGCAGGTAGGGGCTTGCTACCATCTGAAACACTTTATTACCCCTGAGGCATGACTAGCTATCGAGTGAGGTACGATGCTCCCTCTCCTGGGGTACTGCTCCCCTGTCATCTCCAAGACCTCATCTAAGGAACTCACCTGACTAAACATTGCCTACAACCGGATATGTCATTTTATTCTGTCGGCCCCTCTGTCACCACTGCTCCCTGTATGCCTCACTAGGTTGGCTATCAACCCAGGCTCAGGGTGACCTCCACCTGAGAGTCCTTGTTCATTAAAACCATTGTGGCTGGTGCTACCTCCCCCCTAGGCAGGTTCCTAAGTATCAAGCAATGCACAAGAGAGATGCGGTCCTCATCTCAACAACTGCTAAGTGTCCCTCACTCCAACACTAACATGGGCCAGAAAGCAATCTCTATAGTGGCTCCTAAGCTCTGGAACAGCCTCCCCACATCTATCCTTAACATAGGCTCTACTCAGACCTTCAAATTGAACTTATCAACAGCTCTCCTATCAAAATCTGTCAGCCAGTGTACCCCATAACTGCTTAAACACCGGCAATTTATACTCCAAAATTGTTCCAACACCTCTCACTGCACCTTGACACTGGGTAATAACACTGCCTACCACTGCTTACCTACCCATGGGTGCTTTAATCAGCATCAGCATCACTTACAGCACTTCTTCCCCTGGTATCCTATGCCTGCTCGTGGTTTCATAATATTAAACTGCTGTTGCCCGATATGACATTCTATCATAATGTTGTGGTATTTAAAAGGTCAGATCCATGCTAATTTTTTTTTATGTGTGCATCTAAAACTGTAACATCCTAGTACTTCTCCCTTGATGTAGCTATGTCATTTGTGTCTTCATAATTTGCATCTCTATGGCCTGGGTTGTGCCTGAAACTGGTCCCTGGGACCAGTGTATCTACCCAATTAAGAAATAAATAAAAAAAAAAATTTCCTTCTCCCATCTAGAGTCTACAGTGTCCACCAATAAAACTCCTTTAGTTTTTTTTTTTTTTGGTTTTGGTTTTTGTATTCTTTGTTTATCTCCTACTTGACTCAGACTATCTCTGGAGGGCACTCTCGGTGTGTCTCTGCTGCCTGTCTGAAGCTCCCGGACTTGCTCCCTGGTTCCGGGGTGCACCCTCCATCCTCCTCCCATTGCACGACCCCTGACTCTGAGTCCCTCGGGGTGGGACTGCCAGCTCCTCCAGTGCTCTGTCTGCAAATCTAGTGGAACGACTGAAGGGAGGAGAAAGCAACCAGAGGCACAACTGGGTAAGCCTGGCACTGGACATGGGAACCCCACCACTAGTCCCAACCATCGCCGACCAAGCTGGTAGGGGTATTTCTCTCGCTAGTGTGGTTTCCTCATGGGACGCGGCATGCAATGGCATCCTGCGTGACACCTCCGTCACTGGAGCCTGCCATCATCCCACCCCCATTGGTTTCAACCCAATGTCTGCGTTGCACCCCAGTCTCCACTAGAGGCCGCTACTGCATCAGTCGCCCCCAGGCACCCACCACAGGAAAGGAGAGCAGCCCTCTGGGCGCTCAATCCTCTTCCTCCCTTGCTGACCCCCAATGACCCAGGCTCGTTCCTGAACCCAGGTCGCCAGGGTGGCACAAGGTGTGGCATCCAGCACCTCAACCTTCAGCACCACCGGACTGGCTTCCTTTTGTTTTTTAATTGAATTCATTATGTTCTTGCATGTTATTGTGTTTGCTCATTTTGCATGCATAGAGTATAAGTGGGGGTGTATTTAAATATAGAGGAACCCTGTAACTGTGGGTGGTGGTTGCATTAACTTCCTTTGCTGGAGCACCCTGGTAGCAGTCTGTCAAAAGGGTCTTCATATATGAAGCCACTGCACCACTTTTCATTTAACTCCAAAACAACTAATCCCAGGCATTATTCTCTCTCTAAGGCCTTATAGACTTTGCTCTTTGCACTTTTCAATCCTTCTTCCATTCAAAAAGTAATACTTGGATAAGAATTTGGGGGGTCATGACCCACAGACATTATGGACATGATGGCCCTGGGTACATATTTCTTTCCTTAGATGTTCTCCCTAGCTGTGGCTGCCCACTTGCTCCACCTCCCATGTTCTAGATGCTCACTCCACCTCCTCCTTGCTCCACACTTGCTCATCCTCCCACTGGCTCAAACTTCTTGTTCATCCTTTCACCATCTCAGCATTCGTCAGCTGCCTACTCATATGTTTCTTCAGACACTTGCTCACCCACATCACAGACACAAACATGCAACACACATGAAAAGGTGAAACTTTTTTTTAATTAAAATATTATTTTATGGATACAAACAAGACTGCAATGAAAGTGACAAAAAAACTTTCACATATGGGAAACCAATCCTTGATAACACCGCTTAGAAGCACCAATTAGTAGAGGGCCTATTTTTTTTTTAACTCAGCTTTATTGCAAGAAAAAGCATCATACAGCATTCCATACAAGTTCACCTAGTAGGTTACTAACAAAGACATTAAAAAGTTATGAATGAAAGAGTCGTCTGGTCCAGACTTATTGGGGTTCTCACCAACCACCAAGGTAGAACCAACTCAAGTGTTCGAATAGCTGTAAGATAAACATATCTGAATCATAATCTCCCATCAGAGATTCTCACTGTTAGCTAAAAATTGTAATTAATCTCTGGAGCCACTGGGATTAAAACTTCCCAGATACAGAAGGGAATATTAATAACTTCCAATATAGAAAGAAAAAAAGATTAAGGAAAAGAGAAGAAATTGGTACATCTAATATACATGACCCAGTCCATAGGTATGCAACCCCCTCCCCCTCCTCCCCACTTCGCCACCCAGAAGTCTCAGAAACTTACAAATTATATTGTTGACCCATATTACAGCTCTTCTTTCATTATGTCCATTTAAGTATGAGATCTCTCCAGAGATCCATCAATGCAAATGAAGTATGGCTCCTATGGCTAACCAGTTTGGGGGGGTCCTGATTAATAGCCAGGATTCCCAAGCTCGCCATCTCTGCTCATGTTGCTCATATCTAAGGCATAGCCTGGCTGTTAATGCCTCCATTGACAACTCCCCTTTCATCCTCACCACCCAATCCTCCAATTCAGGAGGGTCCAGTTGTAACTACCTGGCAGTGATACATTTAAGGGCAACTATGATGAAAGACAGTAAATCTTTTCTCATGTCTCCTTTATGGTTAATGGTTCCAGGGAATCCCAATACCCATTCCTCAAATTGTAAAGGGAGGAGTATCCCAGTTATAATGTGTACAGCCTGTTGGATTGACTGCCAGAAGGTAGCAAGGGCCGGACATCCCCCCAAAAATATGCCAATGACTCCAGGCTGGCCACAATTCCTCCATCATCTGTCAGAGTGAGAATTACTAAAATGATGAGTAGACATTGGTGTTTGGAAAAACTGGACCAGAACTTTCCAGAAGAACTCACACCATAAGGGGGCTGATGTAAGTTTCCACCCTAACTTCAACCTTCGATCCCAAGTAGTTTTGTTTATTTCCACTCCCATTTCTCATTCCCAGGCTCTTCTTTGTACACCTAGGGACAAACCCCTTGTTCTCCCCAGGAGCTTATATATAATAGAGGTATGACGTTGAGGTCCTTTAATGGTGACCACTCCATAAAGAAATTCCTCCCAGTCTGTGTATGGTTGAGTCAAGCAATGGACGTTATTCCCCAAATTAATGAAATGCCTAACCTGCAAATATATGAGAAATTCCGAGCTGGGCCAGCCAAACTTCTTAGCACGCTGGAAAGATATGCCTTCAATAAGTTGGGTAAAATGGTGTGGACCCCTTCTTCCTCATGCAGTGTATTCTACATCTAGAGTTGGGGGGAAAAGCCTGTTTAGTATCTGATAAGAGAGAGAGGGCCTAGTGTTTCAGGAGTGCAGGTAAGCTTCCTAATCTTCTGAAGGGTTTGCAGAATATGTTGAACACCTCTATTTCTAATAGTCCTGGTTAGGTCTAAAGGTGTATGGGTGAGGACCAAAGTGTATAGAGGTTTAAAGCCTATACTTGCATCTTTAATCTGGTACCAGAGGGATGAAATACTTTGCCGTGCCCAAGTTATTAACATCGCTCCTTGTGCTGCTAGATAGTATTTAGGAAGATCTGGTAGCGACAACCCACCTAGTTCCCTAGGAAGTTGCAGCGTTGTCCTGTCTACCTGAGGTCTTTTACCATTCCAGATAAATTTAAAGATTTGCCCCAAAATTTGTTTCAAAATATATTTGGGATTTTAACTGGAAAAGAGGAAAACAAAAAAAGAAACCGAGGAAGTACATTCACTTGAACTGTGGCTATTCTCCCTACTGAGCCTAGGGGTAACAGTTTCCATCTTGCCAGGTCCCTTGCTATGTTGGACCAGAGTGGTTCATAATAGAGGGACTATTTTATTATTGAATTTTATTAGTAGTAAAAATCTAGCAGCAAGGTAAGACTGAGAATAAAATATTATTGCAGCATTATATGCTGAAGCAATACCAAACAGCTATACAGCTGTAACAGTGAAGGAGAATATTAATTTGCTTCAGAGATCTGGAATAGCCGGCTGTGTGGTGCCTGGAGACCCGGGTTCATGCACAAGCCTGGGATGCCAGGAGCAGAGGACAGCAGGGAGGGAGTCAGAGTGTCCCTTGGTTGCTTCCCTCCTGTGGAGGAGGGCAGTGCTGGGCCACTTCACTGGCGGCTCCTAGTGGTGGGAAGTGGTGGTGTCCTAGGCGGTGTGAAACACTACCCACTCCGCCAGACATACCTGCCCCAGGATGCTGCATGTGGCCGCCTGATTGTGGGAGGTGGGAGGGGCAGAAAGGAGGAAAAAATCACCCACCTGGCTGCTGGATGACGCCTGCCACCTTCCCTTGAGCCATGCAGCCAGCTCGCAGTGAGCACATGCTCCAATCCTCTTGGTTCCACTCTTCAGGCAAGGTAGTAGATTCTCTCTCCCCACCACTGCACCCAGGGAGGGGCCCCTCCGAAAGGGTTACCCAGGTCTACCAGGGAGATGGACCACAGTGGGGATGGAGTGATGGTGAATAGGGATGGCTTGGTGGAGTGTAGAGGGTTAATGTGCAGCCTGAAGGAGTGGTGGACAATGGGCCGGAGAGGTAGGGGGAAAAAAGAGATCTGGAATGCCACCATAGATGATCCTTAATGAACCAGGAAGGAATCTGGATATCACAGAATTACCGGTCATCACTTTTACATCTAACGCAAAGCAGTTTTGTGGAGTTATGAAACTCTACCCAAATCTTGCCGCCTGTTATCTGTCACTTCAGCTGGAGGGCATTCAAAGTAGCTCACCCCTTCAGGGGACCCACATGGGATCAATGTCTAGCTGGTAAAGCAACCATCTGTGCCAGAATTGCTCATGTAAATTTTGATGTCCCCTGGATCTTAATGATAGCATTTTCATTTTATAAATTGAGTTTACTGTAGCCTACCATTGGCAAAATATTGGAATCTGCTGGGTGAGCCAGAGTAGAGTAATCACCTTTTTGGCTGGCCTAATTAATATTACTAACAATTTAAGAGTTTTCCCTCTCATCCGTTTCAGTGGAATCACTAACAGAGCCAAGGTTAGGGTCACTAAACCTTGTTCCATAATAATCTGGTTGACTGGATCTGAGATCCCTTGCCAGTAATTCATTAATTTTGGACAAAGTGAAAATATGTGGCCATGGCATGCCTCTTCCTCTCTACAACCCCTCCACAGCATCCCATGTGGGGCACCATGTATTTGGCCAGGACATCTGGTGTATGAAAGAACTGTGAATGGAATTTCCAACAGAAGTCATGCCATAGGGTGGAGGCCATAATACAATATGATGGGACAGCTAATTTAAGCCAAATAGCCATTGTATGGGTCTATTGTAATTCCTTGCTCCCATTGGCTAGAATAATCTCTGTACTATCTGGTTTGACCTCCATGAGTCCTTATAGAGATTACCTAAACTCACTGTACCCAATAGCTCCATCTGGAGTCTGAATCATCCATTGCTTAACCTGATACAAAATGGCAACCCAAGGTACAATGAGTTAAATGAGCCCAGACATTCCCAAATTGGTAATCTCTAATAATTTTACCAACTAATCCAGTTTTGTCTGGTAATTTCTTGAATGGTGCACCCAATCCCAATAGATACAGTAGGATCAGATCTGAAAGTAATGGAAATGAGCAGACCAAGAGAGGTGAAAATCTGTTTGGAGTTCCTGGAGGATTTGAATAACTTGAATCATAGAGCTAGAATATATACCAAATACCTAGATGGCTCCAGGTAAGAAGCCAACCATCTGTAGCATTGGGACAAAAGCACTACCATATGCTATGGCCCTGTTCCAGACTAGAATGTCCAGAGAGAAATGTTGTTTATAACTATGTCTCCAGAGTCAGAGTGTGATGGCCACATATCTTGTAAAGCTGGAGGGTGGTACAGGTTTCACAGGATTCAAAAATAAGTGATGATCTAGATTATGAATATCATACAGCACTAACTCTGTAGTATTCCAGTGGGCCTGGTAGTGAGGGGATAGCCACAGATAAATGAAATGTATCTGTGATGCTACTGAGCAGAGCCTGAGGTTTGGTAAATTGAGGCCCCATGTCCTCAGGGAGTTATGCATTCGGGGATGCCCACCCCTCCCAAAGAAAAGTGCAGTGACTCTTTAGTGGTCTCCTGTTTTGTAGTCTTGTATTTAACCCTGTTTGTTTTGAATTTCCTAGTGTTCTAGTATTCCCCATACTGTATCTCATGTAAATTTTGTGTAAACATTAAATATTTTATATTTAAAATATTTGTGACTGCAGTATTTTATTAAGCACAGATAATCTATTTTCTAGGCTGTTCAACTGATCTGTCATTGATCAAGATCACTACAACTAAAAAGTTAACCTTTGTCTGATACAGAGTGGGGTGCAGTACGCTTGGAGCGGCCAAGGTGTTCCTACAGTTTCAGGGAGACCCACGCCAAAGAAATAAAATTTTAGATCAGTGTTGGATGGAGGACTGCAAGACAGACAATTGAAACCTCAAAATAAACCAAAAGCCAAGTTCCTCACTTGACACTCACCATGTAATTTAAAACGTTTGTGTATTTTTTAGTAGTGATCTTCAAACTGGCCACATCTACAAGCCAATATTTTGACATAATCTTTTTTTTTTTTTTACATAGAAACATAAAATGTGACACCAGACAAGGGCCATTGGGCAATCTGCCCATTTATTTTGTAACCTTCATTTTTTTTGCTGCAGACCTTACTTGATCTATAGCACCATCATGTCCCCTCCTTTCCTTACCCCTACAATTCCCTTGTGCCTGTCCCAGGCATTTTTGAACCCCACCACTGTTTTCACCCCCACTACTTCCACTGGAAGGTCATTCCAAGCATCCACCACCCTTTCTGTGAAGAAGTACTTCCTCATATTCCCTCTTGAATTTACTCCCTTCCAGATTCATAACATGCCCCTTGTTCTAGAGCACCTTTTTCTCTGAAAAATGCCCCCTCCTGTACCTTATTAATCCATTTGAGGCATTTAAATGTCTTTATCATATCTCCTCTCTAGGATGTACATATTTAGCTCCTTTAGCCTCTCCTCATAGGGCTTTTGATGCAGACCCTGAACCATTTTGATAGCTCTCCTGTAGACTACCTCCACTCTATGTCCTTCCTGAGATGTGGTCTCCAGAACTGGACACAGTACTCAAGGTGAGGTCTTACCAGAAATCTGTATATGGGCAGCATCACCTCCCTCTTCCTGCTTTTGATGCCCCATCCTATGCACCCCAGTATCCCACTAGTCCTACCAACTGCCTTGTCACACTGCTTAGCCACCTTTAGGTCAGCTGCAATGATGACTCCTAGGTATCTTCCTTGCTTGGTCTTTATCACTATCATTCCATCCATTTTGTACTCTGCTCCTGGGTTTCTATGGACCAAGTGCATTATTTTGCACTTTTTTGCATTAAACCCCAGCTGGCAAACCCTTGACCACTCCTCCAGTCTTTTCAGATCCCTACCCATCCTTTCCACAAACCCCCAGAGTGTCAGCTCTGTTGCAGATCTTAGTATTATCTACAAAGAAGCAGGCCTTTCCTTCCAGTTCCTCTGCTATGTCACTTATAAAGACATTGAAGAGGATTGGTCCCTACATAGATCCCTAGGGTACCTTGCTGGTCCCTCTCCCTTCCTCGGAGCAGACTGTTTACCATTACCCTCTGTGTCTTGTCCCCTAACTAGTTTTTGTACCCATGTTACCACCTTACCACCTTAATACCCATACCCAAGTGCCCCAACATGTTTACCAATCTCCTGTGAGGAACAGTGTCAAAAGCCTTGCTGAAGTCCAAGATAGGCCATGCCCACCACCCCTCCCTGATCCAACTGCTTGGTCACCCAGTTAAAGAAATATATCAGATTTGTTTGGCATGACCTTCCTCCTATTAAATCATGCTGCCTTGGATCCTGTAATCTGTTGGATACCAGATATTCCACAATCCTTTCCTTTAGCAGTGTTTCCATTAACTTACCCACTGCCGACAGGAACAATGGCAGTCTCCAGTGATCTGTTAAATAGATCTTTCAGAAGTGCAGCCAGCACCTCCCTGAGCTCTCTCAGCACCCTTGGATGTACCTTGTCTAGCCCCATAGCTTTATCCACCTTCAGGTTAGAAACACAGAAACATAGAAAAAATGATGGCAGAAGGAGACCAAGGGTCCATCTAGTCTGCTCATATATTCTTGAGAATTACTCTGTTCTCAGCACCTACCCCCCCCCCCACTGTTTTATACTCTCAACTGCTCACATGGCTTTTGTTTGCACATACAAGGCTACACAATGTTCAGAGGGGACTTTCTCCTCAGAACACTTACTGCTATCCACTTCCTTCCCATCAATGCTCCTTGAGGTCCCTCCCCCCTCCCATTCTACTGTGAATACCAAGCAAAAGTATTTGCTCAAGATATTTACCTTTTCTTGATCTCTCTTTAACCATACAATCCCTCCCTTTGTCTTCCTTTTCTCATTAATACATCTACAAAATTCGTTGTCCCCTTTTGATACCTCCTGAGCTATTTTCCTCAGTTTGCACCTTTGCACTTCTTACTGCTTTGCCTGCCTCCCTCTGTTTTCCCAGATACACTTCCTTATCCTCCTCTCCCTGGGTCTCCTGATATCTTCTGAATGCTACCTTTTTAGCCTTTACCTTTTCTGCTACCTCTTTTGAGAACCATAGTGGTTTCCTCTTTCTTTTACTTTTGCTTACCTGCTTAACGCAGAGGTTTGTTCTCTTCACTATGCCCTCTTTTATTTTGGCCCACTTTTCCTCCACCCGCTCCAGGTCCTCTCCTCCTAACAGGTCATTCCTGAGGCATTCACCCATTTTTGTAAAATCAGCCATTCTGAAGTCCAGAACCCTCACCATTGTGTGGTTGGATTCTGCAGCTGTTCTTATATTGAATCACACTGTACGGTGATCACTAGTCGCAAGATGGCTTCCCACCTTGATGTCTGCAACACAGTTCCCATTTGTGAGCACCAGATCCAGAATTGCCTCATCACAAGTTGGTTCACTGACTAGATGCCTGAGGAATGCCCCCCTGCAGGGAGTCCAGGATGTCCCTGCTTCTGGCTGAAGCTGCTGTAGGTAGGCTCCAATCTACATCCAGCAGACCAAAGTTCTCCACCAACAACACCCCATTTTTTGACATTTTGCCAGTTGCTTCTAACATTTCCTTGTCTAAGTCATCCCCTGTTCCACAGACCTGTAGATCACCCCTGTCTGAATATTGCCTCCATTTCCCACCTCGAGGGTAACCCATAGCACCCTGCCCCCCCAAATTCCCTGTATTTCTGTTGCTTCTATGCTTTCCTTCACATAAAGCACCACTCCCCCCTTCCTTTCTACCTTGTCCCTCCTGAACATTGTGTAAACTTGTATGACCATGTCCTAGTTATGATTGTCGATGCATCATGACTCAGTAATGGCCACAGTATCAAGGTAGGCTCCTGCCATGATGGCCTCTAGGTCTGGAATCTTATTTCCCATACTTCTTGCATTAGAACACATGGCCTTCCAGATTTTAACTCTGTGCTTGCTGTTTCCCCCTTTTTCCTTTTGTGACCCCTTTCCCCATCTTCTTTTCTCACCCTCTTCCTCCTTTGCTAATCCCCTACTTCCTTGATTTGCTTGCCCTTTGGTGGTACTCTTGCCCCCAGGGATTTCCTTATGCACTATCTCAGTCTATGGGGGGGCAGTTTCTGCCTCCTTTGTTTCTTCTACCACCCCCTCAACTAGTTTAAATGCTCATCAAAGCAACATTTAAACTGTCCACTGAGAACTGTTGTTCCCCTCCTGGATGGATGTAGGCTGTCACCACTGTATAGGCTTTTATCCTCCCAGGAGGGGCCCAGTCCCCCATGTAGCTGTACCCTTCCCTTCTGCACCATTCCTTCAATCATACCCCTCCACTGTCCAGCATTCCTTCAAGCTAAAGGTGCTGGTGCAGAGCTTCCTCACCTTCCCCCTGTTGTAGACAGGCAGTACCTCCTCAAAAGCAACAGAGTGTACCACCTGCCTATGACTACTTCCCAGCTCTCTTAACTCCCCCTGCACTGTACCTACCGCATCCCTAGCCAGGTCATTTGTCCCCAGGTAGACAATGACATCAGCTCCCTCTCCCTTCCTAGTGGTCTACTGTATAGAAGAAAGAGTTTATAGTTCATTTTAATTAAACCAGGTCAGTATGGTGTTGTATATCTTACACTACACAAGTATATAAGCAGATGGCATACCCAACCAAATTCATAATGGACATGTGTCTTTTATCCATTCATAATGGTGCTTCTTCATTAACATGTATGTTATGCAAACAACACCATAACAAGAGTAAACAAATTAAAGGACTAAAGAAAACTTCTTTTTACTTGTTACTTTAAATTGTCCTGACTCAAATAATTTTTATACAGTATGCTGAAAGCTTCATGTATTATTCGTATACTTTTTTGATGGGAAGCTTCTGTTTCTTAAGAGGATCCAGTTTACTAAATTTCTATGTAAAAAAAAATAAACATGACTTTTTATAGGCTTATGTAGTCTTATTGACTGGTCCCCATCACTCGTCCGTATAGCACTGGTATCTTCTGTCAGACACAGAGGTAAATGAACAGTTTAGCAAAGGTTATCTGACACTGTACTAACATTTTGCTCACTTTTAAAGGCCATTGGCAATGTTTATAAAGTTCCCTAATTTATCTACCATAAGGGTGCCGGGACTTTATTACAAATAAAGTACAGGTATTGTTCCTTTACAGGTATAAATGCTATTTAATGCCTTTCTTACTTGATGGTTTCATAGAAGTCCTCAAGGACTTTTTATGACCTGCTGGGTGAGTGCTGTCATTTAGGCTAAAATGACCTAATTTTACTCAAGATCCTGACAGCTCAGTACATACAGTACACACAGTGCATCAGATTGTAAAATGGCAATAAATCCCTCTTGCCTTCAAACTGTCTAATAGGTACTTGTATGCATGGAACTGTACAGGTATAACAGTATACATAAATATCTGGCAATTTTCCCGGACTTAATACTAACATGTTCGGCACAATACCAAGCCTCCCACCAAACATGGCAGGATCTTAAAATGCAAAATTGTTTTTCATTTTTCCTCTTCTAGTCCCAAATGCATACTTCTAAATCAGTCTGTTTCTCTATTCTATTCTTCAGACTCACCCCCTTTTCTGGGGTTACCTATACCATTGTGCCATTCCCCAAATACATAATCCTACACAAATATGAAACACTATGCAGCACCCTCCCCAAATCAGCCAAAATCAGTACCCCCATCCTTGTATATCTTCCAGAAAATGTGCCTATCACCCACACTTCTCCCAAATTGGTAACTTCACCCTGTACCCCCAAAATGTGTAACTGTTCTTCCACACACCATCCAAACTGTATACTTACCACCACCACACATCTCCTAAAATGCATGCTTCTGCATCTTCTAAAAACTCTGTCTCCTTAAATATGTACTCCGTCTATTCCAGCCCTTCCAAAATAGGCACTCCTCACCCTATACAGCTACCAAAATATACACCCCTACAACTTATACCCCCAATTAAAATTTGTGCCCCTGCTCCATCTTGGCCCAGAAAATGTACACCCTACACCCACTCTCCCCACAAGATTTGTACTTCTCTTCGTGTGCCTATCCCAGTTGCTGTACTCCAACCCCCACACCTTTCCAAATTTTTACTACATGCCTGTACACCCCTCCCACAATTTGTACCCTTCACAAAACTTGAATCCATGCTTCTATACCTTTTTTCAAAACTGTAACCCCCTACTGCTACCCCCCAGAAATTTTAGCCACTTGTCCCAGCATAAATCCCAAAATTTGTACCACTCATATCTGCATTAGGGATGGAAAGATTTGAAAAGGCCCTGGCCCTTATTATTAGGACCCAGGTTCCAGTCAGAGTACTAATTAGTTCTGATTATTTATTTATCCATCCCACCCCAACCCGTCCCCCGTTCAGGCTGATTTCTCTCAAAAGAAAATTACCATTTAGTGTCATTTTGCAGCAACCACTTCATCATATCCTTCATGGCTTCAAGTATCCATTCAGAATGTAATACCATGTTGATGTCCCTCATCATCACTGTTACGAACTGCTAAATGTAAATATTGTATCTACTGTAACTTCGTGTCATTTTATGTAAATGTTAAATGTTCCCCCTTCCCCTCCCCAAGGACGCATCTGGAAATGAGCAAACCTGCTCAGCAAGCTGTCCTGGTCTTGGATTATATTACATTGGGATATACTGAGAGTCTTGGACCACTCTCAAGGATTTTTCCACTTTCTGCTGTGTCCAGGCTGTCCCTTTTGTAGTTATCAGATGGTTCTTATATAAGGGTGCTGCTTCTAGGTTTACAAAGAGGGGGCTTTGTAAGTCACTGAAGGGTAGATAATGCTGCTCTATATGCACCCAACTTGGAGAGAGAGAAGACTTTGGAAAAAAAAAGTCAAAGGCATGCTCCAGTTGGGCAGCTAAATAATATAGCTGCATATTTGGTAGGCCTAACTCACCAGTCTAAAGAGATGGGTATAGTTTGCTTATGGTAATTCTTGGCCTACTTCCTTTCCACAAAAACTTCCTGAATTGTTTTTCTAATTTTGTGAATAATTGATTTTTAAGACTATAGGGACTTTAAAAAACAGCAATCTTGATAGAATATGCATGTTAATAATGTTCTCTCATCCAATCAGTGTTAGTGGAAGGCTAGTCCACTTGTTCAGGTTGTGCATAATTTTGTCTGTTAAGGAAGGGAAGTTCTTTTTGTGCAGCTTTCCTAACTATTTTTGGATATGTACTCCTAGAAAGTTTAGTCCCTCTTTCGGAAGAAGGATATCCACATGGATTGGGGTGGTATCATCATGATCCAGGTCTAATTTGATTTGTTCTGCATTGACCCAGTTAACCCTATTCCCTGGTTTTTCTCCAACCTTTGACACTAATTCAAGCAATCTAGGAATAGATACTGCAATGTTACGTAAATAAAGAAGCATGTCATCAACATATAGGAATACTATTTGCTCTTTGTCCACTACCCAGATCTCCTTCATATCATTTCTGTCACTGATTGCAATTGACCGAATTTCCATAACTATAGCAAACAGGAGGAAGGGGGCAGCCCTGCTTTGTACCTTTAGCTAGTTTAAACTAGTTGGACAATGTTGAGTTTGTCTTGATCCACACTGTCAGAGAGGTATAAACTAGTAGTACCCACTTCATAAATCTTAGACCTAGGCAGCAGGCTATTAAGGTTTCCATCAAAAAGGGTCTGCTAACTCAATCAAAGGCCTATGTGGCATCAAGTGATAAGACTGTATCCAAAAGGGTGACTTTCTCTATTTATTTATTTAAGCGTTTTACCAGGAAAGCATACTGAGTGGTGTAGCACTCGATTCCAGATGCATCCTGGGGGGAGGGGGATTTAGGGTAGACAGTATACAGTATACAGAGCAACATACAAATGAATACTGAAGCACAATGCATTAAGAGAGTCCACCTAATGTTTTGTGCCAATCTCCTTCACACAGTGGACCCAGTCTGGTCCTGATAAATCAGTCTGTTCATTACTTCAACAAATTTGGTTCAGAGCACCTTGGTAAAGATTTTATAAACAAAATTTAGTAGATATACAGTATTGGGCTGTTGGAGCTGTAGCTGCTTGATGGTATATCTTGTTTAGCATCAGAGAAATAATGGCTTCATTGGGGGAAGGAGGAAGGCATTCTAAGTGCTTAGCTTCTTTAAACACTGCTTCCATTAGTGGGTCTAGGATTTATATAAACTATTTAAATAATTCTGCAGAGAAGCCACCAGGGCTCAGAGGTTTCTCATTCAGCAAACTCTAAACTGAGTCAACCATTTATTTATTTATTTTTTATTTTATTCTTTGGTAACTGGATAAAGCTCACTAGGCACAAGTGCCTGTTTTCAGGGGTGACCTGGGAGCACTGGGGAGGTTAAGTGACTTGTTCAGAGTCACACAGTATGCAAGAAGAGGTTGTGGGAATCAAATCCAGGTCTGCTCATTCACAGCTTGTTACTCTGACCTCGGCTATACTGCCAGCCTCTATTTCCACAATAGATAGGTCTTTTTCCCATATTTTCACATTCCCTCTCATAAACTTATGGTATTTCTAAATTGCATAGTAACTTGTGAGTCCTGAATATATCTGGTATGCTTTCAGGTATGTATATAGTTTTGCAGACGTCTCTAAGAATATAAGTAATCAACTGGCATTTGTGGCAAATGTGTCATTTTCCTGTTGTTTCTTAGTGATGGAATTGGTATTTATCTAACATTTGATTTTGGTTTGCTAACAGTCTGTCTAGTTGGTTGGGCAAAAAGTAATACGAAGATTTAGCCCTGGTCATGGTTCTTTCAGCCTCTTGTTGGACTAGCTGATTACATTGGTCCCTAAGGCAGAGAACATGTATTACATTTTGTCCCTTGTTAGAGGCAATGTGTCCATCCTCAGCCATGGATAATTCTGCAACATGCTGTACATTGAAGTAGGCCCCTAGTGAGAAAGGTGAATCTTGGAATGATTGAGCAAGGCATACTGAATCCCTAATGAGGAAGATGGTGCTTTCAGTGTTTGATGAACCATGAAGAAAAAATATATATATTTTATGGAATTTATAATATATAATTGCTGGTCTCTGAGCACTCCTAGCTCTCGCTTGTGTATGTGAGTGCCCCAACACAACCTAACCCCTATACTAACAATGTAAGAGTACCCTGCCAGCTCTAATTCAAGCACTTGGACTGTCTCTAAACATCTCCTCCCACCCCCATTGTAATAACTACTTCTGACTTATCCATCTCCTGCCCTCAACCCCCTACCCCCCCTCGGTCCCATCCTCTGCCTTCTCCTCCACCCCTACCCCCACATATTATTGCCCTCACCCTATACACCCCAACCTGTACTACTCCCTCCCCCTTCATTGCCTACCCCCTCGATCACCCTCTTCCTATTTTCCCCATCCCCTATCCCTCACCACTGACCCTACACCCTCAATGACAAAGCCCCCTCAGGCAGTCACTCAAGCACAGCTTCAACAAAACCTTTCTTTCTGGTGGCCTTACCCCACCCAAGCAGTAGTTTCCTGAAATCCTTCTGCTGACCTGTGCAGACTTGAACTGACTGTCTATGCTCTATATGTAGGACTGACTGTGAAATTTCATTGTAAATTTCTAGACAATCTGTAACCAAAGTGCAACTTGACAGTTAAGCACATTATCTCTTTTTTTTATGTATGCAGTGGAACCTGGAAATCATGTTATCTTTTGTACGCAAATGTATTTCTGTATATATAATGTTGTTGCTGTTGATTCTGTTCTGTACTATGATTGCCTTGGAGCCTTTGTAAACAAGCCTTTGGCTCAAAGGTGTTAATCCCAAACTGAAATAAATAAAAAATAATTAATACTATAATATTTATTTTATTTTTAAAATTGATGTTTTTATTAAGCATGACTGCAACATGAGCATAATGTGAGTGTGAAGTGAGCATGGGTGTGATATGAGCATGAGTATAATGTGAGTGAGACTGACTAAACATACAGTTTAAGTGGTATTAACACTGAGCTGCACAACATGTCTGTTGCTTCACAGACCTACAAGAGCACTCTGCACAGAAACTGTAAAGAAAAAACGATATCCCTTATATAATGTTTAAACAGTTAAAGCAATACTATTATATTTATTTATTATATATACTGTATATATTGTTTTATTAACCATGGCCATAATGTGAGTGTAATGTGAGCTTGAATGTGAGCATGACAGGAGTGTGTTATGAGCATGAGCATGGCATAAGCAAGTATAAATAAGCATACAGTACAAGTGATGTGAGCTCTGCTCAGCACAAAAGGACTGTTCCTTCACAGCCCTATGTGAGCACTATGTACAGAAACCATGAAGAAAAAACTGTATCTTATGTGATATTTTACATTTTTTATGATGTAACATTAAAGTTATTATTTACCGTAATATTTCTTTTTTATTGATTTTATTTTGTTAAACATAATAATGACATGACCATGAATGTGTTATGAGTAAAAGGCATGATGTAAGCATGAGCATGACATGACCTAGTGATGAGCATACAATTTCAACCCATGTCGTGACCAAAAAGGATAACATAAAATAGTCTGAAGTAGTTCCCTTATAAAGCTCTTGTAAATAACCCTATACCTTCTCCTTGTGAAAGTTGGAATGTGAGCAAAGTGACTGATTGCTTATCTCATGAAATTGTGAATAAAAAAACTGCATCATACACTTTGTATACTGCAATTAAAATGAGTTATTATTGATTTTTGTATTGACGTTTTTTAATTAAACATAACATAAGTGTAAGGAGAGCACGAGCATGATGGGAGTAATGTGACCAAGTGGTGAGCACCCAATGGCAACCCATTTTGTGACAAAAAAGTTAGTTAGTTAGTTAGTTGAAATTTTGTTAACTGAGTGAAAAAGCACTGTGCCACATGGCCCGTTTATAGACTTGATCTAGATAGATATAACAAAACACACAATACAACATTAAATACATATAGCAATTAAGAAAAACAATCAACTAAGGACCATCAGTTTATAACAGATAGGCAGTACCAACAGACAAAAAAAAAATGATGTAAATAAATGTATTAAGCAGATCCCCTGTAAAGTTCATCTGAATTACCCTATGCCTCATCCTAAAAGTAAGAAAGTAAACAAAGTGACCAATTTTCTATCTCATGAAAACATGATAAAAAACTGTATCTTATATATTTTTTGTAACGTAAAAATAATATTATTATTTGTTTTATTATGGATTATATAAAGTGTGACTATGGTATGATGGTATGAACATGTCATTAGTACAAACATGAGTGTGATGTGAGTGAGAGTGACTAAACATACAGTAGAGTACAAGTGACATGAGTACTGAGCTGCACAACAGGACTGTTGCTTTACAGTTCAACATGAGCAATCTGCACAGAAATATTGTAGAAAAAAATGTATTTAAAATAAAATTTATAATGAAAAATTCACATTATTATTATATTTATTTTATATTATTTTTTGGTGTTTGACCATCAAATGAGTGTGACATGGGTGTAAGCATAATGTGAGCATTACATGTGCATGAGTGTGATGTGACGTGAAAGTGAGTGTGACTAAGCATATAGTATGAATGAAGTGCCATGAGCACTGAGCAGCATTACACGACTGTTTCTTCACAGTCCTACACAAGCACTCTGCTCAGAAATATTGAAGAAAACCGGCATCTCTTATATGACAGTTTTTAAGGTTTTTTTAAGGTAACATAATTATTTTTAATTATATTTTATTTCTTTTTATTAAGCATGAGCATGACATAAGCATAAGCATTTGCATGATGTGAATAACATTACTAAGTTGTAAGTACCATAAGGCAATCAATGGTGTGACAAAACAGATGATGTAAATAAGTGTTTAAACCAGCTCCCATACAAAGTTCCTCTGAATGACACCAGGGCCTCAATATTGAAAAAACTGGGGAAGCATAGAGCAGTCATTTGTGCTGTGCATGCCACTGTGCCCCACCGTGCCCCCCCCCAGCAATGGTGATATTCAGATGCATAGCGCTGCCCAACAAAGCAGCACTATCTGATAGAATAACAGTCCATATTGGGACAGATCTAAGTAAATCTGCACTGCCCTGACATGGACCAGGGCTGCATATGGCTCTCAGGGAATAAGGCTGTTTGAAACAGGATAGTGTCAGGTCCCCTGTGGGCTATATTCAGTCCAAGTATGCAAATGATGCCACTGGACATACAAAGCACTAAGGGGTGATTATTATGTGCTCATTTGCATGGGGCACAGCAGCCCCCCCAGCTCCTGTTGCACTGTGAAACACACTCACTGGTGGTCCAGTGTTTCCCCCCATGTCTGATCTCCCAGTACATCTTTGTAGTTACATTCTTGGTAGTTCAGTGGTCCCCCGTCCCACTCTCCCATTACATTATTTTAGTTAACTCCCTGGTGGCCCAGTAGTTTACCACCACCCTGATCTCCCAGTACACATTTACAGTTACATCACAGATGGTCCAGTGGTCCCCCTATCTCCCAGTAAATCATGTTAGTTAATTCCCTGGTGGTCCAGTAGTCCCACCACCTCTAATCTCCCAGTACACCTGTGTAGTTGCATCCCTGGTGGTTCCGTGGTTTCCCACATCCTGCTTTTCCAATATATATTTTTAGTTAACTCCCTGCTGTTCCACTGGTTTCCCACCACCCTGATCTCCTAATTACATCACTAGTGGTTCAGTGGCCCTCCCCCTGATCTCCCAGTACATCCTTTTAGTTAACTCCCTAGTGCTCCAGTAGTCCCCTACCCCCAATCCCCCAGTACATCTTTGTAGTTACATTTGTAGCTCATGCTGACACTAACTTTTGAACATCGGGGCCCGTACCTTCTCCTTGTGAAAGCATGAAAGTGTACAAAGAGAATGTTTCCCCATACCATGAAACAATGAAAGAAAAACTGTATTCCTGACTCATGTAGTTTCATAATGTCGAAGTTATATTATTATTGATTTTATTAATATTAAAAAAACATTAAAGCAAGAAATCTATAAACGTGAACAAAGTAAACAATTTCTTGCATAAATTAGATTGTGTTCATAAATGATTTATTTGTAGTAGCAATAGTAGAAACATTGTAAATATAATATTTATTAATGCTTATTAATATATTTATTAATAATTTTATTCAAGAAATTGGGCGCTGCCTTAGCTGTGGTGCAAGACTGTTGCTGTTATAGAAAATATGAAATGTGAGAATGTGAAAAGTATATTGCATTTTCATAAATAGTTCACTATTAGTATTTTAAATTATGTTTATTAGTAAGGCTAAAAATGCTAGGAGCTGCCTCAGCTAATAGTACCATCATAAAATACTCCCACACAAAGGATAGGGATGGATGAAAGAAACTCGCTGAAGCTGGAGTGGGGGTGGGGGGGTTGTGTTTCCTCAGTTATTTTCTCTGATCATGTGGCTTGTGGCAGCTTTTGTTTTCAGACATCTTGGACTGCTTGGGTTTGCCCACCATACCAATGCCATATTTCACATTTTTGGGACTGTAACCAATATACAGAGTAGCAGAATTAAATACTTGTCAGGGTCACACAAGTTTCGTTTTGTTGTTCTTTAACTGAGGTTCCCAGGGATCATCTGTTATATCATTAACATAGTCCTCAAAGTCCTATACTTGTTCTTCACTGGACTTGCTCCACCATTCTCAACAGCCTCTTTTGTGACTGCCTTCCTTTTCTTAGATGGTAGAAGTACTATGCAATAGGCTGGGGTTCACTTTTTTTGCTTTTCTTCTTCCAGCTACTGCTGTTTATGCCCCCTTGTCTTCGGTCGGCCACCATCTGCTCGGCTGCCCCAGCCCTTTCACCCTGACATCTCCCTGGACTTTCTTTCACCTCTATAGTTCCCCCAGAACTTGACCCTCTCTCACTGGGTGGCAGAGGCTGTCTCAGTCTCCACCGCAGAATGGATTCAGTGTGTGGAAGAGATACCTGAGTAGTCAGGTGCTGATCCTGTGGGCAGTTGGCATCATCCTGCGGGCTGGGGTGTTTTCCACTTTTTCTGTTCCTAGGATGTCAGTGGTGAGGGTGCACAAGCACATGTGCATACATATACGTGTGTGACATGGCACCATCTGATCTCCTCCATCCCTACAAACCACTCCCTACTGCACTACCACCTATGGTCACCCAGCTGGTAGTATAGCAGGGGAGCAGGCTTGCCCTTACTCCCTCCCTGGAGAAGGAAGAGAGTGTCTCCTGGGATGCTCAATCCTCCTCCCTCTGACCAGATCCCAAGCTCATTCCTGAACTCAGGTGTCTGGTGTTGAAGTCAGTAGCTCTACTGCTGTTCTGGCAAGCCAGCCACTTTTCTTCCTTTCTTGTCTTGAATCATAGCAGCCAAATTAGCTGCTGTACCTTACCTCTGTCCTGCGATGTTGAATGGTGAGTGCTTGTACCAGCCACATATGCTGATAATTGTCTCTGCTTTTTCTTCTCCTCATCCTTCCAATAAGCTCCTCTGCCCTAATTTTTCATGCCTCTGTCCATTCCTCAAGCCCCCCTCACCATATTGAGTACCACACTGTCCACATTAATGCATGTAATGTGCTGCACAACGGGACTGGTGTGTCACTGCCCTACACAAATAATTGTTGTCTCACACAGCCAAAAAGCTATTTTTCCTGTAGGAGTTTTAATTTTTTTTTTTATATGGGAGAAGTTGCACTGCACTGCCCAAGCAAGCACTGGACTTCACAACATGACTTTTGCTTTATAGCCCTTAATAACTTTCTGTTCTCTGATTTGTTATTTGGAAAACATGCGTATAACTGTTCAAGCAAGCAATATGCTGCCCAACTGGGCTGTTGCTTCATATTCAGTTTATACAGTGACCTTAACTGTTTACTGTTTGCATATTGTGCATGTACTGGCTTTATTACAGTTAGATTTCTGATCATCTTTTCATTTTACAATGCTTCACTGGTACTATTTGTGTTTCAGCAATGTAGTTCTACCTTTTTTTTGCCCATTGATCCATTGTTGTTATTTATCCTGGTTGTCATGGCACTGTTAGAATGCTGGCATATCATTTATACTGCCATTGCGTAAGTAAGCAATAAGACACAACGAGGTTTATATTAGTTCTAATGCCTGACCAGGTGTGTAGTGAGGCACAAGGTTACAGGCCCCTGGCCATGCATCAGAACTGTCTAATGCATATCCCTGGAGTGTTTGATGTGCTTATAAAATTGGTATTCATATTTATGCTTATTTATTTAAAAGTTTGATAACTGGAAAAGGCACAATGCACTGAGGTTCATTTCCAGGTGCAACCGGGGGAGGATAAGGCTTACAGGCAAGTGCAAGCACAAAGAAACAAAAAATGTCAGATAGAAGTGTTGTAAACAATTGGCAATTGACAATTTTACATCCATGAAAAAATTAGAATTAATATGTTTAAATTGTAAATAAGTTAAATCATTGGGTAAAATTGACCTGAAGTAGTTTTTATATCTGATGGCTTTTTGGTTTTTGCTTTTGACTTTTTGTTCTCAAGAGGCTTCTGCAGTTTTAGGTTTTTTGTTTTTGTTTTGTTTTTACTTGAGTAGTATTCAATGATTGTTGCCAGTTCAGCAGAGGAAGAAAGATAAAATAAATAATAAATAAAGGAGTTGTGGTTTTGCTTGTTGCATTTAAAAAATCTGTTTAATCCTTTTTATTGCTACTTCATGTTGGATCAGAACTGCAGTGCAGACAGGAAGCTGGCAACTATAGCACAAGTGAGAAGAACACCAAATGGACACCATAGTTGCCGGTTATTTTTAAATTTATGGTACTGCAGTCTTAAGCACCCCCTCACATACACACACATAACCAGATATACAGTAGCATGTCTTTAATGATTTTATTTTAAATCGTTTTTTTTTACAACACAAGAATAGGAGTGTAGGCACCTGCATGGCACCAGCTGGTTAGGAGCAAATGGATGAGTATGTGTATTTCAGGTGAGAGGCCATAGGGCAGTTGTAAAAAAACAAAAACAAAGAATGGTGGCAAGTGATCTTTTTTTCCCTTTCTTAGAAATGCTGTTTACTGTAAGGATGACGGACAGCACATGAGCACTGTGGGGAGGAGGAATCGGGAGGTTGTGTGCAAGCTTGAAGTGGTGGCAAGTGTAAGATAAAAAAAGATGATTTTTGTATACCGACAGGGAGACAAAATAGAACAAGTGTGCACAATTAAGGCTGTAACTCTTACAGCTGTTTGTATTTGAGACACTGGTTTCGTGATAACTGGGCAGCTGGTGAGCTAGTTATATATAGAAAACAAACATAAAAATGAGTAGGCCAGAGATCGAATAGTTTGCCAAGCAAGCAGGTAGGTGAGGTGGAAGGTAACTGCAGTTACAAATGTAACATAGAAATAACCACTTGTTGCTGTTGCTGTTGTTAAAATAGTGAACAACTAAAACATTGAACCATTTTCTTAATGGGGAACTGTTTAAAAGTGGCAAATGTAAATGTTTTTTTTTCTGTCTTGGTATCTAGTTGGGGGGGTGGCAGCTGTTTGAGTTTTCAATGTTCTACTGGCACACGGATTTGAAACAGATGCTGCCTCCTGTTTGGCAGGACTAGTTTTTATCCATGTGTTAGACATTTTTAATCCATAGCCAATCAGATTCCTTGAAATCCTTCCCCCATTTTATAAAGTATAAGGAATATCTGGTTGATGTAAAAAATGAGTAGTAATTTCAGGGGTATACTATCCCTTTAATGGAGATCTACACCCTCGCAGGGAAAGGCATCACCAGTAGAAAACAGGAAGTTGTTATTTCTCTGTACAGACAGTTGTTGAGTCCCCATCTGGAGTACTGCGTGCAGTTCTGGAGACCTCATCTCTGCAAGGACATAGACACGATGGAGGCTGTCCAGAGGAGTACAACTAAAATGGTGCAGGGTCTGTAACAGAAGCCATATGAAGAGAGACTAAAGGAGCTTAATATGTTTACCCTTGAGGAAAGGAGGGAGAGGGGGGACATGAAGTATTTTTTCACATAGAGGGTGGTGGTTGCATGGAGTGGCCTTCCTGAGGAGGTCATGGGGTCAAAAAAAAGTGGGGGAATTCAAGAATGCATGGGACAGACATGAAGCAATTCTGGTGGGGGGTAGGTTGAAGTAGGCTGTTGGTTAACTAGGATCTACAGCTTATCCAATAGGTAGGGAATGGGCAAACTGGGTGGGCCAAATGGTCCTTATCTGCCATCAAAGTCTATGTTTTTATGATTCTATGTTACAGATTCTACCTGCTTCATTGTCACCACTACACTGCATTTCTAAATACAGTATGTTGGGAGTACAAACCTTTGTTTTGGTTTATATATATTGTTAACTGTAGTCCCTGTAATTATCATGGGTGCCTCTATGTTCTTATAGTTGGAATTTTGTCTGTTCCTGAGAGCTAAATTAGCAGTGGGAAAATTATGTCACTTATTTCATATGATGCTTTGCATTATTAGGGTATGTGTAATTCATGATGTTACTATGCCCACCATCTGTCTTAATGTGGCAAGTCTGACTAAACTTAAAAATCTTCAGGAAACACAAAGTGAAATAACTAATAGTAAGTTGAAATGGAATGCCAGATGTTGAAAAAGGAGTACATTTGGTAAGAAATACCATAATTACTAGTAAAAACAATAGCCGACAAGGCTGTGGAAATGTGATATGGAGAAGAAAAGTGGAAATTATCACTTACAAGCTGTTCTTATTTCATTGTAATGCAAAGTAATATGTTAATATAAATTACGCATGTTACTTCTCTAGCCTTAACTGTTACATAATGACTTTTCCCCATCTGCCATTGCATTGCACTATATTTCTTCAGCTGTGCAATAAGCAAATATATGCAACAGAAGTGTGGGTAAAAATGACGAGATAAAAAATAGCGAGTGACACCAGTAATGGCAACATATGAAAACATATTCTTGTTACTGTTCACAATGGATATTTTTAAAGGTTACGGTCAGTACTGGAATACTGAACCAATCAAAGAGCAAATTTCACAATGCTGATGACATCACAATGCCAAGCACAGCACTGAAACAAGCTGTTAAAATCAAAGAAAAGCAGCAAAAGCTTCAAACAAACTGCAGATTATAAAGCTATAACTTGCAAACTACTATTGTATCAAATATACAATAGTCTTGCTCAAAATAGGCAACTTATCATCACTTATGATTGGGCAGGACTTTCATAACTCACTCATGACTCGGACACTCATGAGTTATGGTTCTGCCCCCTCACACTTGAAGATAAATTGCGTATTTTGAGTTAGCCCATTGAATATTCCCTATATATTTTTTTTATTTTATAATTTATGTACCCAGAAATATACCTCAACTGATTTACGACATCTCATTAGTGGTGAGGCCCCACTTCTACCCAGTTTTAAAGGTGAGTGGGCTAAAGTGAAACATGATTATGGTGATGGGAAACTTGAACTGGAAGTAGGGGCATCAATGGCAGGGCTAAGTGTCTGATAGAAATCATATAATCTACAAAATGTTATTTTCAACTACTGTACAATAACCACTAGATAGAAGGCAGTAAAATGTATCATATTTTCATAAGAGGCTCAATTCCAAAATGGATATTTATCTTTTCCATGAGTTACTTGCAGTTCCCCGAGAAGTGGAAATACACCCTGGTTACATAAGTTTTTAAAAGTGGAGACAGCACTAGCCTTGCCATTTACAGACCCATTTGTATTCTCTCCCCCTGTCCAAGGCCTTTGAGAAATAGTATCTGACCAACTTGCCACATACCTCAAGAATACAGTGTCCACTGTGTACAGCAGTGTGTACAGCAGCATGGCTTCTGGAAAGTCCACAGCACCAACACAGCACTGTTGTAATACACCAACTATGTTCATGAAGCCCTTAAAAATGGTGATCTCATTGGAGATATATATATATATATATATATATATATATATAGACCTTACTAAGGCCTACTACCTGGTCAGCCATAAGCTCTAATTTAACAAATTCCTTAGCCTGGGTTTATCACAGAACACAGATGACTGGTTCCACAGCTATCTCACCAATAGCTCCCAGTGTGTGAAGATCAATAAAGCTTTGTCCAACACTAGAGGAGTATCTACTGCTGACTTCCAGAGCTTCATCTTGGGCCTACTTCCATTTGGCTCCTTCATAAGTAACTGCCTAGTGCCTGTCAGATAGCCAACACACTCCTCTTTACCATTGATGCAGTCATTTATTCCAAAAACCCTGACCTTGACAGCCTTACTGTTGCTCTCCAAAGTAACTTGGCATCACTAGAAAGCTAGTTCTCCAACAACACACTGTTCCTTAATTACAAAAAGCAAAAAAAAAAAAAAGACCATGCTGTTCTCTAGCCTCCCGCAGAAGAGGAAAGTTCCACCCCTTGTCATCCAAAAAGGTCAAGGACAAAACCTTGATCAGGAGGAAACCTTCAAATACCTTGGAGCAACTCTGAATGACACTTTCTCTTTTGCCCTCCATGTTAATTTGGTGGCCATAGTTAACAGAAGACTGGGTGCCCTGTACCATAACCAGAACAGTCCTACTGAGGATGCTAGACACCTAATCATGGCCAGCTCCCTTCTGTTACTTATAGATTATGGCCTCCTTGTCTATGCAACCACCTCTGACGCAATGCTAAACAGAGTAAAGCTGATCTGTAATAAGACCTGCCACTTTGTACTTGGTGCAGGTTACTGCACTCATAGTTGTACTCCCCCTGACGAAGCCTCATGACTAATAGGTGAGGCGCTGGGGTTTAGTGCCATGCTGTCTTAATAAACATATTTTGGACTTTACATATGTGTCTTTCTTTTAATGGTTTGCTGCTGAGTGCTGCCTGGTGTGTGTTTACCCTTAATAAAGCTCCATACCTGTTTGCTAGCCAAAAAGGTGCTCCTGGGACTAACTAACTGCTTTAACAAATTGCTTCTGCACCATCTTCAGCCAATACAACACCAGCAACATGGCCAGGAACACCCTTAAGCCTCTTTTCTGGTGTACTCAGCTGGGCAAGTGGTCCTTTGCTATCAGGGTCACTAACTGGTTGAATGAACTGCCTGATAAACTGCTGAGTCTCCCCAAGTTTAATCAGTTTAAGAGATCTTTGCAGACTGCAATTGCAACTATTAAACTATTTTACTTGTTTTCTCACTGTGCATAACCTGGGACTTTTTATACAATGATCTGTGTGGACTTTTTCAAAACTGTATGTAATTGTTCTCTGGGACTGCTTATTATAAATGTCCTGTTTTTCCGACTATGTATTTAATGTGGAACCTTTGTAAATGAGCACTTGTGCTCAAAGGTAATCTCTGAAGGTTTCAATAAATAAATATGCCACAAAGTGATCACAATTACCACTGTTAGTCAGTGTTCTAACTTGTATAACTTTGTGCCATACACAAAGGAGTCACAAGCCTTTCCATGTGCTGGTGTCATCGTGACAGCACATAGAAAGGGGTAGGGGCCAATATGCTAATGAATCACTCTACTATGCACAGAAACCTCCTTGCCCCATACAACCACTCACATGCCACTGTGCCTAACCATGGTGGAACTGTGAGAATCGGTTCCAAAGAGGTGGCACAGTCATGTGACAGTTCTTAGCAAACTCAAATTGGGACCAAGATCGGAGCAGGACCACAACTAAAAATTCAGCACATGGGAGAAGGAGGATGGGGGGGTTCCCCTGAACATCAGGTATTACATCTCATGATCAGAGCTGTTGGGTGGCCACTGGATCACAGGGGAGGCTGATAAGAGTGGTTAAAAATTAAAAAGACTACTCAGCCCACAACCAGGCTTTAAGGTATAAGTGTGGAGACATGAGGGAATACTGAGAAAACAGTGTCTGAAGCAATGGACTTTAAGCATGACATCACACCATGAGACTGGTGCAGTGCCATGCCCAGACTTCCATGGGAGTCACAGTTTTCATGTTACATATGTGGTGACCATAATTTGCATTGTGTCTTAGCCACTGGTGGAACCTCCTCATTTTGTGTCTCCGTGTTCCTTTGTGTGCTGACATTTTATGGGTTGTGGAATGGGTTGCCTGATTGCATCCTGAAATTGTATTATTCCACACTGGAACTGTGTATTTATCCCCTAGGTTTTTCTTGTGATTCCCAACTTCCAGTCCTGGATCAGTCTATTTTGCTCTGCAAAAACAGCACTCACACTCCGGAGTTAGAGAGCAGGTTTGCCTCCAGATCCAGTGCATCTTATGTGGAAGTCTGAACAGCATTAATGCCACAAATAATAACACACTGTCAGCTATTCACCCCCTCCCTCACCCCTACCTCAAACCTACAGGAGTGTCATCATCCGTGACGTACATTTGGGAGTTGGGAGGGTGAAAATAAAAAATAAGAAACAAACTTTTCCTCCCCACAAAGCAGATGATGATTGCAGCCTGCCCACCTACTTCACAGCTTATGACCAGCTCCTAGACCATCCCCCAGTCTTGGCAACTGAATCTGTGTCCCATCTAGACAAAAAAACCATGGCTGGAGCAAAATGGCCCTACCCGGGGGTGGGGGTGGGGGCCAACCTGCAGGAATACTGATATTTGACAGGCTCTGAAATGGTGTCCTAGAGGGCCAGTAGTAGTACCAAAAGGGGTGTCCGGTGTGGGTAATGGCCTGAAGGTAAGGTGTAGGAGGATGTGAAGGCTTGGGGGGATAAAGAAAAAATTAGGCTACTATAAATGAATGTTCTGTGGAACACTCCAAGGGTTCCAAAGTGCTTTACTCTGAGACCAATTTCTCTGTGAGATTATAACTTACAACTTTGTTTTTTTGTAACATAGAAACATAGAAGTTGACGGCAGATAAGGACCGCAAGGCCCATCCAGTCTGCCCATTTCTTTTTCTACCTTATAAATGTGCCATCGGCCTTTGCTCTGTCAGTGGCCTATCTATTCATAGTCATTTGTATTGCTCCCTTATGCCTATCCCATGCCTGTTTGAACCCCTGCACTGTATTCATAGCCACCACTTCTTGTGGTAAGCCATTCCATTCATCCACCACCCTTTCTGTGAAAAAGAATTTCCTCACATTCCCCCTTAATCGGCCCCCCTCTAATCTCATGCTGTGTCCTCTTGTCCTGCTATTTTTCTTATATTTAAACATGTTAGACTCTTTCACCTTGTTAATGCCCTTAGGATGTTTGAATGCCTCGATCATATCACCTCTCTCCCTCCTTTGCTCTAGGGTATACATATTGAGCTCTGTTAATCTGTCCTCATATGTCTTCTGATGCAGTCCCTGCACCATTTTGGTTGCCCTTCTCTGGACTGCCTCAATTTGGCTAATGTCCTTGTGAAGGTGTGGCCTCCAATACTGCACGCAGTACTCCAGATGGGGCCTAACCAGTGTCTTGTAAAGAGGGATTATTACCTCCCTCTTACGACTTGTGATGCCACTACTAATACACCCTAACACCCCCCTAGCCTTACCTACTGCTTTAGAGGTCTGCTTGGATGATTTCAGGTCATCAGTGATAATGATGCCCAAGTCTCTTTCTTCCTTTGTGACTGCTAGCAACTCCCCTCCCAGCCTATAGGTGGATTCAGGGTTTCTCTTCCCTATGTGCATGATTTTGCACTTCTTTGCATTAAATCCTAGTTGCCACTCTTCTGACCATTTTGCTAGTTTATCCAGATCTCTTCTCATTCTGCCCACCCCATCTGGATCATCTACTCAGTTGCAGATCTTGGTGTCATCTGCAAACAGACAAGTCTTACCCTCTAGTCCATCTGCAAGGTCACTAATGAAGATGTTGAAGAGGACTGGCCCCAGGACTGATCCCTGAGGTACCCCACTTGTGACTTGCATCTCTCCTGACTGTATACCATTTACCACCACTCTCTGTTTTCTGCCCGTCAACCAGTTTGCCACCCACTTGACCAACTTCTGACCCACCCCGAGCCTACCCAGCTTATTTATCAATCTTCTATGTGGAACAGTGTCAAAAGCTTTGCTGAAGTCAAGGAGGCAACATCAACTGCTCCCCCTTGGTCCACCACTCTGGTTACCCAGTCAAAGAACTCTATGAGATTAGTTTGACAGGACCTTCCTTTTGTAAACCCATGCTGTCTTGGATCCTGTGCCCCTATGGATTCCAGGTGTTGCACTATCCTTTCCTTAAGCAGTGCCTCCATAATCTTGCCCACTACTGAGGTAAGACTGACTGGTCTGTAGTTCCCCGCCTTCTCCCTGCTACCACTCTTGTGGAGCAGGATCACATGAGCCCTTCTCCAGTCTTCTGGGACCTCTCCTGTGCTCAGAGACTCACTAAACAGTTCCGCTAATGGCTCTGCTAGTTCCACCTTTAGCTCCTTAAGTACCCTGGGATGTATGCCATCAGGTCCCCATTGCCTTATCCACCCTGAGCTTAGCAAGCTGTTGTAGGACCCTCTCTTTTGTGAAAGGGAGTAGTGCTCACCTCCCTCTTCCCTGTGTCTATGATGCTGAGCTGTGGGCCCTGCCCTACCTTCTCTTCAGTAAATACTGAGCAAAAAGTATCTATTTAGGATAGATGCCTTTACAGGGTCCTCCTCCTCGCATGCTCCCTTTTCTCCATTAAGCTTAGCAATACCCCCTCTGGACTTTCTCCTTTCACTAATGTATCTATAGAAAGTCTTGTCACCTTCTTTTACTGTTCGTGCTAGTGTTTCCTCAGTTTAGGACTTTGCCTGCCTTACTGCCTTCCCTGCTTCCCTTAGGGCAGTTTGGTATGCCTCCCTATCTTCATCCCGCTGTGTTCCTTTGTATTTCCTGAAGGCCAACCTTTTGGCTCTGACCTTTTCTGCTACTGTATTTGAGAACCAAAGTGGTTTCCTTCTTCTTTTGCACTTCCTTTTCTGTCTAACACAATGGGATGTTGCTTCAAGTATTGCATCCTTAATGCTTGCCCACTTTGCCTGTACCCCCTCACCTGTATTTCTTTTTGCCAGGGCTAGCTTAACTCTGTTGGCCATCTTATCAAAGTCAGCTCCTCTGAAGTCCCATATTTTTGCCTTGGAATGGGATGATTTAGATGTAGTAGCCAAATTGAACCATACCATGTTATGGTCACTGGCCCCAGGTGACCTTCTACCTGGAGATCTGTGATCCCTTCCTGCTAGTCAGTACTAGATCTAGGATAGCCCTGTCTCTTGTGGGTTGCTGTACCAGTTGTTTGAGGCCCTCCTCCTGCAGGGAATCCACTATGTGTCTAGTTCTGGCAGATGTTCCTGCTGGTATTGACCAATCTGTATCCGGCATGTTGAAGTCTCCCATTATCAGAACCTCCCCTTTAGCTGTCATGTTTTGTATATCTTCTAACAGTAATGTGTCTATGTCCTCCCACTGGTCTGGGGGCCTGTAGACAACCCCAGTTCTTATGGCTGTCCCATTTCCTGTTTCCAGGGTGACCCACAGTTCTTCTGACTCCTTATATTGTCTTAAAAAATAATACTGTAAAAAACAATTACGGGTATCTTGAATCTCACTCTGGTTTCTTCCCATTAAAGGTATTCTCTCTCTCTCTCTCTTCTGATATGGTTTGGCTGATATTTTTATAAATCTGCTAAGGAAAAGTAATAAACCACTCCAGAGAGAGGATTAAAGGGTTGGCGACGCATGCCCCAGTCATGGAAGGACACAAACCTAAAGGCTGACTGCCACTTTACTGCTGGGAAGAGTATCTCATGCCCTTTACAATCAAAATTTGGAGAGCTTTCATGCACTTATAAAATGGTCCTTGTTCGCAGCAGATTTAATAGGCAACCACAGTGGTATGAGTGCAACAGAACAGTAAATTTATGTTCGTGTTAGAACATTATGGTAGTTTTACATGCTGTGTTTGCTACTGATGCTGATTAGCTGCTGATCCCCATCTGTGTGCTGGTGTGCAAGTTATAGTAATGGTGCAGCTGATTAGAAGCTAAAACACCTGTAGTCTGCAGGGGGTGAATGTGTTGCTCTGAAAAGAGAGAGAGATAGAGTCCACTTGGTTTTTAAAGCTGGTGTGTGTGTAGTGCTTTATAACACAAGTAGCTGGTAGTGAGGTTTTCATTACAGCGAATATATTATATGTTAAATTACTGTCAGGTAATGTGAGTTGGCCAATAAAGTCACTAGATTCTTTCTTGCCATTTTGTAAACAATTTTTAACTGTTTAATGGTTTCCTGGACAGTCTTTGTTGTCTTTACTGAATGGTATTTACTTAGTAGTGTAGAATGGTGAAAGTGACAGTCTTGAATGTCCAGAAACCAAAGAAACAGAAAGTACCAAACAACGAAGGAAAGAGGAGCACAGAGCAGTAAAATTAACAATAATAATCTCTTTAACAAAATAGTCAACGCAGATCTGAAGAAAAAATACCAATTCAAAAAGAAAATGAGTATGTTAATGCACATGTATTTAAAATGGTGTCCTACCACCTTTCAGAAGAAACAGGCCTTGGACTGGTGTTCTGTTTTATTTGTCTCCTTACTAGTTAAATCCTTTCATTTCTGCAACCATACCATATATGTACAAGGAACAGAGGGGTGAAACATTAGTTGGTTAGTCTATGTTAGGCCCAGTTTCTGCATGCCTCTACACTAAATCTGGCTTTGCTGCATATTTGTAATTTTATTAACAAGGATGGGTGCACATATAAGAACAGCACAGATGCACTGATTTATAAAATATAAAACATTATAGCCCAATTAAGCAACAAACCACAAGAGGGTGTGGGTTATGGGGGGATTAACCATGGCTGGCATGGTTTGGCCACGGGGCTGCAGGCTGAGTGGTCAGATCCTCACCAGTCATAGTAAATCCCCCCATAACCCACATCTCAAGGGGTTTACTGTGATTATACCATGTCCCATGTAATTTTTTTGTTACAAAAGTAAGGGAAAACAGTTTTTTTGCAGTTTAAAATATTTTTCAATTTATTCTTCCGCCACTCAGTATAGTTCCTTGCTGAAAAGGCAGACTATTGGGGATAACCCAAGCTGAAGTAGTGGAAGAGCAAGGTAAAAAAAATGTTGCTTTTTACTGCGTAGTGATTGAAATTACTGAAGCCTGCGTACACTCTTTCATTAAAACACACTGCTGTCATGATTTTGGTTGTCCTTAGAAACATGGATACAGACAGGAAAAATGGGGTCCGAGAGAGATAGAGGGAAAGGTAGTGTGACAGCAGTGTGTTTTAAGCAGTTTCCAGTTCCTCGTTCTGTCTCTTTTACTGTCGGCCTTCTGACAGCAACATTCGGTCCATCCCCCTGACAGTCTAAACAGCCATGCCAGGTTCATTTAGAAACATAGAAACATAGACTTTGACAGCAGGTAAGGACCGCTTGGCCTACCTAGTCTGTCCATTTCCCTACCTAGAGGATAAGCTGCAGATCCTATTTAACCAACAGCCTATTTCTTCCTACCCCCTACAAAAATTGCCTTATGTCTGTCCCATGCATTCTTGAATTCTCCCACAGTTTTAGACCTCACAACCTCCTCAGGAAGGCTGCTCTGTGTGTCCACCACCCTCTCTGTGAAAAAATACTTCCTGACATTGCCCCTGAGCCATCCCCCCCCTCTATCTTCAAATTGTGTCCCCTTGTTCTTGCACATCTCTTTTTCTGAAAGATGCTACCCTCTTGGACTTTGTTGAGTCCACTGAGGTACTTAAATGTTTCTATCATGTCCTCCCTCTCCCTCCTTTCCTCAAGGGTATACATATTAAGCTCCTTTAGTCTCTCCTCGTATGGCTTCTCTTGCAGACCCTGCACCATTTTAGTTGCCCTCCTCCGAACTGACTCCATCCTGTCTATGTCCTTGCGGAGATGGGGTCTCCAGAACTGGATGCAGTATTCCAGATGGGGTCTCACCAACTGTCTGTACAGGGGGATAACAACTTCCTGTTTTCTGCTGGTGATACCTCTCCCTGTACATCCCAGTATCCCCCCAGCCCTCCCTACCGTCTTTTCGCATTGCTTGCCAACCTTAAGGTCATCTGATATGATTACCCCTAGGTATCTTTCCATTTTTGTTGTTGTTACTACCCCCATTGTGTAATCTTCCCCTGGGTTTTTGTTTCCCAGGTGCATTACTTTGCACTTCTTTGCATTGAATCCAAGCTGCCATACTTTTGACCATTCCTCCAACCTTGCCAAGTCCCTTCTCATCCTTTCCACGCCTCCTTGTGTATCATCCCTGTTGCAGATCTTTGTGTCATCTGCAAAGAGGCATACTTTTCCTTCCAGTCCCTCTGCAATGTCACTTATAAAGACATTAAAAAGGACTGGACCCAGCACTGAACCCTGCAGTACCCCACTAGTAACCCCTCTTTCTCCAGAGTGGACTCCATTTACAATTACCTTCTGTATCCTGTTGTTCAGCAATGTTTTACCCAGGCTACCACCTTGGGACCCGCTCCCGGGCTGGTTAATTTGACTACTAATCTTTTGTGTGGGACTGTGTCAAATGCCTTGCTAAAGTCTAGGTAGGCCATGTCCACAGCCCCTCTCTGGTCTACTACTTTGGTCACACAGTCAAAGAAGTCAATTAGATTCGTCTGACATGACCTTCCCGCTGTGAACCCATGCTGCCTTGGGCCCTGTGCCCCACTGGCCTCTAGGTACTGAACAATTCTTTCCTTCAGAAGTGATTCCATCACTTTCCCTGCCACAGAGGTCAAACTGACAGGTCTGTAGTTTCCTGCCTCCGTCTTGGTCCCACTTTTGTGAAGGGGAATCACATCCACCTTCTTCCAGTCCTCAGGTACCACACCATCCTCCCAAGATTTGTTAAAAAGCGTAGTCAGTGGTGTCACTAGTTCTCTGCTTAATTCTTTTAGAATTCTGGGGTGAATTCCATCTGGCCCCATTGCTTTGTCCACCTTCAGTTTTAGGAGTTCTTTCAGAACCCTTTCTTCTGTGAAAGGACTGGGATCAACCCCCCTCTCCAGAGTGCTTCTGTTAATTGGATTAGGCACCTCCCCCACTTCCTCTTTTGTGAATACTGAACAGAAGTATTCATTCAGTATCCCTGCTTTTCCTCAGTTTGTGCCTTTACTATTCTGACTACCCTCCCTGCTTCCTTCTGCCTTAATTGGTACAGTTCTCTGTCCTGCTCCTTCTGTGTTTCCTTATACTTCCTAAATGCTATCTTTTTCTCCCTAACCTTCACCGCCACCTCTTTTGAGAACCATAGTGGCTTTTTCTTTCATTTTGATTTGTTTATTTGCTTCACACAAAGTCTTGTTACCTCTGTGATGGCAGTTTTGATATTTGCCTATTGTTGCTCCACCCCTCCTTCTAGCCTGTTTGCTAGTGCTTTTCTAAGGCACTCTCCTATCTTGCCAAAGTCAGCCCTCCTGAAGTCCAGAACCCTCACTTTTGTATGGCTTAACTCTGTAGCAGAGTTTATCGTGAACCACACCGTTTGGTGGTCACTTGTTCCCAAATGGCTACCCACTTCGAGATCTGAGATCCTCTCCCTTTCCCCATTTGAGAGTACGACGTCTAAGATTGCTCCCTCATGAGTGGGTTCCAAAACTAGCTGTTTGAGGCAAGCCACCTGAAGGGCATCAAGAATGGCCCTGTTTTTGGATGAGGCTGCCGCAAAGGTGCTCCAGTTAACATCTGGCATGTTAAGGTCCCCCATCAACAGTATCTCCCCTTTCTCTGCTATCCTAAGTATGCCTTCTATCATATCCTTGTCCATTCCCTTCCCCTGACATGGGGGTCTATATACAACCCCTGTGCGGATTGTGGTGCCATTTCCAGTCTTTAAGGTGACCCACAGTGCCTCCTCTCCTCCCTGTTCACTGTTTTGTTCAGTTGCTTTTATCCCTTCCCTTACATAGAGAGCTACTCCCCCTCTTCTGCCCTCCCTGTCTCTCCCGTAGGTTATGTACCCTGGTACGTTAACATCCCAGTCATGATTCTCTGTGTACCACGTTTCTGTGACTGCTACAATATCCAGGCATCCCTCTTCCATCAAGGCCACCAGTTCAGGGAGCTTGTTGCCCAGACTACGGGCGTTGGTACTCATTACCCTCCATTTCTTGATGGCCTTACCCCTTTTTGCCCCATCCCTGTCCTTATTGCATTTGTCAGTTTCTCCATTTACCCCTGCACTTCTCCCTATTGACATCTCCATATTGGTGTCTACCTCACTTAGTACCCTAATAGTTTGGGGGGGCTAGGATTTCCCTGCTCCTTTCCAGTGCCTCCCCCCTTGGCTAGTTTAAATACTTGCCAATGAAGTATTTAAACCTATCACCTAGGATCCTGGTTCCTCTCCTGGACAGATGCAGACCATCATGCCAGTATAGGTCTGCATCCCTCCAGGTGGACCCCCAGTCTCCAATGAAGCCAAATCCCTGAGCTCTGCACCAGTTTTCAACCACTGATTGAATCCCATGGTGCGGAGCACCCTAGCCTCACCCTTTGCCATAGACAGGCAGCACCTCCAAGAAGGTTACCGTGTGTGCTATTTGTCTAAGGCCCCTCCCCAACTCCACAAATGCTTCTTGCACTGCTTTGATCCCTTTCTTAGCCAGGTCATTTGTCCCTAGGTGGACAGTGACATCCAGCTCCCTCCCCTGTGCAGCTGCTCCTGTGATCCTGAGGATTTGCTCCCTGTCTCTCCAAGCCATGGCACCAGGCTGGCACCTTACCTCCCTCTCCCCTTCCTCCCCCAGTTCTACCTTCCTAACAATGGAGTCTCCCACGAGGAGTTGTTTCCTTCCCCTGTGGGGTCCCATGCCACCCTCCTTTGGGTCTCCTTTGTGGAGGTTCCCAGCATCCTCCTTGGTCTCCACTGTGGGTGCCTCCATAGAGGAACCACACTTTTCCAGAGCAGCATAGAAATTGTGGAGAGGAACAACTGGAGGGATGAGCCTCTGTTCCACCACCCTCACCCTCCCTGAGCCCACTGTGGTCCAACCACTCCTCTTTCTTGGCAACCTCTGAGGCAATGGCAGTGACCCTGGTGGTCCCTGGGTGGGAGAGGAGGTCCTACAAATCCTGGCCAACTCAGCCTGGAGATGAGCAACCTCCTCCCTCAGCCCAGAGAGGTATCTGCAGATGGAACAACACTGCATCCTCCAAAACACCTCCGGGAAGACTACTGCTCCACAGCCACTGCACTGCACCACTCCCATCATGTCTTTTTTCTGGCCCCCTAACTGTTATTTGGAATACTTACTCTTTCCTCTGTTTGTTTATTTCTTTTTTTTTCTTCTCTCCCTACTTACTTACTGCCTCTGCACCCTTTTATCTCCTGAGCTTCCTGTTCTGAGACAAGAAGTTCCTATATTTCTCAGTAGTCTCCTTCGTTGCTCAGAGTCAGACCTCCAGCAGCTGGGGGGGCCGGGATGGAGAGCTACTCTTGCCCTTCTAGGATGGTGAGTCTTTGGTGGCTCTGTGATCACTCACTCACTTCCTGCTCCCAAACAGGAAGTTCCTGTTGTCAATTAAATCCTGTGCCTATAAAAGTAGAACTGGTTTAGGGTGGGGAGGGAAGAAGGGCAATATAGTCCCAGTAGAGAAGTTTTAGTTATACCAGTAGCTCCTTCCTCCTGAAGTTCTGTCTGCCTTCTGGCAGAAGCTATATAGGGCAGTATTTATATCTGGTCTTAACCTGGCTCCTTCTAGCCAAGTCACTCCCCCTACTTTGCAAATCTTTCTACACTTAGTTAATTTCACAGATAATAATTCCCTTCTGACACCTGTGACAAGCACCTAGATAAGTACACAGATAAGACAGATAACAGATAACAATTTACTTCAACTACCTCTAACAAACACACTAACTTTTTTTTTACCCTAAATTGAAGGTCCCAGTACAAGAGATCTAGTTCTTAGTCCCAGTAGAGAAGTTTTAGTTTTACCAGTAGCTCCTTCCTTCTTCCTCCTGGAGTTCTGTCTGTAGTGTAGTGTTTGTGCCGCAGCACTATCAAGATGGGAGGTGGCTTATGAATATGTAAATCAGCTCCACCCTCCCATTAGGTACAAACAATGAGCCTGGGATAGTCCGCGGTGGGCAACGTACGCATGACAGGTAGTTTTTTATTTTACTTTAAAGAAAGACTGGTTGCCACGGAATCCAGAAGGAGCAAGGGTCGGGTTTGTACTTTTTACAGTATGTGCTTTGCTGAGTGGGAGGTGATGGGAGTTGGAGACTGCTGGTTAGTGAGCAATTCAATATGGTGGTTCTCTGGTTTGAATTTCGTGGGTCAGATGGATTTTAGAGATGGGGTTGGCTGGCACCTTTGCCGTGGGTATATCATAGGATTTATCACAGCAGAAAGGTGCCAGCCAGCCATTCATAGTGAGGGATTTTGGCTTTGGTTTGGAGTCCATGGTATAATTATAGATATAAGATGAGCAAGGAAATCACTGTGTCCTGACTGGCTGAGATGGCTATAAACAAGTCCCTGCCAACAGACTTCGTAAGCCATTTATTTCCTAATTTCCATCATAAACATGGCTGCAACCTTTACTCATATATAAAAACCTTCAACTAGGCCCTAAAAATTAAAGCCCATTAAATTAAACAAAGTAAGTTAATATCTTAACGATGATATCCTCATCATCTCCGAAACGTGGCTAAAACCCCAGCATACCGATGCTGAAGTATCCATATCTGGATACACAATCATTAGACATGACAGGCTCGGGAATAAGCGAGGAGGCAGAACTGCCATGTATATCTCCACTAGCCTGCAGCTTACTATAGTACATATTCCCCTCTCTTCCACCCCACATCGACTCTCTCCTAATAAAACTATCACTCCCATATACCTCCCCAGTGTATGTTGCAGGCACCTACAGCCCCCCCGGCACCTCCCCAACGGACATCATTACACACCTAGCCACCCTGCAGTCCCTAGCCATAGGCAGCGAGCTCCATGCCATTGGCAACTATAACCACAATTGGCTTGCCTTGGATAAGGCCCCCCTAAAAAAACCAAGATCAAGGCCCTAAACCTCACACAAATGATTCAAGACCCCACCAGGCTAAACCACAAAACACATAATCATTCCCTGCTGGACTAGGCTCTCTCTTCCCACCCCCACAAGATCATACGTGCAGGCCTGCTCCCTGACTCCCTAAGTGACCACCACATGATTTTCCTGGTTAGGAAAGTGCACAGAACCACAGCTCCCCCCTCCAAAGACGTTGTACACAAGGTCATATAAAGCCCTGGACCCAGCCTCACTCTTGATGGACCTAAGCCAAGTAGACTGGTCCTTCATCCCAGTGGCCTCATCTATTGACGCCGTGCTCAATACTTTCAAGGGCAAATTTCTTAAAGTCTGGGACAAACATACCCCCCATGTACAAAAAGAGTCAGAGGTGCCCACCTTCCCTGGATCACAGCTGATATCATCAGCAAATGCCACTCCAGGGATCACACATGGAAATCCCACAAGAAACTGGGGACCCAAGCATCCCTCCAAGTCTATAGAGTCCTCTGAAACTCCTGTACTAATCTCATTCACCAGGCAAAAAAGAGCTATTTTCTTTCGCCCTTTAGTGCTAGCATAAACCACCCGACCAACTTCTGGAAATCATTCAAATCCCTGTTCTCTCCTCCCACCCAACCCCCACCTCCGTCACTATCGGTTCAGGGCACCTACATCACCAACCCTGCAAGGTAGCCGAAGCCTTCAATACCTACTTCTCCAGCTGCTCTGACTTGCTTCTATCAACCCTCCAGTGCCCACCCCACCAGGGCCCCCCCCACCAGTCTCACTGTTTTCCTTCCACCGAGTTTCCCAAGCTGAAGTTTTCAAACCCCTTCGCTCTCTAAACCTCAACAAAGGCAAATGCTGTACGTCCCTGGATGCCAAGATGCTATACTTGTCTGCCCCAGCCATAGCCGCCCCCCAAGCCGCACTTTTTAACCTCTCTTTCACGTTGGGCAAGCTTTCCACTGAATGGAAACTGGCTACCGTTATTCCCCTCCCAGAAGGGGGTGACCTCTCCTTCCCAGGCAACTACTGCCCCATCTCCCTACTCCCAATCCTGGCAAAAATGCAGGAACGCCTGGCCCTCGCCCAACTCTCTCTCTCTCCATCTGGATGCCACCTCCTTCTTCACTCTCTTCCAACCCAACTTTTGCAAATCTCACTCAACCATCACCTCCCTGCTTCGTGTCACAGGTGACATACTCACCGGCATGGACAATGGCCACATCACCTCTGCCATCTTTATAGACTTAGCCAAGGCTTTTGACACCATCTCACATACTCTGCTCCTCTCCAAACTAACTGATGCTGGGCTCTCCAAACGAACCACCACATGGTTCCATGACTACCTGGTGGGCAGACATCAGGCTGTAAAAGTAGCCTCATATGTTTCTAACCCTCTCCCAGTTACCACCGGCGTCCATCAAGGCTCAGTCCTAGGCCCACCTCTCTTCTCCATATTCCTAAATGACCTCCCATCAGCCTGTCGCTTCGCATCCATTCAAATGTATGCAGACGACACAGTACTGTATGCCACAGGCCCCTCCACAGGCACAGTGGCTAACCTTCTCCAGCAGGATTTCAACTCTATCCAGGAATGGTTCCGATCAAACCAGCTATTTCCAAACCCTAAAAACACAACGTCACTAACGTTCGGCTCTCAGCAAAGACTGTCCCGCCAAGCCCTCTGCTACCCTTTCAAAACCCTGGACAGAACCCTCCTGGAACAATGCACCAGCTACAGGTATTTAGGAGTCTGGCTGGACCCACACCTTGATTTCACCATGCATATCGACTCCATACATAAGAAACTTTTCCCTAAACTCGATGCCCTATACAGAAACAAAAGCTGCCTCCCCTCACCAGCTAGGAATGCTATTGTCCAAAAAATGATCCTCCCAGTACTTGACTATGGTGATATAGTCTACACCATCGCCCCCTCCACAACGCTGGCCAGCCTTGACACCCTATTCCACTCTTTTTGCCGGTTTATCCTCGACTGCCCACAAACAACCTACCACTGCACCTTATACAGCTCCCTAGCCCTACCGTCCCTGCAAAACCGAAGACTAACCCACAGTGCTAGGTTCACAGCCAAATTTTAGACCCATTTCCTACCCCCCTACCTGGCCTCTTCTCTCTCACAACAACCTCCCCTCCCCCCGCTTACTCCCTCAGAAGCTGTGGCCTCAGACTCCTCCACGTCCCCTTTATGCGCACAACCAAAGGCCAGGCTGCATTCAACTTCTGCATCCCCCTGCTTTGGAATGCACTACCAGCTGACATAAGACACTCTCCCAACCCCAGTCATCTCAATTGCCTACTTGCCTCTCACTTCTCTTCCTGCTGCTCTTGTTATGACTAATGTTAAAATTATGTACAAATTTGTGGTCTCTGTACTCTGTCGTGATCCATCTAATTTATACTGGTATTGATCTGCTGCCTGATGTAATCTATTTGCTGATTGTCTGTATGGCAGATGGACATTTATTGAGTTGTTAATTCTGTACCAAATGTATTTACCTTTGTCTTCGGTCTTGACCCCCAGGTCGTATCTGGAATCGAGCAACACTGCTCAGTATGCCTTCCTGGTTAAACTCGTAAATAAATAAATAAATAAAATTTACACTCCTGAGCCCTCACATATACACAAATTTAAAAAATCAAGTCCGGTACTATTCAGAGTGTCCATTGCTGGTGTTTCTTTGATGACAATGAAATATCCCCCTCCTATCCCTACCAGTTTGCCAGAGAGCTCCCTGCTCCTTACCTGGCAACAGATAGAATTGAGGTTCTGGCTGCACTTGAGGCCTGTGTATGTGTCTGTGTGTGTATGCCAGTGGAACTCTGAAGACTTTTAAATTCATCTATTCCATGTTACCATTTCATGTGTGTGTGTTTGGGGGGAGCATTCTATTACTGGAAAAATGCAGAGCTTTGAATTCTTCTATTCCATGGTAAACAATCACACAATATATTGCATGTGAAGAAAGACAAATAGCTGACAGGTGAAAAACATCTGGGGAGGGACTATTTTACATTTTATTATATTTTTTGTGGCTTTGAAAACTTTTGGAGTGTTCATTTTTTAAAAGTTGCCTATTGGCCCATTTTATATAAGCAATAAGGCATTTCAGGGACATTGACTGTAACAAGGTTTACCACACGTTCAGTGACTGAAGGCACTCAGTTTCGCCTCATGCCTTACAATGCCCCTGACCGTGGGTTAAACCTAGTACAACCAATGCCCTGTCGTGCCTTATTCTTTAAGTAACCCACCTGTGTAGCTTACCTTTAAGGCTCTTTGCAGTTTGCTAGCAGGTAGCAGGGCCCTTGTGTATGGCCTAGCCTTGTACACTCATAATTTGTTTTTCAGTCTGATTTTTATCCTGCCTCCAGCTCATTTGTCAATCTCTTGAATTCATTGCTACCCTACCACATGTAGTTTTACTCACTGTGTTAGCTGTTACAATCCCTGTATATGTACCTGCCTGTTGTGACTTTTGCCCCGTAGCATGTGAAAACAAGCCCTGGCTCAGTGTGCCTTTCCTGGTTAACATAATTTTAAATAAATAAATAACCATCACTGACAAAGCAAATGCAAAACGCTCCAGACTGAACTGCGGTTCCACGATTATTGCCCACACTGAACCAGACTCTTGAGTGCAGCAGCTAAGAACTTGTCTGGGCACAAACTAACAATTGTAACACTGGAACTGTGTTAAAGACATTTTGCAAGGCACTGCCTGTGGATTACAAATTTGGCAACCATTTTTGTTACCTCTGACCTGTGACAGAATGACAATGGGGCTCCAAAGCCTGCTGAAGTATCCATGGCGGGCTCATGTACCGAAGAGGAACCTTACTAATTCAGGTGCTCTTGCCTTAGTTACTGACCTGTCGAGTAATGGGCCTCCAGCCTTGCTGTAAGTGATTGACAGCTCAGAACAGCTGGATATTCCCCAGTGAACAGCAGGGGCTGTTCTAGGACTGACTTGGTCTGCTTGGCCCTCTTGAGATAGACCGCAGAGATGAGTGTTAGAGAGATGGACCATATGTCTGCCATAGCAAGCAGATTTCCTGCAGCTGTGAAAATGAGGTGATCACATGCTAGTATAATACAGTGTGAAAGATCAAAAGTGAAACCACAGTGAAGTGTTAGCAAAGGAAACTGCCCTGTAAACACTCTCATGGCACAAAGCAAGACTTTGCTGTATTGTAGCCCAAACCAATCAGGGTGAGAAAGCATCTCTGTGTCTCTTGGAAGTCACCCAGCCAGTGTCACTGCTCAGTACTGGTTGTTGCAGTGCACTAGAGTCAGAATGCCAGAATGTGGTGTGCTGGCCTGACATAGCTCAGCTTCACAGGCAAAAGCTGCCCCTGTGAGAAGACAGAAGAAGGATTATATATGACATATGAATTAGCCCGAGGAGGAAGGCCATACAGTCTATTGAGTCTGCTTGACTGCAGTGCCCCCGATCCAGAGCTTGCAATGGGCCCCGCACCCCCAGCCCTTACATTACCCTTCACCCTATCCCACCCTCTCTTGAACCATACACACACACTGTCTTTTGGGTGATGACCTCAGATGAGTGGTTATTCCACCCTGATACTACCCTCTCTGTAAAGAAGTGTCTCCATGACCACCTTCTTGAATCTTCTCCTGCCAGTTTAAGACAGTGCCCCCTAGTGGTCCTGTTTTCACTGAGAGAGAAAAGTTCCCCACTATCCACCTTGATTACACCTTTCAGGTATTTAAAAGTTACAGCCATGTTCCCTGTCTCCCTTCTTTCCTCCGGTGAGTATGTTTGACTCTCTCAACCTTTCCTTATATGCCCTGCCCTGCTGTCCCTGAACCATCTTCGTTGCTCTCCTCTGGACTGCCTCAAGCTGGTTGACATCTTTTTTCAGGTAAGGGCCCCAGTACTGCATGCTGTACTCAAAGGGCAGTCACATTAGGGATATGTATAGCGCCATTATAACTTCCTCCCTTCTGCTCTTGAACCCGCTAGCAATACAGCCTAGCAATCTGTTTGACTTGGTTGCTGTCTTCATGCACTGCGTGGCCTGTTTAAGGTCACCGGTGATGGCTTTCCCCAAATCTTTCTTCTCTGTTTCAGTGACCCTATCCTCGCCTAGACTGTACTCTGCCCTTAAATTCTTCCTTCCTATGTGCATGACCTTGCACTTCTTCGAACTGAACCCCAGCTGCCAGATGCCTGACCACCTCTCCAGCTTAGCAAGGTCCTCCTTTAGGTCCTGCACCTCTTCTTCAGAGTCCACCCTCCCACAGGGCTTGGTGTCATCAACAAAGGGGCAGATCTTACCTTTAACTCTGTCCCCAATGTAGTTTATGAACACATTAATCAACACTGGTCTGAGCACTGACCCCTGTGGCACACCACACCACCATAATAAACAAACATTCCATCTGTTGAATGTGTGAAGTAACATGTGGAAATGTGTGTTAACCCTGTCTATATTGAATGTTATGTTCATCTTGTAATTGCAATTTCTTGTATGCATTAGTTGCATGCACCACTTGTTAAAGCACAATAAAATACAAATGAAAAAAACAAACAAAGACATGACTGGCTGGCAGGGAGGGAAAACTTTTTACAAGTTACTTTTACTTTAAAAAATACTTTTTTGTTCTTAAATTGTTACAGTTTACTCATTTTTATAAGTGCAATAAGGCATTCCAGGGATTTGGTTGTCTGGGGTTAATGCACTTTCAGGCACCAAAGGCATTCTGCGCAAGCACCCTGTGTCTCATGATGCAGCTGGGCATCCATTAATCCCAGCCAACCAACACACTGTTGTGTCTTATTGCTTACATATAAATAGCTTTCTGTGCCTCTCTGCCACATGGGAACATTTTGAATAGACAGGCATCTACAATTATCCTGAATAGTCCAAAATATTTCAGAACAAGGTCTAAATTCTGTTTAGAGTAGTCACCCTTTGATGATCAACACAGCAGTACCTTCCTTCTAGATCCACAGCAATTTATCTGCAGTCTAGCAGGGGTGTGTATTTCATAGTGCTTATTTCTGTTAGGATAATCCTGTAATTCAAGACACTTTACAGCATCTGCAGGATAGTTAAATTAAAAGGTTTTACGTCCATAAGAAAGATGCAGCTTTCCAGAGAGCTATAAAGAGTGTGTATCTCCCAATTCATGCAGCCCCAGTGGACTGCACTGAAACCATGTCTCAGCTCATGAGCCACGAAACTGAGAACAGGGAAGATCTGGAAAAGAAGGTGTATTTGTTTTCCCGACCCATGTGAAGCATTCCATTGTTCTTGGCTGCAGATAAGGCTGCATCTCTTTGGTGTAATCCTCTCTTTATTAACAGCAGAGTGCAAGGAAATTCTGGGTTATTGGGCTGTTTGGTGTGCAATGCCATAAGCTTTATGCACTGTGACCTGAATAGAATCCCCAAATGGCTCGTGCAGTAGGATGTTCCCAAGTGCTGTCAGATCAGAGTCCTCAACACCATCTGGTACCCCAATAACCCCCTTGATAATCCCGTATTATTTCTGGGAAAATACAAAAACATTAACCAGGAAACCTAACAAAACACCCCACTCCTTGCTTACTATTAATGGTAATCTGACCCAAGACACCAAAGAAATTGCTGATACATTTAACAAGGCCTTTGTTGACCTTAGCAGGGTGCTCCCACCTGACTTTCTCAACCCTCAAAGTGACTTGAGTCCTAAAAGTGGAGTCAATTCTCGAGAACCTCCCCCCACCTCCCTTCTACCTTAAAATAGTCTCCACCACTAAGGCTAAAAAAATACCTCACTAGGGCCTTAGGGAAAACAAGATCCAGCAGTGACACACTTGACCTTAAATTAGTCACTCTCACCTTTGACGAAGTACTGCATCCACTGACCCACATCCTTAATCTATCACTTACTATGGCTAAGTTCCCCAAAATTTGGAAAAAAGGCTGTGGTCACTCCTGTCTTTAAAAGTGGCAATCAAACCAATTACTCCAGCTACCAACCCATCTTGATACTCCCAACCCATTCTAAAGCATTTGAAAAAGTTGTCAGTGATCAGCTAGTTGACTACCTTAACAAGTACAATCTCAATGTCCTGAGCAACACGGTTTCAGGAAGCAGCACAGTACTACCACTACACTAGTCAAGTTTACCAGCTTCATCCATGATGCACTAGACCATGGCCACATGGTGGAGGCTACGTATATTGACCTTACGAAGGCCTACGATACAGTCAACAATGGCCTGCTTCTAACCCAACTGTCCTCAACACAACTCTCACCAGAATTGGTTAGGTGGTTCCAAAGCTACCTAGCCAAACATACTCAGCAAGTTAAAATTCTGAACACCTTCTCTGACCACAGAAACATAATAACTGGAGTACCCCAAGGCTCTATCCATGGCCCCTTTCTCTTCAACTTATTCCTAAAAAAGCTTCCCGAGGCCTGCCCAGGCCACGTTCTCCTTTATGCTTACAAGTCAGTCCAACCCTACTATCCTTGAACAACAATTGCAAACCAGCTTTTCGCTCATAGAAAGTTGGTTCCTTAAACACAAGCTTCTTCTCAACTACAAGAAAACAAAGTCCATGAGCTGCGCTACACCGCAAAATAAATACACATCCTTTCAACTGCAAATATGTAGCAACCAAAATGAAGTACTGGACATAGTCCAGACTTTCAAATACTTAGGGGTCACCCTTGACTGCTCCCTCTCCTATACGCATCACATCAATCTGGTTGCTAAAGCAGTCAACTCCAGATTAGGCATCCTGTATAAACACAGACACTGTCTAACTGATGAAGTTCTAAGTCTCACTTTGTCCAGCTCAGTTCTATCGGTCATCGACTACGGTCTAGTTGTCTATGGAGCAGTTACTGACACAGCCCTGCAGAGAATCAAGATGGCCCTTAACAAAGCCTGTAGGCTGCTCCTAGGAGCCCACTATTTAACGCACGTCTACGAGCTTTACTCCAGGATGGGGCTGTTCAACTTGGAATGTAGGATCTTATATCAAGTCTGCATACTTGCCAAGAAGTCTACACTAGGTCTCACCTCCCCTGAGGTGCTTTACCTTCTCCACCCCATGATAACAGCAGGAATACCAGAAGTCAGGGTAGTCAGTCTCTATAAATACTATTCCGTCGGACATCCCAAGGTCAATGATCCTTTACATATAGAGCCCCAAAATGGTTAAACTCACTTAGCACTAACCTTGTGTCCTGTACCAAGTTAGGACAATTTAAATTGAATCTGACAGCCTTCTAGTAGCCAGCAACTCCAAGTGTGATTGTGGTCCATCTCGTAGTCTACAACTCCAAGTGTGACTGTGGTTGTCTACAGCACATGACTGGTGCACTTTGATCTCTCTCTCATCCTAAGCACTCACAACTGACCACCAACTCTTTATACTTTCCTTAACTCTTCCGTTTTCCCATATTTTGTTTACTCCCACCTCACACCACCACTCTCTATACCCTTCCATCCTAGGTGCCACTTCTCCTTCCCCACTTTTCCCCTTAACCCCCCTTGACAAAGCTTGTTTTTTTGTTGCTCCCCTGCCCTCCGCCTACACCTCCGGCCTCTTCTGAGTCCTAATTTTGAATATCTGACTCCCTTTGACCTTAGAAAATTTCACAATCTACCAACTACTCTATGCAACTATATGAAATGTGTGTAAACATATGCAATGTACGAAAAAAAAATTTCTTATATATTTTTAATCATTGTGTTTTTTTTTGTGACATTTCTATCTGTTGTTTTGTAACTACTGACTGTACATGATGCAGAATCTATGTACATGAGCTTTTAGCTCATAGGTTGTGAATCCTAGTATCAATAAATAAATAAAATAAATAAAACCTCTGGAGCCAATTAAATTGCAGTCCAGTTATTAGCCCATAAACCCATTACTCAGTGTAGATTGACAGCTCTTAAATCATATATTCTAACAAGCTGTCACCTCATCAACCTACTTCATTATATATTCTCAATATTCACCATGACTGCCCGTCACATATCCATCAGTCTCACAATATAATGTACGTGAATACATTTTAAAATACAGTAATTCTTGTAAATTATCAAGTTTTAGTTAGTTTCACCAAGAATAGAATGGTAAAAATAATACATGTTTTCAAAGTTTCAAAGGTTAGGATGCACTTCTACAGCAAATTATAACATAAAGCATACAATTATACATTAAGCATGCAATTAGTAATATACAAGACTCACATTACCATACAGTAATAATACATCAGAAACAGTCACAGACAACTGAGAAGAGAGTGAAGTGCATGAACAAGTTTCCTTTAAAGATCTAACAGACAGTGGCTCTACGCTGCATTTAAAGCACGCATGAGGCACGCTACAATAGCAGTACAACGTCTGATGGCAGGCCATTGCTTGCTGATACTGTATACAACTCAGTTGACTTGTTAGAAAAAATGTGCATTTCCTGTAGAATAATCAAAACATAAATAGTCAGTGACAGTCCCTCTTTAATGACGATAACCAACCACTCAGGCTATACAAATCATAGTGATGAGGATAAGAAATGGATGCAGTTTACATTTCAAAAAACAACATTTTATATTGCATCCTTCAACACCCTGACCTCTGAGAGCACCATTGTGTGCACATTATAAGGGCCCAATCCACAAAAGGCTAAGGAAGCCTTGCGTACTAGCATTGGCATGCATAGTGTGACTGTGGGAGAACAGAGGTCACAGTCTGCATATACTGAGACCTCTGTACACCCACAGCCACCTACCTGTGCATCCCCAACTGAGGCCTGTCCTGACTTGATTTGCATCACTATGCATGCAGCTGGGTTGAGTAAGGAGTATTGATATGCACCCCTGCATTTTGCAACAGAAAATACACACTGTGGATCGGGTGCTAAGGGCACCAGGGTTACACCACCCAGGGGGCAGCAGTTACACTTGTGCACCCTCCTCAAATGTGGTTTTATTTTATTTTTTTAAATTTGGCCTTTGTCTGCTGCCTTCATAACCCAGTCAAAGAAGCTGATCAGGTTGGTGTGACAGGATCTCCCTGACATAACCCCATGCTGTCTGTTGTCTTGAAGCATGTTTGCTTGAAAGAACCCTACTAGACTTTCTTTCAGAATTGTCCTCCATCAGCTTACACACAATGGAGGCCAAACTGACCAGTGTGTAGTTCCTAGAGTCATCCTTAGGTGCACTCTTGACCCCTTACTGTTTGATTAACTGATGATAACCCAACTCTTGGTCATGTCCTCATGCTTAAGTATGTATTCTGAAGTGATCACTTATTGATATTAGGAGCCTTATAAGTACAGACTTGGATGATAATGTTTAGGGCAGATACCTCTTCCGTTGACCAAAACTGAGGAAGGCAATGGGCTGACATATTTCTTTGTTTCACTATATATATTGGATATACAATGGCTTGGCTTAGAATATGATATTTACCTTTTTCATTAGCAAGGGGGCAGGACCTTAACTCATGAGTGGCAAAGCCACTGATGATGCATGGTATATTCTGAATGAAACCACTATGTGCCCAATTTATGCAATGCTTTTTGTTTTGTTTTGTTTATTTAAAATCTGGTAAGACCATGGGCCAAGGCCCATTTTCAGGGACAACCAGAGTCACAAGCATGCATACATATAATTAACATAATCAAATATGAAGCAGCAAAACTTCAATCTGGACATCAGTAATTTAAAACATTTGCACAGACTTTGAGACCAAAGATAATTTTTCAAAGCAGTTCTAAAACAACAAAGTGAAGTATTTACACAATCCAAGGCAGATGTGATAGTATTGAAAAATATAGGAAATTTGTAGAACATTGACCTTTTCCCTAAAGAAGATTTCATTCTTGTAAACCTGAACTGTTGATAATCTGAAGAACGTGTACCCATTTTGCTACTGTAGCTTCTGAATATGGTATGGAAAAAAATCAGGCACCGTTTTTAACATGTTTTTTTGCTAATACACCTAACTGAAAGTGACATCTATCTTCCAGTGACGACCAATTAACTTGGTTTAATAGAACATAGAAACATAGAATTTGATGGTAGATAAGGACCACTTGGCCACCTAGTCTGCCCATTTCCCTAAATAATGGATAAGCTGCAGATCCTAGTTAACCAAGAGCCTAATTCCTCCTACCGCCCACTAGAATTGCCTTATGTCTGTTCCATGCATTCTTGAATTCCCCCACTGTTTTTGACTCCACAACCTCCTCAGGAAGGCTGTTCCATGCATCCACAACCCTTTCCATGAAAAAATACTTCCTCACATTACCTCTGAGCCGTCCCCACTTTATCTTCAAATTGTGCCCCCTTGTTCTTGCACATCTCTTTTTCTGAAAGATGTTACCCTCTTGGACTTTGTTGATTCCCTTTGAGGTACTTAAAGTTTCTATGATGTACTCTCTCTCCCCCTCCTTTTCTCGAGGGTATACATATTAAGCTCCTTTAGTCTCTCTTCGTATGTCTTCTGGTGCAGACCCTGCACCATTTTGGTTGCCCTCCTCTGGACAGACTCCACCCTGTCTATGTCTTTGCGGAGATTGGGTCTCCTGAACTGCATGCAGTACTGCAGATGGGATCTCACCAACTGTCTGTACAGAGGGATAACAACTTCCTGTTTTCTACTGGTAATGCCTCTCCTTATGCATCCCAGTATCCCCCAGCTCTCCTTACCACTTCTTACATTGCTTGCCCACCTTTAGGTCATCAGATATAATTACCCCCAGGTCCCTTTCCATTTTTGTTGTTGTCAATATCTCACCCCCCATTGTGTACTTTTCCCCTGTGTTTTTGTTTCCCAGGCGCATTACTTTACACTTCTTTGCGTTGAATCTATGCTGCCATACATTTGACCATTCCTCCAACCTTGCCAAGTCCCTTCTCATCTTTCCCACCCCACCTTGTGCATCAACCCTGTTGCAGATCTTTGTGTCGTCTGCAAAGAGACATACTTTTCTTTCCAGTCCCTCTGCAGTGTCACTTATAAAGACATTAAAAAGGACCTGTCCCAGTACTAGTAACCCCCCTTTCTTCATTGTGGACTCTGTCTACTATTACCTTCTGCATTCTGTTGTCCAGCCAATGTTTTACATAGGCTACCACCCTTGGACCCACTCCCAGGCTGGCTAATTTGTTTATTAATCTTTTGTGTGGGACTGTGTCAAATGCCTTGCTAAAGTCAAGGTAGGCCATGTCCACAGCACCTCCCTGGTCTACTACTTTGGTCACCCAGTCAAAGAAATCAATTAGATTCATCTGACACGACCTTCCCAATGTGAATCCAAGCTGCCTTGGGTCCTGTACCCCACTGGCCTCTAGGTACTCAACAGTTCTTTCCTTTAGAAGTGATTCCATCATTTTCCTTACCACTGAGATCAAACTGACAGGTCCGTAGTTTCCTGCCTCCATCTTGCTCCCACTTTTGTGAAGGGGAATCACATCCACCCTCCTCCAATCCTCAGGTACCACACCATCCTCCCATGATTTGTTAAAAAGGGTAGTCAGTGGTGTTACTAGTTCTCCCCTTAGTTCTTTTAGAATTCTGGGGCAAATCCCATCAGGCCCCATTGCTTTGTCCACCTTCAGATTTAGGAGTTCTTTCAGAACCCTTTCTTCTGTGAAAGGACTGATATGGACCCCCTAACCAAAGTGCTTCTACTGACTGGATAAGGTACCTCCCCCTCCTCTTCCTTTGTGAATACTGAGCAGAAGAATTAGTTCAGTATCCCTGCTTTTTCACTGTCCCTTTCTGCTCACCCATCCTCCTCTTTATTCAGCCTCAGTATCCCTTCCTTTGTCTTTCTTCACTCTCTAATGTATCTATAAAAGGTTTTGTCCCCCTTCTTAACTGAGTTGGCTATCTTTTCCTCGGTTTGGGCCGTTGCTATTCTGACTGCCTTCCCCACTTCCTTCTGCTTTAACTGGTATAGTTCTCTGTCCTGCACCTTCTGGGTTTCCTTATACTTCCTGAATGCTATCTTTTTCTCCCTAACATTCCCCACCACCTTTTTTGAGAACCATGGTGTTTTTTTTCCTTTTGTTTTGATTTATTTGCTTCACACAAAGGCTTGTTGCCTCTGTGATGACAGTTTTGATGTTCCCCATTGTTGCTCCACCCTTCCTTCTTGCCTGTTTGCTAGTGCTTTTCTGAGGCAGTCTCCCATTTTGACAAAATCAGTCCTCCTGCAGTCCAGTTCTTTCAGTTTTGTGTGGCTTGACTCTACAGCTGAGTTTATTATGAACCACACTGTTTGGTGGTCACCTGTTCCCAGATGGCTACTCACTTCTAGATCTGAGATCCTCTCTCCCATCCCCATTTGAAAGTACCAGGTCTAAGATTGCTCCCTCCCTCCCGAGGGGGTTCCAACACTAGCTGTCTAAAGTACACCCCCTGTAGGGCATCGAGAATGGCCCTGATCTTGGATGTGGCTGCAGCAAAGGTGCTCCAGTTAACATCTGGCATATTCTGGTCCCCCATCAGCAATATCTCCCCTTTCTCTGCCATCCTAAGGATGCCTTCTATCATTTCCTTGTCCATTTCCTTCCCCTGAGAAGGGGGGTCGGTATACAACGCCTGTGTGGATTGTGGTGTCATTTCCAGTCTCCAGGGTGACCCACAGTGCCTCCTCTCCTCCCTGTTTACCCTTTAGTTCTGTTTCTTTGATCCTATCCCTTACATAGATAGATACTCCTCCTCCTCTTCTACCCTCCCTGTCCCTCCTGTAGATTGTGTACCCTGGAATGTTGACATCCCAGTCATGGTTCTCTGTGTACCATGTTTCTGTGACTGCCATGATATCCAGGCATCCCTCTTCCATCAAGGCCACCAGTTCTGGGGGCTTGTTACCTAGACTATGGGTATTGCTACTCAATACCTTCCATTCTTTCATGGCCTTACCCCTTTTTGCCCCATCCCTGTCCTTACTGCATTTGTCTTTTTCTCCATTTATCCCAGCCCTTCTCCATATCCACTTCTCTATCTTGGTGTTTACATCACTAACTACCCTGATTTTTGAGGGGTGGGCTAGGATTTCCCTTCTCCTTTTCAGTGCCTCCCCCTTCACTAGTTTAAATGGTTGCCAATGAAGCATTTAAACCTATCACCTAGGATCCTGGTTCCCCTTCTGGACTGATGCAGACCATTGCACCAGTATAGGACTGCATCCCTCCAGGTGGACCCCCAGTCCCCAGTGAAGCCAAAACCCTGAGCTCTGCACCAGTTTTTCAACCACTGATTGAATCCCATGGTGTGGAGCACCCTAGCCTCACCCATACCATAGACAGGCAGTACCTCCAAGAAGGTTACTCTGCGTGCTATTTGTCTAAGGCCCCTCCCCAACTCCACAAACTCCTCCTGCACTGTTCTGATCCCTTTCCCAGCCAGATCATCTGTCCCTAGGTGGAAAATGACATCCAGCTCCCACACCAGTGCATCTGCTCTCGCAATTCTGAGGATTCGCTCCCCATCCCTCCAAGCCACGGTGCCAGGCAGGCACCTTACCTCCCTCTCCCTTCCCTCCCCAAGTTCTACCCTCCTAACAATGGATTGCCCCACCAGAAGTTATTTCCTTCCCCTGTGGGGTCCCATGCCACCCTCCTGTGGGTCTCCTTTGTGGAGGTCCCAGCATCCTCCTTGGTCTCCACTGTGGGTGCCTCCATAGGGGAACCACACTCTGCCAGAACGGCATATGAATTGTGGAGAGGTACAACTGGTAGGATGTGCCTCTATTCCACCACCCTCACCTTCCCTGAGCCCACTGTGGTCCAACTGCTCCTTTTTCTTGGCAACCTCTGAGGCAGTAGCGGTGGCCCTGGTGGTCCCTGGGTGAGAAAGGAGGTCCCCCGAATTCTTGCCAACTCAGCCTGGAGATGAGCAACCTCCTCTCTCAGCCCAGAGAAGTGTCTGCAGATGGGACAACACTGCATCCTCCAGAACATCTCCCAGAAGATTGCTGCTCCACAGCCACTGCACTGCACCACTCCCATCATGTCTTATTTGTGTCCCCTTAACTGTTGTTTTGTATACTTACTCTTTCCTCTCTCTGTTTATTTAATTTTTTTATATATAATTTTTTTTTCTCCCTACTTTCCTACTGCTTCCGTGCCCTTAAAGCTCCTGATCTTCCTGTTCTGGGACAGTAAGTTCCTATGTTCCTCGGCAGTCTCCTTCCTACTTGCTCAGAGTCAGACCTCCAGCAACTGGGGGGGATGGAGAGCTACTCTTGCCCTTCTAGGGTGGTGAGTCTTTTTTGCCTCTGTGATCACTCCCTTCCTGCTCCCAAACAGGAAGTTCCTGTTGTCAAGTTCTAACAGCAGCTCCTTCCTCTTGCTGTTCTCTCAATACAGTGTTGTGTTCTAGATGGCATTTGTGTAGCAAAATGCGCTATTTGATTTAATAGCATTCTTACCCCACCCAGTAAACCCTCACTTGTTGAATGGCAAAAGATTATACCACGGTCTATGACTGGAATCAGAAAGCTTTGTGAAAGAAATAACCTGGTCAAAGGCAATAGTAATGAATTTAACTTGTAAAGGGCTTCCAGTCTTTGGTGGACCACTTTTATCATTTGTTGTATATGAGTTTCGTAGGACAAGCAATTGTCCACTATAAGGCCCAGGTATTTTAAAAAAATAAACCTGTTTAATTTCACCACCTCCAATAGTGTGAAGAGACAAAATGGGAACCTCTGCCCTTTTTTCATTTTACTACCAAAAAATTTACTTTTTTTTCGTTCAGAACAAGTCTGTTAGTAATAAACCAGTCCTGCATTGCTTTGAAATCAATAGCTAAGTCATTTTGAACTCTGTTTAGACTTTCCCCACTTGTGAGGACCACCACATCATCTGCATAGAGAAACATATGAGAATTAGAACATTGAATCAGGCAAAGTGTTCAAAAACTAAACTAAATAGTAAAGGACCCAGAATAGACCCCTGAGGAACACCCACTGTGACTGGAGAAAGGGAGGAACAGACACCATTTATCCGGGTTGCTTGTGATCTTTGACACAAGTAATTCCTATACCAGCCAACCACCTCATCAGACATTCCAAGTTTCAATAATTATCGCAAAAGCAATCAATGGTTAACCAAATCAAAGGCCTTGGTGAGGTCCATGAACACCGTGGCAACATAGAGGCCCTTGTCTAGAGTCTCATGTACCTATTTGTGAACTCCACCAAGGCAGTCGTGGTACTGTACCCTGGTCTGAATCCATGTTGAGCTGGCATCAGTAGCTCATACTTTGTTAGGTAATCCAACATCTATCTGATCGAAAACTATACACTCCAGGACCTTAGAAAAAGGTGCCAAAAGAGAAATAGGGCACTAGTTCTTGACATTTGCCGGCTCACCAGGTTTAAAAACTGGAATCACTGTGGCTTCCTTCCAGATATCAGGGAAAGTAGATTGACACAGGGATAAATTAAAAATAGCAGTAATAGGAAAACACAGAATGTCTGGGGTGGTCCTCAAGAGCCGAAAGTCAATATAGTCAACACCAACCACTGGGCGGGGATTAAGTTTTTGTAAATATGCCAAGACTTCATCCACTGTCAGCTGTCTAAAATAAAATTTTGCATAAGGGAAGCTTCCCAGGACATTAATTTTCAGTGTTATCATCATAGGTATCATAGGTAGATACAGAGTCGATATTAGACTTACGTCCATAATGCTCGACACAAAATCACATGGTATACAAAAGTCCTTGTTCTTTGAAATATCTGTCTAGTCTTGATTTAAAAAGTAGTGTGTTAGGACTACTAATCACCTCAAGAGGGAGCCTGTTCCAAGTGTGTACCACCCATTGATTAAACCACTTCCTGCTCTTTGTTAACCTGAATTTTTCATCTTTTAATTGGAGAGGGTAAGCACGAGTGCTATAGACTAGGTCCCTAGTTCTTAAGTCCAGTTGTTCCCAAAGTTCATCATCCAACCATGCCTTATGAACCAGGCACATATCCCCTCTTCTCCTCCAGTATTCCAAGGGGAACAGATCTAAATGCCTTAGTCTAGTCCCTTTATGTTACTGATGCTGTGTGTAGCCCTTTTCTGTACCCTCTCAATCAAAGCTATATCGCCTTTTTTATAAGGGGCCCAAACATGTGACCCATATTCCAAGGTGGGCCTAACCAAGGATGAGTACCGTGGCAGGATCACTTCTCTACTTCTGCTTTCGATATGCCTAAAAATGCAATTTAATACGTTATTTCCCTTCTGCACAATATTCTTGCAATGTGAAGAAAATGACAAGTCTTGAGAGACCAGGATCCCCAGATCTTTCTTCAGTGACCTCCCTTAGAGTGTTACTTTCCACTGTATAATGATGAGCTGGGTTCTTTCTGCCCATATGCATCACTGTGTATTTTTCTTTATTCAAAAATAATTTGAATTTAGAGGTCCAATTATGCACATAGTCTAAAGCTGCTTGTAAAAGCCCTGACCCTTCCCCTTCTGTTATAACAGCTCCTATCCTACAATCATCTGAAGATTTCATGAGCCAGATATTGTTATGCTCATACTGCAGTGATGTTACATAAATATTAAATAGAAAGGGTCCCAGCACCAATCCCTGAAGTACCCCACTTGACTCATCTGCCCAATCTGAAAAGATCCCCTTAATGCAACCTCTTTGCCTTGTAAGAGGTTACCATGCCTTTATCCAATTAACTATTGTATCTTGGATACCCATGTTTATAAGAACTTCCAATAATTCTAAATGAGGCAATCGGTCAAAAGCCTTTGAGAAATCTAGATACACCATGTCCATAGATTTTTCTCTCATCCCAGTACCTATTTGCCCTATCATAAAACTGGATCATATTTGTCTGGCAAGATTTCCCTTTAGTAAAGCCATGTTGTGTTAAATCCTTTAGGTTTTGTTGTTCTAAAAAGGTAATTATATGCTCTTTTAATATGCCTTCCAGTATCTTATAGGGAATTGATGTTCGACTAACCGGTCTGTAATTGGCTGGGTCTGTTCTGGAGCCTTTCTTATACTGTGGGATAACTGACGCTATTTTCCAATGATCCACTAGCTCTCCAATATTCAGTGAGGTCTAGAATATGTATGCCAGTGGTGGAGCAATTTCCTCCCATAGTTCTCCTAACACCCTTGGGTGCAATCCGTTGGGTCCAGGGGAATTATTTGGGTCTATATTTCTGAGTTTGTTTTTTACATCCTCTGGGTCTATAAGCAGTTGATTAGCTTCATTTGTAGAAGATCCAGTATTTACATTTGAAATTGTACTAGGATTGAATTCAGAAGCAAAATAAATGTGCTGTAATCAGCCATGTCTTTCTCATCTGATGTAAGTAGGTCATTTTGATCTTTTAAGGGTCCCACACTATTATTTGTCCCTTTTTTGTTGTTTATATGTGAATGGAAGGCTTTATAGTTATCTTTAGCATATGTCGCAAGAAACATTATGCAGCAGCTTAGGAAAGAAGAGAGTTGTGGAGGTGCGGCACTGCAGTAGCCAATGGCGGCACTGCATTTGGGGGCTTGGCACTGGTGGACCGATGCAGGCACACTGTGCTGATGACATTGATTTCCAAAAGTGCCACCAAGTTGAAACGATTTTGCAGCAGTGATCAGGGGCTGCCTTGTCATTGCAGCATCAGCCATTCCGCTGCAATGAGGGAGTGACCCGTCACTGCAGGGTGGTACCTTGCCTTGTGTAACATTCCCCTAAACATGGTAGCGGCTTATGCCCAATCTTCCTGTCAGCATGCCCCTGACCCAGTTCATTTGCCGATGGAGGAGCCCACATCCTATCGGCATAATGTAACCCCCTCCCCCATTTGCTGTGTGCTGAGGGGGTGCCTAATCCCCTTCGGCATCATGCCCCCCAAACAGTCGTTCTTTGCCAGCGGGGTCCAACTCCTTCGACTTAAGTTCCCCCCCCAAAGGGCAGGTGGCACACTGGAGCTCACCCCAGTCTGCTGAAAGCAAGACTGAAATAAAAACTTTCTGTGACGTCTTTTTGTTTTCTCTCTGAAAGAAAGGAAATGGTCCCACACCAGTCGAGTCCCCTTCCCCAACCCACACCCACCGTGCACCCTACCTCTCCACACACACCATCACCCCATACTTACCTCCGGAGCCTGGCACGACGACGTTCGGTGGACCGGGAACATGTCTGCATTCTTCAAAGCTAACCATGAACTGAAGAAATGCCAGTAAGCTGTATAATGGCATAAATAGGGTTTTTTCAACTTTGGTGCCTATCTGAGGCATTTTGGGGAATTTTGGCACCAAATTTTCAACATGGGGTTATTGGGACCCCTCCTCATGAATTCAGCCACTGTCATGGTGTTATGTAGTCCTGAAAGGTGATTTTGCAGTCACTGCGTGGAATCACCTTTCAGGACCAATTAACTAAACAACAGTGCCAGTGTTCATGAGGTGGGCTCTCAAAAAGCCTATGTTGCAAATTTGGTGAAAAAATCCAATAAATGACTGTTTCATGAGCATGCATTGCACAGTTTCCATGCACACTTGTAACTTTGCAAATTTGTAATATTTCCACTACAAATTTTCAACATTGGCATTTTTCCACACCTCCTTATGAACAGTACAGCTGTCATTTTTCACATCCTGGACAAAATGTGTTTTTGCACTTCTGGCACAGAATAGCATAGTCGCTGTGGGAAATCAGTGTTCAGGACACATTAAGAAAATCACAGTGACACTGTTCATGAGCAGAGGTCCTAAAATACCTATGTTGAAAATTTGGTGATGAAAGTCCATAAAATGACTGTGTTATGCACATGCGTTCTGCAGTTTCCCAGTATGCTTGGAAGTGCAAGCATTTTTAATATTCCCAGTACAGATTTTCCACATTGCCATTTCTTTACATCTCCCTATGGATGGTACAGCTGTCATTCTTTACAACCTGCCCGATCTGTGTTTTCATACATCTGGCACAGAATGGCACGGTCGCTGTTGTAACTCAAAGTTTGGGACACATTAACAAAATCACACTGCCACTCTTTATGAGAAGAGGTCCCAAATGCTTTCATGAGGTGGGGTCACAAAAAGGCCATGTTGAAAATTTGTAGTGCAAATACCAATAAACACCTAGGGCATTAGGGTTTCTAACCATAATGTCCCACCCTTTACAGACTGACAAGCATTTGGGTGTGCCTTTGGATTGTGGACTGTAATGCTCATTCCATCCCACCCCCAACCCCAGCCAGTGACAGGCATTGAGGTAGACTTAGGACTCTTCATCCCCAGAGTTCACCCCTTTCTCCTATACTGCACCCATTTCAGCATATGTCCTTATGGAATGGGGTGACTGTAAAGCCAAACACCCCAAGGCACACCTCAACACGTGTCGGTCTGCAGGATAGGGTGAGGTGACATGGCATGGACGTCATTGGCAATGACCCAAACACTTACCCCAATGCCTGAACATCTCTGCAGGATGGAGGTGGGGTTGGCGTGAAGTTCAATACTTCACTGCCATTCCTATTCTACATCTGTCTAACTCCTGCATTTCCAATGCTAATTCCAGCAAGCAAACATTCAGCATTGACAATGCTTGTTTAACTCTGTCTTTACTCTTTTTGCTGCATCATTGTAATGTAGCCACACTGCCAAGGTTTTATTATTCTTAGTCCTATTGTATAGTTTCTTTTTTTGTGTATCATTTTCTTAATTCCCGGTGACATCCAACTTGGTGTTTTACCTGTATTGCTGCATTTGAATTTATGTGGTATATTCTTATTTGTCTCTTGGATGATTTTGTTTAAAAATATCTCTCATATATTGCTTAATGATTTGTTGTTAAATTAATTTTGCCAATCCCAGTCTCTAATACTCTCCCTCATCTTCTGAAAGTTAGCTTTCCCAAAGTTGAGCATAGAGGTAGCCCCTATTAATTTCTGGTGTGATTCCTTTATCTCAAACTCAATAGTAGCATGTTCACTAGTGCTCAAGGAGATATTAGTTTTACAATTTAGGATATTTTCTCTCATATTTGTCAAGATTAAGTCTAGTGTTTTATTTCCCCTGGTGTGTTCTTTTACTTTCTGTTCCAACCCTATAATGTCAAATGCCTCCAGATAGTTAGCCTCCATTTTATTTGATCCCATTAATGTCTCCCAGTTAACTTCCTGAAGGTTGAAATCCCCCAATAACAAAATCCTATCAGCTGGGTTTAATTCTTCTATTTGTTTCAAGAGGGCAAGGTCATCCTCCTTTTGGAACGCTGGTGGCCTATAAATTGTGCCTATGACTATTTTAGTGGAATTACAAAGAATAATTTTGATCCATATTTGTTCTAGATCATTTGAAGAGGTTTTTATTTCTTCAGATTGTATACTATTAGCCACATAGATGGCCACTCCTCCTCCCCTCCTATATGCCCTGGACTTTATATACTGATTGTAACCATTTATATTCAGATCCTATGAATCACTGGTGTCCCACCATGTCTCAGTTATTGCACAAATCTGTATATCATTTGTTAAAAGTAAATGTTTTAGCTCCTCAAATTTATTTGTTAAGCTTCTGGCATTTAGGAGTATGCATTTCCAGTTACAATGGTTAGTGTTATTCTTGGTAATGGGTAGTTTTAGGTTTTTAATATCAATGTTCGACTCCTTGCCCCCACTTATAAGTTTAAATGATTGGAAATTACCTCATTAAACCTTTTTGATAAGCATCTAATGCCCATTTTATTAAGGTGAAGGCCATCTTGTTTAAATAACCTTGGATCCCTCAATGAATCCCTGTTATCAATGAAGACATAGTTCTCCTGGTCACATAATACTTTGAGCCACCCATTTAGCTGACTGATTTCCTTCCAGTATTTGGATTTATATCCATGCACTGGTAGGATGCCTGAAATTATTACATCCCCCTTTTTTTTTGTTATTTCTGATGCTACATAGCTAAAATCATTGGGTCGAAATTTCAAAGACCCGGAGCAAGCTGCAATAATGGCAGCTTGCGCTGAGCGTGCAGACCTCAGTGCCCGATTCTATTTCAGGTCCTGGCGCCTAAGTCCCATGGCTTCTAAAAGGGGTGCTGCACCTGATGTATGGTACACCCACCCAGAATGCCGCAACAGCCGTGGGTAGTCTGCAACACCCATGGACAGGGGCTGGCAACCTGGCACTGCCCCCCTCAACACCACCGCACCAACGGCACCAGTGCCACAACACTCTGGGCTAGTGCCCCCCCCTACTCATCTCAGCACTTCCACCCCCCTCCCATACCCAATCTGGTGACCAGCACAGCCCTCCACATGCCACCTCAGCCGGCCACCGCATGGGTAGTCTGTGTGCATACTGTATACAGTACACGCCGGACGCCTTATTTTATGGCTGGGCATGGTGGCATGTGGAGGGCTGTGCCACATTGGATTGGGTATGGAGGGAGGGGGGGGAGTGCTTAGATGGGTGGGGGTTGGCAGGACGATGGACATGGGTGTCGAGGACCATGATGGGGGCAGGGGGACCACCAGACCACCAGGGATCGCCCACCAGGGACTGATCAGGGTGGGCCACATGGTGGCACTTACAGGACAACCCCCCAGAAGCTGTCTAAGTCCCCTTAGACCAGCTCCTCACTGGTCTAAGGGTACTTGGCCCTTGGTTCCAGAGGGAGTCTTTCAAATTCTGGATCCCAGGGCTGCGGCAGTCTGGGATGCCGCAAGCCCCCTGCGCCATACCACAGCCACTTTTGTGGTGCAAGGATGGCACTATCACACTTTGGTGCAGGCAGCCTGCTGTGTGATGCAGGCTGCCTTTCAAATTCGGTGCAGCCTCATGCAGGTGCTTTAGTAATAGATTCTGTTTGACGTAAGCACCTTGCGTCAATCTAAGGCCTTTGAAATTCCAGCCCATTAAATATATCATCTGGCCTCCTATTCCCTACGTCATCTATACTGACATGCAAAATCACCAGAGGATTTGATGTATTCTGCATCAGACCCCCTAGGAGACTCCATATGTCACAGACTTTAACTCCTGGTAGGGTACCAACACACTCAGAGGATTCAGACAGCACATAGCCAGAAAAATCTGAAACAAATTGTAAAATTCCAGGGCTCAGTCCAATGAATTATTTAGTACACCCATGGATGTATTCAAGCTTTTAGGAAAGTGGCTGTTTTTTCCTCCATGAGATCATTTATAAGGTCCCAAGTAGCAGATATATTTTTATCTTTAAACTGTTACTGTTTTCTAATATAGAATTTACTCTTAAGATCCCTAGTCATGTTTTTACACCTGTTTCAGGCAGTCTTATAAACCTGTAAAGAAATGATATCTAATTTTTTCCTGTAGGCCTTCCATTTGTTATCCCTTATTCCTCAAGTTATCTAATAGCTCTTCAGTCACCTGTTGCTGCTTATTGCCTCTAATACACAGTTTTTTTTCAAAGGGAGAAATTTATCACAAATTTGGTTAAAGTGATCACAAAAGATCTTATATGCCCCATTTACATTGGTCTCTAGTTCCAGATCAGACCAAACCACTGCAGACATGGCAGCCCTAAATTTTACAGTATCCAATTTTTTTGATATTTTGTGTGTAAATGTAAACTGGGGTGACAGATTTCTTTTTGGCGCTCCAGCAGCAGTAGATTGGACAGTGGTCACTTATGCTGTCTGCAAGCATGCCTAACTGTACAAATTCTGATGTGTCTGAAACCAAAATCCAATCAAGGATACCCATATGGCCTGTTTTATAATGGGTCCTGGTTGGTTCCTCAATTATTTGTGATGGTCTTAAACAACTCAGTATCTCTTTATGTTTTTGAACATCTTTCCCCTGCCAATTGACATTTAGGTCTCCCACTACAATTAGCTGGTATAGAATCCGTATGAGTTTGAATCATATCTAGACCTTCTTCCTGATGACCTGGAGGGGCATAAACAACTACCAGTGATACATTTTCTCTCTGACCTAATATCAGTGTCAGTGATAAAAGCTCACAACGTGAGTTATCATCAACACTCAAATCCTGTGACACAGTAAAACAGTCCCTAACATAAAACATGCACCCTCCATCCCTTCTTCCAATCATATCATGTCTGAATAAGTGAAAACCCCCAAGCTGTATTAATCCATTTGGGATTTGGATTTAGCCATGTCTCAGTTACAGCTATAATGTCAAACTTGTTTTGTAGTACACAAACAGAAAAACTGTCCCATTTAGCTAGTTAACGTTGAACATTCAGATGTACAGTGTTTATGGAATGATCTGAAAACATTAGGCTGATCGTAAGTGGCTGGTCCTGAATTAGGATGAACCATACCTGAAATTAGTAACGGCATCAAAACCAAATTTCTTTTATAAATAGAAGAACAAAAACAGTGTTTATAGATCATTGATTGTGGCTGTTTATCAAAAGCCTTTGGGGCAGAAAACAACTTAAACAGGGTATACCAGTGTGAAAACAGTCCTACTATGTAATTAACAGAAACAACACCCATCCATGATTTTAAGAGAGCAATTGAGATTAATGATACAGCATTTAATTCCTCTGTTATAGAACATGTTCCCGTTCCTCTAGCAAACTGTAGAACTTCAACAAATACCATAGCCCTATTATTGTCAACTGTTTCACATTGCTGTCAAATGCTAGTGAATGTCAGAATTTTCACATGTTATTGTACCCCCCCCGTGCAAGGTTGCACCGGGAGACAAGCAACTTGTTTTTCAGTGTACCTTCCTGTCGAAACATTTCAATAAATAAATAAGTAAAAGTCCCCAGTACTACGAAAACTCTCATTAGAATCCCTAAGTAAAGAATTCTACTGAATTTGATTACACCAGTAAATAAATAAAGATCCTTCCCCCGTTTCAGTGAAGTGGCAGAATCCCTTAACTGTCCCCGCCTGTTAGAGCCTCAATTCACTGTGCTGCCACCACAGTAAGGCTTCCCACAGAAGAGACTCAAAAGGGCCACCAATAGAAATAAAAAAAATAATCACATAGGGATGGTGACTGCCACTCAACCACCCCTCAGGATATAAAATTAACAAAGTCGTACTATTCTACTGCAACTAGGTAGACCAAGCTGGCTGTAAATTATAGAGTTTTTGATATTTAGCTCTTTTTTGTTTGATTTCACTACTCTGTTTTCAAGGCAACAGCCGCCATTGTAATGTCATCAGACATTTATTTTTTATTTATCTGTTATATCAGAAGACCTTTGAGTGTGAGCTCTTTTACAAAGGTTCCACCTCAGGGTGGACAAATAATACAAGACACAAATACAGTAGTTACAGGGTTCAGCACATATACAGTAGTTTCAGGATTCAGCACATTAGGCAATCAAAGAGCAGTACATGAGAATTATAGACAAACAGTAGAAAACAAAGTGATTGTAGGAGGATTCAGGCTATGTCTAGGATGATACTCTGGGTAGCTCAGCCCTGGAGACCACCAAAATCCATTGATAGACTATGGTTGAGAAAGTGGGTGAGGGGAGGTTGGGAGGGCAGTACACAGAGCGGTAAAGAGGATTAATAGCTTACTAGTGCTCCTGGCTAGGCTGGAATGAGGGCAGATTTTTCTAGGTATCCATGCTGGGTATTACCAGTGGTATACGTTAGTCTTTCAGGTATGGCCTGAGAAACAAGTGCATTGTGAGCTAGACGTTCGGTGCTGTTTGAGGCATGTTTTGAACTGTGGCAGGCTGTGTGTTTGTAGTATCAACAGGAGTTCATTTAGCCAGAGGGGGGCTCGGTAGGAGAAAGTACACTGCCCTAGTGAGGTTCGCCGGAATGGGATGGACAGTGCTCCATTCTTCCTCCCTCTGGTGGTGTAGGATGAGAGAGAGACCTCGAGCAGGTTTCTTATGCAGGGTGGGGTTTTTCCAAGGAGTGCCTTCTTACCCAGGAGACAGGTTTGGTATTTGATCCTGTCTTTTAGGTTAAGCCAGTTTGTACGCTCATATAGGGTGCAAGTATGAGTGTATTGGTCTGCAGACAGGGTCAGGCGACATGCCTTATTTAGTGCAATTTGGACCCAGTTGAGTGCAGTATCTGTGGCAGCTCCATAGACCACTAGCCCATAGTCTATCGTGGGGAGTATGGAGCTGGAGACTGAGATTTGGAGTGCTTCCGGGGTGAGGGATTTCTTATGTCTATAGAGGACCCCGAACTTTGTATTTACTGATCTGACAAGGGAGTCAATATGGTTTGTATAAGTGAGAGAGTCATCAATGGTGACCCCTAGGTACTTAAACAATTGTACCTGCTCAATCTACTCACCAGCATTATTGGTGATTTTGAGGGGAGTGAGCCTGCGTTTATTGTAGGGGCTGGAATGAAGCATGGCCTTAGTTTTCTTGTAGTTCAGTAACAGCTTTTACGTACAGAACCAGTCCTCAAATTTGTTGAAAAAGGTCTGTAGTTCTGTTTGTAGAGCAGCCTGGGAGGTGCTGCTACTCAGCAGCACAGCATCGTCCACATACAGGATGAGTTTGGTGTCACAGGCCACCGGTAATTCATTAACAAAGAGGCTGAAAAGCAAGGGACCTAGGATTGATCTTTGAGGAACTCCTAGGAGTACATCTCTGGAGTTGGATAACGTCTGCCCGATTTTGACTTGCTGATTCCTTTGTGATAGGTAATCATTGAACCAATTTAGGTCGTTTGGAGTCACTCCTAGTCTTTGAAGCTGGAGTACCAGTAGAGGGTGGTTGACGGTGTTGAAGGCTTTAGTGAGGTCAATGAAGATGGACCCCACCAATTTGCCTTCATCCAGCGCCTTGTGCGCATAGTCAGAGTATGCCAGCAGTGCAGTGGTGGTACTGTGTTTTTGCCGGAAACCATGTTAGTTTGGGCAGAGCAGATTGTACTTGTTGAGGTATTCTGTGAGTTGGTTTGCCATGATTTTTTCCAGAGCTTTGGATAGTGGGGAGAGGATAGATATTGGCCTGTAGTTAGCTACCAGTGCCTTGTCTCCATTCTTGTGCACTGGAGTTACCAGGGCTTGCTTTCATACTTCTGGGAATTGAGCTAGGGCCAAGGATTTATTAAATAGCATTGTAATGGGTTTGATCAGAACATCAAGGGTCAGCAATAGTAACTTTATAGCTAGCCCATCACTCCCCAACCTAGTTTTTCCTAGGACTTTCTTGACCATTGTTTGCGCCGTCTTTGCCATTACCTTCTTTTTTTTTTTTTCCCGCCCCATGCTCGCTGGTCCACCACTCCTTCGGGCTCTACCAAGTTCCCCCCCAGCCCCTACTCTCCTCACCCAGCCCTCCTCTGATCCTCATATTGCAACCACCCCCCGGGATATCCCGGCGTATCCCTTCGCCAGGTGGGTCCCCCTCCTCCAAGGGGGAAAGCACCGGTGGGGAGAGGCGTGACCCCAGCACATACTCCTAGGGCCCAGGGATGCTGCTGAGGAACAGAAGGCCCTGGAAAGGCACTGGAGGCCCTCAGAGAACAGAGATCCATCATCTGGCAGCCAGCGAGCGATTTTCCTGGCTTTCTTAAGGTGCGTGACATCCAGACATCAAGGCAAGAGCCGAGGTCTGTCATGCACCACCCCAATGACCCTGACTTGTTGCTGTACCCCTGACCTCTACCAGTGGTTGCTTCAACACCGGGTCACAGCCTCTGCCCTCCCTGAAGACAGCGAGCAGTCGTGGGATGCTCAAGCTGCCTCACCCTGGCCGGCCCTCCAGCGACCCGAGCTCGCTCCTGAACCCAGGTCACTGGCATTGCAAGTGGAAATCCAACCTCTGTGCCAACGGGCCAGTGCCATCACCTTCTTAAAGTAGAAGGCTGGGTGGTTAGTAGTGGTTAGGTTGGCGCAACCTTGATCCTCCACCGGCAGAAGGTAGTCTGGGGGTAGCACTGGGGACAGATCAGTAAAGGCCTGGTTAAAGGCATCAGCAATGGCTAGTGGATCTGCGGAGGGTGCGTTATTGATATTGAGCACTGTAGGATTCAGCTTCTGGTCTTTGCCAAGGGTGTTCTTGAGGTTGTCCCAAAACCTCTTTCCATCTCCCCAGGCGTTGTTGAGCTGGGTCTTATGGAAGTTGGCCTTCACGAGCCGGATAAGTTTAGTGCACTGATTTCTAGCGGTTTTGTAACATAGTAGGTCATGCTTACAACCTGAGTTTAAGGCTTTTGCCCAGAGGCAGTCCCTTTCTTTTAGGAGAGAGAGAGGAGCTTACCATACAGCCAGCCGTTCTCTGCTCCCTGAATTTTCCATTTAGTGCATGGAGCATAGATATCACAGATGCAGTTGAATCCCTCCATGAAAAAGCTGAGTGCCTGGTCCAACATAGGTGCCTTGTGTATGGGGGACCAGTTGTAGGCAGACAGAGCTGATTTGAGGGATCCAAGTTTACCTTTTCACAGGGCCCTGCTCTCGATGAGACGTGGTTGGCTTTTGGCAATTTTAGTGGTCCAAAGAAAGGAGATCAGAGAGTGGTCACTCAGCACGTCTGGGAAAACTCTGAGATCAGAGAATTGAGATGGTGTGCTGACCAGGACCCAGTTAATTAGCGTGCTGGTACCAGCCTTGTAGTTCTGCCTGGTGGGGTGAGCTATGAATTGAGTGAGATTGTGGGAGGTGATTAGGTCTCTGGCAGGTGTCGCCTCTTTACAAAGCCAGTTAATGTTAAAGTCACCCGTCAAGATGAGTTTTGAGCTCTTTTTGAGGTCGCTTATTTCTTACATAACCAGAGGAAGGCCTTCCTTGGCTTTTTTGGGGGGCAGGTAGGTTGTGGCAATGGTCTTGCCATTTAGACCGGCTTGAGTTTTTACCACTAGTAGCTCATAGTCCTCCGCAACTTTGGAGATGGGGAGGACTGAGCAACTCAGTGTGTTTCTGGCATACAAGAGGCAGCCACCACCTTTCTTGCCTATTCTATCGAGTCTAAACATTTGGAATCCTTCAATGGCCACCTCACCCTCTTTGACCCTATTTGACAGCCAGGTTTCAGTTAGGTAGAGTATGTCCGGGGCGTGAATGGTCATCCAAGCCTGGACCTGGTTGAATTTTGCAGTTAGGCTGCAGATGTTTAGCGATGCTATCTTTAGGCCAGTCACTGAGCGGGCTTCCCTGCTCCTCAGGGTTGTTGGTCCAGAATTTACGTGAACATTGCCAGAGAGCAGCAGTAGCATGAGGGTAACCTTTCTGGCAGATAGGGTGATATTCATCTTCCCTTGTGTCTTCTGTCGCTTGCACTTCAGATGGGGGGGTGTCTAGACATGTGTATTACATAAGGGGGGACGTTAACTGTTGAGGTTAAGGGAGGGGAGGCTAGCTTGGTGATAACTGTGTATGGGAGGTGTGGGGGGATGGGGGGCCTAACATTACCGCAAGTGGTAGTGGCCATGTGCATGCTTTTGGTCCAGGATGCACCCAAAGAGGTTTCAGAGTGTGGAGGTTGGGGACTGAATTTGAATGTGGTGCCAGTAATGCCAATAGAGGTAGAGAGGAGTAGTAGTAGTATGTAGTTGTACCCCATATTAGTTTGTTTGGTGTGGCTATCCTGCTTTAAGCTGCTCGCTGGAAAATAGGTGATTTACTTTGTAGCTTTAGACTAGATTCAGATTGCTAGAGGGCAGGGAGAGAGGGAGGGAGGGATCTACAGACAAGTTTAGGAGTAGGAAGGAGTCAACAGTTAGGCTGAGAGTGGGCACTGAGGGAGAGCTAGAGAGAGTAAGGAAGCAATAGGTTAGGTGCTCCGTTTGGGCAAGGAGGATTGGGTGAGGCTGGGTGTGCTGGGTGTGCTGTGTCCAATAGGGTCAGCAGTCCAAAGGTGGGACATTGTGCATGTTGCTCTCCCATTGGTTAACAACTCCTTTGTGACCAGCCTGAAGTGGAAATAAATGCTGATGACTCACCTTACATTGATATAAATGATTTGCTTTCATTTAAAATGTTTCAGTGGCTAAAATAAAACATTTATCTGAAAGTTTTGACTCTTATTTACTTATGTTGTATAACTGTTGCTTTAAAATGGATTTAAATCCTTCTCTGCTTTGTTTTCCCCCATGTCACTGTTAACTGTGGTCCAGCATTAGAGCTCCTGGCCATTCAGTGATATCATTTTTACCTTGCTATTCCCTCAGCAGTGCTGACTAGTGGAAATTGCATCACAGACTGTCCAAGAGCTGTACAAACAGTCAACAGTAAACAGTGAAGAGAGCAATTATAAGGACACACAGTGGCAGTGAAAAAACGATAACATGATACAGTAATTGTGGGAAGGATTTGTACAAGCAATGGGCACTGATCAAAAGGCTGTTTTTGACTCCATCTGCATCCCTACAATTGTACCAAAACTTGGAAGCCTTATCTTCACAGACATCTGAGTTTTTGCAACAGTTTCCACAGTATGCAGCAGCTTGTGTCCTGAAAGCCTTATTGCAGTACATAAATGGAAGTAGAAAGGTGAAGGAGGGGATTGAGTTCCTGAAATGAAGTGCGGCATAATGCACGAGAGCCAGGGATGATATGTGAGATGTTGAATGAATACTTTGTTTCAGTATTCAGAAAGGGGTTGCCAGTGGGAAAGGATGCCCATTGGGAGGACCTATGGCATCAAAGGTAGTTGCAATGCAGCTAGTGAACATCACACCTGTCCTGGTAGCCAACTACCTGGCAAAAATCAAGTCAGGTAAGATTCAAGGAGTAGATGGGCTGCATCACAGGATCACTGTGGAGTTAACAACTGGCAGGGCCACTTGCTGCAATCTTTCAGGAGTCTGTCCAGACAAGTGTTGTGGCAGAGGATGGGTAAGTGGACAACATGGTCCCATTCTTAAGGAAGGGGACAACATCAGACCCAGGTAACTAGAGGCCAGTCAGCCTGACATCAGTGCTGGGCAAGATTCTGGAAGCCATAGTCAATGACATAATAATGGAGAACTTGGCTGGGGCCAAGTCCTTGTCCCTTCTCAGTATGACTTTATGAATGGTAGATCATGCCAAAATAACCCAATCACCTTTTTCAAGTGGGTGACCAGGGAGGGGGACGGGGCAAGGCCCTGGATGTAATGTCTTGACTTCAACAAGGCTTTTTGTATTTTTGGCACATGACAAACTTCTGGGTAAAGTACACCAGTGCATTATACATGAAACATACTCAAAGTGGATTGATAACTGGCTTGGGGGCAGGAAGCACAGTATGATGGTGGTGGTGGATGGGTATTACTTTGACTGGAAAGGTGTACTAAGTGCATCCCTCAGGAAATAGTACTAGGCAACTGCTGTTTAACAGTTTCATTAACTGCAGTATGTGGAAGTTGTGGTCTCTCAAACAAGCTTCTGAAGTTCACTAATGACACTGAGATGGTCAGGGTGATGGAATTTTGTGAAGATGGAGACAAACTTCAGGAGGAGCTGCACAAGCTGGATGATTGATCAGACTCCTTTGGCTTCTGATTCAAAGTAGCCAAATGTAAGGTGCCGCCCATGGAGAAGTAAAACAGTAGGGCTCCTCTTGCTGTAGTGGATTAGGAAAAGTACCCAAAAATCTTAATAGATAAGGAGCTGACACATGACAAGCAGTGTGCAACGGTTGTCAATCGGGCCAGCGCAATGCTGGGTGCATCAAATGGGAGGTGACCTGAAGGTCAGAGGAAGTAATCCTGCCACTATACAAGACCCTGGTCAGGTCACACCTAAAGTGCTGCATACAGTTCTTGGCTTCTCGTTATAAATCACTAATATGATTTTAGCCAATCAGCATGCAGAACCACTTTACATCTTATACTGTGTACAGTGTGCTGTCATGCAGTACTGTTAGGAGAGAGCACTCCACTTTCGTGGTGGGTGGAGTACAACATAAGATGATTTTAAAAAAAGGGATCTATACCTATTATAAATCACTTGCACTAAACTTGAATGACTTATAATAAGGTAATAAGGCCTCTGAGGGGTGTTCTCTTGTGAAGTTTGGACATTCAGAATGACTCAGCTCTGCTTTGTGGTCTCTCACCCAAACTATATGCTCGGTATCTCTTATACCATAAGAGACACCCCTCAGAGGCCCTATTAACTTATAATACAAAAGGAACATTGAAGTGGTTAACAGGGTGCAACACTAGGGCCACCAATATTAATAGGAGTATGGTAGACAAAAGCTATGAAGAGAGAGGCTAGAGGCTCTTAACTTGTTCCACCTGGAGAAAAGGAAACTGAGAAGGGGACATGATCTCAGTCTTCTGCCTACTTAGGGTATTGACAAGAGTGAACGTACAGGGATGTTATTCTAGTGTCCTCCAGCAGAATTCATGGAAATGCCCTAAACCATAGATATGGTACATTCAGGGGTAACATTAGGAGGCCCTTTTTCTCCAAGTGAATGATAAACCTGTGCAACAATCTACCAGGCAAGACAGTGGACATGAAGACAGTACAAGCTTTCAAGGTAAGCCTGGACAAATTTCTGTTTATCAGGGGAATCAGTGGGTACCCTGCATAGCAGAGTGGGTAAAGAATCCCTATGATTTAACACATACTTGAAAAACATACTGTCTTTTCCCCTACCTGCTTCTGATGAGGGGGACAACGCATTGATGGACCTACAGTGGCGTGAAAAAGTATTTGCCCCCTTCCTGATTTTCTCTATTATTGCATATTTGTCACACTGGATGTTTTCAGGTCTTTAGAGAAAATGTAATATTAGATAAAGGGAACCTGAGTGAACAAATAACACTTGTTTTTTTTTTTAATTTCACTTATTTAATGAAAAAAAGTTAACTAACACCAACTGGCACTGTGTGAAAAAGTAATTGCCCCCTTACACTTAATAACTGGTTATGCCACATTTAGCTGCAATGACTGCAACCAAACACTTCCTATAATTCAATATCAGTCTTTCACATCGCTGTGGAGGAATTTTAACCCACTCTTCCTCGCAGAACTGCTTTAATTCAGTAACATTTGGTAGGTTTTCGAGCATGACCTGCTCGTTTCAGGTCCTGCCACAGCATCTCTATTGGGTTTAAGTCTGGACTTTGACTAGGCCACTCCAAAACTTTAATTTTACTTCTTTTAGCCATTCTGATGTGGACTTGCTTTTGTGTTTTGGATCATTGTCTTGCTGCATGGCCCAACACGCTTCAGCTTCAGCTGACAGAAGGATGACCGACATTCTCCTTAAGAATTTTCTGGTACAGAGCAGAATTCATGGTTCCTTTAATTATGGCAAGTCATCCAGGTCCTTAGGCAGCAAAGCATCCCACACCATCACACTACCACCACCATGTTTGACTGTTGGTATGGTGTTCTTACTGTGGAATGCTGTGTTTGCTTTACGCGAGATGTTATGGGATCCATGTCATCCAAAAAGTTCCACTTTGGACTCATCTGTCCATAGAACATTTTCCCAAAAGGCTTGTGGATCATCCAGGTGCTTCTTGGCAAATGAGAGATGAGCATTTATGTTCTTCTTGGTTAGCAGTGGTTTCCGCCTTGCTACTCTCACATGAAGCCCATTTTGCCCAGTCTCTTTCTGATTGTGGAGTCGTGAACACTGACCTTAGCTGAGGCAAGAGAAGCCTGCAGTTCTTTGGATGTTGTTTAGGATCCTTTGAGACTTCCTGAATGATTTTAAGCTGCGCCCTTGGAGTAATTTTGGCAGGCCGCCCTCCTGGGAAGATTCACTACTGTTCCAAGTGTTCTCCATTTGGAGATTATGGCTCTCACTGTGGTTCGATGGAGTCCCAGAGCCTTAGAAATAGTTTTGTAACCCTTTCCAGACTGATAGAGGGCAACAAATTTTTCTGATCTTTTCAGGAACTTCCTTTGATCATGGCATAATGTGCTTGTTGAATCTTTGTGCTGGCAACGTGACTCTGAAGGTAAGGTCAAAATAAGTGAAATTTATATTGAGCAGGGCTGGCTGTAATCAAGCCTGGCTGTGTTCAATCAGCTGACTCTAATTATCCCTTTAATTGGGTTGATTTAACTAGGGGCAATTACTTTTCACACAGTGCCGTGGTGTTGGTTAACTTTTTCATTAAATAAATGAAATAAGTAAAAAAAAAAAAGTGTTATTTGTTCACTCAGGTTCCCTTTATCTAATATTATATTTTGTCTAAAGACCTGAAAACATCCAGTGTGAAAAATATGCAATAATAGAGAAAATCAGGAAGGGGGCAAATACTTTTTCACGCCACTGTAGTGTCCCTTCTGACTTTAAATGATTAGGGGCCCGATTTCAAGACAGTTACACCAGGTATAAATGCAGTACGCCAGTCCTGATAGTGCAAATCACAAGTTACACCAGTGATTTAAGGCATGCACTAGTCCAAAAGAACACTTACGCCACAACCCACAACTGCTACGACAAACGCAAGTTACGACCCAGTTACACCAAAGAATGCTTATGCCACTGCATAATGTGGCTTATGACATGCATAACACACCAGCACCACAGAACTGCTATTCCAGAACAGATGGCATAATAAACCATGCCAGAGGATGGTAACGTAAGTTAGAACAAGAAAAAGCGCTCCTAACCAGAGCACAGGCCATAGAACCCCCCCCCAACAGAGCCAGACTACAGCATACCCCCAACCAGTAGGCCCTGAATGTGGAACTAATGGGCATACAGTGGAACACCCAAGCAAACATGCCCTAGGAAGCCCAGGACACAGTGAAATAGGTAGCAGCATGGCCAGACAGGCCAATAGTAAGTGAACTACATACCTGGTGCAACATGTACCATAGCATGTAGCACAACAGCCAAACACAGACTGTGGGACAGGGCATCACACTGTGGAACAGAGAAGTGATGGGATGTACAGTAGGGCACAGTGCCATGTACTGTGGGACAGTCGAGAGGTATGTACTGCTGACAGTATTGTGAGTTGCACCATGCATACTGCTACGCCGCTATTGCGAGTTACGCCATGTCTTGAGGGTGTACCTTACAACATGCATAATTCTGCATTTTCCTTTGTATCTGGCGATTCTCTTGGAATATGGTGCAGCTCGCTTGTCATAGGGATTCTGGTGTAACTTTACACACTGGCGTAACTTTAGACCTTGCTCTCATCACTGTCTTGTAATCAGGCCCTATGTTACTACATAATAAAGGGATAGGAAAATGTGTGAGAATGGAGGAGTTTAAAATGGTCCTTTTTGTTTTACTGTTATTAATTTACATTCTTCTGTATTTTCTTCAATAAAAGCACAGTATAAAATACACAATTGCAGAAACACATGTACAGTAAATATGCCGAAGTACCTACTGTAACCTTCTAACAAATAACAGTAAAGAAAAGTGCTTGAATACATTCAAAATAACTGTGTTAATTGTTTTACAAGTTCCAACAGTACTGACTTTTATAGGCCCAATCCAGAAGTTGATTGAGTTTTTTTTTGTTTTTGTTTTTTTATTCTTTAGATAACCGGGTAAGACCCACTAGGCACAAGTGGCTGTTTTCAGGGGTGACCCGGGAGCACTGGGTGGTTAATTGACTTGTTCAGAGTCACACAGTATGCAAGTGGATGTTGTGGGAATCAAATCCAGGTCTTCTGGATTACCCAGCTCATTCACAGCTCATTACTCTAACCTCTAGACTATACTGTCAGCCTAATTACTGAATTACATTGTTACTGTTCTGTATGGTGGTAACCAAAGAACATGCAACCAATGAACCACCATTTTCCAACATCAACTAGCTAACTGAGCAAGCACAGTTACAGTAGTGTAATTCATATGATGGCAGGAGAGACTTCTCCCATTTTCTATAGCCTAGATCTGCCATTTTCAACATTAGGCCCCAGGTTAATTATACCTGTGAGGCTTTTGGGGGCTGGGGGGTTACGATCATCAATAATGCCCCTTGGCAAACAAACAGAGATGGGGGGGGTGATGGATAGCCATTTGCGAATGTGCCTTTTATTGTCTTTCATTCTAAAGACTTATGGTAACATATTATATAGTTTGTTATACTATTACTTGTGACATGTACTATGTAATATGTTTTACCCAAAACAAGATTGCCAGATATCCTAGGGTTGTGCCAATGCACATTTGCCTTGCTTCTCCTTTCCCAAACTCTGAAATAGCAGTTAGATCACCAGTGTTTAATTATTTCAACCTCAAACGCTTAAGAAAAGTTATACTTGTTAAAAGTCATTATATAGAAGTTTATAGTGTCAGCATTTTGTGCTTTTTAATCATTTTTTTTTGCAGTATATTTTAGCAGGAGAAAAATTGTGCTTCTAACTTAACAGAAAAAAAGCTGTTTCCCACAAAATGCTGCAGTGTTAAGAGTTTGCCACAGAAATAGTGACCAAAACACTATCAAGTGCTACATTTGAACCTTATTTATAGATTATTACAGCATTTTTAACAAGTGACAACAAAATTACAGATACATCTTTATTGCAAATTATCATGGGTAATATATGCAAACTAGTATGAAGCAATTTAGGTTAGCAAAATGCTTAAAAAAGGACTGCAAGGCACCAGGAGGCATTACAAACCACGTCAGAAGCTAAAACAGCAAACAACAGAAACTTATTTTGTCCTCTTTAGGACTCTACAGTGCGATATAGCCAGGGCCCATAGTTCTCTGTGACATTTCAGTTCTAGTTTCTGTAGCAGGGCTCCTAAGCTTCTGTGATAGAGTTTGCTCATTTCTGTGACTTGGGTTGGTTTCGTCTATACGCAGTACAGCTCTTCCATTGACTAAGATATCATATGATGTCATTAATGACATCAGAGGCACAGCATGGATGAGGAGCATCGAGCTAAAGAAAGTGTGGATGGGGACCATGCAATATGGAAAACCAGTATATCTGACAGTAAAATCACCAAAAATAATGGGCTTGACTTTCAAAGAGCGATGCTGGCCTTTCATCAAGCCCTGCATCAACCCCATTATCTGGCACACCTGCGCCAAACGCCTTTGACAAAACTGCACCCAATTTTAGTACATTGGGTACAGTTACGATAGTTTCCCTCAATTTATGGCAGCTTGTACCAAACATTTGGCGTAAGCCCCGTAAAAGGGCCCCCCAAATGGCACAAGTTAGACCAAGAAAAAACTGGTCTAACTTGTGGCATTTGCCACTTGGGATTGAAAATCCTGATCACTGACTGGAAGAACACCACAAGCCCCATGCACCAAGCGATCAGTGCACCATGCACCCTGTTTCTTGAGAACTTCTTCAGTAAAGAGCAGTAGGAGCCTTGACATCATGACAGCAGTGAGGGTGCTGCACCATTGGGAGGTGGGAGCAAGAAAATCCAAGGAGGGAAATGGACCAGGATCAGCAGGATAACACCTGAGCCTCCCCCATGCCCGATGACTAATGCCAGTCCTGAAATGTCCCACCTTCATGTTGGATCATGGACATGGTAAAGGGGCACTGTCAAACCTTTTTTGCATTGTATTAATTCTAGTTGAAAACACAAGTTTTCTGATTGCTTGCCTTCTCTAAAATTCATTGATGTTGCTGGTTGTTTTGTCTGCTTCCTCTTTTGGTAGACCTGTAATGCATGCTAATGGTGTAATTATATTAAACCTTTTGTTGTTTCAAATCTGTATAATTTCTAAACACAAGGAACACCTCCAAACAGCACAGCTACTCAAGATACAGTAGTCTTCTGTCCTCCCACTGCCTCATGAGTAGTTAGACTGTGTTCCCAAGTCCAGGACATATGCAGTGGGAGTTCAGTAATCATCATAAACAGTTTTTTTGTGTGGTAACACCAGTATGGCGATGAGTCTGTTTTTTAAACTGCCAGCTACATTAGCAATCTCTATAGAGTGTGACCAGTCATAGCATGTTTTTTTCTAACTAGAGGCACTTTGAGGCCAAAGGAGATTGACAGTATCCCTTTAAAGGCCACTGCAGCAGTGCCACTGCAGGGATGGTGTCAGAGCAGAAGATGCATCTTGAGGGCCATAGATGTGCAGCAACAAGATGGAATAAAAATATGTATAGAAAAATGAAAACTGTTTTTTTAAGAAATGAAACACTGTATTGGATCATGTGCTGCTGAAACTGTCAAACTCCAGTTTTAGTTAAAAAAGAATCAAAGGCGGAGGTTGGCAGGGAGGGAAACAGATCATCCATGAAGATTCTCTCTTTCTGAGGAAGAATGCTGTGAGCTCTGCTTGGAAAGTGACACCTGGTGGTGTGCGGAGCCATGCCAGCATGGGTGACCACATGTCAGCTAGCTCCACCTCCAGGGTGTCGCTGCAGTGCATGCCTTCAGGGTGTGGGAGGGACCCACAAAATGGAAATCAGCACCCATGTTGACCTGCTGGATGATAGCTGTCTAGTCCCACCATGCCACATTATCCTTAGCATGCTGCTCTTGCCCCCAGCTCTTCATACCTCAGATGACCCCCCAGGAATGCTACTCCTCTCCTCACCCCAGGGAAGGGGGCACCAGCACTCATAAGCCAGATCATCTGAGGATGTGGGATGGCCTGGGGAATCAGGTGGCAGTAAGTAACAGTGAGGGGTGAGATAGGTGTGTAGACAGGGACATTGAGGAGCTAGAAGAAATGAGAGATTAGAGGGGTGCAGGGGAAGGTGCTAAAAAAGGTTAAAATATCAGACAGCTTTTATCCCTAAACCCTCCTGTAGGCATTCCCCAAATGGTTTCCAGTACTAGCATAGAGATGACTATATAATAATAATGCTACTGCACTGAAATGTATTTAGTAGTCTAAGCATGATCAAGCTCTGAATGAAGGATGACATCTGAAACTCCCTGACTTAATTTTAACATTACTCATGATACGCCTTTTTCCTCAGATCCTTATGTAAAAATTCATCTGATGCAGAATGGCAAGAGGCTGAAGAAAAAGAAGACGACAATTAAGAAGAACACTCTTAACCCATATTACAATGAGTCTTTCAGCTTCGAAGTGCCATTTGAGCAAATCCAGGTAATGTTGAGCATGGTTCTACCTGTCATGATGACTTTATTTCTCAGAACTCATAAATATTTATCAGGAGTCTTGTTAATTACAGGGGGAATATCATTTCATTATCACCTGTGTGCTGACACAGCTTCATGAGGCATGCACATGACTGGTTAGAGAGGAATACAAGAAAATGCACTGAAAAGTGTTAATTTGCTAGCAGAAGTTGATGATAGGCATTAGGAGGGAGGTATCGCTGGATATCACAGAACATTTATTATCAGTAAAATTGTGATGAAGTTAGAAATACACTAGGTGAAAGGAAAATGTTGCAAGAATAAGAGCAAACCAATTTGTGTTACACTTGCTCAAATCTTTATGAAACATTAATCTGCCTAATTGTAATTCAACAGCCATTTAATAGATTTTATAGATTTATGTAGTTATTTCAGATTCCATAATTGCATGGCATTTTATTAATCTTTAAAGAATATAAAATATTTAAGGAATCTGAGTCAGTAATATGAACATTGGATATTACGTGATAGCATAATTTTATTTTTAATTTGGCTTTTCTATCATTTTACCAAAGTTTGTGTAGCTGACCATTCCTTATAACATGGCATTTTAATAACATGGAATCTGTGTGGGGGAATTCTCATTCTGATATATTGTTACACAGCAGATTGTAATGCATGGTGCTATGACCTAAGGGCTCTACTCACAGAGAGGGATGGCATACACATGATTCACACATTGCCAGCCCACAGAGCTCCTCAATGTGATGCTGTGGAGTGTGACTAATGTGCCAGCAGTATTCACTGACCCTAGCTGCCCTAATACACTCATGTGGAGTCCTGAAAAGGGGACAGAAGTGGCCAGGTGGAGGAGCCAGACTTGACAACTGACTTCAAAATTGAAGCCCATTACAAACACTAAGCATGTCCCCTCCTCTGCCTCCACAGGGGACCCTGGTATATGACAAACTATGGAGGGGACTGCTGTATCATTATGGAAACAAAACAGTAAAAAAACAAAAGCCTGTACTGGCTAGCACGTGCCCAGTGCTCCATGCCCCATGGTAAGGTGAAGCGCTGGATACAGGCCAGCATTTCCACTGAAAGCTGTCCCAGCTATGGGATGTAAGACAATATTGGGCTGCAGAGGCACTAACAGTAGGAGCCTCCGTGAGTAAGCTCTGTGCCACCCTGGCCATTCCTAGCCATGTATAAGTGGCTTTATGAAAGCAGCATTAAGTAGCTGCTCTCCCAGCCCAGCTCAAAGCACGTATTTGTCTGTGACACAGTCATTATTGGGTGAGGTGTCTAGAAAATCCACCAGAAGGAGTTGGAAAATGCTGGAGAGGGAGACTTTTATGTCCCCTTTATGTGGCAAAGGGCTGTAGCTTTGCCTATACACTGCACGTTAGCAGCACGTAGGCTTAGTGAATCAAGCCCTAATTGGATAGCGGGTACTTCTGTATTTTAAAAAGGTAGTGTAGTTCTCCACATCTTCAAACTGGAATTGTGGAGAACACTGTAATGCCAGGGAGCATCAGACAACCTTCAAATCTTTTTCAAGGATCTCACGTCCAATGTGAATTGCTGGTCACAGCAAAGAACTTGGATTTGGGAGACTTTCTGATCTGAATATAGCTTTATTTTTTAAATTTGACTCAGCAAGTCACCAGCTTTACTGTACCAAGGTTTTCCCAGATTTAAATCTGGACAGAAGCAGGACACCCACTGTAAAACTAGATATTGTATCATAGTTGGGCTATCTAGATAAAGGCTTTTAAAAGTAATCACTTCTTACTTTTTGCTTCTGAAGTTTTTTTGTATGTGCTCACTAGTTGGTTTTCTGCCTGATAGTATTAGGTGTGATGTAAATAATTATTGCTTTACCTAGGAGTATATGTTACACAACCCCCCCCCCACATGCCATCTCTACCACTATGCCCTGTGGAGAGGAGGGAGGCAGACAATAACCTCAGGGTAGATGCCCATGTCTAGGGGTAAATTGGATGGTTTTAAGGAGCTGTCTACAAAAATCTCTGCGTTCCCCAGCGAAACTGCTTTGGCAATGCTACCTGTGCCCCAGTGGCAGAGACCGCTTACTGTTCTTTTCTTCTGCTCAGTTCCTACTGGCAGTTCTTGTAACTCCCTCAGGCTGTATGGGCTCTATCACATTCTTTATACCATCATATTGTTCTTCCCTTACCGGGGACAAACAAAGCCACCTTTGTTGGGCAAAAAATAGATTTAACTGGCACACACTACACACCGATTCTCTGCTTATAATAACTTAGGGCTAGAATAATTTATTTAAACTTTGGACCATAACTTCAGGTCTGTTGCATTGCTCATTGCAATTGTATTTTGCAAGACGTAATACCCTTTAGTAAATATGAGGACAAAGGGCATGACACTTTAGACTTTAACGTCTATGTTAAACAACTAATATTTATTTACAGAAGCAGTTCACACAGCTTGAATTCTCATGGTGAGTCTACAGCTGGAGCCCTGACCACAGCTCCTGTTTTGGGCCCAGTAATCAACAGCCAACCAAACAGTCATATTAAGCAATGATTACTTCACTGTACATGCCCCCGGCCAACTGGTTGCAGGTTCGAGTCTCAGCAGTCATCATCATTTGTGTACAAAATATTAACAGTTTAGCATAGTGATACTATTTTCCCTTATTTACAGGTGACATAATCAATATGCCAGACAATTATGTTCCCCTATTCCCCAGCCGTGAGCAGGAATAAGGACAACAGGATGTATATAGCCCTGTTAAGCACAGAAATAATGATCGCTGTCCCTGGGGTGGGTCAAACGGAGGGGTGTAGTCTCCCTGAATAGCTACTGTGTCACAAATGAGGTAACATTATCTTCTAGGCCTGCTATGAGCTCCATGCCTCCTTTAGAGTCAGAGTCAGAGCCTATCGCAATCACAGTAGCAGTGTCTTACCAGTTACTGTGTCCATCCCTTGGCCTTTGGGTTCTGATCCTCGGTATACCAACTGCCCTGATATTCCACAACACATGAAGGCCCTTTGTGTTACAGCTTCTTTAGTCAAAGACCCTTGTCATAACAGGATTCTCATATGCTACTTCCTTCACCGTTACCAGGAACCCAGAAGAGATGGTGCAGAATCCATCAGAGGTCCTCTTTGAGGCTGAACCTTTGAAAGACCCAGTCCCGGGCACCCAGTCAGGCCCTGAGCCTCCAGACACCAAAAAATGGAGTGTTCAATGCCAACTGAACCCATGAACCCTGCCACCATCCCTGGTCCCATCAGCCCCCCTCCAGCCTTTCGAAGCTGGAGAAGTGCAGAGCTACTAAGCTAAATACTGCACACACACACACACTCACCCTGGACTGGGAAAACACAAGATCTGCTTTTAACAGGCTGAAGCCCCTGTTTATGTGTCCATTACTGGCAGGAAAACACCAGGGTAACCTCCCAGCTAAGTAGAAAGTACTGTGCAGGGTACAGAAAACCCTTAGTCACCAGCAAAACATACATTTCTTGTCAACAAGAAATACCATATTAAACATTTCAAGTATATTTTCAGACATTAAGGCCCTGTTCACACTACACCGGATCCACCCCTCTGTAACATTACAGGGGGGGTCCAAACCGTTACCACATTGGTTTGCATTTACACCTGTAACATTACAGGAGGTGGTTCCATAACCGTTGTTGAAACCACTTGTGAGGAGGTTTAAACAATGGTTATGGAACCGGTTCCACCGCTGTACCATTACTGGCTGTAGTGTGGACGTGTGAGCGTGGTCCCCAGCAGTGCCCGTAGCACAGCACGAGCTGCATTGTGGGATTGTGTGCCACTGTAATGGTCACTCGACACTCACAATGTGGACCGGTGGTAATGGTCCCGTAACGGACACTGCCGAAGTGTGGACACACTGTACCACTCACCAGCCATAATGGTTTGTAATTGTTACCAGGTTGGAGCAGTGTAGTGTGGACAGAGCCTTAGATACTGGGCCAGCTTAACTTTAAGTACAAAAACATTAAAGTACACATTTGAACATTAACCCCGATAAAGGAATTTCCTTAGCACATAATGTTTTAACCTTTAGAGTTGCTTTTTAACCCTATCTGTGATAGGCGGGTTACACAAACACATCAGCATGTGAGCTCACTCATTTTTACATCACAAGCCTTGCTGCCTGACTGGTAACATGGGTCACAAGTTAGTAGAGATGTGCAAAGTAAGGAAAATTCACTCCATGAAAAACATCACAGATTTTCTCCAGTTCACAGAGTGAATCAGGTGTGCAAAGCCCAGCTTCACCCCAAAGCAAACCTCGGCAAAATGTGAAGTTTGGCTACTAACAGTAGAAGTGCCCCAGATCACCTCTCCTGGTGTCTATTAATCCCCGATCACTGCCTGGCACCAATATGAAAAATAAATCCTCCCCCAATCTCTGGGTGCCAGCCCCAGCTGTAAAGTCTATCCCTGATGTCTAGTGGTCCCACCTGCCCAACTGATCACCAGCACAATATGAAAAATTTCATCCCCCTCAATTGCCATCCCTGGTGTCTAACAATGCCCCCACCACCACCACCACCGAGTGCCGACCCTGTTGCAAAACTAAGAAAATCAAGGTCCTCTCCCCACACCCCAATCATTGGGTGCAGTATTCAACTACAAAAAAAAAAATTCCTGGTGGCTAGTGGACCTCCACCCCATCAGATAATGCCCACACTACCCCACCAACCCACATCATGACCCTGAACAGTCCACCGGCACAGCCCTCCACTCATCTCCATGGCTGGCAACCCAACTGAACTCTCAGTGAATGAGTGTGCATGCTTGTATAAGCATGCGCTCCTTCGTTGAGAGCTCAGTCAGCCTGCCAGACATGGGGGTGAGTGGAGGGCTCTGCCAGTAGCCCATTCGGGGTTCGGGTGGGGGCAGTACCTGGCAGGGTGGGGGTCCACTAGACACCAGGGAATTTTTCTTTTTTTTGTAAAGTTGGTTGGACTCAGTGCCCAGTGATCGGGGGGGAGACCTTGGATTTTCTTCATTTTGCAATGGGTCCGGTGATCGACGGGGCACCAGGGATGGCAACTGGGGGGGGCATGTAACTTTTCATATTGGGCTGATGATCGGAATCGGCTGGGGGGGTGGGACCACTAGATAACAGGGATAGACTTTACTGTCAGGGCTGGTGCCCACAAAAGGGAGGGTTATTTTTTCATATAGTGGCCAGGCAGCAATCTGCGAGGGGGGACCACTAGACACCAGAGAGGGAAGCTGGGCTGCCAGCTATGGCGGGGAAGCAGCTGGTTTCAAACTTCTCTTTGCTTTGGGTTTTTTAAGTGCAATTTGCACTTTAAAAAAACAAAGCAATGCAAAGTTACCCTGCTATTACCTTGGCAAAGCCCATCACAGGTGGCAATTTCAAAAGATGGCATGCAGAGGTGGAGTTGACGGATTTGCGGGAATTTGCCTGCAAAGTAAAACTTCTCAGCAGCTCTACAGGTTACCAAGCAAACAGCTAGAGATTGGTTCTTCTTTTTTATTAGTGATGTCACAGTCAATGAGATCATAATGGTGAAGATGTACAGGGAGGAAAAGAATTAACTCTGTCAGCCTCCAAGTAGAATGCTGTTCCACACATCACACCTAGTACTGTCAGACAGAAAATCTTTTAATTAGTGAAACAGAAAAGAAAAAAATACTTCTGATATAAGAAGTGATAGCTGCCTACTTCTGAAAGTTACAATTTTAAATCCAGGCGGTACGCTACCTCTTTAATAAAGGAACTGCCAATGCATTTAAATCAAATAAATATGCAGCAAGCTGGTCAAGAGTTTTATAAGAAGTAAGAAACTCAAAACCTGAAAAAATACAGGAAAAATTATTTTAAGGGAGCATAAACCCTGGCCCCTATTTTCAGAAGATTTTCCCATAGGCACAGAAGGGAGAAATCCTTTTGAAAATAGGGTGCAACTTATCTTTTATGTTTTTTATCATTTATTTGGAAATATGGGCATATTTGACATCTACTTAATATCCCCTGTATATTGTACTCTATATTTTGTTTTGAAATAGTCCTATTCTTCCTTTTTAAGGCCCTTTTAAATATTGTTCCTTTCCCCCACCCAGTAATTATTGTTTAATTTCTTATAAATTCTAGACCCAGTGACATCAGTTGAGCAGAAGCCTACAGTAAACCTTTCCTTGCAGGCTTCGACTCAATTAATGTCGCCTGGTTCAAAAACTAATAACTATATAAAAATGAATATTGGGTAAGAGAAAGGCAACATTAACAAGCAACTCTAACCAAGGAAAAATATTACTACTGTATTTCAAAACAAATACATTAAACAACAAACTGGGGCCCCCTGTCTTCATAAGGTTAGCATGTCGCTAACCATGTTAGTGACATGCTAACTGGGATTAGCGTGGGCAAATGGAGAAGCAGCCATATTCAGCGGCCCCACATGCATGACACTATGCTGATGTTGCATACATGCAAAATGTATCACTAAGCCCATGCAAATGATGGATCCCCCTTGCAAACAGGGTACAGTGATCTATTCAGTGGTTTTGAATGCTGTAAACAGCCATTGTCAAAGCACTGGTTAAGGTATTCAAAACCCTACATATAACAAAATGCACAGTGGTGTGCATTGCCCCCCCCTCCCCATCCAAGGGCCCCACAGATAGTGAATGGACAGTATTGGCTGTCAGTCTCTGCAAGTGTCTCCCACTTCCACCCCCCAATCGTAGGTCCAGTGGCACTAGGTCATATGAGCACCTGTATGAACAGCCCTGTAAAAAACAGAGCCATCCAAATAGAGCTCACAACAAAAGTGGTAGGAGAAAATGCTGCCAACAAAATCAGCACCAGTGGTAGCGATCGCAAGGGTGATCCACATTCAGCCACCGGAAATCATTGTTTTTGTAGGAGGCCCACCCCTGCACCCCACCCCACCCCCATAATTCCAAATAATCAACTCCAAGTCAGAGTTGGATTATGCTGGAAAAACATAATTTTGTGGAGACCAGAATTAGAACCCTGGCCTCCATCACATTTCCAGCTGAACTGCTCCTGCATTACCACTCCACGCCATGGGAGCAGCTTGGCCAGCCTCCTCAATTCCCCGGCTCTTGACCCAGGTACTAGTACTCTGGACAGCAACCAGTACAGGGTACTAATAACATGGACAGCAACCAAGGTAGCGCTAACTGCATAGTACTGTAATTTCCCTGTTGCTGTCCATGATAGGGCGGTATAGACCACGCTGTGTTCGCGTGCACTATTCTTGTAGCATCATTCTGACCAAGTAGGGGTCCGGTCTGTCTGTTTCATAAATCCCCATCTCTCTGGCAATCTAGAGTCCCCCCACCCCAGATTGCTTGTCTTGAGCTGTCATATACAGTACAACCTTGATAATCCGACCCCTCATTAATCGAACCTCCAGATTATCCAAACTCAGATCATGTTCCCCAAGCTAACAAGTGTTTTTAATCATGGCCATTTAGCACTTGATTGGCATGTGTGCTAGGCGAATTATGAGACAGCAGCAGCAGGGTATTTAAAGATACGGTGCAGTAATCGGCTACTACATCTTAGTTCACCTGTTAGTGTTGGATACATTGCAGACAGAATGGCAGACGGAAAGCGTAAAGGAGGAGTCCTGGATATTAGGCAGAAAATTAAAATCCTTGATTGCCTGGAACATGGAGAAAAGGCAGTGGATGTTTCTAAAAGGTTTGTTATCAGTAAATCCACTGTCTCCAATATTCAGAAAGCCATAGAAAAGCTCTGTGAGTATGTTGCTACAATGGAGCATAATGAGGGACCAGAGAAGCATAAAACAATGAAAAGGTGCCAGGCTGAGCAGCTGGATCGTGCTCTGTGTCACAGAGGGTGGGAAATAATGCAGACAAGGCAATGTTCCAAGATTTAAAACACACTAGAACGTGACATTTATTTACAGAAATCTATGTACAAAAAGGAAAAGAATAAACCAGGAAATCAGAGAAAAAAACAAAATAATGTTAAAGTCAGGAAAATAATATTCAATACCAATGACCACTTGTTTCCTCAGTGGTTTCTTGCAATGGATTTTAAATACAGTCACAAGGCCGTAGAACTGCTACGGTCTAAATAATTCTGTATTACTCTTCTTGAATTCTCACAGTCTATCTCACTGTCAAGGCTCATCTGCTTAATGAACAGTGGAGGGGGATATTTATACCCCTGGGCCATGGTCACCTGACTAGACCCTTAACAGTATACCTGCTCTTGTGAGCCTTTAGTAAAGGTTTGGACAGCAGCAAGTGTCTTAAACCCTTACTTAATTCAATATGATTCCAATACTGTTTCTATTTACATAGCAAACTGAAAGATACAACATTTATTCCTGTATTAGAGTTAATTAGGCAACTAATTACCTAGCAACCCAGATGTGACATCATTGGTTACCATCTGAGTGACAAAGGATTAGCAGATACCCATATAAAAAGGGAACAGCAGAGGGTGCTAATCCCTTAAGGAAATCTCCATTCTAAGATCTGCAAGCTTGAAACAGCACTGTTTGTTTCTAAGTGCTCAGGTAAGATTTTCTACTTGGCTAAAAACCTGCTGCATTTATTTTTAAGCCAACCGGGTTATAAACAAGAGCATGCTATTTTATGTTCAGGCTATACAGAATAACAGAGGGTTTAGTTTACTCCCTTTAGAATTTGCTTCTGTTTTCATTCAAGTTTTCTTGTTTCCCATTTGCATTTTACAAAGTCTGCTGTACTCAAGGGTAATGCTTTGCATGCTGGGTTTAGTTAGGGCACCCTTTAATATATCCCTGCTACAGGCTTTGGGGACGACTGAGTTTGTTTTTCATAGGTTTTGCAGGGACAGCGGCTGCAATTGCAAACTCCTGCTTTCATTCAGCCGTCGATTCCCCCTTGTCTTGCCTATTTGTTTATTTTAATTCTTCTTTTGGGAGGCATGCTACCCTGACACGTATATCAGGAGCAAAGATAGCAACCTTCTGGTGACTTCGAGGGAGTGTAAGACAGTTTTCTCCTGTGCAAGTCGTCTGCAGAAAGTTTTCTTCTCACTTTTCCTTTCAGGCGGGTGGCTGCAATTTCCATTGCCACCCCACCTCTCTGATTTACTTATTGTCTTCTATGTATTCTATGGCATTTAACAGAGCTTGCAAATAAAAGCTGTAACTAAATACCACAACATTCACTTTAAACAGCTCGGGCACAAGGTTTGCATGCACCAAGGAGCAAATTAAACATTTTATTGTTTCTTTACTCGGGTGGCTACAAAAGCAGACATCACTTTGCCCCGAGTATATACAGCAATCCAAATCAAAACTGCTTTCTTTATTCATTTAATACTTTCTTATAGTACCTCTGGCATCTACTTTCATATCTTTTTCCAGGATCCTGCCTTTTATATAAGCAGACCTTAATTCATTAGTCTGCTTTACCACATAAATTAGAAGATAATCAAACAATAATCTTCTTTGATTACTATGTCCGAGGACATACATACATACTTCTCTTACTGTACAGTTTCTTTTAACTACCAACTCCTTGTCTCTTTGGAGTTTGGGGGGGGTGGACTGTATGAACCGAAAGTAAAAGTTTCAGACAGAGCTAGAGAATAGAAATGAAGTACAGAAGTTGATAGTACAGTTTTATCCTAGGTGGTCTACCTAGGATAATAGAAAAAAAATACACAATTTAGAAGAGATAAGAGGGTACTGTTGCAACAGAAGTTTTAAAGTGGAAGAAAAAAGAAGACAGGACAGAGTTCAACAGTCCATTTTCAGGGAGTGTAGCCTACATTTGCCATACTCTGTATCTGTGGTTTATGTAGAACAGTGTGCAGGGTATACCAATCTCTGGCCCCATATTAAAACAGAAGGCTCCACAATTTTACCTAAACCTCAAAGGCAAAGATAACAGTTTCACAGCTAGTGAGGGTTGGCTACAGAGGTTTAAAGCACGGCATGGACTCCGTCAGGTGCCAATTGGTGGTGAGCAACTGTCTTCCTTCAATGATTCCATTGCGCCTTTCAGAGACCGGCTTTCCCTCCTAATGATAAATGAAGAACTATGCCCTAAACAGATCTACAATGCTGACGAGACTGGCTGTTACTGCCTGAGAAAATGCTAGCCAGCTCCTCAGAAAAGTGTACCCCAGTTACAAAAAGAACAAGGAGTGCCTAACAATTCTCAGTTGCAGTAATGCCACTGAGGCTCATAAATTGAAGCTCCTTGTTATTTGGAAGTCACTATGCCCCTGATGCTTCAAACATTATAACCTGGACAATTTGCCTGCCTGTACTGTGCAGAGAACAGAGCAGAGCTTGTATGGCTGCCACAATTAAAAAAAAAAATTTTCCATGACTTTCTGCCAGCTGTCCATAATTACCTGTGCAGTCCTGCTGATGGTCAAAGCAGGATCACACCCAAACACATTAAAAACCAAAGATGACTCTATCCGCTGCATATTTTTTACCCCCCCCCCCAGCACTATGGCAAAACTTCATCCCATGGATCTGGACCTCCTTGCTATCCTTAAAACAATTTACAGGGGAAAACTACTTAGCAACGTCCGGTCTGAGGAAAACTGTGCCATTGCCATGTCAGACATAATCAAACATTTAAACATAAAGGATGCATGCTACCTGCTGAGAGAAGCATGGTCTGAGGTACACGCTGAGACTGTTGTGAAGTGCTGGAATCAGACTCAGATGCTATCACCTTCATCAACAACAACAACAACGGTAAAGCAGCATGAGGACACTACTGATGGACTGAAACAGATTTCAGAGCGCCTTGCAATCAGGGAAGAACAGATGACAGAGTTGACAGAGTCAGACGCACAGGATGAGGGGTATGGACAGCTTACAGATAATGATATCCTTGTGATTGCAAAGGAGGACATCACTAAAGAAGACCAGGCTGAGAATGAGAAGGAGAAGGGGGTGATGAAACCGTTCTGCATTGCCAACAGCTGGGGAAGCGCAGATGCATTCAAGAATTGCAATATGTGGCTTAAGAGTCAGCAGGACTGTGACTACTTGCATGCACTCCCATTAAGAAAGCTCAGAATGAAAGCACTAAAAAACCTTAAATGAAAGTGCAAAGCAGCATGCGATTACTGACTATTTTAAATAGAGGGCACCCTCTCATTTTATTTTATTTTGTTCTACAAGTAAAACATTTTTTCATTCAAATAAAATGTATCTAACCCGTTTTATTATTTTATAACTATTTGGTATAGCGCAAACTGCTACCAGCTTTTCCCATTCATTTCAATTGATCCCTCGTTTTTAAGAACACCTCATTTACCTCATTTATTTGAACTAAACTGATGTTTCCCCCTGAGTTTGGATAAACAAGGTTATACTGTAGTGATATCCAAATCTCCCTAGCAGTCTAGTGTGCCCCAACCCCCAAGTACAGGCCTGAGCTGCATTATAGTGATATACCCATATCTGCATTTACTAATAGATAGTGATGTCAACTAAGTACCCTTATGCTTGTGTGCATGTGTTTTGCAGGTATATAGGTCAGGGCAGGTAAGGCTAAGGAGGGAGTGTGTGGAAGGGGGCAAAGAAAAAGCAGACATCCTGAACAATTATTTTTGTTCAGTTTTCACAAATGAAAGGGAAGGTGAGGGGTCACAGGTCTGTGTCAGGGGCATCAAAGGAAGGAGCCTGGACACTAGTCTGTTTACACAGGTGAGAGTCCTGAAAGAACATGCAAATCTTAAGGTGGACAAGGCAATGGGGCCAGATGGGATATATCCAAGGATATTGAGGGAGCTTGGAGAGGTACTGGCTGCACCTCTGACAGTCGTATTCAACCACTCACTGGAAATGAGCGTGGTCTCGGAGGACTGAAGGAGGACAAATGCAGTACCACTTCACTAAAGTGGTAGCAGGGAGGAGGCCGGCAATCACAGGCCAGTCTGCCTGACTTCGGTGGTGGGGAAATTAATGGAATCAATACTGAAAGAAAGGATTGTGGAATATCTTGAATCCAGTGGTTTACAAGATCTGAGGCAGCATGATTTCACAAGGGGGAGGTCATGTCAAACTAATCTAATGGATTTCTTTGACTAATTAACCAGGAAAGTAGATTAGGGTGGAGAGGTGGATGTGGTCTACCTAGATTTCATTAAGGCCTTCGACACCGTTCTACATAGGAGACTCACAAACAAGTTTGGCAGCCTAGGTGTAGGACCAAAAATGGTTAACTGGATAAGAAATTGGTTGGGGGATAGGCGACAGAGGGTGGTGGTAACTGGAGTTCACTCCGAGGAAGGGAGGGTGACTAGTGGGTGCTGCAAGGATCAGTACTGGCATCAGTCCTCTTTAATATCTTTATAAGCGACTAGAAGGGAAGGTATGTCTTTTTGCAGATGACATTAAAATCTGCAATAGAGTGGAAACATAGAATCATGGAAACATAGAGTTTGACGGCAGATAAGGACCACTTGGCCCACCCAGTCTGCACACTTCCCTACCTACTGGATAAGCTGCAGATTTTTATTAACCAACAGCCTACTTCCTGCCACCCCTCACTACAATTGCCTTATGTCTGTCCCACGCATGTTTGAATTCCCCCACTGTTTTAGACCCAACAACCTTCCCAGGAAGGCGGTTCCATGCATCCACCACTCACTCCGTGAAAAACAATTTCCTCATATTACCCCTGAGCCGTCCCCCCTCTATCTTTAAATTGTGCCCCCTTGTTCTTACACATCTCTTTTTCTGAAAGATGCTACCCTCCTGGACTTTGTTGATTCCCTTGAGGTACTTGAACGTTTCTATCATGTCCCCCCGTCCCTCCTTTCATCAAGGGTATACATATTAAGCTCTCTCAGTCTCTCTTCATATGATTTCTGATGCAGACCCTGCACCATTTTAGTTGCCCTCCTCTGGACTGCTTCCATCCTGTCTATGTCCTTGCGTAGATGAGGTCTCAAAACTGCACACAGTACTCCAGATGGGGTCTCACCAACTGTCTGTACAGAGGGATAACCACTTCACTTTTTCTACTTGTGATGCCCCTTCCTATGCATCCCAGTATCCCCCTGACTCTCCTTACTGACTTCTCACATTGTTTACCAACCTTTAGATCATCTGATATGACTACCCCCAAGTCCCGTTCCATTTTTGTTGTTGTTAGTACCTCCCCTGCTATTGTGTACCCTTCTCCTGGGTATTTGTTTCCCAGGTGCATTACTTTGGCCTTCTTTGCATTGAATCTAAGTTGCCGTATGTCTGACCATTCCTCCAACCTTGCCAAGTCCCTTCTCATGCTTTCTACCCCCCCCTTGTGTATCAACTCTGTTACAGATCTTTATGTCATCTGCAAAGAGGCATACCTTTCCATCCAGACCCTCTGCAATGTCTCCTATAAAGATGTTAAAGAGGACTGAACCCAGTACTGAGCCCTGAGGTACTCCACTAGTGACCCCCCTTTCTTCAGAATGTGTTCCACTCACTATTACCTTCTGTGTCCTGTTGTGCAGCCAGTTTGCTACCCAGGCTACCACCCTGGGACCCACTCCCAGGCTGGCTAACTTGATTATTAATCTTTTGTGTGGACTGTGTCAAATGCCTTGTTAAAGTCTAGGTAGGCCATATCCACAGCCCCTCCCTGGTCTATTACTTGGGTCACCCAGTCAAAGAAATCTATTAGATTCGTCTGACATGACCTTCCTGCTGTAAATCCATGCTGCTTTGGGTCCTGTGCCCCGCTGGCCTCTAGGTACTCAACAATTCTTTCTTTCAGAAGTGATTCCATCATTTTCCCTACCACTGAGGTCAAACTTACAGGTATGTAGTTTCCTGCTTCTGCCTTGCTCCCACTTTTGTGACGGGGAATCACATCTGCCCTCCTTTCAGTCCTCAGGTACCACCCCATCCTCCCATGATTTGTTAAAAAGTGTGGTCAGTGGTGTCACTAGGTCCTCCCTTAGTTCTTTTAGGACTCTGGGGTGAATCCCATCAGGCCCCATTGCTTTGTCCACCTTCAGTTTTAGGAGTTCTTTCGGGACTCTTTCTTCTGTAAATGGACTGGTGTCAACCCCCCCTACCCAGAGTGCTTCTATTATCTAGTTTAGGTAACACCTCCTCATCTTCTTTTGTGAATACTGAGCAAAAGTATGCATTCAGTATCTCTGCCTTTTCACTGTCTCCCTCTGCCCACCTCCCCTCTCCTTTATTAATTTTCACTATCCCTCCCTTAACCTTTCTATGCTTCCTAATGTACCTATAAAAGGTTTTATCCCCCTTCTTAACTGAATTGGCTATTTTTTCCTCGGTTTGGGCTTTTGCTATTCTGACTGCCTTCCCCACTTCTTTCTGCTTTAATTGATGCAGTTCCCTGTTGTGCTCCTTCTGTGATGCCTTATACTTTTTGAATGCAGCCTTTTTCTCCTTAACCTTCCCTGCCACCTCTTTTGAGAACCATAGTGTTTTTTTAACCCGCTTTGTTTTCTTTATCTGTTTCACACAAAGGCTTGTTGCCTGTATGATGGCAGTTCTGATTTTTCTCCATTGTTCTTCCACCCCTCCTTTTTGGCCATTTGCTAGTGTATTCCTCAGGTCTTCACCCATTTTGCCAAAGTCAGCCCTTCTAAAGTCCAGTATGCTAGGACATTCCGGGAGAGTAGAAAAAAAGAATAGAGACCTAGGTAAGCTTGCAGAGTGGTCAGGAATGTAGCAATTAAATTTAAATGCAAAACAAAGTGCAAATTCATGCACTTAGGGTGTAGCAACCCAGGGTCGGAGTACAAAATGTGGGTATTGGTACTGATGACCACCAAACAGGAAATAAACCTGGGTGTTATCATGTCTGATGACCTAAAGGTGGCCAAACAGTGTGACAAGGCAGTGGGGAGAGCCAGTGCGATGCTAGGGTGCATAGGGAGGGGTGTCAACAGCAGAAAGAGGGAGGTGGTTATACCTCTGTATAAATCTCTCGTGAGACCACACCTAGAGTACTGTATCCAGTTCTGGAATCCTCATCTCCAGAAGGATATAGACAGAGTAGAGGCGGTCCAGAGGAAGGCAACTAAAATGGTGTGGGATCTGCATCAAAAGCCCTATGAGGAAAGTCTGAAGCACCTCAATATGCACACTCTGGAGGAAAGGAGGGAGAGAGGGGGATAGGATAAAGACTTTCAAATACTTCACGGGTGCAAATAAGGTTCAGGAGGGAATCCTTTTTCAGAGTAAAAGATGCTCAAGAACAAAGGGTCATGCTATGAAGTTGGAGAGGGGGTAGACTCAGGGGAAATGTAAGGAAGCCCTTCTTCACAGAAAGGGTGGTAATTGCTTGGAACAGCCTCCCTGAGGAGGTGGTGGGAGCAAAAAATGTAATGGAATGTAAGAAGGCATGGGATAGGTATAAGGGTACCTTAGAGGTAAGGAGGGGGGGGTTAAAACCGGAGATCCAGTATGGTCTGCGGTATGACTGTAGGTAGGGAAAATGGGCAGACTAGGTGGGCCATGTGGTCCTTATCTGCCATCAAATTCTGTGTTTCTGCCCAGTACCCTGGCAGTCTACTGCACCCCCACCCCTGATCACAATCCCATACCCCCTCCTCATCCCGCGCACTCGTAACCCTCCACCCCCACTCCTCTATAGCAGCTCACTCACCATGAAATGCGACAAACAACTGATGCCTCCTCATGGAGACAGCAACCAGCACAGGCCCTCCACTCACCACCTTGGCTGGCCACCATCCAAGGGACAGTCAGTGAGAGCACAAATCCAGTAGAAACTACTGAAACACCAGAAAACCTATTGTGGGGAGAACTAGTTTGGTGTATTTTAAATGTTTCAAGTTGGGTAGTATATATGATGTGTATCAGGATGCTTGTGTTTTTCAGTGATCTGACTGAGTGTTATTTTATAGTTGTTGGTGACGGTTATGCCTGTGAAGTTTTTACTAATTTGTGCAAGGGTGATTAGTCTTGGGAATAGTTTAACTCTGTACTAGGATACGCCAGGGAAGGAATGAAGGTCATATGCAGCTCTCCTACTTAGCCAAATTCCTCTATCAGCTCTGCCCTCTGCTGAGGCTGTGGCTTCCTAATGCAGCTACTAAATGCTGCTATCAACTTGTCATCCTCAGGAAGCTCTGCAGGGGTGAAGGTTATGATCAGGGAACGAGGGCCTGCAGTGGGCGTATTATGATAGTTACAGGTAAGAGACACCCTGGCCAGGACAAAGTGGTTGACAGGATTTTTCCTGTCCTATCTCACTGGCCAGGGACATCTCCCTGGAAAAGGACGGTGTAACAGACCAGGTAGTAGTAGCAGTAGATTTTATTTGTTTGGAGCACCCTTCCCCGAAGGCTCAGGGTGTCCTTACAATAAGATTACAAATACATACATATATAAATAGCAGAACAGGAACAGTAAATAAAAACATATACATATAAAATCCCAAACACAAGTAAAACAGCTGAACCTGTTCAAGTTCTTAAACGGTCCCCTCAGACCCCAAAATCTTGTACAAACATGAATGATTTCAGTTGGCATTTAAATATTTCAGTTGATGGTGCCTACCAGAGGTGCCCCAGCTATGGATTCCATAAAGCCGGGCCAGCTACCTCAAATGCCCGGTCTCCAGAGCTCTTCAGCCTTACTCTGGGGATCTCCAGGAGAGCATCAGTAGCTGATCTGAGGGGGCGAAATGGGATGTAGGGATGCAGGAGATCCTTCAGGTAACCCGGACCTAAACCATGTAGGGCCTTGTAGGTCAGTAGACCTGCCTTGAAGGTGATGCACCAGCAGGCAGTGCAGTTCATGCAGCACTGGGGTGATATGACTGAAGCTGGAGAGGCCAGTCAGCATCTGTGCCACTGCGTTCTGCAGCAGCTGTAGGCGCCACAACTTAACACCTCCAACCCCGAGGTAGAGAGCATTACAATAGTTAAGTCTTGAAGTCACAAAAGCATGAATCAGTGTGGCCAGGTCTTCTGGTGGGACAAAGGGTTTGATCCGGGCGATGTTCTGGAGATGGTAAAATCCGGTCCAGACAACTGCTGACACCTGAGCATCAAATGTCAGCTCGATGTCAAACACAATGCCCAGATTCTTCACTCTTGATGAAACCTCCAGTTCTGTTTAGGCCTATAAAAAGGCCCAATCTATCACCAGAAGTTCCAATCCCAACCCTCTGACCCAGCTGTACCACCAGTACCTCAGTCTTCCCAGGGTTCAGTCCCAGCCAGCTCGACCCCGTCCTAGCCTGGGTCTCGGCCAAGCATTTATTCAGCACATCAACAGCGTCAGGTCTGCCAGGTGTGAAAGACAGGTGGAGCTGAGTATCATCGGCGTAACAATGAAAACTCAGCTCATACCATCTTATTACCTCACCCTGGGGCAGCATATACACTGCGAACAACATGGGGGAGAGGACAGAGCCTTGGGTAACTCCACAGGGCAGGTCTCTTGGGTTCAGGAAACAATTTTCCAAGACTACCTACTGGGACCTGCCCCAGATGAAGGACTCAAACCAGTTGATGTCCTTGCCAGTGAGTCCCACATACTCCCTCAGCCTGTCCAACAACACCCCTTACTCCACAGTGTCAAACATTGAGGAGGAGATCGAGGAGAACAAGAATTGTACACTCTCCCTGATCCCTCACCCTGAGTAGGTCATTCAACACCCTGACCAATGCTGTCTCTGTGCTATGCAAGGCCCTAAATCCAGACTGGAAAGGTTCATAAATTTGAAAGTCTATGAGACAGTTCTCTAGCTGTTCTGCTACCATCTTCTCAAGAACCTTCCCCAAAAAGAGAAGGTTTGAGACAGTCCGGTAATTTGCCAGGACATCAGAGTCCAATGATGGTTTTTTCAGCAAGGGCTTAACCAGAGCTTGTTTTAGAGACTCTGGAAAAACCCCAGCCGACAAGGAATTCCCAACTATCCCGGCAAAAACCAAGCCCAGGGCTTTGACACAGCCAACTAGTAGCCATGTCAGGCCTGGGTCTAGGTTACAGAATGTTGGTTTCAGCCCGAGGTCTATTCCACAGACCTTCTGTGCCAACACTGGCCGGAACTCACCCCAGGGCAACTGGGTGCAATTGTCCACAGGAGAAACACCACTGCTGGAGAATTGAATTCCGCTTGGAGCAATCCTGGATCTCACTGAAGACACTCTGTCTAAGAAGAATCGAGCAAATTCCTCACATTTGTGAGTTGAAAAGGCTCTAACAGGTTCCAGACAGGCAGGATGTAATAACCTGTCTACAACCCGGAAGAGCTGAGCCGGTCGATTCCTCCTAGCTGCAACCTTCCTAGACATAAAAGATGCCCTTTTCTGAACAATTGCATTCTGATATTCATCATAATGAGTCGTCAGAACCAGCTTGTCCTCTCAAGACCCAGTCTTCCTCCAGTGCCGCCTCTCCAACCTCTGCCCCCTTGTCTTCGACTTCCTTAGCTCCCCATCAAACCAAGGGGAGCCAAGGTGCGAGACAAGTGGGCGTACGCAGATCAGCACCAAACAGTCCAGGGCCCCAGCAAAAGCACTATTATAGGACATCACTGTGTCTCCCAGGCCACTGGCGCAAGCCTCCAGCACAGTCAAAATGTCCAGTTCCACCATCAGTCCCTCTGGTTGAACACCCCTCAAAGGCCAGAACGGGACCATTTCCACAAGGGATGGGACATTTAAGGGGGCTTTAAAGCTGAACCCAACAGTGCAATGATTGGACCAAGTGACCAAATCAATCTTGAAGGTATCAGTCCCAGGAAGAGAACACCAGATCGAGTGCATGGCTGGACTGATGGGTCCCAGATGTGGAATGCAGGATCAGGACCAGAGCCCCCATACGTAACAAGAGATCTCTGGCCCCAGGTGACATCACATCGTACACCCAGGTGTTGAAGTCACTGAGAACAATCCATTTCGGCGACTCCAAGACTATCTCGGTGACCAAGGACACCACCTCCTGCAAGAAGCCCTGTCCCACCCAGATGGATGGTAGATCAGGAGCACTCTTAATTCCACACTGGGACCCCCCCCCCCGTACCGCCACACACTCAAAAGAACTGGTGTCCCCAACTGGGTGCACCATCAGGCTCAGCTCTGACCTAAAATAGATCCCAACCCCCCATCCCTGTGGTCCTTCCTCGAGCAGTGCACAACAGAGTACCCAGCCAGGACAGATACCTCTAGCACAGGGCCTGAGGCATCTCCCAGCCAGGTCTTTGTAATGCAAGCCAGATCGACTGACCCAACAAGACCAGCCATTATAGCGGACTTGTTAGCCATTAACCTGACATTGCAGAGCACCACCTGAAGAGGACAAAAGGTTGGGGTCTGGTTCATCAGCTACCTGTCCTCTCAGTCCAGAGGATACCCTGGGTATAGAGACAAGGCACGAGGGACCTCACTCCAACTGTCTCCTTAACCCAGGGCTTCTCCTGATCCCCACTACCCAAATCAACTCTCCCTAGCCTACATCCTTCTTCCTCTTTCTCCCTCCCTCTAGCACCCCCTCCTCAGAATATCCAACTCCTTGCATCTCCACCATACCACACCATCAAGCAGTGGATTGAGGAAGGGGCAAAGATCTTTAAGAAGAGAGGGAGAGTAAGCCAATATTTGGACCTGAGGTGGAACCCTCATCCTAAAAGAATACTACTATCTATACACTAAAATACTACTAAATTAAACTTAATCAATCATCAGCCACACACTCACACACACTCACTCACCATACACCACAACCCCAAAAATCCTTCCCAACCCAACAAATAAATAGATTAAAAGATTTAGCACAAAAGGGAGTCAAATTTGAAACAAGCCCACGTACTGTAGTGGACAAAGTCTAAGCCCCAGCACAGTCAGGGAATTTCTAGCTATGGTCCAGAAACCCAGAGGGCTCTCAGCCCCCTGAGCAGATCAGAAGTTCAGTTCCAGAAAAGGTCTGACTACAACAAGGGCCTCTCACCCCCTGGAAGTCCAGATTCCTAGAGTCTAACAGGTCCTCTCACGGCTTAGAAATCGGGGCCGAACCAACACCCAGGATCTGAGGTCGACTGATGGTGTAAAGACACAATAGTAGAAGCGCCTAATTGGACAAAATCCAAAACACAGTACCTGCTACAACATCTCTGGAACTCGTCACCCCTCTCATGCCATCTTCCAAGAAGGGAAAAAAAATTATGTAAATCAGATATCCACAATATCAGTGACAGCAGAAAATGGCAGAAAGTGAATGTTATAGGAACAGCGTGTACCTGACCTGTAAGTAGAAACTGCAACCAGCACCGGGCATCACAGATCAGCGTCCTGCTCCTGAGTCCATCCTCCACTCAACTCCTCTGGCTGCCACACTCCTTTGCCCAATAGCAGACAACTTCTACACCCGAGGGACTGCTCCAGTCTACCTCAGACCAACGACGCTGCAGCATGGCACTTCTCCTCCACAGACAGTCACTCAGAGCGGCAGCTCCAGACCTCAGCTACAGGAAAATGGACGAGAATCAACGTCCAACCAACTTTATCCCCAGAGACACCAGAGAGAACCAGGTACCTTCAGTTTCAGCTCCCACACGAGAGTCAGGCAGGCAGGTTAGATCGCTCAGTCCTCTGTCCTAAACCACTAAATAGGCCAGCATATTAAAACGCAAACCATTTTGGGCTTCTAAAAAATAAGAAAATCTGAGCTCCTAATTCTAGCTCATTTTGCCCTAATCTCAGTGCCTAAACTAACAAACTAGCAAAGAAAGAGCTTTTTCCTCCCTTTTTCGACTGCAAACTCACCAGTTCACAGATGGCAGCCCTGCACGGCCTAGATTTCAGTAAGGCCTTTAACACTGTTCCACATAGGAGACTCATAAACAATCTGGGGAGCCTAGAAATGGGACCAAAAGTGGTCAACTGGGTAAGAAATTGGTTGGAGGATAGGCGACAGAGGGTGGTGGCAGCCAGAGTGCACTCCTAGGAAGGGAGGGTGACTAGTGGGGTGCCACAAGGATCAGTACTGGGATCAGTCCTCTAATATCCTTATGAGCGACAGTGCAGAGGGACCAGCACGGCCGCCATCTTGCAGTAATCCATCTTGCAGCTGGGTCTTGCCCCTTCCCTTAGAGTGATTTTGTGTGATGCCAGGTCACTGAGGAATAAGACGGTGTTGGTGAGCAATTGTATCAGTGATTTCGCAGCTGATCTGGTGCACATTATAGAGATGTGGTGCAGGGATGACTCTGGCTTGGTGCTGGGGGGTTTCTTTTCTGGACAGATACTCCATAATGCACCACCAGGGTGGGAGTGCAGGAGGTTGAGATGGCCATCTGCTTTAGATAAAAACTGGGGTTTTCCATATTCCCACTGGTGCAAACTAGGTCATTTGAACGTGTGGTTGTTCTGGGTAAGTTGGGCACAGGGTGCAAGATTATTAACAAGATTATTATCCCTCCTCCAAGGGATGAGGGGGCATACTTGCAGAAATTTACCGACTTCATAGCTAACCTGACATTGGAGTCTCCAAGTTTATTGGTGTTGGGAGACTTCAGTGCCTGGGTTGATGATGGGGGCTTGCAGACAATATCAGCACAGTGGACCTTGTGCAGGTAATTACATACGAACATACAAAAATGCCAGCAGAAACAGGCTTCATGGTCTATCAAGTCTGCTCGATTATGCAGCTAGCCCCTCAACTCACAGCTGCCCCACCCTCTCCGCCCCTTTTCATCCTTACCTCCCTCACTCTGTCCCAACCCCTCTTAAAATCTCCCACCATTCTACAGGATACCACCTCCTCAGGCACAGTATTCCACCTGTCGACCACCCGTTCTGTAAAAAAAATGTCTCCTGAGTTCCCTCTTGAATCTTCCCTCCAATCTCAGCTGATGCCCTCTCATATCCCTCCCTCTTCTAATCTGGAAAATCCCTTCTGTATTAGTCTTGTTTAACTCCTTTAGGTATTTAAACGTTTCAGTCATATCCCCACTACCCCTCCTCTCATCCAGGGAGTACATGTTTAGCTCTTCCAACCTATCCTGTTAGGGCTTTCCCTCCAATCCTTGGATCATCTTTGTCGCCCTCCATTGTACCCTGTCCTACAATTTGATGTCCTTCTTCAGGAATGGGCACCAGTACTGCATGCAGCTCTTCAAGTGCAGCTTGACCAGAGACCTGTACAAGGGAAAGATCACCCCCCCATTTCTGGAAGAGATGCCCCTTGCTATACACCGCAGCATCCTGTTGGCTTTTGCTGCTGCCTTCCTGCACCGAGCTGAGTTGTTCATGCTGCCTGTTACAAGCACCCCCAGATCCTTTTCCTCCTCGGTGCTTTCCAACTGTACCCCTCCCAGCTGATATCTCCTTTCCTGGTTCCTAGCTCCGAAGTGCAGTACCTTGAACTTCTTGGCATTGAACCCCAACTGCCATGTTTCCGACCACTCCTGTAGTTTGGGCAGGTCCTCCCCGCAGCCCCTCCCACCCTTCAATGTCATCTACCACAGCTCTCATCTTTGTATTGTCTGTAAACAGACTGATCCTGCTCCAGATTCCATTTGAGATATCAGCTATGAATATCCCAAACAGCACTGTCCCGGTACCGATCCCTGTGGCACACCACTCATCAAATCCCTCAGTGATAAGAGCACCCCCACTCCCACCCTTTGCTGCCTTCCATTCTGCCAGTTGGTTACCTATTTGATCATCTTTGTTTCCACCCCTGTATATATTCCAGCTCCCCCCAGCCTCCCATGCAGCATGGAATCAAAGACTTTGCTGAAGTCAAAGTACAGGATGTCCACCACATGGCCCTTGTCCAGTTCCCTGGTCACCCAGTCGTAGTACTGAATTAGGTTTGTCTGCCAGGATCTGCCTGAGACAAACCCATGCTGACCATCCTGGAGACCATTGTCCTCCAAAAAGATCACCAACTTCTCTTTTGGGATCATCTCCATGAGCTTATCCACAATTGATGTTAAGCTCACTGGTCTGTAGCTGCTTGGTTCATCCCTAGGTCCACTTTTGTGAATGGACATCACGTGGGCCATCATCCGATCCTGTGGTATGCATCCTGTGTCCAGGGAGGTATTGAACAGGTCAGCCAGTGGTCCTGCCAGTATCTCTGCTAGTTCCTTAAGTACCCTAGGGTGAATGCCGTCTGGTCCCGGTGCCTTGTCCACCCTCAGTGCCCTTAATCCTTCCAGAACCCTGTCCTCTGTAATCCCTATATCAGTCACCCCCTCCCCTTCACTGCCGACTCCACCCATCCCTTGAGGTATCTGCCCCACTTTCTCTTTTGTGAACACTGAACAGAAGTATTCATTTAATGCCTCTGCCTGTTCCTTCCCCTTCTCCACCCAACCCCCCACATCCTTCCTAATCCTCATGATCTGGTCCTTATTTTTCCTTCTCTTGCTAATGTAATTGCCACTGCAACCCATGAACTTGGCCACACCTTGAACCTGGTCTTCACCCTAGGACCCGATATTAATAATAATACAGAGATTGATCAAATAGCTTGGTAAGATCATTTTGTGGTCAAATTCTTTTCAGGCCCCTCTAATGTATTAGTCCTCTGGTGTATATAGTCCAACATCACCTTTAAAGGGACCTGACTTTGAATGGGCTCCTTGATGTATTGAACATTTTGGTTATGTTCCCTGCCTGTGAGGAGGGAACTGATGCAGCCCTTAAGGGCAATAATAAGGCCCTTGCAACCATGGTAAGGTTTATCCCGCCTCTTTGTGCCCATCCATTTGTCTCCATCATAGCTCACCGTGGTACAATGATTAGCTGCTGCAGTTAAAGACCCAGTGGCATTGATTAGAGTGTGCCCAGTTAAGACTGTGCTCACTAGAGAACAAACTGACTCTGTGGGCCCATTATAGGGTTACAAAAGGGCAATCAACCAGAAAGAGTTCCTGTTGATAGACCATTCCAGTTTTTCTGCAGAGTAGACCGACTTTTGTATTCTGCCTGCCTGCAGTCTGGAGGAGTTGTTTCTGCAACATGGTATGAGTAATGTAGTGCTTTCCTCCTCAAAAGATTGTTCTCTATTAGAACCATGTTCCCTAAGCAGGGGTGACTTCTGATAATAAAAAGGATGTGGAGCACCCAGGCCCTCCTGTGCTATGGACAAAGCTTTAGCCAATTATGGATGGAGAGATTTTTCAGGTGTTGTCTACTCTGCAACCTACTTACTGTATACGTCTGTAGACCCAGGGCCACCCTTGTTGGAGATCCTGCTTTTGGTTTTTGCCAGAACTGTCCGGGATTCCCTGTAAGGGGGTATCTTCCCTACTGCGTTAAAAAATGTGGTGGTAATCCAGCTCCTCAAGAAATCTTCTATGGGCCCAGAGATTCAGTCCAACTACAAATTTCTCAAGCCTTCCTTTTTTAGGGAATATTATTCAGAAGGCATTTTCATCACAGTTGGAGTTATATCTGCTACTCCATGAAATCTACAAGCCATTTCAATCAGGGTTCAGATCTCAACACAGATGAGTCCTGGTGAAGGTGATGATCGATGTCTTCCTGGAAACAGATCGAGTGGAACACGCTATGGTCATTCTTCTTGATCCCTCATACACATTTGACACCTTGGACCATTGGATGTTGATTAATTGCCAAAGGACTTATGGAAAATTTCCGGTACAGTGTTGTCATGGTTTGAGTACTTCCTGCCCAGTACAGTAGAAAGCAGCATGTAGCACTTGGAAAATCCTTTTCCAACAGGGATGCTGTTCCCTGTGGCATTCCACAAGGCTCAGTTTTGCCCCACCTCCACATTATTCATGGTGTAAATGTTTTCTCTGAGGAAGATTGTGAGACGGTACAACCTGGGTTTCCACTACTATGCAGCTGACACTCAGCTGTACCCCTCTTCTGTGCCAAACCATGGAAACTCTGTTGCTGTGATGACTCAATGTCTATCTGAACATAGTGATTGGGTAGTGGCTAGCAGGTTGAGCCTTAATCCATGCAAAAGGGAGTTGCCACTTGTCGAATAAGGATCCCAGACAATAGCTATGAGGAGAATCAATGTCACTATGCTTTCCTTGTGAGGCAGTGTCCTCAGAGCCATGGATAGGTCTTAAAACCTGGGGGTGATAGTGAATAGCAGATTGTCACTTGAAGTTTAAGTGACTGCTGTTGTTTGCTTTGGGGGTTTTCATCGAATAAATATTGCCCAGGTGAAGTTTTATCTTCAGTATGAGGACCTGGTGACTTTGGTGCATGCCTTCATAGCACTGTATCTCTATTACTATAATGCTCTATATATATGGCTTTCTGGAGGCTTGATGTGTTGTCTCCAACTTGTGTAGAATTCCATGACCAGGCTGATATTCGGCACAAGCACTTTTCAACATATCACGCCTGCTGTGAAGTCTGCACTGGCTTAATGTCAGAAGGTATATCCCCTTCAGGATTTACTTGATGGTCTTTAAAACCCTGCATGACTTAGGTCCTGGCTACTTAAAAGATCTCCTATGTCTATACCCTCCCTGCAGCTCCCTCCACTCCCCCAGTGAGAATGAGTTACAGATTCCCAAGCACACCTCATATGGTGACAGGGCTTTCACTGTGGCAGCACTTAGTTATGGAATTTTCTACCATTAAACATCTGTTCTAGCTCTTAGGCAGAGACTTTTAAGAAGGCTCAGACTACCTATCTGTTTACCCAGACTTATAATGAATTTAATGTTGCTGACTGAATTTTATGCTGTTATTTTGTATGGATTTTTATTTTCTGATGGTTACGTAGTTATGTTTTTATGTATAGCACCCTAAGCCTCTGAGATGGGGCGCTATATAAATAAAATTATCTGTCTGTCAGTCAGTCAGTCAGTCAGTCTATCTATCTGTCACTCAGATAGTGGCTGGCCAAGGTTGTGAGTGGAGTGGCTGTGCCAGTCATAGTCACTGAGATTCGGCAGCAGCTGTTCTTTACACTTCAGGATGAGTGATAAGTGGGTGAATGGTGCTGAGTGGGTGGGATGGAAAGGGGGTGTGGGACTACAAGCAAGGGTAGGGAACCACTAGACTACCAAGGTGCTGGGGATATCAGCATAAGTTGGGTCAGATCTGTGATTGGTAAGAGGGGACACCACTAGACTACCAGGGTGACAGAGATATTATTATACAACAGCCTGGACCTGTGATCAAGAGATGGGAGACACTAGACTGTCAGGGAAAGGACTACTCTATGCAGTACAAAGACCAAACCTGTGATTAGGGAGTGGGGGACATTAGACTACCAGGGATAGGACTGCTGCATGCAGAACAGAATCGGACCTTTGATTGGGGAGGCTGGCATGGTTCCTCACAATACCTTCAAGCAGTTGCACATGGCAGCACAGTGCAGAGATGTATATAAGCACATAATGGCAAGCAAATGCCCCCATTTGTGTCTTGCATGCCTTTTGTGTTGATAAGCATGCCAGCAGCTGAAAATGGCTCACAGGGGCAAAGGTGCTATCCTGTTTGGGACATGCTAGCTCCTTTACCTGTGTGCCACAGTCCTGCAGAAGACTGTGTTGGCACAGTGCATATTCACTGTGCACTGCACTCCCACAGCTCCCATATTCAGACAGGCAGCATGTACCTGTCTGGGCATGCTGCCTGACTGAATATGTTCCCAGGCCAACCATGCGCTGTCATACTCACCACTAAAGGGTGTGTAGTGCTGTGTTGTTCTGAAATTGGGGCCCTTGGGGGTATTAAACAGACTTCGCACATGCCAAAATGTGCAATTATATTAAAACATGTAAAAATCAAGCTGTGTGTTCCCTTTTACCTTGCCGTTGGTGCCTTTGCTATTTTTAAGCGCACCTTTATTCTTCAAGGGCCAAATTCACATTGTTGCCATAGGCTAGAAATGAGAGAAATTCTTTTGAAAATAGTACCCTTGAGAACATAGTCACGGCTTTGCTTGATTATTAGACCATTCCTTTTGCAATCCATACAGGTTACCTATAATACTGATCTACAAGCATTATTACATCTAATTTTTAAATGGATGCCTACTAGAGTAAAACTTTGAATTAGAATAATCTTTAGAATTGTTTGTGTTTAAAAAAATAAAATGTATGAAATATTTATTAATTTTTTAGCTATGATAGGATTACCTGAATTAAAACAGAAAGTGACCCTGTTCTTGTCCCATTTTAGCTATACACTATACATACTACTGTTCAATACAAAAATGAGCAGCAAATGTCTCATTAAATATGTACATTGTATGTTAAATAAAAAAGAGTATGAAAATGTTACTATAGTGTAGACAAACCATGTAGTTAAATCAATCATGGTTTTCTAGTATTATTGCAGTTTTGACAGTCTTTGTCAGAGCTATATAGTGTCTTGTGCTAAAAGTCTTTGATATAGCTCACTCTTAAAGTGAGGGGTGCAGAAATGTTAAATGTGCTACTGTAAACAAAGTGTAAGAAAGTTTAACAAAATACCGAGCATCAAAACCTATGTAGATTTAGTCATCCTGATAATGTTTTTTTTTTCTTTTTCTAATACAGAAAGTACAAGTTGTGGTGACTGTTTTGGACTATGACAAGATCGGCAAGAATGACGCTATTGGTAAAGTCTTTGTTGGCCTCAACTGCACTGGTGCTGAACTCCGGCATTGGTCAGATATGCTGGCCAACCCAAGACGACCCATTGCACAATGGCACACTTTACAGCCTGAAGAGGAGGTTGATGCTATGTTGGGTGTCAAAAAATGAAAAAAAAGCCTTTCAACATTTGTCCAAGTAGTGCTCTTTAGCCAGTATCTGTAAATACCTCAGTAATATAAGTCATCTCATTTCTAACCATGCACCCTAGACACACATCAGTGGTACCATTCAAAACCTTGTTTTATTTATTTGTACATTTTTAGATATAGACCTCCCTTGAGCACTCCATCATGCCACCATTTTCTGAACCTCCCCTTCTTTTAAGCAATATGATCTATGTAGATAGCGCATGACTGAAATTATTTATTGTATCACACAGTTGTATATACTAGTATGCTGAAAAATGATTTCTAGTTTGTGTTTGTATGTTGTTAGCGTTTCCTAATCTGTGTATAACTAGATGTTTTTAATAAGATGTTCTATTTTAAATTATGTAAATTGACTGAGATATAGGAAAGCTGATAATATATATTATAGGTCAATCATTATATCTGCTGCATTCCAGTAAATAAACAACATGCAAGACACTAGTACAGGTACACTACAAAGGACAACTTAAATCTCACTTTTATCAAACCCTTGGACCAAAATATACTTTCACTTTCTGTGTCCCTTGAAATACTAATTATTCCTTAGCAAATGTCTTTACTAAGTATAACAGCATGATCTGGTTGCTCAGATAGGTACCTTTAATGAGGAACAGCCACGTTAGTCAATCATGTTGTTGTATATATTAATAAAACCTAAGACATAGCTTCATTATTATTTATCAAAAGTGTAGTGTTGAGAATCAATCTGTTCACTTTAATATAGCCAATGCCTAAAGGGGGACAGTGAAATTATAGCTATGCTGTTATAGATACTTTTTTTATTCTGTGAAATGCTACAAAACACCAAAAATGTCAGATTACCTATCTTTGAATGAAATAAATGCAATCATGCATTCTGTTTTGGGCAAACTGGAAAATGGCGGGGCAATTTTTTGCTCTGGGAAAAGTAACTCTGTTTCTACAGCTGATTAAAATTAAATTAAACAGAGATCCTCATAGATTTGCCAAAACCACCGATGGCTTAACCTGCTTCAGTATCAAGCAGTACTTCCTGTCACCGCCCCCCCAACCCACACCCTTGGGACTAGGCTACAAACAGAAAAATATTTCCTAGCCCTCCTTTCCCGGTTGACAAAAACAAATAAATCAAACATGTCCTTGCAGCCAAAATCCAAGAGCTGTGTACTTTAGTCTTGCTATGGATCTAACCCCTCAGAATGTGAATCAGATATAGATTAGCATGTCAGACCAGTGGAATGCATGCTGGGAGGGTATTCAGTGCTGTCTGTTCCAGTGATAGAGATGTGGAAGACTACCAGTATATGAGCAGTCTGTCATGGCTCTGACACAAATCAGCAGTAGGGCAGCAATTGTAAGTAACTGTAGGCAGCTCCAAAGTGATAAGAAATGACATACATTCCAAAGCCAAAGCAGCTACTTGGCATGTCTGGAAGCACAATTTTCCCTGCCTACCCCAGTACATTCCATTTTGTAAGCCAGTTCACCCAGCACTGAATACCTACTATATTTGATTGATCCATAAACTGAGGCAACACTAATTACAATATTACAACTGACATTAGAAAAATCTAAAGGTGCCCAAAATGTACTGCAATGCAGATGAAGAAGCCATAGTTGCAGCCATGCTTTAAAGTGTTTATATATATATATATATATATTTGTGTGTGTGTGTGTGTGTGTGTTTTGTAGGTAACAGCACTTCACAGATGTCCTCATGGAAACAAGCCAAAACATGCATTATTTTATATATTAATAATGCATTGCAAGGTTTAATTTGTCCTTTTAAAAAGGGGTTAAAAAAGAACAAAAAGCAGGCTCTAACAAGCTGAAGCAGATATTCCAATCTTAGAGCAACCTCTTGTGTATACTAGATGCTTGCTTCAGGAGGAGTTTTTAATGTTTTCAATGTTATTATGTAGTAAATGGCACTATGATAAAGCTATTAGTCATTCCATAAGAGTCTTAACGGACTGCTCTGTGTATCACTGTGACTGCCCTGTGTGCTTAGAAATGTAGATTTCTCAGTGGATAGCAATCAATTTATTCTGTAGTGATATTGTAAAACTACTGCCATTCCCTTCTACTGCACTTCCGAGGGTGTCCATAGCACAGACAGTTCTAATGATAATGGACCAATTCAGAACTGAAGAGCTATGTATGGGACAAGGAATTTATAGAGAGTGGACTGACCACACAGCATTTTGTCGAGCACTGTGCAATATTCTCTATGTTCATTATTTAATGTTATTATGTGGGCAGGGTTACATTTAATAGCATATTTCTATTTGGTTATAAGCACATCTAAACTTTTGGTTATAAGCACCCCTTAACTCATTATCAGCCCTTTGAAAAACATTCCACTATGGACTGACGAATATTTGTACTGCAAACACTATATATATATATATATATATATATATATATATATATGATAGGCAACTGTGGTGTACAATAAAATATACCATCAAGCGGAACTTGCAAGGTAATTAGTCATGAGCTCAAAGAGTGAGTGGCAGTAAATATTGAATGAGTGCCACTCAATGGTATATTTCCAGAGTATACTACTGTTGTGTATAATTTATTTCATATAATACATTTGGATGGTTACTGTTAGTTTTGATCACAATTGTGTGAACTGGGAAATACAGTAACTGCTAGACACGCCTATGGGGGGAAGTCTCATCTGTGCATAATGTTTGCATGCATCTATATATCTATAACTCATCTATCTATCTATCTATCTACATATATAATGTGTTTGTGTATGCGTATATATAACATACATATATATATATATATACAGTATATATACATATACAAATGCATGTGTCTATAAACACATATACTAACCTTTACATGTACATCTGTTAAAATCGTTATATTCTGAACCCTTGATGAGCTGTGGACTGATATATGGGTCCAGAATTCCTATATGTTCTAATTCTGTTGGCAGCCTAAGGGTTAATACAGAGATCAGTTTTACTCAAATGTTAATGCCAACTAAATACTGTAAATTATAAATACACACACATTACATGAATGTATGTGTGTATATGAACAAGTATATGGTGTGTCATAGTGATGAACTGATCTGCCCCCCTCCCCCAAAAAACATGACTGGTTCTAAATTTAGAAATGCAGAGAACATCCCTCAGAAGGCTAATCTTTAAATAAATAAATAATTAATTAATAAACCTCCACTTAAAAGGAAACTATCTGGTGGTTTAAAATGCAAATCATTAACTAGCATGTAATTTGCATCTTTGGGTTAAAAATGTTTCCCCAACCCTGGTATGTGTTTGTAACATGGCATTAATAGTAGTAGCAAAATATGAAATAGTGATTGGAGGAAACAGGTAACATTACCTGAACATAGCCATGCATTAATTCCCCTAGATACTGTATGCACGGCTGTGTTTTAAAGGAAGAAAACCAACACGTAGAGTCATAATAAGTGGCTGTCGACATCGGGAGCGCACTTCAGTGAAAGTCGTAATCTGACCTATAGGTGGCACTGCGGTCAAAATAGTGTGGCATGTAGTCATGCACCGTACCATAAACAGATACATATGTTGCAGGTGAAATAGTTTGCTCCCACCCACCCACCCAGTTGACACAGTGGGAAGTCATTGTTAATTCCGCAGTAGCACAAATAGATACAGCAGATAAATTCACCTGGTAGAGTAGTTGCTTCCCACTCACTCGTACCAGAAAGATGAGATGTGTACGAGTAGTACAGTGTGAGTAGAGAGTTGCAGTACTGAAGAAGCAGCATTGTTCCATACCAGAAAGATGACATTTGTACGAGTAGTACAGTGTGAGTAATGATGAAGTGCTGAATGTCTCAGTAGTTAGCCGGATCTTCTGTATTCTGTTCGCAGCACCACTTGTTGATTGGAATACCATTGCAGTACAGTATGACTGTAATACATATTCCCCAGAATGCAGTCGTGACACACATGAATGTCGCTTTTCAACGGAGGTAAAAACAATTGAACTGCTCATTTCAAATGTGAATGTGTAAAGTTTTAGCAGTGTTTAATGTGTAATGTGGTAAGTAATGAGAACTTGTGACATATAAGAAACTGGTAGTCACAACATTAATGCATGTGGCGTGGGGAACATGCACGTGCACATTTGTAAAGGGATATAGGTAGAAGTGAAGCATGTCTTGGGTAGTAAAATCTTATTGTGTCTGCACATATTTTTTTAATTGTTACTTAAACAACAGTAGAAGAACAGTTCCTTTGCACTTGCCATGTTACAAGCACATTAAGCCACTCGAAAGGAGGCATTTCCAAGGAATTAATGCATGGTTGGGTTTTTGGAGCACTCAGCCTTGACCTTATCACCCCAACCAGCCATTAATTTCTTAATAAGTCATTTCTCATGGATTAATACTTATGTATATGTCTGTGTTAATAGATACAACCACATACAAAATGGTATTATATAGTATATGCCAGTTGTACCAAAATGCTAACCAGGGCAAACTGTATTTCACAGGGTATACACACATATACAGAAGTAAATATTTAGAGTCTCACTTAGATAACTGTGGAATCTATCCCAATGAGAATGAAAAAAATACTAATGTACTTAAAGATGGTCTGAGGCAAGACTTTGAAAACATGAGACTGTAAGCTGTTATTTAAAGGGAGCATTATAATTTTGCACGTTAAAATTCCAAAACCAGTTTTTCATTTCCAGTACATGTTTAAGTATTAATGCATTCTTCAACTGTCTGAGTGCCAAATGATACTTGGCACATACCACCATTCCCTTGGCAAGTACTGTCTGAACCTGTTGTGTGACTTGGACAACATCTCACACTTCAAAAGCCACACTACCTTCCTGACAAAGCTGTGTAAAGTATTCGAATCCAATGCTGTAGAAAGATCCTAGTTGCCTTTGTGTATATTTACTGCCTGCTTGAGTATTTCTATGTGTGGATTTCTCTGTATGTTGTAGAAATGTTGGGGTGTTTTTCCTGCCATATTTGCTCTTGATCAACGAGCTGACAGTATAGCTGTGTATACCTTCTCTTTTGATGAGGTGTTTTAAATTTTGTTTCACTATGTGTAGTGAATCCCACTGTGGAGTTTTCTGATTGTTGTAATAAAACTTAACATACACCAACATTCAATAAAAATGTTTTATTTCCTGTTGATGTTTCAATGTTTTAATAACTCTGTCTAAAAGAACAACATTTGATTAATGTCACTATAGTCTTGCAGTTTATGGTCATGATGTGTAACTTTTCCAGTGTTCATATAATGTGGGATAATGAGTTTAATGGAAACCATACCTGACCAATGGACAAGGAAATGATAGAAGAAATCCTTAGAATGGCAGGTAAAGGAGAGATATTGTTGATGGGGGACTTGAATATGTCAGATGTTAACTGAAGCACCTTTACTGCAGACACATCCAAGAGCAGGGTCATTCTCGGTGCCCTACAGGAGGCATGCCTCAGACAGCTAGTGTTGGAACCCACTCGGAAAGGAACAATCTTAGACCTGGTATTTTCAAATGGGGATGGAGAGAGGATCTCAGATTTAGAAGTGGGTAGCCATCTGGGCACAAGCGATATTGTGCTTCACAATTAACACAGCTGTAGAGTCAAGCCATACAAAAGTGAGGGTGCTGGGCTTTAGGATGGCTGACTTCAGCAAAATGAGAGAGTACCTCACAAAAGCACTAGCAAACAGGTAAAAAGGAGGGATGGAAGAACAATGGGGAAAAATCGAAACTGCCATCACAGAGGCAACAAGTCTTTGTGTAAAGCAAATCAATAAAACAAAATGAAGGAAAAGGCCACTATGGTTCTCAAAAGAGGTGGCAGGGAAGGTTAAGGAGAAAAGGATAGCATTCAGGAGATATAAGGAAACACAGAAGGAGCAGGACAGAGAACTATATCAGTTAAAGCAGAAGGAGTCAGGGAAGACAGTTGGAATAGCAAAGGCCCAAACTGAGGAAAAGATAGCCAACTCTGTTAAGAAGGGGGATAAAACCTTTTATATGTACATTAGGGAGTGAAGAAAGAACAAGGGAGGGATATTGAGGCTTAATAAAGGGGAGGGAATGTGGGCAGAGGGTGACAGTAAAAAAGCAGGGATACTGAACAAATACTTCTGCTCAATATTCACAAAAGAAGAGGAGGGGGAGGTACCTAAACCAAACAATAGAAACACTCTGGATAGGGGGGTTGATACCAGTCCATTCACAGAAGAAAGGGTTCTGAAAGAACTCATAAAACTGAAGGTGGACAAAGCAATGGGGCCTGACGGGATTCACCCAAGAATTCTAAAAGAACTAAGGGTAGAACTAGTGACACCACTGACTACCCTCTTTAACAAATCATGGGAAGATGGGGTGGTACCTGAGAACTGGAGGAGGGTGGATGTGATTCTACTTCACAAAAGTGGGAGAAAGGCAGAGGCAGGAAACCACAGACCTGTTAGTTTGACCTCAGTGGTAGGGAAAATGATGGAATCATTTCTGAAGGAAAGAATTATTGAGTAACTAGAGGCCAGCAGGGCACAGGACCCAAGGCAGCATGGATTTACAGTGGGATGGTCATGTCAGACGAATCTGATAGATTTCATTGACTGGGTGACCAAAGTAGTAGACCAGGGAGGGGCTGTGGACATGGCCTACCTAGACTTTAGCAAGGCATTTGACACAGTCCCACACAAAAGATTAATATACAAGTTAGCCAGCCTTGGAGTGGGTCTCAAGGTGGTAGCCTGTGTAAAAAAATTGGTTGGACAACAGGACACAGAGGGTAATAGTAAACCAAGTCCACTCTGAAGAAAGGGGGTTTACTAGCGGAGTACCGCAGGGTTCAGTACTGGGACCAGTCCTCTTTAATGTCTTTGTAAGTGACATTGCTGAGGGACTGGAAAGAAAAGTATGTGTCTTTGCAGATGACACAAAGATCTGCAACAGAGTCAATACAGAAGGTGGGGTGGAAAGGATGAAAAGGGACTTGGCAAGGTTGGAGGAATGGTCAAATGTATGGCAGGTTAAGTTCAACACAAAGAAGTGCAAAGTAATGCACCTTGGAAACAAAAACCCAGGGAAAGAGTACACAATGGGGGGGTGAGATAGTAACAACAGCAAAAATGGAAAGGGGCCTGGGGGTAGTCATATCAGATGACCTAAAGGCGGGCAAGCAATGTGAAAAGGCAGTAAGGAGAGCTGAGGGGATGCTGGGATGCATAGGGAGAAGCATCACCAATAGAAAACAGAAAGTTGTTATCCCTCTGTACAGCCAGTTGGTGAGACCCCATCTGGAGTACTGCATGCAGTTCTGGAGACTCCATCTCCACAAGGACATAGACAGGATGGAGGCAGTGCAGAGGAGAGCAACTAAAATGGTGCAGGGTCTGCACCCGAAGACATATGAAGAGAGATTAAAGGAGCTTAATATGTATACCCTTGAGGAAAGGAGGGAGAGGGGGGACATGATAGAAACTTTCAAGTACCTCAAGGGAATCAACAAAGTCCAAGAGGGTGGTATCTTTCAGAAAAAGAGATGTGCAAGAACAAGGGGACACAATTTGAAGATAGAGGGGGATGGCACAGAGGTAATGTGAGGAAGTATTTTTTCATGGAGAGGGTTGTCAATACATGGAATGGCCTTCCTGAGGAGTTAGTGGAGTCAAAAACAGTGGGGGAATTCAAGAATGGATCGGACAGACATAAGGCAATTCTAGTGGGGGGTAGGAGGAAGTAGGCTGTTGGATAACTAGGATCTGCAGCTTATCCATTAGGTAGGGAAATGGGCAGACAAGGTGGGCCAAGCAGACCTTATCTGACATCAAAGTCTATATTTCTATGTTTCTGTGACTGAAACACACTCTAATCAGCATCACGTTTTTATTATATTTCAGCTAGGCTTTAAAAAAAGAAAAAAACAAAATTCTATTTAGGGAAATAAAGGAAAAAGTAAAATATTATTGTTTATTTTTTAATCAAGCTTTTAACCCCATCCCTATTACTGTACGGACCCATCTGACCAGACTGGCAACATCCCAGCTTCAACAAGCATGGCTCGAAAAAGTGATAGCCCAGTAGTAACCATGGGCTTCATCTAGACAGAAATGAAGAACTTTCAACTCTGTTTCCTCCCACAACTTACCCACCTCCCACATGTGCCATGCGGAGCTGCTCTGTCAGCCTTGCTAGCATGAAACTAACCAGTGAGGAGGAAGCAAGCTGCACCATGCACCACAGAGGTTACTACAGCTACAGTCTTGGCACCACCATCCGCCAGTCAAGGAAGCACTGCTTCCATCAGCAATCCTGATTGTAGCCGCCCAATTACAGACTCGTGTGTCTTGCTCCTGAACCCTGGTCACCTGCTTGGAAGTGTGATATGCAACCACTGGGCACTGGGTGACCCCAGTACAACATTTCTAAAAGACCCCACAATAAGCCATGAGAAACAAGTGAGAAAGCAACACATTTAATGTGTAGAGAAGTTGTGGCAATAAAAGTACAGCATATTGCAGTGTTCAAAAAGTACTGCATATTGCAGTGTTCAAATAGTGCTGCATATTGCAGTGTTCAAAAAGTGCTGTATATTGCAGTGTTCAAAGGCACAACCTGAAATAGAACATGCTGTATGGTACTTACTCACTTATGGTTTTCTAATCTAGTATGAGCCATCAATGTGTGAATGCATGCTGTCTTGTCTTACTGCAGCTACAAATTATTTTGTCAATTAAGCTAATATGATTTTAACACAAATGCTCAGAGTCAGGCATGCTACTTATCGCTAGAATGCTAAAAGCATTTATCGATGATGGCTTTGGAGGTGTGATTTATTTATTTTGGCTGCTGGTAAAGCTGTAAGCTAACACCATTTTAAATGGACTTCAGTCAAGATAAACACAGAAGCCATTACCATTAAATCACAGTGTGTGTGTGTGTGTGTGTATTTGTGCGATTTTTAAGCCAGTAAATAACTAATAAGAGTACTTTGTTGTATTAAAAGAGGATGGTCACTTCAGTTTTGAACAGGCTCTCGTCTACTACACTATGAATATTCTAATGAGCTGTGGTCTCATCTAGGGACCCTACCACTGTTAGCTTCAAAATATCTTCTTGGGCCCCTAGCTCAGGCAAATCTGATTATTCTGTAGTAGATACATGACTCCGTTTAGGTTTCTGAGTTGATGTAGGAAAAATGCTTTTGACAATCGCTATTACATTAAATGGGAAAAGTGGCAAAATGGCCCATTTTTTCAGCTCATTTAATCCCTAATCAACTATCAAGCAAAGTATTCTTTCCAACTGACAGATGTAGTTAGCTCCTAAAGTGAATAATTTTCTCTACTTGGTATATTCTTCTTTCAAAGCTCCAGCATCAAAAAGATATCTGATGTCTTATTACTTGTGTGAATAGAAGCCGAGTGCACTAAATTTTTCCATTCTTGTCTCTGTATTTAGACTAGTAATCCAATTCTGTTCATGCAAAGGCAGCAAAAAGCTTTAACAGGCTGTTTAAATTGCACTGTTAAAAAATTAAATTACACCCATCCCTTACTAGAACAAATGGTAACTAATTACACACTGTCTGTCTTGAAATATTTATAGATAAATACAGTAGCTTCACTGCATATATTGTAAGTACTGCTTATAGATTAACCTTCCATATCAGGTTTAACAGGAAAAGTTTCTCCTAATCCTTCTCTATATACTGTAGCAAACATTAAGTAGCACTGAATCAGTTATTTGTCGGTGTTTGTTTTATTTTTTTATTTTTTTTTCCAGGAATAAATCATTCAACTGGAGCTCATTTACTGTACAATGAAGTGCTGGCAGATGGTGGCAGCAGGGTTCCAATACACATAGCATTAACCCCTACAGTACAACTAATGATATAATTGATACGTATACTCATTGCTAAACAATGACTACCATAAATCAATGACTGTCATATCATTGTCAAGCAATGACTATCATAAACATATCTATCCCCTGAAATAGCCCCTTAACAGTAGAGTTTATGTTCACAGAACAGCCCAGTTCATGAAAGCAGTTCTTAATCTCCACTAGTCAAGCTTTATTGAGGTTAGACTGTCTCAGATAATTAGGTAAGTTTTTCACAGAGAAAAATATTTAGGAAACTGAGAAGCAGCAGCAAATGAATGAAAATGCAGAAGAAGCCTAAGGATTGAACAAGCAAAAAGGAATGACTATTAATCATACGAACATACAAATTTGCCAGCAGAAATAGGCCACCTGGTCTATCAAGTCTGCTCGAGTGTGCACCTAGCACCCTCACCTTGTAGCTGCCCCCTCCATCTCAATTATCCCCCCCCCCATCTTGTCCCATCCCTGTTTGAAACTGCCCACTGTCTTACAGGCTACCACCTCCTCTGGTAGAGCATTCCATTCTGCCATGACCATCTCCATGAAAAAGTCTCTATTCATTTCTATCCTAAATTTTCCTCCCTCCAATCTAAGGTCATGGTGTCTCATGTCCCTCCCTCTCCTCAGCCTGAGTATCCTTTCAGTGCCTGCCTTGTTTTTCCCCTTTACGTACTTAAAGGTCTCAAGCATATTCCCCCCGGTTCCTTCCCTCCTCCAAGGCGTACATGTTCAGCTCTCTCAGCCTCTCCTCGCATGGTCTGTCTTCCAATCCCTGGATTATCCTTGTTGCCCTGCATTGTACCTCTTCCAGTAATTTCACATCCTTCATTTTTTTTTATTTTTTTTTTTTATTTTTTAGTTGTTTAACCAGGTGAGACACACTAAGCTGAAAGCTTTTTTACAGGTGCAACCTGGGAGCACAGGGAAGTTAAGTGACTTGCTCAGGATCACACAGTATGCAAGTGGAAGCTGTGGGATTCAAACCCAGGTCTGGTCTGCTGGATGTCACCAGATTTGCAGCTCAGAGCCTTAAACCACTGCGCTATACTGCCTCCCTTCATCAGCTAGGGGTGCCAGAATTGCACACAGTACTCCAGGTGCCACCTGACCAGTGCCTTGTAGAGATGCAGGATCACCTCCCTACTCCTGGAGGAGATCCCTCTCATGATACAACCCAGCATCCTGTTGGCTTTCACTGCCACTCTCCTACACTGCTCTGTATTGTTCGTATTCCCCATTACAACCACCCCTAGATCCTTTTCATTTTTTTGTGGGACCTAGCTGCACCTCTCCCAGCTGGTAAACCCTCCCTGGGTTCTTTGCTCCAAAGTGTAGGACTTTGCACTTTTTCACATTGAACCCTAACTGCCACACTTCTTACACTCCACCAGTTTGGTCAGGTTGTCCAGCAGCCCCTGCCAACCTGCTATATCATCCACCACCACCCTCAATTTGGTATTGTCAGCAAATAGACTGATCTTATTCCTGACACTATACGAGATGTCCGGTATGAATATTCCAAACAACACTGGCCCCAGTAGCAATCCTTGTGGCACCCCGCTCATCACATCCCTTGGAGATTAGAGTCCCCCCCCCCCAACACTACCCTCTGCTGTCTCCCCTGCAGCCAATTCTCAATCCATTTAACTGTCTTAGTCCCCACCCCTACATATCTCAACTTCCTTTTCAACTTTCCATGCAGCACCAAATCTAAGACCTTACTGAAGTCCAAGTATATGACTCTTGTCCAATTCCCTCGTGGCCCAGTCATAATACTCAATTAGGTTCATCTGGCAGGATTTTCCAGAGACAGACCCATGCTGGTGACTGTTCTGGAGCCTTTTGTCTTCCATAAAGGTCACCAGCCTTTCCTTAAGTATTGTCTCCATCAGCTCCCCCCACAATGGAAGTTAAGTTTAAAATCCTGTAATTACCCAGCTTATCCTTTGGTCCACTTTTAAGGATGAGTACCATGTGGGCCATCCTCCAGTCATGTGGTATGCACCCTTGGCCCATTTCCAAGATGCATGGTGTAACTCATGGGCATGTGTGAGTTTCACCATGTGGCACTACCCCGGGAACCCTGCACCATTTTCCAAGACAGGCAGGATCCCCAGCACCTATATCCTGCAAGTTGTGGCAGCTGCAGGCTAATGCCACAGGAATGGCGTAATGGACCTACAGCTCACAGATAACTGCCCCCTGAGCCCCCCCCCCACCCTGGAACACCGCAACAATTACCTGGGAGCATTGGGGGGGCTGGTGGCACTAATGATCGGGGGGCAATGTGGAAAATAGATTTCAGATGCCCTTGAAATTTCGGGTGATGGGGGTCATGTCTGTGCAGGGAGGACACGTAGGGCACAGGCAAGGCATTTCTGTGGCACTGCTGGGGTCATCCATCATTTTACCAGAATGGATGCACATTAGACCACTTCCTAGCTGATCTAACCCCGCTACACCATTCCCTGTTCTGGAATGGCGTAAGTGGGTTACGGCAGCCACTATTCTGGAATAAGGTGCAGTTGCTGCCATAACCCAACCATGCACCATGCTGCAGTGGGTTGCAGGTGTAGTGGGTGGCTTAGCCCACCTTTGACACAACCTGCATACAGCATGGCACAAGCTGTGACTTGGAATCGCAACTTGCATAATGCCTGGTGCAAGGTGTGATTTGTGCCATCAGGTTTGGTGTAAATTGCCTTGTGCCAGGCGTAACACCTTTTGGAATTGGGCCCCCTGTGTCCAGGGAAGTATTGAATAGTTCCACCAGCAGTCCAGCCAGGATCTTGGCTATTTCCTTCAACACCCTGGGGTGTATGCCATCTGGTCCTGGTGCCTTATCCACCCTCAGAGCCATTAACCCCTCCAATACCTTACACTCAGTGATCACCCCATCCGTTAACCCCTCTCCATCCCTGCCCACCCCCTGTGGCAGCTTCCCAACTTTCTCCCTCGTGAATACAGAACAGAGGTACTCATTCAGTGCTTCTGCTTGATCCACCCCTTTCTCTGCCCACCCCCATCCTTCCTGATCCTCACTATTTGGTCCTTGAAGGCTCTTTCTCTCCCATATGTATCTGAAGAAGTCATTTTCCCCATTCCTGATGCCCTGCACCAGCCTCAGTTCCCTGAAGGCCTTAGCTACTCCAACTCCACTGGTAAATTCCTTGGACCTCTTCACATACTCCTCCCTATCCACCCCCTTCCAGGATTTCTTGTATTTCTTGAACGCTACTTTTTTAGCCCTCACTATTTCTAAGACCCCTCTACTTAACCAGCTCAGTTTTTTAGCCCTCCCCTTTTTGCTCTGAGTTCTGGTACATGTCTCAGTAGCCTCCAATATCCCAAATTTGATGTTTTCCCATTTCTGATTCATATCCCAGTGTGGCTGTATTTCTTCCAGATGCCCCCTTAAGATTTCACCCATCCTGCCAAAGTAAGCCTATCTGAAGTCCACCACCCTTGTCCCTGTACCCGATGCTTCTCTGCTCATATTAAGTGTGAACCACACTAAGTGGTGGCCACTCCCATCCAGCTGGTCCTCCACCCCCACCTCCCTTACAGCCACCCTGTTGACCAGAACTAGATTCAGTGTATTCCCCAACCTAGTCTGCTCAGTGACCATCTGTGCCAGGAAGCAGTCCTGGAAGACATCCAGAAGTATTTGCTCCCTAGCACTCAAGATGGCTGTGGTACCACAATCCACTCCTGGTAGATTGAAGTCCCCCACAATCACTGTGTTGCCTTTCCCACACACCTTCCCAATGTGCTCTGCTAGCTCCCTGTCCAGATCTTCCCCTTGAGTCAGTGGCCTGTATACCACCCCCATCCTGAGAATCCTATTCCTCATGTCCTGGAATTGCATTCACAAGGCCTTTGTCCTACCCTCCTTCCCTTCTTCCCTTTCACACTTTATCCCTTCCCTTACATACATCACTACCCCTCCCTCTTTCTCTTTGCCCCTATCTTTCCTCTAAATCCTATACCCTGGGATCATCAGGTCCCAGTCCTGGTATTGGTTGACCCATGTTTCTGTGATGGCAGCTATGTCCACCATCCCCTCTGCCAACAGAGCCTATAATTCTGCCGTTTTGCTCCCCAGACTCCTTGCATTCAAGGAGACAACCTCCAAGATGTTCCCTTTACACTCCTTACCCAATTTTCCATCCTTATCAGCCCTGCCCTTTGATTCCTCCCTGCTTCCAAGCCAGTTTGTACAGGGGGTAGGCTTGTTTGTCTCCCCCTCTCCGGAGAGCCTTCCCTTCAGCAGCCCACTTGCCACCTTCACCCCCACCTAGTTTAAATTAACCTTTGTTTCTATGTATTCTTCTAACCTCTGTTTTAGCACCCTCTTCCCCTTCCTGCTCAAATGTAATCTGTCCCCTGCGTACCGATCCCTAGTGTCCCAGACCCTGCCCCAGCTTCCCACTAACCCGTACCCCTTGGATAGACACAACTTTCCCAGCCAACAGTTGAATTCATCTATCCTACCCTTCCTTGCCATACTTGCCCTGGGCACTGACACTACCTCAGAGAAGGCCACTGGGCTCCCAATCTCCTCACTCAACTTACCCAGGTCCATGAGCCTCTCCCTAACCACCTCTACCATTTCCCCTGCCAAGTCATTTGTACCCACATGCACCACCATGCCTTCCCCTCTTTGCACACTTGAGAATAGCCTGCCCTACTTTATCTGCCATCAACCCAGGTGCAGACTTCACCCATATGCGACTATGTCTTTCCCCTTTACTCCCCCATCTGACTCCTTTTAGTATGGAATCACCCAGCACTAGCACATCCCCCCCTTGTTTCTCATCCCTCCTCCAAACTCTCTTTCTTTGTACCTGTCCCGAGAGTCCACTCAGTCCTGCACATTTGTGTCCCTATCTGTACCCTTAACTTCACCACCAGCTGCCTCCCCAGTTCTGCCCCTTCCTTTAACACTCTCTGTACCTGACTTGTCCCCCTTCCCACCTGGAGCTCCCTCATCCTCAATGCCATCCTATCCTTCACCCTGAAATCCCCTTTTATCCCCCAGTGCTGTAACCTCCAGGTCCCCCCACAACCGAACCCTTTTTCCCTTAACCAGGATCTGCTCCCCTCCTCAGAGCTGTGCCTCATGGGAGACACATAACCTCCCTCTCCATCCTGATGCCTGATCCTATCTCCATATGCCTAACTATTGAGTCCCACACTAGGAGAAGCTTCCTTCTCCCCTGGGATTCTCTGGCCTCATCCCATGTGCCCCCCTCCTGGTGGGTCTGCCCTTCACCCCTGGTCACAATTTTGGGTTCCCTTTCAGGGCTCTCCCTCTCCTTGAGAACATCATATTTGTTCTTTAGTTGTACTGGGCGGGGGGGGTGCTTGAGCTTCACCTTCCTCAACCTCCCTGAGCCCACTGTAGTCCATCCAAGCCTCTGACTGAGTACCCTCTGTGGCAGTGGCTGGTGCTATGGTGGTCCCTGGATGGGGGTAAAGGTCCCCAGTACTCCTGCCAACTGTGCTCAAAGCCTGGCAACCTCCTCCCTCAGCCTAGAGAGGTGCCTACAAATGGGCAGCACCGCAATTCCCAGAAAGTTCTTCTAAACACCACTGCTTTGCACCTGCTGCACTGCACCACTCCTTGAGCCATCCTACATACTCAAGTATGCTTCTACCCTCTTTTAGTGTTTTTTTTACAGTCTCTATCCCCTTTACAGAGTTTCTTTGTTTATGACCCTGATATGTTTCCGCAGCCCTTTCCCATTTCTGCTCTGTGCCCGTCAAACTTATCCTATTCCTATCAGAGTGAAATTGACAAGATCATACAATTTAAATGTACAGATGTCCACTTACGTAATATAATCAGCAGCTCCTCCTCCTTTTGATTTCATTTGCTCTTTAGCTATCAGCCTTCCCCTGGGCACAGCCTATATGCTGTTCCCGACTAACTAAGCATTTAATAATGTGTGCAGGTGGGGGGGGGGCACAAAAAATCTCAGAGGCAAAATGCCTCCTGGACAGATTCAAACTCACTCTCCTACCTCTTCCAGCAGCCAGCAGAATGAACAGACAAAATGTCTCCTTGAAAAGTTAAAGAGAGAGATTCAAACTAGCAACTCCTACTTGATTGGCTCCTCTGTTTCTGGGCAAAGAATCCCCTCTCCCAGCAGCCAGCAATAGTTAAACAGTTAAAGAAAGATTCAAGCTAATCCTCCTCCTAATGATTTGAAAATATGGTATATTGCTGGTAACAGCCGTTTATAAAGATTGGCACTGTACTTCTATAGAAAAGTTACTATTCTTTGCAACACTCATACTGTATTTCAAAAATGGAAAACACAAGAAAGATTAATTTTCATATGCCATCTTAAATGTGATAGGAAATAATCTTTATATTAACTGCCCCCATTTCCTTTCCATGCCACTTACGTATTCTAATGTGCATTCACAACATTTGACAAGATAAATAAAATAATCTAGCTTTCAGGTGCCCTCAGATCTATACAGCATTCCACTCTCCACAACAGCTACTGCTTTTTCTTTTCATATCCCTGACATGCCATAGATACAGTACATAGACACAGACAGCAGAGAAAGGCTCTTGGCTCATCCAGTCTGCTCACCCTACATAACTATTCTGCCTTGCCCTAGTGGCATTCTTCCCCTTTGTTACTGTCCACCCCTTTTTCTAAATAAATCCACATACTTATCCCATCCTTGCTTGAATCTGCTTATGGGGTTTTGGCCTTTACCACTTCCTCTGGCAACTTATTCCACTTTTTTTACTAGCCTTTCCATGAAGAAATACTTCTGGGTGTCCTTTTTGAATCTCCATCTTTCCAGTTTTAGTGAATTCACTCTTCCACCCTGTGTTTGAACACAAGAAGAAGAGTTCCTTGGCGTCTATTCTTTTTACAGTGTACCATGCAGGTACTTGCATATCTCAATCATGTTGCCCTTTTCCTTTTCTTCTCATGGGTGTACTTGTTTAAACCCTGCAGTCTCACCTCCTACATTATTTTCCCTAGACCATGGATCATCTTATTTGCCCTGCACTGTACTGCCTCCACATTGTTGCAGTCTTTCCTCAGGTGTGGGTACCAATACCTTGTGCAGTATTTTAGGTGTGGCCACACTAGTATCAGTACAGTGGAAGGATCGCCTCTGACTTCTTCTGCTTATCTCTCCCCCCCCCCATGCATTCAAGCAGTCTGTTTGTTTTGCTCACCACCCTGTTGCCATGTGCAGATATTATAGGGTCACTGATATCATCGCCCCTAAATCCTTTTCTTCTGCAGTAGGTGGGATCATTTTGTGAGATGGTGGAGAGAAAGCAACTGCATGCTGGGTTTTTGACAATGCTACAAACTCAGCAGGGGTCTGAAGGAAGGCACTTTTAATTCTTATGACAGATATTAGAAACATAGAAGCATAGAATCTGACGGCAGATAAGGACCGCTTGGCCCACCTAGTCTGCCCATTTTCCTACCTAACAGATAAGCTGCAGATCCTAATTAACCAACAGCTTACTTCCTCCTACCCCCCACTAGGACTGCCTTATGTCTGTTCCATGCATTCTTGAATTCCCCCACTGTTCTTGACTCCACAACCTCCTCAGGGAGGCTGTTCCGTGCATCCACAACCCTCTCTGTGAAAAAATACTTTCTCACATTACCTCTGAGCCGTCCCCCCTCTATCTTCAAATTGTGCCCCCTTGTTCTTGCACATCTCTTTTTCTGAAAGATACTACCCTCTTGGACTTTGTTGATTCCCTTGAGGTACTTGAAAGTTTCCATCATGTCCCCTGTCTCCCTTCTTTCCTCAAGGGTATACTTGTTAAGCTCCTTTAGTCATTCTTCATATGTCTTCTGGTGCAGACCATGCACCATTTTGGTTGCCCTCCTCTGGACAGCCTCCACTCCGTCTATGTCTTTGCGAAGATGGGGTCTCCAGAACTGCACACAGTACTCCAGATGGGGTCTCACCAACTGTCTGTACAGAGGGATAACAACTTCCTGTTTTCTACTATTGATGCCTCTCCCTGTGCATCCCACTATCCCCCCAGCCTTCCTTACTGCCTTCTCACATTGCTTGCCCACCTTTAGGTCATCCGATATAATTATCCCCCTGGTCCCTTTCCATTTTTACTGTTGTCAGTATCTCACCCCCCATTGTGTACGCTTCCCCTGGGTTTTTGTTTCCCATGTGCATTACCTTGCACTTCTTTGCATTGAATCTGAGCTGCCATACATTTGACCATTCCTCCAACCTTGCCAAATACCTTCTCATCTTTTCCAGTCCATTTTGTGTATCAACCCTGTTGCAGATCTTTGTGTCGTCTGCAAAGAGACATACTTTTCCTTCCAGTTCCTCTGCAATGTCACTTATAAAGACATTAAAAAGGACCGGTCCCAGTACTGAACCCTGCGGTACCCCACTAGTAACCCTCCTTTCTTCACTGTGTGCTCCATTTACTACTACCCTTTGCGTTCTGTTGTCTAGCCAATTTTTTATCCAGGCTACCACCTTGGGACCCACTTCAAGGCTGGATAACTTGTGTATTAATCTTTTGTGTGTGACTGTATCAAATGCCTTGCTAAAATCTAGATAGGCCATGTCCACAGCCCCTCCCAGGTCTACTACTTTGGTCACCCAGTCAAAGAAATCTATTAGATTCATCTGACACGACCTTCCCATCGTGAATCCATGCTGCCTTGGGTCCTGTGCCCCACTGGCCTCTAGGTACTCAACAATTCTTTCCTTCAGAAGTGATTCCATCATTTTTCCTACCACTGAGGTCAGACTAACTGGTCTGTAGTTTCCTGTATCTGTCCTGCTCCCACTTTTGTGAAGAGGAATCACATCTGCCCTCCTCCAGTCCTCGGGTACCACCCCATCCTCCCATGATTTGTTAAAGAGAGTAGTCAGCGGTGTCACTAGTTCTACCCTTAGTTCTTTTAGAATTCTTGGGTGAATCCCATCAGGCCCCATTGCTTTGTCCACCTTCAATTTTATTAGTTCTTTCAGAACCACTTCTTCTGTAAATGGACTGGTATCAACCTCCATCTTTAGAGTGTTTCTATTGTTTGGTTTAGGTACCTCCCCCTCCTCTTCCTTTGTGAATACTGAGCAGAAATATTCCTTCAGTATCCCTGCTTTTTCGCTGTCACCCTCTACCCATATTCCCTCCCCTTTATTAAGCCTCAGTATCCCTCCTTTGGTCTTTCTTCACTCCCTAATGTACCTATAAAAGGTCTTATCCCCCTTCTCAACAGAATTGGCTATCCTTTCCTCGGTTTGGGCCTTTGCTATTCTGACTGCCTTCCCAGCCTCTTTCTGCTTTAACTGATAAAGTTCTCTGTCCTGCTCCTTCTGTGTTTCCTTATATTTCCTGAATGCTATCCTTTTCTCCTTAACCTTCCCTGCCACCTCTTTTGAGAACCATAGCGTTTTTTCCTTCGTTGTGTTTTATTGATTTGCTTTACACAAAGGCTTGTTGCCTCTGTGATGGCTGTTTTGGTTACTCCCCATTGTTCCTCCACTCCTCCTTCTTGCCTGTTTGCTAGTGCTTTTCTGAGGCACTCTCTCATGTTCCCAAAGTCAGCCCTCCTAAAGTCCAATACTCTTGCTTTTGTATGGCTTGATTGTATGGCTGTGTTTATCGTGAACCACACTGTTTGGCGGTCGCTTGTTCCCAGATGGCTACCCACTTCTAAATCTGAGATTCTTTCTCCATCCCCATTTGAGAGTACCAGGTCTAAGATTGCTCCCTCCCGAGTGGGTTCCAGTACTAGCTGTCTGAGGCATGCCCCCTGTAGGGCATCAAGAATGGCCCTGTTCTTGGATGTGCCTGCAGCAAAGGTGCTCCAGTTAACATCTGGCATATTCAGGTCCCCCATCAACAATATCTCCCTTTTTCTGCCATTCTAAGGAAGCCTTCTATCATTTCCTTGTCCATTCCCTCCCCGAGATGGGGGTCTGTATACAACCCCCATGCGGATTGTGGTGCCATTTTCTGTCTCCAGGGTGACCCAGAGTGCCTCATCTGCTCCCTGTTTACTCTTTAGTTCTGTTGCTTTGATCCCTTCCTTTACATAGAGAGCTACTCCTCCTCCTCTTTTACCCTCCCTATCCCTCCTGTAGATTGTGTATCCTGGTATGTTGACATCCCAGTCATGGTTCTGTGTGTACCATGTTTCTGTGACTGCCACAATATCCAAGGAACCCTCTTCCATCAAGGCCACTAGTTCAGGGAGCTTGTTACACAGATTGTGGGCATTGGTATTCATCACCCTCCACTTTTTGATAGCCTTACCCCTTTTAGCCCCATTCCTGTCCTTACTGCCTTTGCCTTTTTTTACATTTACCTCTGTTCTGCTCCCTAATAACTTCTCTACCTTGGTGTTTACCTCACTAATTACCATGTTTTGTGGGGGGAGGCTGGGATTTCCCTGCTCCTTTTCAGTGCCTCCCCCCTTGGCTAGTTTAAATGCTTGTCAATGAAGCATTTAAACCTCTCACTAGGATCCCTGCATCCTCCAGGTGGCTCCCAGTCCTAATGAAGCCAAAACCCTGAGCTCCACACCAGTTTTCAACCACTCATTGAATTCCCTGATGAGGTGCCCTAGCATCACCCTTGCCATAGACAGGCAGCACCTCTGAGAAGGTTACCGTATGCGCTACTTGTCTAAGGCCCTCCCCAACTCTAAACTCCTCTTGCACTGCTCTGATCCCATTCCTAACCAGGTCATTTGTTCCCAGGTGGACAATGACATCCAGCTCCCTCTCGTGCAGCTCCTCCCACGATCCTGAGGATTCGCTTCCTGTCCCTCAAGCCGTGGGCGCCAGGAGCACCTTACCTCCCTCTCCCTTCCTCCCCATTTCTACCCCCTAATGATTGAGTCCCCACCAGAGTTGTTTCCCTCCCTGTGGGGTCCCATGCCACCCCTGTGGGTCTCCTTTGTGAGGTTCCCAGCATCCTCCTTGGTCTCCATTGCAGGTGCCTCCATAGAAGAACCACTATCCACCAGAAGAGTGAATGAATTGTGGAGAGGTACAGCTGGAGGGATGCAACTCTGTTTCACCACCCTCTCCCTCCCTGAGCCCACCCTGGTCCAGCATCTCCTCTTTCTTGGCAACCTCTGAGGTAGTGGCATTGGCCTGGTGGTCCCTGGGTGGGGGAGGAGGTTTCACGAATCCTAGCCAGGTCAGCCTGGAGACGGGCAACCTCCTCTCTCAGACCAGAGAGGTGCCTGCAAATAGGGAAGTATTGCAGCCTCCAGAATGTCTCCCAGAACACTGCCACCCCACAGCCATTGCACCCACCACCCTATCATGTCTTATTTTGTGCCCTCTACTGTTTCTCTGTATTCTTACTCTCCTCTCCTTACAACTCTCACCCTTCCTGTTCTGGGAAGGCAACTTCCTATCTTCTTCAGTAGCCTCCTTCTTCCTTGCTCAATGTCAGACCACCAGCAGCTGGGGGGAGTGAGCTACTTTTTTCCTTTAGGGTTGACAAAACCAATGTTTCTCTATGATCCTTCCCTTCCTACTGCCAAACAGGAAGTTCCTATTGACAGTCAAATCCAGTGGCTATTAAAGTAGAACTGGCTTTGGGTGGGTGGGATGGAGGACAATTAGTAAGAAAAAAGGCTAGCAACAGGAAGTTGTAATTTGAGTCATCTGCTTTTATAGTGTCTAAGCCACACCCCCAGTTAAGCTCTCTTTCCTCCTACTGGTTTAGTAAAGTCAGCTGATACAGTACCCTTCCAGCACAGAACACACACTAACTTTCTTTCTTTTCTTTCTTTTTTTTAAACCTTAAATAAGACCCCTTCTACTTCTAATAAAGTATCTGTCTATTTAATCTCAATAGACAGACTCGTGCTGAGATATAAGTTTTAAATTAATAAGAAAATGTAGCTTTTTTTTTTTAGTTAACTGCTTCCTGCTCTACAAGCAAGGCTAGCAACAGCAATTCCATCGTTGCCTGAATTACGAACTTTTCTAGACCTTTTCCGGACTTACTTGTGTTGCTTGTGTCTGACTACAACCTCATTTGTTGTACTGAGCTCCAACAGCAGGGTCTAGGAGTCTGTGTGGTGGTGATGCCTGCTTGGCTGTTGGTGCTGCAGTGAGCCCTGCAGAGGGTATGCAGCAGTGGTAGCTGCAGTCCGGGACAGCTAAAAGGGGTGGTTCTGTGGACCTGATTTAGCAGTTTCAGCACCTCAGCACTTCCTTTATGGCAACCACACTTATCTATTCCCCTTCTAATTTAAGCAGAGTAAATTCTAAAAATATATTTATATATAGATGTGTACTTGAGCTTAGAACAGGTTGTTCTATTATCTATTTTTTAATTACGGTTTTTATGTTCTTAAACCTCTTCACGATGCATATCGAATTTGGCTTAGCAACCTGGAGTAATAATAGTACCATGGAGCTAAATATTAATAGAAATATAGATATATAATACTCATTGTATTATTTGGGACAAATATAGTGCACCAAAAAGGAACTTTTAAATATGATTTATTTTTTCCCGCCAACGATCACATGACCAACTACTATAAAGGCACATATGTGACATTCTCATGTTAGATTCACCATTTTGCATTCCACATATGAAGAAAGAGGATCTGAGAAACCTACACGGGGGGTCTGAGAGACCATAGGAAAGAATCCAACACCCAGTACTTTAGATAACAGCAAAGAACTGCAGATCCCTGATTATTCTTCTATCTTCTGCGGTTCTATCCAGTACCATCCCATCCACTTCATATTGCACCCTTAGGTTCCTATTCCCAATGTGCATTACTTTAAATTTTTTAGCATTGAAGTTTAGATGTCAAATCTTTGAAGCTCTCCAATCTGCGCATATGGTTCCTTAGTTCCCTTATCCTTTCCTCTCTGTCCAGCCTTGTGCAGATCTTTGTGTTGTCTGTGCAGAGGCAGATCTTACCCTTAATACCTTTAGCAATGTCACCTGCGAATATATTATAGAGGTCTGGTTATAGTACCGACCCCTGAGGTACACCACTTGTCATCGCACTTACCTGTGAAAACTCTCCATTGACAACTTCCCAATTTGCCATTTTTTTCCTTTGCCCCAAGGTGCCTAATCTTTTTGACCAGCTCCATTTAGGGGACTGACTCAAAGGTATACTTTATCAACTGTGTGCCCCTTCTCTACTGCTGTGGTTACCCAGTTGAAGAACTCAACCAGATTTGTCTGGCAAGACCTTCCCCTTGTGAACCCTATGCTGTCTGGGGTCCTGCAACCCATTCCTTTTCTGTAAAGTCGACCAGCTCCTCCCTGAGTAAAACTCCAAATGTTTCCTCAAGGCAGATGTCATGCTGATTGGCCTAGTGTTGCCTGGGTCATCTCTCTTCCCACTGTTTTGTAATGGAACAGCACCTGCTGTCCTCCAGTCTCTAGAGCCCCCCCCCGTGGCTAGGGAACAATTGGAAATATCTACTAGTATCCCTGCTATAACTCCTGCTGCATCTTGTAGTACCCTCAGGTGTAAACCATGAGGTCCCATAGATTTATCTACTTTCCCCCGCTAGAATTTTCAATACCCTTTTCTATGTTACATGGACCATTCACCATAGACTTTGCTCCCTCCTTTCCTAACTAAACATTCTAGCGATGGCCCCTAATTGTTCAGTACTTTTGGCCTCCACTTATCCCCCTCCTTCAACCCCTCATTGCTCTTAAGTCTCACTGTACCCTCTTTGACTTTGCGCTTCTCCCGGATGTATATGAAGAATGCCTTATCCCCTTTCTTCACCACTGTTGCCATCTGGACCTCTGTCTCTGCTTTGGCCTCTGTCATTTTCCTGGTGGTTTCTCTTGTTGCTTCTACATGCTTTCCCCTGTCTTACTCCCTTTGACTACACTTATATTTAGAAAATGCCCTCCTTTTGGCTCTTAAAGTCCCAAACTGAGGAAACACTAGCACAAACAGTAAAAGAAGGTGACAAGACTTTCTATAGATACATTAGTGAAAAGAGAAAGTCCAGAGGGGGTATTGCTAAGCTTAATGGAGAAAAGGGAGCATGTGAGGAGGAGGACCCTGTAAAGGCATCTATCCTAAATAGATACTTTTGCTCAGTATTCACTGAAGAGAAGGTAGGGCAGGGCACACAGCTCAGCATCATGGACACAGGGGGGAGGGAGGTGAGCACTTCTCCCTTCACAAAAGAAAGGGTCCTACAAGAGCTTGCTAAGCTCAGGGTGGATAAGGCAATGGGACCTGATGGAATACATCCCAGGGTACTTTAAGGAGCTAAAGGAGGAACTAGCAGAGCCATTAGCAGAATTGTTTAGTGAGTCTCTGAGCACAGGAGAGTCCCAGAAGACTGGAGAAGGGCTCATGTGATCCCACTCCACAAGAGTGGTAGCAGGGAGGAGGCGGGGAACTACAGACCGGTCAGTCTTACCTCAGTAGTGGGCAAGATTATGGAAGCACTCCTTAAGGAAAGGATAGTGCAACACCTGGAATCCATAGGGGCACAGGATCCAAGACAGCATGGGTTTACAAAGGAAGGTCTGTCAAACTAATCTCATAGATTTCTTTGACTGGGTAACCAGAGTGGTGGACCAAGGGAGCAGTTGATGTCGCTCTACCTTGACTTCAGCAAAGCTTTTGACACTGTTCCACATAGAAGATTGATAAATAAGCTAGGTAGGCTCGGGTGGGTCAGAAGTTGGTCAACTGGGTGGCAAACTGGTTGACTGGCAGAAAACAGAGGTGGTGGTAAATGGTATACAGTCAGAAGAGATGCAAGTCACAAGTGGGGTACCTCAGGGATCAGTCCTGGGGCCAGTCCTATTCAACATCTTCATTAGTGACCTAGCAGATGGACTAGAGGGTAAGGCTTGTCTGTTTGCAGATGACACCAAGATCTGCAACAGAGTAGATGATCCAGATGGGGTGGGCAGAATGAGAAGAGATCTGGATAAACTAGCAGAATGGTCAGAAGAGTGGCAACTGGGATTTAATGCAAAGAAGTGCAAAATCATGCACATAGGAAGAGAAACCCTGAAGCCATATAGGCTGGGAGGGAGTTGCTAGCAGTCACAAAGGAAGAAGAGACTTGGGCATCATCATCACTGATGACCTAAAATCATCCAAGCAGACCTCTAAAGCAGTAGGTAAGCTAGGGGGTGTTAGGGTGTATTAGTAGGGGTATCACAGTCGTAAGAGGGAGGTAATAATCCTCTGTACAAGACATTGGTTAGGGCCCCATCTGAGTACTCGTGCAGTATTGAGCCACACCTTCACAAGGACATTAACCAAATTGAGGCAGTCAGAGAAGGGCAACCAAAATGGTGCAGGACTGCATCAGAAGACATATGAGGACAGATTAGAGCTCAATATGTATACCCTTGAGCAAAGGAGGGAGAGGTGATATGATCGAGACATTTAAACACCTTAAGGGCATAAACAAGGTGAAAGAGTCTAACATGTTTAAATATAAGAAAAATAGCAGGACAAGAGGACACAGCATGAGATTAGAGGGAGGCCGATTAAGGGAATGTGAGGAAATTCTTTTTCACAGAAAGGGTGGTAGATGCATGGAATGGCTTACCACAAGAAGTAGTGGCTATGAATACAGTGCAAGGCTTCAAACAGGCATGGGATAGGCATAAGGGAGCAATACAAATGACTATGAATAGATAGGTCACTGACATAGCAAAGGCCGATGGCACATTTATAAGGTAGAAAAAGAAATGGGCAGACTGGATGGGCCTTGCGGTCCTTATCTGCCGTCAACTTCTATGTTATAACCACCATTACATTGGCTGTGAACCACATTGGCCCCTTACCCTTTTTTACTTTAGATGCCTTTGGAATTGAGCTATCTGCCACTTCTATCTTTACCTTTTTAAATGCTACTACCCCCTTTTCTACTGTGTCCCCTACATTCGCTAGTTCCTTCATGCTTCTCTTTAGTTTTTTCCCTCCTTTTGCCAAAGTCTGCTTTTCTGAAATCCCATGCCCTCATTCAGTTTGCCCCTTTGCTTGTTCTCACCTGGATCTCCAACTCTACTGTCCTGTGGTCACTGGATTTGTGTGGTTTCAGGACTGCTACCTTCTGAATCCTTTCGCTGTTGATGAGTACCAGATTACAGGTGCTCAGATTCTCAGGAACCCATTCCAGTGTGCAGACATCAGAACTTTGAAAATTCTGGTTCTATCTGATTCCATTTCCCTCAAACTCAGGCATCGGAACACACTCAGTGATGGTAATGGAAGTTCTGATTCAGCATCAGACTCTGTTTTACTATAGCTAATGCCAAGTTCCCCACCCAAAACTTCTCCAGAAGACATCCCCTTCCCCTTATCTGTCTGACATCATCATCAGTGGGTGGAATCCCTGGACCCTCAAGCCGTAACAAAGGGTGGAATTCTGGTCCAGTCCTGGTGGTGCCACCAAGTATACTCCATTCCATCCTTTGATAATTCTTAGCCTCTGCTCCAGTGTAAGGGTCCAGGCAGTGTATCTCCGGCATCCAAGCCATTCCCAAATTCCCCACACCAATGAACAACCCACTTCTCTCCACAAGCCTTCACTCTTCTGACTCAGATATGAAAAAAAAACTCATTACTAACAACCCCCATACCATGGCCCCCGAGCCCCCAACTTGACCACAAAGCCAAGTATTCCAATAAGTCATGTAGTCGTGGTGCCTGCACCTCACCCCCTGAATTCCCCAGCTGTTCCATCCTCCACATCTGTTAAGCATCAGTAGTACTTCTGCCTTAGTAAAAAGCCTCCCAGAAGCCCAGTTCTCTTGAAGTGGAGGTGACCAACCTTAAAAAAAAACATGGGGTTCCACCACAAGAAGCTTTAGTATTACAGCTTCTGGTGGTGAATAACTCCAGGGCTTTCTTGAGGTTGGCCATCACCACTCCAGGAGAACCAGAGCTTCAGAGATTTTTTTTCTTTACTATGGGAGAAGTTTACTGTTCCTTGCTGTACAGGAAGGATTGAGCAGCTGGTTTGTTCATGGGGGGGAGTGTAGAGAGTTGCCAGCAGGCACCAGCTAGTAGGCTGGTGCACTACTTTTGTTCTGTGATACATCACTCGAGGGACCCAGTCAGGAATCAGACAAGCACCAGGCGGACTCTTTGGGGGGCTAGTTGCCCTTCACAAGTTAACACACCAGCCATGGATATATGATCCAGCTGCAGTGGAAACAGTGAATAAGTTGCAACCATCATCTAAGAAAAAATTAACCCTCCTGCAGCAGCCCAGCCCAACAGCACTCAAGGTAAGGGAAGGAGTGGAAGGTGGGAAGTAGGGAGAATGGAGGACTACAGTTGCTTGCACTGTAGTCAGATGCAGAATCTGAATACAATTCCACTTCTGATTCTGATTTCACATCAAACCTGGTTTCCGTAGTTGGATTTTTTAGCCATAAATACTGAAAATCCAAATACCTTAAAAATGCTCAGAATCTGATCAATCTAATTTTGCCCAATGGATTCAGAGCAATGCTACACCAGATCCAGCAAGACCTCCTCCCTTGTTAGTCCCTGAACTAATTGCTTTAGGAATGGCTCCTGGCAGGCATCCACCAGAATCTGATTCCTAGTACTAGCCATCACTGTAATTTTCCTGTCAAATCCGGCATATTGAAATCCCCAGCTACCACCGCTTCCTCTAGACTGGCAGCCCCTTAAAGATCTCTCCCAATTCTCTCTCTCTGTCCCAGTCTATGACATCAATTACACCATTCCATGCTATTCACTTGAATGGCCTGGAATGGTGTTACTGATGTTTTGGAATGTTCAGGCGGTATGAAAAGGGAGTGGAGCAACTGCTGAAGAGAGAGGGATTCAGAGCAGTTACAAAGGGGAAAAACAGATCATTCATTTAACAAAAAAGGTCAAAACATATCAGATTATTGGATGCACACTATTAAAAGGAAAACAGGAGGTCATCTAGAGGTGTAAAAGGCTATTTCCTAGCACTTTCAAGGACATCAAGTCCCATAATAAACTAGCGCCAATGGAGCTGGCAGTACTAACTGTGGTTTTCCTGATAAGGTGCACACAGAAACATAATTAACACACACATCATTCTCGAAAGTTAGGGGAGCAGCCAAGGTGCAGGGATGGTGCATAGAGGCTGGCGAGCCCCACAAAATGAAACATTGTTTTTTATCCAAAATGTATTCTGTGCACATGGGGAGAGGTATATTGCAAAACATTATTTGATGGACCACAAGAAATATATAATTCAATATATTTAGTCAACGTCTAATATTCATATTAGATTTAGCTTTTTTTCTTTTCTCATTTCTTCAAAGTGTTTTTTCAGGAAAGTGCAAATACAATATCAATGCTAAAATATTGTGCAAATGTCACAATTAGAGATGCAGCGAATTATAAATCCACCTGCAAAGTGGATGTGAAGTGACCACTTCGCGTCCACAGAGCACAACGCGAAGTGGACCCTGTAAAGTGCTCACTTTGCATTATCATTACCATTTTGCATTCTCATTATGCCTTAACGCGAAGTAAGAAGCAAATGGGCACATCTCATGGCCTGCAGTACTGTAAGTCATATGCTTTAGCCAGGCAGGAAGGAAGTGAGTCAAGAAGCAGTTTCACTTTCTCCTTTGCATTTGTACAGGAAGAAAGCAAAATTGTTTTGTGAGAGGAGTTTGCTTGGCTCTTGGAGTCGTTACTGCCAATCCAATTCAAACCGCTTTTTTTAAAAGCTATTTTATCTAGTGTTTGTATTGTGTTAGTGTTATTTTTGGTTAGTGATTTTTTTTGTATAAGTTTTGTTTTTGTTTTGTGTGTGTGACTGACTGTGTGTGTGTGTGTGTGTGTGTGTGTGTGTGTGTGTCGTCCCGTGGACCCAGGAGGATGGAGGGTCAGGCTGGAGTCAGGGAAGGTGAGTCGCTGGCACATGGGAGCATTAGGAGGGGAGAAGTGCAGCCCCGTGTGGGTCAGGGTGGTCGTGTTATGTTGGACCACTCCAGACTCCTGGCCAGTGTTGCTTCCCCTGTGGAAGCAACAGGAGCAGCAGCAGCAGCACCAATGCCACTGGCTGTTGCTCATCCACCTTCTCCACCACCACCACCACTAGCAGAAGCTGTTGGGGCTCCAGCAGCACTCCCTCCACCACTTCCACAGCCACAGGAGGTGGCCCCGGCAATAGTGGGTGGTGGTGGGACTCACGCCCGCCAAGTGCGTACTGCGTCTGGTCATCCCCCCCGCAGCTCCCCAATGTGGGAGTTTTTTAATTGTGTGGGGGGAGACAGCATAGTGGTGCAGTGCCATGTGTGTGACGTGCAGGTGCACCGTGGTCCCCCTGGGACACATTTGTGGACTGGTGGCCAGTGCACCCACATGATGAATCATCACAGGGCAGAGTGGCAGGCTGCCATGGAAGGGGCCATGCGTCCACCTGCTGGCCCTTCCGTGGCAGTGGCTGAGGGTGCTGCTGGGGTGGGAGATGTGTCTCGCAGCAGTCAGCACCACAGCAGGAGGAGGAGGAGGAGGAGGGCTACATCAGGTGCTCCACCACCACCGCCACCACAGCCACCAGCACCACCCTGTCCACCACCAGCCCCACTATCTGGCTTACCCACTGCAGTGGACCCTGGCACAGTCCCTGTTAGCCAGTCTGACCTCCTCCTGATGTGGGCAGCACTGGAAGAAAACAACAAGCATTTCATTAATTTGGAGCAGCAGGTTACCAGAGTGGAAGCACAGCAGCAGCAAATACTTTCAGTGCTGCACCTGCTGCTGGACCACGACATCCCGGCCATAGTAAGTCCAGGTATTGTTTCTCGACCCCCACCCACACCACCCCACCCCTGACCCCACCCCACTACTGTGTTGTACTTTTGTTGTGTGTTTTTGTTTGTTGTTATTAAATCATACACATTTTCCCTTCCAAGGAAATCTTTCTTGTACCACATAGTGCAATACATTTTTTTTAAAACAATGTGTAAATGCATCACAGTGAGTCATGTGACAGAGGCATTCCCATTCTGAAAATCTGCCCAGATTCTCCCTCCCTTCCCAGCAAGATTAGGACATGATAGCGGGGAGAGCATGTGTGCGTGCTCCTTACAGTGAATATCGGAATGTGCAGGTTTGCGAATGTTTCTTTATGCTAATGGTCAGTTTGTAGTGAAATGTGTGGCCATGTTTCCAGTAAGAAGAGCCTTGGTAGTGGAAACATCCCACATTTCACCACAAAGTGAACCTTATAACATTAGGAAACATTGCTTGGGATAGCTGCTGGATATTCAGTATAGTGGAGCATGCACTTGCGCTCCCCCTGCCATCACGTCTTAACGTTGCTGAGGAAGTGTGGCACAAATGTGGGTTGCTTTTCAGATTGTTAATTCCTCCATCATGTGACTCACTGTAATAAAATTATGGGTGGTTTTCACAGACATATATTGCACTCTGTGGAACAAGAAATATTCCAGTGGTAGTAATGCCCCACATATTAGTTTATGTGCATCACCATAACTATGTAATGTGGTGACTGTCTGTAAACAGCAGCGCAGCAATCTGTTGATAACTCTGACCTATATTTTTTAATGCTATGTTACAGCTTCCTTTACTTACATCCTGACTGACTGGAATGATATGATAATTTGCAGTAGTTGAGTGTGCTGTACTACCTTTTTTCATGTGTGAGATAATGAAAGGAGCATTCCTTTTAAATTGGTGCTGCTGACAGTGAGTGTGACCAGGTCTTTGTCATTATTTTCCTCTGCTTTTCTCCATCACATCAAGTAGTTGTCATATATAACTTCTGTTGTTAACTAACAGTTATGCATCAGTCAGTGTTTTATATGACACCATGGAACAATGGTTATTGAAAAGCAGCTGCAAATAAATGCAAAGCTGTTCGGAACAGTATTGGAAGATGTGCTCGTTTTGTTTTCATACATAAAAAAAGTAGGAGTAAGAGAAGCAGACATAAATTGTGTGAAGAATCATATCATTCAAGTCACTGACGACTCGCACGTGAGTAGTGGTTGCTGTGGCAATTTAAAGTAGCTTAAAAAAGTACAGTTCAGAACTGCGAGGACATTCTTGCAATGCTGCTTTAATTGTAAAAATGTCACTATGACATCATGACTATGAGCTCACAGCAACAATCACAGAACACACAAAAGTGGCACAGAGTCCCCAGATTTTTTCTGCAGGCCCACAATGCGTCCTCCTTGTGTGCAGAAAATTAACAAGTGGTAATGAAGTGAAAAGAGACTGTTTCAGCACATACAAAGTCCACCAGAATTAATGGTGCACTCAGTCGTGCATGCAGTGTTAGCAGAGTCCCCAGATTTTTTCTGCAGGCCCACAATGCATCCTCCTTGTGTGCAGAAAATTGACAAGTGGTAATGAAGTGAAATGAGACTGTTTCAGCACATACCCCGTCCCCAGTATAAAATGACCACTGTGAGGTTGGTGTTGCTGGTCCAATGTGCTGTGCGAGACGATTCCACCAAATGAAATGTGATCATCTCAACTGGATTGAAAGGTGCCCTATGGATGTACACTAATAGTAGCCTTGGTGAGTAGATATACATATATATATATATATATATATATAGTTGTGTATTTTGTCGGTGATGAGGGGGGTTGAACTTGACATGGACATGCACTCATGCTATTCTGCATCACACAGGTGACTCCAAACTGTTGCTGTGCACATTCTAGTGCTCAGTGAGAATTTTTTGTACTTAAATGGAAATGGATAACTCTCAAGCACTTGAAGGCAAGTATTTCTTTTTTGGGGGGGGTGGGAGGAATCATATTTTCAGTTTTGTCTGTAATGGTTTCTTATTTTTTTACTTCTTCACAGATTTCATCAGCATCCTTCTGGAGTCCAGTTGTTAATGATGGTCATGGTCATAGAATGAAATGACTTCTGCATGTTGCATGTGTGCCCAAGCTCGGGTCAGGGGAGGGGTGTGCCTGATGTTGAAGAACTTTTTGGGATAAGGCCACTTTGACGGAACAACAAAGTATCGCACATTTTCCTAAAAACAGAAATGAATGACTTCTTAAAAGTTACAACTTCAGTGTTATGTGTCCCTCCCTGGTTCTCAAATCTCAATCCCTATTGTCAAATAACATTCCAGAGACACATCTTGTCAACTGCTAAGACAACCTGTTGTGTGCAATATTTGCAACAGTCTTTACAAAGCAATGAAATGGATGAAATAAAATCTTCATACTTACCAGAATGGATTTCACATGGACACTACATCGGTTCCTCTCTGTATGGTATAGCTACAGCATCTTTTCCAATGAGTATTAGCGATGGAGCCTGTTTTTGTTCTCCTGTAAAAGAAACAAAAAAAGTGTACTGTATGTGTTTGCCACTGCGGCTCTGAAAAGCTACAGAAAACAAAACAGACAACTTAAGGAAGTGAGGCAGCGTAACAAACATGAGTGCACATACTCACTTTATGGTTTAAATATTAAGAAGCTTGTGGTGGTGGTGCACTGGTGGACTGGTGGTCCATGGGGGGCAGACAGACTCATGGTGGCAGACTTGCATAACATCAGTCCCGGTGGTGGTGGTGGTCCGTGAGGAGCAGACAGACTCATGGTGGCAGTAGAGTTGGATAACATCAGTCCTGGTGGTGGTGGTGGTGGTGCGTGGGGGACAGACAGACTCATGGTGGCAGCAGAGTTGGATAACATCAGTCCCGGTGGTGGTGGTGGTCTGTGGGGGGCAGACAGACTCTTGGTGGCAGACTTGCATAACATCAGTCCCGGAGGTGGTGGTGGTCCGTGGGGGGACAGACAGACTCTTGGTGGCAGACTTGCATAACATCAGTCCCGGAGGTGGTGGTGGTCCGTGGGGGGCAGACAGACTCATGGTGGCAGCAGACTTGGATAACATCAGTCCCGGTAGTAGTGGTGGTGGTCTGTGGGGGGCAGACAGACTCATGGTGGCAGCAGACTTGGATAACGTCAATCCCAGTAGTGGTGGTGGTCTGTAGGGGGCAGACAGACTCATGGTGGTAGCAGACTTGGATAACATCAGTCCCGGTGGTGGTGGCCCGGGGTGGGGGGCACACCACCTTTTAAATACTCCAGTTAAAACCTGCCAACATTAACCACATCATCATCCTCATAAAGAAAACTGCCCTCACAGTCATCGATGTCTGAAGTCTGACCACTGGGAAATTCTTTCTCCACTGTGTCATCATCATCTACGTCAGTGGGGGCCGTTTCAGACAGCCACTGCCAGTGCCACCAGGATGCTCCATTTCCACATCAGCAAGACCACCATGACTAGGCCTGGGTATGAATACCGAGGCTGCAGTCTGTGCTGGTATGTGCCTCATTCATTTTAATGAATGTTAGCAAACTAGCATTTGCAGGAGACAGGTTTGTCCGTCGATCCCTGACTATTGCACTTGCTGAACTGAATACCCTCTCAACACTTACACTGGAGGGTGGGCATGTGAGGTACTTCAGTACCACTGCAGTCAGCTCTGGTCATTCACTGACCTTTCCACTCCAGTACAAAAGAGGATCTTCACTTATTGTCAGATGCCTGTTTTCAGACAAATATGACTCAACTATTCTCTGTACTGCACTAAGTCCAATTGTTGATGCATCAGCCTGTTCCCCGGAATCATTGATTTCACAAATACCCACTTGGGACAAAGCCTCCTAAAGCAGGTTGATGCGAACCACTTTGGATGACAGACCACCAGGAACTACAGTCCCCTTACCCTTGCATGATATGCTTGCTGGTCCTCCAGCTACACCTTCAGCTGGATTATGCTGTTGAGGTTTGCAAACCTTGGCATGTGACTTCTGTGCCCCATGAACCAAGCGAACCAGTTAACCACTGATATTTTTTACCTGTTCAGGCCTTTCCTCCAGTACTGATGCAATTCCATGTTTGTATCGTGGGTTCAGCCTTGTTGCCATGGCAAAGTTATCACTACACTGAATGCTCGCAATGTGATGATTCTGGTCAAATACTATCAGCATGTGTTGCAGCAACATACTGTTACCACCATCTCCAGCAACATTAAGGCTATGCTGTACATTCACCAATGTCTGGCTCAGCACCCGCAGCAGTGGAATTAATTGGCTAATGGAGGCAGACTCGCCACTCACTGCCTGTGTGGCATGTGCAAAAGGCCGCAAAATTGTTATTACAGAGTCTATGAGGCGCCACTGTTCAGTCGTCATAGACATGGAGGCCCCAGAACTGTCACGGCTAGTGTGCATAACAAGATATTCTGAGATGGCTTTGTATTGTTCATACAACCTCTCTGCTATGTATAACGTGAAGTTTCATCAGGTGACAAATCACGGGCCTTTCCAGATCTTGAAAAGTGAGAGCAGATACGTTGTGCAATGGTCAGCATTTCTTTTATGTCAGGGTGCTGCAGAAACTCCTGAACCACAAGATTTAAACAGTGGGACATGCATGGAACATGAAAAAAAGCACTATTCATGATGTATTTCACCACATTTGACCCATTGTCACTTGCTATGAACCCAGCTCTCAGGGACAGAGGGTTTAGCCATCTGTCAATTTCAGTCAGTACCATGTCCAACATGTTCTCACCAGTGTGTGAACAGGTCACACTGTGCATAGCAATTGTTGCATGCTGGCAAATTCCAGAAAGATTGCTACCACAACAATCCACCTTCCTGCACTGATTATTCACACTACCAGCATCACAAACAACTCCTGTCACCTGCACCCAGTGTGCAATTATACACAGATATGAACTCCTGGCTGTTTTGCCACTTGTCCACATATCCATACTTAAATGGATGAATGGAGAGGAGGAAGGTTGAAGGACGTGTCTTAATGAGTCTGAGACAGTGTGGAACAACTCAGGAATGGCACGGGTAGAAAAGTATGTCCAGGATGGGACTTTCCATTTTGGACAGGTACGGGCAGCAAACCACCGGAACCCAGAATTCTCCACAAAGGAGATGGGCAAAAGATCGAATGCCAGCATTTCTGCTACAGCAGTATTAAGTTCACGTGACACTGTATGATTGGGGGGGGGTACTTCAGCTTATGCACAAAAACACTCTGTAACGTGGGCTGACTTAAACGTTTTACACGGGGTGAGTTGTTGGTCACAAATGGTTGTACTCTGTGATGAATGGCATTGGCAGGGGGTGGAGTGTGGACATTTGATGAAGACGGTTGCACAGGTGATGATGACAAACCCAGAAATGATGTTATTTTTCCAGATTTGCCAGCCGGGGTTGATGTACCACTTGCACTAGACATACTGCATTCACCAACACCACCACCACAAAAACTGCTACTCTCACCAGCACTGGACAACATTTCAAAGTCATTATGGTCCTCCACCTCATCATGCCTGTAGTAATCCTCTGCTCTTATTACCGCACTACTGCACATGTTTAATTTCCTACTGGGCTTAACAGTCATGGAAGGGGATAACATGATAGCTATGGTTGCCGGTGATACGGGTGAATGCCCCAGTCTGGTATTAGCTGCCAGCTTGTGCTGGGTCCACAGAGCAAAGTGCCTATTCTTAAGATGCTTATGCTGTCCTTCTGTCCCAAGATGGCTCCTCTTTTTACCTTCACTCACACGCACATGGCAAACCTGGCAGATTGCAACTGAATTATCATTTGCATCTTGAACAAAAAAATCCCAAACAAGGGACTGTGATGCTCTGCTTTTAACATGTCCATGATGATGTGGCTTATTTAAGTCTGTTATTTTAAGCACTGAAGTGGGGGGAGGCACGTGATGTTTCTGACACTGCACACCTGGACTGCAACTGGCCACCACGTCTACCTATCATATTGATTACTGGGTCATCATCATCATCCACTAAAACTGGTAAATCACACGTTTTTACGGGGGGGGGATTCCTGCAAACACATTCAGACACAGCCACTTTTAATTTATTTTTCTCCGGTTCCCAGCTGGGGTCAATTACCTCATCATCATATTCATCAATGTCATTGTCACACGCATCCACATCTTCTGCTTGGAGGCTAACATGTGGACTGCATGTTGCAACAACAGCAACATCATCATCATCATCAGTATCATCACATTCATCATCAGCATCTACACCACCATCACCTGATATTTTTTCACCACACTGTGAATCACTGCATGAAAAATGTGTGACATTAAGTGCCACGGTGGATGGAATATCACATTGTACGCTATCGTTGACATGATCATCATAATCAGGTTCAGTTAGTGGTATGATACTGGGAAGTATGACATCATCTACGCTGTCACTCACTTGCACTGCTTAACACTCAATATGTTTGGATATGGTGCACTGGTCGGAATTAGAACTTGACACAACAATGCTAATACTACCTGCACCAACACTAACATCAGTAACACTAACACCACTGGCTGGGAAAACATCATCTCCTCCAACTATCTGTGAAGCTACTGATTGGGCTGTAAAAAAACACTGCAGGAGAAATTCCTTTCCTCACATCAGCAATGCACTTCTCCGTCCATGTATTACTACCACGCCCACATACCCTCTTACTGCCAACATTGCCATGGCCAGAAACAGCTTTACTTGCACGTCTCTTTGCAGGCATTTTGGGGGATCAACCATAAATATTATAACCAAATTCAGATTTTGATACTTTCACTTTCTGACTGGAGGGACACTGGCTGGATGTGAAGCAAAATAAACAACTGTGGCTTCAGCAACAGATAAGAAACTACTGTTTTGTGACACTGTCACGGAATTAAAACACCTTCAGTAACCAGTGGTGCTGATGGGGTCACAAAAACAATCCAGTCTGGTAAAAAATACCTTTTCAACGTGGGGGTGGGTAGGGAGCACTGAATACAGACAGTGCTGATTTTTACGGCATTACAAGCAGCAAAACTAAGAACAGAGAACACGATCGCAGTACAAAATCAGGCAGCTGCAGTGGATAGCAGGTTCACACTGCTGCACTTAGTTGCACTTATACTAATCTGTGCCACAAATTTTAAAAGGTGTATTATATTTGATGCACACAACACTACGCACACAACACAGAACACTTTGTGAACAATGCTGAATGAGGAATGCGATGCAAATGCAAAAGTTCAGCGTGCTGCCACATAATGTAAATTTGTAATTTAAACAACCTGACCTTATGAAATGCTGCACCACATTCACACAACAAACAGCAGAAAATTTGTACTATTACTGACAATTTTACTATGTGTACAGTAACACAGTCAGTTATATAACAAAAATATAACCAAAACACAAAGAAATCACTAGTTCTCCAACTAAATCTACCTACACACAGATCGCCTCTCCTCACACAGCACACTTCACTGTCTTTCACCACACACTCAGTGTTGTAAATTTACATCAAAATCACACACAAACAAAAGCTCGATGATGTGAGCACAGGAGGGTTTCTACAATCGATGAACTACAGTTGGATCCCCAAAAAAAGCAAAAATGCTTTTTGAACAGCTTTTAAAAGATTCCTACAGACAGCTATCAGAGCACACTGTCTCCTACTCCTTCCTACTCATACTACCCTGAACTGAAGCTGTGCAGATCAATATAGAGCCCATGTGACCTGAACTCCCATGAATCACTGCAAAATCCATCTTCGGAGCTCAAAAACAAGGCAAAGGGAGGTGCAGTGAACTGCCACCAATGTACTTCACCTTAAAATTGAAAGAGTAGTGACCAGTGGAGGCAGAGTAATGCAAAGTCACTGTTTTCAATGCACTTCGCATTACTCATTATAACGTGAAGGACTCCGCTTCACGTTGTGGAGCACTCCGCGAATGCGCCTGTGTTCCGCGAAATGCTTCATGGAGCGGATTGAGCCCACTTCACCCACCACTAGTCGCAATGTTCAGCACCAAAGTATACGAAACAAAATGACATCAAGATACAAATACCTGTCCTAGCCCGTAGCCGCCTATACACACGCATATGCAGAAAAGCACACTGACATAGAAATGCAGTCACATTCATGCACATGTGTGCACACATACGTGCAAACACATACTAATATGCTGACTCAGACACAAACTTGCACACATTATTTATTTATATATGTGTTTGTTTATATGAATGTTTTGACCAAGAAAGGCACCTTACATAGATAAATAGATACTGTCGGTAGATAAAGGCTTATGGCCCACTCAGTCTGCCCATCTGAGCTCGTAAAATCACTAAGTTTTTGTAGAAGTCTGTTGCCCCTTACCCCGACCTCCAGGATTCCTTTATGTCTATTCCATGCATTCTTAAGTCCCGTGATTGTTTCAGCCTCCACCACTTCCTCAGGCAATGTGTTCTACTTGTCCACCACCCTTTTTGTGAAGAAATTCTTCCTCACATTTCCTCTGACTCGCCCTCCCTCCAACTTCATCCCATGCCCTCTAGTTCTGAAACATCTTTTTCACTGGAAAATAGTGTTTTCCTGCACCCTGTTCCTCCCCATAAGGTACTTGTATGTCTGTATCATTTCCCCTCTCTCCCTCCTCTCCTCCAGGGAGTACGTATTTAAGTCCTTCAGCCTGTCCTCATAAAACTTGTGATGCAATACCTGTACCATCTTTGCTGCCCTTCTCTGAACCTTCTCCACCATGCCTATGTCTGCACTGATGGACTTCCTAGATAAGGAAGCTCTTGCTATGGATGCTGGGGACTACACAGGTGTGGTGTTCGTCGATTTGTCCAAGGCCTTAAATTTTTGAATCACTCCATCCTGTGAGAGATTGGAAAGGATTGGATTGACCTCAGACTCTCTAAAGTGGTTTCAATCATATCTGGGGCAATGAATCCAACAGGTGGAAGTTGCAGGCCAACTGTCGCCCTCAGGTCTTTTGACCAGAGAAGTGCCCCAGAGTTCTATCCTGGGGCCATTATTATTTTTGATTTATGTAAATGACCTGCACGATAACATTCTAAGAACCCAGATAAGACTTTATACAGATGACACTGTATTACTTGCGTCATCAAAAACCCACAATCAGATGGCAGCAAAGCTTCAGGCTGACTTCGACATACTCCAAGACTGGTTTGACAGTTCAAGACTGCTGAGTGCTAAAAAAACTCAGGTTATGTGCTTTCGAAACATCAGAAGTAACAAGAAAGTAGCATCTCAAATAGAAATGTTCACCAAAAATGGACAGAAGCTAACAAATACAAGCAGTTACAAATATTTAGGTGTCATTATTGACAACCAACTGTCTTTTGGAGAGCACATAAACTGTGTTACAAGGAAGGTTAACATGAGGATAGAGGCACTAAGAAGATTGTCATCACGTGTGTCCTTTCAAATGCATAAAACAATAGCTAAGCAACTGGTTCTCCAAGTCTTGGAGTATGGGAACTTTGCCTACGGCTTTGCAGGAACCAAACTGCTAGGGAAACTAGATGTTGCATATAATCGACTTGCAAGGTTTGTATTGAAATGTTCATTTCATACACATCATTGCACAATGTACAAAAAACTAGAGTGGGACAGTTTGGCTATTTGCCTAAAAAAGCAACAAGCCGTTTTAATGCTCAAACTTAAGCAGTATCTCATAGAGGGCAACTTACTATCCCATCAGTAAATAAAGAACAACATTATATGTTAATAGATGTAGCCCATAAAGGCTTAAACATTCCCAAAATATGAGCAAGATTTGGACAGATGACCTTTCATTATTCAACCACAGTCCTATGGAATCAAATACTGCCACCAACCAGGAATCAGCATAGCCTATTTGACTTTTAAGTCAGCTATTGACATTTTTTACCAGCGAGAATGTATCTGCTTTTGACCTAATTTATGTATGTCTGTACTATTTATTGTATTTTGATAATTGCTGTTTGATAATCTTTGTATGATTTGTATTGTTAATTGTTTGTGTTTTATGTACACAGGACAACTTTGTAGATAGGTCCTATAGGACATAAAGTTCTATCCTGTTGAAAAATAAAGCTTTTAACTAACTAACTAACATGTCCTTACGTAGGTAAGGTCTCCAGAACTGGACACTGCATTCCTGGTGAGGCTCTACTAGTGTCTTGTGTAGTGGAATTATGACCTCCCTTTTCCTGTTGGTGTTGCCCCTGCCTGTGCATCCCAGCATCCTAAGTGCTTTACCTACTACACTGTTTCCCCACCTTGAGGTCATCAGAGATGAGAACCCCAAGGTCCCTTTCCTGCTTGATGCATGCTATATCCTCACCTCCCAACTGATATGTCGTTCCAGGGTTTTTGTGCCCCATATGCATTATTTTGAACTTCTTTACATTAAATTTCAACTGCCAAACCCTTGACCATTCTTCAAGCCTGCGCAGATCCCTCATAATTCTGTCTACACCCTCTGGTGTGTCCACTCTATTACAGAGCTTCATGTCATCAGTGAACAGGGAAATTCTGCCTTCTAAGCCCCATGAAATGTCACCAATGAAGATGTTGAATAGGACTGGTTCAAGCACGGATCCCTGCGGCACCCCACTGGTCACTCTGCCCTCTGTGGAGTGACAGCCATTTACCACCACCCTCTGTGCCCTGCCCACAGCCAATTACTCACCCACCACATTACTGTACTGCCCACTCCCATATTCCCCAGTTTGTTTAATAGCCTTCTATGCGGCACAGTGTCCAAGGCCTTGCTGAAGTCCAGATAGACCATGTCCACTGCCCTCCCTGATACACCTCCCTTGTCACCCAGTCAAAAAATTCAAGGAGGATGATCTGGCATGACTTCCCCCCAGTGGCACCATGATGCCTTGGGTCCCGTAGTCCATTGGCAACCAGATGTTCCACCAATCTCTCCTTCAGTAGTGCTTTCGTGATCTTCCCCACAACCGAGGTTAGGCTGCCTAGTCTGTACTTCCCTGCTTCCTCTTTGTTCCTGCTTTTGTATAGGGGGACAACATCTGCTGTCCCCCAGTCTTTGGGTACCTCCCCTGTTTCCAGTGATTGGCTAAACAGGATTGCCAGAGGATCAGTCACCACCTCTCTTAGTTCCTTTAGGATCCTGGGTGCACTCCATCTGCCCCATTGCTTTATTGACTCTTACTGCTTCCAATTCCTTTAGGACCGTTTTCCATGTAAAGGGACTTGTGTCCATTTCTGTGCCCTTTCCATCTCTTGTACTGCCTTCAGGCCCATTACCCTCCCCTTCCTCAGTAAAGACTGAGCAGAAATATATGTTCAGTATGTTAGCTTTACTGTTGTCATCCTGTATGCTGCCCCCATCCTCCCCCTTCAGTCTCACTATCCCTCCTTCCACCCTTCTTTTTTCACTTATGTACCTGTAAAAGGTTTTGTCCCCTCTAGCCACTGATTTTGTGATGTACTCTTCTGTCCGAGGTTTGGCTTCCCTTACTGACCTCCCTGCCTCCTTTTGCTTCTCCTGGTACTTCTGTCTATCCCCTTCTGCCTGTGTCTTTTTGTATTGCCTGAATGTGATCTTTTTGGCTTTCACTTTCTCCACTACCTCCTTGAAAAACCATAATGGCCTCCTCTTCCTTTTCCCCTGTTAACCTGCTTAATGCATAATCATGTTGCTCTTGTAATCCCTGTTTTAAAGAGGGACTCTGGAGGTTTGCAAAGTAGTATTTTAACTCACCGTCGCGTAGTTCATGTGGTCCCATGTCGAAACACATCATAATTTGATTACAAATGGATTTGCACAATAAAATATTTGTAAATGTGTACTACCGCACTGTACCCGCGAGCTGCAGTCGCCCGATTTGTCTCTCCGACCGGAAGTGATGCACTCTCCTGAGGTAACCACTGACAGCACTTATTTTGGTCTAGTTGTCAGACGCGGGAATGTTCACAGGAGGCACACGAGAATTGTACCTTTTCTGTGTATTGGATGTGGAGAGGCTAAAAGTGTGTAGATAATTACCTTGCCCAGTGCTGAACAGAATTATTTTTTACTTGGCAGAGAGCATAGTTTGCTGTGGCTCCGTTTCCCTGTTATTCAGTGTGTCATCTGCATTGTGATGGTTTGACAGCTCAGCTGTTATCTGTGTGGGCAGAATAGGAGTTATTGTCTTGGCTTTTAATTTTTTTTTGATCATGTGTTGTAGTAAAACTATTATTTACATGGTTGTAGTTACTAGCTGACACACTGCATTGTTAATCATGCATAATATTGATATCTGTCTGCCATGATGCAATGTGTGACGTTTCAGATCCATGGTGCATTATTCTGTGGCTCAAGTAATTGTGTTGTAATTTCTGAGCTGCATTACTTTCAAATGTTATACTTTATCACACGCTTTGTGTAGGGGTCTAACTGAGGTGACAGTTGTATGGAGACGCCAGTTCCTCTGCTAATACTAGTGTGGGCTGCTGTGACTACAGCTTATTATGTAGTGCTATATAATTGTTAGTCCTGATGTGTAGTGTGGTTTCTGTGTCACTGTTTTCTCATGCTACCGTGTTGTCTCACCCATAAAAGTCACTGCAGTGTTTCTCATGTGGTATTCATGCCACTGTACCTTACTGTTTTGAGACATTCACTTTTCTGTGTCAGTTGTTATTGACTTTTGTGCTACATTGATAATTGCTACCTTTCTTCTTTTGCCATTTCTTGCCATTTATTTTCTGAATAGTGTAAATCAGATGTGTTGCTCAATAATTTTTAACAGCATCCTTAGAACAACTTAAAAAGCATTACTTTATGCAATTGCTGAATAGCTGTGTTCTGTGCAGATGTTTCTGCTTATAGTGGTCGCATTGTACACTTTTAATTAAAATTTATAGCTCTAGGTAGTGTAGTCATTCATTACACTTGACTCTCCTCAGTGTAGCTTGTTTCTCCATAATGCCATCTCGATGTGTTGCTGCCAATTGTGGGAACACCCATAAAATGGGGTTTTCTTTGTTTACCTTCCCTAAGGACCCTCATTACCTTCGACTGTGGAACACTTTTGTGAAAACAAAGCGTGCTGACTGGGTTGGGCCTAGTGAGTTCAGTGTGCTTTGTTCGGCACATTTTACTGAGGACTGCTATGATCCCTCCATATTGATTCGGTACAGGATGAAGTTTGTCAAGTGCCTTCGGTTGCTGCCTACGGCTGTGCCAATAATTCATTCACCACCACGCACTCCAAGTGTTATTTTGCAGGTTGCTGAATCAACGGCTGACATGATATGTTGTACCTGTGGCAGCAGTGATGGATCATCACATTCAGAACCAAGTATTAAAAGGAAGAAGATTGGTGGAGCATTTCGTAAAAGACAGTTAGCAGAGGTCAGTATTGTCATGCTATTAGTTACTTTCCATTTTCCTGTGGTAAGTGACAGTGTGTTCCTTTGCGTGAAGAAACATATCTACTGTCATGGATCATCTGGTCTCTTTCTGAGTGTGTGTGTGTGTGTGCGTGTGTGTGTATATGCATGTTTGGTTCTCAGTGTGTGTGTGTGTGTGTGTGTGTGTGTGTGTGTGTGGGGCAGTGTGTGTATCTGTGTGAATATTCATGCATGGATATGCACGTGTGTGTGTGTTTTTCTGTTACTGTGTCTCTGTGACTGTATTTGCGTATCTATGTATTTGACTGTGGTTCTGACTCTATGTGTTGCTTCTGAGTGTGTGCCTGTTGTGACTGTTCTGTGGCGGTAAAGTGAAGGTATGGCTCTGGTGGGTGCCATCATGTTGCGGCATGGACATGCTTACTGTGACATAAAACATTGCGGTTTGGTCCTCCTTGTTGTAAGCTTGGACTAGGTTCAAATCCTGGGCAGTGAATTATGGGACGGTATGCTTCTTGCTGCAACTACTGTGCGTGTTTCACTGTATGCACTCTCACATCTGCATGCTTCTGTAAAAGAATGTGTTTGCGCTTCTTTGTGTGTCATTCTGTATGTGTGTCTTCCTGTGTGTGTGTCTGTGTGTGTGTGTGTGTGTGTGAGCTTCTTGGTGTGAGTTTATGTGTGTGTGTGTGGGTCTGTGATTATGTCATATTTTTCGTGTGAGTTTCTGTATACGTATGTGTGCGTGTGTATCTTGCTGGTTTGCACTGACTGTGTGTGTGTGTGTGTGTGTGTGTGTGTGTGTGTGTGTGTGTGACGTGACAGTGTATGGATGTAGATGACTATCAATGTATGAAATAGTATGCACATCGCTCCCTACCCCCCCGGGGTCCTGAAGTAGGTGATACAGAAATAATGCAACCTGTGTTTCTGTACTGTTCTTTGACATCCTACCATACAGTGTGGAATATTATACAATGGTGTGTGAAATCCTGTAACCTCATTGGTGTAAACATGTCAGATGACCGTGGGTAAATCCTGCATAACCCACAGCTGAGGAATGTCATTTATAAACAACATAATGAAACATATTTTACATGTATTTTACATGGGTCCATTGTATAATTGCAGTAAAACACTCAGGTGTGAGTTGTTGGGTGATTTAACCACGTGACATAACACACAAGGCATGGGTAAATCCCCAATAACCCACGCCCTGTTGTTCCTTATTGCTTAAATAATGCACAATCTTGTTGCCATAGTGTATGGTCCCCCATCGTGTGACTGCAATGGCAGTAGCGTTGCAATGTGTTACGTTGCACAGTAAGGTGGCTACTGCTATATGGGCATGTGAATGTGGATGGTTGTACTGCGTATTTTGGAAAAGTAATGTTTCTGACCATGTATTATTGAAAGTATAGCTGCCTGCTAATACTGTACATTGTGGCTACCAGTCTGTTGACAGTTATGGGTTTACACCACTACAGTCGTGCAGCGGTATGGTGCTGTTCACCTGTCTACACATGTGTACAGCCTGTGAGTAACAGAGCACATTGTCACAGTTTTACCATGGCAAGCGGCGGCATATCATTTCTTGATGCTGTAAAGCTGTGTGTAACTTGGTGTACTGTAGTTACGGTGCCTACATGCACAGCAGTTCTGTGGAACATTTGTCATGTAAACAGCAGAACAACATGTGTTACTACTTACACATGTAATGTTCACTTTAGACATTAGTGTAAAATGACATGACTTCATTTCCTTTCATTTACCCTTCATTCCCAAGATAATTAGCCAATACGAGGGACATTGCTGATGTGGATAACACTACCGGTCTGATATCCAGTGATAATGATGTGGCGCCAGACATTGCTGATACCTGTAATCCAGCAGTTGATGTCACCTCAGATATAACATACCATGAAGTCCAAGAATACAGTGAGGTGTCAGGAACTACTTATGTGTCACGGTCCACTCAGAAATCCTTCAAAAGACCATCATGTAAAAGCATAGGTGACTAGCACATACTATAATGCTGTGTTTTTCATTGTCCATCACAATTATCGGGGTATAAAGCTGTGTAGTGCATTGGGCCCAGTACTGTATGTGTAAAGCCAATCTCATTATACTCCCTCAATAAACAAGAAATGAGATTTCATTGTTACAAATGTGATGCTTTAAAACTTCAAGTACAGTATTGCCAGGGTGAGTAGTAAAAAGTTAGCTTTTCCCTGTCCTTATTAATGAGTGCAACTGTCAGAAAAAATTAGCATGTTAAGATTGCTACACATGTGTTGTGTAAAAAAAATACCTGTAAATGAATATACCTGATGGAATCAGTACAGTAAGTGGTATGTATTTGCCATGTGTTGGTCAGCTGCTGTACTATAAAACGTGCTGTACCTGTGCCAAGCTTTATATACAGACAGCATATAACTACATTTTTAGCCAGCGTTATTCAATGCATTTGGGTCACTGTTCCACCATGTGAGCCCGTTGTGGTGGTGTGACCTTTTTTTACATAGTTAAAGTGCGTGTTGTTTAAAGAGTAGCAGCATGGCACCGTCGTGCACATGTACTTGACAATGGCAGACTTTGCCATCCACCTTTTCATGATGGCTGCATTGGCGTTTCTGCTACCATTACACGTCTACAGTGCTGATGAGTTTCTGTGGACATGGCAGGTGTATATAATACTGTTCGGATGAGGTAGTCTGTCACCATGGCTACTTTGACTACTTGTGGTTTTACTCGCTGCATGCATTATGTTGTGCAAAGGACACTACGGACCCCAGGCATTGGGTCATAATGTCCACTGACATTGTGAGGCATGTGAACATCACAGTGACAGAACAATTTATTTCTGGCATGTGGTAAACACCCACAATAAACATTCTCATCTCCATCAGGTGTGGTGTGCAATTTGGGGACAGTGCAAATGAAACAAATATTTAAATTTTCTTGGATCAGGAATAAAACAGGTCCCCAGAATCAATGCATGTGTTCATGCTGCTGTGTCTCATTCCATTGAGACATGGCAGCTGCCTGGCAGAAACCAGTCCCAGCAGAGGTCCTGTACTGTGCTTGGGATAGTGAGAATGCTGAAATACCACATATATCACTAGGCGCAGTATTGCACCATTGTCTTACCTGGTCACTGCTATTCTGTGTTACCTGGAATGTCATACGCTCTGAAGTGTACCACATTTATTACCTTATAGTCATAACAGATAGTTTTTGGTTACTGTTATCACATGGACTGTGCTGCTTTTGCACACATCGACTGCGAGAATTCAACAGTGTCACATGACAGTCGATGGTAGCATAACAATTCACAGATTTCATGCTTCAACAATGTTGTACATGGATTGGCATGATGTAATGGAGATATGCATGCTACAGGTAGGCGCGTGTACAGGATTGCTGTCCCACTTCACGACGTGCCAAGGCATGCAGCAAGCACATCATGGTTACTCTTCAACAAACAACTGATGTTGAGTCTTCATACTGTGTTTTGTACATGACAAAAGAGTTGCACATGGTGTCAAAGTAATATGTATTGTGATATTTAATATTGAAAAATTACAGTCATGGTGACCACTTTCAAAATTATTAATGTGTATTATGCACTTGATATCTCTTGTCAGCCATTCAGTCAGTACCAAAGTATAAGAATGCAAGTGTACAGACAGATGCCATGGTACACCACCTTTTCACATCTTCACCTGTACCTAGTTCAGAGTCCGAGTCAGACAGTGAGCCACTTCCTGATGCTAAAGATGTCAGCTATGTACCAACCAGCTCAGATAGTGAGTTAGAGATAGACATAAGTAACGCAGAAGCGAGGTAAGATATTGTTTTGAAAAAATTGTAATAAACAATGAAGTATTACAATACATACAGAATTTCAAATGTGGCACCATGACAGTAGATGAATACGGAATACCCATGACTGATCATTTGGGTACCTGGCTCACTCTGTTACTGGGTAACACCAACATCTCTGCATCACTTCACAACACCGATGGGTGTGCATAGGACACATGTTCACGTAATCATACTTGAGCACTGGTCGTGAATGTGTCTACTGTGTTTCAACACAAGGTAGTTGCAGGTTATGTAATTCTTGTACAGGAACAGTAAACGTCAGTACTGCTTACATCACTTTTGATCATGGGTCAGTGAGGAGAAGGATGTGAAGGTTATAATAATATGCAGCATGAAGAACTATTTTTAATGGTGGAGTGCATGACATACAGGGAAGTGTAGCCTTCAATTTATTGGAGGTGGTCTGATTTGTAGGCACAAGGCGGTCATTTCTCCAATGTACAGGTGCATGGTCAGGCATCAGTTATCATACTGCATGTAAAGCTGTACATCATACAGAAGGAGAGATATCAGTGTGCCAAATGCAATATGTGGCACAAACCCTGTGAAACGAGCATGTCTTGCAATGTACAACATTCTAACTAAGTCTGATTTACTTCAGTCTGTTCACGTTCTATGACACATCCTCCTAGAAACATGGCAGCTCACCGACAGAGCACTGTGCAAGTGACAGGCAATGTACATCCTGCATGCCATTGGTGGACACTGTTGACATGTGGGCCTGAGTGTGAACTTCAAAGTGTCAGCAAGTGGGCGCAGGATGTACATTACCTGACAGTCGCACACACATCTGTTGGTGGTAGCTGTGGTGGTATGAGGGTGGGTTGTGCTGATCACCGAGGTGACATGTAGGCATATGGGACTGTGGTGGTTACTGATTGTCATCTTCTGGTGTGGTGGGTGATGTGCTGGGGAACTGAGGTGCCAGCTTCCTGTAGATTACTGGTCAATGGGTATGGCTCACACAGGTTTTAGTTGTTCTGTGAACTGCAATGAATTACCACATGTACCGGATGTGTAGAAGCATGGGGATCGTTGCTTGTGCTTTCTTGTTGTGTGCCACAGAGCGTCATCCCGACAGGTCATGCTGTCCGGTTGTGCATCAAATTGTCCTTCCAGGGCACACCTATGTGTGGATGGCATGCAGTTGCCCTGGATGGAGTGGTGGCTGTTGAATGGATGGGCCTCACACTGGGCACTTCCACCGTGACAGGTTGTGTGGCACATTGAGTGCGATGCATCACTTCATGCCACATGGAATTGTTGCCATGATGACATGCAAATGGTAGCGTGCGCCTTGCATGAATAATACTCATATTTGTTGTACAGCCACCATAACAACAGCAAACAATTGTATTGATATTTCATGTGTACTGACAACCTCATTGTGGAAATCATGTGTCAATAACACATGGCACACCCGTCACATTTACACACGTTACATGTAGAAACAGTCCCTATGCAATGGTTAACTTATTAGCAAGTTATATAAAAAAAGGAAGAATGATACCAGGCATACTGTGATACATTCCTGCAATGTGCGCAAGGCAGTCAGATGGTGAAACAGAAGTGCACCATTGATATGTAACACTCAGTGAAAGTACATCACAGTTACATACTTATTGGTCACAAGTCAATATATGTATTCCACATGTACAGTTTTGCTGCAACACTCATCTCATTTCTGCTGTCCCTCATTAGGTTATCAGAGGCAGAAACATCTAAACCAACAAGTGAGTGGCAGTGGCAGGAAAGAAAGTTTATAGTGTTCGAGTCATGCTTACTGCAGTTGTTTAGCATCTGTATGCAGTGCCAGTCAGCAAACAGTCCAACTGTGACTAAAATAAAGGGGACATTCATTGTAGTACAGCAGAGCTGTTCAAATTGTGGCTATGAAAGAACATGGTCATCACAGCCTCTCATTGGTGACTATCCAGCAGGAAATGTACTGCTGTCAGCAACCATTAGGTTCAGTGGAGTGTCACCACAGAAAGTACTGAGGATGCTGCGACATATAAGGATTCAGTGCATCTCAGACCCAACGTTCTATGAACATTCGAAACACTTTGTGCAACCAACCATCCATGATGTGTGGAAGAGAAGCAAGGAGAACATTGTTTCCAGTATCGCCGCACAGAATCACAATATAGTTCTGTGTGGTGATGCAAGATGCGATAGTCCAGGGCACTCAGCAAAATATGGCACTTACACCTTGATGGAGATGGAACACCAAAAGATAATAAGAGTCAGCCTTGTTCAGGTTAGTAGTCATCACTGAGTAGTTCATTGCCTGATCAATAACTGTGAAATATCCAGGCCACCTGTTGAAATAGGAAATTTCCATTCTGTTTTCATGAAATACAAGTCATTAACAGTCACTTTTGGCTGCACCACTTTCCCATATCTTTTTGTACTGCAGAGCAATGAGGTGAAGAGTGCATATCACATGGAGCTAGAGGGCCTAAAAAGGGGGCTACAAGATATCAAGCACTGTGGCCTGCATCCATCCACCCTAATCACGGATCGACATCCCCAGATACAGAAGTACCTGCGTGAGAATGAGCCATCACTTATTCATCAATATGATGTGTGGCACTTTGTAAAAGGTGTATATTCAGTATTCGTTAATCCAAAACTTAGATATTTACCAGTACTTGTTCCATAAAAATGTACCCTACGGTTGCATTTGGATATCCTATCTGAAGTATGCTGTCCCATCACTTTCTTCCCTCATGTCCACCTCATACCTAGGAAGTCACACCCATACAGTCTTCAAGGTTAGCATTCACATAAGTTCCAGAAATGTCACTAACCCAATACTCCCATCCTCCATATTCATTCTTACCCCCCTAAATATAACAAACTTGTAATTCATCCCAATGTGCCAAATTGCTCCACACTCCTTGACATGGGTAAAATTACAACCAAATAAATTAAGTTCCTGTTTTCAAATGTTACCTCCTTGTAGGGATAACGAAGAAGTTGGAGTCATACACTGCCCAAAAGCAGTGCGACAGCATCCGGGAGTGGATCCCCAGTATTAAAAACATGTTATACTGGATTCCAAGATCAACACCAGATGGAAATGGTGAACTGATGCTTGCCAAGCTGGAATCCATCACCAACCATATACAGGGAGTTCACCAACATGATAACTCACTGTTTCCAAACTGTGCACATGGGCCACTGGATGACACCATTCAGAAGAGGAAGTGGATGACACCCCTTAAGAACCTTTTTCATGTTTCACCATCATATGAAAATGGTTACATTACATTGCAGTGTACATAGCTCCATCAATGTGTAGTCAACACCGTGGCAGTCAATTAAGCAATAAGGCATGACCAAGGGTTATGTTAATGGTCTGTTAATCACCTTCTAGGGGTGTACTGTGGCTGTTATGAAGTTCATGGCATTTGTACCACTTTGATTAACACACGTCTTCTGTTGTTGTCAGTCCTACAAAACAATGGAAGTCATGTGTAAATCACACAACACAGGTCCTGTGCTGCTAGAGACCAAATCTGTTACATGAAAACTTAACAATGAGGTTTCAATGAACACATGTAGTGCAGAAATAAATTGATTTGAATTGTCTCAATCAGATGAGAAGGCATATGAGAAAGTTGAAATGGCCTTAGCACAGCCATGGTGAAACGAGATGTCAAAAGCTATCGCCAAACCATCAAACCTCGTCGTTGAGCTTTCACAGCCTGGTGATCCAGTGACGCACCAAAAAGTTTAGCATACAGCTAAAGGGATGTACACAAGGTGATCATTAACTTTTCTGTAATATAACTGATATGTCATTTACCATCTTCAGTCTGTGTAAAAAGTACAGTGCTTGAAACTGTACAAATGAAATACAGTCAATGGGAGTGTTTTGGGGAAAGAATGAATGGCCACCACGAAGGCTAGTTGAACCATGATTCACTGCATGGGGAGCTGATGTTGTAAGTACTGTGGAAATGGTGCAAGACATGAAGGACACTTACAGTAAGGCTGCATCACCCGAGCAACAAGGAAATGGAGGACATTGTAGGGATGTAGTGGATGCTACAACTGGTCACTAGTGAAGGCAGTGACCATACAGCACCTTGATAAACAATAGGGCACAATCTGATGTCTTCACAGCATATAATACAGAGTATAATGGCTGGGGCTGGGAGTGATAACCACGCTGTAATTACCTTGAGAGGTTGCTAGGGGCAACATGGTAAACCTCCGAGCACAGCTCGAGAGTTTAACTGTACCCCTATCAACCACAAGAGAGTGATTTCATCTTGGTTGTCACCCAATCTCAGCCATTACGTGTTATAGTGTATGGTGCCAAAATACACTGTTTGCATTACGTGTGTGACAGGTATAAAACTGTGGTGCATTCTATTTTTGTTATGCATATTGTAATTTCTGAAGTGTGGCTAACAACTTTTAAAATTCTAAACAGTGCATAAAAGATGTGTGACTGCTATACTTTATTCTTTGTTAACCATGTAATGAAAGTGACACTTTCACATGTGTGACTATCACTATTGTGAAATAAATTCAACGTGTTGCAAACTTTTGGCTATTACTAAGTCGAATTGTTTACACCTATGTTTCATGTACTCACAGAATGCTACTAGCAGCCATTCACTTCAACAGCAACTCGGGGAGAGAACAGGCAGTGTCTGCTGAAGGAGAGGCATGCTTCACTGTTGACATACCAAAGTACAAAGGTGGTGCAGGAGTGATCAGACCCAAAAAAATGAACACATCTTATGGTAAGCTTTACATTTTATTTACCAAAATCAGTCATTTCAGAAGAATGAATCACAGGTAACTGACATGGTACTGAATAGGTCTTGTTCAGCAACCTACAATGTTCCCGTACAGTCATGAATAATATTGCAGCAGAAATATCAATGGACACATGGCCAACTAATCTGTGAATGATACCACGTATTGTATTTGTTGCTGGATGGATCGTAAGTGGCACCACACGCCAGCTCATCAAATAACCACATCTTCCAGGTACCCGCTGCACAGCAACCGGTACCAGTCAACGTTACATTGTGACGTGTGACCACAGAAAGCACTGTGGTGAGCAAGCATAAAACAACTGTATGTTGTCCATATTAGTGACTCTTCACTTTTCCCTCAGACTGTTTAAAATGGCTAAAAGATTCTTTTAAACTACCCACTATTAAGTCGGATTGTGCCTCAGCCCACGCCTTGCCATGGCCACATGTCACCTTATCAGATATACGTGGTTGGTTTTATTTGGTTTTCTTCAGCTCACCCTTGGGTCAAACTCCCACCCTGCCTACTCATCAGCTCCCGAGTCCATTTCTGAGAATTGGCAGTGGGGTTGCAGTTTTGAGGATCCAATCACAGCTCGAGGAAGCTGTAGAGGAAAGACTGGAAGATGCTTCAGTGCCAGTTACAATCCGTTCAACAAGAAACCGACATCACAGTTCAGCAATTATTTTTTGCATATAGGCTCATGCAGCTAAAAAGGTAGTGGGCTATGAAGACCAGTGCGTGATACCGTACTTTGCATCATCACTGTAACATGTAAGCAATAAGACACAATGGGGTGTGCATTGAGACAGATCTAATGCACGCTGGTGGGCATAGTGAGGCACGAGGCCACAGGCCGAGTGCATCCAGTCCCTAGCAGTGCAATAGAGCTGTCTAATGCACATCCCGAGTGGCTATTGCACTATAAAATGGGCCTCTGTATTATAAATGGGGTTTCTAGTTTGGCTGTGCATTAGACATCTGGTGCATGGCTAACAACCAATCAGATTGCTTGAAATCCTTTGCCCATTTTATAAGACAAAACAACAACCTGTGTTTATTTGTGGTAAGCAGAGTGGGAGGAGACAAGGTATCTTCAAAGCAACAGTCCTTTCAATATACTTAGCATACTGTTGGAATTAGTATTATAAAATGGGCAGGAAAATCCTTTATTTTGATTGGTTAGTAGTCATGCATTAGAAGCGTCTAATGCATGGCTACTAAGTATTCAGTAACAATCGGCTTCAGGTTTATGTGAGTCTAATCGACAGTTCATTTTGAATTGCCGCCATTATTTTACCGCTAACAGTGACATTGCTGTAACACTGAAAACCTCCTATTAAAACACGCCCAGTTCCTACAGATTACATTTTTATGTTGCTTTCTCCACCACCATGCCTTCATTTGCTCCCTCATTAACCTGTGTAGCTCACTGTTATTCTTATCTGATCATGCGATCAGTCCCCAAATAACCTTGCCCCTGCCTGCCACTCGCTCACAAACTTTTCTCCCACCCACTCAGCAACTCGCTGTCTCTTACCTCTCATGCCACGCACAAAAAAGTAAAAAAGAAGCATTTACCAGCACATCACAGAACTACTAGAAATAAATATTTCTTCTAGTTTTGTGCTCTCCTGAGACTGTATTTGATGCCGGTAAACTGTTCCATTTTTGCTTTCTTTCTCACTCTCTCTTTCTTTCTGAATTCCTTTTTTTTCTGTAGTTGAGGTATCTTCCAGCTCAGGCTTGACTTGCCTTCCACTCCCTTAGTCCTTACATGCCGCTTCTTTATCCTAACATTAAACAGCCACTAAAAATCCCTGGATTTCAGTAATAATATAAATATATTTTCTAAACTACCTGTTCAGTATTCAGTAACGACAGTAGCTCCGAAACCATAACCCCAGATACAAAGTCAGCTATGGTGTACAGCAGGAAAAAGCACAAACTAAAATAACTGGCAGGAGGAACTATATTAGGTCAAATACATACAAGTGTTACCTGTTTCAGTATTTAAACAACACATATTAATTTTACATATATATAAAATACAGTCCCATTTTATAAGTGCAATAAGACACTCCGAAATTGTGCATTAGACATTATAACGTACAGTCCAGGGCTAACGCTTTTCGGCCTGCGGCCTCGTGCCCCTTGTCGCTGACCATGCGTTAAAATGTAAGCTACCCGATATCTTGTGCTTACTGCTACTGCTTACTTCATGATGGCATCTCAATATTTGAGATGACAGATCAACAACATTGCCATATGAAATGCGAGACAGTAAGTGAATACAAACTAACGCTGTATAACCGCTCACAGCTGTTTTCAACTGGCATTTGTGGAGGACATGTTATCAACCCTAGAAAGTGCTGTCCAAGTGGGCAAACCAAAACAAGAGTGGTATAACAAGGAAGTCCACCTCCCTTAACTCAAAGTTTCCACCAGTGGACAAACAGATGGCCATTGAGCGCTGGAAAAACCGACAGTGATTCCATAGTACAGCTGTCGGGTCACCAGCATACAGAAACCCACATACTGTTCCGATGGCAACCTCTCCCATATCCGGTTCAAACACAGGCTGGCAACACCACTCTAACTTTCCTTCCCAACCAGCCCCAACACCAGCGGACGAAGCTGCGGTGGACAGGAATCTGTGCTGGCTGAAAACAACAAATATAAACATTGTTTAGTACTTGAACTGTAATGATGACATATAACACAAATAACTGTTAAATGAAATGTACAATGAATATTACACTTCATACCCAGTCCTTACAGCTGATTGTTGACCCCCAAAGCCTTCTGCACACATGCTCGTGGCACTGTCAACGTCTGACCTGGGAGAGTGCAGGTCTGTTGGTCCATTTAAGCACGTAGGTGGTATTTCTCAAGGTTGTTTTTCCCTTTGCAAAGCATGTTGGGAAATTACAGCAATCAGTTATCTAGTACAGACCATAGTAGTCAAGCGACTGCTCTCATAGTCTCCTAAAATGCTTTACAATCGCAGAAAACTGTATTCAAATTAGCAACAACAGACTTACAATGTCCTGGGCCATGCAGTCTCCACCATAATGTGTACTTGCACGTTGGAGGGAGGTACAACCATCAGAATCAAGCAAATAAAGGGACCATTTACACTGTCAAATATGTGATGTCAGCCGCCTGTTGGTGCTGAGGTTGAGATGCTTGACACCACACCTCGAACTCGCGCCGATGATCCTGGTTCACAAATGGATTAGTGGCGCGGGGTGGCAGGGGCGAGATTGAGCATCCAGAGGACTCCTCTCCTCTTTGGGGTGGTGGAGTGATCTCACTGAACAGCGGCTCCCAGTGGAGACTGAGGCACTGTTCGAAGCGATGAAAGAACACTAGATAACAGGAAATGGCTCACTGTGTTGACGGATGATCCTCCCCACTGTGCAACAGCACCAAAACCTCCATGGACAACGTCCTCCTTAGCAGCGCTTCCAGGTGCCTAATTAAGAGTGCTGGGTAAGCCCCCCCAGTGCCTTCCTCCTTGGAGAGGGAACCCGTCCAGTGATGGGATACACTAGGATAGTCTTCAGGGGCGGCTGCGAGTATAAGGGATCAAGGTGACCCAGGAAGAGGATATCACTGTGTGGCGGGTACTATGGGTCCAGGAGGGGAACAGTGAGGCGTTAGGCGGTAAAACAGATAAAAACTAAAAAAAAAATGTTAATGCGTTTAACTTCAGTTTGCATATAACTATTGCATGTCATAGATTTTCATGATTCTCTGCAAATCAATCAATTTCTATACGTTTAATGTTCTTTGAAACATGCTGTTTTCACAATGAATATAAACTTGTTTTGCACTCTGCTAATGAACTTTGTGAACCAACCTATATGTCACACAGCAGCTGCATGTCTACATATGCAATTGTATGAGCAAGATTGGTACTGTAGCCATGGCTGCAAGCTGATAACAACACACTGTTAATATCTATTGACAGGATGAAATAGTGTTGCAATGATGTCTTGTGGGTGGTAAATAAAGGAATAATGAATGACATGTTTGGTGTTATGCTGACATACCATCTGCTCTGCCGGTTGTGCCCCACTCCAGAGCCCAGGGCATCAAACATCAGAGAAGGGTTTTGCAACACCATAACACCACAGTGTCATGCATTATTCCTATTATTCAACGTTTGTTGTTTTCAAGAATAAAAAGTAATCATTTTAAAAACATTTTTATTACTGTGTTATACTGTTTTCTTTGTCCACAGAACATAGAAACACACACATAAAACACAGAAGTTTACAGCAGATAAGGACATGAGGCACAACCAGGATGCCAATTTTGTGTTGTCCTCATAAAGTGCCATTGGTCTTTGCTCTGTCAATGGTCTATCTATTAATAACCTTCTGTATTGCTCCTTTATGCCTATCACGATGCATGTTTGAATCCTGAACTGTATTCATATCCACCACTTCCTGAGGTGAGGCCATTGCATGCATCCACCACCTTTTCTGTGAAAAGAACTTCCTGACTTCCCTTAATCAGCCTCCCTCTAATGTGATGCTGTGTCCTGTTGTCCTGCTATTTCTCTTATATTGAAACATATTAGACACTTTCTCCTTGTTCATGTACTTAAGGTGTTTGAATGTTTCCATCATATCACCATCTGCCTGCTTTGCTGTGGGTATACATATTGAGCTGTGTCAATCTGTCCTCATATGTTTTGTGATGCAGTCCCTGCACCATTTTGTTTACCATTCTCTGGACTGCCTGAATTTGGTTAATCTCCTTCTGAGAGTATGGCCTCCAGTACTACAGACAGTACTTTACATGGGAATAAGCAGTGTCTTGTCAATCAGTATTTACCACCTCTTCCAACTTCTGTTCGACTAATACAACCCAACATCCCCCTAGCCTTGTCTACTGCTTTAGTGGTCTGCTTGTTCAGTTTCAGGTCATCGATGGATGATGATGCCCAAGTCTCTTTCTTCCCTTTAACTGCCAGTGACCCCATCCCATGTCAAGGCAATGTCATTATAAGCAATGGCGATGCAGTACTGTGAGGTAAGCCATGCAGTGCTCACCCAGCTGCAACAGTGGGCCAACACTTGAGAGCTGCTCCATAAAATCTGGAAATTTACAGAATTTGTCTATCACTGGTATAAAAAAAAAGTGAACAAATGCCACAATTAAGAAGAATTAATTTGTGCTGGCCCAAATAAAGTTGACTTACAAGTATCCCCACTATTTACATGTAGTGGCAAAGGGCACATGACTGACTTTATGTAGAAAAAAAATATTAACACATTTCATACTCATTCACAGGCAGGCCTTCATTGTTGTGGTACTGTCTGTATGCGGCTTGAACTGTCTCCAGAACCCATATACTTAAGCAGACTTCAGCAAATCCAGGGTGCTCAGTGATGCAGGAAGGTACATCAGAGTCAGGTACAACATTGGGTAGATCAGTCATCTTTTCAAGTACTCGATTGATCTCTTGGCAGCATAGCATTCAAGCTCAGTAGGCATCACTACACAGTTCCCACAAGTGCACCTTAAGAAAACAAGAAACATGTAATGACAATTGACATTATTTAAGCAATAAGGCATGAGCAAGGGTTATGTTAATGGTCTGTTAATCACCTTCGAGGGGTATACTGTGGCACGAGGTGTAGCCAAGTGTCACATGCCCCTAGAGGGTGATTAACTGACCATTTACATAATCCCTGGGAGTGCCTTATTGCTATTATAATAAAACAATAATGTAAACATTGTTCAATTTTGTTCAGCCATTGGCTAAGATCTACATGTATGTTAATAAAAGATGGTGACTGCATACTATCACATTGCTTGGGACACACTACTGAGTCTCTCTGTGTATGTGTTTGTGTGTGGGGGGCCGTCACACACACAGTGCCACCGTACATTACTTATTTGTAATGTGCTGTGAGGTACATCCCACATGTACTGACCACTGTGTCTACGTGTGTCTGGGGGCTGGAGTCTCACATGGTGCCACCTTACATTATTTATTAGTAGCGATGCTGGCAGGTACATCAGGGATCTATTGAACTCTAACAATTGATTAGTGTTTTGCTCATAAAACTGCAAAATCTTTGTGAAAATGAGTAAGCTTTTGCCTCACTGTGTTTAGCAAACACAGCACTTGTAGAATATCTATATAAATACTTTCTGTAAGTTACTATAGTCCCAAGAAAAAATGCTAATCAATTATTTACAACCCTGACATCCACCATACTTACAACCACTGTGTGTATGTGCCTTGCTGGGGGGGAGGACATGAGTAAAAGAGATAGTACCACTGTACATTACTCATTTGTTACGTGCTGCCACATACATACCTCATGTACTCTCACTATAAAACAATGGCCACAGCATACCATCACATTGCGTGGCACACACTACTCAGTGTCTCTGTGTATGTGCCTGGGGAGGGGCATGAGTAACACAGATAGTTCCACTGTACATTACTCATTTGTTACGTGCTGCCATGTACATATGTAATGTGCGGTCCACTGTACAAAAATTGCTACTGCAGACCATGACATTGCTTAGGACACACTACTCAGTGTCTGTGTGTATGTGCCTGTTGGGGGGGGAAGGACCTGAGTGATAGCCACAGTGCCATCATACATTACCTCAGTTACTGTCCACTGTACAAAACAGTATGATGGCTAGTGGTGTGATTCCTGAATCTAGGCTGCTTGTGTCTGGGTAGAGACAATTGCAAATAGACACTGCATGCCATAACATTCCATTAGACACACTACTCAGTTTATGTGTGTGGAGAAGGTGGACCTAACAAAACCACAGTGCAACTGCAGACTCTCAAACTGTACCATTTTTGACACTAAAATAACACATTTTGTGTCTCTGCTCAGTTGCCGTGAGTGCCAGCTAGCGGAGTATCCAACAGGCCCCAAAGGTAACCATGTCCATTTATTTGAATCTGGTTGTCAAAACATACTGTGGCACCGCTGGCAGATGGGCAGGCACATTGACTGATTGATCCCAGAAGCAGCGGAGAGTGCTGCAGCTTTACCCTGTGACATTGACTCCGTCTTGCCATCGTGACAGTCAGACTGTCAGTTCCAGGAGAATAATCACTGGATAAGTCACTGTTGTTGTCTATCTTCTTGCTCCATCATGCTCCGAGCCACAAGCACATTTTGTAACAAATAATTATTTTATTTAGTGGTGACACACAGAAGTCATCAGTGCAGGACCGGGTCCACAGCTCCCCATGTACTTCTGTAACTTGTGGTGTGTTGGGGTGACTGCAGGGCCAGTGTACAGTGTGCTGTGTCAATGACTTGGCAGGACTCAGAGTTTTTTAAAGTGTGGCCAGAATGAGCAATGACCAGGTGAGTGGACAGACCCACAGCAGGTGATCCTCTTGCCCTCACACTCACTAGTCTCAGCAGACCAATTACAGAGACACAGAGCAGCACTGCTCATCAAGCTGTATAAGTTATACTAAATGCAATCTCATTCGGGCTAAAATGAAATTGACAGATCAGTTTGACTGAATTGCTGAAAGTTCTGCCTGTGGGGGTCATTTATTGTCCGACTATCATTGGCCCAGACATGACCAAGGAGCTTGGATCATCTATGTATCTGCCGTAGGGGAAACCAAATGTTAATGGGGCACATTGGCATTCAGGGGTTCACTAACTGCTTGCGGCTCAACCATAACACTTGGTGCATTTGCAATGGTGCTGTTTCATGCAGTTCTGACCAACAAGTAATGCAACGCTTATTTTACAAATTGCTTTGTTTGTTACACCTGAAAACTTTGCAGAAATTATCAGAAGTTATGTGTGCCAAATGTGGGGAAAGTAGTCACCCCCCCCCCCAACCACAACACACAGCTGTACATATTCTCATCTGACAATTGTTGACTGGCCTGCTACTATAATGCACATTATTAAATAACCCATGACAACACAAGAAAGTCCATGTCTCAGAGGACACATTAGGTCACAACTGTCTGCTTTTTATACAAAGACACTGACAGAACAGTAAGGTAAAGGAATATACACCCACCATGAGGTAGAGTCAAGATGGCTCCCCAATTCACAACTGTTGGGAACTGAGGACGTGACTGACTCCTCATCACTGCATAGCGGGTCCAAACAATATGGATCTTCGGTGACAACATCAGAGGGCCCTCTCGTCTGATGAGCTGTAACTTTCTTCAGTGCTAGCCATTACTGCAGTCCAGAAAGGCGGCTCAGGAGAAGGCGTCTGCGCACAGCATGAGCAGTTCAGACGGCCGATTCATGCACAGTGCTTGCACTTCCGGTTTCCGACTAATAATTATTAAATTTAAAAACGAACAATCCATTGTTTTTACCTACTTCACTTGCGATTCTGTTGCTTACAGAACATGAAGTCTGCTGACAAAAGCAAGGCATGTTTACCAGAGTCCCTCTTTAAATATTGCCCACTGTTCTTACCCTCCTGATTCCCTTCCCATTTCTGTTAGTGTCTCTTTTAAGCATGTCCCCATTTTCCCAAAATCTGCCCTCCTAAAATACAGGGTACGTGTTTTTGTGTGGTTTGGTTCTGCTCCTTCTGTGATTTCAAACCACAGTGACTGGTAGTCCCTGTTCCCCAGGTGCTACCCCACTGTTAACCCATCACACTGTCCCCATTTGTGAGCACAAGTTCCAGTATTGCTTTCTGCCGAGTTGGTTCCATGACCAGTTGCTTAAGGAAGGCACTCTGAAGGGAATCCAGGATAGATCTGCTCCTATTGATGCTGCTGCTGGGTGGCTCCAGTCCATGTCTGGAATATTGAAGTCTCCAGCCAGCATTACCTCCCCCTTGTCTGCCATCTTTTGGATGGCTAGCATTAACTCCCTATCTGTCTCTTCCTCCTAGGCTGGTGGTCTATAGACCACCTCTGTGCAGATGGCTGACCCCATTTTCCTTTCCAGCTTAACCCACATTATATCCCCCTCATTTTGTTCCCCTGGATCTCTGTGGCCTTTATGCCATCTTTCACATAAAGTGCCACTCCTCCTCCCCCCCTCCTGCCTGCCCTGTCTCTTCTGAATATGTTGAAGTCAGGTATGGCCATCTACCAGTCATGGTTATCATTACACCAGGTCTATGTGATGGCCACAGTGTCCAACTCTCACTGAGCCATGGCAGCCTCCAGATCCTCCATCTTGTTTCTCAGGCTCCTGGCATTGGCACACATGGCTTTCCATAACATGACCTCCCTGGTCTGTTTTACTGTTCAACTCCAGTCCTCTCCCTGGTTGTCCTTCATCCCTGGTTCTCCCTACTGTCTGCCTTTCCATTGTATTTGTCCTTTTTCTGCCTAGCTACCCATTAGATGCCTAGCTCCATCTTTTGCACACTGCTTGTAGTGATATCTCCTCCTCCTCCTCCTCCTGTTCTCTGGTTCCACTGCTAGCTATGGAGGGTGGGCAATTAGGTACCCTCCTTGCTGACCTTCAGCTCCCCCGGTTAGTTTAAATGCTTGTCCATGCAGCATTTAAACTTTTCATCGAGTGCTTAGATTCCCCTTCAGGATGGATGCAAGCTGTCAGGCTTGAACAAGCCCCCATCCCTCCAGGTGGGTCACCGATGAATCCAAACCCTTCCTTGCAGCACCAGTTCTTCAACCATGTGTTAAAGTTCCTGGTGCATCTGCCCTTACACTCACCCATTCTTCTCACAGGTAGTACTTCCAAGAAGGTGATGGATGTAGCTACTTGCTTGAGAGCCCTCCCCAATTTTCTAAACTCTTTCTGAACTTTCTTAGGCTCCCCATTTGCCAGGTCATTAGTTCCTAGGTGGATAGTAACATCCAGCTCTCCCTCCTGTCTTACCTTCCCAGTGATCCCCAGAATCTTCCTCCCATCCCTCCATGCCATGGCACCTAGTAGGTACCTCACTTCCCTGTCCTCCCCCCACATGTTCCTAACTCATTCCCCCATACAATACAGTCCCCCAGCAGGATTCACTTCCTCCTCCTCTGGGGTCCACTGGTCCCACACTAAGGTCACCTCCTTGGTTGACCGTCACATCCTTCCCTTCCACTTATCCAGGTGCCTCTCTCTGGTTGTCCCCATTTGCCAGTGCAGCATATGAGTTCTGGAGTGTAATAGAACTTGGGTTGCACCTCTGCCTGATCATCCTAACCCTCCCTGAGCCCACAGTTGTGCAAGTGCTCCTCATGCTTGGCATCCTTTGAGGCAGCGGCATTGGACTGGGTGGTCTCTGGATGGGGGTGAAGGTACTCCTGAACCAGTTTACCTCTGCTCTGAGTCTGGCTACCTTGTCCTACAGTCTAGAGAGATGCCTACAGATAGGACAGCACCTCAGCATCCAGAAGGTCTGCCTGAATACAGCTGCCCTGCATCCACTGAATTGCACCACTCCCCACATAATTCTGCACTTATACAACTATTACACTATTTGTCTGTCAGCTATTACACTACTTGTCTGCTTCTGAAGCCATCCTTCTAGTTCCCCCTAGATATGTATCTCTCCTTCTAGGTCCCTGTGTTTGTTTTTTTTGGAAGTATTTTTACTTGATGTTGTTTTTTTTGGGTGGGGGTTGTGTTTTTTTTGTAATTTACACTACAGTAGCCCCAGAGTTGACTGCACTTCTACGTTACTGCAGCTTGTTGTGTTGAGGGCAGGCTTACTCCCCCTTATACCCCTCCTACTCCACAGCCCCACTATGGCTCCTGTCAATCAGATTTAACAGGGCATTTAAATAGCAGTAGTGGAGTGGGACAGTGGGCAAACATTTGCAGCAAGTAAAAACAGCAAGGAAATAACAGCCCCAATTAAATCGCACCAAAATAGGTTTCAAACTTTCAACAGCAAGGAAATAACAGCCCCAATAAAATCACACCAGAATAGGTTTCAGATTTAAACAGCAAGCAAAAACAGCAAGGAAATAACAGCCCCACTTAAATCACACCAAAACAGGTTTCAAATTTTCAACAGCAAGTCAAAACAGCAAGGAAACAACAGCTGCACTTAAATTACATTAACATAGGTTTCAAATTTTCAACAGCAAGTAAAAACAACCAAGAAATAACAGCCCCACTTAAAGCACATCAGTGAATGAATGAATGAATGAATGAATGCATGAAATGAATGACATCTTCATCTGTAAAAGTGCCTTTCTAAAACCAAGGTGCTGTACATAGACCAAACAAAAAATAGCAATATAAAAACACACATAACAATCAGAATATTAAAATCTATAAAACTACAGTACCATAAATATCAACTTCAATAAACTCTAAGTATGCCAGCCTAAATATTCAATTCAGAAATTAATCATTGATATGCTAGGTTAAATAAGTATGTTTTTAGTGCTGTCTTAAAACTCTAGATGGTCAGGCAATCTCTTACCTAACAAGGTAGAGAATTCCACAATGTTGGAGCCACAAAGGCAAAAGATCAGGCCCTCTATGTCTTTAAATGAACCCTTGGAATCTCTAGCACTCCCTTATCAGCAAATCGGAGAGGATGGAGAGGGCAGTAAGGGCAAAGGAGATCTTGCAGGTAATGGGGTCCCTGGTCATGTAGGGCTTTATAAGTCAGTAACCCATCCTTGAAGGTGATCTGCCACTGCATTGGCAGCTAGTGTCATCCACAAAGCACAGGTGTTATATGACTTGTCCTAGAAGTACCAGTCAATAACCTGGCTGCCACATTCTGCACTAGCTGCAAGATATGGATATCAATCCCCAGTAGCTCTAGGCAAAGGTCACTGCAGTAGTCAAGGAAGGAGGTTATGAAGGCATGGACCAATGTTGGAAGATCATCAGAAGGAACCAGATGCTTCACCCAGGCAATAGTTCTCAGATGATAAAAAGAGGATTTGATGATGGCCAACACCTGAGATTTAAGGGTCAGGCCATCATCAAAAATAATGCCCAGGTTTTGCACCAGATCTGAGGCAGTCAGCTGAATACCCCCCGGACCAAAGCCCAGAAGGTTGTCCTGCTGACAAACCCACCTCCCAATGATCTGGATCCACAACCAACACCTCACTTTTAGCTGGGTTCAACCACAGCCAGCTGACACTCATCCAGTCCTGGATCTCAGACAGGCAGTCATTAAATACTGAGATCACATCTTGTCTGGGCACAAGGGATATGTTCAGCTGAGTATCATCTGCATAGCAGTGAACTCATATCATACCACCTAATGGTCTCTCCCAATGGCAGCATATACACTGTGAACAACATGGGTGAAAAGATGGAGCCCTGCAGTACCCCACAGGATATGGAGAGAGGGGGGCTGAAGAATGAATTCCAGACACCACTTTCTTGAGTTCTACCCTCGAAGAAAGATCAAAACCATCTGAGGACTGTTCTAGATAGTCCACAAATGAACCACAGTTGCTCCAGCTGCACACCATAGTCTACAGTGTCAAATGCTGCAAAGCAATCAAGCTGGACCAAGACAGAATGAGTCTTCCAATCTCTCACTATTAGGAGGTCATTTAGCACCTGAACAAGGGCTGTCTCAGTACTGTGCCTCTTCCTAAATCCCAACTGGAGGGAATCATAGATAGTGTGGCTGGAGAGATGATCATCCAGCTGCAATGCAACCACCTTCTCAATAACCTTACCCAAAAAGGGCAGGTTAAAGACTGGTATGTAGTTAGCCAGACAGTCCAGGTCAAGGAGGATTTTTTAAGGAGGGGTTGAACAACCACCTCCTTTAGGGAATCTGGAAAGACCCTCTCTCCAATGACCTCTAGACAATCTCATGAAGGACCAGGCCAATTTAATCTCCACACCCTACAAGAAGGCACATAAGGCCTGGGTCCACACTACAGCTGGTTGGCCACAAAGAAGGGATGACCCTCACAATATCCATGGTTTCTTTTGGCTGAAGTCAGACCAGGCAAACTGGCCATCCACCCTCCCACTAACCTCCATAATACCCACTAGAGGGGGGCCGGACAGATCCTGGGCTTGATAGTGACAACCTTATCTGCAAAGAACTGAGCAAACTCATCACAAAATAGATTTCAAATTTTTAACATCAAGTACAAACAGCAAGGAAATAACAGCCCCACTTAAATCACACCAAAACAGGTTTCAAATTTTCAACAGCAAGTAAAAACAGCAAGGAAAAAACAGCCCCACTTAAATCACACCAACTTAGGTTCAAATTTTTAATAGCAAGTAAAAACAGCCAAGAAATAACAGCCCCATTTAAAGCACAGCAAAATAGGTTTCACATTTTCAACAGCAAGGAAATAACAGCCCCATTTAAATCACACCAAAATAGGTTTGACATCAGAAGAAATAGATTTCTAATTCAAAGAAATAACAGCCTCACTTAAATCACACCAAAACAGGTTTTAAGTTTTCAACAGCCCCAAAACAATTCCCCTGTTAGCCCCTTATAAGAAGTCAAAAATTCAACCTGCTACCAAAAGAAATCAACAGTAGGCAGTAAAAGAAACAATAAAAGCAGCAATGAACAGTCACTGCACTAAAATTAATCTGATTCCTTCCTTTTCTAGCCTCTTATGAGAAGCCAAAAAGCAACCTGCTACTACAAATCTGACTCAGCCCCACCTCCAGTTATCACACAGCTGAGGCCCAAGGCCAAACAATTAGCACCCCCCCCCCAAGCTACAGGCTAGACAAAAATCAGTTCTTGCACTACAATGTTACTGGAGTAAAAAATAAAATAAGCAGAATAGTAGCCCAAGTGAAATCAACAGTAAGCAAGTAAAAACTGCGAGGAAATAACAGCCCCCACTTAAATCACACCAAAATAGGTTTCAAATCTTCAACAAGTACAAACAGCAAGAAAATAACAGTCCCACTTAAATCACACCAAAACAAGTTTCAAATTTTCAACAGCAAGTAAAAACAGCAAGAAAATAACAGTCCCACTTAAATCACACCAAAACAGGTTTCAAATTTTTCAACAGTAAGTAAAAACAGCAAGGAAATAACAGCCCCACTTAAATCATGCTAAAATAGGTTTGAAATTAGAAGAAATAGAGGGGGCTTGGTCAGCAGCCAAGCTGTGAACAGCATTTTCTCACAGCTTTCAAACAGATGCAGATTAATTTCCAAAAATACTATTTTGATTTTCTGTGATCATCCTATAATCGATACCACTGTGCAGAGCAGCTTCATTGCTATCACCCAATATAAAATTTGGCTAAATTAGACTCCTGAGATAGGTGCGATGGTCCGTGGAAGTAAAGTGGGTAGAAGCAGAGAGGGAGCCTGCTAGAAGGAGACTAAAGAGGGAGGTAAAGATTCCCAGCCCAGTGCAGTGGACCAGGAAGGCAGTCAACCATCTAACACAGCACTACACTGGGCAATCCATGGTTTAGATTGAAAGTTGAAGGAATTTAGTACTGAGATGAAACAGGTCCATACAAGAGTGGATGTACTGGCAGAAGAGATGAATGGGGCAATGGAAAAATGCAGACAGAGCCTTTGCAGTCACATCAGGACTGACTAAAGAAAATGGCATGTTAAAGAAATGCTTAGAGAGCCTGGAAAATATGGTTTGCTCTTCTCATATACATGTTCTGGAATTACCAGAGGAGGCAAAAGGAGAACACCCTGTAACTTTTCTGAAAGACTGGCTAAAGGAACTTTTGAAGTTTGGGGTGGACTTTGAGCTTCTGAGGGCCTACTGGATCTCATCACGTGGTAGGAGACCTCGGACAGCAACTGGTGTTTTGGTTCCTCACACAATCGTGCTGGAGTTTCGTACCTCATAGAAAGGGACATAATTCTGCAGCAGGCAAAATCCTCTCATGTGGCAAGACAACTGTGTGCACTTATTTCCACACTTTAGCTACATGATGAGGATGTGAAAGAAAAGCTTCAATGGGCCCTGGACACGTCTTCAGGCTCTTAGAGTGCACCATGTTCTTTTGATGCCTGCTAGCCTGCAAGTGATGTATGGAGGTAAGGGGTATCAGTTCTCTGATTCAACAGAGGTGGATAAGCTTCTGGAAAAAACTGAATGACAATTCACTGCCAGGGGAGACTCTTCTAATTCAGAAGGTGAGACAGAAGCATAAATAAATAGACTGAGTATTTTTGGGTGCTATTTTCTAATGGGAAATGGAGTATTGTAAAGACAAAATAAAGTGTGGAACTTTTTTAATTTCTCTGTGGGTTAAAGAAGGGAGATCTTGTAGTTCCTTGAGCTTCAGGACCCTATTCAAAGGGAGTTAGGGACAGTCAAATTGTTGGGGACCTAATGCTAGTTGATTGGAATATTTAAGATGATGCATCACGAATGGAGGACTGTCATTCCTCCCCCCCCCCCCATTTCCTCTCCCTGGTACTCAGCTTCCCTCCTGTGGTAAGTGGAGAAGAATGGACTCTAACTTCTGGTTACAGTTACTGCTTTACAGTTAATTTAGTTGTAGGATGTTCACGGTTTTGTAATATTTTAGTAAATCAAAAGAAACTAAATGCTAGTTTAACAATGTTTTCTGTTTAAGTGGGGAAAATATAGAAATGATAGTTGTTTTACTGCTGTCTAAGTAAATGGGATGTTTCTATTTCAAAAAAATAGCAGCCTCACTTAAATCACACCAAAATAGGTTTCAAATTTTCAACAGCCCCAAAACAATTCCGTTAGCCCTTTATAAAGAAGTCAAAACATCAACTTGTTACCAAGAAAAATCAACAATAAGCAGTAAAAGAATATATAAAAGCAGCAATGAGCCGTTACTGCAGTGAAATGAATCTTACCTTAGCTCAGCACATTTCCACTTGTGACCTGCAGGGATAAATGCATGGGAGATAATTAGAACAAGAAACAACAGTAAGGGCAAACAAATAATCAATAGAAAAACAGTCATTGATATGCAGCCAATCAACAAAACAGATGTGCAAAACAGCAGTATGTAATAAATTATTGTATATTGGCAGCAAAATAACAGGATCATGCCAGAAGGCAGGGACAGGCATCATAAAAGAGAAAAATCAGGGGCTAAGCAAAAAGGGAACGTTCTCCAAATACCTGCCAGGGGGTAGAAGGAAAAAACAGGAGGTATTAGACAGTCATTCACGTGTTATCATTTGTAGTACATACATAGTGACACACATACACAGCCACACACAGATAAAAAAGGCAGTTTCACACTGTAACACTTCTCACTTCCACCAGTGCAACTTATATCATGGAGCTAGTATTCTAGATTTCCTTCACTGACCTGCTAACAGTATGTTCCTTCTTGCATCCCACCTTAGTAATGAGTCTCCTCTGTTGCAGTTGCCAAATACTCTTCTACAGGTTCTCCTTACTGTACATGGTATGCTTTAGGCAGTCTTGCATTTAGAGGTTGTTGGTACTGCATTCTGTATGAATTACCATCCACACACAAAATGTTATAGAAAAATCACATCTACTTCATCGATGAACATTTACAGAGAATTTTTGTCCAGTACAAAATGGGTTGTGTTCATATTACTTCACTGATACCATGAGGGAAGCAAGGAAGCAGAAAATCTCCCAACTCAATGACTGGATGAAAGGTGTGCCAAAGAGAGATTTCACTTCCTGGGAACTTGTGTGCCTTTTGGTGGAACAAACACCTATTGAAACTGTATGGCCTTCATCCCACGGTGAAGGGAGCCACAGTACTAGGGTAGATACAGTACCTGAGGCCTTTTTCTCAGACACTTAAACTAGTAGGGGGTGGTTAGGGCTACAGTCATCCACAGGGTACACCCAATATAGAGAGACCTAAAAAGCACTTCCCCATCTAACAGAAGCATTCATGGAGCTAGGGGTATCACAGAAGGTGCAAAGGGTAGGGACACACACATCCAAGAGCAAAAAAAAACTGATTGGGGTGAAGGTTCAGTTAAATGTATTTCACAGGGAACTAGCAAAGTAGGACGGACCAACTGACAGATAAAGGATGGAAAGAAGGGTTCATGGAGGGTGGCCTGCTTAAATGCTCAAAGCCTCGGGAATAAAACAAGAGAACTTCAGGCAATGGCAGTAGACAGCAACCCTGACATAATGGTAGTAAGGGAAACATGGGTATCACCCAACAAAGACTGGGACTGCACTGTCCCAGGCTATGTATTATTAAGGAGTGACAGGGTAAAGGGAAGGGGAGATTGCACTGTACAGCAGAGTGACAGAAGATAAGGAGTAGAAGATGTAGTAGAATTACCATGTGGTAAAATCACTATGGGTACAGCTTACACTGGAAGGGGGAGGGTTGTCCACTTGGGAGTGATCTACAGGCCACCTAATCAGGTAAAAGAGACAGAAAGAGCTCTAGACAAAGAGATCAGGAAAGCAGCAGCTGGAGGAGAAGTAGTCCTGTTAGAAGACTTCAACATACCAGATGCTAACTGCAGCATCCAAATTGCATGGAGCACCAAAAATCAGAGGTTGGTAGACAACTTCCAGGACTGCTTCCTGACTCAACTAGTGGAGGAGTAGACAAGGGACAAGGCTATTCTCAACCTAGTTCTGACCAACTGAGAAAGCATCAGGTGCTAACACTGAAAGAGCTATTATGGTCTAGTAATCACAATACAGTGTGATTCTACAGAGCCCTAAAATCACAGAAGCAGTTGACAATGGTCCTGGACATTAGCAGGTCTGAATTTGGGAGTATAGAATAGGAGCTACGCGAGAGGCATTGGGGAGTAAAAACAGTTAGATGAGAAAGAAAGCAAGTGGGAGAATGTCAAAGGTGGAACACTAGCTGTAACTAGAGGTTGCTTTAGACAAGTAGGCAAGGTAAACTGGCATGAATCCCATGTGGTTTTCCAGGGAAGTTTGGGTAACTCTGGGGGAGGGGCATTCTTCAAAGTGTAAAAGGCAAAACAGATGGAGGCAAGTAGGGAACTCTTCCTTGTCAAGACAAAAAAAGCTAGTGAGGTGTTTCTTCCCCTTAGAAAAACAATTATACATATTATGACAGTAAAGCAAAAGCTTTCACTTGGTTGAACTACATTCTTTATCCAAATCCCCTAATCATTAGAACTTTAAAATCCACAATTACTACAATAGTAATTTCTGACCATGCTGTTGTCTCTTTATATACCAAGATAAAGGAAAGAAGTTCAGATCAAACCCACAGGTGGAATTTTAATAATGAATTGTTGAAGGACATAAACTTCATTTCAAAAGCCAAAGATGTTGTTAAAGAATGCCCGTACTACAATTTTGATGGACAATGTCAGTTCCTTAAACTACTGTATGGGGCACCTTTAAAGTTGTATGGCTTGGATCAAATAAGCAATCAGATTGGTCAAAACTGGTCACATGACTGTGCGGTAATTTCAATTACAGTACAGCTCAAGTTTTACTTTTTCCCTGATTTTTTAACTCTTAAAACCATTTTATAAGTACAATAATGCACTCCAGGGTGTGCGGTAATGCCATAAATTACAGCACTTCCCAGGTGGTTGAAGGTACTCAGCTGCACCTCATGCCACACAACCCACCTGGGGCATGTGGTAATTAAGCATTACCACACACCCTGTTAAGTGTTATTGCTTACTTAAGCAAACATATAATTCCTTACCACAGCTTGGTGTGCAAGGAAAAAAGAAAAAGGAAGATTTAATTAATAATAGATTAAAATAACTAAGTAGGTTAGTAATAAGTGATAGAAGTAAATATTATGAAGAATGGAGAGAGATTAGATGAAAAAAACAATTGCTAAATGATGAATCAAAAAGAAATTTGAAAAAGCTCAAGTGAGCATGTTATATTTAAGGGGATAAATCGAGTGAAGCTGGCATATGCCCTTAAGAAACAAACTGAAAGCATATCTCTGCATTGGAATCCCCCGAAGGGGAATTGGTTAGTGATAAAAAGGAATGGGGTAACCATTTTAAAAAGATTTACCAAAAACAGTTCACTTGGATTCAGAAGACTTAAAAAATGTTTTCAGAGTATTGTTCTTCAGAATTTGATACATACAGACACCCATTTTATGATACAGGAAGTTACAAATGTCATCAAGGAATTACCAAAATGAATGGCTCCAGGAGTTGATTGTTTCACTTCAGAGCCTTGTATTGCATTCTCTGAAGAGATATCCCCTTGTAACTCACTAATGTTGCAAGAACTGTTGATGGCCTTGGGGATCTTCTGAAGTCAATGAATGAGGCTAAAGATATTTTGATTTTAAAAGAGGGGAAAAGTAAGTCAGATCCAAGCAGCTATTACCCTTATAGCTTTATCAAGCAATGACTACAAGATCTTTGTGAAGTTAGTCACCAACAGATATACTGCTATTATCCCCGAGGTTACCCACCAAAATCAGTATGGTTTTCATAAAAAAACAGAACCATTTTAGCAGTGTCAGTGGCTCAGTAGGTAGCACACTCACCTCTGAGGCCAGAAGATCAGAGGGCTGTGGGTTCAGTTCCCACATCTGGCACTTGGGTTAATATCTCAGTACTGACACTGTAGTGCATCATGAGAGGGGTGATGCACTTCTGAGGTGCCGTCTTTCGGATGAGATGTTAAACCGAAGTCCCATCTGCCTGGATTGGTGGTAGTTCAGGTGGATGTTAAAGATTCCATGGCACTTATCGAAAAGAGTAGGGGAATTTCCCTGGTGTCCTGGCCAAGTTCCCTCATTCACTAAAAATACTACCAACAGCTTAATTTGGTTCAAGGTCAGTTAGCATTCATCTGTATCCCCCTTCCCCGGGTCATGCCTGAAAATAGGCAGGATTTGTCTAGTACACTTACCTGGTCAACAAAAACTAAATAAATAAATTTCAGGACATTAGAAAGGACCAATGATTGTTTCAATTTGTCAAAAGCACTCACACTCATAGTTATACTTTGGCAACTGATGTGAGTAAGGCATTTGACTTAGTTAATAGAGCCTTTATGTTAACCTGCCTGGAAAAATGGGAAATTGCCCCTTTCCTATGTAAAATCATTACATGGCTTTATAAGCCTCCACAGGTTACAGTATGTTTCAAATAAATCAATCAATCATGCATAATTTTAAAATGACAAATGGGGTTAGGTGGGGCTGTACATTCTCCCCAACAATTTTTATTCTATGCCTAGAACCAACCCTTTTTGCACAAAATTAGATCCAACATAGATACTAAGAATACTGACATTGGATCAGAGACCATTAAGACCAGTGCCTACACGGATGATATCCTTTTAATATTTAAAAATTACTCCAAATCTGTGTCATTGTTGTAAAGGAAGTTGAACATTTTTTAACTGTATCAGGGTTATGTTTCAACTAAAATACCTGGGAGTTTTTCTGACTGACAACAAGAGGATATTATAAAAATTAGCTAGGATGTCTAAAAAAAAAAAAATAAGAACACATTGGAACTTTGGCATAATCTCTCCATTTCTCTCTGGAGTAAAGTCAAGGTACTCAAGATGAAGATGATGCCCTACATTATATAGAGAATAATGAATACCTACCCATCGGTAACAAGTTGGTTAGTGCATCGAGAGTTTGCCATGGCAATAGGAACCTCGAGAGCGAGGCTGAACAGGTTCCATTGCCACTGGCAACTTCAAGATGTACTGACCAGCTTGTTACCGATGGGTAGGTAGTCATTGTTTTTTATAGTGAATGATGCATGTAACAAGCTGCAGTACATCCTAAAAAAGTCATGGGCACACCATTTAGAATTTCTGATAAAGCAGAGCTTTAACTTACTTCTCCAACAGACATAACAGGGCAGTTCACCATAAAACAAGAATTTCTGGTGAACAACACAACAGCAACACGCTAAACATAGTGATACACAGAAACATAGAAACATAGAATTTGATGGCAGATAAGGACCGCTTGGCCCACCCAGTCTGCCCATTTCCCTACCTAATGGATAAGCTGCAGATCCTAGTTAACCAGCAGCCTGTTTCTTTCTACCCCCACCCCCTAGAATTGCCTTATGACTGTCCCAGGCATGCTTGAATTCAACCACTGTTTTTGACTCCACAACCTCCTCCTGAAGGCCGTTTCATGCATCCACAACCCTCTCTGTGAAAAAATACTTCCTTACATTACCTCAGAGCCACCCCCATCTTCAAATTGTGCCCCCTTGTTCTTGCACACCTCTTTTTTTGAAAGATGCTACCCTCTTGGACTTTGTTGGTTCCCTTGAGGTACTTGAAAGTTTCTATCATGTCCCCCCTCCTTTCCTCGAGGCTATACATATTAAGCTCATTTAGTCTCTTTCCATATGTCTTCTGGTGCAGACCCTGCACCATTTTAGTTGCCCTTCTCTGGACAGCTTCCATCTTGTCTATGTCCTTGGAGATTGGGTCTCCAGAACTGCACATAGCACTCCAGATGAGGTCTCACCAGCTGTCTGTACAGAGGGATAACAACTTCCTGTTTTCTACTGGTGATGCCTCTCCCTATGCATCCCAGTATCCCCCAGCCCTCCTTACTGCCCTCTCACATTGCTTGCCCACCTTTAAGTCATCTGATATGACTACCCCCAGGTCCCTTTCCATTTTTGTTGTTGTTAGTATCTCACCCCCCATTGTGTACTCTTCCCCTGGGTTTTTGTTTCCCAGGTGCATTACCTTGCACTTCTTAGCATTGAATCTAAGCTGCCATACATTTGACCATTCCTCTAACCTTGCCAAGTCCCTTCTCATCCTTTCCACCCCACCTTGTGCATCAACTCTGTTGCAGATCTTTGTGCCATCTGCAAAGAGACATACTTTTCCTTCCAGTCCCTCTGCAATGTCGCTTATAAAGACATTGAAGAGGACCGGTCCTAATACTGAACCCTGCGGTACCCCACTAGTAACCCCCCTTTCTTCAGAGTTGACCCCATTTACTATTATCCTCTGTGTCCTATTCTCCAGGCAACTCTTTACCCAGGCTATCATCTTGGAACCCACTCCCAGGCTGGCTAACTTGTATATTAATCTTTTGTGTGGGACTGTGTCAAATGCCTTGCTAAAGTCTAGGTAGGCCATGTCCACAGCACCTCCCTGATCTACTACTTTAGTCACCCAGTCAAAGCAATCTATTAGATTCTTCTGGCATAATCTTCCCGCTGTGAATCCATGCTGCCTTGGGTCCTGTGCCCCTCTGGCATCTAGGTACTTGACAATTCTTTCCTTCAGAAGTGATTCCATCATTTTCCCTACCACTGAGGTTAAACTAACAGGTCTGTAGTTTCCTGCTTCTGCCCTGCTCCCACTTTTGTGAAGGGGAATCACATCTGCCCTCCTCCAGTCCTCAGGTACCACCCCATCCTCCCATGATTTGTTAAAGACGGTAGTCAGTGGTGTCACTAGTTCTACCCTTAGTTCTTTTAGAATTCTGGGATGAATGCCATCAGGCCCCATTGCTTGGTCCACCTTCAGTTTTAAGAGTTCTTTCAGAACCCTTTCTTCTGTAAATGGGCTGGTATCAACTTCTGTGTCCAGAGTGTTTCTATTGTTTGTTTTAGGTGCCTCCCCCTCTTCATTTGTAAATACTGAGCAAAAATATTTGTTTAGTATCTCTGCCTTTTCACCATCACCCTCTGCCTACCCCCCTCCCATTTATTAAACCTCACTATCCCTCCCTTAGTCTTCCCTCGCTCCCTTATGTACCTAAAAAAGATTTTATCCCCCTTCTTAACTGTGTTGGCTATCTTTTCTTCGGTTCAGGCCTTTGCTGTGCTGACTGCCTTCCCAGCTTCCTTTTGTTTTAACTGATACAATTCTCTGTCCTACTCCTTCTGTGATTCCTTGTACTTTCTGAATGCTTTCTTTTTCTCTTGAACCTTCACTATTACCTCCTTTGAGAACCATAGTGATTTCTTACATTGTTTTGTTTTGTTTATTTGCTTCACACAAAGGCTTGTTACCTCTGTGATGGCAGTTTTTATTATTCCCCATTGTTCTTCCACCCCTCCTTCCTGCCCATTTGCTAGTGCATTCCTTAGGCATTCATCCATTTTGGCAAAGTCAGCCCTCCTGAAGTCCAGTACTTTTGCCTTTGTATGACTTGACTCTATTGCTGTGTTTATTGTGAACCATACTGTTCAATGGTCACTAGTTCTCAGATGGCTACCCACTTCTACATCTGTGATCCTTTCTCCATCTCCATTTGAGAGAACCGGGTCTAAGTTTGCTCCCTCTGGAGTGAGTTCCAATACTAGTTGTCTAAGGCATGCCCCCTGTAGGGCATCTAGAATAACCCCACTCTTAGAAGTGGCTGCTGTAACTGCACTCCAGTTAACATCTGGCATATTCAGATCACCCATCAGCAGTATCTCCCCTTTATCTGCCATTCTAAGTATACTTTCTATCATTTCCTTGTCCATTTCCTCCCCCTGAGAGGGGGGTCTATATACAACCCCTGTGCAGATTGTGGTGCCATTGCCTACCTCCAAATTGACCCACAGTGCTTCTTCTCCTCCCTGTTTACCCTTTTGTTCTGTTGCTTTGATTCCTTCCCTTATGTAGAGAGCTATTCCTCCTCCTCCTCCTCTTTTACTCTCCCTGTCCCTCCTGTAGATAGTATATCCTGGTGTGTTTACATCCTAGGCATGGTTCTGTGTGTACCGTGTTTCTGTGGCTACCATGATATCCAGATGTTCCTCCTCCATCAAGGCCACTAATTCAGGAAGCTTGTTACCCAGACTACGGGCATTGGTACTCATTGCTCTCTATTTTTTGATGGCTTTACGTTCTGTAGCAGCATCCCCCACTGACCTTTCTACCTTGGTCTTTTTTTCATTTAGTACCCTGTTTTGTAGGGGGAGGCTGGGATTTTCCTGCTTCTTATCAGTGCCTCCCCCCTTGACTAGTTTAAAAGCTTGCCAATGAAGCATTTAAACCGATTGCCCAAAAGACTTGTTCCCTTCCTGGACAGATGCAGACCATCCTGCCAGTATAGGCTGATGTCCCTCCAGGTGGAACCCCAGTCCCCAATGAAGCCAAACCCCTGTGCTCCACACCATTTTTTCAACCATTCATTAAACTGCATGGTGCAAAGTACCCTCGCCTCACCCATGCCACTAACAATTAAGAATTAAAAAAAGAGATTTGGGTAATCCACGTTTTAAACACAAGTCCATATGTTACATTTAGTAACTCCCATCAGATATACTGCTGACCCAGCATACATGCACTACGTCCTCCTGTGATGTAGCAGTGTGACCTTTTGGAGGGGACGGTCTTAATGCAAAGGTTAAAGGCAAACAAAACACACAGCGTACCATTTGTGGGAGACACTTTCCTTAGACAGTTTTGGGGCATGATTGAACACATTTTTCTCTGCTACAAGGCATGCACGTATATACCTGGAGAGAAAATATTTATGTTTAGATGCTAGCAGTTTGAAATATGGGTAGCAACTGTCAGGCTTGTGATCTGATATGAGTGGGTGCTGGTACACAGCACATTAGGGAGTGTTCTAATCTGTTTTACTGCAGTACGTACATCGCTACTGCAGTATAACAAAAAGAACTGATGTATGTAGTGCAGCATAACAACATTTGGGAAGTGATGGATTTTTAGCTATGACAATGTTCCATCATTCACTATAAATACAATTCAGGTCATATTTGGTGGTCCACCAAAAACATGGTTCTTGGACATTAAAATAATTTTCAGTTAATTTCTTTAGAGATGGAGTAAACCCCAAATTGCTTGGCAAACCATGACAGTGCACAGAGAACACGGAGGATATATTGTAGATGCCCAGATGCATTAAAATATGTTTTTAGTCAAACCATCGCTGCAGTTGGGAAGTGGACCTTCTTTTCTAAGGTGAATAATTACTTTTTTTTATAGCAGACCACTGTAGTCCATCTATTAATTTGCAGAATCTTCTTTTTGTAATAACAAAGAAGCAGGGTATTTCAAACCCTTTTTTTTCAAACCTTCATGTTTGCCCACAAGAAAGCATCACAACTCTTTCCGCTGGCAAAACTTCCATGGCGTCACACTAATACAGGCATCAGAGGAAAGACTTGGCCCACCTCATTTAATGAAATTAAAAAGGAAGTTAACAATCATGGCTTCGGTAATGGATTGATGTTCAGTAGGAAGGTAGATTCCTATTTTTAATCAGTTTTTTGAGGAATGTACAAGGTGCAATTCAGCCATCTTTCTTTGAATATTTTATATTACAATCCATGTTCAAATTGCTTTGTAAATCCTTAGGACATAAGGACTCTAGAGATATCTATTGGGTTTTCACTGTTGAAAAAGAGCTTATTGGCTGTTCAACAAGATAGGTACTATATAGGATAGATAAGTATATACAGGGATATTAGGCTCTACCATCTGTGAAAATAGATAATAAATGAAATAGACACGTCGGTAGCAATCCAGGACTTGCACAGTACCAAGCTCTTAGAATAAAAGCAAACAAGATGTATTTCCCAGCAAAAGTAGGTCTGTCTAGAAGAAAATTATACATAGAGCCAACCTCTCGACAGTTATTATTGTGAGAATTAAAAACTCATTGCAAGATTCATGCTGACATGGATTCAGTGAACTTGACACTTTACATTACAACTAGTGGGACTGTAGATATATTTATAACTGGTGAAAACAAAGAGCACAATTTCTAAGTGATATTCTTTTAATATAACTCCTGTTATCATTTACAACTCTAGTATTGAATAATACTGACACATTAGGACTGGACCGGGCACAACAAAAAAATTTTACTTTAGGTACCATGGTTACTAAACATACAATTTTGAGTTACTACAACACTCCAAACCTTCTTGCTTTTAAAACCTCTAAATAATAGCTTACGTTATACAAAACCATGTTATACGAAAAGCTATGATACAATGTGGTAAATATAAATGACATTACAGGTTCATTTTGGAATTATATTGTAAAACTATGTCCCCACTCCGAAGACTCTAGTTTTTTTCTTCCCCATCTTATAATTTTGAACTCAATCCCTTTTCTGAATTTATGTATCAGGTGACTTATTTTTTTTTTAAGTTGCACATGCTTCTATGTATTATGAAATAAACTGCATTGTTGCACTTATCTCTTTTGAATTTATTTAATTGGAGACTGTTTTTTTACATTGTTTAGGTCATCTATGTATAATGTGAAAGACTGTGTTGTTGTACTTAATGACTGAAAAATATGAAAGTTTTTCTAAAAAAATGGAGGGAAGTTGGGAATTCTTCCTTGTCAAAACAAAGGAAGCTAAGAAGGCACTGAGGACAGCCATGGCAGAGGTAGATCTAAAGGTTACAGAAAGGGTGAGGGAAAACAAGAAGACCCTTTTAAGTATGTCAGGTACAGGAGAAAGAAATAGGATTGAATAGAGAGATTGCAAAAGTGTAATATGTGGATGGAGGGGGATGGGCAAATAGTTGATATTCTGAATGAATACTTCTGCTTGATCTTCACAGTTGAGGAAGAGGGACCACTGCAAGAGTGCAGCATCCAGGTCAGGCAGGGAATAAATATGGAAATGGACAGTATCCCAGAGGAAAGGGTGCCTAAGGGTCTGAGGGGGCTGCAGTTGTTTAAGTCATCAGGGCCAGATGATTTGCATCCACAGGTACTCAGGGAGCTAAGACAGGCTGTGGCTGCACCCCTGGCAGCGCTTTCAACTGCATGATTGAGACAGGCCTAATTCCCAGCAACTGGAGGGTAGTAGACATTGTACAGCTGCACAGTAGTGGTGGGGGGCAGGGAATTATAGACCAGTTAGCCTGACTTCCATTGTCAGAATGCTCCTTAAGACCATAATGAAGCAGTTGGTCAACTTCCTAGGGTGCTATGGACTCCATGACAACAAACAGCATGGCTTTGTAAGGGGGAAGTCCTGTCAAACTAACCTCATGGATTTCTTTAATGCCATGTCACAAGCACTGGCTAAGGACCAAGATCTGAATGTCCTTTACTTGGACTTTAGCAAGGCCTTTCACACTGTATCCCAGAAGAGGCTGGTAAACAAATTAGGGGATTTAGGTGCTGAGAATAAAGTCATTAGATGGGTTGGGAATTGGCTAGTGGGAGAACTTAGAGGGCAGTATTGAACGGTACATACAGTGCTGGCCATAAAAAAGTTCCCTCTTACAGCAACATGACTCACACTCTTTTGAGATACTAGGGATGGTGGTGTCAGATCATGGACCAGATTGACTGCTCCGTAGTTTAATGTCAAGAACAGATAAAGATGAAAAGGCACCCTGAAAGCTAAAGAGTCAGCATTTGAAAGACCCCAGAGTGGTAAACCACCTATCTCTGTTTATCAGACAGGGCACTGAGATAAATAAGCCCTCTATGTTAGCAATTGGCCATAATTTGGGAGGTGTGTAAGTGTTTTACTGTGGGGAGAGCTTACCCAGTTAGCATGTACAGTACAAAAGAAAAAGAATGGATGATGCCCACACTTTGCTAACACTGTTTAAAGATTCACTGCTTATTGCTGCTGTCTGAACAGTATCACCTGCTGCTATGCACCTACCCATCTGCTAATTTCATCAGCCTGCAAGATACCGGTAAGCAGAGGTGCTACCGGTGGTGGAGACTGTCCTATGTATTATGCACTAAATGGTTCCATCCTGAGAAATGTAACCGAGGAAAAAGACCTGGGCATAATAATTTCCAATGACTTGCAATTTAAGAGTCATTGCCAGACCATCACTAAAAGGGTTAATGGCATATTAAACAGCATTATTAGGCATATAAAAAGCAGGGACTTGGAAGAGATTGTCCCACTGTATGCATCTATGGTTATGCCGCACTTGGAGTATTGAGCCCAAGTATGGGCACCAAATAAAATCTCAGAAATACAAGTGATAGAGAGAATACAAAAGAGGGCCACAAGAATAATAAGAGACCTTGGAGATCATAATTATGAGACCAGATTAGAACACCTGGGAATGTTCAAACTCGAATATAGAAGACTAAGGGGCAGCATGTGCCTTTTATATAGGGCATTAACAAATGATAACCTATGGAACTGCATAGGCTTGGAAATGAGGGAGCACAATTACTGTATGTGAGCCCATACTCTACAGCTGAGAGGGGAGCTATGCCATTCAAATAACAGACTAAATTGGTACAACCAGAGAGTTGTTTCAATCTGTAATTCACTATTGGATGAAATGCTGGGTGTCACAAACCCACTCAGCAGGTCAGCCCTCTACTCCCAAAGTGTCAACCTCTTAGTGCAGTCTTGTGAACAGTTAACAGAAACAGGGTAACCCTCCTGTCTGTTTTGTGGGTTCGAATCAACCTTTGGTCTCAAGACTTGGAGGGATTCAAACTGTGAACCTCTTGTTAGTGTACCCAATGTACAGGCTCAGATAATTCTGCTCTTTGGGGGGCCAGATATCTTTTGCCTATGGGCACCTAACCAGACATACAAAATAAACTCCTAAACCTCTGTTAAAGACCTCAGAATAAATTCTTACCTTTTCCCAGTTTGGCAAAACCTGTAAGCTTTGTGCAGTGTCAGCTTTAACCATGTATGCTTCCCTTGTCAAGGAAAAGAAATTCAAAGGCACTCCAAGTAGTCTCTAAAGTAGAAGTTTACTTCAAAATAGATACAATTTTAAATGTAAATAGAGAACCATATATCACAAAACATACAAATCACTTAAACAAAACAGGTTTAAAAGTGCAGATTCCTACCACTAATACACTCAGACTTGCCCGTTCTAAGGTATTCTTATCTCACAGTGCTGTAGATGTTTCTCTTTCAGAGTCCAAACATTTGTGTGTAAATGGAAAACAGAATACTTTTAAAAACTGGCTTTGCCAACCTCTTTGCATGAGGTCACTTAGCTCCTCCCTGTCAGAATATAAAAAATAGGTATCTATGCAAAACAGGATGTCTTATCAAAGGTAAATTCTGTGATCTCAGCACAACTCATTTTCTCACATGACTTTCTTTGATCTTATGATCAGCTTCCCCATTCCAGGACATCAAAGGAACTTGTTATGTCTCTCTGCCAGATCTCACAGAGGTGCAACATGCTTTGTATCACCATGTGAATTTTACTGTGTTTCCTCTGAACGTTATAAAAGTTTATGATCTATCTTGGCATCCAGCAAGCTGCAATTAGTCACATAAAAAGGAGATCCTAAATTTTAAGTCTCTTCTAGCTTGTAATTATCTCTTGGTCTTCCAGGTAACACCTATTAGTTAAAACCTGGGAGGGGGGGTTGTCATTCCACAGACTGTCAGCATTTCTCATGAGAGACATTCAATAACACATTTTTATATTACAAAAAGCATAGGTTAACCAGAACCAGCTGTCTGAGTGTCAGACTGGAAAGTGGAGACATGTAAGAATTCAAAATCAAATACGATGATTTTTGTAGAATAAATAACATTAGGGGATTTAGGACTTAATATTGGTGAGCAATATGGACATCTGTTTAATTAAGCTCTGTATTTACTGATGTAACCTATGTAACAAGATATCGGTAAGTGGGGGGGTGCTACCAGTGGAGGAGGTGGTCTGGTAGGGCCTGTGAGGGAGGAGTCGATGGCCATTCATAAGTGCAGCCATGCCACCCGCTGCCTGCAGAGTGGCTGAACGCTTGAATGGCTCATGCAGGAGTGGCATGAGTCATCCTGTGTGAGTCCACCTGTGAGAGGTTGCCGAGAGGCCCTTAAAATTTATTTCATTTGTTTTACTTTGGATTTTAAATATGTTTTTACAGTTATAGAAGTAATATTTATTGGTATATAGCTTTATGACAGGACTTGTATGAACATGTTAAAATTGATAGATAGTACACTTTACAGACAAACATAATACTTTTATCTAGTGGACTGAGTTTGTTGGTCTTAGAAACATGAAACAAAAAATGAAAATCTTAAATTTGATATTATCATGGGTAATTGTGGGTTCTTTAATATCAACCTGTCCATCACAAGTGTTAACAGTTAATAAAATAATCAGGGACAGCTTTACAAATTGGGTTACACAAGGTCTAAACCAAAATAGGGGAACCTTAAATAAGTAACAAAATGAATAAACCCTTTTTCAGCCATTACAATACAGATAATGTGGTAAGAGAAAACAAATATCAAATTACCACTGCAAACTAACAAATGTGCCCTAACAATAGATTTAATTTTAAGTGGCGATAGTGAATTGAATCCTGGACCAAAAAATACTGAAACATTGAAAATTATTTATGACAATGCTATAAGCCTAAAAAACAAGGTAGATTTATTTAAAACATGGGTTCAGTGAGAATCCCCATATAAAACTGCTGTAACAGAAACTTGGCTAAATCAAACAATAATTAATGATGAGATTGAGATAGAAGGATATGATACTTATTGATTTGATAGAAAATTCTGACCTGGAAGGGGTGCTCTTGTATACAAAATGGGAACTTGGGCCAGCAAACATAGTATTTTCAGGAGTGGTGGAAACATAGAATGTTTAATAATATCAGTCCAAAGATCAAACTTGATTGTTGGGACAATCTACTCTCCACCAAAAACAAAAACTATGGCATTTGAGAAATTGGCTCAATTAATAATGAATCATTCAACTGGTAAGAAACTGGTGTTAATAGGTGATTGCATTGCAGCTTGTGGGGCATCCGAGGGGACGTGCATTAGAAAATGTCTTCAAACACTTAGATATGGTACAGGTTATAATAAACACAATGAGGAAAAGCATGTTTAATAGTTCAGGTAATATACTAGATTTATTTGTATCCCAAAATGTTAAAGTGAAATACGCCCTGGTCAAGCAACCCATACTAGGAGACCATAACATTTTGAGCTGCAGTCTTGAATTGAATATCAGAGACAGACTGAAATTAAAAGAACAAGAAATTTGGAGAAGATGTTTCAAATTTTACAGTACAGAAATTTTACAGTACAAATTAGGACAAATAGATTGGTCAAGGTTATTTTTGATTCCATCCCTTGATTTGGCAGTACAGGAATTTAACAATCTTTTCTTGAAAGTGTGTAATGAAATAGCTCCATTTATAAAAATAATGCAAAGGAAATCATATGTCCCATGGATTACTAAAAAAAATTAAAAAGAGATCAGAGACAAAAAAAAGACTGTGGAAAATAGCAAATAAAACATTAAATTCAGCAGACTGGGACAGATATAAAGATTTGAAAAACCTATTAAAAAAAACAAAATAAAACAGGCAAAAATGTAGTACTATGACAAATAAGCTAGTGAGATATCAGGCACAGGGAAATATCGGACTTTAGTAAAATCATTGGAGAAACCAGTAAGCATAAAAACTTCCATTCAAATGGAAAAAGATGGATTTCTGCTAAATGATATACAATCAGCAAATATTCTTAAAGATCATTTTATGAATCTTCCTGATGTTCCAAGATTGACAAAAATCGATGAAAAAGAAAAACTAGAGCACAAAAATAGTAAGAAAAGATCCCAAAGTCCCAAAAATGTAGGTTTAAATACATCACATGCAGAGACATGAAAGTTGTAATAAGAAAACTAAAAAAATAAATCTTACTGCATTGATGGTATAGGGATCCGGTTTGTAAAGGATGCTATTGACATTATTGCACCAGTATTAACAAATTTGTTAACTGAAGTTTGAGGGAAGGATTATTTCCAACCCCATGGAAGGTGGCAAAAGTAGTGCCAATATTCAAAGAGGGTATATCTACAAACCTGTCAAATTACCACCCCATAGCTTTGATGCCTGTAGTCTCAAAGATCTTCAAAAGACTGGTACATGGACAACTGTACAGTTTCTTGGAGAAGTTCTCTCTGTTGTCCAGGTACCAGTCAGAATCTAGAAAAGAACACTCCACGAGCACTGCCCTCACCGACATAATAGACATAGTAGCATAGTCCCTAGATAAGAGAATGCTGGTGGGCACAGTGTTCGTGAACCTATCAAAAGCTTTTGATACTGAAAACCATCAGATTCTATTGAATAGACTGTTACAAACTGGTATATCAGAAGAAGTCTGTTGCTGATTTAAATAATATTTAATGGGTAGAACACAACAGAGTAAAGTGGGAAGTGACCTCTTGAGGAAAGCCATGGTACAAAAAGGTGTCCGCAAAGGATCAATTTTAGGCCCCTATTGTTTCTAATACATACAAATCAAGTGATAGAACTAGTGAAAAAATCAGAAATCAGATTATAAGATGATGATACACTAATATTGGAAAATGAAAAAAAAAAACTCCAGCACTACCCTCCAAATGAATACAAGCACAGAAGCTAGTAAAGAATGTTTGATGCCATTGTATTGACTGTATGGCTATGTTGTTGTAGCGTATACTGCATTTCCTATGTCTAAACTTAAATAAAATATATTAAATTAAAAAAAAATGTTTGACTCAGGTGCTGAGGGTTGAGGTGCTGGACGCCACACCTCGTGCCATGCCGATGACCCACATTCGGAAACAAACCTGGGCCATCAGGGGTCAGTAGGGGAGGGAGAGGACTGAGCATCCAGAGGACTGCTATCCTCTCTCTGAGTGGGTTGTAGGGGGTTCCTGGCACTGTAGTGGCCTCTTGCACAAGCGCATGGGACGTAAAAGGGTGTGGGATGACAGCAGGCTCCAACAGCAAGAATCACAGTGGGGAGCCACGCAAGAGTTATTGCACAACATGTCCCAAGGGGGAAACACAATAAGAAAACTCCCTGGCAGACTGAGGGAGGTGACAGAGGCCCCAAGAGCCCAGGCCCACATCCCAACACTGGACCTGCCAAACACCGGCTCTCCCAAGCCCCTCGACCCAGACCATCCCTCTAATTCCAGAGAGGCCAACAAGTAGATGAGGAGGGCCCTCCCCCGGGGATGACCCAGGGGGCTGGATGGGATAGAGAGTTCAGAGGGGGTGCTCAGCAGCATGTCTCCTAGTGGCATGGATGTTTCAGGCTGGGAATAGAGGTAGTGGCTGAGAGGGCACTCCTGGGAGATGCCCTGGTTCCCAGAGTAAAAATAGAGTGTGAAAAAAAAAGAATGTCTGGCTCACATTTCAGAATATAAATAGTTGTGATTTTGGGTGGACCAAAATTAAAATTTGATAACCATACTGAAGAAGTGGTTAAAAAATTAAATAATGGAGTAGGAGTCTTGCGACGTACTGGACACTGTATAACTGAAAAAAAAACTAGAATGTCAATTGTAATTCAACTACTGATACCAATCATTGACTATGGAATTCATATATATGGATTTGTTAATGCTACTGCTTTAAAAAAGGTTGAAGTTACATATAACCATTTAGCAAGATTTGCACTTAGGACTAATAGATGGCATCACCATTGTAAATCATATGAAAAACTGGGATAGTTAACATTAGAAAATAAACAGAAGTTGATCTGGGCTAATCAAGGTAATCAAACATTAGCGTCAATGAAACCTCTGTCTATATATGAGAAGTTAAAAAGAACAGAGCACAACTATAGTTTGAGAAAAACCAAAAAATCAAGGGAATATCAAATTGTGGTGCCAAAAAATAAATACGGCAAGATGACTTTCTCATTTGCAGCTTTAAAAATATGGAATGAGCTAAGTATACAGACTAAATGCACAAATGAAAATCCAAGAAAGTTAAATGCTGCTTTGAAACAGGAATTGGCAGTCTGTTGCACATGTTTTGACTAATAATACCATTATTGCCTACACAAGTCTTAATACACAAAGTAGTCACGAACGTTATTAAATAAGTGAATGTGTTATTTTATTGTATTTGCATTGTGTATTTGTTTTTTGTTTTGAAACCTTTTCAAATTTGTATACAGGAACACCTTGTAAGTAGGACTTGTACTAATGGTGTATATTTTGCCATCTAAATACTATCTAAAAATATAGCTTTTTACTTCTACTACTTACAGATTTACAACATCTAGAGAAGGCAGTTAATCAAAACTCTCCAAACCTTTATTGGGTCTGTCTTAATTATTGCTGAACAAAATATTACTAGTTGAACATGAACAGTCATAACATGCTGTCTTTTGGGCCCGGGTACACTACTTGGATCAGGAGGAAAAGGCTGGGAAATTGCTTGACCTGCAGCTTAGAAATCAAGAGATCTCAAGGCTTACCCTGTGCATTCACTTGCCTTTTATGGGGTCAACAGGTAACACAATTTGGGGACATTGCTCATGCCTTCCAAAGTTTGTAGGACACTTTTTTACCAGACTGGAGATGCTGCTTAATCACTTATATCCACTGGCACCTTCTTGGAGCAAAATAACTTGCATTCCCTGAAGCCAACCCAAAAGTTAGCACTTGACCAACAAATTACTTAGATGGAGTGTGTGTGCAGTCATTAACTCTCCCATTTAACAAAGACCTAGGTCCAGGTGATTTACTATTAATTTCCATAAAGCCCTACTGTACATGGGGAAGTGGCTACACATATGGTTGCGTTGTAAAACCATTTCTACAAGGCTGATGCTTATTTACCTTCTCTGCAGTTGGCAAATGCAACATGTATCTTGACGTTGGACCAGGATTCCCTGCAAGTGTCACACTATAGGCCAGTATCACTCTTTAAAGAGGGAGTAGCTACTAAAATAAATGAAAAGAAATTAACTCTGTTTCAAAAATTTTGTTCAACTTAAGCCTTCTCTAGTTTTGTTTTACTTACTACTGTTACAGTTCTACTAAACATTTCTGATAATGCAGTACTTATTTCCCAGCATCTTTCAAAAAGACTGACAGTCCTTAATCAACCTCATAATTACTGTTTGTGGCATCACAGTCTTTTGTCTTGGTAAGTGTAACCTCCCTGATGCTAGTATAGCTTTAAGACTCCCTTGATGGGGGGGGGGGGTGGCTTAGCCAAGAACAATGAAGGATGGATTTTAGCCTAGCTCCTGAAGGGCACCAGCATCAAATGGTAAATCAACTTATTTCTGCATTACTTTAAAACAAAAAAATTACTACAAACAAAGGTTATACCCATGGTTACTCAGTGCTCTCAAAAAAAATAAAAAAGAAAAACAACCATACCTTTCAAGTTGGCTCTGGGACCCTCTAACACTTCAGTTCCATCGGAGGGAAGAACTTGGACCCAAAGCATGGCAGAGAGGGGCAACTCCATTGAAGGGAAGGCACCTACAATTGATCCTCTTTCAGCAGTGCCCAGTATGATCCTCAACCTTCAAAAGGAAATGAAGGCTGGTTTTGCCAGCCTTACAGCATGGATGCAACACCTCCAAAACATCATAACTGATCTTTCTGATACCAAAGCAGCACATGCCACAAGGCTGGACAAGGCTGAGAAAAGAATCAGTGAACTTGAGGACCTTGTGTCAGATATGTCCCGAGAAAGGAAAGACTTAAAAGACAACATCTCTCTACTCATGGACAAAGTCGATGACCATGAAAATAGGCCTCAGAGATCCAGCCTCAGGCTGTTTGGACTGCTGGAGGGCTTGGAGGGAAAAATTCCAGAATCAGAGGTACAGAAATGGTTTGACAAACAACTCGGAATGGCCCCGAAGCTACAGTAGCTTATGAAATTGAGAGAGCTCACTGAGTTAACCCTGAGCCCAAGCCAGGTGCCTAACCCAAACATTTCCTAGTAAATTACCTGCGATATCAAGATAAGGAAAAAAGTACTGTGAGCCACTAAAACTCAAGGTCCTATTAGAACCAGAGACGGATCAGTCCTGATCTTCCGGGATTTCAGCAGAGATCTGCACAGTCGTTGGCAAAGATTTGACAGAGTAAAATCAAAACTTCACAATATGGGCTGGGAATTTACTCATCTGTATCCATCGAAGCTCAGCATCATTAAACCAGCGCTCCCACCTAAATTCTTCAGCAGACCCCAGGACGCTGAGGACTACATTAACTGTGAGGAAGCAGCTGTCGAGGGTAGATCAGGTGCTCATTGAACCCCCCTCCTGCAACCTGAATATTCAGCATGCCAGTTTAAAATAAATATAACTGTCTGGACACCCCATATTGCTCAATAGACAGCAACTCTTTTGATTTCACCCTGGGTACACAGTTGTATCTTCCCAGTTGGTTGTTACAAATCTGCCAAGCATGCCAATGTTGTGTGGGGACCTAAAGACTTATTGACTAAGATGCCATGTACCCATACACAGAACTGGCCATCACTTTGCAGACTCAATCCCTATTTAACAGCTAGCATGTTGCTGCACTCATTTCAGATGGTCCACCTGGTTTATTATTAGTGAATTAGTGAGCCTTTGTTGTGTCGAGCACTCGCTTATTTTCATGAATTAGCTCCAACCGCACCAGGTTGCCCTCAGGGCGTGCAGGTACCAGGGATTCCAACCCACTCAGCCACTGTCTCTATCTGGTCGCTCTACCACCCACATACAATTTTTTGTTTCACGATGGGAAGGTCGTGTCAGACGAATCTAATAGATTTCCTTGATTCGGTGACCAAAGTAGTAGACCAGGGAGGGGCTGTGGACATGGCCTACCTAGATTTTAGCAAGGCATTTGATACAGTCCCACACAAAAGATTAATACACAAGTTAGCCAGCCTTGGAGTGGGTCCCAAGATGATAGCCGGGTATAAAAAATTGGCTAGACAACAGATCGCAAAGGGTAGTAGTAAATGGAGTCCACAGTGAAGAAAGAAAGGTTACTAGCAGGGTACCACAGTGTTCAGTACTGGAAATGGTCCTTTTTAATGTCTTTATAAGTGACATTGCAGAGGAACTGGAAGGAAAAGTATGTCTCTTTGCAGATGACACAAAGATCTGCAACAGGGTTGATACACAGGATGTAGTGGAAAGGATGAGAAGGGATTTGGCAAGGTTGGAGGAATGGTCAAATGTATGGCAGCTCAGATTCAATGCAAAGAAGTGCAAGGTAATGCACCTGGGAAACAAAAACCCAGGGGAAGAGTAAACAATGGGGGTGAGATACTGACAACAGTAAAAATGGAAAGGGACCTGGGGTAATTACATCAGATGATCTAAAGGTGGGCAAGTAATGTGAGAAGGCAGTAAGGAAGGCTGGGGGGATACTGGGATGCATAGGGAGAGGCATCAATAGTACAAAACAGGAAGTTGTTATCCCTCTGTACAGACAGTTAGTGAGACCCCTCCTGGAGTACTGTGTGCAGTTCTGGAGACCCCATCTCCACAAAGACATAGACAGAGTGGAGGCTGTCCAGAGGAGGGCAACCAAAATGGTGCAGGGTCTGCACCAGAAGACATATGAAGAATGACTTAAGGAGCTTAATATGTACTGTATACCCTTGAGGAAAGAAGGGAGAGAGGGGGCATGATAGAAACTTTCAAGTACCTCAAGGGAATCAACAAAGTCCAAGAGGGTAACATCTTTCAGAAAAAGAGATGTGCAAGAACAAGGGGCACAATTTGAAGGTAGAGGGGGGATAGCTCAGAGGTAATGTGAGGAAGTATTTTTTCATGGAGAGGGTTGTGGAGGCATTGAACAGCCTCCCTGAGGAGGTTGTGGAGTCAAGAACAGTGGGGCAATTCAAGAATGCACGGGACAGACATAAGACAGTCCTAGTAGAGGGTGAGAGGAAGTAAGCTGTTGGTTAACTAGGATCTGCAGCTTATCTGTTAGGTAGGAAAATGGGCAAACTAGGTGGGCCAATCGGTCCTTACCTTCATAGGTTCATAGGGTTATAGGTACAATACGTGATCGAAGAACATGCCCAATATGATCACGTCACCTAAACCAGGTGGACTGCATATTTTGATTCACCCATATACAAGTCAAGCTTTCATTTGAATTGAGTTAGATTACCACTATTCACAACTTCACGTGGGAGGGAGTTCCATATCGGAATTATCTTTTGTGTAAAAAAGTTATTTCTCTTTGAGGTCCTATTTGTAGAGGCCTTTAATTTCAAATTATGTGATCTAGTAAAACAAGCTGACAGATGCCAATTTAGATAAATGGCTTCAAACAAGAATTCATCCTTTATGGATCTAAAGAGCAAACAAAGGTCTCCTCTCAAGGAACGATATTCCAATGTGTAAAGATTTAGCTGTTTTAATCTTTCATTATTGGATAGGGTGTACATACCAGTGATGTGCTTAGTAAATCTTCTTTGAATTCTTTCCCTAGAACATCTGTCACAAATTAAAGTGGGAGCACTAAATGAGGAACAATAATCAAAATTAGATCTCACAATACTGGTGTATCTGCCGTCAAATTCTATGTTTCTATGTTTGTGTCCCACTAGTGTGAATAACATGTTCTGCTATGTTAACTGTTACTGATTTGGAGATAATTGGATGGGGTTGCTTTAATCGAGAAGATGGACTGAGGGCCTGCTTATTGCTGGAGCTATGACATTTGCAAAGTGTTGTAACAAGTTTAGATGTGATTGATTTCATAGGCCCCAACAAGTAAATAACAGTCAGTGTCACGCTAACTGAACCAGTCTATTGAAAATGGTGTCAACTGCATTTGTCAGTTTCAGGGGGAGATGAGAGGCTTGCCATAGAAATGCCACATGATTTGTTGCCAACACCTGAGGTCCTTAATTTCAAGTGGGTGGATCAAACCTAACTGACAAATGGAGGGGGAAGGAACTCCACCTTGTGACAGGCACCCGGAGGCTCCCTCCATTGCAGCACCCCAATCTGATAAGCTCATCAATAAAAGCCCTGGTTAATATATAAGTCTACTACCAGGAGGCAAAGAGGGATTGTGTGTCATCCACTGGATCCTGATTTGGACAGGGATGGTGGAGGGCTTGTGGGTTGGGTGAGCAGTGCATCATCCCCTGAGGGGGTTGCCTCATGCCGTCACACTTGGAGTACATCCCCTTGATTTGCTAATAGGGGATCAAGATGCTTGACATGAACAGTGCTGATAGAATGTACAAAATTGGGGAGGTTTAGTGGCCAAGTCATCCACCCCGCTGGAACTGACATCATGGGACAGTTGCCCTGTCTTTGCCTTGATTAAGGCTCCACTCTCTGGTATGCTACTAACCATTTGTGTTACCCTCAGATATCCTTACTTGAAACTTAAATTAATAATCTAGCTTGTAAGAATAAGTGGTTGTAGTAGGGTGATCAAAGCCACATCTTAGAGGGGACCAGATGTATGGTAACCTCAGGCCTGCTCCTCCCTCTTGGGACTTTCAGTAATTATTTAGATGGGCATTTGCTTACCACTCTATGAGAACTTGAGGGGCTGGTCCATGGGCCTGCTTATTGCCAGGGTTGTGACACTTGCATGGGGTGGTGACAAGGTAAACTGTGGTCAATTTCATGGGCCCCAATGAGTAAACAACAGGCATTCCCAAGCTAACTGCACCAACCACTGAAAAAAGTGCCAGTTTTAGTTATCAGTTTCAGGTGGAGACGAGAGGCTTGGCATAGAAATGCAACATGATTGGTTACCAACTCCTGAGGTCATTGATTTCAAGTGGGTGGATTCAATTTACTTGACAAAGGGAGGTGGAGGAGCTTCACCTTGTGACAAGCAATTAGTGGCTCACTCCATTGCAGCACCCTGATCCGACGAGCCCATCAGTAAAAAGCTCTGGTTAATACAGACATCTAATTAATGCAGGTACAGCTCAGGGCTCATGGGTCAGGCACATGGCAGATCAGCCCCAGGGAATTTTCCTCGCTCCTCCACTCTCAGAATGCACCCCTAGATTGGCTGATAGGGGATCGAGATGCCTGATACAAGCAGCACAGCTAAAATGCATGATCTGGGGAGGGCAGACAACCAAGGCAGCCCGCATCAAAACTGATGTAATTGGCCTAAAACTTTGTTTTCACCTTAACCAAGGCTCCATCCCCCAGCATACTATTAAATACTTGTTCAACTCACAGATATCCCTCTCTGAACCTCAAATTAATAATCTAGCCTGTAAGAGTAATCATTATGATAGGGTAATCAGTGCCACATCCTAGAGAGGGCCATTTTTATGGCAATTTCAGGTATGCTTCTTTTATTGGCAGCTTCCCAGTAACTGCATAGAGGAGCACTCAGTTACCACTCTACAGGAAAGACTTAAGGCACTGACAATCTGTTATGATGGCAGCAGAGACCTAATGACACACACTAACGGATGCTGCTTACCCTTCCTCCTTAGCTGCAACGCAGTCCAACACCATGTGGGAGGAGGGGGTGGAACGAGAGAACGAAGTGGCTGATCTTCAGTATGGAACTTGCAGGGGACACTAAACCCAAGGAGTAATAAGGCCAGCACAGGGTACAGTCATGCAAGCATAAAGAAGAAAAAAATACTTCCTTCAATTACCCAACAGCAGGGGTATCCTGTCACACTTGCAGGGGCAAAAAAGGGGGAAGTCCAGATATATAAGATCCTAGCCATACACTATGGCTTAATAACCAGCATATCGATCAAAGGGGTCGATCAAGTCCTCTTTATAGGGTCCTTCATGAGACCATTATGATCATTTATCATTTGCTCAAGAGAACCCAAGCAGAAATAAACACTTCTTATTTCAGATCTCTCTTAAGAGGACAGCAATAGTAGGCACATCCTTATTAGATTTATCAGACAATAACTATGTACCTTTGCTTAATTTTGGTGCCATACAACCATAAAACCCATCAATAACAATTCGAGCATCAGACCGGGACCACAATGTCTTCTTCATGGATGGGGGGGGTCTCTGAATTCTCTGATTCCAGTGGTCCCATGTCTACACAGTCTAAGTGATTCAGAGATAAGGGGGATTCAGAGATGTCAGTTGTGAAATGTTGGGGATTAGTGCAACTTTGCTTTGTTAACAAAGCAAAGTCAGACTAACTTTGATTTGTCTGTTGGAAGCTGAGAACCTTGCTACACTACAAAGAACAAGCTATAACTCCGTTTAGGACCTGGAAACCTGGTAAGGCATAATATTGTTGGGGACTTGTTAAGAAGGGGAGCTATGCTTTCTACAAAAAGTTTCTTTTTTTTTTCCTTATTGGCATTAAGCAGAGAATTGCATGATTCCATTAAAAGTGTAGTAATTTTATAACCAGAGGGAGTGAGATACAACTGAATTTGCTTGATTCCTGGGCTTGAGACCTAGGATTTGAAGGATATTTTTGCAACATTTTAAAAGTGTCCTGCTGGCTGAGGAGAGAGTTCATTTTTATCCCTGGACTCAGTAGAGTGGTTTGTGTAGGAGCAGTGGTCTAGTAAATTGTGGTGTTAGTTGAATTACTATAAAGGGCACTACTCACCAGGGTGGTGGAGCAGTTGTGTATTTGATTGTTTCTAACAGTCAGCAGTGGCTGTGGACTACCCACCACCCTTCCCCACACCCACACACCACCAGGCGTGGCATTTCCTTTATAGTCAAAGTTCTGACATCACTTCCTCAACAGGTCTTGGGGCAGAACTGTCATATTCTTAATAACCCAGCACAGTGCATAAAGGGTAGGTGCACACCACAAATAATAATAAAAAAAATATATGTATATTACATATTGTATATTATAAGGGAGAGGAACATGTGGGGAGTGGTGCAATGCACTGGCTGTGGGGCAGCAGTTTTCCAGGAGACATTCTGGAAACTGCATTGCTGTCCTATTTGCAGGCAACTGTCAGTTCTGAGGGAGGAGGTAGCCCACCTCCAGGCTGAACTAGCAAGGAATAAGGAGGCCTCTCCCACCCAAAGAGCACCACTGCCACAACCACTGCCTAAGAGGTTGCCAAGTATGAAGAGCAGTTGGACCACAGTGGGTTCTGGAAGGGTGCAGGTGGTGGACCAGAGGCGAAGCCCCCTAGTTGTACCTCTACACAAATCATATGCCATTCTGGCAGAGCAAGGTTCCTGTATGATGGCACCCTCAGTGGAGACCCAGAAGAATGCTGAGGACATCCACAAAGGAGACCCACAAAAGGGTGGCAAGGGACACCACAGGGGAAGGAAACAGCTTCTGATAGGGGACTCAATTGTTAGGGGGGTAAAACTGGGAAGGAGAGGAGAAGGAAGTAAGGTGCCTGCCTGGTGCCACGGCTTGAGGGACAGAAAGATACCTCAGGATTGCAGAAGCAGCATCACAGGAGAGGAACCAGATATCATTGTCCACCATGGGACAAATGACCCAGCTAGGCACGGATCAGTGCAGTGCAGAATTAATTTGTGGAGTTGGGGAGGGTCTCAGATGGCAGCAAGCATGGTAACCTTCTCAGAGGTGCTGCCAGTCCATGGCAGGGGTGAGGCTAGGGTACTGCACACCATGCAGTTTAATGAATGGTTGCAAAACTGGTGCAGAGCGCAGGGCTTTGGTTTCATTGGGGACTGGGGGTCCACCTGGAGAGACAAAGGTCTATACTGGCATGATGGTCTGCATCTGTCCACGAAGGGAACCAAGCACTTAGGTGACAGGTTTAAATGCTTCCTTGGCAAGCTTTTAAACTAGCCAAGGGGGGAGGTGCTGATAAGAGGCAGGAAATTTCAAGCCTTTCCCCCACAAAACATGGCAGGTAGTAAGATAAACACTGAGGTACAGAGCTCAACACAGGGCAGGACAGGGGTAAATGGAAAAATAGACAAGGGCAATAAGAGCAGGGATGGGGGAAAAAGGATAAAGCCAACATTAAATGGAGGGCAATGAGTACCAATGCCCGTAGTCTGGGAAACAAAGCTTCCTGAGCTAGTAGCCCTGATGGAAGATGAACAATTGGATATTGTGGCAGTCACGGAAACATGGTACACAGAGAACCATGACTGGGATGTCAACATACCAGGGTACACAATCTACAGAAGGGACAGGGAAGGTAAAAGAGGAGGTGGAGTAGCTCTATACATAAGGGAAGGGATCAAAGCTACAGAACTAAAAAGTAAAGGGGGAGGACAAGAGGCACTCTGGGTCACCTTGGAGACAGGGAATGGCATCACAATCCGCACAGGGGTTGTATACAGACCCCCATCTCAAGAGGAGGAAATGGACAAGAAAATGATAGAGGACATTCTCAAAATGGCTGAAAAAAAGGGAGATACTGTTGATGGGGGACCTGAATATGCCAGATGTTAACTGGATGACATGTACTGCAGCCACATCCAAGAGCAGGGTCATTCTCGATGCCCTGCAGGAGGCAGGCCTTAGACAGCTAGTGTTGGAACCCACTCAGGAGGGAGCAATACTTGACCTGGTACTCTCAAATGTAGAGAGGATCACAAATTTAGAAGTCAGTAGACATCTGGGAACAAGCGACCACTGCACAGTGTGCTTCACAATGAGCACAACCATGGAGATAAGCCATACAAAAACAAGGATACTGGACTTTAGAAGGGCTGACTTTGGCAAAATGGGTGAATACCTGAAGATTGCACTAGCAAATGGCCAAAAAGGAGAAGTGGAAGAACAATGGAGAAAAATCAAAACTGCCATCATAGAGGCAACAAGCCTTTGTGTGAAACAAATAAAGAAAACAAAGCGGAGTAAAAAAACACTATGGTTCTCAAAAGAGGTGGCAGGGAAGGTAAAGGAGAAAAAGGCTGCATTCAAAAAGTATAAGGAATCACAGAAGGAGCACGACAGGGAGCTGTATTAATTAAAGCAGAAAGAAGTGGGGAAGGCAGTTAGAATAGCAACGGCCCAAACTGAGGAAAAAATAGCCAACTCAGTTAAGAAGGGGGATAAAACCTTTTATAGGTACATTAGGGAGCATAGAAAGGTTAAGTGAGGGATAGTGAAGATTAATAAAGGAGAGGGGAGGTGGGCAGAGGGAGACAGTGAAAAGGCAGAGATACTGAATGAATACTTTTGCTCAATATTCACAAAAGAAGGTGAGGAGGAGTTACCTAAACCAGACAATAGAAGCACTCTGGGTAGGGGGGTTGACACCAGTCCATTCACAGAAGAAAGAGTCCTGAAAGAACTCCTGAAACTCAAGGTGGATAAAGCAATGGGGCCTGACACCCTCACCCCAGAATCCTAAAAGAACTAAGGGAGGACCTAGTGACTCCAATAACCACGTTTTTTAACAAATCATGGCAGGATGAGGTGGTACCTGAGGACTGGAGGAGGGCAGATATGATTCCCTTTCACAAAAGTGGGAGCAAGGCAGAAGCAGGAAACTACAGACCTGTAAGTTTGACCTCAGTGGTAGGGAAAATGATGGAATCACTTCTGAAAGAAAGAATTGTTGAGTACCTAGAGGCCAGCGGGGCACAGGACCCAAAGCAGCATGGATTTACAGCAGGAAGGTCATGTCAGATGAATCTAATTGATTTCTTTGACTGGGTGACCAAAGTAATAGACCAGGAGGGGCTGTGGATATGGCCTACCTAGACTTTAAGCAAGGCATTTGACACAGTCCCGCACAAAGATTAATAATCAAGTTAGCCAGCCTGGGAGTGGGTCCCAGGGTGGTAGTCTGGGTATGACTGGCTGCACAACAGGACACAGAAGGTAATGGTGAATGGAACACATTCCGAAGAAAGGGGGGTTATTAGTGGAGTACCTCAGGGCTCAGTACTGGGTCCAGTCCTCTTTAACATCTTTATAGGTGACACTGAAGAGGGTCTGGAAGGAAATCCATGCCCCTTTGCAGATGACACAAAGATCTGAAACAGAGTTGATACACAAGAGGGGGTAGAAAAGATGAGAAGGGACTTGGCAGGGTAGGAGGAATGGCCAGACATATGGCAACTTAGATTCAATGCAAAGAAGTGCAATGTAATGCACCTGGGAAACAAAAACCCAGGAGATGAGTAAACAATAGCAGGGGAGGTACAAACAACAACAAAAATGGAAAGGGACCTGGGGGTAGTCATATTAGATGACCTAAAGGTGGGTAAGCAATGTGAAAAGTCGGTAAGGAGAGCCAGGGGGATACTGGGATGCATAGGAAGGGGCATCACAAGTAGAAAAAGGGAAGTGGTTATCTCTCTATACAGACAGTTGATGAGACCCCATCTGGAATACTCTGTGCAGTTTTGGAGACCTCATCTACGCAAGGACATAGACAGGATGGAAGCAGTCCAGAGGAGGGCAACTAAAATGGTGCAGGGTCTGCAGCAGAAACCATATGAAGAGAGACTGGAAGAGCTTAATATGTATACTCTTGATGAAAGGAGGGACAGTGGGGACATGACAGAAACTTTCAAGTACCTCAAGGGAATCAACAAAGTCCAGGAGGGTAGCATCTTTCAGAAAAAGAGATGTGTAAGAACAAGGGGGCACAATTTAAAGATAGAGGGGGGATGGCTCAGGGGTAATGTGAAGAAATTTTTTTTTTCACGGAGAGAATGGTGGATACATGGAACCACCTTCCTGAGGAGGTCGTTGGGTCTAAAACAGTGGGGAAATTCAAACATGCATGGGACAGACATAAGGCAATTTTAGTGGGGGGTTGCAGGAAGTAGGCTGTTGGTTAACTAGAATCTGCAGCTTATCCAGTAGGTAGGGAAATGGGCAGACTGGGTGGGCCAAGTGGTCCTTATCTGCCGTCAAAGTCTCTGTTTCTATGTTAACGCTTATGGGGGGGTTACATGAGAGGAAAAGGGATAGTTGGGTCCAGTTACGATATGATTGTTATATTGTTATATTGTTGGTTATTATCCTCTCGCTGTTGTGCTGTTGTGAGCTTGAGGGAAGGCGCTGGGAAGGGGAATGGGGGAATTGTTTGGTCCAAAAAATAATACAAGACAACACCAATACTATGTACACAGAAATGCAAGTTTAATCATATTATGTTATTATATGGTAAGCAGATGTAAGCAACTTTTTCTAAGGGTAGGTAATGATGACAGATAATTTGAATTTTGCCTCCAGGAATGTCAATAGCCTAAAACATGATTAAAACAAAATAAAATTCAAGCTAGAGTTAAGAAATTAAAGATAGATGTTCTGTTATTGCAAAAGATCCATATGACCTCCGTGGATACTGAGCGAACATATGGACGATGAAGAGGACTTGGGTGACCTTATATTTCACATCTCAAGCCAGAGAGGTGGCCATATCACTAAAACCAGGATTCCCTGGAGCTATACTCCAGTCAGTTTCCGACCCTCATGGCTGCTACGTTTATGCACAGATCAAAATGAATTACGGGAATCGCTTCTTGGCAGGAGCTATTTATGGCCCCAACATAGAAAATAGATCCTTTTTCCAGAGGGTTGCACTTAACAAGACACAGTTTACTTGACCATGGATAATGGGAAGGGACATGAACTGCATCTTAGACACAGTTCTGGATACATTTAACCCAGTCCCAGTTCCCCTTTCTAAAAACACAAAGCGTCTAGCAGAAATAATGTGGACCTTTACCGTGATGAATGTTTGGCGCCAAAAGCACCCTTCTGGAAGGGAATATAGCTTCTCCCATTCGCATAGGTCATATGCTAGGCTTGACCTCCTTCTTTGCTCTACAAAGTTACTTCCTAGGGTAAATATTGTGGAATACCTTCCAGCCATTGAACTGGACCACTCTCTCCTACATCTTGGGATCAGCATTAGAGGTCTGAATAACTCCCCGCGAGTGTGGAAACTCAACCGGTGCTACTAAAAGATCTGAAGTTTGTCGAGACCATGGTCGATTCAATTACCTAGTTTCTATCTCACAACTGGAGAGGACATACCTCCCACTCCACAAGATGGGAGGCCTTGAAAGCATACATCAGAGGCCAGGCCATCTTATATTCAATGTACAAGCAGAAAGGGGAAGCCCATGAAACTGATAAGTTGGAAAGGAAAATTAAAGAAATGGAATGACTCCATATGGGCAATCCCACCCCCACTTTGTATCATCTGCTTCATAAACTTAAGTGGAGAATTAACACCCTAAGCTCTGTGGCAATAGAAAGAGCCATCCTGCTCAGCCAAGCCAGACAATAATTTGACAGCGATAGAGGGGAACGCTGCTGGTGTGGCAATTGAAACAGCGGGAGGGGGAAAGAACCATCTTGTAAATTCAGCACCCAGAACAGGGTAAGGTGAGGGGCATTCCGATATAGGGGATGCCTTCAATGCATTTTGTAATAATCTCTACACTGTGGAAACTACTCCAACACTGGAGCAGTACCAAGCCTTTCTCAATAAATCCAGCCTGACCCCAATCAATCCTATTTCATCTGTAAGTCTAGAACAATCCTTCTCCAAGATGCTATAGTGTTATAGTGGCTCTACGGGTGGGGAGGGGAGTGTCGGGCCCACATGGCCTGCCTATTCACTTCCTTAAATGTTTTAAGGACCAACTATCCAACCCCCTGTTTGACATGATTGAAGGTAGCTTCCTGATTGGAGCATTACCCCCACCCGCCTGGTAGGCTACCATAACAGTGCTGCACAAACCTGGTAAATACCTGACTCAGTGCTCCTCTTATTGGCCTATATCTTTACTAACAGCTGACTATAAAATCGTTGCCAAAATAATTGCCACCCACTTGGAAAAAAATTCTCCCATCCTGTATACATCCTGACCAAGTGGGTTTCATTAAAGGAAGGCAAGGAAAGCACAACATCAGATGCACTCTCAATGTCATCCACCACTGGGCCAAACACTCGGAATGACATGGAGTGGCAATCCTTGTCTTAGATGCGGAGAAGGTGTGGGGGTACATGTTCAGCACTTTCCAAGCTTTTATCTTAAATACCAGATTCTAAGGTGGATAAGTACCCTATATAAATACCCAGCTGCTCAGATAAATATTAATGGTGGGCTAACGGAGACATTCAACCTGACCAGAGGTACCCGACAAGAATTATCCTTGTCCCCACTATTGTATGTCCTATTTTTAAAAGCCCTGGCAGCCGATATCCATCAAAACCATGGAATAGAGGGGTGCAAAGTGGGAGGCAAGGAACATAAAGTAGCAGTATTCTCAGATGATCTTTTGCTATACTTACAAAACCTAAAAGTGGGTCTTCCATGCCTACATTCTCTGCTCGCGACTATGGCGCCCTGTCCAGTGATAAAATAAACTGGACAAAGAGTGAAATTTTACCCATTAGTAGACTACACTGAGATAGTATAATAAATAATAACATGGGATTAAAGTCTGTGGAAGCACTAAAATACCTAGGAGTTAAGATCCCATCCAGATTGTCCAAGCTGTATAAGCTCAACTATCTATCACTCTTGACAGATATAAAAGAGCACTGTGAGAGATGGGTAACCCACCACCCGTGATAGACAGTTAATGGTCTCAAAATGTGTGTACTGCCTAAGTGCTTATACCACTTTCAATCTCTTCTGGTCCACAAAGATTCTTCTCTCAAATTAACACAATAATGCATAGATTCTTGTGGTGTAACAAGCCCACCCAGATTAGGAGAGATATATTACAGCTAACAGCTAGAGAAGGAGGATGCCAGTTGCCTGACTTCAAGAACTACTTATGGACAGCCCAGATCAGTTGCTTACCCACTGGACCTACTAACACTAAGCCTGCATGGCTAGATATTGAAGAAGAGAAAATAGGGGTAGACCTCAGAATGGGCCTAATATTGACTGAGTTAGAATACATGAGGGTCCCCCAGCAATCCAGCCCATTTACCAAAACCCTGGCAGACACTTGTCTAGTGGCTCATAAGTTCCTGGACTGGAAGCAGGGCTTCTCTAAATACACTCAGATATGAATCCCTCTAAAGGATAAACCCAATATAATGTTGCCATCCATCAAACTCTCCTTGAGTGGGAAAAACTGAGTCTTTCATGCCTCAACCAACTACTGCAAGGAGGTCTCTTCTGCGATTTCCCTGCTCTGTGAAGAGAATTCAGATTACACCCGAGCGATCTCTTTGCTTACCTGCTTATTAGACATTTGCCATCTTCGCACCCAACTATCTCGGGGAATACAACTCCCACCAATATGGCTGCTCCCTTACCTATTGAGGAAGACTTTTACCATCCTCAGTCTCTCAGCAAACCTTTATTGGTGCATTACAATACATTTAGAAGGTGCAAACCACCTCCCACTGAAAATATTCGCAAGAGATGGTAGGATAATGTGGGCACTCCCATAACAGATGAAATTTGGAAAAAAGGCAACAATCCACTTGGCCACGTGCTCAAGAAGTAACAAGCTGAGACAAATACAACTAAATTATTTGAATTAGCCCTACATTACCCCCATCAGGGAACACAGAAGGAATCTAGACAGGTCCCCATTATGCCCTGAATGTAAAATTCAAAATGGTACCTTTGTCCACACGACCCTAACATGCCCTAAAATCACACCTTTCTGGCATGCCATATATAAGAGCATGGAAAAAACCTTGGACGTAGCTTACCTAAGTCCCCTCTTGAGTTGCTAATGGAAGCAGAGTTATCCCAAACCCCCAATGGCTATGAAGCTGTATTATGGGCTATAGCCTTGATAAATGCACGTAAAAGCATCGCCCAACAGTGGACAAGCAACAGTTTTCCCTTGGTCACACAGTGGTCTCACAATGTGGGATCCTGCCTACAAATAGAGAGGGCCCAGTTGAACACAAACTGGCAAGCAGAGGTGTTCCAAAAGATCTGTAACCCTGCTATAATGGCAATTGAATCCAGTATATGGCAACTTTGATCAGTTTATTTTATCTACCTAATCTGTGTTAATACCACTATTTGATCTATTACTTGACATAGCATGTCTTGATGCCTTATTAAATACAAGTCAGAGTTTGTAATCCCACTTGGCATGTAAAATAACACAATCCACCATAACAATGCATAACTAAAACAAACATCTAAGTTTACTTTTATGTATCATATGTTCATGATTGCTGCATCTTGCTTTGTCTCATCCAATAAAATTTGTTTTAAAAAAAAGAGTCCCTTGCTACCCAAACATCAAAGGAATCCACCAACACAAATGAAGGGGACCTGAAAAAGCCTCTGACTTGACCAGAAATTGCCTGATCATTGCATCAATTGAAATGGATGTCAGCTTTCATAGTGCAGGACTGGTTCAGGATGTAGATTTGTGCTTAAAAGTGCAGTTTATGTAAATAAGGATTTTTGTAGCAATAGGAATGGCTCACAACTGAGAAGGGTCTGAGGAAAATACTGGCATCCTCAGGACTGGATGTGTCACCCACAGAAGTAGTTCTGAATACAGTGGATTGTTTTATGGACAAAATTAAAAGACCCCAAGAAAATACAGAGTGTAGGAGGCACCTGTCTTTCTCTAGACTCAAACCTACCCCCCACCCCCATCCCCCTGGGAAGAAAAATGTTGACAAATGGAATGAGCAAGCCTCATTGATGGTGCAGGATCTAAACTGTTCAGATTCTGAAAAGAAGGCATGACTGAGTGAATGTTTGTAAGGAGTACTGTTGCACAAGCCCTCAATGTATCAAAGACCAATGGTACCACCAACAACTACCTTTATACATTGAAAGAAATTTATAGGAATGTGGAAAAACTTCATGCAGTTATCATGCCTCAAGCAAGAGAAAGGTGAGAAGCTCTCAGAATTCCTAGTGCAGATGGAGAAAATCATACAACAGGCATATCAAAAGGGAAGCCTGGCTGCTTCTGATTTGGATTGGTTTCATCCGGTGCAAGTACTCCAAAGAGCCATGTATGAAGGCCAACTATTTACAAATATGTGATTGAGAGACTCAGTGGGGAATCCATCACTCTTTGGAGACTTGGTTGGTGAAGTGAGGGAACAGGAAAAGTGGTTACTTTCTAAGAGTGCCCCTTGGATGACTGCCCATATGGCAACTGCTCTTGTTATGAAAAGTGCCCCAACGATGGTTCAGAAAGCATCTGTAACTTTGGAGCTCATTGTGCAAATTGAGAAATTGACCCAAATGGGGATGGATCCGCAGAAGGATGGATGCCATGAAAGTGGAGGGCCACAGGGAAAAGCTGCATCTACACAATAGAGATTTTCTGTCCTGGGGAGGTAGAAATTGGATGAAGCCATGAGTGGCACCCAGATTTTAGGTGAAAAGAGATGAGTACATATGCTTCCACTGTGGGAAGCCAGTACATCAACAATGGGAATATCAAAGTGCAGAGGATCTCTGCAAAGTGAATGAGCAGCTCGTCAGCAAACTGGCACAGTAGGGAAATGCCAGTGGGGCCCAATAAAGTAACACACTGGAGACCCAGATGTAAGATAGAAGCATAGAAACAGAAAATGTTGGCAGAAAACAAACATCGGTCCATTCAGTCTGCCCTATTTTATGCTGTCCTACCCCGGACCTAATGCCTAGTTTAGGTTATTGCCCTTACCCCCCCTTTCCCCCTGCCCTACTGCTTTCCACCTGTGTAACTGCTAAGCCTGTACTTGGTCTCAGCCATGTTTGAAACCATTAATGGTTCTTGCACTACCACCTTTGCTTGTAAGCTGTTACATGGCTCACCCACTCTCTCTGTAAAATAAACTTTCTCACATCCCTCTTGAATTCCCCCTTCCCACCAGCTTCCACTCATATCCCCGTGTTCTTGATGTGCAAGTCCTGCTAAATGTTTCCTGACAAACTACCTTGTTCATTGTTTCAAGGAACTTAAAGGTCTCTACCATATCTCCCCTCTTTTCTACTCTCCATCGAGTACATGTTCTGGGCCTTAAGCTGATCTTTGTAGGATCTGGCCTGCTGGCCTGGAATCATTTTGATTACCCAACACTTTACCATCTCTATCCTGTCTTTATCTATTCCTAGCTGGGGGCTGCAGAACTGGGCACAGTATTCCAGATGAGGCCTCACCCGTGATCTATAGCGAGGCAGTATCACCGCCTTCCTGCTGCTGTCAAACCTCCTCTCAATTCACCCCCGCATCCTAGCTGCCTTGCTGTAGGCCTTGTTACATTGGATAGATTGTTTTAAGGATTCACTTATGATGACTCCTGGATCCCATTCCTTAGTAGTAGTGTCCAGCTTAACCCTTCCCACCCAATTTCTGTCCGGGGGTTCTTGTTCCTTGTATGTACAGTATCATCTTGCACTTTTTGGTGTTGCATTTTGACTGCCAAACTTTGGGCCACCTCTCTAATCTTTGCAGGTCCTTACAATTTGCTCTGTATGACTGATTTTGCATTCAGTAGCACTTTAGTTCAATGTGCTAGAGACACCTGTCTTGCCATGCCAACCATAGGAGCCTCTAAGAACCCAGAAAGAGGTAAGGAAGGCATTTCATAATAAAAAGTGATGAGCAAGAAAGTGGATGACAAATTTGGACAGCACCCAGGAGCACCACTGGAGGATACCCTCACCATGTCATATTGACTTGTGGGTGTGATATGTTCCATTTGGAGTGGGAGATAGGACAGTGGAAGAAGTTTGCCCATCTGGCCTTGGGGATGATTAGCTGTGGATGCCATGCATGTCATACCCAAGATGCTACCATTAAGAGAGCTGTTAAGAGACATTGCAAGGCCATTGACAATCTCCCAGATATGACTGGAGAGACAGTCAAGCAGGACTCAAGACGATTCACATAAATCATTTGTTGCCAATTTGGAGAATGGACATTTGTGTCACAATTGTTTAGCCTGAAGTGCCTAAGTGTCCAGAAACTAGATCTGCTATACACAAGAAGGTACCCATGGAACATCCTTGTATCATCACAAAAGGATGTATCATCCCAAAAGCAATTGATGATGTCTCATTGGACGAGGGCACTGAGTTGCTATGATATGATTCCACATGGACCTATTAACTAATTATAATGCATTATACCTAAGGAGGAATCCAACCAACCTGGGCCTAATCTGGAACCCCATGCAGAGCCCTTTGTATACATGCCAAGTACACAAGGAGTAAAACATCAAGGAAGAGGATGTAAAGAACTCCAAGACAGAAAACGAAGTGCAGCTGCCTTCAACTGAAGATTCTGCTACTATGGTCAAGGGATTTGAGAGTCATGACCACAAATTTGGAGGAAACATTGTTTCCGCATTGTGCTGCTCTGAAAGATCTGACAGATCTTTGCATAGACTCACTTATGACACTGCTGATGTCTCTGCTGACCTACTATACCCATGCATGTGGTACATAGAGGGATATATGTAACACATAGAACTCTTCCAAATATAGTATTCACAGGTGCCCCAAAATGAAAAACAGATATGGTAGTATGCAGAAACTATTTGATACAAATGCTGCTAGACAAGTAACAATTGTTTAAGAACTGTTGGAGACATAATATTGTTTATCTCCTAGCTAAGAAATAATTTAAAGATGGTTAACCGTTGTGTAAATATATAAATACTTAGGACCTTGACCTTCAGATGGAATTGACAAGAATGTTAATTGCCTAGCAGGGGGAGAATTTACCCTCAGGTGCTACTATAGATTTCAATTTTCTTGGTACTCATACATCAAAGGCAACCACCACTACTTAGGAAGTGACCTGGCAATGCCTCTGTCTAGACTATGAACTGCATGGTCATTGCAGTGACTCAACCAGATGTGAGCTTACATCCCCACAGCACTGGTTCAAGAAGTGGTTTTGTACTTAAACAGTGAAGTCTGTGTAAATAGGGATTTTTGTAGACAGTGTTTCTTTGGACTATAACTAAGTGGCCATTTTCATCATCTCTTACTCACTCTACAATGGCAACAGGGTCAGAGGGTATGGCAAGCTGCCAACTCACAAAGACACTGCCAGAATATAGAGCCACAAGGGCTCCTGGAATTGGTATGGACCTTATTAATTCAGATACCTTTCCAACCTCCAAGCATGTGTTGAGAGACAGACCTCCAGAATGGCCTGTTGTGAATGACACCTTGAGCGACCAACTGGAATTTTAGATTCCACAGTGAACAGAAGGGGCTCTTCTGAACCCAAGCCAGTCTTTCAGAGTCTGCCAAGGGAGTAAGCCTGCATATGTATGCTGACTAGATGGGGAGCTGAGTGATGCTGACAGCTTTTGCTAAATACACAGACTGTGTATCTGTCTGAAAGGAACTAAGAAGTTAGAAGCAAATTCCCTGCTTCTAAAAGAGAGGTATTCATGTGCTGAGCATCGCACAATTTGAAGCTAAAAGCTAACGCCTGATAGACACTTTTGCAGAGCGCCAGGTTAAAATTGTAACTGAAGCTACCTCATCAGTACCACTGCCAGGTGTTGGTTATTACCTCTGCATGAGACTGGATGACATGACATGATGGATGGGGCAGATCCCTGAAAAATGACACAGGACAAGCCAACCTGTGAACTGCTGATCACTGTAGCTAGGAACGGTGAGATCTTCATGGGAATTCAACTGATGCCTGCAACACCCATACCATCCCAGATGAAACTGAGAGCAAGAGTGAGAGAGGAGAGCCAGAGAACAGCTGGACACCAGCCAGAGATTGATCTGGTCACCAGTGCCATGCACAGTGAGAGGATCCTTGGTTCTGGAACTATGACTAAATTAGGACTAGTAAATGCAACTTACAGTCTGTCACATAGTTAGGAAGTTCTTACTGGACTTGGCCATCCAGTGAACAGCTGCAAATACCTTAGTTGGAGGTTTTCCATTTAAAGAGTCTTTGGGTTTGGGGTTTTCTGTTTCACAGAGCATTGCTCAATTTATTTTAAACATACTAGTGCCTGGCAACCACGTGCAATTTCTTTGGGGCTACACTGTTTCCACAGCTAGGTATCCAATGAAGTACTAGGGAGCTCCTAGTTAGATCTAGAGGTTATAGCACTAGTACCAGCTGAAAGAGTATAGTGCCCCCATATAAAGAGACTGAAGCAAGCAACTGTACTGTGCATGTGTGGTGTGGAGCTGTGCTCAGTTTTTAGGACAGCACCTGGAAGGGCATCTAATTACAGCCTAGGATGAATAAGGATTCAGTTGTGCCTTGGAGGGCAGTTAAAAATGTGCATGACAGAAGTGGAGTGGGCTTAGATAGGCATTGAAGACCAGACACCAGTTACTATACTGCACTACCTCATTGCTGCTACCCCTTTTTTCTCCCATTTATGGCCTGAGTCCTCACACTAACTAGAATCTGACTATTGCTTGCTTTATAGTACATGCTTTGTGTAGACTGTCACTACAGTGTGTTGGTTCACGGATGGGGTGGGGAGGTAGGGAGGCATGGCATCACTGGGGGTTGTACTATACTTACACCAAGCCAACTTTAATGTTTCTCTGGGTGGAGGCAAATTGCCATTTTCTAACTTAATCTTGGGTACAAACCCCCCAGCAACTAAGGAGATAGAAAGACCAAGGCCTTCAACCTTCTTCATCCCCAGAAGGCAAGGGTAGTAACTCTAACAACAATGGCAACCTGGTTACATAAGTATTATGATATTAACAAAGGCACTATGAGGTCAATTTGGCACAGTCAAATGCTTTTTATATACATGAAGCCCCCACCATTTCGGGGTCTCACTTTTGGTCTCTTCCTAGTCCCCTGAACACCCTCAGTTAGCAGTCTTCATTCTTGCTCAGTTCCCTTGGACTGCAGGTGCAGAGACAAGCCAAGTCAACAAACTGCCAACAAGAGGGTGCAGGAGGGAGCAGCATTCAAAAGTGGTGGCTCCTTGGAAGTCACATAGGGAGTGCAATTGACTTTGCTGCTCTGCTCTTGCACAAAGGAGCATGCAATTGAACAAAACAACCCACAGGTGATATTCACAGAAACAGGAAACCGTGCACTCAGAGCTCTGAAGAAGCCCTATAAGGGTGAAACGTACACCTGTACCAGATTGTCCTGCATCCTGCCAACACTATGGAATAAAAACCTCTGTGAATAAGATCGGAGTTTTTTTCTTGGTCTCTGAATGAGTGGCGAGTGCACGGTCTTCTGTTGCTGTAAATACTACCTAAACTAACCTGGAGCACCACCATCCTTGAGATCTCTTCCTCACTAGTAATCCCACAGGTGATATTACTAGTTCCAGAACAAGCAGTGGGGTTGTGACAGGAGTCACAATGCATCGGAGGCTACAACAGTAGCAGAGACTACATAAAGGAAGCTAAATGAAAACAAATATGTTAGTGCCAATGCTACCCAACCTTGCTCCTGAACACTATGGGATAGCAGTCAGGGGCAGAAGGACTGTGTCGGCCCAGAACTTTGACCAGTGAGAAGCCAGCATTTTGAAGAAAGTGCATGCAGCATGTCTGTGCCAAACTTGTGCTTGCTTTCCCCATAAAGACATCACTAAGGTGATCCTCCCCATCTTTGATTATGGTGACATTGTCTATGGTGCTGCATTAAAGTCCACCCTGGCCAGACTGAATCTCCTCTTCCACTCCTTCTGCCATTTTGTCTTGGCCTGTTCCCCCCCCCCCCCACACACACACACACGCACTCACCACTGCTCTCTGTACTCTGATCTCTCTCTCTCCCTTCCTTGGAAGACCGCTGCCTATCCCACTGTGCCTCCTTCATTTCTAAATTCTGGTTGGCTTTGCTCCCTCCTTATCTCACTTCCCTCCTATCCCCTATGCCCGTCTCCCCCTACACTCTCCATAACTCAGGTTATCACTCTCTCTTTTGCTCCCCTCTCGTAAATCCCTTGCAGGTCAGTCAGCTTTCTCCTTCTGCCTTTCTAATCTCTGGAACTCTTTTCTCCTAGCAATTCACTCTGTGCCCTCTAAAAGCTTCTCTCTACTGCAAGGCCATACTGCTCCCTCCTGTAAATGCCCTTAGCCCAATTGCCCTCCACCTACCTCTTAACCTCCCCTACCTTGCTCTCTTTCTCACCTCCCATTTTTAACTTTCCTTTCTCTCCTTTCCTTCCCACATTTTTCTCTCCCTTCTTCCCCTCCAGTCCTACTATCTTACTCCCTCCTGTCTTATTCCTTCCATCTTCAACATACAGTATGCACAAGGGTACTTTGCTCCCTCCCACTGTTCCTTCCTGCTCGCTCCCTTCTCCATCTTTACCCTCCTTACCTCCCTCCCTTCCTCTCCCCTTTCCTATTCCTCTTCTCTAGTCCATTTCACCCTATCCACTACTTGCTCCCCTAACTGGCAGTATAGCCTAGAGGTTAGAGTAAAGTAGTAGTAGTAGCAGTAGTAAAAACCTTTATTTGTCAACAGGATCAGATGGCACAATACACCATTAGGACCACAGTCCCATTTTCAAGGTGCTCCTGAATTTAGACATTTTATACTGTTTGTAAGTTACTTAAAACACAGTACTGTATAATACACAAAAGTTTCCTTCAAGGATCAATACAAATACTAGGTAACATACACTGTAAGGTGGACTTCAATATTTACACAAAGATAAAGTAAAATTTGTCTATTGTGGACATTCAAGCAGCATTTCTAGTAATCCTTGGGTTGCATTCATTAGTTTATCTTAATCAAGGCATGTACATCTGTTTGTTAATTCCTGTTTAAGGGCTGTATTAAATGTCTTTGTACAAGCATTTATATTTTTCGTTTGAATCTTAAATTCATTCCAAGTTTTTATTGCATAAAATAAGAAAAGGTCATTCCTCCATATTTGGTTTTTGGAGTTTTTATTTGATAATCTCTAAGTACTTTGTCATTTCGAAAATTATATGAGTGATTATTTTTTATCAATTTATTATGTAAATAAATGGGCCTTGTGGTTTTTATTACATTTCTAACTTGGTTTATCCATATAATGTTTTGTTTGTCCCTAAGTGTATGCCAATTCAGTTCCTCATATGGATGACAATGGTCAGCTTTTAATGCAAACTTTGCCAGTTGATTGTATAATACCTCCACCTTTTTTAAATTTGTGGCACTGGCAAATCCATAAATATGTAAGCCATAATCTATTGTTGGGACCAACATCTGGTTCACTATCGACCTTCCCATTTTAGTGTCTAAACAATGCTTTGTCTGTGTCAGGATGCCTAACCTACAACTAACTTTGTTTACCAAATTATTTATATGGTATTCAAACCTGAGCTTACTATCCACCAATAGACCTAGGTATTTATATTCATTTACCTGGGTTAAACACTCTCCTGTTTTGGTTTTTATTTCCAGGAGCAGGGAATCCTGGGTTAACTTAGTACCACCTGTAAACATCATCACTTTTGATTTTTTACTATTTAAGCTTAAATCTAATTTTTCAAACCAGCTCTGGACTTGGAGGAAATCTTTTTGTAGATTTATTTGCACCTGGTCTCAATCAATCCCCATGGTCAATAAGTCTGTGTCATTTGCATAAAGTCTAATTTGTGATTTCTTTACAACATCAACCACCTGGTTTGTATAAATCAGGAACAACAGGGGCCCCGATATGGACCCTTGTGATACTCCCCTCAAAACTTCTAATTTGGTCGAGTAATCCCCACCCAGTATAGTTTGTTGCTTTCATCCTACCAGATATGAATGAAACCAGGTATAAACTTCTTCAGATATCCTTATTTGCTTTAATCTCTCCAACAACTTTTGATGATTTACTGTATCAAATGCTTTGGAGAAGTCCACGAACACTGCACCCACTTTCTCTCATTAATCTAGGAAGGATGCTACTAAATCTATCAAATCAGTGAGTGCAGTGTTCGTGGAGTGACCCTTTCTAAATCCTGACTGGTGCATGGACAGCAAGGTGTACTTTTCCAAGTAACTGCATAGCTGTCCATGCACCAGCTTTCCCAAAATCTATGATACCACAGGTCGATAATTTGACTGTTCTCTTGTACAGTATTTCCTCCTTTGAAAACTGGAACTATTTTTGCCTCTTTCCATAGGTTAGGGACCTTTCCCTTCCTCAGGCTCCAATTAAATAATTTAGTAAAACTGGGGTTATAATATATTCTGCATCTTTCAGAAATCTTATTTTGATCTTGTTGTTCTCTGGGGCTTTATTTTTTTTGATGATCTTATTATTTCTTTAACTTGTTTACAAGTAACATATTTAGACCTAAGTCTTGGCACAGGGTTACCTTCTTTATCTAAATATTCCTTTATATTTTGAGATTCATTTCCTAATACCCCCCCACACAGCTTTTTTATCTTGCTGTTCCTTTTCTGTTTGTGATTTTCTCCCTAATTTCCCTAGCACATCTGGTAGAGTAATAAAGTAATTGTTTAATATATTGACCAATTTTTTACTATCTTGTGAGACACCATTCTGTTCCATTTGAATTTTTGGGGCTCCCTTCGAGGGATTCTCAAGTGATTTTAATAAGGACCAATATTTCCCTGTACCAGTTGTCTCTGAGCTTTTATTTCTAAAGCATTGTGATTTTACTTGCTTTATTTTTATTTTCAAGGCATTCCTTGCTTGATTGTATTTATCCCAGTCTACTGGTCTTAATGTTTTGTTTGCCATTTTCCACAATCTGCTTTATAATTGAATTTCTTTTTTTATTTTTTCAGTTATCCATGGAACATGATTTTTTCTTTGGTGTATTTTAACATAAGGGGCTAATTTATCAAAAGCCTGGACAAATTCTTTATTAAATTCCAGAACTGCTAGTTCTAGGGATGGAATCAAAAACCGTCTTTCCCATTTAACTTTCCTTAATGTTGGCTGTAGCAGCTCTGCACTATAGGATTTAAAGCATCTTCTCCAAACCTGCTGTTCTTTTTTCTCAAAATTTCTTTTAACTGATAAATTTATCCCACACCTTAACGTGTTATGGTCCCCCAAGATTGGCTGTCGAACCTATGTGTATTTCACCTCAATTTGTTGTGATACAAATACTAAATCTAGTATATTTCCTGGACTTTGCAATTAGCTTTTCCCTGTGGAATGAATTATCACTTGTCTAAGATCTAACTGGGCAAAACTAAGTTCTAGTGCTCATCCTCTTGGGTGTCCCCAGAGGGAGTTAAAATCTCCTATTAATGCAAGTTCTTTCCATGATGTTTGATTTTGGATTTCCTGAGCTAGATTTTCAAATTCTCTGATCTTCACTTTTGGTGGACAGTATGTCACCCCTACAACTAAAGTTTGTTCAATTATGTTAACTAATAGATATTCAATACCTGCGATTTCTCCTGAGAGAAGTGCTTCTGTTTGTCCCATTTCCCATTTAGTATACATCACTCCTCCCCCTCTTTTTTGCTTTCTGTCTTGTCAGTGAGTGGTGTAACCCTCAATTGCTAGTTCATTATTTAGTACCCTTTGATTTAATCAAGTTTCAGTCAGTGCTATACAGTCCGGCATTTCTGCCTGGGCCCATGTTCTGAATAGATCCATTTTATTTTTCAGACTTCTTGCATTGTCATGGATTATTTTAAGTGTTGAGTCTTGCTGTGGACCAGGATTTGATTCTATGGGTGGGATATTCAAAGCAGTTGTGCAATGCGCAACAGGGTTGTGCCAGAGCAACTGCAAAAATGAGTTGGAGAGCAATATTCAGTGGCAGCAATTGCACAGCACAATATGCCATGTACAAGTGCACAATGATAATGCATGCATGTGCAAGTGCAGGGGGCGTAGCCATGAATATGTGGCACAGAGTGATGTTCAACAGCAGACAAACAGCACAAGCGCAGAGCAAATGGGAATTGCATGGAGCAAAACTGAGCATATAAAAAGAGGGAACAAGCAGGGGAAGGAGGCTTGCACCACAGGAGAGCAGTACAGAGGGAGATAGGGGGGCAGGCTAGACAGCAGGAGTGATGCAAGACAGAGATAGAGGCAGTCAGGGAGTGGAACAGAGTGAGAGAGTAGGTGTGTGACAGTGACTGTGCCTGCGTGTGTGTGTGAGCATGTGTGTGTGTGAGACAGGTGTGGAGGCAACTGCCAGAGCGTGTGCCTGTGACACCCGGCACAGAGGGGGCATCACAGGTGCCCAGACAGGTGGGAGGTGGAGGCTACAGCCCACAGGCTGCCAGCTGGGAACTCCAAACACAGGTGTGTGCATAGCAGAAGAGCACACGCAGCAGCACACAGCCGGGGGTGCCTGGGGAGGACAGCCACCCAGGGGGGCAGGACATCTGAGGCCATGGCCAGTACCATCTTCCAGATGGAGGCAGAAATGAGGGGTGTGAGGAGGCAGGAGGCAGAGCAGTGCAGCCGTGGAAGGGCCCATTGGTGGTATGCCCAGAATAGGTGGTACCGTGCCCACATCACTGTCAAACAGTACAGTGATACAGAGATTGTGGGCCAGTACCATCTAAACCAGGCAGTTCTGAGGTAGCTCTGTGAGCTGTGCAGTGAAGAGATGCAGGCACCCACAAGACAGATCCATGCTCTGTCAGTGGAGATGAAAGTCATGGCTGTCATATGCCTGCTCACCACGGGTACCTTCCAGAGAACAACAGGGGACACCACAGGCATAACCCAGTTGGCTGCATCATGGCTCCTCACACAATTCCTCAATGCAATGCTGCCACATGCTGCAGAATACATCCATTTCCCCAGCAAACAGGCAGAGCATACAGCGAACATGCAGGAGTTCCACAGGGTGGCACATGTGCCTAGCATGCTAGGGGTCATCGACTGCACACATGTTGGCATCTGCACACGACCTGGCCTGGAGGGGGCAGCGTACATCCAGAAAGGGCTACCCCAGTGTCAACTGCCAGGTGGTGTGCGATGCCAGGAGGTGCATAATCAATGTCTGTGCCACACACCGTGGCGGAGCACACGATGCCTTCATCTGGCACCAGTTGGCACTGTGCCACAGGTTCAAGAGTGGGAACATCCCCACTGGCCACCTAGTAGGTGAGTATGAGGTGGAACCGGGCAGTCCAGCACAACAGGGCATGGTGTGGGGGACACTAGGGCAGAGGCACTGCAGGATGCGGCTGGGAAGGCTGGGAGGAGCAGCAACACAGTCCACCATACTAACCACACTTCTCTACACATAGGTGACAGTGGCTACCCACTCTGACCCCAGTGCAGGAGCACTACAATGAGGCACACGCCAGCACATGGAACATCATCGAGCATGTGTTTGGGCTGCTGAAGGCACAGTTCCATTGCCTGCACAGGTCTGGTGGTGCCCTACAGTACAGCCTTTCAAATGCCTGCAGCCTATTCCTGGCCTGCTGTATACTACACAACATGGCCACTGCCGTGGGATAGCTGTCAAGGTTGAGGAGGGGAACAGCAGTGGGGATGATGCAGACACTGGGCCAGGTGATGGTGGGCAGCCCCTCCCTGGGCAAAGGGAACCCTGGCTGTACAGGATGGGCCAGCAGCAGTGGGACACTATTACAGAGGAGCACTATGGTGCATGCAAGTAGATTAACATGTCCACATGCACATCCCAGGGACTATGGCACAGCATACAGACATGCATAGGCAGACCCTGTGACAAATAAATGGCTGGAGGGGAGTGTTGAGGGGCGTGGGATTGGACTCCGCAGAAGCACACAGCACAGCACTGCACACCCCACCCACACACCCCCACATACCCCCTGCACACACACACACACACATGCACACAGGCACCAGCATGCCCACACCCAGAGGCAGACACCAGACATGTGTCAGATGCTGAGCACTGGTGCACAGTAGCAGTCAGCGCTGTACTGGCATCACCATGCAGACGCCACCATGGCCAGCAGCTGGGTGGGTGTGCACATGGCCTGTGTGCAGCATCAACCATGGGTGCTATGTCCCTGGAATGCACATGCACACACCACACCAATGTGCACACAGGGCAGCAGCAGACAGCGGACAGGGAGGTGGGTGGTTCAGGACCGCTGCTCGGTCGCACTGCCACCCCAGATATGTGGATGGCCCCGCTGAGACTGCCCAGCAGACACAGGCTGTGTGACAGCCACAAGGGGTGTCTGTGACTGTCCCCCAGGGGTGTTACTGCAGGAATATGACCGGGTCCTTGCAGGGGTCTGCAGGCTCCTAAACATGCCTGCTCCAGGCATGCCCAGGATGCCCACAGCGGATCCCAGCATCGACACAGAGGGGGTCACTCAATGCCATGACCGAGGGGTGGAGAATGCACTCTGTGGGGTCAGCAGAGGATGGCCACACACCAAGGTGGACAGTGGTGCCAGTCCAGCCATGACCACAGCAGTAAGCCGATCCATGGCAGCGGTCGTGTCCTCCCACATTCATGTGTTTTCAGCCAGCAGCTGTTCAAAGTCCCTATCACACCACTCTGCAGCCCGGCACAGCCCTGCATGGAGTGCACGCACCACTGCTGCAACCAGCATCTGCAGCTCCACAGAGGCCCATAGCAGACGGGTGTGCTTGACCAAGAAGTCGGCGCCCTGTGGTGCATGGGCAATTGCTGACCCAGGGGTGACATTCAACCCTGCAGCCCAGTGCCCCCATGCAGGTGGGTGCTGCACAGCGGGGCCCTCTTGGGGCTGCTCGTCCAGCAGTGCACCATGGGCAGGTGCTGCACCCTGCCCCCCTTCGACCACGTCCAACTGCCGCTGCTGTCCCTCCAGCCACTGTGCACTAAGCAGCACTGGTGCGGCTTCACCACCTCCACCACCACCACCAGCAGCCAGTGCTGCACCACTGGCACACACGGCGACACTGGGGCAGTGGCCGGTGGGCAGACACCCACCACCAGGGCACCGTCTGCACTGCTGTGATGGATGTGTGGTATGGGTGCCACCCTCTCAACAGCAACACCGCTATCCAGGATGATGGTCTCTTCATCATCGATCCCAGACCCCACCCCAATCTGTGTCTCAGCATACTGTACACCATGGCAGGCATCATGCTGAAACACAGCCAGGGCCTCGTCCACAACTATGCCACGGGCATCTGGATGGACTGCAGTGTTGGGCTGCATGTGATCTGACCCCTGGACACTGGTGGAGGTGGAAGGACGGTCATCCGGGTCCAGGACCACCCCCAAGATGGACACCCCCACCCCTGCCACTGCATGCAGGTGCTCTGGAGCTGTAAGGGAATACAGTCACATTAGTGACACTGGCACACATCCATGCTCCCCTGGCCAGGTGCTGCCGTACTTACCATGCAGTAATGGGCTGCCTCCTATCCGGTAGCCACCACCGGGCACCCCCTTGATGGTGCTGTGCCACATGGTAGCTGCCACCAACTCCTCCTGCGGCATCAGCTGTGGCACGATGGGCTGTTCACCGCCCGTGGCAGCATGTGCAGCCTGGATGGCTGCCACCTTCTCCTTAATCTGTATCTGGTCTGTGCCAACCTTCTTCTTGCACTCCTGCACAGACCTCTGATGGATGCCCTGCTGGTTCACAGCTCTGGCCACACCCTCCCATGCTGTGGACCTGGCCTGTGGGGTGCCTGTCATGCCACTCAATAGAGGCTTCTGGTCAAGGTACACCTCAAAAAGGGCATCGGTCTCTGCCCCCGTGAAGTTGGGCCTATGCTTTCACGCAGGCCCACGCTCCTCACCTTCATCAGGTACCAACATGCTTTGTCCTGTGGGAATGGACATGTGGTCATTGACAGCTACCACCCACACCACCCTCCCAATCCACTGTCCTGTCACCCCCACAGCATCACATCTTACCTCTGAAGGATGCAATGCTGGTCCATGTCCTGTGCAGTCCCACAGCGCCTTTATAGTGCATCACATGCAAATGAGGGGATGCACAACTGTAATGAGATGCAAATGCCTCTGATACACCATGGATAGGCTGATTAGTTAATCTGCATATGCCGGCTGAATATCGCATTATTGTGCATGGCACAATGGACTTGTGCATGCTCAAGTCGTGGTGCAACTATGTGATGTGTGCAAATGGCCCGGCAGTATGCGTGCATGCACTACCAGTGCCTACACAACCGGTGCAGCGTATGCACATTGCGCAATATGCGTTACAGCGCTCAGCCACTATTGGACATGTGGCGCTCATGCGCTATATGGCCTATGGTGCCCGGGTGCCATAGGGTCATTGGTGCTCTGGCACCATGGTGCTAATAGCGCCCCTGTGCTATGAGTCCCATGGTGCATGGGCACCATTGGCCCATGAACCATGATGACCACATGCCCTATTGTGCACCATGCATGGCAGGACCAGTAGCACAGACGCACACAGTGCACGTATCGACCCTTGACCCCATGGTTGCCCTTTGTCCCTCAGGGAGCTCTGCAGCATGTGCCAGTGTGGCATGGCCTATATCGTGCATCTCCATGACTGCATAATTGGCGATGGCAGCACATCTCCGTGCAAGGCACGCATCTGCAGCACGTCTGGCTCATGCGCTACTGGGCACCATTTTGGATTCCTGACTGCAATACAGCCATGCCATGCCACAGCAGTGCCATGGCACCTAACTGGATGTAGGTTGAACTGGTCAACCTTGTGGCCCTAGTGGCGCCACATGCAGGCAACCTGTTTGGCCAGGTGCCCCTGAATAAGCCATGGATGGAGGTGTTGCAGGAGGTTGCTGATGGGCTGCAGGAGGCCACAGGTATGCAGTGCAGCAGCTAGCAATGCCGACACTGCTATGGGGACCTGCAGCGGAAGGACCCAGAGAGGCTCCAGGCAGTGCAGGCACATGTCCAGAGGGGTGCCGTGCCATGGTCAGGTAAGTGTGCTTCACCTGTGTCTGTGCCCAACCAGTGTTCAGTGGGGCCAGCAGAGTGACACTCCATGCTAATGGGGGGGATGGGGCTGTGCATTCTGTTGGCTGGTGCGGTACACCATGGGTGCACTGTGCCACCGCACTACTGCTGTGCTGGACTGGGGAGCATGTTGTGCTGGGGGGGCATGTGGTGTTGCCAGGTACTGATGTGTCTTTCTCCATGTTCCCTTCCTAGGCCCTGAGGACAGACAGAGACCCCGACTGGCTTGCCCTGTGGGTGTGCCAGGGCGGGCCACCACAGGGGCTTGGGTGCAGGCTGCAGGTCGCATAGGCAGTGCTGCTGGACCGGTGCAAGGTGCACAGCTGCGTGCAGGTAGGCACTGTTACATGCTACATTGCTGTGCAGGGTGGGTAGCGGGGGTGGGCCACAGCCCCCTGTGCACATGGCCATTACAGCTGTGCACTGCCCGCGGTGATCATTGCACCATGCTGCGGCTATCACACATGTGTGTGGCTGCTGCAGGAGGGCTGTGGGTGCATCCAGATCCCAGCTGTGCCACTGCCATCCTGCTGTTTATCCATGTCACCTGCCTGCCAAGGTGGTGTTGTGGGGAGCACAGGTAGTCTTGGTGTGCAGTGTTCTGCATGGCTGTAGTTTGCCAGGTTGGTGGCACATGTGGGCGCACACACTGCAGGTGGCTGGGTGCCATCCCAGGGGCGCATGTCACTGCTGTCCACTGCACACCGTGGGTGGGCTACAGTGTTCCAGACACACATTCATACCATGTACCCTCCTTTGTCCAAGATAGCAATTGACCTGATGTGAACACCCATCTCCTGCAACATATCCTTTGGGTCACCACTGCCATGCTGTGGGTGGCACAGCTGTTACAGAGGATGCTGCACAGGCAGCACTGCAGATGACAGCATCAAGCACCAGTGGGGTGAAGCTGCCCATAGAGCCCATTGGCCTGCATCTGTTACCCTTCCCTGTCCCCCCCTCTCTTGCTCTCCCTTGTCATCTTGTATAGCCCTGACCCCTGTCAGCCTGCCTCCCTTCCCTGGCCTCCCATTTTGTACTTGCCTCCCCATTCCCTGTTCCCTGTCCCCTGTTACCTGTACATTTGTATATAGATGTTTTAATACTGTTGTAATACACTTTTATAGGCTAACCATCTGTGTCCATGTCTGCTTTGTGGCTGGCTTATGGAGCCATGCTGCAGTGGTGTGCATGGTGGCTGTGTGGTACTCCTGGGGTGGCCAGGGGATTGTGCCTGGTGGTGTACAACCATTGGTCGGTGGCTGTGCTCTGGGGCATTTGTGGGATCTCTGTTCAGGTTGTGTGGCATGTGCATTGTGTGCTGTTTGACTTTGTGTTGCCGGCTGTAGTCCAGGTGGCGTGGCACATGCCTTACTGTGGGGGGTTGCCGGTGGCCATTTACCAGTGCCCATTGGTGCCACCCTGCCTCCGTGCACCACACTGGTGCATGTAGATGGGACCTGCTGCTTCCCCATGCATACTGGGTGGTGTTCCATTGTGTGCTTGTCATGCTGCACTCCTGGCACCCTCTGCACCCTGGTGGTGGGACATCCACCCCAGTGGTTTGCTCCTTGCTGTTCCTCTTGTGGGTCCATCTGTGTTCTGGTGCATGCTCCCCTTGCACATCCCTGGTTGCACTATTGCACTTGTTGGCTTGCTCCCTGGTGCAACCCTGGTTGCACTATGGCACATCTCTGCAATATTTAGCTGTGTTGCACTGGCACATGCCATCTTGCACAACCTTTGAATATCGCATTAGGTGTGCCATGGCACACCGGATTTGTGCTGCGCTGCTCTTGCGCCTGCCTCTGGCACATTTCTGAATATCCCACCCTATGTCTCCATTTAGAATCAATGCTATTAGAACTAAGCTGCTATCTCTTGACAGGGTCTGTTTAACTATAATATTTTTATGTCTACCTAGTTCAATTTTAACAACCTGAAAAGGGTTTCTTCTTTTCCTTAAATTCACTAAGGCTATTTCATATTGGGTGGTATTTATTGTTCCCCCAAGTTGTATAGCCAGTGATTTCCCTCCTTCTAATAGGCTCTGTTCCAGTTTTTTTTTGAGGTGTCATTAGCTGGGAAATACATGTTATTATGACCAAGCCCACTCCCATCCACAGGGTGACTGTTTTATTTTTTATTTTCAATTTCACAAGTTGTTTCCAGGATATTCTACAAATGTAGGATCTGTTATTGTTTTCCACAACATCTAAGTGCGTAAAGATTTTACCTCTCCCAGTCATCCTCTTTTGAAGGAACACTAAATTTCTACCTATTTCGTTTAAACTTTATCAAAAACATGCTTACAAATGAATTGTATTACTTCAAAACTTTATCAAAACATGCTTACAAAATATAAAAAGCTTGTTTTCCATTTTAAGCACTTAGATCACTTTTCTTATTTAATACCTTCATTTCTTCACTTACAAGAAATGAAAATATTTTTAAACTTCTTTCTAAACAACAAACATAAGTACCCTTAAAACCCCCAATTTTTGCCTGTGGAGTCCATGGATATAGGTAATATAATAAATTTCAGGTTTTAATCTATTCAAATATTAGGATCCAGACTTGATGTTATTTTTCTCCTCGGAGCTCCGCTACAACCCCCGCACTCCGGCTGCCTCCGGCGCCATCCTCGGGACATGAGACCCTCCTTCAGCACCGCGACTTACCCTTCGCAGGGTGGTGGGGAGCGACTCAACCCACCCCAACGGATCCATGTCAGGAGGCGCCTCCAGGAATGGCGCAGGAACGACACGCGCTGCCGGGCTCCCATTTTCTTTTTGTTTTCCTCCGGCGGGCATGGCGGTAATGACGCTTAGTGATTGAGTGCATGCACGCCCCGCATGTGCTAGTCAAGCTGCCTGCCACGCCCCGCCCCTTGGCTTGGCGGCTGCGCGTTGTCGATCCCCAACCTCCGCTTAGGGGTCAGGCAAAGCACCGCCGCCTGAATCTCTCACCCGAGATGAAGAGCAGTCCTCCGGATGCTCAATCCATCTCCTCCCGCCCAACCCCGCAACCCATGCCCGTTCCCGAACACAGGTCGCCGGCGTGGTGCGAGGTGTAGCGACCAGCGCCTCAACCCTCAGCGCCACCGGGCCAGCTTACGATCCAGACTTAACAGTTTACCTTTTCTCCTTTGGGGACTACTGGGACAAACACTTTCCACCCAAATTTCTCTACCGAATGGAGCTCATGCCACTCACGCTTGCGCTTGTAAGTGACACAAACTTTTAAACTGGACAAGCCCCTCTTCTGTCTAATGAGATGTGAATGAGCTTGATACATCCAGCAGACCAGACCCGGGTGTGATTCTCACAACCTCCACTTGCATACTGTGTGACTCTGAGCAAGTCACTTAACTGCCCAGTGCTCCCAGGTCGCCCTTGAAAACAGGCACTTGTGCCTAGCGGCCATTATCTAGTTACCAAAGACTAAAAAAATAATTCACCACCCACCTTCTATCTCTTCTCTCAACCCTTCTTCTCCTCTCCACAGTGCCTGGTTCTTCACATTACTGTTATTGTAGCTACATTATTTACTTACCAGTTTGTCACTGTTTATTATTGTACTATGTAAGGTTTAGTACATTACTGCGCTTCTTTGTGTTTTTGTATTTCCCTTGCCCCCTCCCCCTAGGACACATCAGGAAATTAGCCTTATGGCTCAGTATGTATTTCCTGGTAAATCTCTTTTAAATAAATAAATAAAATATAAAGGAACCAATGTTGGTCAGCACCGAGAGAGGACAGTAATGCTATCAGTGCCCGTGGGGACCAGATAGGCCATACAAGAGATTAAATCAGAATTGTTTGGAGGAGGCAGTTCCTGCTCATAACTAATTGGTGGAAGGCAGATACCTGCTAGAGAACCAGACAGAACTGCCAGACATTTACCCCTTTCGATACTGTCTACAGCTGTTGCAGCAAACACTGAGAGGCAGACACCTTACCCATATTCCAGCCAGAGCCACTTGACTAGCAGCAGTGCATCTATCCCGGTATCCTGCATCCAGTGCTGCTACTGTGGGCCAGTGGCAGCAGCTGCAAAACCAGTAGCTGTTTCTGTCCATCAGGGTGTGAGTTGCCTTGACCTTGCCCTGATGGATGGATGGTTGGATGGATGGATGGATGGATGAATGGATGGATGGATGAATGGGGGGATCCCTGTTGTTGAAGCCCATCCTGTGAGTGAAATTAGATGGCCAAAGGTCTTTATAGGGCTGAACAGAGGAGAGTGAGAACAGAAGAACCTGCTGGTTCTGCTGTCAACACTGGCACTGGAGACCTCCCTCTATGAACTGAGCTGCAATCTTCCATCCAGCCTTTGGGATCCATGAGTAACCAACGGCATCCAGGCTCTGCAATTGTGGTATTTAGTTAGGTTGATAGGAAGGAGGTATTGGAAACCCTGTTCCAGGGCTGAGGAGTGTTTGTAAGGAAACCCAGGCAAATACCTGCATTACATCATTTGAGATTTGTGTTTCATTAAGATTGCTAGTCATGATCACTTCAGTTTAACTGCTGTTTGAAAATGCATTCCTACCTATCTACCACATTGACTACTACAATCGTCAGGCCTGCAGTGCATCCTCAGCTGGGTTTTTGCCATATTTTGCAACAGGGAGTTGCCTAAGGCATTTGATGGAAATCCGTTCTAGTGCACCAGTTGGGGGTTATATTGTGAGTTTTCCAGTGGGCATTGTGGGTCTGAGTGGGGACTACACTGTAATATTATTTGCCATGTATTCTATCATCCTTTCCACTTCTCCTATCCTTACCCACCCCTCTAATATATATTTCTACTCTACTTTTCTTGCATTTTGCTCCAAGTGTGTTTTGTATTTGATTATTGTATCACTGCACTTTTGGGTGGGATTGTTTGGGCCAGGATATTTATTGTTTCCTGGGGGAATCAAATCCTTCATGTCAGCAAGTACAGTATTTCCCAGGGACTACCCCAGATGGACACACAGCACCATTTAAAGAGCAACTCTGCACTTTAACATGTACTTTCATAAATAAGATGTTGCCGCTGTTACAGTTTACTAGAGAATACATTTTTTCATTTAAGTGTTCCCTTCAAAGGTTTACTGCTCTAGGCAGTCCATCTAAAAGGCCTGTCTATAAAGTACTTGAAAACATTTGCCTCTACCGGATTTACCTCACAGTGCTTTTGTTCATGGCATCATAGTGCTCACCATGACATCAGACTGTGATGTCAAATATTGTATGGTAGCAGGGGAGAGTCAGATACATTTTGAAAGACTCAATGAATTAAGTAATGTATTATCTGCAATATTTAGTGATCAACAGCAGGAGAAAGTTAATAAAATAACAATAACTAGAAAATGATAAAGTTAAAACATAACTGTTATAAATCAAGTAACTCTAGTGTTCTTAAGCTTTTTGTTATAATAGAGAGTTGCTCTTTAGCTTCAGTTACCCAGAGTATTCAACATCAAGATCCCAGACTCGTCCCCTCAGAGTGCTGGGGAGGTGTCACACTTCTTAAGCAGGCTACCAAAATATATTATAAACACTGGGAAGGAAGACTGAAAAGTATGTAGTTAATTGTAACAGCTGAAACATCATGAACATGCATGCTAAAGTGCAGAGCTGCTCTTTAATGTTGGCTCCAAAATATTGGCAAAAAAGTGCTTGCACTGAGAATGAGAAACTGATGGGCAGGGTTTATTATGCCTGAGAAAATGGGGTTCATTCAGGAAAAACTTTCACTGAACCTCATGTGAACACTGTTCTACATTATTGCTGTGTCTGGGTCCCCCACCCTGGTGTCCCTGAATGCAGAAAAAGCATTTACAGTCAGTGCTCAGATATTTAACACCATCTGTTCCCATGGTCTTTGGCAGATGCCAGAGTTTGACTGCTATCTGTGTGCAGACTTAATGAAAAATAAAGCAAAATGTATCAGCCACAGTGATTGAAAATTAGATTGATGGCTATGTGTGTAACCCACCTGTGGGGGATTACCTTTAGTTGCCCCCATTCCTCCCGTCTGTCCGTCCCTCTGGTGGTGCCCCGTTGTTTTCCCTGATGTTCACCACCACAGCCCAAATCCTTGTTTGGCCCCTGAACAGCTCCCAGTATTGTTTTACCCACCACTGGGTTTTGGGGAGCTAACCGCCTGCCACCCCATTCTTTCTTTGCTTCCCTGAGCAGCCGGCAGCCCACGCAATTACAGACAGGGCAGTTTTTATGCATAGGCTAAGTAGGCTGCAGCCTAGGGGTACCAGCTGTTTAGGGGCACCTGGGAATGAGAGGCACTAATTAAGATACATATATATATATATATATATACATATATTATATACATACAGTATAGATAGATAGATAGATATATATATGTATGTAACCACCCAGTCCCTGGGGTCACTAGAATCCTATCAGTATTATTATTAGAAAGGCAGAAGGTAGCTGGTAGGGAGCTCATTAGGGGCCCCTTACATAATTACATCATTGTTTACTCAGTTAGCCTGAGGGAAGAGTGATTAGGTCATTTAGAACTCTCGCAGCAGCATAAGCCACACTATGTGGATAGCTGCTCTTGGGAGCTTAGAATGTTCAGTTAGAAGGAATCAGTAATGGAGTAAGGAGGTGAGAGTGGCAGAGGGACTGCCAGTGGGCTCTGAGAGAGGGCCCAGGATTTCTCACCTTAGTGGAGTGTCATTTCCAGCTTCCAGTTGTTGTGGTGGACAGTAGACTACAGCAGGATTTCCTGATTTCTACTCCATATGAAGCGAAAGAATCTGCTTTTTCTCAGTGGACTCAAGGGGCAATCCCCTGAATGTTCTGTGGTGCTTTCAGCTGCCTTCGATAGGACCTGAAATAGACTGTTTGGACCAGCTACCCAGAAGAGTGCCTTTTCCTTTTCCTTTTCCTTTTTTGTTGTTCCATGCCCTGTGGATAGAACAACTCCTGTGAGTACTGTCAAGGAGACTTGGTCTCCACAAGTTCTTAGGGGAGTGAATAATCTGGGGTGCGTGTGCCCATAGAAAAGGCTGGATTACACCTGTCAGTACACCTAGTCTCACCAGCATGACAGAAGTGAACTATGGACCCCAGTGAGTGCAGTTTATTTTCTCTGATCACTCCAGCTTGGGATAAGTCAAAGTGTGGGACCTCTAGCATTTCAGTAGGGAATGGGTGTTTCAATGGTGTAATCCTGAAGAATGGCAGAGACTGTTGGTTGGGGCCAAGGGTGGGAGGAATGCCATCTAAGCACTTACAAGTTAGGGCTTCCTGGTTCGTAAAGGGCACGAGTGTGTTTAGCTGAGCGAGGGCCAAGCTGCAGGTTAAGGTGTGTGACTGAGTTTCACATACTGCACCTATGTCCAAGAAGAGTTCTGAGTGTGTGGTTTAGATTTACTAAATAGAACTCATGGGAAAAGAGAGAGGTTCATGTGTGTGGCCCAGTGTCCACAACTGCATCTTTGGGAAATTTGGGAAGAAGATGTTTCTGTTTTGTTCATGAACCATACTGCATGCATGGAGAGTTCTTGAATTTGTACCTGTTCAGCCTTGACCGACCCTTGGAGGTCCCCTTCAGCTTTTCCGTTCCATCTGTTGAATAAAGCCATCCCGTAAAATCCCAGTCACTGTTATGGACATTCCAATTATTGCTACTGGTTGTGTGGATTTACTGGGGCCCCCTCAGCAGGTTAGATCAAGCATATGCCTAGCTGCCTCCACCCAGGACCTGGGTTATATTATTTACACAAGATTCAAGTTGTTTGTTTCTGTACCCCACCCCTCTCTTCCTCTAGAGAATGAGCCAGGCATACATCCTAACGCCAAGAGTGGTACCTACCTTTTAGTAAAGTAAATTGGTAGGCCAGTATATGGGCAGCAGTGTTTTCAGATATCTAAGTTAAGTGAGTACTACAAATAATGGGGGGTGTGCATACTAGTTAAAGAAGTGGCCTGGATATAAAAAATATATATATATATATATATATATATATATATATATATATATATGTGTGTGTGTATATATATATGTAGATATATATATATATATATATATATATATACACCTGCCTTTTGTTCATTTACTCTGCTGCTGGGTTGGTGCTGCCTGAGTCTACTGAGCAGGTTAAACTAGCTTGATGGTAATTAAGTAGTGGTGGCAGAGTGAGTCTGCCTCCAGCAAAAACAACAGCCCATCCATCCTGCTGTGCCCCTGCTATCAGATAATTTGGCATTTGGCCCCTCCTCCCCCATCTCCGCAGAAAAATGCATGCTTAGAGTCATCTCTCTGTCCCCACCACAGCGATGAATGTCCCTACCTCCCAGTCACATTCCATCATTCATTGACATGACGTGCTGACGCTGAACCCGGCATTCTCCCCAATCAGCGGCAGATTTGGAGTTCAAAATCCACTTGCACCAAATTGGTTTGAGTGGACTGGGAATGCTGGGTGGGGGGTGCTCGGTATAAGAAGGCTGTATTTCAAGTGGGTGGCTTTTCTTTCTTTTGGACAGGACAGAGACTAGGCAGTTCAGTTCAGATTTGCTGTAGGCAGCTGGCGGCACATCAGCACTGTTGGACTACTCGGAAAAACCATAACTGTTGTCTTTTTTTCTTGGCACCGTGACGACCGGCCACAATGTTTCTGTTTTTTTCCGAGTTCTGAGCAGCAGCAGAAGGCACAACAAAGAGGTTTGATTTAGGGTTTCCCTGAGGTAAGTGAATAAAAATCTCTCGATTTCAAATTGACATTTTGACCCACTATGTAACTCCTACTCCCCACACGAATCTTGTCCTGAATAAAGGTTAAAAAATAACCATGCTAATTATATTGAAAAAAGATGATGATCATCGCGTGTGTGTATGCATGCATGTGTGCATGCATATGCGTGTGTGTGTGTAAAATATTTGCTCTCATCATCCTCCTACTACTATTAGCAATACTAGCTTTGTCTTTGCTGTTTTTTTCTCCTTACCCTTCATTAGTAAAACCAACAACTACTGGAGAAGGATTTGCTCAGTTAGGTGTATATGCATATGGAGCTCAGAGGCGCAAGTCTGGTTTCAGGCAAGTCCCAGTCAAGCAGAGCTGCTGAGTTAACCTATTATACAAACATGGATGAGGAGAATGGAGAAAATAATTTGCCATAGCTCTGATTCTTAAAATAGTTTGTCCCATCCTACAGGTCAAATCTTAATGCAGGCTGTTTTGGGAATCCCTTGTGTTTGTAGTAGAATCTGGTTTACTCCCTTAACACTAGAACAAGAGTAGGCAGTGTGGGTTGCGAGACTTTGCATGTGTTCCATTAAGGTTGTTTTTTTTTTGTTGTTGTTTTTTAATCTGGATTTTTTTCCCTGCTACACCACCTTCCGGGATATATCGTGTTCAAGCAGATCTGACTGTCAAGGAGACAGTAGCTTGGTATTTTCTCACCAGTTTTTGCCCACTATTTTCCCTCCTCCCCTGGTGTGGGAAGTGCCATTATTGGTCCCATGCATGCACAATGTGCCCCTGCAGAAGGAGTAAGCTCCCTGGCCTGACTGCAGGGATCAGTGAGTGTAAGAACCTACCACCACCCCTCCCCAGTCAAGGCGAGCTGCCTCTCAGCAGCAGCCTGGCCTGCTTCCCATCTCTGCAACCTAAGTGTGCTCCCAAGCACGGTTTACCTGCAAGACAGTGCAGTGCGGTGCCCTCGCCATCGAGGTGGCCCAAGGTTGGGCTTTTAACAGAGCTTTGTAGCTGTGGAGGTCAGTAAATGTTTGGTATAGAAGAGTTGTCATCTCTATAGGCAAAGTCAGCTCCCTGCCATGTTGCATCAGCCTCTTAATAGTAGGTCTTTGTGTCTTGTTTATCACTGATTTAAAGATTTCCAGGGTTAGTGAAGATTTCTATCCGTTGATTAGTATTATCATCCATGAGGCATTTCCATTGGCTTCTCAGATACAGATACTTGTAGTATCTGCAGGTCTTTTTTTGTTTTTTCCTCTCATAATTTATTTATAACCACTGGGGAGGCCGCATGGATGGGGGTGGGGGGCACATGAAGTTTCCACCCTATAGGCACCATGTAAGTTAATGCAGCCCTATGCTCAGAAGTGTGCCTGGATTATTGACCACTGTAGTGGTCAAACAGAAGGCAATTCAGTGTTCCCAGTGCCCCAGCTTACCTTATCAGGGATAGGTGACCTTAACGAGGCTGTTGAGGAGTCTACCTGTATTATAAAAATGAAGTTTGGGATTAGGGCATATTTCGGGACTCATGACTATTAATGAGCCCCACTGAATAGTACTGAGCAAGCCTGCCTGCTGCCTAGGGGGACTATATTTTGGAGGCCTCGAGAGGCTGGGGAAAGGGAATAAATGTTAAATGATGGCAGCCTTTTGTGGGGCACCAAAGGGGCTACATAACAGTAGGGCAGTTGTAAATAAAAAGTGCAAACACTGGCTGCACCAGAACTTTATTTGTGGAGACATTGTGTGGACTGCTGGGGGACTGAATGATAACAGCCATCATGTTCTGATCCTTTGACCACCATTGGGTAGCCAGTCTGTTAACAGGGCACCCAAAACTGTTTGAAAGGACTCATGAGAGAGGGTGCTAACTATTTTCAGGTGCCAAGAGACTTTTCCAATAAATAATCAAACAGGGCTTATGATTGTGATTGATGACTGAAACCAACCAATCAGAGGGTAGGATTTTCGGGGGAAAATCCCAGACATTGGGTGGTGGAGTCAGTCTGTTCTGGGCTCTGATCGAGTTGAGAGGGCTCAGTGCTGGGTGAGAATTCATCTAAGACCTTCCACAGAGCTTAAAATTAGTTTGTTAGAGGAATAAAGGAGAAAGATTCTTCCTGATCAGAGGAGCTGTGCATCTGTGCTAATTGTTCCAGGCACCTTGGAGTCTGCTGTTTTAAGTGCAGACTTCTGCTGCAGCCATCCTGCACCAGTTTGGGACTGAGAGAACACCTATGAGCTGACAAAGAAGTTTTCTGAAAACTGTGAGGGGACAAGCGGCCAGACCGTCAATCAAGCACAAGTCTTCAAAATACTTACTGCTGCCCATTTGTTCTGCCCTTCCTGAATTGAAATCCCCTGAGGTCGAGCTGGTGGAAGCCCTCTACACCAGGAACATCCTAGATCTCCAGGACCATGAGTACCTAGAGCTTGCCCTGGAAATCAAGGGGAGTAACTGTTAATTGTTAACATTCATTTGCATTGTTCTTAGGGACCCAATGCTTGACAACCAGCAGCACCAAGCAGCACTGCGAACTCCTGGGTACCCAGAAAAGACAGAGGGAAGCCACTGGTACCAGTGGGGGTGGGCATCTGGGGTGGTCTGGCCTGCAGACCCTGTTGTTATGTAAGCAATAAGACATGATGGGGTATGCATTAGACAGTTCTAATGCACAGCTAGAGGGATGTAGTGAGGCACTAGGCCACAGGCCGAGTGCGTCCAGTCTCCTAGCCGTGCATTAGAACTGTCTAATGCACATCCCCGGAGTGTCTTATTGTGCTTATAAAATGGGCCTGTGTATTCTAAATGGGGTTTCTAGTTTTAGCTGTGCATTAGACACTTCTAATGCATGGCTAACAACCAACCAGATTGCTTGAAATCATTTGCCCATTTTATTAAAATTGTTTCTAACCATTTCTAGCCATTTTTTACTTCCACAGATATTCCTTCTCCAGGTACCCCTACTCTAGCCCTTCTCCATAATAAAGCTGTGTTTTGTTTGAAATTGCTGTGTGAAGGGTGCTTTGTGGAAACTAACTGTAAAGTGCATGTGATATATAGTATTGGGAAATGGTTTGGCATCCAAGGTGTGGGGTGGTTGGAATGGGAGGTGGGTAGGTACAGCATCCCAGGGGGCTGTACCAATCACACACTTGGCCCACTGTAATTCACTGTGGGTGGAGGCACTGCACTATTTAATTATTTTCTTTGGGATAGAACCCCCGAACACCACCGTAGCAGGACCCAGGACCCTTAACCTGTGTGAAGGTCAACAGGCAGGGGTAGTAGCCCACTGGCATATGGCGCCTGGGCTACATGTGCGAAACAGATAAATGGGAGTTGACTGTAACAGCATTTCATAGCCTTATCTCATCAAGAGACCTGACTCCCTTGGGACTATGCTTACATCCATGCAGCACTTCCGTGCATTGCGATCCTCCAATGATCAGCTACTCTCCATACCATTCTGCTCTACCAAAATGGGTGAACAAGCATTTTCGTATTTTGCTCCAAAATATTGGAATTCCCTAACCCCTCACCTTAAATCCTCCCAATCTCACTCCTCCTTTAAGACTGCACTTTTCTGTCACCTCAACGCACTTGATACCTGTGGCTGTGGCTAATTAAGCAGTTTCCTTCCCTCTCGTTTCCCTCTTTTTAACTACTCTTCTTTCTATTACTCCATCTACTCCTTGGTTGTACCTGAATTGGACACTCTCATCCCTACGTGGATGTTATTGTTGCTGTTACATACTTTCACTAATATCTCTACGTGGATACCAGTACTGTTTATGATGATGTTATTGTATTGCACCTGTTACTCATGTACGTAGAAATGTCTGTATTTTCCTTTGTACTCTCCCAGGTCGTGCCTGAAAATGGGCAGGTCTATTGCCTAGTGTACTTACCCGGCCATCAAAAGCAAATAAATAAATACACTTCAGAGTACTAGAAGTCTTTGGTTTCCACTCACAGTTTGTTAATTGGGTCAGTCTGCCATACTCCCAAACAAAGGCTTGTATTTCATGCATTGGGGTGGAATGTCAAACATCTACATTTAAGAAAGGCGCATATCAGGACTGGCCCCATTCCCCCTTCCTGTTTGCCTTATACCTTTAGCCCCAGACTTGCAGGATCAATGATCATCCCCTGGTGAGACTGATGTGTATCAGTATCACTTGGTAAAACATTGTTTGTTTGTAAAAGTTTATTCCTTAAGAACATTCCAAGGAAAAGAATAGCCCATTTGAGCGCAAGCTCATTTTCAATGGGGTCCACATTCATTCATAACAAACATTACAATAAATATACAACATAGATACACGAGTTTCATAAACACTTCAAAAGACTTATTCAGTCACATACACTCATAGATAAATATTAAAAAGTCATCTGCCTTCTGCAGCTAGAGCAGTCAACCTCATCCCTACAAACAACCCTAACCATTATCCAAGAATTTCAGTAAAGTGTCCATTTGAACCCACATAGGAGTGTAAGACAGCTTCAAATGTGTAGAAGCCCTGTTTGCACATGTGCTGACCAACATGCAACCCCATCAGTTGCACCCCCCCAAAGAGGCCAGTCTTGACATAATCTGTGCCTCTACACTGGTGGTTGCATGGGGGGGGGCAGGGAGTGATATGTGTGACCCACAAGAGTTCTTCCACAGTACAGAGGCAGTGCAGAAAAAATCAACACTTCCCTAGGAGGACATGTGCCATAGTACTTAAGTGCCCACTCAACACTGTTGGACCCATATGGCTACCGCACCTATGGACTCCAACCCAAACATTTGACATGGAGGACTGGGAGGTACAGAGTGCTGCTACTTTGTTTATTTAAATATATGTTCCCCATATGGAGATATGTCAGCCATTGGAAAACTGCCATATCCCACAATCCACTGCTCCAAACAAAGAAGGGGATGCACTCCAGTACTGCCACTGGCATTCTGTTTGATGCCTAATGTCTGGACCCTTTCTGCCCCTGGAATTTTCCCTGTCTCTGTGTCCCCTTCCAAACATGAACATCAGTCCATCTGGGGGTTGAGAATTCCATCATGTGTAGAATTTTCACAGGAAGTGTGGGCTACATGGACTGGCAATGTATAAATGATGCCTATGCCAACCTTGCAATCAATTAGGGCGTTAATCTGGATAAAACATCCATTATTCCCCTCAGCCACAGAACTCACCAGTTAGTTCAGACCCTTTGGTTTACACTGCTCACCTCTTGGGCTCACCTAGTTGAGGAACTCTTGTCCACTAGTAAGTGTAGACTCAGAAAGGGCAATTTAGATATAATTGTGAGGCGTATACAGCAGAATTTCAGCAGATGGACCTTTGTCTCCCACGACCCTCTGGGATTGAATAAACATTATCAGGCTGTTGTTGCTTTGTGTAACTCTGAAATAGTATCATTGTTGAACCTTCATTTGCACCATGTTTAGATACTTGTACTTGTCCTGTATCTTATTCTGTGCAACCCTAGAAATGGTTAAAAACTGGGCTTTATGACCCAGCCCACCTTTCCAGGCAAAACAATAAATAAACTATAAGAAACAAAAAAAAATCAATGTGCTTCCACAAAGTACCTACCCTCCTGTAGATGTTGCCCATATTCCTCCTTTTGGCATGGTTTAAAGGAATTCATTCTTGCATCTCCAGTTTCTCTGGTCTAGTAAGACCCCAGGACATTCTTACTTGAAATTGATGGCCAGAAGGCAACAGGGAGGATTACGACTACCTGATTTTTCACTGTACTAAAGTACCATACTTTTCCGATGAGTAAATATTCCAGTGGAGTTTTGATTCATGTCACTGCCTGGTTGTAGGCTACTGTCCTCTAAGGTGAAAGATTGAGAAGTACCATTACCAATTATAACCTGTGAGTAGAGCATCCCTGCAATTCTGCATGGCCTGTGTGGTCCACTCCACTCTAAAAGATACCCCTATGTGGGTTTCAGTTCTTATTCATGGACAGCTCTGTAGATAAAACCACAGTTCATGCTTTAACAGCACTTCTGTTGGGGCCAGACAGGAGAAGGAAGAGGATTGAACGTCCCAGAGGACACTCTCCTCTTTCAGGGAAGGACGGCAGCAGGTTCAATAGCAGTACTGCCACCTGGGTGACCACAAGTGGTAGTGCAGGTGGAGCAACTTGGGGTGGGAAGGACACAAGCTGGCAATGTGAGCAGCCATGCAAATAGCATGTGCATGCATGCTTAGTGCCCTTTTCACCAGTGTCCTGAAGGTTGTGGAAATCTTAAGGAGGAAATACCCCGACACACACAGGATGATGTCTAGCACTCCCTGGCCTTTCCCTCCTGATTGGCCACTCTACCTTCTGCACTAGAGGGCTGAAAGGGGTAGCAGTACCAACCTCCAAAGAAACCACCACAGAGAAGGGATGGAACAGGATTGGAGGTTGTCAGAGCTGAAGGGGCAGTGTCAATGACAAGGGAGATAAAAAAAGATTTTGTGGCTAAACCCAAATTCGTAAAATAATATCCTCTGACTTTGTTGTTGCTTCCACACTAAATAACTATTTTTCATCAGTATTTACCCAAGATCCATTACCATCCACAATAGCCATATCACCTATCAGCACTACTGAACAAATGGTCCAGCAGAAAGACACTTATAATCTACTATTAGCCTTAAAAAAATCTACTAGTCCTGGTCCAGATGGTATATGTTCAAAACTTCTCCTGGGCGCTAAAGATACAATCACCTTACCACTCACAATTATCTTTAATAAATCACTTCAAGAATCTATGGTCCCACGAGATTGGCTAACAGCAATAGTTACTCCTATCTTTAAGCAAGGCTCCCATTCATTAGTCAATAATTACGTCCCATCAGTTTAACTTTATTCCTGCAAATTACTTGAAAAGTTATCAAAGCACTCCTGGAAAAAGAAATAGTATCTTTAAACCTTACTGACATTTCTCAACATGGATTCAGAACTGGCCTATCCTGCAGTACAAACTTGTTGGCCTTCTATGATTCCATTAGTTTAAACTTAGACCTAAATATCCCCTCTGATGTTATTTTGTTGGACTATAGTAAGGCTTTTGACAAAGTGTCACACAGCATTCTCATCACCAAACGTATTTACCTAGGTTTTTCAGCGTCACTTGTGTTATGGATTAAAAGTTGGTTGATGGATCGATCTTGGAGGGTACGGGTTAATGGCACTCTATCAGACTTGGGCAGAGTGACGAGCGGTGTCCCCCAGGGCTCCGTCCTGGGACCCACTCTGTTCAACATCTTTATTAGTGACATGAAAATTCACTCATCAAATATTCTCACGAAGTTTGCCAATGACACCAAGCTGGGTGGTGCTGTTAACAACGCTGCTGACAGACAGACTCTACTTAAAGATCTTTCATCAATTGAACACTGGGCCCTCGTTAATAAAATGGAGTTCAACAAATCTAAATGTGCTGTTCTGCACATGGGGAAAAATAATCCCGAAACAAGTATACACACTGAATAACACCATTGTTAAGGTTTCTTGTTTGGAAAAAGATCTAGGGATTCTAGTTAATAATAAACTGACCCCTGTTTCACATTGTAATAAAATTGCTAACCAAACAAACGCACTTCTTTGAAGGATTAACTGTACTTTTGTTTCTAAAACCGAGCAGTGTATCATTGCTCTGTACAGATTGCACATTAGACCATATCTCGACTATGGTTCCCTGTTTTGGAGTCCATACCTCAGCAGGGACATAGATAGAGTTGAGTGGATTCAGAGAAGAGCCACTAAAATCATTCCCAATTTGGCACACGTGGATTATGAGTCCAGACTACACATGCCAGGGTTACACTCACTTAAAATGAGAAGAACAAGAGGGAACTTACTTCAACTTTTTAAGATTACTAAATCCCCTATTTTGATGAGGCAATGTGGCATTTCGCTTGCAACCAGAAAAATCGGACCTAGGCTAAATAACAAACAACTGGATATAGCCAAATGTAATACCAACAAAAGACAAAACTTCTTTTCCATAAGAACCCCAAGACTATGGACTACACTCCCCCAAGATATTGTAGACGCAATCTCCATTACGACTTTTAAACTCAAACTTGATGAATGGCTAACTAGATAGGTTTCACAATAATGATCCACATATGTGGAGGACAATCCTTATGGGCTTCGGCCTTCTTTTGTCCCTCTAACCAAGTAACCAAGTAATACACTCTAAAATATATGATGGCAAGATAATGGTATTCATATGATATTCCACTTAGTGTTTGGTAATAAAGTGATTACTTTTGATCTGCTTAGTGTACACAATGATCTAACCAGTTTGGATAGTTTCCCATTTCTTGAACTCATGCTTGCCTTTACAAGAACCTTGAGCAAACATTCATGACATCAGGTGATAGACAATTCTCTTGACACTCATTCTCTTATCTCTTAACCACCATCTCTGTTATACCAGACCTTATTGGGAATGCTTAGCAACCATAATGGACAGCTTTTTGTTTATTGGGAGGAAGAATTACACATTATGCTTGACCAGATAAACTGAGAAGACATAGGGGTGCAATGGACAAGTACATGATACAGTATTTTATACAGACAGGCTAATGCAGCAGTATGGACAACTGAAAAACATCTGCAGTATTATATCACAGCATAACTGCATCATATTGGCAATGTGTCCTCTCCTATTTGCACTTGTTGTGAGCTCCAACTAAAACCCCTTGAGCACATTTTGTGGAACTGTGAGAAAGCTAGCCCCTTCCAGGCCTCTGTCCAACCCCACTTGGATCTGTTATTGGCTATAGTGGATCATTTTCCTTGGAAATATGCTGAACAGGAATTGGCACAGAAGACCATATGGGAAACCAGTGGTACAGTATTATATGACATTGTCTACACTGGTGTTCAAATAAAGTCATTTTGAGACATTGGCTGGATAACAGAGGTCCCTCTTATACTGTGTGGCAACAACAGAAGCTTCAAGCACTGCACACTGAGAAGATGCCGACTAGTCCCATCACTTAATGCTCACGTACACCATATGATGGGAACCTCTACTGGTTTTACTAACAGTATGAAGGTCTGGTTGGGTAGTTAACCTCAGCAAAAGATTGCAGCTTAAATTAAAACTCATTCCCTCCAGGGGCATAAGTATGGTCAAGTACAGCACAGTGGTTTAAGGCTGTGAGCTGCAACCTGGAAAGCAGGGTTTGAATCCCACAGCCCCCACTTGCATACTGTGTGGCCCTGAGCAAGTTGCTTAACTTCCTTGTGCTCCCAGGTCACACCTGGAAACAAGCTTTGGCTTAGTGTGCTTTTCCTGGTGAAACAATTTCCCCAAAGTGTTATATGCTACAGTTTAAGAAGGATGTGTAGAAATACTACTTCACTGAAAGAGTGGTAGCTGTCTGGAACAGACTGCCAGAGGAAGTGGCGGAGGCAAAAAGAGTAGAATGCTTCAAGCATATGTGGGATAGACACGGGGAATATTAGTAAATAGGCAGAGAATAGGGAGGGTCTATGGAGACCAGTTAAGGTCTGCAGAGACAGACTAGGCAGGGACCACCTGGACAGACTGGGTGTACCTAGTGGTTCTTTTCTGTCTGCAAAGTCTATGCTTCTCTGTTTCTAAACCTGATTCAAAATGGCTGCCACAAACTGAATGAGAAAAAGTATCAAATGCCTTCAGGAGGACATATTTTTAAAAAATGGGTGAATGCCTCAGAGACAACCTAGCAGGGAGGGATTGCCTGGGTGGGGGTGGAGAAACAGTGGTCCAAATTAAGACATGCTATCATGAAGGAAACAAACGTCTGCATGAAAGAAATGAGCAAATACAGGAGGAAAAAGAGACCACTATGATTCTTGAGGGAAGTAGCTGTGAAGGTAAAGGCTAAAAGATGGCATTCAGGAGGTACAGGAGACACAGAGAGAAGAGGATAGGGAGGTGTACCAGGAAAAACAGAGGGAAACAGGGAAGGCTGTGAGAGGTTCAAAGGTGTAAGTAGAGTAAAGGATAGCCAAAGGGGTAACTAAAGAGGACAAGATCTTTTTTAAGTACATAAGCGAAAATAGGAAGACAAGGGAGGACTGTGAGGTTAAGAAGGGCAAGGGGAGACTGTGCAGAGGAGGATCAAGAAAAAGCAGAGATCAAGAAAAACAGGTACTTCTGCTTAGTCTTCACAGTGGAGGGAGATGGGGATGAACCACATAGAAGCAACAGGAACAGTGGAAGAAGGAAAGTAGACACAAGTCCATTTACAGAGGAAAGAGTCCTGAGAGGACTTGTGAATCTGAAAGTGAATAAGGCTATGGGGCAGGACAGGGTATACCCAAGGGTGCAGAGGGAGCTCCGGGAGGTACTGGCTGTACCTCTGATAGCTCTATTTGACAACTCTCTGGAGACAGGAGTGGTTCCAGTGGACTGGAAGAGGGCAGATGTAGTCCCACTTCAGAAAAACGGCAGCAGGGAGGAGACTGGCAACTATAGACTGATCAGTCTAACGTCAGTGGTGGGAAGTTAATGGAGACACTTGTAAAAGAAAGGCTAGTGGAATATCTTGAATCCAGCAGGTTACAACACCCAAGGCAGCACAGATTCATGGGGATGAGGTCATGTCAGATGAACCTGATTGATTTATTTGACTTGGTGATCAGGAAAATATATTAGGGTGGGACAGAGGACAACAGGCGTGGTCTACAGTACTTAAACTTCAGCAAGGCCTTTGACACCATACCATATAGGAGGCTTATAATGAAACTGGGAAGTTTGGGAGTGGAATCCAAGGTGGTAAACTGGGTATGGAACTGGTTGATAGATAGACAACAGAGGGTGGTGGTTAATGGCACTCTAATGAGGGAAGTGTGACCAGCAGGGTACCTCAGGGCTCAGTACTAGGACCAGTCCTCTTCATTGTCTTTATGAGCAACACTGCAGAAGAGCTGGAAGGGAAGGGAAGTCTATTTGCAGATGACACCAACAGTTGTAATAGGGTAGATACTTCAAAGAGGGTGGAGAGAATGAGTACAGTCCTAAGAAAGCCTGAGAAGTAGCCAAGGGCACAGCAGCTGGGTTTCAATCTGAAAAAGTGCAAAATCATGCACCTAGGGCACAGAAACACAGAGGCAGTATAGAAAATGGGAGAAGAGGAATTGATGATTACTAAACAGGAAAGGGACCTTGGGGTCATCATATCTGATGACCTCAAGGTGGCAGGGCAGTGTGACAAGGTAGTAGGCAGTGCCAGCAGGATGGTGGGGTGCATAGTGAGGGGAATCACCAGCAGAAGGAGAGAGGTGGTGTTACCACTGTATCGATCATTGGTGAGACCCCACCTGGAGTACTGTGTCCAGTTCTGGAGACCACATCTCAGGAAGAACATAGACAGAGACAGAGTACAGACTGTCCAGAGGAGGGCAATTAAAATGGTGCAGGGGCTGCACCATAAGCCCTATGAAGACAGACTCAGAGCTCTCAATATGTACTCCCTGGAAGAGAGGAGAACAAGGGGGGGGGGACATGATAGAGAACTGTAAGTACCTAATGGGGGTGAATAAGATACAGGAGGGGAATATTTTTCAGAAGAAAAGGTGCACAAGACAAGAGGGCATGCAGTGAAGCTGGAAGGGGGTACTTTAGGAGGGATGTGAGGAAGTATTTCTTTATTGAAAGAGTGGTGGGTGCCTGGAACAGCCTTCCAGCAGAAGTGATGGGGTGAAAACAGTGGTGAGCTTCAAGCGTGCATGGACTAGGCATAATGGAATCTTGGTAGGAAAGCTGGGGAAGTAGCAAGAGATCAGGTAGGGTATGTGGTGACAGTATATAGGTAGGGACAAAATGGGCTGACTAGGTGGGCCAAGCAGTTCTTATCTGCCAACACATTATATTTCTGTTTCTGTTTATTATGCTATGCCCAACTTCCCTCTCATTGAATGTTTGTACTGTGAAATTTTGTAATACTAATAGATTTGAATTTATTGTGGGTTTGTTGTATGCATACCATAAAATTCAATAAAGCTTATTAATTTTAAAAATATCATAATTGTGAAGTGTAAACCCACCAGCTATTCACGTGGTGAAATTCCAGCGAACTTTACTTTTAAACCTTCGAGCAGATGGCCATGAAAGCAGTGTGTTACTGTGGTTGAGGATTTGGTAAGACCAGGTGCCTCCACCAGTGCGATACCTAAGCACCTAAGATGGTGACCCTCAGGAAAATGAACCAATGATGACAACAGTCAGCACATCAACCCCACAACATATACAAGAAACAATGTAACAAAGCAATGGCAAACAAGAAATGCAGTAAAAAACAATACTCAGTATTAGTGAAAGCAGGCAAAGGCTCTGGGAAAGGAAGGGCACATGTTAAGCAGGATTATAAAAAGTGTCTGAGAAATGGAGCTTTCTGATTGGCTGTAACCATTCTTTCAGCCTTATGTTAATCTTTTATTAACATACTGTACATGTAAAGCTTAATCATATGCTGACCAAGGTTTAACACTATTTAAAAAATGTTTTAATTATAATAGTAATAAGGCACTCCCGGGGGTTATGTTAATGGTCAATATATCACCTCCTAGAGGTGTGTGGCACTCGGCTACACCTCGTGCAACAGTACACCCCTAGAGGGTGATTAACATGCCATTAACATAACCCCCGGTCATGCCATATTGCTTAAAAAATAGTCTGTACTGTAAATAATCAATCCCGCTAGGCCTCCCCTCCATAGTCCCATACAGTTCTTCACTAACTGATGCACCAGTAAAACCTATAGACTATGGGAGCTAAGCTCCCTTTTTATAACTGCATAGCAGAGTTATTATGATGTCTTGTCAAGCAGGAGAAAGAGGACAGCCAAGAAATATCAAAGTTTCCCCTTCGCACAGTAGAGTTTCATCACATCACTGGTATGCAAGAGATTCCTGCAGTTCATCTCTCACTCCCTCCCTACCCCCCAGACATTGCCAGTGTACTCTCTCTGTGTCCCCCCCAGGTGCTCATCCTGGAACCCTGCTGCTTACTTTTGGAAATTTATTTTCTTAATGGGTCCTGGAATCTAGCGGCCTCCCACCCCCTTCTCAAGATGGATCATACTTTCTCCCTGCCCCTGTTACTGGTCTCACCTCTGCAAAAAAACCCATTTCCATTCCTGTCCCTCAGTGTACTCTTCCCCCCCTTACCCAACCATGGTTGAGCTCCTGCTCTTACCAGGCCAAGTTCCATCTCCCCTTCCTCCATCAACAGACCCACGTTTGGCAGCACTCCATTTTGGGCCCACTCCCTCAGCAATAGAACCCCTGTTACATAATAGTGCTGGGTTCCACAGGTCTCACTGCAGCCCATCCTGCCTAGTCCAGTCTAGCTCCAGATGACACTTTCTCTTCCCAACCAGCTCCGTCTTTTTACATAGTAGTGCTGGGTACCACACAGCTCACTGCCCCCCTCCCAACTCGGTCTGGTCCAGCTGACACTTTCTCTCCCCACCTGGCTCATGAGCTTTTACACAGTGGTGCTAGGTTCCACAGAGCTCACTGCTGCCCACCCAGCCTGATCTGGTCCTGGCTCCAGTCAACACTTTTTCCCACCAGCTCCTGTGAACTCTATTCTGAGCCAAGCAAAACCAAGGCCAATGAAAGCAGAGCCAGTGGGGATGGGAGTGAGGCAGTGGGCATGAGAACAGATGCTGCCAAGAAAGGCCTTTGGAAGCAGCTGAGGGATGGCAAGATGGCTGAGTCACAGGGATTGGAGGAAGTGCGGGACGGGTGAGTCGGTTACTGGCCAGCCCTACTAGTCAACCTTAAGTCACATTGAGGCCTATGCACTAACATAATACAATAACTGCGTGACATGAAACAGGTGCCTAGGGGCATACAACCCTCAAATGAGCATGTTTCGGCCATGTGGCATGCACATAGGGTATGCAAATGTACGTGAATGCATTCCATGCATAGCACCACTGTGGCATGCATGTACAGTAGTACGGCTGGAGGGGCTTGGCCGCATAACAGCATACTCATCTACACAAATACACATAGAAACATAGAAACATAGAATGTTGACGGCAGATAAGGACTGCAAGGCCCATCCAGTCTGCCCTTTTTCCCCTATCTGTAATGGCGGTTGGTGACCCTACTTGATTGTCAGCTTAGCCCTTCTTCCCTACATCTAGGGTACCCTTATGCCTATCCCAAGCATGTTTGAAAATCCCCACTGTTCTAGCTCCCACCACCTACTGTGGCAGACCATTCCAATTGTCCACAACCCTTTCAGTGAAAAAATACTTTCTTGCATTTCCTCTTAATCTGCCCCCCTCAAATCTCATATCATGTCCCCTTGTCCTTGTGTCCTTCCTATACTGTAAGATGTTCTCTCTGCACCTTATTTATGTCAGTAAGATACTTGAAGGTCTCAATCGTGTCCCCCTCTCCCTTCTTTCCTCCAATGTATACATACATGTTCAGGTCCCTTAGTCTCCCCTCACACACCTTGTGGTGCAAGCCCTGCACCATCTTAGTTGCACTTCTCTGAACGGCCTCTACTCTGTCGATGTCCTTTCAGAGATGTGGCCTCCAGAACTGCACACAGTATTCCAGGTGTGGTCTCACCAGAGTCTTGTACAGTGATATTATAACCTACCTTCTTCTGCCAGTTACACCCCTTCCTATGCTCCCTAACATAACCTTGCTCTCCTTAGTGCCTTTGTACACTGTTTGGACACTTTCATATCATCGGAGATGATGATTCCTAAATCCCTGTCCTCCCCAGTGACTGCCAGTAGCCCCACCCCACCCCCATTCTGTAGTTCACTGCAGAGTTTTTCCACCTTAGGTGCATAACTTTGCTCTTCTTCGCATTGAACCTCAGTTGCCACAGTTCAGACCACTTCTCCAACTTTGATATTCACGATGTGCAATACGACGTCATGGCATTATGCCATGTAGAGGGCTGCCATAAAGTGCAGGCATATAGGGCCAGCATACAAGGCAGGACTCAATGCCTGTAGTGTACGGACCATGGGCACATGACCAGATGGACCACCACTGTGGGTGACCCATAGTAACACATACGTCCAAAATTGGCAGTGTAACATTGTGAAATGTGCAATATAAACATACAGCATGGAGATACCGTAGGACACAAAAGGACAATAGGGCATCCCCCCACCCAGGGCTGACTGGTCCCAGCAGATGACATGTCATCGCCTATCAGAAAAACAAGATATTTGTAGTTCAAAAATATTAATTTTCTGCTTCACAGTTATAAACCAATGCTAACAAATTCCCTGTCATGGGCAGGTGTCATACTGCAACTCAGCTCTGTCTGGCTCCAAGTCCTCCTCCTCCTCTGAATCACTACCGGACCCCTACATGTGGTGGCAGTGTACCCCCTCTCCACGAACACCATACACTTTACATCTGAGAAGCTCACAATACCCCTGAAATGACAAGAACACAAAGGACAATCATGAATGGGTTACACATGCAAGGCCATAGCTATACACATCCGGCACACAGTGCCCCCCCCCACAGCTCCTACCTTTGAGGGCTCCTCCAAGGCCCACAACTGCCCTACATCAACCTTGTGGTGGGTCTTTTTTGTCCACCCTGCAGGAGAGGAATTCTGGTATGAACAGAGGCCACTGCTGCCTATGGGCCACCACTACCACCACTATTGCGCCATCTGGCTGCTCCATCTTGTCCAGGACAATCCATCCCAGACATCCATGGAAGTCCTGTAGAGCCATAAAGAGGGGACAACATCACTGGCACAACACCCAAAACACAGATCATGCATGCACCAGTGAACCATGACAGCTGGATACCTACCTCTGCAGGCTTAGTCAGCTGCCAGACCAGGGAATTTTAATATGTGGAGAGGGACACCCTCCACAACTTTATGCCCACCTGCCCCATAGTTGCTACTGACACTCCCCTGAACTGCTGCTGTGGACACTCCCTGAGCTGCTGCCAAGTTTCACAGATTAAGAAAAGTAATGACTGGGTGATGACCATGCACGCAGGGTCACCTCACCGGCATGCCAGGTACACACCCTTTTAAAGGGGATACCATCAGCATGGGATTCCCATGCAGCATCCCAGTCAAGGCCTCTGCTGGGTGAATCACAGATATGTGTGTAACACACACAGCCTGGCATCCATGCAAGGGCATCTCCACAAGGGTACACAGAATGTGCCCACAACTACTGACGAACGGCCTTCTGCTGGATGGTGAGAGGGAACATGAGCAGCCACTGAGGGCATGGCCACAGCCACACACATATGTATTCTGGCTATGGCTGGATGCCAGCACCCTGTGGGACACACATTGTCTGGAGAGATTCCACTTGGACCACAATATAATAAAATGGCTGTGTGGCATGATCCATAAACCGGTGGCACCACGGACTCACCCTCATAGGCAATATCAGTGGAATCCAAGGTGCTATGTGCACAGGGTATTTCCAGAGGGTGGTGGGGGATGTCACAGATGTCAGTCAGTCCTCCGTGTCCAGGGCACTGCACCATTCACTGACACCCTGCTGCTACATGTGCATGAGCACATGCAATTCCCCATCACACAGGCCAACATATGGGCCACAAAGGAGGTATTCTACACCATGAATGGCATGCCAAATATGCTAGGTGCCACTGACTTATGCATGTGGCAATCCTGGCACCAGCCATGGAGGAGGAGGCATACCATAACTGCAAAGGGTATCAAAGCATTAGTTACCAGATTGTCTGTAATTCCACAGGTATCATCACTAATGTGTGTGCCAAGCACCTCGGTTCATGCCATGCTGCCTATATCTTTAAAGTGTTCAAGCTGAGTGCTCTCCTCTGTACTGGTGGAGGAAGAGATGGATGGTTGATAGATGGATATCTGTAGCATACTCACATGGTACAGTAGTGGACGATGGACTGCCGCATGGTACTAACCCTGTCTCTCACCCACCACACAGGTGACAGCTGATATCCACTATGGCCATACCTGATGACACTGTACCTGGAGGCACACAGAGCAGCAGAGGAGACATACAATGAGGCACATTGGAACGCACAGTCTGTGATCAAGACAGTGATCAGCCTACTGAAGATGTGGTTCTGATGTCTGGATCTGACAGGTGGCATGATGCCACTTGCCCCAGGGAAGGCATGCAGAGTGTTCGCAGCATGTGTCACTCATGAGGTATCATAATATTAGTGGTCTTGAATGAAGATAAATATGATATCTTCAGTCAGGCCATGTCATGTTAGATTTATACAGCTTATGTGTTTGGGCCTTTTTCAGAATTTTATTTAAAAATGTACTTCTTTTAAAACTGTAGTTCTTTCCTTTTATAGTGCTCTCTAGCTTGGTGCTGCAGCTGAGAATTCAGAAGCCCACAATCAGAACGTTTGATTTCTTTAGGGCTCTGATTGGTTGCTTTTCTTTTGTGCTGCAATTTATTTATTTATTTAGCTTTTGTTGACCAAGTAAGCACACTAGACAAGAAAATGCCTATTTTCAGATGCAGCCCAGGAGATTACAACATAGAAACATAGAAACATAGAATTTGACGGCAGATAAGGACCGCTTGGCCCACCCAGTCTGCCCATTTCCCCTACCTGATGGATAAGCTGCAGATCCTAGTTAACCAGCAGCCTACTTCTTCCTACCCCCACCCCCTAGAATTGCCTTATGACTGTCCCATGCATGCTTGAATTCCACCACTGTTTTTGACTCAAACCTCCTCTGGAAGGCCGCTCCATACATCCACAACCCTCTCTGTGAAAAAATACTTCCTTAAATTACCTCTGAGCCGCCCCTTCTATCTTCAAATTGTGCCCCCTTGTTCTTGCACACCTATTTTTTTGAAAGATGCTACCCTCTTGGACTTTGTTGATTCCCTTGAGGTACTTGAAAGTTTCTATCATGTCCCCCCTCTCCCTCCTTTCCTCGAGGCTATACATATTAAGCTCCTTAAGTCTCTCTTCATATGTCTTCCGGTGCAGACCCTGCACCATTTTAGTTGCCCTCCTCTGGACAGCTTCCATCCTGTCTATGTCTTTGCGGAGATTGGGTCTCCAGAACTGCACGCAGTACTCCAGATGTGGTCTCACCAGCTGTCTGTACAGAGGGATAATAACTTCTTGTTTTCTACTGGTGATGCCTCTCCCTATGCATCCCAGTATCCCCCCAAAGAAATATACAGACAGTTTGTGAAAGGCTTGACAATAGTGAAGCAACAGAACAGTAAAAAAGTGACAAGGGATAAGAGTCATAACAGAAGTAAGCAACAAAATACAGATAAATTATAGAATGTACTCATGTACTCAAGCATAGATCTAGACAGAGACCAAACCAGAACAATGAAGAGCACCATTTGTAGAGGGGAGGACAACCAGAAAAAATTAAGTACAACTGCAGGCAGAGTAAGATTTCAGATGCTCCCACAGGGATCTTCTAAAACTATAATGGGAGGTAGTACAACAAGCAGACACTGGAAGTGAGTTCCATAACCTAGGTGCAAAAACCTCAAAGGGCTGTCACCTGTCAACGTGAGGGTTTTAGGGACAAGGAATACAGATGAGTCATTAGACCTGAGTAGATGTGTTGGGTGGGTAGGTTTAAATAGTTTCACCAAGGCAGGTGGAATAGCAGTTCTGAGTACCTTATCGATGAAACAGCCCAAAGCAAAAATACGATAATTACTTGGAGATAGCTAATCAAATTTATCGTAAAACTCACAATGATGAGTGAGTCGAGGGGCAGAGAGGGCAAAATGACATATATTATTGTAGGCAACATCACACTTTGATAGACTAGACTTAATTGTGTGGGAAAAGGTTATAAGCCCATAACAGTGTATAGGGAGGAGCATTCCTTTTGCCAAGGCAAGGCATGCAGCTGCTGTGAGAGTGCATTTTACCCTGTAAGCCAGGCCCAATTTGCTATTTGCCACCTTACTCACTTTTTGGATATGCAGGGAGTGGTCTAACTGGGGATCAAGAGTGACTCCCAGGTACATGAAGGAGTCTGCATCCCTCACAGGGGACCCATCAGCACTAGTGACTTTAGTTTTCTTTAGATTAAGGACTAACTTGTTTGACAAGAGCCAGGATTGTATATTGCAAACTTCAGTCTTTAGGTGAGAGTTTATGACACTGATGTCCTGCGAGCTGGTTAGCAGTACCATGTTGTCAGAATACTGCATACACACTACTATGGATGGGCACCAGTGGAAGGTCAGTAACAAATGATGGGCACTATGCACAAAGGATGCAGAGGTACACAGCAAATGCACATACCCTGCACATGCCCCTGTGCACCCGTGGACAGATGCGCGCCAGCGGTGTGTAGGACCACTAGCCACCTGTCTGTGGCCCTGCCCCCCAGCATTCAAGTCTCTGCAGGGCAGCCAGGGGAGGAGTCGCTGTCCCGGGTGGGCATCCAATAGGATGCCCCCCCCGGAACACACAGTGGATCACTTGCACTGGGTGGTGTGAGTCCAGGGCTGTGCATGCCGCTTGCACACACCTGGACCCATGTGGCACCCACCAGTCCCATTGCCACCGGCAGCAAAGTCTGAGGCACTCACCAATCCAGCCACCCCTGGCTGCCCCCTTCAGCCCAGTGGTTGGGGGCATCATGGTGCACCCCATCCTGGTCCCCCGGTGGCTCACTGGTGGTGCCCATGGGGGTGTGTAGTGGGTTATGGCACAGTCAGCCCTGGTGTACCCTGCACCACCCAGTGCCCAGCACTGGTGGGTTAGTGAATCCTGTATAGTGCTGGCAGGCCCCCGTAATGCTTCTTGCACAGAGCTGTACATGGATGTGGGGGATTGGGTGCATGCGCCCCCTTCCAGAATGCCACACTGGGGGTGCAGTGGGTGCAGAGTGCCTACACACTCCTGACATGCTTGCATAGCCACTCCACACCCTTTGTGCATAGCACCCAAGGAGAATAAAACAGGACCCAAGATAGACCTCTGTGGGATCTCAGTTTTAACAGGGGTGGGTTCCCAGAGTACCCTATTAAACTGGGCAAGCTGCTGCTGCCTGCTATGTGAGTAGTTTGTGAACCATGCTAGGATGGGGGGACAAGTCAAAAGAACAGAGTTTTGAGCACAGTAGTGTATGATCTACCATATCAAAAGCCTTGGAAAGATCTACAAAGATCACTCCAGTCAACGTGCTATGATCTGTAGCAATCCTGATCTCTGATGTTTCCTTGGTGAGGGCAGTGGCAGTACTAAAACCTTTACAGAAGGTATGCTGCTCCAGGGATAATAGGCCATATTTCTGAATGTAATCTGTCAGTTGGGCAACTACAGCTTTCTCCAGTAACTTGCTAACAGCAGATAGGATGACTATGAGTTGATAATTTTCAATGGCTTTTCAGATCACCTTGTTTTAAAAACCAGTACAACCCTAGCTACCTTCCGTAGGTCAGGGACAGACCCAAAGATAAGGGATAAGTTAAAGATATGGGAGACTGGCAGGGAAAGAAAAGGAGCACCCAGGCGGATAAGCGTAGGCTCTGTATTTTCATGCCCAATACTAGTAAAGGGGGGAAGCCTAGCCAGGAGTCTATAAGTCTCACTAACCGACACAACCTTGAGATAAAAGGATGGGTGAGATGCTGATGCTGGTAAGGGATTATCGATAGGGACCTGTGCATTAGGAGTGGTAAACAGGGACCGGTACTGCTATTGGCTCTAACAGAAATAGGCTTCTTTATGTACTAATTGCAAAGCCCACCAATCGTGTTGAGTAACGTGATCCCAAGAAATACCAGAGAGAGAAGACTGAGATGCTCAGTCACTCTTTTCATGTTCCCCAAGTACCAGTTTTTTAAAATTGCAGTTCATGGACAGCCACAGATGGGGTGGTGGGTAGCCACGAAGGGGGGGGCAGGTGTGGGTGGAGAGGGATAGCATGTCTTTCTTATGCAATTTCTAGAGAAGGCCATCCTCTGATACCAACATGACTTTGATTTAAAAAAAACAGAGGTTTAATTAATTTTAAATTGGGTCAGTTGTGTGAGGTGAACCAATGGTGAACAAAGAGTCACCCTAGAGCCAGTACTCAGAGCTGCGCAGCAGAGCTGAGAGACATGCAGCCAATGTAAGCACTTTCAGTTTGTGGACTGTGTGTCATTCTTGTATCTGTGATGTAGAGGTACTGTCAAAGACACAAGAATGATGTATAGGTACAAAGAAAGATATTATTATCATTCACAGTAGCCCAGGATATCACTTTTTATATGGGCATTCATCTAAACACATATGTTGCATAAATAGCGGATATACACTGGCCTGTGTTCAGATATGCCATTCACTGGCAAATCCACAAGTGAGTTGTGAAAGTCCCACCCCTCACGAATGGAAGAAAATAGCACATTTGAAGACAGGACATTGTATGTTCTGTGTATAAAATGTTCCGTCTCCCCAACCCACAGAAAGTACTGTGATCTCCTACCCCCACCAATAGTACTGTGCTTCTCTCACCTCACATTTCCACTTCTCAGTTTAGGTGCAGTTTGTGAAAGTACCGTGACCCCCTCCCTCCTCCTAGAGTGGTGTGCTTCATTCTCTCTTCGTCAAAATATAGCTTGGTACCTGATGATATCCATTGCAGCAAGATTTCGCTGAGTAGTATTAGTCCAGTCCATAGGTAATCGGAGACTAAAGCTTGTTTTCTTTTCTTCAGCTGTTTGCAATCAGTGCAACTTGCAGCCATTTTGGTTTGTGTGAGTGACTCTGGTCAATCAGTGGCCGACCAGATGATGGGAAGAAATGTAAATTTGGGCAAAATCGGTAAAGTACCACTGAACAGTACTGAAAGTGCTGTTAACATTGGAGAAGTACAAATGGATGGTGTGGCAGTGTAAATTTGGCTGAAATGTTAGTAACAGCATGTTGTTTTGAAAAACTGAATGAGTGCTGAACTGAAGTGGTGGAAATGAAGGTGGTGGGAGCAGGGTTTACAAAAGTAAAGCAGAATGTCTACTGGCTGGAAATCAGGAGTTTGATTCATCATGGGGCTGGACAGAAAGGTGAGTCAATCAAGGTGATTGACATTTTGTGTGACAGTGTGACATAGGCAAAGGAAGAATAAATGGTGTAATTTACCCATTGGGTGAATAATATAATTTATATTTCACTTGGCTCAGATTGTTAGCAAACTACCTCATTTATCTGAATGGTGAGGATGCTACATACTTTATATACATAAGGGATATGTGTTGGGCATTTATGAGAAATGGTATTTATCTTTATGAGTGGTTAGTAACCTCTTGACCTTCATGAGTGGCAAAGCCACGAGTGAGGTCAAAAGAGGTCACTGACCACAAATGAAGTTAAATACCATATCTCATAAACGCACATCACGATATACAGTATACTATAGTATGTTTTCCTAGTGACTTTGGAATCAAACATAAGAATTTATCATCTTCATAGTCAGTTTATTTTTAGAATTCTGAGGGGGCACCAAATTCTACCCTTTTTCTTTTTTGTTTTGTTTTTGTTTTTATTAAAACAACTCACTCACTGTGCATGCACAGTAGGGTTTTTTTACTTATTTTTTTTCAGTCACTTTACCTTTTGTTTAGTGAGAGGCAGTGATGGACAGCAGGACCAGAAGACGTAATTAGCCGAGGTGGATGGAGGTCTGTGCCAAACACCCAACATGGGGTAACAATATGAATGTACCTGGGTGGTTGTGGGAGGATAGGAGGGTGGCATGGGTGTTAGAAGGCGGGTAAGGGTGATGGGCTGTTTTAACTCTATGGGCTGGGGGAGAAAGGGTTGTGGGGACTTCCCAGAAAGTTGGTGGGGGAAGGCTTTTTGTGTTGGGGTTCAGGGGTGGAAAGTACTGGCAGTATGGTTGGGCACCACCCTACCACCAGGAATGTTACTGATCGGGGTGGGATTAGCAGTGGAGTTGGGCTCCAAACCATCAGTGTCAATGCAGATGGGGAGACAGAGTAACAGCAGCAGGGCTGAGCACCCAACTGCCAGTGTCACTACAGTTGGTGGACACTGCGGGTCATACTGAAGGCAGGTGAGGACAAAACACAAGGTTTCTTCCATTCATCCTTGACTTGGAAATCAAACCATGAATGAAATAAATGCCTTATGTTTCAGTGGCAAGGTATCTGGTAAGCGTGGAGCAAATAAGGGTTCTGTTTTTTTCTTGATTGACTTGGAAGTCAGTCCCAAGGGAAAAAGGCCCCAGTGCTTTTTCATATATATATATATGTGTATATATATATATATATATATATTTTTTTTTTCCTGCTGTTTTTTTTCAGTTGCACATGAGCACATTCCACAGTTTGAAAACAGTTATAACTTTTTAAGTCAGCCTTTTTACATTATGTAAAAATGAAAGGATCTATCGTCAGCCACTATCTAATGAACCTGAAAGTTTTGGGTTTTAAATTAAATCTGCAACAGGGTGGACACTCTGGGAGGGGTGAAAATAATGAGGAGGGACCTAGGTAAACTGAGGGAATGGTCCAGAGTGTGGCAGCTGAGATTTAATGTGAAAAAGTCCAAAATCATGCATTTGGGGTTCAAGAACCCAGGGGAGGATTAAATGATGGAGGGGAGGAGAAACAGATGGTCCCTAAACAGGAAAGGGATTTGGGAGTAATCATATCTGATGACCCAAAGGTGGCCAAACAATGTGCCAAGGCAGTGGGGAGAGGCAGTGGGATGCTGGGGTGCATAGGGAGAGGTATCATCGGCAGAAGGAAGAAGGTGGTGATGCCACTGTACAGATCACTGGTGAGGCCTCATTTAGAATACAGTGTCCAGTTCTGGGGGCCACATCTCCATAAGGACGTAGACAGGATGGAGGCAGTTCAAAGAAGGGCAACAAAGGTGGTATAGGGCCTACACCAAAAGTCATATGAGGAGAGACTGGGAGACCTCAACATGTATAACCTGGAGGAGAGGAGAGACAGGGGAGATATGATAGAAACCTACAAATATCTAAAAGGCATAAATAGGGTACCTGAAGGTAGCATCTTTCAGAAAAGGAGATGTCCAGAAACGAGGGGCAAGGCATGAGGATGGAAGGGGTAGACTAAGGGGTAGAGTGAGGAAGTATTTCTTCACAGAAAGGGTGATGGATGAATGGAATAGACTCCCAGCGGAGGTGGTGGGGCAAACACAGTGGGGAAATTCAGGCATGCATGGGAAAGGCATAGGTGAACCCTAGCAATAGAAATGAGGAGGTAAAGCCAGAGATCAAGTAAAGTCTGCAGCTTTTATGGTAGGCAGGTAAAATGGGCAGACTAGATGGGCCTTGCGGTCCTTATCTGCCGTCAGTTTCTATGTTTCTATGTAAATTGCTGTATTTTTGTTGTTATCCATATGCAAAAAAAAGCCTTAAGTTGGGTGAGTTTTCCTTATTTCAACACTTCACAGTGCTGAAACTACTGAACCATTTTTTTTTTAATTGTCATGTGCTTAACCTAGCTGCATAGACCTGTAGTTTGATTCTCAAGTGGCCCTGTAAGCCACTCTCGAAATAGCTGCATAATGATGCTCACTGCACCAGACCTGTAGCCTGCTTAGTGCAGGGATCTACAAGCAGTATGTGAAGCAGAAGTTCCATTGGATGGGAACCAGACCTGTAGCTTGCATTATACAGGGCCCTACCTGACCAATACGAAGCAGCCCACTTATCTATATAGCCCTGGACCTGTAGTTTGCTTCATGCAGAGTGGCACACCCATCGGTCAGGCATAAACTTGTCAACTGGGTGTTCATAAGAAGGGGTCTTAAGTAACTCATCCCTCAAATCTGATGAAAAAATATTAAATTATAAAAATGTAATGTGTCAGAAAAAAAATCCAGTTAAAAACTAAGTCAGAAACTAACTTGTTGCACATGGGCAGAGCACATTTCCTAAGACATATTTATGGAGGAGTCATTTTTTTCTAGCATCAGTAGCTTTTATTATTTTATAATAATTTTAACCTAATTTTAGGGATGAGGTTCTTACCACCATCACCCTCCCCCAACCCCCACTGAACACCCAATTGGCATTTCCAAATTGTACTGAAGTTCATTTTTGAACACCCCTTCTTCTCTTAAAGTACCCATGTCCCAATTACGTTTCCTTGCCTGGAAGAAGAGTACACGGGGGGACATTAAGGAATCAGACCTTGGGACACTGAAGAATTACAATGAGGCACATTGAGGAATTGTGATGAGAGACGTAAGATTAGGTAACATGGGGGGGGAGTAGTGTGAGTGCTAGAGGGTGGATATAGTTTTTTAATATTATTTTGATGTTCAGAACAACTGGAGGGTGGGGGAGGTGAAATATTGGTGATGGAGTCAGGCATCTGCAACTTGCATGTATAAGGTTCAGCAGGCAGGAGGGGGATACTGGTAGCAGGGTTGTGCTCCTGCCATCAGTTTTTGTATGGTTCAGGTGGGCAGACAGGAAGAGGGATGCCAGTTGTAGGGCTGGGCATCCACCACTGTTTCTTGTACAGTTCGGATGGACAAACAGTGCCAGTGGCAGGGAGGAGCTCCCATCTGCCAGCAATCTAAGGAGAGCAAGGGACCATTTTCATGCCTCAGACCTTCACAAAAACAACAGTTTTCAGTCTTGACATTAGGACCCCCCTCACAAAACTGACAAACATTGGTTTCACAAAATTCCATTTATCCTTAGGATACTGAAAAAGCATTCTGCACATGTGCAAAGATGGCACTTTATTTAGCAAGTAATTTAAAAACTACACAGTTTTCAGTAAAGCCTTCTATTAAAGAAGCACCCTTGGGCTAAACTCGAACAAACCTGAAAGCTTCAGGTTTTAACTGCCAGCCATTTCTATGCTATCATTGAACAAAAAGATTCTTAATTTCTATCTTTATGGAGGGATCTTACCTTCTACAACATTTAAACCAACCATTATCAAATTTGCAAGATCCATGGAACCTGGTGCTAACTCCGCGCATGCCAAATATCAGTCTTTTCCATCCAGAGATGGCTGCATCATTAAGCTGCAAAATCAGTGTTTAAATTAATATAGAGGTGCTACTGCATCCCTATTATATATCATACAGGATTAGATCTTTCCCACCATAGAAAAATGAATGCATTATTTCTCCATATCACATACTTAAGACTTGGAATGGCTAACTTAGTGTATTAAGAAAAAAAACATTAAAAAAGTGTTGTGTACTAGAGAAGCTATAACATGCCGGGGGTTAAACAGCTCATAAGGCCACTCACCCTTGGGGCTCAGGGTTAATGAGCTCTTCAGCCTCCACAATGGTATTATTGCCTTGTGCACAACATTTCTCTACCCCCCCTTCAGAGACAGATTTCATGTTTAGCTTTTATGTCACATTATGGTATGTTACCATCAATTCATGCATGCCTTTTGGCTGGTGGAGGCCATACTGGTACACCCATTTAAGGCTTCAGTATACAAGGTGATGTCCGTGTCAGACAACCTTAATATTTAAAAAAAATGCGTTTAATTATTATATCACTTTTTTCTATTCCTGATAGTTCATTCTGTGCAATAAAAATCAATGGTCCAGTAGAACTACTGCTGGTTATAGTTACTGACAGTTACAGTATCAGTAACCCAATTATGTTCCACCTATACTATTACTTGAACAGGTGGATGATGTTTTTTAAGGTTAATCAGTTTATTCAGTTGATGCTCTGTAATATTGTCATACGAACATATGAAATTTGCCAGCAGATAAAGGCCTAGAAGTCTATCAAGCCTGCTCGAATGTGTAGCTAGCACCCCTTATTCTGCAGCTACCCCTCCCTTCCACCCTTCCCCTTCATTAACCCTCCCCCTTGTCCTGTCCCATCCTCGTTTGAAGCAGTCCACTGTTCTACTGCATACCACGTCAGTGGGTAACGCATTCCACCCAGCCACCACCCTCTCTGTAAAAAAGTGTCTCCTCATCTCCCTCCTGAACCTTCCTCGCTCCAGTCTCATATCATGGCCCCTGGTGACCCTCCCCTCCCTTACTTTGAACAGCCCCTCTGTACCCATCTTATTTATTCCTTTCATGTATTTAAAGGTTTAAATCATGTCACCCCTGTCTCTCCTCTCCTCCAGTGAGTACATGTTCAACTCCTTCAACCTCCTCTATGAGATAAGTCCCCCAGCCCCTTGATCATCTTTTGTCGCTTTCGCGCTGCACCCTCCAGTAACTTAATGTCCCTTCAGTTACGGATGCCAGTACTGCACAGTACTCCAGGTGTGGTCTAACTAATGACCTATACAGTGGCAGAATCACCTCCTCCCTCCTTGAGGATATACCTTGCAATACAACCCAGCATTTTGTTGGCCTTTGCAGCTGCCTTCCCACATTGTGCCGAGTTGTTCATTGACCCTGTAATGAGCACACCCAGATCCTTCTCCTTCTCTGTCTGGGCTAGCTGCACTCCCCTAGCTAGTAACTCCTCCTTGGGTTCTTCATCCCAAAATGCAGCACCTTGCACTTTTGGCATTAAAGCCCAGTTGCCAGGTGTCTGACCAGGTTTCTAGCTTTCCAGATCATCCTGCAACCCCTGCCATCCCCTAGGTCATGTACCACCGCCTACCTTGGTATCATCAGCAAACAGACTGATCTTGCTCTTGATGTCCCATGATATGTCTGCAATGAATATCCCAAACAACACTGGTCCCAACACTGAGCCCTGTGGAACACCGGCTCGTCACTGTCTTTGGGTGTGAGCTCCCCCACCACCACCACCCTCTGTTGCCTTCCCTGCAGCCAGTTTCCTACCCATCTCACCAGCTTTGCACCCGCCCCGTGCCTACTAACTTCCTTCCCAGCCTTCCATGTGGCACTGAGTCGAATGCCTTACTGAAGTCCAGATACAGGACATCCACTGCATGGCCCCTGTCCAGTTGCCTAGTTACCCAGTCATAGAACTCAAATGTCAAATGATAATAGTAATCATGTGGTACAATGGTTAGTAATTTGCTTACTATAAGCCCTAAAATGCTATAATTAAAACATTGCTGAATAGCACAATAAATTACATTAGCCTAGGAACAGAGCTAACAAATGTTGATCTCATTAACACTCATAATACCTTGTTGCTTTAATTAGTGTTGAACCTCCACTAAGATATTATCTGGTGGGGTTGAGAAATAATGTAAATAAACCTCGCTAGCACTCATAATATCTTGTTGCTTTAATTAGCACTGGACCTCCACTAAGGTATTACCTGATGGGGTTGAGTAATAATGTAAATAAATTAAGTGCTCTGTTTACTGTAAATTTAAGAACTACAGTGCATTTTGCTGATAGAAATTCATTGACATATGGAGCCACCCACATGCATACACGTGTTCAAAAAGAAAAACAAAATCCATATATAATGTTAAGATTCTGAAGCAATTTGGGGGAAGCTCTTACATCAAAGGAAACATTGGGCTGTATGCATTACCTGATGCAGTTTGCACCCAAGCAGGCATGTAAGGGACCATACAACTACATGCCGTGCACCTGGTACCAAAACAGCATGCAGGTCCAGGATGCACAAACCATGGCTGGAGCAGTGCACAGGTGCTTAGCTCCATGAAAGGAGAGGTACCAGCCAGGGGAGTAAACATGGGCTGGATACTGGACTTTCAATCAGAAGCCCAGGCTTGACCTGGAGTAGATCCTCTGGACTGTACAGGAGCGGGAGAATATGGGATATGGCAGTCCATGCAAGGATTGTTGTGTCCCAAAGGCAAGGAAGGCTTTTATAGAAAAACAAAAGTTGTGTACCACAGTCAGCTTCCATACCTCAGCCCTCTGTGTAATGGTGGTAAGCTGGTGTTCATAGATGTGGGGCCCTACTGGGGCCTTACCACTCATCAGGGGGTGTGGATCAGTTACAGAAGTCCACTGTCTGGCATATACTGTAATTCCTCCCAACACTGAGCCAGCAGAGTGCAATTGCCATAGTGCATGCCACATTCTGCCAGCCCAGCCCATGACATGCCTCCTTCTTCCCCCAGCCATGAAATGACTGTACAGATGTGCAAATACAAGCATGGTTGGGGCCTGAGAGTGAAACATGGTAGGGAAGGTTGTTAGTACATGTGCGGATGTCCAAAGAATATAAGAGATTCACATAACTTGGCCATGGGTGCTGTGTATGGTGGTACACAGGGCTCAAATGCAATCATGCATAGAGGCCAGTATGGGGAAAATAGTAACACAATACAACCTCTGTCCCCCTGGTTTGTTGCAGCCCAGTATCTCTTGCTGCAGGCTGGAACCTTCAGAACTTTTGACAGATGACTCCAGGGTCATGGAGTGTTAACTAGAGTCCATACAGGTAGCAAGGTGCATCCACGTAGGAGGAGCTGGCTGACTAAGAAGGGGTTTGGTGCCAGGAACTTCCTACCATGAACTAAAAATATGGTATCACCCACCCTCCTTCAGCCAGCAACAGGGGACAAACCCAATGGAAAACGACCCCACAGTTAACAGTGTGCTAGTCTATATAACTATAAAACACAATTACTGTTAGACAGGCAATAGAGGCAGTGGAAAGAATATATGCAGCTTAAACAGTATAACAGGGTTCATTTGGGAGAGGGGAACAAAGAAGATGGAGTTTTAAGGAAAAAGTCAAAATAAAGTGCAGTTACTAATATATGCTCATGCAATCAGTAAATTAACCAATATGTGCAGGTTCCACCACCTGTCAGTCCAAGCTTTGTGCCCAGTACCACAATATCCCCAACCCACCAGTGTACTAGTGAACAGTTCCTTAAAGAACTCCCAACACCCCATGCATGCATGCTTGCCAGTGAATGGGCTAGTTACAGGCTTGTGACGCATTTGAGTTCAAGCACTAATGGGATCAGCGGACTTTAAAGAAAGCTCAAAAGTCCAAATCAAATGCAGATTATGTCCCAAAGTTCTGGAGAAATTAAGTAATGCTTTGTGTACTGTTGTTTACTTTTAAGCAGCCATTTTTGAAACAGCTTGTGACATCTGATTTACTGCAGCTCTGTAATCGAGGGTAAATTAACATCTTGATCCAATACATTACTTTGGTTGATTGGAGCACAGCACTTACTGAGACACCTGAGGAAAGATACAATTCACGTTCTAAACCATGAATAATATCTTTTTCAACATTCCAAAGTGAATTACAGGTTTAAAAAACACTGGGGAAATATGCTTACTGTGTATTATTACATTGAAACCAATTCTGAGTCAGTGGGTGAAGTTGACTAGCAACCCCAAATTGCAATTTTAATCACAGTAATAGCTTTTGCAGTGAGCTGTCTCTCACAGCTCCAAACTCCTAAGCTCTCGCATGTGAGCTCTCTTCCTGCTGGTGCTGCAGCTCCTTTTCAGACACACCTCTCTATTGCTGATTGGCTGATGAGAGGGCATTGTCTCAGTCCTGCTCTCTCACTGGCTATCTGTTTGTGCCCCAATTCCTGGTGCCTACCTGTCCTATGATTCCTGGAAGCATCTTGAAGTGTCCCATTGGGTCACGTGAGGGTCTTGTAGCCTGTTGATTCATCTGCCATCTGTAGGCTCTGTCTTTTGACCCCTGACCCCAGTTGTAGCCCCTGGAGGGGGTCAAGAGATCCAAGATGGCATTGCACATGCCCTTATGGACTAATTAATATATTTTATTCAGAGCAATCAAATCATGGAATATCCTTAGCACTGTATCATAAAATGTGTTTAAGAGGTGTTAAGACTCTTGCCTCAGACTTACAACATAACTTTTCAGTAGTTGAAGACTGGTTCGCAGCCCATAAACTTATCATGAACTATTTATGTATTTATTTATTTATTTATTGAGATCTTGGATTAACACCTTTGAGCAGAAAGCTCTTTCACAAGTTCCACGTCAAGTATGACACAAACAAGAATACAGACGTTCCACAGATACAGATACAGCAAGAAACAATTGAAAACTGTCTCCAGGCATATATTCTGACAATAGTTACACAATCTAAGCATGTACAGGGTGCAGAGTCAAAACAAAGGCTACTGTTTTACTAGGTAATGGTAACATAATATAAGGACACTTGTTTAAAATGGAGAATTGTACTACTAACGACAGAGGCAGATAACTGGATTGTGACTGAGTCAAAGAAAGAAGGAAGGTGTCTTACCAGTAAAGAAGGACAGGGGAGGGAGGAGGCAAACAGACGTGGGGTAAAATAGGGATAGATAGGAGGGAAAGGGAAGAATAGCTATGCAGTCAAAGTAGAATAAAGGGGGAGGAGGGTGTGGAGAAAGGAGGGGTGGAGGAGAGTAGGGAGGAAGAGATGGTGTAGGTAGTGGGGTGATGATGAAGATATATTAAGGTAGTAGGAAGGAAAGAGGTATGGAATTGTGGAGGGGCAAAAAAGGAAAGAGGAGGTGGAGGGAGGTAGGAGGGAAAATAAATAATTTAAGCAGGGGTAGAAAGCCCATGAAAGTGTTAACTTGACTGGGGGCCCAGGAAATGGACATGAAGCGTAACATTTTACTAATCAATAGAGATCACAGAGATTGCAAACGGTAGGAGCAAGGTAAAGGCAAATTAACAGTAGCAGTCACAGGTTGTCAGTGAGATTAGATGCTGATGGAGTTTTTTTTTAATGGAGCACAGCAAAATAGCATTGGTTATGTCAGGAGGCAGGGAGTTGTACACTGCGGAGCTCTGTATGCGAATGCACATTGTCCAAAGGCGGTGCGGCACCATGGGATTCTGAAAGCCTGTTTGCCAGAGCTTCTGGTACTGCATGAGTTACATGCTGGTGACAGAAGGGCCAATACACTAGGGAGCAGCAGTCCCAAGGTGACTTTTTTTGCAAACAGGCACGATAGGTATTTGAGCCTGCTGTCAAAATGTAATCAGCTAACCTGGGCATAAAGATTGCAGGTGTGTATCAAGCATGTGGCACTAGTAAGAAGGTGGCATGCTTTATTTAAGGCTGTTTTGATACATTGGAGGGCAGTGACTGAAGCCGCATCATAAATGACAATACTATAGTCCTTGAGAAGACCACAGAACTGTGGATGGCCGTGTTCAGTGCTTCTGGAGTGAGATTATGTTTGTTCCTGTATAGAACTCCTAAACACTGGTTAATAGCTTTGGCTGTTCAACCGATGTGCTGGGTGAAAGACAGAGTAGAGTCAATGATTATACCCAGGTACTTGAAATGGTGAACCAGTTCAGGAGGGGAACCAGTGTCATTAATGATGGCAAGTGGGAAGGTTTTGTGTCTACTTTGGGAGGTCAAAAACAACATTGTCTTAGTCTTGTTATAATTAAGGATGAGCTTATTATCCCAAAATCACTTCTCTACAGACGTAAAGGATTGCTGAAGCTGGTCCTGGAGAAGGTGAGGGTCCATGTTGCTGGTAAAAAGTACAGCGTCATCAGCATATAGAAGTATGTGGTCACAGCAAGCTCCTGGTAGTGAACTGAGGAAGATGCTAAAAAGCAATGGACCCAAGACAGATCTCTGCGGGACTCCAGAGCGTACAGGCCTACTATCGGATAGGGTGTTACCAATTTTTACCTGCTGCATTCTGCTGCTTAAGTAGCTGGAGAACCAGCTTGTAGTGTCAGAGGAAAGACCAATGGAGGAGAGTTGTCTGATAAGGAAATTGTGGTTGACAGTGTCAAAGGCCTTGGTAAGGTCTATGAAAGTTGTCCCTACCAAGAGACCTTGTTCCAGAGAGTTATTGATAAAGCCTGTAAACTCCAGGAGCGCAGTAATGGTACTATGCCCATGCCTGAACCTATGCTTTTGGGGACATTGAAGTTGATAGTTATCCAGATACTCTACGAGTTGGTCGGTCATGATGCACTCCAGGATAAAACTATATATAGAACTATAAAAAGACTAAGTCCATGCTGTTCTCCAGCCCCCATAATAAACTAAAAACCACTCCACTTACCATCTTTAACCACCGCAACACCCCAATTGAACACGTTCAATCCTTTAAATGTCTTGGAATTACACTCGACAGCACCCTGTCATTCAAAGAGCACATCAATGCTGTCTCGAAAGTGGTAAACTGTAGGTTAGGCATCCTTTACAGACTTAGAAACAATATGACCCAAGAAGCTCTCATGATGGCTGTAACCAGCTCCATATTGTCAACTGTAGACTATGGCCTGGTTATTTATGGCATTGCCACAGAATCGTTCCTCAAAAGAATTAGCAATGCCCTCAACAAGGCCTGTAGCATGGTAATGGGTGCGCATCACCGGACTCATATGTGCGACCTTTACACCAGATTAAAATGGCTGAACCTTAGGGACAGAATCCAGTACCACACCTGCTTATTCGCAAAGAAAATCAGTATGGGCCTAACACCCCCAAAGTCCTAGCTTCTTCTTGCTCACACCCCGCACTCACGCTGCACCAGGAGTTCCTCCAGGCTAAACCTCCATGCCCCTTTTTGCCGCACCTCCCTAGCCCAATGTTCCTTCAGCTAGCAAGCCCCTACACAGCTTAATGACCTCCCTAATGACACAGTTGGAGTACCCAAGCTTGGTACATTCAAGCACCTCCTCAAACAGCACCTGATCTTGCACAGCAGCTGCAACTGCTCTGCTTATCTAACAGCTTCTGTAGCATTACTTGTTTCCCCCGCTTGCCCTTTTCTTCTTTCCCCTACCCCACCCACCTCCTCCCCTGTATCAGACAGCTACTCCTTCTTTTTCCCCCCTACCAGCCTGAGTCCACAAATGACTGCCCCCTCAACTGAGCCAACCACTGGCTGCCTCCACCACCAACAGCCCTGCCACACTGGCCCACGACTGCAAATGTGACTCTAGTATAAATGTTCAATCCTCCATTCTGCAACTTGTCTAGTGTCACATTGGTTATTGTATGCTTCCTGCCCTTTATTGGTCATTGCTATAATTGATGTTGTGTATTACCTGGTTAATTTGAGCATCTAACTCCTTGTTCTCTCTGTACTTACTGTAATTGCTGTATTTGACTTGGAACAGTTGCAAGCGAGTCTCTGGCTCATTGGTCTGTAATCCGAGAAATTTTTTAATTTTTCCTCAATTTATGCTCCTATGCTGTGGCCCCTGCCATAGGAGGGAGCCCCAAGCCCCATCCCTCTGCATCCACCATCCAGCATTGACCTATACTCCCAGGGCTTACCCCCCCAGTGGGGCCAGCGGGGTTCCCCAACCCCCACCAGAGACCAGATCCAGTGCAGCCAGCACCATGGCTAGCTTGGAGCAAAGCCTGCAAGGCACCCTCCATCATATGCTGCAGCACTCCTTTTTCCTCCATTTCCTCCTTTTACGGAGGTGAGGCATGCAATGTCACCCACGGAGAGAGTGCGCACGCTTCCATGTGTGCTCCTCCAAGCATCTGCCCCATCTCCTCCCCTTTCTGCAGCGTCAGTGCACTGCCCCCCAGCCACCACTAGAGGCCAGCCAGAGAAGGAGAGCAGTCCATCGGATGCTCGATACTTCTCCTCCCCTGCCAATCCCTGGCAGCCCATGCTTATTCCCAAACACGGGTTACCGGAGTAGAGCGAAGTAAGGCATCAAGCACCTTTTAATAACCTTAAATTTTATCAATTTCAATATCTGTATTGTACCGTGTTACCAGTCAATTAGTCAATCAAAATCTTTATTTAACCAGGCAAAACACTGTTGAGAGCAAGCTCATTTTTGAAGGGGACCTGGACAAAATACATATTCAGTACACAGAGTAAGTTAAATGTAAATTATAAACATGTCCATGTACAGTACACACAGATTAAACTGTACACACGATATACATGAAAAATACTAATGTGAGTAAATTAGTGCTCACATCAGTATACAGAGGAAACTGGATCCAATTTTGGAATATGACAAGGGACAATCTATTACTGGAGTAACACAGGCAGGTACCTAGAGCAGCATATACAATAACATGGAATTTGATGAAATCCTTGTGAGACAGGGACAGAGGGTAAGAACAGAGAGGGCTAATGTGGAGGTAGACTTGTAGCATTCACAATGGGGGAAGGGAAGGCAAAAACAAAGGTAACAGAAAAGGAAAGGGACCAGTATGGTGAGCCTCTGAAGGCAGGGAATAAGCAGCAATGATGGGGGGAATATTAACAGGCTTCAGGGCAGTTCACCTGTTGAACATTTTTTGGATACCAATAAAGCGGGAGGAGGTAAGAAGGTATGGTATATTGCATGTACCAGGGACTCAGTGATTCTGAAGCATGGTGACACGGCACTAATCAGGGGAAGCAGCTAAAGGACTCCTTGACAGAGCATACATATAGTATTTTGAACACTGAGAAATTGATAGGGAGGACCAGTCTCAAGGTTTTTTGCAAGTTGTTCCATAGTTGGGGTAGTGCGTAACTTATGGATGACCTGCCAAAACGTGATTTGACTTTGGGTACATTGAAGGAGATATAGGAGGCACTTCTCAGGGCATACTTTCCTACCATACTTAGTGGAAGACAATCCGATATGCATTGAGGTAGTTTTTAGTGATTGCCCTGTAAGTCCAGAATGCGACGTTTCTCTGTCTTCTATAGGCAAGGATTGGCCATCCTACTACAGCATATAAGGAGCAGGGGTGTGTAGAATATGGGGCACCAGTGATGAATCTTATTGCTCTGCTGTATAGTGTGTCTAGTTTGGCTAGTGCAGAAGCAGGGCCTTGGCAGTACAAGAAGTCTGCATAGTCCAACAATGATAGGAATGTGGTGAGGACCAGTCTCTTCTTGGCGTCCTGGGTGAGCAGATGTTTGATCCTGTAGAAGAGGCCCAGCCTCTACCTCAGTTTTTTCATCAGTTCTTCGATATGCTTGAGGAAAGACAGTTTGTGGTCGATTCAAACCCCCAGGTATTTAAATTTAGTTACAAACTCTAGTGGCTCACCTAAAACTGTAGTAATCTGAGGTATGGTTCTTTGCACAGGGTTGTTAACATTAATAAAGGCTGAGAGAGTATCACCTTCATTTTTTTGCATTCAGAAGTAGTTTCTGTTTAAGTAATTGTACTTGGAGTTGACTGAATTCCTGTTATAGATCCGCACATGCTGCTTCAGGAGTGGGTCTGTCAGTGTACAGTGCTGTATCATTGGCAAATAGATGAATGTTGGCAGATTTGATTCATACTTCAGTTCCATTAATATAAATCATGAAGAACAGTGGACCCAGTATGGAGCCTTGTGGAATGCCCCTTAATACGGGTTTCAATGGTGAGAATTCCCCTTCAGCTTTTACGTGCTGCTGGCGACCTGAGAGGTAGTTTGAGAACCATCTCAGAGATGGGGTGTCCACGCCAATGTTACGGAGGGATACTAAGAGCAAATCATGGTTGACAGTATCAAACACCTTGCTTAGGTCCAGAAATACTGTGCACACAAAGTTCTTGGTATCCAGGGCCTCCTGCCAGTCATTGGTAACCTTTGAGAGGGCTGAGATAGTGCTCTGGCATGGCCGAAATTCTGATTGTAGAAGATTAAGCAGATTTGCAGATTCTAAATAGTTTCTAAGCTGTGTACTTACTATTTTCTCTAGCATTTTGGATAGTCTATGGAGTAAGAAGATTGGCCTATTGTTATTGATGTCACTAGGGTCTCCAGATTTGAATAAGGGAATCACGTAGGCAGTTTTCCATATGGGAGGAATGTCACTGTACAGGAGAAACAGACTGAAGAGATGCAGAATTGGCACAGCCAGGGCTTGAGACTAATTTTTAAGAAATAAGGGTCAATGAGGTCTGCACCAGCACTCTTCCTGACATCCAGATGTAAGAGTAGATCTTCAACCTCCTTCTTGGATCCAGGCTGTAAGGAGAACACTGCATTGGTGATCAAAGCTTCTAGATCTTGCACACCGAGTTGGGAACAAAGGGTATTGGCAGGGGAAGTATCGGAGGCTAACCCTGCAGTAGCAAAATGGTTATTAAGCTGCTTGAGGACTGACTGTTTATCTGTAACTATGATGCCACCATTGGAGACTTTAGCAGATAAGCTGTTGGAGGACACATGACCTTCAATCTCCTTGAGGCTTTTCCAGAATTTAGCCGAACAACTGGAGGAAGAGTAAAGTTCAGCCCAGAAATAACTAGACTTGGCCTCTCTGACCATTTTAGTAAAAAGGTTCCTAGCCCTTCTAAATGAGTTCCAGCCTGCCAGAAGCTTGGTTCTCTGAGCTTTTTTCCAGATTAGGTCTCTATTACACAAGGTGGCTGTCAAATCTGCCGTAAACCATGGGTAAGATTTTTTCTTAGTACAGTTTTTAACCGGGGTGCATGTTTGTCTAAGGCCCCTAACACAATTCCCTAGAAAATATGATATGCCGTGTTTACTGTTTTTGCTAGATAGAAATCCTGCCATCTCAGAGAGTTTTGCAGGTCAGATAGAAATGCACAAGGGTTGAAATTACAATGATTCCTCTTGACAGTAAATTTGGATGTAGAGGCTGATTTAGTGGCAGATCTCATACAAGTGATGAAGCAGTGGTCACTGATGTCAGAGAAGAATACACCAGCATGACAGAACAAGTGTGGTTTACTTACTAGAATAAGGTCCAATAGGGTGCTTTTATTTGGGTTATTTTTGTTTGGGTGAATTACTTACATTATAAGTTGGGATAGTCCGAAGGAATCACAAAGGTTTTTGAGGGGTATGGAGATACTGGAACACCAATCCAGGTTAAAGTCATCCAATATGATAAACTCTGAGGACATGGATCCTAATATGCTGTTTAAATGGTCAAATAACAGTAGTCCAACCGATGGGGGCCTGTAACATCCTACGACACAGAAGGAGACAGATGGGGAGAGCTCGACTTTGAGAGTCAGGCTTTCACATTCTTTGGGAATTGAGGCTGAATTAATAACAGAGGCTGAGAACTTATCATGGACATAGATGGCAACTCCTCCACCCCTTGCTTGTCTATCAGGTCTGAAAATGGTATAGGATAGGATGTTTACCTCATAGGCGTAATTCTAGGTCTGAGCCAGGACTCAGAGATCACCATGACATCAGGCTTAGTATGAAAAATCCAAGCCTGTATAGAAGCAAACTTCTTTAATAGGCTGTGTGCATTGACAGATGTAACCCCCCTACAAATGGGGGTGCCTGAAAAGTCTTCCTTGAGCTTGCCTAAATGCTCACTGCCAGGCTGGTGCCCTTTGTTTTAGCAGTTTAAATGTATTGCCAGAGAGTGCCTGTATAGCCTTTGTGTACTGTCTCTTTAAGAGCTGCCTGGATTGCAGTCATAATTAATCTGGGAGGGGGCTGAGAGTTTCTATGCTCGAGTTCCACCCGGGCTGCCAAATAATCCTTCCATTCTGCCATTGCTATTAGCGCAGAGGGAGCTCTGGTAGAAGATGTACTTGTTTGCTGATCATTTATTAGAATAGTAATAATATTGCAGTTTTTCTAACCTGACTTCTTTGCAGCATGGACATTTCTGTTTATCTCCACCATTTTGGTCCTGGACTGCTGAAATGGGCCAATTAGTATCTTTGGGGACTCTAAAATGGAGCTTGTCCCCAGGGGTTTTGTGGGAGCAAAATTCTGTAGGAATTGTAGTTTTGGGCTTTTAGCACCTAAATGAACCTGGAGGGAGAGCCCTTGTGGTGACTGACAGAAGAATCAGCCAACCAAACCTTTTGGATCCTGGGGAAAGTCCCAGACTGCTTGCATTTTCAGTTCAGATCTAAGTTAGGAAGTGAAGGAGTAACAGCTCGAGATAGTCGAGCAGTAATCTTGCATAGACTCGCGTGGGAGAACTGTAAAAGGGATAAGTGTTGGCCTGCCTGTCTGTCTGCTGTCCCTGAGAGGTAAATTGAAGTTTATTTGGACTGAATCCGAATTGCGAGGATGATTTAAGCCACAGAACTGAGACCAGGCTTTAACCTGAAAAAGAGCAAAGATTTGTTGAATGTGATCGGGCCTGTCAGGATTTCTAACCACCTTTGAACTCCCAGTTTGTGCAGAGACTCTGTAATTGTGACCAGATAGCAATCTGCCTGGTGCAGTAGAATTTCTTACATGTAAATATGCTGTGTGCTGTTAGTGGGTCGTGATTTGGTTCCCCACTGTGTGCTGAACTGTGTTGTGCTTGCTGGAGGCTGCATCCTGCTCCAACGGACTAAATCCGTTTGCAACTCCATTTGGCCTAGGCCTTGCCACACTGGCCCAACCAGACTACCCACTACACAGAGAAAGCCATCGACGAGAGACCTGCCTGGGGATCAGCCCCCCTGCTCAATGCCTTGAACAGAAATGATGCCTCTGTGATTCGTGTGGGCCCTGCTTCTCCATGCACTCCAGCTCAACAACCTGCAGTCTCGATTTTGTCCTGCCTGTGTCCTGCATTGGGTATCATGAGTAAACCTCAGGGTAGCTCCCTGCAACAACAGCAAAATCTAATGTGTTGTCATCTGATTGCTTTGTTGTCTTTTCCTTCACGAACTGAGCCCTCCGGCTCCGGATTACAAATAGTGTGTGTTGTGCATGTTGCTTTCTTCCATCACAGGGCCCCAACCAGCTGCGATGCCGGCCTACCCCGGGCAACAGTCCTGGCTAGCCCACCTTTTTCCTATATGGGTACCTAGAGGGTGTGACTGTGTAGGGACTCTGAAGTGCATGCATAACTGTCTGATTGATTTAGCCTTTAAGCCAATCAACCTGATTATGCCCCTCCCTTGTTCAAGTCCCCTGAATAAATCAGATCTAACACTTTTTGCATTTAACCTGACTGTGGTTCCAGTTTGTGCCAAGAGTACTGTACTGTTGCTATTTGCTGTGCATAACCTTGTTTTACAGGGGGTCCTCAGGGTCGAGCTAGAGGAATCAGCCCTGGTGGTAAGTGCAAACAGTGTGGGTAATTGCATGGTGAATAAGGGTCGTTGTGAAAGTGATTATTGTATATTGTTCAGGCCACTAGAAGGGAAAGAGGGGGTTACAGTGTCCCAGAGGGCTGTGCCCAGGTCAGCTTGACCACTAACAACCCTGACCTCCGAGTGGAGGCACCCATTTCAGTCCCCAGATCCCTTGACCTGCTACTAGCCAAGCAGGCAGGGGTAGTAGCCATTGAGATAGTGCCACCTAGGGGTTACACATGCATGAAACTCACACCTTTGATATCAGTTACATCTGCAGGAGAAGAATAGCCGCAGGGGGACTGGGGTTTAGCTCGACGTTACTAGAACACACTAATAGAAGCAGCAACAGTTTCTTGATAGCCCCTAGGAGTAGTCTATGGGCTCTAATCCATTCATGTTTGCATGGACATTCAAGTAAATTGGGAGGATTACTGAGGCGGTAACCAAGAGAGCCTAGCATCGAATAGACAAGTACCCTAGCAGAATAGGGGAGGAAGAGCAGGGGAACCAGAGATAAAGAAGGAGTCGTACACTCTATAACCCTCCCTGATAAGGTTCCAATCCACCAGGGTATCTGCACTAGTGGTTCCAGTTTGGGTAGCTGAATTTCTCAAATACAGAATTCTGAAGTGCCAGGTGTACCTAACTGGTCCTCTATAGTGCAGGGTTCATATGCACTGTTAGGGTGCTGCAGTTGAACAGTGTAGATTTCCAGGGAGCATAGTAGAATAAGACAGTGCAGTACATATCTGGCCTTCATATTTGTGCCTATTCCCAGAGTTGGTCGAGGCATGTAATTCTGCCTAAATTAGGAGGCAGGAGAAGGAGGAGAGCAAGGATACTGCAGCTCAAGTCTAATTACTTGCAACCGGTGTGTAATTCTGCCTAAATCAGGAGGCAGGAAAAGGAGGAGAGAAAGGATACTGCAGCTCAGGTCCAATTACCTGCAACCGGCGTTGCAGCTGCTGTTGTGGCTGTTGATGGAAGGAAAAGCCAATTTCCTGCAGTGTAACAGTAGGGTAGCCTTGGAGGTTTCACAGGCATGCAGCTTGAGAGAAAAAGGTGTATTGCTTTAAGTGAGTGAATAATAGATGGCTTGGAGGTTTGACAGGCACGAAGCCTGCGAGAAAGAGATGTGTTCCTTTAGGCGGATGAGCAACAGATGGCACAAAAGAATGCCCAATGAAGAAAGTGTAAAGTACTCTGTTCGCTAAGTTGAACCTTTGTACAGGACCCTGTAATCTGTTGTAATGTGTTCTGCTTTTGACGTGGAACCTTTGTAAATGAGCTCTCAGCTCAAGGGTATTAATTCGAGATGTTAATAAATAAATAAATACCATACTGATAACACTGTAAATGTTCTGCATATTTTTTTTGTACTTATCTACTCATACTCACTGTACTGCTGATTGCTGGCAGCACCACTAACAGCCCTATTCAGCAAATTTATAGAGACAGGGGTGGTTCCAGGGGATTGGAGGAGGGCAAATGAAGTCCTTCTCCACAAAAGTGGGAACAGGGAGGAGGCTGGCAACTGCAGGCCAATCAGCCTGACCTAAGTGGTGGGGAAATTAATGGAGTCACTGCTAAACGAAAGGACTGTGATATTTCTTGAACCCAGCAGAGCACAGGATCCAAGGCAGCATGAATTCACAGCGGGAAGGTCTTGTCAAACAAATCTGATAGATTTCTGTGACTGGGTGACCAGGGAGGTAGCTAAGGGAGGGGAGGTGGATGTGGCCTACCTAGATTTCAGCAAGGCCTTCGACACCACCCCACATAGGAAGTTGAAAAATAGGTTGGGCAGCCTGGGAGTGGGCCTCAAGGTGGTTAACTGGATCAGAAACTGGTTGAGTGACAGGACACAGAGGGTGGAGGTAAATGGCGTTCAATCCGAGGATAGGGGGATGACCAGTGGGGTGCCACAGGGATCCATGCTGGGGCCAGTCCTCTTTTTTTTTAATCTTATTTCTACTTATCCTCCTGAAACCACTGACCTGCCATCATCCAGCCACTGCTCCACTTCCACCGATGACCCCAGAGGCACATCCACACACCAGCTGGCATATGCAGCTGTACCTTCGAAAGGGACCTCCCCTAATCCCTGTGCCAGGCCAGGAACCAATACCAGCATGTGTCTATATGCAATGGGCCTTGCCAGGCAAGGAAGTTGCAGCCATCAAGCTGATGGTCAATGCTGCCATTTTCCTCCTTAGACTCCCATGGAGTGCAGATGTGCAATGACATCAGAGGCACTACATGCCGACGTCTGCTGCACTCCACCCCTGATTGCACCAGCTCTGTCAGTGCCCCCCGGTCATCACCAGGGGCCACTGCAGAGCGGTGAAAGCCCACAACCCTCCCTGGGATAGGAGAGCAATCCTCCGGATGCTCAATCCTATCCCTCCCCTGCCAACCCCTAACAACCAGGGCTCGTGTCTGAACCTTGGCCGCCAGCATGGCGTGAGGTGTGGCGTACGATGCCTCAACCCTCAGCGCCACTGGGCGGCAGGGCCAGTCCTCTTTAATGTCTTCATAAGCCACACTGCAGAGGGTCTAGAGGGGAAGGTATGCCTCTTTGCAGATGACACTAAGATCTGTAACAGGGTTAACACTCCAGGGGGTGGAAAAAATGAGAAAGGACCCAAACATGCTTGAGGAGTGGTCGAGAGTATGGCAGCTAAGATTCAATGCAAAGAAGTGCAAAATCATGCACTTGGGGCACAGAAATCCAAGGGAGGGGTGCAAGATGGGGGGGGTACAGACGGCCAGCAGTCAAGAAAAGGACCTGTGGATAATCATATTTGATGACCTAAAGGTAGGCAAACAATGTGAGAAGGCTGTTGGCAGAGTCAGTGGGATGCTAGGGTGCATAGGGAGAGGTATCACTAGCAGAAATAAAGAAGGTGGTTATGACACTGTACAGATCACTAATGAGACCTTATCTGGAGTACTGTGTCCAGTTATGGAGGCTGCATCTCAGGAAGGACATAGGCAAAATAGAGGCAGTTCGGAGAAGGGCAACAAAAATGGTGCAAGGACTGCACCAAAACTCATATGAGGAAAGACTAGAGGACCTCAATATGTATTCCCTGTAGGAGAGGAGAGAGAGAGTGGGGAAATGATAGAGACATTCAAGTGCATCATTGGTATAAACAAGGTACAGGAGGGTAGCATCTATCAGAAAAGAAGGTGCACAAGAACAAGGCAGCATGATATGAGGCTAGAGGGGGATAGGCTCAGGGGCAACGCAAGGAAGTACTTTTTCACAGAAAGAGTAGTGGATGCTTGGAACAGCCTCCCTGCAAAGGTGGTGGGGCAAAAACAGCAGGGGAATTCAAGAATGCATGAGATAGACATAAGAGTACTCTAGCAATAGGGAACAGAGGGTAAGTCGCACATCAACTAGGGTCTGCAGTAATGCATTAGGTAGGGAAAAGGGTCAGACTAGGTGGGCCACACAGTCCTTATCTGTAGTCACCTTCTGTGTATCTGTATATCTGTGATTGTACATATGGGTCCCCCTTGAAAATGGGCATCTCGTGCTCTTGGAGCTACCCAATTACCATATTTGAAATAACAAAAAAATGTAAACTTTCAGTCACTCTGTGCTGCTTCTGCCCATTTTCTCTGCTGCCCCATGTCCCTGCTGCCTGTCCTGAGGACCAGGAGTGAGTTGTTAACATGCAGTGTACATCAGCGCTCTGCTAGATTTCAGATCAGGGCTCATTTGTTGCATGGGGCTCCATTCAATGGACATGCCACCTCTTGCAGGAAGCAGAAGCAAATACTGGTGTATACTGCTGCTCCCCTGTCCCATGTTGCTGTCCCAAGACCCAGGAAAGAATATCAGAGGTGGTCGAATATGGAGATGGGGATACAGTGGCTCTGGGTGTGAAGCTGAAGGTAAACTTCCATTTGGAAGGGGGATTATAATAACATAACACAACACTTCTTGCCTTTCCAGCCCTTGCTTGGAATCAAACCAGGGATCCTGAGTCCCAAAGGCAACAGCTCTAACCAGTTAGCTAAAGGGCAATCGTCATTGTTAGTCTTGCAAGCTCTCATAAGCCTCCATTAAAGGCACTGCTTTTGACTGCTATTCACTACTAGATGGCACTGCTTTGCACATTGTACCTTTTCTCATATACTGTGCAACAACATCCGAATTGAATTCTATGGAAAATAACCATAACAAACCCAACACAAATGACCCATGCATTCTGTATATGCCACTTATCCACAATACCCTATGCCACCTTGATTGCCCTAAAGGAAATGAGAATTGGTGCACCAGTAACTCTTTAGAGAAACTACAATCCATTTGCCCAAGCACCAGAGAAAGGGCAGCCGGTGACTTAAATAGGCTGCTCGCAGGTTTTCTGAAATTAAGCCACAGCCTAGAACAAGTGATAAACTCCTCATCAGGAAATTCACTATTATTACTTCCAAAACTGATAGGCTGTCTTTAATGCAATTTTCTAGTCTCCTGGGAAAACTTTTTTAAAATATATTCAGACACAATTCACTTTATGTTGAATTAATGTTCTTTATAAAATGGCAAGGGAAAAATCTGTAACTTTATTGGCCGAGACACATTACCTGACCGTACTTCCAAATGCTAGTGAGTCATATTCAGATCTTGAAACTTCTTTCTGTGTTTAAAAAATAAACTGTTTACAACACCAAAAAATCCTTATACCTTCAAATCGGTTTACCTATAGCAGGGTGACATCCCCGAGAGCAATAGACACAATGCCGAGTGTCTGCATTGTATTGTCAGGGATGTGTGTGTGTTTTCTTTGGGGGGCTATGCCCCCCACACACCCCGGTTTCTAAATATACAACTCCGAGTTGGAGTTGTCTCAGGGAGGGGGTGAAACACCAGGAGATGCAGTGCCAGTGCCAGCGGGGACCATCACAGCAACCCAACGTTGTTGATCGAATTCCGTTGCTGTGATGGTCTTCGCTCTTGTGGTCTCACTGTGTGGTCAGTACACCCTTCAAATCAAACTATAACAGCCACTAAATTCAACCTATTCATTTTAAATCAAGTATCAGTTATACAACCTTGACTAAGCATTTCTAATACAAAATATCCACTCATTCTTCCTCTTCAGTAAGTGTACACCAATAAACCAACAGTATTAAAATATCTCCTCATGTTTATAGAATCTGACATAGAAACATAGAATCTAGGGGGAACTGCATGGTGGATTGGTAGTGGGTTAAGGGAGCCTTTCACCTACCTGGATGCACACAGCGGGCAAATCTATGGGGCAAGCCTGCTTGCTATGGTTTCCTTCTAGCACTTACTGCACTGGATATGTATATGTGAGAAGGTGCACAGATGTACTACATCTGCAAGAGTGCAGACAAATGAATGCATGTAATATCAGGAACTGTATAAAAAATTGTCTAATGCTTACTGCAACCTCTAGACAAGGCTAAAATCTTGAGGGTTAATCAACAATTCCAGGGGTACCCTTACATTATTGAAACCCTAGATGATAAGCCAAAGGGCAAAGCTACACTAGAACATCCTGCACCCCAGATGATATTAATGGGAAATATGGGCACGAGCCTCAATATGAACACTGCCCCTCTCTCCCCCTTCCTCCCTAAAGAAAGAGAACAATATATTAACCTATGATGGTTACAGATCCACTAGAGATGGGGTACTGCTAGATCTGGTACTTACAAACATGGACTAAATAGTAGATATCACAGTGGGTAGTGTTATGTATTTGAAATGGTAATGCCTTGCGTTACTTCTGCCACTTGGGGGCAGCATTCCGATATATGTAAGCTAGAAAGAGAGCAGAGAGAGAGTGTTGTTGCTGGGACTAGAGAGGCACCTGAATAAAAATGAAAGCTGCTCTACTCCTGTTGCAGTGTGAGTTTGTTGAACAATACCAGAATAAATGTTAGAACATAACAGGTAGCACACTGGGTTCAAGCAATCATCATACAGTACAGTCTAGCATATGGATAGGGCAGAGGAACAAAACACACTAGGATGTTGAACTTCAGGAGAGCAGATTTTAGAGAAATGGGAGACTGCCTTAGGAAATACTTTGAAGAGGGGTTAGTCGGGGATTGGCGGGGAGGCACAGTAAAATAGAATACAGATGGGAATAACCGAAGAAAGGGCAAGCTGTTTAAAGGTAATAAGCAAGTGTAAGAGGAGAAAGAGGCCACTTTGGTTCTCAAAGGAGCTGGCTAAAGCAGTAAAGAAGAAAAAAACAACTTTCAGAAAATACAAGGAGATCCAAAACAGAGGCAAACAGGGAGGTTTGTCTTGAGAAACAAAGGGAGGCAGGAAGGAGGGAGGGAAAGGACAACAAAGGCTCAAACTGAGGAAAGGATTGCCTAGGAGGTCAAGAATGGGGATAAGACTTTCTTCAGGTACATGAGCAATAATTGGAAGACAAGGGGTGGTACAGTGCAGATTAAGAGACCGAGAGGGGTGACTGTGCAGAGGAAGACCATGGAAAAACTAAAATTGTAAACAAAATACTTCTGTTCAGTATTCACAGTGGAAGGGGGACAAGGACGACAAGCATTATCAAGTACCCGGGGAGAAGGGTGGACACAAGACCATTTACAGAACAGAGAGTGTCCACAGGGGTTGGAAGCCACAAAGAAAAACAAGGCGAAAGGACCAGACAGGATCCAACCAAGGATACTTAAGGAACTGAGCATGGTGCTAGCCTCCCCTCTGGCAACACTATTTAGCACCTTATTGGAGGTGGTGAGGGTGATTCCAGAAGCATGGAGGGGGCTGATGTGGTCTCTGTGTACAAGCAATTACAGACCAGTCAGTCTTACAGTATGTCAGTGGTGGGGAAGTTAACAGAGTCCCTGCTGAAGGAGACAGTGACAGAGTACCTGGAGACATGTGCTGCAGGATCACCTGCAGCATGGCTGCACAGGGGGGAGGTCATGTCAAGTGAATCTCATGAAACATAGAAACATAGAATATGACAGCAGATAAGGACCGCTTGGCCCACCTAGTCTGCCCATTTCCCCTACGTGGTGGATAAGCTGCAGATTCGAGTTAATCAACAGCTTACTTCCTCCTACTCCCCACTAGAATTGCCTTATGCCTGTCCCATGCATTCTGGAATTCTCCCACTGTTCCTGACTCCACAACCTCCTCAGGAAAGCTGTTTCATGCATCCACAACCCTCTCAGTGAAAAAATAATTTCTAACATTACCTCTAAGCCATCCCCCCATTATCTTCAAATTGTGCCCCCTTGTTCTTGCACATCTCTTCTTCTGAAAGATACTACCCTCTTGTACTTTGTTAATTCCCTTGCGATACTTGAAAGTTTCTATCATGTCCCCCCCTTTCCCTCCTTTCCTCAAGGGTATACATATTAAGCTGCTTTAGTCTCTCTCATTATGTCTTCTGGTGCAGACCCTGCACCATTTTAGTTGCCCTGCTCTGAACAGCCTCCACTCTGTCTATGTCTTTGTGGAGATGGGGTCTCCAGAATTGCACGCAGTACTCCAGATGGGGTCTCACTAACTGTCTGTAAAGAGGGATAACAACTTCCTGTTTTCTACTGTTGATGCCTCTCCCTATGCATCCCAGTATCCCCCCAGCCCTCCTCAGTGCCTTCTCACATTGCTTGCCCACCTTTAGGTCATCTGATATAATTACTCCTAGGTCTCTTTCGATTTTTGTTGTTGTTATTAACTCACCCCCCATTGTGTACTCTTTCCCTGGGTTTTTGTTTCCCAGATACATCACCTTGCACTTCTTTGCATTGAATCTGAGTTCAGCTGCCACATATTTGACCATTCCTCCAACCTTGCCAAGTCCCTTTTCATTCTTTCTACCCCACCTTGTGTATCAACCCGGTTGCAGATCTTTGTGACATACCTTTCCTCCAGGTGCTCTCCAATGTCACTTATAAAGACATTAAAGAGGACCAGTCCCAGTACCGAACCCTGCAGTACCCTGCTAGTTACCCTCCTTTCTTCACTGTGGACTCCGTTTACTATTACCCTTTGAGTCCTGTTGTCCAGCCAGTTTTTTATTCAGGCTACCACCTTGGGGCCCACTTCAAGGCTGGCTAACTTGTATATTAATCTTTTGCGTGAGATTGTGTCAAATGCCTTGCTAAAATCCAGGTAGACCATATCCACAGCCCCTCCCTGATCTACTACTTTGGTCACCCAGTCAAAGAAATCTATTAGGTTCTTCTGACATGACATTCCTGCTGTGAAACCTTGCTGCCCTGGGTCATGTGCCCCACTGGCCCTAGGTACTTAACAATTCTTTCCTTCAGAAGTGATTCCATCATTTTTCCTACCACTGAAGTCAAACTAACTGCTCTGTAGTTTACTGCCTCTGCCCTGCTCCCACTTTTGTGAAGTGGAATCACATTTGCCCTCCTCCAGTCCTCAGGTACCATCCCATCCTCCCATGATTTGTTAAAGAGAGTAGTTAGTGGCGTTACTAGTTCTACCCTTAGTTCTTTTCCAATTCTTGGGTGAATTCCATCAGGCCTCATTGCTTTGTCCACCCTAAGTTTCAAGAGTTCTTTCAAAACCCTTTCTTCTGTGAATGGACTGGTATCGACCCCCCCATTCAGAGTTTCTCTCATGTTTAGTTTAGGTACTTACCCTCCTCTTCCATTGTGAATACTGAGCAGAAATATTCGTTCAGTACCCCTGCTTTTTCACTGTCACCCTCTGCCCACATTCCCTCCCCTTTATTAAGTCTCTATATACCTCCCTTGGTCTTTCTTCGCTCCCTAATGTACCTATAAAAGGTTTTATCCCCCTTCTTAACAGAGTTGGCTATCTTTTCCTCAGTTTGTGCCTTTGCTATTCTGACTGCCTTCCCTGCCTCCTTCTGCTTTAACTGATAAAGTTATCTGTCCTGCTCCTTCTGTGTTTCCTTATATTTCCTGAATGCTATCCTTTTCTCCTTAACCATCCCTGCCACCTCTTTTGAGAACCATAGTGTTTTTTCCTTCATTTTGTTTTGTTGATTTGCTTCACACAAAGGCTTGTTGCCTCTGTGATGGCTGTTCTGATTATTGACTATTGTTCCTCCACCCCTCCTTCTTGCCCATTTGCTAGTGCTTTTCTGAGGCAGTCTCTCAATTTCCCAAAGTCAGCCTTCCTAAAGTCCAATACTGTTGTTTTTGTATGGCTTGACTCTATGGCTGTGTTTATTGTGAACCACACTGTTTGGTGGTCAGTTGTTCCCAGATGGCTACCCACTTCTAAATCTGAGATCCTTTCTCCTTTCCCATTTGAGAGTACCAGGTCTACGATTGCTCCCTCCCGTGTGGGTTCCAACACTAGCTGTCTGAGGCATGCCCCCTATAGGGCATCAAGAATTACCCTGCTCTTGGATGTGCCTGCAGCGAAGGTACTCCAGTTAACATCTGGCATATGCAGGTCCCCCATTAACAATCTCTCCCCTTTTTCTGCCATTTTAAGGATGCCTTTTATCATTTCCTTGTCCATTTCCTCCCCCTGAGATGGGGGTCTGTAAACAACTCCGTGCCATTTCCTGTCTCCAGGGTGACCCATAATGACTCATCAACTTCTTGTTTACACTTTAGTTACATAGAAACATAGAAACATAGAAGTTGATGGCAGATAAGGACCGCAAGGCCCATCCAGTCTGCCCATTTCTTTTTCTACCTTATAAATGTGCCATTGACCTTTGCTCTGTTAATGGTTTATCTATTCGTACTCATCTGTATTGCTCCCTTATGTCTATCCCATGCCTGTTTGAAGCCCTGTACTGTATTCATATCTACCACTTCCTGAGGTAGGCCATTCCATGGATCCGCCACCCTTTCTGTGAAAAATAACTTCCTCACATTACCCCTTAATTGGCCTCGCTCTAATCTCATGCTGTGTCCCCTTGTCCTGCTATTTTTCTTATATTGAAACATGTTAGACTCTTTCACCTTGTTAATGCCCTTAAGGTGTTTGAATGTTTCGATCATATCACCTCTCTCCCTCCTTTGCTCTAGGGTACACATATTGAGCTCCGTTAATCTGTCCTCATATGTTTTCTGATGCAGTCCCTACACCATTTTGGTTGCCCTTCTCTGGACTACCTCAATTTGGTTAATGTCCTTGTGAAGGTGTGGCCTCCAGTACTGCATGCAGTACTCCAGATGGGGCCTAACCAGTGTCTTGTAAAGAGGGATTATTACCTCCCTCTTCCGACTTGTGATACCCCTACTAATACACCCTAACATCCCCCTAGCCTTACCTACTGCTTTAGTGGTCTGCTTGGATGATTTCAGGTCATCGGTGATGATGATGCCCAAGTCTCTTTCTTCCCTTGTGACTGCCAGCATCTCCTCTCCCAGCCTATAGGTGGCTTCAGGGCTTCTCTTCCCTATGTGCATGATCTTGCACATCTTTGCATTAAACCCCACTTGTCACTCTTCTGACCATTTTGCTAGTGTATCCAGATCTCTTCTCATTCTGCCCACCCCATCTGGATCATCTACTCTGTTGCAGATCTTGGTGTCATCTGCAAACAGACAAACTTACCCTCCAGTCCATCTGCAATGTCACTGATGAAGGTATCAGAAGAGGACTAGCCCCAGGACTGATCCCTGAGGTACCCACTTGTGACTTGCATCTCTTCTGACTATATACCATTTACCACCATTCTCTGTTTTCTGCCCACGAGACCAGTTTGCCACCCAGTTGATCAACTTCTGACCCACCCAGAGCCTACCCAGCTTATTAATCAATCTTCTATGTGGAACAGTATTGAAAGCTTTGCTGAAGTCAAGGTAGGCAACATCACTCTTAACATCTTTATAGGTGACATTGCAGAGGGTCTGGAGGAAAGGTATGCCTCTTTGCAGATGACACAAAGATCTGTAACGGAGTTGATATACAAGAGGGGTAGAAAGATGAGAAGGGACTTGGCAAGATTGGAGAATGGTCAGACATATAGCAACTTAGATTCAATGCAAAGCAGTGAAGTAATGACCTGGGAAACAAAACCCAGGAGAAGAGTACACAATAGCAGGGAGGTACTATCAATAACAAAATGGAAAGGGACCTGGGGTAGTCATATCAGATGACCTAAAGATGGGTAAGCAATGTGAAAAGTCAGTAAGGAGAGCCAGGGGATACTGGGATGCATAGGAAGGGGCATCACAAGTAGAAAAGGAGTGGTTATCCCTCTATACAGACAGTTGGTGAGATCCCATCTGGAGTACTGTGTGCAGTTTGGGAGACCTCATCTATGCAAGGACATAGACAGGATGGAAGCAGTCCAGAGGAGGGCAACTAAAATGATGCAGGGTCTGCAGCAGAAACCATATGAAGAGAGACTGAGAGAGCTTAATATGTATATCTTGATGAAAGGAGGACGGGGGCATGATAGAAACTTTCAAGTACCTCAAGGGAATCAACAAAGTCCAGGAGGGTAGCATCTTTCAGAAAAAGAGATGTGTAAGAACAAGGGGTCACAATTTAAAGATAGAGGGGGGACGGCTCAGGGGTAATGTGAGGAAATTTTTTTTCATGGAGAGAATGGTGGATACATGGAACCGCCTTCCTGAGGAGGTCGTTGGGTCTAAAACAGTGGGGGAATTCAAACATGCATGGGACAGACATATGGCAATTAAAGTGGGAGGTTGCAGGAAGTAGGCTGTTGGTTAACTAGAATCTGCAGCTTATCCAGTAGGTAGGGAAATGGGCAGACTGGGTGGGCCAAGTGGTCCTTATCTGCCGTCAAAGTCTATGTTTCTATGTAACTGCTCCCCCTTGGTCCACCACTCTGGTTACCCAGTCAAAGAAATTTATGAGATTAGTTTGACAGGACCTTCCTTTTGTAAACCCATGCTGTCTTGGATCCTGTGCTCCTATGGATTCCAGGTGTTGCACTATAATTTCCTTAAGGAATTCCTCCATAATCTTGCCTACTACTGAGGTAAGACTGACTGGTATGTAGTTCCCTGCCTCCTCCCTGCTACCACTCTTGTGGAGCGGGATCACATGAGTCCTTCTCCAGTCTTCTGGGACCTCTTTTGTGCTCAGAGACTCACGAAACAGTTCTGATAATGGGTCTGTTAGTTCCACCCTTAGCTCCTTTAGTACCCTGGGATGTATGCTATCAGGTCCCATTGCCTTGTCCACCCTGAGCTTATTGAGCTCTTGTAGGACCCTTTCTTTTGTGACGGGACTAGTGCTCACCTCCTCCCCCCCCCCCCGTGTCCATGGTGCTGAGCTGGGGGCCCTGCCCTACCTTCTCTTCAGTAAATACTGAGCAGAAGTATCTATTTAGGATAGATGCTTTTACATGGTCCTCCTCCTCACATGCCCCCTTATCTCCTTTGATCTTAGCAATACCCCCTCTGGACTTTCTCCTTTCACTAAAGTATCTATAGAAAGTCTTATCACCTTCTTTTACTGTTTGTGCTAGTGTTTCCTTGGTTTGGGCCTTTGTCTGCCTTACTGCCTTCCCTACTACCCTTAGGGAAGTTTGGTATGCCTCCCTATCTTCATCCCGCTGTGTTCCCTTACATTTCCTGAAGGCCAGCCTTTTGGCTCTGACCTTTTCTGCTACTGTTTTTGAGAACCAAAGTGGTTTCCTTCTTCTTTTGCACTTCCTTTTCTCTCTAACACAAAGGGATGTTGCTTTAAATATTGCATCCTTAATGCTTGCCCACTTTGCCTGTACCCCCTCACCTGTATTTCTTTTTGCCAGGGCTAGCTTAACTCTGTTGGCCATCTTATCAAAGTCAGCTCCTCTGAAGTCCCATATTTTTGCCTTGGAATGGGATGATTTTGTTGTAGCGGCCAAATTGAACCATCCATGTGATGGTCACTGGCCCCCAGGTGACCTTCTACCTGGAGATCTGTGATCCTTTAACTGTTAGCACGAGATCTAGGATAGTCCTGTCTCTTGTGGGTTGTTGTACCAGTTGTTTGAGGTCCTCCCCCTGCACAGAATCCAGCATGTGTCTAGTTCTGGCAGATGTTTCTGCTGATATTGACCAATCTGTATCTCACATGTTGAAGTCTCCCATTATCAGAACCTCCTCTTTAGCTGTCATGTTTTGTATATCTTCTAACAGTAATGTGTCTATGTCCTCCCCCTGGTCTGGTGTAGCCAGTTCAAACACACACACACACACACACACACACATATACATATACTGGTTACTTATGGGCCCCACTTGATGAGGTAGGAGCCAGAAAGGGCTCAAGATTGTGTCCAGGAACTGGGGCTAGCAGTGGGTCCCATAATGTTGCTGTTAACTGTAAATATTATTCACACCTGTACAAATGCCACTGTCCACTTTGGGGAAGTAGAGTCGAGCACAGTTAATATTCACTGGCTACATACATATACTCAGTCCCCAAGGGACACACACACATATTAATAGGGATGTATGCTACATAAAATAGGGCTTACTAAGTAGGGTCCCTGAATTACAGAGAGCCCTCTAACATTTGATATTGGCCTCTACACTGAATCCAGCACTTACACAGGGCTTTTCAAAGCCCAGGTCAATCAGTAAACCATCACTCATATTTTTCGAAGGTCAGCCATGACTGATCATCATTAATCATTAAATGTTATCATATGATCATCAGGGAGATCATGATCTAAGGATCACCATCTAGATCATTATTAATTAATCAGACTTGAACTTTCTGATCACCAACTGTTGATTATTGGTTATTTTTGTAAACTTAAATCAGCATGATGGATTTTGATGATCTGTGGATGATCAAATCATGATCATTGATGATTATGATAATTATATTAGTTCTCTATTATAGACTGTAAGTCACATGAGTAATACTTAACAAAGTTTTATGTGTTACTATTATGAAACTGAATGCCAAATGTCAGGAAAAGTAAATTAATCATAATGTTAATCATGTGAAGTCAAGTTTTAATCCATTTAGGAAAATTACCTGCAATGTTAGGTATAGTATACACATTTGCATAGCTAATTTGCATATTTCACAAGAACAGTATATGACCCAAAACAATTGTAATTTCTGTTTTTAATGTAATTTTCCTTGGCAATATTAGTTTGCAGACTGTTAGGAAAGGTTTTGGGCATGAACCAGGTACTTGGAGAAGCTCACTACAGCCATAAAATAAACCACTGAATGGAGCTATATAAACTAATTTGAGCATTTATAACTAGTAACAAATGAGATGTCAGACTAAGTATAATTGAAAGCAGTTTGTTAATACAGGAGATGTACCATAACTGATAATTCCAATAAAGATGTCTAAATAGAAGAAAAGATGAATTCCAAAAGTATAGAAAAAAGATAAACTGAGTTTGTAATTCATTACAGTAATCTCAATAATTACTAATGATAATATAATACTAATGAGTAATTAGAACATGGTGGTAGGAAGTGAACTCTCCTACACCAGAGAGGTCACCAGTGGGGTACCACAGGGCTCGGTGCTCCGACTGGTGCTGTTCAATGTCTTTATCAACAGTAAGCAGGAGGCTGGTAAGGACAGAGGTCTGGGGTTATATTCTGTTTTAACTGAAATATTTGAATAGTTTTGTACGTGAAATTAGTTCTATGTGTTAAAAATTACTACTTTGAGTTAGAGCTGTTACTTGGGCTATGATATTGTAACTTTTGAGGCTTGGGAACACTTGTTTGGCAGTGATAATTAGAGTGAAATTTAAATGTGATGTTAAATACTGAAAAGCCACTGGGAGTTGGGATTGAAGAGCTGTGTATTTCTGTTTGGGACTGAAATTTGAAACAACAGGAACTGGTGGGCCTGTGACATCATAAGGTACCTGATGTCTGCATACACACACTGTTAGTGGGACTGGACACACACTGAACTGTTTGTGTCTGTGAGACTTGGGAACTTTATTGGTGGGGTTGAAATTGGGTTTGTAAATAACTGCAGTCAGTATAGAGAGAAACTGTATTCCAGGGGGAAGGGACTGAGAAAAGGGGATGTGCCATTATAAACAGAGGGGGATAAACAGGGTGGCCATATTACACCATGGCAGGCATCTTCGGAAGGGTTGTAGGCTGCACAGGCTGTGGGATGGCAATAATTCTCAATTGGGCCTGGAGAGAGGGAGGCTGCCCACTCTGTAGACAGCTATCTTGTATCAGGAGTGAGGTATATTGGTTAAGGAGTAAGCTGGGGGGGTGTCCAAGGATAATGGGTGTGGATATGGGCAGCAGAAGGGTGGGGCTGAGGGGAGGCTGGGGCAACACTCTGAAATTACAGGATGTTATCTTACAGCAAGCAGGAGGGGGGATATTAGGGACAGAGGACCCTTAGATAGGGATGTTGACGCTAAGGGGAACGCGTATGGGGTGAACATTCTGAATACAAAGAGAGTGGAGGGGAAGAGTCAGGAGGCTGCTGTGGGGAAGCCTAGTAGAGCAGACATTGAGAAGGAGGAGCTGTTGTGGGGAAGCCTAAAACAGCAGACTGTGGGAAGGAACCTAAGGTGAACAGAGCAAGAGGGAAGAAGAGGGGCAGTTTAGAGGTGCAGTCAGGGAAACTGGGTTACTTGATGGAGGCTGACATAGAGTGTCACAATAAATTTGAGCTACTAAGCAACCTAGAGGGGGAAGGGTTGGTGAAATGAGGAAACTGATACAGAGGCAGGGAGAGAGTCGGATACCCATAGGGCATCACAGACCGGCAATGGAAAGGATAGAAATAGTCCCAGAGGAGAAGGAAACAAAAATGTTAAGCAGATGGGGAGATGCAACATATTGCAGACATGAGGGAGGAAAGCATGACTGAGAGAAACTGGGAGACAGGAGGTGGAGAGGAGCCCCTTCAGCAGGGGGTCAGTACCAAGGATGGGCCCTAGCTAAAGGGGACCCACAGAGAGCCTCTGGAGCATGGGTACTATTACAAGGGGAGGATGGTGGTGAGGGAAGGGGAAACCATCAGGGCCAGGATAAATAATGACGGATAAGAGAGGGTTAAAGGGGACACCTATTCAGAGGGGGTCTGAGTTAAGTGGGCAAAATAACGAGGGAGGCAGAAAGGGGAGGGTGACAAGGGAGTCTCTAATAAGGCAGAAAGACTCCCATGGAATTGAGATCACGAATAAAGGGGGATGGGGGCTGAGAGGGCATAGTGGGGTAACCATAAGGATGATGGCAGTGTTAAGGTTCTGTTATGGGAGACTCGATGATTAGGGGTATCCAGTGGGAGGACAGGGGTGGATGCCACAGCCAGGTGAAAGGTAGTGAGTATCTCTGGGCTGACAGTGCACAGAGCAAAGTTCATGGTGTATGAACTGGTTAGGGATTGTGGAGGAAACCGTTTCCTGGTGCATTTGGGAACTAACAATCTAGAGGAAATAGCATTTTGGAAATCCAAGCAAGGTTCCAAGAACTTGCCAGAGTCTGTCGGGATAATGGATGCAACATTTCCTTTTCGGAGATATTGCCAGTACCAAAGACCTCAGTGGAGAAAAAAATGAAGCTCACAGAGGTTAATGACTGGCTCAGGAAGTGGGGCGAAGAGAATGGGTTGGGGGTGTTGGGGAACTGGAAAGGAGTTTGGGAGGATAAGGGACTGTATGCCAAGGACAGGCTCCATCTTGCCCCATTAGGGAAGGAAGTCCTTAAACAGGGGATGGCTGACTACATTCAAGAAAGGTGGGGTTTAAACTTGTGAGGGGGATAAGGGAGGGCTGACCAGAAGCCTCTCCTCCAGATGAGGAGTAGCCTTCAAACCCAAGGGGAGGGAAACAGACTGGGGTGGAAGTTTCAGGAGAGCAGAGGAGGATGGAAGTATAAAAACCTGGGTGGGGTTCGACAAAGGGGAGCAGGGATAAGGGTGGGGTTGGTGTTAGTAAATGCCAGGAGCTTGGGAAACAAGTTGCCAGAGTTCCAGGCCATGCTGTTCGGGGTGGGGGTGGATGTGGAGGCGGTCATGGAAACATGGGCCAACAAAAACCATGACTGGGACCTAAACGTGTGGGGTACACTATGCTTAGGAAGGATAGAAAGGAGGGCAGAGGGGATGGAGTGGCTATGTTCATTAGAGATGACATAGAAATTGCTAGGGTAGAAGAGGCAGAGGGAAACGTGGAGGCCTTATGGGTCACCTTACAATCCCCAACAGGAGATAAGGTCAAGCTGGGGTGTATATAGGCCCCCAGGATGAGTGATGTTCTAGAGGATGGTTTGCTGGACAACATCATTGCCCAGTGTGGACCAAAAGGGAAGGAGTGGTGTTGATGGGGACCTAATATGCCAGTAGAAACTGGAGAACCATGTCCTCTAAGGTGGCCAAGGAGCAGAGGCTGCTGGATGGCTTCCAGGATGTGTTCTTAACACAGCATGTGATGGAGCCCACAAGGGAGGGGCATGTCCTGGACGTGGTTCTGGCAGATGGGGATCTGGTAAGGGACCTGGTTGTAGAGGACCCCCTGACTGGGAGCGACTACAATACTGTCTGGTTTCAAATAAGCATGGGGGGGTGAGATCTGGGACACTGGCAGTGGACTTCGGGGGCAGACTTTGTGGGCATGGAAATATTCTCAAGGATCACTTGAAGGGGATTACATCAATGACAAGTGTGGAAAGGAGATGGGAGGTCATAAAACGGGGACTTCATGAGGCAGTCAGGATCTGCGCTAAGTTGAAACGTAAGGTAAGGGAGCAAGGTCACATAAACCATGCTGGTGGTCCAGTGAGGTACAGGTAGTGGTCAGAGAAAAGAAGGCAGCTTACAAAAATTATAAAACAACAAGAGGGGATAGGGATAAGGAAATGTACCAACTTGCATCTAGAAAAGTCACCCGGATGGTGAGGGGAGCAAAGTCCAGTAAAGAGCAGCGGCTGGCACAGAGGATACATGGAGGGGAAAAGGGGTCATTCCGGTACATTGGGGAGCGGAGAAAAACTAAGGGCCATCTCAGCAGATTGAGATCAGAAGGAGGGTGGGTGGAAGAGGCGAGGGACCAGGCAGAGGTATTTAATGAGTACTTTGCCTCTGTGTTCACTAGGGAGGGGGATGGGATATCTACAAAGCAAGGCACGATGGGGATAGAAGCGGCAGTGAGTGGGATTAGGGGAGCAACAGAAATGGAGCAAGAGGGAGGGAGAGGTACCCCAGGGGTGTCACATCTGGATAAGGATAAAAAGGCCAGTAAGGTGGAGGGGACAGATGGTGCTATCTCCGCCAAAAGGGTGTGGTTAGCTCTCAAGGCCTAAAGAAAGAAAAATCTCCTGGGCCGGATGGCATTCATCCAAGAGTACTATGGGAACTGGCGGACATACTGGCTGCACCCCTGGTGGAGCTCTTTAACAGGTCACTTGAGACAGGGAGGGTACCTAGGGATTGGCGAGAGGCACATATGGTGCCAATCCATAAAGGGGGGTCGAGGGAAGTACCAGGTAACTATAGACCCATCAGTTTGACCTTGGTGGTGGGAAAATTAATGGAGAGTATACTAAAGGAACGATTGGGGGTGTACTGGAGGAGGTGGGAGGTCTGGATAGTCGGCAACATGGGTTTGTGCCAGGTAGATCATATCAAACCAATCTTGTGGAGTTCTATGAATGGGTAACATCAGAACTGGACAGGGGAAAGTCTGTGGATGTATTATTCTTAGACTTCAGCAAGGCGTTTGACTCTGTCCCCCACAATGGTCTGGTGGAGAAACTGATGGGGTTAGGAGTAGGCCCTTTGATGTTCAGATGGATTGAAAACTGGCTAGCTGGACACACCCAGAGAGTAGTGGTCTGTGGGGAGCTCTCAAACCCTAGAGAGGTTGGTAGTGGGGTACATGAGGCCTCGGTCCCTGGGTCGATCCTGTTTAATGCATACATATCGGACATCAGGGAGGGTATAGGTGTGAAATGAGTCTCTTCGCTGATGACTCCAAGATGGGAGCAGTAGTTGAGGGAGAAGAGGGAGGTTGGCCTGCAAGGGACCTGGACACTCTGGAAGCTGGGCTCACACATGGAATTAAATTTCAATATCACCAAGTGCAAGGTGTTGCATCTTGGGGGAAACCTAAACACAGGTACACCCTGGGAGGGAGGCGCTGGAGGCCTCAATAGGGGAAAAAGACCTAGGGGTCATGGTGGATGCATGTATGAATAACTCTGAGCAGTGCAGGAGGCAGCTAGCAAGGCAAACAGGATGTTGGGATGCATCGTAAGGGGATCACTTCTAGGAGCAGGAAGTGATTCTGCCGCTGTACAATGGACTGGTTAGACCACACCTTGAGTACTGTGTACAGTACTGGAGACCACACTTGAAGAGGGACATACAGCTCCCAGAGAGGATACAGAGGAGGGCAACTAAGATGATACGAGGGCTAGGGGATTTGACGTATGAGGACAGACTTGAGGAGCTCTGTCTGTTTTCATTGGAGGAAAGGAGAGGAGAGACAGGGGGGGACATGATTGAGGCCTTCAAGCACCTCAAGGGAATAAATAGGGTAAACATGGAGGGGATCTTTAGACTAAAGCAGAGAGGTATCACCAGAGGGCATGGTTTGAAGCTGGAAGGTGGAAGGGTGAGGGGGGAAAAGAGGAGGAGGTTTTTCACTGAGAGGGTGGTGGACCTTTGGAATGCACTGCCTGGCGTGCTGGTTCAGAGATCCACAGTGGAGGGCTTCAAGAGAGGATGGGACAGACACAGAAAGTGGATGTATCAGATGATGGCCTGTCCGGGGGTGGGGATGGATGATAGGGGTTTCTGGAACACAAGGGAGGGGAGGGCCTCAGCACCCAACTAGGGATCTGAGGTTCGAGCAGACTCAATAGACTGTAAGGCCTAATCTGCTGGCAAATAGTATGTTAGTATTGGGGATGGTAATAAGAGCAACATTTGTCTATTTGTAAATTACACTGAGCTCTGTGGGAGGGTGGATACAGCAGAAGGGATACAGGACCTATAGAAAGAGCTGAAAAAGCTAGAGAGGTGGTCTGGGATTTGGCAACTTGGCTTCAATGCAAAGAAATGCAAAGTTATGCACATTGGAGCCAAGAACCCAAGGACTGAGTACAGTCTGGGATGGGTCCAGATACCAGCATCAGGGGAGGAGAGGGACCTGGGAGTGCTGATTACTAGTGACTTGAAACAATCCACACAATATAGGAAATCAGCAACAAAGGTGAATAAAATGGTTGGCTGCATTGCCACAGGGATTAGTAGCAGGTGAGAGGAGGTAATACTACCCTGGTATAGGTCATTAGTAAGACTGTATCTGGAGAATAGTGTACAGTACTGGTGCCCCTACCTTAAAAAGGACATAGAGCTGCTGGAGATGTTCCAAAGAAAAGTAATGAAGATGATCATGGGCCAAAAGGGTAGGACATATGAGGACAAGTTGTGGGCACTGAACATGTACTCCACGGATGAGAGAGACAGCAGACAAGACTAAGACCTTCAGATATTTGAAAGGAATAAACAGGGTAGACAAAGAGGGTCTCTTCAAGCTGAGTGTGAATTAAAACATGAGAGGACACCATCTCAAAGTAGAGGGGGCAGTTTAGGACAGAGGCTAGGGGCACTTTTCACTGAGAGAGTGTGGGGATTGGAATGTACTTCTAGAGGAGGTGGTTTCATTGAAAACAGTAGACAGTTTCAACAGCAACTGAAATAGAGTTAAGGGGAAAATAAGGGTCAACGGAGGAGAAAAGAGTGTTGGGGAGTGGGTGCAGGGTCAGTAGCTTATGCTGAGAAAATGGCATTAGAAGCAGACTAGTTGGCATAATGGCCTTATTCTGCTGGCTTTGTTGCATGTTCGTATGTAATCTTGACCATGGGAAATCATGAAAAATTATGACATGAGATCATCATTATTCACAATCACCTTTTCCATAACATCATGTTTTTTGGTTGGTGGCCATTTAACATTCATGTTTAATTATTGTTAATGATCAAAATGAGGGCTTTTGAAGTTTGATAAATTGATGTTTTTTTAAGCTTGAACACGATCTTTGAACATAATTGATAATGATCATTCATGATACATCATAATAAAATCTTCATCTTTTCAGCTGGGAAGGGTCCCTGGTCTAGCTGGGAGCCCTCCACATAAGGGTAGTCCTCTTCCTGTTTACACACAGTCCTACAGATCTCCTGACGGCAGCACTCAGAGGCAAGCAGCTGGCTTCATTCTTACATTGACCCACTCTCTGGCACACTTGGGGTCTACTGTTACTTTCTCCCCTGGAAAGCCTGTTCTTAACTGAGTAACTCTCCCCAGGCTTCCCTACAACCTACTCTCATCTCCAGTTTACTGTGGGGAGAACATTCTTGAGCCTCCCGTGGCATAGGCCCATACCATAATGGGCCACACTTGGCACACATGTGTGAGCCCCTCAGATGGAGTAATCTCGATGGCTGATTGCTGTTGGATTACTCTCTGACTCCTCCATGACTCCATATATATGGCCTAGGCTGCCATCCTCCATCACACTGAAACCTGGAGTGCGATCTCAAAAACCTCCAGATAACTCTCTTGTGGGGAAACCCCCACTTTTCCTCCACATTCTCCTTCTTCGATTATGAAACTGTTGTACCTCTGGACTCTTAGTTCTCTTTACTCTTTCTCTGTTCTCAGGACATATACTCCAGTTCACAGAATCTCTATCTCTCACTCTTTCTTTAGCTTCCTTGCTGCCTCTGGATGGGCAAATAGCACCCCCCCCCCCATGGGCAGCTGCTGGTTACTCTACTTCTTTGTTGCCACTAGTCCATGATATCTGCACTGTTCTGGAGTTGAGGTGGCAGAGCTCAGCACAGATAAGACTGAGCTGGCATACACCCCCTTCCCTTTTAGGGGGGATGGAAGGGACAGGTGTTACCCAACAGAAGTCCAGCAACTGAGCTCATGTACAGGACAGGTACTATGACTCAGCAAACCAGCACTGCTGGATAAGGAAGACTAATATTCCAGGACTCAGGGTCTCTTCACACATTAAACTTCTAGTAACCAGGCTAGGACAGGTGGTGGTTGGGGGGGGGGGGTGCATGGTTATATAAGCTAAGTTGCATCTGAATATTTTTAAAAATTCCCAGGATTCTGGAAAATTGCTTTAAGCCTTGTCATAGCACTCCAACTCTCAAAAGCCATAGGGTTATATGGAGAAATCACAGCATACCCTGCTCAGTAGAGTGGGTGGGAAATCCCTATCAATTAATACATGTTTGCACAACATACTTGATAGTCACTGCTTATAGGGTAGGGGGAGGACATGATCAAGCTAGAGACCTTTCTGACCTAAATTGCTGTGTTACTATGTTACCTGGAAATAAGAAAACATAGAAGAGAAGGGTGGAAAAGATCGGAAATGTCCATCCAGTCTGTCCCAAGATTCTCTACCCAGAATCTTTCGAACATTAATACTCCCCTCTCTTTTCTACGCTACCGTCTGATAACTTTTTTAAATGCATTCCAATTTTTCTTGCATCCTGACATTGTTTCTGCCTCCAAAACCTTGTCTGTAAGTTTATTCAACACATCCACCACCCTTTCTGTAAAATTATAATAATGTATTTTTTAACCTTCACCCCTTTTGTCTTATGTGCATGACCACTAATGAATGCACTGCAGATGTGTTTATTCTGACTGAATAAACTTGCTGGGTCCACTGTATTGAACCATTTTATGAAACTAAAAATCTCTATCATGTCTGCTCTCTCCCTTCTGTCCTCCAGTGAATACACGTTATGGCTTTGTAGTCTTTCCTCATACATTTTGCCTTCTTGTCCATGGATTATCATTGTTGTCTTTCTATGCACTGTTCCTAATCTATTAAGGGTGTGCAACTATCTTACGCTGAATATTCAGACCAAATACAATATTCAGGGCCCCAAATGTTTGGGTATTTATATGCATTAGTCAGTATTCAGCTTGGTTTGTATGGGGAAGAAAAAACATAAAATAACCCTACCCCCCTCCATCTGGTTGTCAGGGCTAATATCCTGGCCACTGCCCAGCCCATGTCAAACATTTCCCACCCATGTCTCCCTTTCCCTAGTGCACCAGAGAGTAGCAATGTACTTTATCTTGATTGTGTGAGAGGGCTAGTAGCAACCATGGTCTAAGCAAGTCAGTCAGCCCCCTCCCACAACGTTCCTCACCGACTCGCTCAGTCCAGCCCATTGTTGCTGTTAGTGTTCTTCTGAGTTGAGCTCTCTCTCAGAACTCATTTTGCACAAGTCAACATACAGAAACACACAGAAAGTATAACTCTCAACCACTGGTACCCAACCAATTACTTTCTCTATTAATAATCCTTGACTTCCTGACCTCCACGTGACAGCTCAAGTCAAGGTGTGCATACAATCATGAAGGAGGGGCTGGGCAGCAGTGTCATAGATTGACATGCTATGCGGTCCATAGCATCATTCTTGAATGCTGCTGCCCCAACCCTTTCTTTCATAATTGTGCACTCCATTTGGCTTGATTTGTTGTGTGCAGGTTCAGAATCCAAGGATTATTAATGGGAAGTAATCAATCGGGTATTGGCGGTCAAGATTTATATTTCTGAAAGTTTCTGTACATTAACTTGTGTAACATGAGTTATAAAAGAAAGATCACCTCATGCTCAGAAAAAAACTAACAGCAGTAGTGGGTGGGGCTGAACAGGTCAGTGAGGGACCCAGAGGGAGGGGAGCTAATTGACTAGCCTGGACTGTGTTTATTGCCACTGGACTCCCCCAATCAAAGTATGGGGTCAAGAACGAGGGACTGACATAAATTAATATTGTAAGAGAACGGGGGATTCAGTGGGCTAGGATGAGTGTCAGAAGTTCCCACTGAATAGTTGGCCCCAAATACCTGTCAAATAGTGCCACTATTTGCTATTTGGTTCTGAATAACGAATAGTACATTATTCGTGGCATTCAGGAAATATTCATTACTCACACACCCCTATAATTTATATTGTCACTATTGTGGTGGAGGAGCAAAGAAGGTCGTGGCCCATGATAGCTCCCATTGGTTTGCATAGTAATTTGGGTTTCCTCCGTTGTTGATATAGGTATCTCATTTTTCTTTTGAAGGCTTCCTTACTGTTACTTTTTACAATGTCTTCAGGCAGTCTATTCCACATTTTCACCACACTTTCAGTAAAGAAATACTTCCTTAGTTTCCCCCTAAATTTGGAACTCTTTGCCTGGATTGGGTGTCCTCTTCTTCTGACATGTATGTTACTAAATTTGATTCCTAGTTCTTCTATTAATTTTTTGTCATTAATTATGTCACAGAAGAGCAATAAATCACCCCTTTTTCTATGGGTTTTCAATGGTAATAGTCCCAATGTGCTAAGCCTTGCATTATATGATAGGTCTTTAATCCCTTCTACAATTTTAGTTAACCCGCGCTGTACATGTTCCACCCTATGTATATCAGCTTTTTTGAAGGGGTTCTACAATGGACTACAATAATCTAAGTGGGGTCTGACGTATGATCTATACAGGGGGAGCAGGACATCTGATTTCTACTTTTTATATTCCTTTTAATAGAGCTGAACACCCTATTAGCATTTGCAATAATCTATCCTTATGTTTCCCCAAATACAGATCCCAGAACTTCTGAAAGTACTCTAGGTGGGACATGATTAGTGAGCTATACAGGGGCAGTATCACTTCCCTACTTCTGCTAGTCATCTCACCCAAAATGCACCCTGCATCTTGTTAGTTCTCCCATATGCCTGATAGAAACATAGAAACACAGAAACATAAAAAATGCTGGAAGAAAAAGACCATTGGTCCATCCTGTTTGCCCTGCTATACCCTGTCCTACCCCAGTACCTATTGTCTAGTCTGCCTTTTGCTCTTGCCTCCCCCTTCTTGTCCACTGCCCTACTGCTACCTACCCCCCCCCAAGTAACTATTAAGCTTTTTATTCAGTCCCAGTCATGTCTGGAACCATTAATAGTTCTTGCACCCACCACCTCTGCCAGTAGCTGTTCCATGGCTAAGCCACTCTCGCTGTAAAATAAAACTTTCTCGTGTCCTTCCTGAATCTCCCCCTTCCGCTGCCAGCTTCCACTTAAGTCCTGTGTTTTTGATTCAACATTCTTCTAAATGTTTTATCCCAGTCTATCCTGCTAATGCCATTCAGGAACTTGAAGGTCTCTATCATATTGCCCCGATGCCTTCTTGTCTTCAATAAGTACATGTTCAGATCCTTAAGTTAATCCTCATAGGCCTTGTTGGTCCTGAATCATTTTTGTTACCCTATGCTGTGCCATCTCCAGTCTGTCTTTATCCTTCCTTATGTGGGGACTCCAGAACTGGGCACAGTATTCCAGATGTGTGTCACCAGTGATTTATAAAGAAGTATATACATCCTGAGGAGAAATACAGCAACCATGTCTTTGCCAAGATCCCTCAATAGATTTGGTAATGTTACATTACAAAACATGGTGGCAAAAATATGGAACTCTATACTGTATCTCTTTTCTCCTGCTGTCAAACCACCATCCAATACATCCAAACATTCTGGTTTCCTTGCAGTAGGCTTTGTTGCATTGACTAGACTGTTTTAGGAAGTCACTTTTGAAGACTTCCAGGTCCTGTTCCTCAGAAGTAGTGTCCAATTTAACACCTCCCATCCAATATTCCTTCCTGGGGTTTGTGTTCCCTATATGCATTGCCTTGCACTTCTTGGAGTTGAATTTCAACTGCCAAATCTTATAGCACTGAGAAGATGGTTTTAAGTTAATTCTTCTCTACCTTCCATGGTATCTGTCCTCCTCTGTGCTCCCTTCTGGTGTCTGATCAGTTTAGTAAACCATTCCAGGATTCTTCATCCCTATATGTATCACTTTGCACTTTTTAACATTGCAGTTCAAATGCAAAATACTGAACCATTTATCCGGTCTTCTCACATTCTGACTTACGGTATTAACTCCTTCTTTACTGTCAACCATCCCATAGAGCTTTATATCATCTTAGAATAGTCTAACCTTGCCCCAAACACATTTACATATGTCACAGATATACATATTGAACAGCAGTGGTTCTCAGACTGAAATCTGCAGTACTCCACTAGTCATTGTCCTGTCTTCAGAGTATTTAGGGCTGCCCTCTAAGTTCTATTAGTCAACCAGGTTTTGATCCAAACAATTATCCCATCTTCTAGCCCTGGCTGGCTCATTTTCTTAACTAGCCTCATTTGTGGTACCAAGTCAGATGTCTTGCTAAAATCAAGGTATGACACATTCAATGCCTGGCCTGTCTGACATGATTGCTTGATTGATAAAATGTAATTTTTATCCAGGTAAAATCTTTAGGGATGAAATCCCTGTTTTAAATAAGAATGCCCTATACAATATAACAAAATCTACATACATTATTGTACAACAGACAACAAACAATACAATGTTATTTGGCATACTAAACTATTGCACATAATAAACAATTGCAATTGAAAACAAGTACAAAGGTACGATATTATTTAACATTCAAAAACTGTTGCACATAATATGGAATTAATAATCAAGTGTAGCATAATCAATTCTGATTAAGATGCTTTTTAAGAGCTGTCTGGAATTCTGATGATGAACTTTTGGCCTTTAACTCTAAAGGTACAGTGCAGAGTTTCATGTTTTTGCCACCATGCTTTGTAATGTAACGTCACCAAATCTACTGAGGGATCTCGGTCAAGACATAGTTGCTGTATTTCTCCTCAGCATGTATTTATTTTCATGTTTGTTTCCAACATATACCAGGTATCTTAGTGGGTGTACATTTTTAGTGTTGAATAATCTGTAACACCAGACCAGCCATCTAAAATCTCTTCTCTGTTCAGGACCCATCCAACCCAGATCAGCATAAATTTTACAATGACGTGTTCTGAATATACTAAAGCTAGCACATTTAGCTAGCTTATAATATGCTTGGTCCACTTTTTTTCAAGCACTGCTATAGACTACTCCCCCATATTCCAAAACGGGTATTATCAATTGCTTGTCAAGCTTTACTCTCGTTGTTTTAACAAGGCAAGAATAAATTCCTCTCAATGCTTCAAGTTTTTGAATAGACTTCCTTACTATTAAATTTATATGTTCTTCATAAGTAAGTTTATGATCTATTAGTACAACTAAATATTTATATGTGTTTGTATTTATAATTTTCTGATGATTTTTGAATAATATGTTTAAATCTGTATCAATCTTGGATTTGTTTCCTATTTTAAAACTCATGCATTGGGTCTTTTTTTGATTCATCAATAATTTAGATTCACAGAACCAAGTTTCCATCCTGATAACATCCTCCTGTAATTTTTGTTCAAGTGAGGTGCGACTGTCCGAGGACGCCACTAATATTGTGTCATCCATGTACAGTCGGGCCTCACTGTTTTTTTTACAGTTTCCAGTAATCTCTTAACATAAACATTAAAGAGCAAAGAACCAAAAATTGAGCCCTGTGGGACCCCTCTTTTTATTTCTCCCAAAATAGACATTACTGTTCCCACAGAAACACACTGCCACCTATTTGCTAAATAAGATTTAAACCAGTTCAAAGCTTCTTTATGAACCTGTATATCATACAACCTTAATAACAGATTCCTATGCTCCACTAAATCAAAGGCCTTACTGAGGTCCATGAACATGGCTCCAGTGGTATATCCTGAATTCACAGATGTTGCTACAAGATTATTAAAATCCACAGGGCCATGTCCATGGACCTCCCTGCCCTAAAGCCATGTTGACAGTTTGTTATTAATCTATTCTGGTCCATACACAGGCTAAGTTGTTTATGCACAAATGTCTCCATCAACTTTGACAATACAGGGAGCAGAGCTATCAGTTTATAATTAGAGGCGGCCAGGGGATCCCCACCTTTGTAAATAGGAACCACTTTTCCCATTTTCCAAACATATGGAAATGATGCTGCAGTGAGGCTTTAGTTGAATAAGTGTGCTATTACCGGTGCCAGAATATCAGCTCCTAACTGTAAGAATTTTGATTCCACTCCATCCGGGTCACCAGGTTTATTCATTTTTAATCTCTTTAGTTCTTTTTCTACTTCTTTTACTTTAATTGCTTTAAATCTAAACCAGGGACGATCATCTCCAGTCCCTATGGTTGTAGCATTTTGAGTAATTTCTTGTAGCAATATTTCAGAAGTAGCTATCTCGGGGGTTTGCAACCCCAAGTCAGGGAGTTAAATAAAGTACTGATTCAACATATTTGCAACCCTTTATTCATCCTCTACTATCAAGTTGTTTTCAATCAATTGTATGGAAGTCCTAAAATTAACTGGGTTTTGCAGTTTCTTAATATAAAACTAGAATTTCTTGAGGTCTTTCCCTTCTACAACCTTATTTTTATGATAATGTGATTTGGCCTTCCATATCATATTTAAACAATTATTACACCATTTTTTAAATATATTCCAGTCCCCTAAATCTTTTTTTTTTTTTTTTTGGCGTGTGTTTTTCATCTATTTTTTATTCTTATAAACATTTTAATTTTTTCAGTGAGTCATAGTAATTGCCTTTTATTTAAAGTCCTTTGTTCCTTAGGAGCATGTTTATTAATAATTGAAATTAATGTATTGTTAAAATTCTGCACTGCTATATCCAGGTACGGTATTAGGGCAAGGCGATTCCAGTTTACACTACTCAAGCTCTCCCTAAATGCATTCATATTAAAATGCTGTCAGTTTGTTATCCAACAAAATGTTCCCTCTGGCTTTTTTACAATCATCCTCTGAATAATACATTTAGTTTGATAATGATCCCACAGATTTAGTGGCATTATTTCAACAGATTTAACCAGTAAATTGGTAGATACAAACATGAGATCTAAAATTCAGCCTTGTTCAATACTTCTTGTACGTCTAGTTGGTCCATCTATGACCTGTTTTAATCCTAAAATATCTAAACTATCTTTCAATCTTCTTCCTCTTTTTTGATTTCAGTTAGCATTAAAATCACCAGTTAATATAAAATCCATATGCTGGACCTTATCCATTAACTTACCCACAAGGATGTCAAAGTGAGCCAGTTTTGTTCTAGGAGGGATGTACACTATCCCTACCACAAGTTTATTTAATATTATTTCAACTACAAGGCAATCCATTCCCTCTAAATTTTCTGAATAGATAGACTTTTTTTTATTTCAATCTTGGATTACAATACCTTTGAGCAAGAAACCTCTCATTTACAAGGTTCCATGTCAAAAGGTTGGGAAAACATACAATGGGAGCAGTGCAAGAGTCACTAGCTAAACAGATTATGCAATAACAGGATGAAAGCATTCAACAACAGTATGGTAGGAGAATAATATACAACACATTTAACAATAGTCCTGGTGAATGCCTGGTCATAAGTGAGGACAGGAGCAGCCATTAGCAGCTTTGTTGTATCAAAAGGAAGGGATACTTGAACAGTAGTAAGAGGCAGAGCAAGCTCTGTGAAGGGTGGGGAAGGGGAGGGCAGTGGAGGGCAGGGGACAAGGGGGGGAGTGGAGGGGACAGGTGCCTAAGTAGGGGACTCAGGGAACAAATAAGAGGGATTAGGACAGTAGGGAGAGGTTGGGAGTGTGGGGCAGAGGGATATCATTGGGGGGAAGGAGGTCAGAACAGAGAAACAGATAGACTTTCTCAGGTGCAGTCATAGCTACTATTCTGTAGCTGATGTTGTCACAGTAGGTTTTTGAAAAGGCCCAGTTTTGGTACGGTAGTGAGTTCTGCACCAAGTAATCTTATTGGATCCCTGGCTTCTCTTAATATATAACATAGCTCCCCCACCTCTTCTCACTCTTTCTTTCCTGTACATTCCATAACCTTCAATCTGTACCTCTTTATCTTCTATACCATTATGTAACCACGTTTCTGTGATTCCCATTATAACTGGTCTTACTTCTTCCACCCAAACTCTAAGTGCATTAACCTTTTTTGTTATGCTTCAGACATTTTCATGTATTACTTGTAAAACAGAAAGTGGTCCGGGACCTAGGTTCATTTCTACATATCCACTAACTATTAATAAAACTGATAAACAGTGGTTTGGATCCTGCATGTGACACATATGTAAGCCTATGTTAAGTCTTAAGATTCCCCTTTTATAAAGATTCCATTTATTTGTAAATGTATTTCTTCATCTCATAAATGATGGATTTTTGTGGAACCCTAATTGATTCAAGCAATACCATTTTGCCATTTTGTTCTGCAATACACTTTCTCTCTTTAAACCTTTTTTTTATCTCATTTTCTCTATTTGAGATTGTGGGCATTGCCTTTAGACACCCCTTTGCCCCTTTTAGTCCTTGCAAAACCTCATCAAAAATACAAAGTAAATAAAAGAAATAGTTTTCATTTTACATGCTTATTTTCACAACAGTTTCTTAAAATTCCTAACAATAAGAAATTGCAATCTGCTTGCCTGCGCCCCCCTCCCCCAAAAAAATTGTTTGGTCCTTCTGGACACCCCAAGATGTTTATAACCATCATTTTTTATACTTACATTTTATTGAATTTTCATTTTTTATATAAACTGGTAGGCAAGTAAATACATATATATACAATAGCTACAAATACCAAATAACTACTTTTATAACTCTTGCTTACAGCTAGCATAGACCAAACGGGGAGTTATTAAGCTAAATAAAGTTAATTCACAGACTTTAGCTGCTAACTTTAATGATATCCAAAAATGAGTTTTACTTCATAATCCAGTCATCGCTAAGGTTCTCTTTTTATTTTGTTACTTTTTCTAGTGTAAGAACAACATTAAACAATGAAAAGAACAAATCAACTAAAGCCTGTACAACATAAGCCCAGTCATCCTCCTCCATTTAGATCATATTTAAGCATACATACAGATAAGTCAGCCAGGATGAAGCACAGTGACACAGGTTAATTGCGTGACAAAAGGGATTAACTCCCATTGAAATTCCATTGTTTACTGCAGTAACTCTACTGCAGAATTCTGCAGCACTGTGCTTCATCCTGGGTGACTTCACTGTATAAGTCAAATGTAACCTTTCTTATCTCTCTAACCTCAATATTCATCATCTCTTATTCACAAAGAGTAGGGGAATCAGTTTCATCATTCTTTTCAGCATATTGAGCCTTAATAAAATATGCTAACTGGTCAATATAAAAATATATATATTATTTGCCCCTAAACTTAACTTTTAACTTGGCTGGTGCTAAAAGCTGAAATTCAGCACCCAATTCAAGTACCTTTTGCCTATACGCCAAAAAAAAATATGTCTACATTGTTGTGTTGCATACGAGTAATCAGGGTAAACTGAAACCTTGTGAGATTTATAAGATAAAGGAGCTTTCATTCTGGACAGTCTAGTTATCAAATCCCAATCAGTATCAAAGGCAAAAGTTACCAAAATTGTGACTTTCCTTTGTGAAGGGTCATCTGCAAGTTCTTCCATTTGTGTTTTGGGTTTTGCAGGTATCCTGTAAGCTCTAGCAATAAATGAAAGATTTTCTTCCGCTAGTTCAAAAATGTTTACAAAAATATCTTTCACCAAATCTCTAGTTGACTCAAAGTCCTTTTCCAAAGACAAAGGTAAACCCAAAAATTGTAAGTTCTTGTACCACTGTTGCTTCTCTAAGTTTTCTGTTTTCCTGGTCATTGAATAATTATCCCATAGAAGATTTGCAGCTGTAGCTTCGATACCTGTAATCTTGTTAATAGATTTCTCCACTTCTTTTTTTACTGTGGTAACCCCCTTAGTAACCTCTTCAATCTTGTCACAACTTTGCTTGGCATCAGATTGTAAAAAGTCTACTTTCGGAGATAAAGCATTAAACTTTGAATCAAATGTCTCTGTCCATTGAGGTAATTTATCCAGTGTGTTTCCAAGAGAATCCAAGGAATAGTGACCTCCTGTAGCCATCTTAGGCTGCTGTCGAAGAGAAATCTTGCTCCGACTCTCAGTCTCCTCAGATCTATCAATAGGTAAATCAGAAGAGCTGGATTTTTCACGCAAATCAAAAGTTTTTTCTGTTATTTCACTTTCTGGTGTAAGCTGAATCAAAACTGATTTGCTTAATGAAGATGTCAGATTTTTGTTTACTACCAAGTCACAATGATAAGCACTCAGATTTTTAACAGGTTTAAATATTTTTTCATCTGATGTATGGGGAGATGTTAAGGAGGGTGCAAAGGGCATTTTAGGTTGTTCAGCATGACTCAACAGTATTGGGTCCTTTGACAGCTGTAGCAGTTAGGCCAACAGAGTTTCACTGGAGCCAGGATTCCTTCCCCTGGCACCTCTGCCATTTAACCCTGGTTGCAATTTGAAATACTTTTCCAGCAGTCTGATATGTGGTGATAGATATTCCTCTGATGATGAAGATGTCTTTGTTTTACATTTATCAGCTATCTAGTAGTTTTATTTCTGATTTTTCTCAGAACAACTCACTCCACTTTCATTCAGAGCAGCTGCCTGCTGCCATGTTGGACCTCCCCCCTCTAGTGAAAAGCTAAAACTATCAAGTTTAATTGGAGACAAAGGGGTCTATTCTGCCACCACAAGCAATTTTACCAAATTCATCAACTGTGTCTCTACATTGAAACAGCCTATTAGATTGGTCTGACATGATTGGCCCTTGTGAAGCCATGCTGGTTTCTAGCCATTAAGTCATTTTCCTCCAAAAATTCAGCTATCCTCTGATAAATGTCTATCGGTGATTTCGCACTTGAGGAGCAAAAAATAAAGGCAGCTGGTACTAGCATGTGAGTACAGCACCAAACTCAGGATTGCTAAATATTGATATTATTCAGTGACAGGTGTTGTCACTCACTGACCCGTCCACCAAATCCTCAACATTTCATGAGTGACCCCACTTTTCAAGTGATACCATTGCCCCCTAGTGCCACTCCATTTGTACAAGTTATTGAAAGGTAAAGGCACATAGGAGATGAATCAAATAGAAGTTCACAAAGTTAAAAACATAACAGTGATGTTACACAAACAGATTCTAATGAAAGGCAACAATTCCAGCTGCTCAAACAGCATTGCAACCTGCTGGAAAACAAAAAGGAAAAAAACATATCAGTTAGATTCCAAAATTATGACAGTTACTATCAACATCTTATTCATAAGAATGGGGCTAGTTCAGTTTTGTCATCTAAGCCCATTCCTGCTGTTGCTGTCAGTTTAAAAATCCAAAAACCTTCCCTCTGGGACAGGACCCTTAGCAAATCTCTACTGCTAGGACCAGTGAATGCTTTCTCTATACCAGTGAAGCTCAGCTTATGGTCTCCAGGATCCACAGACTGCAGGACATAGGCTGCAGTTGCATAATCCATGTTCCTGTGGCTAACCACTCTGAGATGATCACTCACCCTCTCCTTCAATTTACATTTAGTATGAGCAACATAAAAGCTTGAGTAAGTACAAACAGCCAAATACACAACATAAGTTGTGTTCCAATTGATTAATTTATAAGTCTCCTGCGTACTAGGATGTTAATGGTCTTAGTTTGTACAGTCACCGCACAAAATTTGCATTTTCCACACTTGAAGCAGTAAACTGGAGGCAAGGGAAGCCAAGTAGTAGCATGCCAGTACTCAGGAAACTTAGAATAATACCAAATTCATCAATTGTAACCAAACTTACTTATGCTATGTATTTTGCTGTTTGCACTTGCTCAGGCTTTTACATTGGTCATACCAAACTTTAAAGAACACAAAAAATACAGCACTCAAACCAAGGACGTACATTTAGTAATTTATTATAAAAAATGTGTTCTAGCGTTCAGCAATAGCAAACCATCTGGCTAAGTACACCTGTATATAAGTACACCTTATGTATAAGGAGTTTTTTACTAAATATCTACCTGCCACCACATAGGTGTCCTTAGCCAGACTTTTTGCTGTTGCTGAGCATTGGAGCACTTTTTAAAAATACATTTCTAAATGTATGCTCTTGGTTTGGGTGCTGTATTTTTTGTGTTTTTTAACTTTAGATATACTTAGCACCAACCCCATCCCTGGTGCAGCTGCTCCTGTTTTTTGGTTTCATATTAAATGTAAACTGAAGGAGAGGGTGGGTGATCATTTTAGAGCGATTAGTCACAAGAACATTGATTATGCCACTGAAACACATGTCCTGCAATTGGTGTACCCTGGAGCCCATAATCAAAGCTTCAGTGGTATACAGAAAGCATTCATTGGTTCTAGGGGTGGAGATTTGTTAAGGGTCCTGTCCCAGAGGGAAGGTTTCTGGATTTTCAAACTGGGAGCAACAAGAGGAATGGTCTTAAATGACAAAATTGTTCTAATCCCATTCCTATGAGTAGGATATTGATAAAAAACTGTAATAATTTGGGAATCTAGCCAAAATGATTTCCCTTTTTGACTCCAAACAGGCTGTGATGCAGTCCAAGCAGCCAAAATTAGTGTCTTTCATCAGCATGTTTGTGTAACATCACTGTTCTGTTTTTAACTTTGTGAATTTCTATGTGATTAGTACCTTATGTGCCTTTATCTCTAAATAATTTGTATAAATGGAGTGGCACTAGGGGCGCTGGTGTCTCTTCACAAAGTGGGGTCACTCACAAAATGTTGAGGCTTTGATGGAGGGTCAGTGTATGGCAGCACCTGTCACTGAATAAATATCAGTATTTAGCAATCCTAACTTTGCCACTGAGAGGAAGTTTTCTCACTTTTGATACCAGGGTCACCAGACCATAGTTACCTTCATTTCTTCTATGACACCCTTTGTGTAATGGAATCACATTAGCCACCCTTCAATCTACAGTCAACACACCTGCTGTTTTTGATTCTCCATAGAGGATTGATAGAATAGTAGATGACTTAAAGCGTCAAAGATGGAAAAAACACCTGTACTGATGGATTACACCCCAGACTGCTGAAGGAGGTGAGGCAGATACTGGAAATGCTGGCACATCTGTTTAATTGGTTTCTGGAGATGCGGGGAAGGGCAGCAGACTGGAGAGTAGTTTTAGTTATTTAAATTTATTATTAGTACAAAACATGTATATAAAAAAGGTTTTTGTTATATGTAGAAAAAGGAGATATACATATTAGACATAGCACATAAAACCTTCTTACATCTTTAATTTAAAAAGAGAGGATATATATATATATATATATATATATAGCTTTGGTACCTAGGTAAGGCCCACTAGGCACAAATGCCTGTTTCCAAGGGGAACCTGGGAGCACTGGGTGGTTAAGTGACTTGCTTAGAGTCACACAGTATGCTAGTGGAGGTAGTGAGAATCAAACCAATTTCTGGTCTGCTGGATGTACCAAGTTCATTCACAGCTCGTTACTCTAACCTCTAGGCTATACTGCCAGCCCCTCATATTATAATTATTACACATAATTTATCACACATATATAACTTTAGGTTAACCTTAAAGGATACCTAAACAATATTTTGACAACGGACTATTCAAAACTCTGGCTCTGTAGGTGACTAAAGGAAAGACTGCTGTATTCATTAAGGCTAAAACTACATATATATAATTTACCTAAATGTGGTTCCAGAGCATTTTAATATTGTAAAATCAGCCTTCTAATTTAAAAAAAAAAGTCTTACCTGCTTCCTAAAATGGCCGCCAAATGTGTTATGTGATGACATAATTTGAGCCAAAGTCAGAAAGATATATGGTTCTCTATATTGCTAACTAGTTATTTTTTCCTTTTGTATAGAATTGTTTCACTCAAAAGGTCAAACGCATGAGCATTATTTTGTATAATAAACATGTTAGGCTATGGTTCTGTTCATTTTATTTATTTTAACATGCTGAAATTGTGTTTTAATCCAACCAACTTTCTCTGTGGCAAACCAATGTACAGTACAAATCCTGAATAACCTGGTGGTCTAGTGGTTATGGTGGATCCAAGATGCTACAGTGGGGGTGCTGGGGTGGTGTGCTTGCTTAATATGCACTTTTTAACATTTTTATTAGACCTTTATATTTTCTGCTATTCTTTTCTAGTACGTTTTTGACAGAACCTTCAAATGTAATCGATAGTTTGAATGTAAACATTTGTACAATCAATAAATCAGACTTCTTCAACAAAGTGAAATGCAGCAGCACGCAAGTACATTACTAGGTGTGTGGGGGGGGTGCAGCCACACCCTTCACCACCCCCTAGAGCCACCACTTTTTTTGTAGCAAAGTTCTTGTTCAGTCCAATGTTAGAGGTCATACTTTCTTGAAACTCAAATATATGCTTGTCTTGTCTTCTTTTTCCATGGGAAATAATAGTAAGAAGAATCAGCATTTATATAGTGGTTTTCATACAGATTGTATCCCAAAGTGTTTTACAAGCAATACTATACTGGTAGTGAAGTGACTGAACATGTAGTGGTAGCCATTTCATACATTAATATCCACACACAGCTTTGGACAATTGCATGAAATGGTTTTATGGGAAGGGGAATGTTGGTCAGGACAACGGGGTCAGGTAGTGATCAAGGTGCTGACAGCCCACATCTTATTTCTCAAAGTAATCTGCTCATATTTCTCTCCTCTGTCTTCCCACTTCCCTGAATATAGCAGTATCCTGCAAGAGCGGCCTTCTCAGTCCACCTCTGGTATTCGTTCTTCACTATTCCTCCTCACACCGGAAACTGGTGAGCTCATCACCCTTCTGCATCATGAATGCAAGTAGTAGAGTCCCCATTTTAGTTTGACATATCAAATATAAACATATCTTTCCAGTAAGTCAGGCTGATAGCAACAGGGAACAAGGGGAATGATGGGCTTTCCTATCCTTAAAAGATCTAGGCTACCTTTGATTAGGCACTGCTAAATGATGGGTGTGCACATCATTATGCACGTCATTTAATAGTGCCTAATCATAGGTGGTTTAGGTCTTGCTGGCTGGGCTCTGAGTCTATTTTTCCATGTGCAATGTAGCTATCAGCCTGGCTTACCAGAAGATCATGTTTATTATTAATATATAAATATAACATGGTAACTGTACTAACCATATTCATGATGCCGAAGGTAGTGAACTCCCCAGTGTTTGGTTTGGGGTGCAGGTGAGAAGAATGAATGCCAGAGAAGGACTGAAGTGGCCATTCCAATAGGGTATAGCTATATTCAGGTTAGTTGAAGACATGAAGGAGAACGTTGAGCAGATCACTGTGAGATCTGAAATGTGGGGCTGCCAACATCATGATCATTACCTGACTGTGGATGAGGGCAGCCAGCGATGACAAATACTCAGAGTGGCAGGGCTGCACCTAAACTGTTACTTGAATTCAGTGTAGGGAGATTACCCTCAGGTGGGGGTGTTGACATTTGTTAGGACAGTATTGAGGGAGTTGTGTATAGTTCATTCAAGATTTGGAAGGGTGGTAGCCAGCCAACTCGAATTGTGGAGTACAGCACAGAAAAGTACTGGAGAAGAATTGCTGGGAACTGTCCTGCAGGATTCTGCAGATCACAAGTAAAGGAGCAGACCAACAATGGAAGTCGGGTGGATTTGCTCAAGGTATTAGTATGCCACTCCTGCTAATAATATCGTTACCCATTCTAAGTGCAGCCCTTATGAGGGCATGAACAGCAGTTTTTCTGATGGGTCATGATGCTTATTGCTTGGGCCTCCAGGAAGACCTAGTTGTTGGTTACTGAGGTGGGAAAAAACACATCAGGGAAACTGTACACACTACCATCACTGTGCAGAAGGGTGGTGATCCACTCAATGTTTACTGTGAGAGCAGAAATCAAACACTGAGAATGTAGACTGGAGAGTGATTTGGGAGGCATTTTTTAACAGTGCCAGCTGATGATGCATATTGGTATACGTGTGCACAACTCTCTGAGGTACAAGATTACAATCTGAGGTATGATAATTCTCTTCATGAGACCATAAGCACATATGCGACCCCAGGCAGTACTAAGGACAGGGTATGGATGGTGGAGTGTTCATTAGAAGGCAGGCTAGGTGCAGGGTGTTCACATGGAAAAAGAAAGCCTTATTTGTGGATTAACAAGAGAACATGGGCTTTGGAACTGAACCAGTACTTTGCTCTGTGATCCTGAGCAAGTCATTACACTTCCTTGTGCTCCCAGGCCACACTAGTAAACAAGCTTTCAGCTCAGTGTGTCTCTCCTGGCTAACAAAAAACAAAATTCAGTGCATCACATAACCACTAGATCATCAGGTAATTGAAGTGTTGTACCATAACGTAGTTTGCCAAGGAAAAAGTCAGCTGGATTGCAAAACATTTTCCACAAGTTAAACTAAACTAAATGAACATAATCATAGCCTAACGTGTACTGATCAAAATAATCCATGAGTTAATACATGGTGTTGATCATTCTGGTACAACAATTCAAAACAAAGAGAGAAAGAAGAACTAGTAAGCACTATATAAATATATGTGGGTCTGTGTCTTTGGCTCAGATGATGTCATCATGACTCATCACTTAACAGACTTGGCAGCCATCTTAAGGAGAAACCAAGGCTGTTTTTTGAAAGTGAAAGACTGATGTTTACATTTTTCAAAAGATATGAAACTGCATTTATATTATTTACATACATACAGATTTAGCATAAATGTAAACAGCAGCCTCTACTTTACCTTGTTATGAAGCCAGATTTTGGAGTTTGCAGTTTTAAAAAAAAACTGCTTGTTTTGGTACCCTTTAAATATTACTCCATCACCTCCTGTTATTCTATATGTTCATTTTTGCCCTCCATAACCTTTACCTCTTACTAAGGTTTTTATTAGCAACATACTGTGAAACCTGTTGTGCAAATTTTGCTAATGCAAATATCAATGGTTCATGTGTTGATTTGAGTAGGCTGAAGGGTCTAGACCATAGGTCTGGCCCCTCTAAATATTCCAGGAATGGCAAAATCCATCTTTCCCTGAGTTTTCTGAAAATAGGGCACTCAAACATTAAATGTAGGATCTCCCATTTACTATTTCATTGCAAAAACATGATACTGGTAATGCAGCTCTACCTATCATGTAATTTAAGCATGGGTTAACTTGCTCCATCCGAAATCTACAGATAGCCTTTCTTTGATTTATATTATCACAGAAAAGGAGATATCTTTCTGTTATGAATTAATTTTTTATATTTTTATATATTTTTCCTTCCCAGCATTCATATATTATGCCAAGATCTTGTATAGCCATGTCTCATTAAATGCTTGTTCCTTGGGGGTGGATGTTCTTTTTTTCCCTCAGTAATTGGACCATTTCTTCTGGTGTGAGGATCTCAAGGCAGCTAGCTTGTGAATTTCATTGTTGGATTGCCCCAGGAAGCTAGTGAATATCTCCACAATTAGCAAAAGCCTTAATAAGGTTTCTAGTTGCAGCTCTATATCTCTGCTGGCTGGATAGTTTCACCCTTGGAATTAGTTACTGTCTCACTCCTGCAGCCAACTGTACATTTGCTTCAGTCCCCTCTCCAGTGCTGAATTCGCTGCTTTCTCTCTTTTTCTCTAGTTTTACGTTCCCTTATTTTCCTTACTAGTGTACACTGTGGGGGTGATCTCACTTCACTGCAGCTTTGTAGGAGTATTTTCCCTTCTGCTAGCCCTCCAACTCTCAGTAGATCTGCTCTGCCAGCCATCTACTGACTCTGGCTACTCAAATGAAGCAGAGGACTGGAGCTATTGTTTCTCAAACCTAATTATCAGGGGTAGTACCTCTATCCCTGAAACCTGGCTCCTAAAGCTTATCCCATTTGCTAGTATAGCTGACTACCTAAGCCATTTCCCTTTTTATATGCCACTGAAGGGTAAACTCCAAACCTCTCTCATTGAGACCTGGGTACTCCTATGTCATCTCTCTCTCTCTCTCCCTCTCTCTCTCTCTCCGGTGATACTGAAGCTAACCCTGGCCCTCCTGATGGCATTGCTCCCAAGAAACCTTCTTATTGGTTCACAGAAAAGGGGCTTAGGCTTGCACATACGAACATTAGATGTTTTTCAGCTAATTTTGTGCAGCTTGAATCCTGGATTGCTGACAACTCCCCTGACATCTGAGGTCTAACCGAGACTTGGTTAAAACCCCATATTCCAGATTCATTATTTAGGATCAACGGATATAAACTTCACAGATGTGATCATCTAAATGTTAAAAAGGGCGGTGTTTTTTTGTTTTATACCAGACAGGACCTTGACATTACAGTCCTCCCGGTCAATACTACCTGTCTCTGTGAAACTATTTGTATAGTTATTACCTTAGGTCTCACAAAGAAGCTAAATGTAGTGTGCATCTATAACCCTCCTAAAAATAGACTAACAGGCCTGACTACGGTAATTGATCATCTTTCCTCACTAAATGATAGACAAGAGCTCATTGTTATGGGGGATTAAAACCTGGATTGGATAGGGAAAAACTCAAATCTTTATGTTGCTGAACTCAGCAGGTTACACCTGTCTCAATTGGTCACTCTCCCGACCAGACAGGTTAGTAACAGCAGTCTCCAGTCTCTTCTCGACTGGGTCGTCTCCAACAGGCCTGAGAGGATCAGTGCTGTTGGAGTTTTACCAGACTCAATCAGTGACCACTGCTCAGTTTACTGTGTTTGGAAGGCTAGGGCCCCTAAACCACCCCCATGAGAAATTATTTTCAGGGATTTTTCAAAAATGGATAAGAGAGCCCTAATCTTCGAGCTACAGAACATGGACTGGGCACTTCTATATAATACTTGTAATACGGAACGTGCTGCTCAATACCTCCTTACCATGCTTTTGAACCTTCAGAACAAATATATCCCAGTAAAAACCATATCTGGGGATCTGCTACCCGCTGGTTAAATTCTTCACTCCTGTCCTCTCTCAAAAAGAGGGATAAAGCCTGGAACAAATCTAAGCTAACCCAGTTCCCATCGGATTGGGTGGAGTACAGAAGATTCCAAGACCTATGGAAGGTTTCCATCATATCTGCTAAGGGCAATTATTACTGTTAGCTCCTTAGTACCTCTGTCAGTGACTCTCGTGGTTTTTGGAGTTATGTTAACACCATCATAGGGAAAAAAACAAGTGCAATACCATCTCTGACATGGTCGTGGATGGTTGTAATTGCAATAACCTGCTCACTCTCACCGAGGCTCTTTACTCCAGATTCACTGACCTCTCCTCCTATACTGTACCTCCTGGGCCTTTGCCTATCACTCTGCAGGATAACCTTAAACTTTCCAACCCATCTTTCACCCTTCATCCAGTCTCTGGGAGTGAAATCTTATGCTTACTTAAGTCAATCTCTCCTGCTGGATCGGCAGGGGCAGATGGACTCTTACCAAAATTCCTAATAACCGTTGCATCATCTACAGTCTCTCCAGTGACTAGACTTTTCAACCTGTCTCTTCTTACAGGACATGCCCCTTCCATCTAGAAGACTGCTCGAGTTGTACCAGTCTACAAAAAGGGGACACCACTAACCTGGATAACTACCACCCTATTGCCATCCTCTCCACCCTCTCTAAAATACTGGAGAAAATTGTTGCTACCCCGGTCTCAGATTACCTCTACTCTATCAAACTCCTCACCCCTCACCAACATGGTTTCCGATGTGGGCACAGTACATCCACTGCTCTCATACAGTTTACAAACGATGTCAGACTTGCTATGGACAGAGGCTCTCTCACTGGGGCTACTTTTGTTGATCTTACAAAAGCGTTTGATACAGTTGACCACACGCTACTCCTATCAAAGTTGTTATCCCTAGGCTTCTCTACCTCCGTCACCACCTGGTTCCAAAATTATCTTTCAAAGCATCAAGAATTTGTCCAGATCAGAGATGCTAAGTCCCCTCTTGCTCCTACTTGGATCGGAGTGCCCCAGGGTTCGATTCTTGGCCCTCTCCTGTTTACAGTCATCATAAACAACATTCCACCACTCATTGGTGCTTGCTCAGGTCTGCTATATGCCGATGATCTTGTTCTTTACTCATGCTCCTCAAACCTCTCAGATATCAACTTGAATCTCAATAGTAACTTCAATACCTTTTAGAGCTGGCTATGGCAAAACAAGCTTGTCTTAAATAAAAATAAAATGGTGACTATGTTCTTTGGTTCAGGTTCAAAAATTCGGTCTTGCACCCAACTATTAAGTATCAGAGCATTTGATGGCTCTCCCCTTAACACAGTTACCTCTTTTAAATACCTAGGAGTAACCCTTGATCCCACCTTGGATTTTGACCTACACCTAGCCTCAGTTATTAAATCCATCAATATTCAACTTGAGCTGGCATATAAGGTGAGACATAGCCTAACATCCACAGTGAGGATGGACATTGCACAGGGGATCCTGAGACCCAAATTGGCATATGGGTTAATAGCCTTTCTGGCAACTACTGGAGGGCTCCTCCAAGAGTGGGATGTCTGCTACAACAGCATTTGCCATTTTGCTCTGTCTTTACCCAAACTTACTCACCGATGCACACAATACTCCAGTCTGGGATGGTTTACCCCATCAGCCTTCTGACAGTTTACTTCCTGCTGTTTTATAAAGAATATAATCTCCTCCCAGATACCTGATAATTTGGCTCTACTGCTCAAACTTCTGACCTCTGCTTACCCACTGAGATCAGCTGTCAAATCCCTTCTTGTCCAACCTAGATGTAAAACCAAAATGGGGAAGAAGGCTTTCTCTAGCTGGGCCCCTAAACTATGGAACTTCCTTCCACTGAGTTTAAGAATCTCCCCTTCTCCACAGAGCTTAAACAGGAACTTCGTATGACTCTTTTAAGCTCTGAACCCTGCTCCTGTTCTCTATCCAGCCACTCCTGTACTGGTTCCTCCTAGCTGCCTACCGGTTCCAACCTCTACTACTCTCAAACCTGCCTGGAAATCTTGCTATTTTCCTCTCTTCAAGCACTTACTGACTAGTTGCATGACTTTTGACTGTTAGTTATTTGCACTTATATTTCTGTTTTGTTATTACATATAGATTCCTGCAAATGTACTGTCATTGCTGAAAATTTTGTATAAGTGTACTATGCTTGAGTTCTACATGTTCCCATGATTTTTTCTTGTATCTACTATTGTCTACATACCCTTTGTTGTAATCTTCTGGGTCGTACCTGAAAATAGGCAGCTATGCTGTCTACTGTACCTACCCGGTTAACAAAAACTAAATAAATAGCCACCACATCTAAAAGTCCCTGGGTGGCCTGTTTCCTGAATAAATAAATGCCCCTATCTGGGTACAAGACATAATTATTTTCTAAATCCAGTTTATTTAAAATAGCTTTCAGTCTAACAATCCACATATCTGTTCCCCTATATATTGTCTCACATTCTTCCAGCAGGTAATATTGGCACAAATTGGGGACTACTAAGCTACCTCAGAGTAAAGAAGCTTGTGTGCTAGGTGTTCCTTAAGTACTGTGGGTCATATGACCTATACACCAATCACTTGTGCCTTAACTCAATTCCAATTACATTTTTATATAAACATTACCCAATCTATGTAAAATAATACATATAAATCTATTGTACATTTCACTATGCACATCTTTCAACATCATTTTTATGCATATAATTCTTTCACTTTTATTACCAAGAATATTATTTCATAAAAAACTTTTTTATTATTATATTTCATTTTATATCTTGGGTACTATTTAGTACAATACTTTTATACTTGAGTACTTCTAGTTTATGGTTTCCTATTAACAAGCATCCATAACACTCCCAGGCACCACCTTCACTTTTTATCAAGCATTCTTAGACTGGCTGCTGAAATCTCCACATTCTGTAACTCAAATTACTTATCCCAATACACACTCCTCATTTTGGCTATCAAAATGATAAAATACATGTAATTTCTTACTTTTAAACAGCACATTTATCCTTTCCACTTGGTGTGTTCCATAAGTACATATAAAATAAGTGGTAACAAATTTGCTATGCTGCCTAGTGTACATACCCGGTTAACAAAAATTAATAAATAAATAAATGCCACATCTAAATGTCCCTGGGTGGCCTGTTTCCTGAATAAATAAATGCCCCTATCTGGGTATAAGACATAATTATTTTCTAAACCCATTTTATTTAAAATAGCATTCAGTCTAACAATCCACATATCTGTTCCCCTATATATTGTCTCACATTCTTCCAGCAAAGAATATTGGCACAAATTGGGGACTGTAGAAGTAATTATCAAAACCAATAATTTATTGCTCTTTTCCCTAGCCTTACTTTAATGGGAAATATTTCCGTTTCTGCTCTGAACATTGCACTGTGAGTATGCATAGAAACCCCCAGGAGTTTTTTAAGGAAGTGATGTTGTATTGATTCTAGCTCATTTGTAAGACCCGGAATTCCCCAGATCTCAGAAACATAAAGTAGCTGTGCATTGACCTTTGCCTCGAAACATCTTATCTGTGCTACATAAGAATCTTGTACTTAAGTATTAACAAATCTTCCTATTGCCTGCAGTGATCTAGTTGTTTTTTTCCTTCATTTTTTGAATATGAGTTTTCCATGTTAATTTCTTAGAAAACCAGACACCAAGGTAGCAAAACATATTTGCCTCTTCAGAATGTTTTCCCTCTATTATCCAATTCTTTGGTTTTGAATTCCCCATTTCAGAAACTAAAATCTTCATCTTCTGTGTATTTAATTCCAAGTCAATCCCTTTTAGAGAGCTTATTACTGATGTTAAAGCTCTTTTTAGCCCTATTGGTGTTTGAGACAAAATAATTGCATTGTCTGCATATAGCATGATTTTTAATGGTAACTCATTTATTCTAGGGGGGAAGTAACAATTTTCTGCAGTTCTTCTACCACAGTTTCTATATAAACATTAAAAAGTATTGGCACCAGCAAGCATCCTTGTCTAACCCCGTACTTAATTTCCAGGGGTTCTTTGCAGGAACCATCTTTACTATATCTTATCGCTACCTTGGTATCTGTATATAATTTTTTCCCAATTATTTAACCAGGTGAGACACACTAAGCTGAAAGCTTGTTTACAGGTGCAACCTGGGAGCATGAGGAAGTTAAGTGACTTGCTGAGGGTCACACAGTATACAAGTGGGGTCTGTGGGATTCAAACCCAGGTCTCCAGATTTGCAGCTCAGAGCCTTAAAGCACTGCACCAATAACGTAATCATATTAAGTATTTTAATTTATATCCCCTTTTTCTCCAATATCTCCCATAAATACTTTCTGGTAACACTATCGAATGCGGATTGAATATCCATAAATACTGCATACAGCTTTCTCCCATTCTTTCTTACATACTTATTTACTAAGTGTATGAGTGTGAAAATTGGATCTAATGTAGACCTCTGCTGTCTGAATCCTGACTGAAAGATAGATATTATGTTATTTTCTTCTACCCAGTACTCCAGTCTTGATAAAAGAAGCCTCGTACAAATTTTAGATGTAATACTTAATAACGTAATCGGCCTATAGTTACTTGGGTCCTCTACTGTGCCCTTCTTATGTATAGGCACAATCAAGCCCATGCACCAATTTGGGGGAGTTCTTTTCAACCTCACCAAATACTTAAACATAGATGTTAATAATTCTGCCTACCAAACTGGGTCAGAGTGATAGATTTCTGCTTCTATCTCATCTGAGCCAGGGGCTTTCTTGTTTTTTTGTGCCTTAATTGCCCTCACCACCTCCTCTAATGTAAAATCACACCATGCTTTATTTGTGGCAGTATTAGGTTCTACAGTAGACATTATACTTCTTCCAGAATAGCCCATGGGCTCTTGCTCGGTCCTATAAATTTTCTTAAAGTGTGCTATCCATACTTCCAGAGAGATGCGTGCTTCTGTATTTAATCTAAGATTGCCCGTCCCATGTGCCACCAAATTCCAGAAAGACTTTGTGTCCTTTTCTGCTATAGATGTCTGTAGGACCTGCCAAAGAAGCACTGAGTATGTTTGTTTTTTGCTGTTTATCAGGGCCCTATATTCTTGTCTTAAGTTCATAAAAGCCATCCTATCCTGTAATACTCTTGTTTATTTTAATCTTTTCCCCTGCTAAGCCATTCTGGTTTTAGCTTCCTCACTTTCTCTGTCATACCACTTATCAATGCCTTTTTCCCCTTTTCATTCTTTCATTTCCATTTACCCTACTCTTTTTCAATTTAGCTTGCACAAGCCTTTCACATGTCCCAAAGCAATTGAGATTTACTGCATTTGAATGGCTAAAATTCTGAATGGGACCATTCTGTATTTCACATACACATATAGGTATACTTCCTATCTCTAGCTTCTGGGCATCTACCACTTAACATGCTCATACTCGTTGTTTTTAATACCTTTAACAGAGCGTATCCTTGTTTATTAACTTTTACATCTAGTGAGGTCCTTATAGGAATTGCTAGGGCATCATCTATGTTCCAGTTTTTACAGGGGTCCTCAATTTGAACTCCCACACTTGCGTTCAAGTCCACTCCCAATATAATAGTGGTCCCAGGATATTGTGTTTGCAAATGAAATAAAACCTCTTGTAAGGTGTCCATTTTTATGTTGGCTCGCGCATGCTCAGCCAACATATTGTGGTAGCAGCAGATTTGGAAGAAGAATCAGCATTTATATAGCTCTTTTCAAACATAGTATCCCAAAGCACTTTACAAGCAATACTAGACTGGTAGTGAAGTGACTGAATGTGTGGTGGCGGCCATATCGCACATCATCACCCGCACACAGCCTGGATAATTGCATGAACCAGTATATGGGAAGGGGAATGTTGGCCAAGACACACCGAATGTTCCCTGCTCTTTGCAAAGAGTGCCCTGGGTTCTTTTACTTCCACCTGGACACCCACAAGGACAATACCAGGATGGGCAGAAGGGACCTCGATTTAACATCTCATCCGAAGGATGGCACACCCCAGCAGTACAGCACCCCCCAAAACTGCGCTTGGATGCCAGCGATTTTTAGGTGCAAGTCCAATCCCGGTGTGGGACGAGAACCAATGACCTTCTGGTCCAGAGGCAGATGTGCTACCATCTGAGCCACGTTGACACTTGGAGGCACAGTCACTGTTGGGCAAATGCAGGGCATGCATCAGTAGGTGCGTCCCTCAGTCCCCATTCAGCCAGCAGCAGGGGCCAACACCCTGCATATCTAATGTGGCCACCAGATCTGAGAAAAGGTCCGCTTCAATGAGAAGCGAAGCTCTCATGCAGCGGGACCACAACATGCCTCCCAACATGCAGGCAACATGGCGGCAGTGACTGCCACTGCCACCTGCCACAATGCCAACGGGGGAGCCCACTCCCTGTCTGCATAATTTCCCCCATTTCTGCTGTGTGCAGAGGGGGTGCCCAATCCCCCTCGGCATCATGAGCCCCCCAAAAAATGCCTTTCTTTGCTGATGGGGAGCCCAATCCCTGTCGGCTTCAGTCCCCCCCTTTCCCAGTTCAATCTGCTGATGGGGGAGCCCACTCCCCATCGGCATGATGTCACCCTCCTTTGTTGTGTGCCGAGGGGGGTGCCCAATCCCCCTCAGCTCGTGTCCCTCGTCCTCTTCCATATGTGCCAATGGGGGGTGCCCAATCCTCCATCAGCTATTGCATCGCCCCAAAAACAAACGCTTTGGTAGCATGCTGGGAGGCCACCCCAGCGTGCCAAATACCAGCAATGTTTTTTTCCTTTTTCTTCATTTTACCTGTAAAAAAGAAAACTATCCCTTGCGGTCTCCCTGCCCCCTCCTGCAACCCACGTCCACCCTCTGCGCACCCTGTCTCCCCCACCTCCCCACACCATACTTACCTCCGGAGCCTGGCGCGACAATCTTCAGTGGACTGGGAACACGTCTGCACTCTTCAAAGCTGACTGTGAACTGAAGAAATGCCAGTAGGCCATATAATGGCATAAATAGGGTTTTTTCAACTTTGGTGCATATCTCGGGTATTTTGGGGAATTCTGACGCCAAATTTTCAACATGGGGATTTTAGGACCCCTCCTCATGAATTTAGACATTGTCATGGTGTTATTCAGTCCTGAAAGGTGATTTCATGGTCACTGTGCGGAATCACCTTTTGGGGCCAATTAATGAAATGACAGTGCCACTGTTCATGAGGGGGGCTGTCAGAAAGCTTATATTGCAAATTTGATGGAAAAAATTCAAAAAATGGCTGTTTTACAGACGTGCATTATGCAGTTTCCATGCACGCTCTTACCTTTGTGAATCTGTAATGTTTTCACTCCAGATTTTCACAATTGGCATTTTCCAACACCTCCTTATGAACAGTACAGCTGTCATCTACATATCCTGGCCGAAATGTGTTTTCACATGTCCAGCGCAGAATAGCGCAGTCGCTGTACAAAATCAGTTTTCTGGACAGTTTGAGGAAATGACAGTAACACTGTTCATGAGCAGAAGTCCTAAAATGCCTATGTTGAAAGTTTGGTGACGAAATTCCATAAAATGACTTTGTTAAAAGTGTGCATTGCACAGTTTCTACGGACCCTTGTAACATCACAAATTTGCAACATTTTCATGCCACATTTTCAACACTGGCATTTTTTTCACACCTCCTTATGAACAGTAGAGCTGTCATTTTTAACATCCTGCCCTAAATGTGTTTTTGCACCTGTGGTGCACAATGGCGTGGTCACTGTGCAAAATCAACGTTTCGGACAAATTAACAAAATCACAGTGGCACTGTTAATGAGGGGAGGTCCCAAAATGCCTATGTTAAACATGTGGTTAAAAAAATCCCCAAAATAATTGGGTTACGGACGTGTGTTGCATAGTTTTTATGCATGCTCATGACTTCACCAATTTTTAATATTTTCACTCCAGATTTTCAACGTTGCCATTTTTTATGCCTCCGCATGAACAATACAGTTGTCATTTTCCACATCCTGCCCCAAATGTGTTTTCATCTCTGTGTCACCAAATGGCATTGCCGCTGTGCAAAACCACCTTTCAGCTAACAAACTGATTTTGCCGCTTTTCATGAGGTGGGCTCACAAACAGCCCATGTTGAAAGCTTGAAGTGAAAAAAACAACACATGCCTATGGTGTTAGGGTTTCCAACTATAGCACCCCACCCTGTAGAGACTAACAGGCAACAGGGGTGTGTCTTGGGATCATCGGCTATAATGCTCATGCCATTCCACCCCCCAACCCCACCCTGCAGCCAGTGACAGGCATCGTGGTGTACCTTGACTGTTCGGCCACAAAGTTCACCCCATTCTCCTATACCGAACCCACCTCAGCATATTTCCTTATGGAATGGGGTAAGTATAATGCCCAAAGACCCCAAAGCACACCACACTTGTCAGTGTCTACATGGTAGGGTGAGGTACAATGGCTTGAGTTTTATAGCTGACGACCCAAAGGCTCACCCCGATGCCTGTCAGTCTCTACAGGGTGGGGGTGGAGTTGGCATCATTTCAGTACTTCAATGCCATTCCTATTATGCATCTCTAACTCCGGCACTACCAATGCCAATGTCAGCAAGACAACATTCGGCATTGACAAATGCTTTTCTTAATAGTGTCAATAAATGTTGCCGTTGGCACCAAACACACATTTAATATTATACATATAATACCTCCATCTCTGGACATTTCAAACCCAGTATATTATGGGTTTCATTCTTTACCACACATTTAGCTTCTATTCCAAGCCCAGCTTTTACCAAGGTACATATTCCTCCTGACAGTCTTCCATAAACAGACAATTTCTGAGCAGGCACTCCCCAGCTTTGAAAGCCCTTAAAAAGATGCCCGTTAGGGCTAGTTACCCATGTCCCTTGCAATAAGATTATTGAAAATTTAGAAATTAACTTCCACCAACCAGTATCTTTCATTTTATCCCCAAGACCTATTATATTCCAAGATATTACCTCAAGGCTATTTTCATTATGCTGGGGAGTGACTCTCTTATTTTTCTGTTTGGTCAGTTTAGGTTCACTTCTGATTCCAATGGGTAGAACATATTACCGCTTGTTATATCCAATAATGTAGAGCACAGATCTATTGCAGAGTTTTCATCACTCGTCAGTGTCATGCTACTGTTTATCCTTGGGCCTCTTATTTTCCTTTCTCTGATTGTTCCACTTTTCCAAATTGTTGTGTTATCTATGTAACCTTTTGTACTGTACCTAATTGATGTGGAACCTTTGTTAAAGAGCCTCTGGCTCAAAGGTAATAATTCCTAGAACAATAAATTAAACTAAACTAAACTTTTATTCCCTAGGAGCACACTATCTTGGAATGAATATTCCTTTTGTATAGGTTCTAGGTAGTATGTTATTCTTTTCTGGATTTTCTTTACTGGGGAAGGATCCATATTCCTAATAGAAACCTCAGTACTTCCCACAGATATTTTATTACCTTCCTCCTTTTCACCCTCCTGAACAAAGATAGTTTCTACCTTTACCCCCAATTTTTTCAATTCTGATTTCATATCCAGTATTCTCTGCCTGGTCCCGATCTTCTGAGTAACCAAACACACCTAGCCTTTTACTTTTCGTGTATGATATCAATAGACTGAGGCAATAACTGTCCAGTTAAACTTATTCCCCTGAAGGCCCTTACATTTATTGTATATTGCAATTTTAAGAGTTGTTAAATTTTCACTCTTAGTTTTAGGGACTCCTCTGAAAAAAAATGTTGGATTCATCAGCCCATTTCTTGTTTTCTCCTCTTTTAAGTTGATATCAGCTTCCTGATTTGTCAGCATTCCCCCTTCCTTAACCTTTTCTTGATTTCTTTGTTCTGGGCCTGCTACAATAAGTCCTTTTTTATTCCTCACTCTTTCTTCTCATTTCTGCTTTCCTATTTCTATATCCCTTATTTCCTTTGATGGATGAGGCATAAATGTCGGGATGAGTATTCCATTCGCTCCTTCCAAGTATATTTTCTTATTCCCTTTTCCTAATCTATTATCTTTATGTTGTACATCCTGGCTGAGTATACTCCCATTCACCCTTTTCCTTTCTTTTAGCAGAGGCCCTTTTTCTTTCCCGTTATCCACTGATTGCTTAGTGCTGACTTGGGCTTTTAATTTTTGCACTAGATGTTGTGTTTCCACTACTTCTTTCCTTCCAACTTCTTCTGTTATATTCTTAATGGTCTTTATAGTTTTGTCTTTCTCTTTAAGCCCTGTCATCCTTGCCAGCTCTTTTTCTTTCTCTGGGCCATTGTCTGACCGCCTAGAATATTGGGTCAGATTCCCAATAATGACATCCCCCTATGGGGTGTCTTTTCCCATATTATTCTTTAGGAAAGCCAGTATCTCATAGAGCAGGTGATTACCATACGCAATCTCAGCTTTCAAATCTTCCCACTGATTGCCATTCCCCCTCCCATATTCAAAGTAGGCTGATTTTGCCCCTCTGCTACTCTACCATAAGTTCATGTTGCTTTTTCTCTTTCAAATTTCTTTGACAAGGGAGGAAAGAGGAGATGCTCAGTCTCTATTCCTTTACTTCCCCACAGGTGAGTAAGGTCTGAGGTGCACTTTGAAGATGGGTCTAATTGTATCCTATTAGTATATGGGGTTAAAAAGGCCTCAAACTGATATAAAAAAAGAGCCTTGCCTGCTTTCATAGTCCATATCCTGTATTAACTTGCTCCTAGATTTTCCTGTAATTGCTTGTAGCTCATTATTCTCCTCTGTTTCCTCTGTTTCAGCCCTGCTCACCTCCCCACTCGCTTTCTTTAACTGCCCCCAGACATTTTCCTCTACATCATGAGCCTCCTGTACTAGGCAGTTCTTTTCTATTGTCTCTTTTCTAATTCTCTGATCTAATATAATAATGGGTGATCCGTCATTTGTGTTCTGTTTATCCCTTTTACTGGTGATGAAGTTAAGGGTACCAAGCTAGTACTCTGAATTCTCAAAACCTCCATTTTCTCTACTAGATCAATCTGGTTCCCTGTGGCTAATATACAGCAAATTTTCTTTTCCTCACCACTAATATTACTTTTTTTCTTTACTTCTTGTTTTTTCCCTTTCATGGCAAAAACTTTGTTTGTTTTTTCCCCATTTCAGACTTAGAATGCCTTGTAATCATAGCTATATAAAAGCTTCACACAATTTAGTACCAGATATACAGAAAACATAGAGTATATCACATTTTAAATTAGTTTCTACCAGTTCCAGCACACAAGACAGCTGGCTAATACCAGGTGGTCTGCTTTTACCAAACCCAGATTACAGTCTTATTCAAGGTACTTCAGTGAATATTCCATCATCCACAAAACTTGTAAATGTCACAGGTTTTCCACCACATGTGTTATAAATGTCACAAAGACCAAGACAATAACTTTTATGGCCCCACAATTTAGCCTTTTCCTTCTCCCTTTCAGCAGCAACCTTCTTATGTAACAGATAGATGAAAATAAATTCATCCCACTCTACTTCTCATGAGAAGACAGCTTTTATGTCCATCACTAATTTCTTTCTTTCTTTATCAATGTCCATCAGCAAAAAAAAAAAAAGTGTTTCAATGACTAGGGCATTCTTCACACAAATTTATAAACATCCCAGGAGTCACAGAGTTCATCCCTTATTTTAGCTAGGAGATGCACTGAAATTAAAACAAAAACAACTATGTTCAATATTATATAATTGGTCTCTGGAGATGGTGGGGATCCAGCAGACTGGAGGTTAGTTAATTTTTAGTGACTGATTGATGGATTGATTGATTTTAGAGCAGGAAAGGCCTACTAATCTATGACAGCTTGAGTCCAGGTACACCCTGGAAGGTGAGTTGAATGAACCAGTTCTATTAACGGTAGGAATGTTGGCCAGGACATGGAGGAAATGCCTCTACATTGATAAGTCCCATGGGATCTTTAACATCCACTTGGACAGTGATGGCTTAATGGGGGTGCTGCTTCACAACAGCAGGGACAGGTATGACCCTGGAAATGACAGACTGGACAGTCTACCCTCAACTGGAGGCAAGCTATGGGAAACCATCACTAAGGAATGCATTTTAAAATTCTTGGAAGCAAATGGGTTGTAAGACAGGAGGTAGCACAGGTCTAGAAGGGAGATCTTGCTAAATTAACTTGATTGGCTTTATTGATTAGGTCACAAAGGTGGTAGACTGGGGTCAAGCAGTGTATGTACTGTACCTTGACTTTAGCAAGGCCGTCAATTCCATTCCACACAGAAAGCCAGTTTAAAGCTGAGTGACTGGGGGTAGGGAACAAACTGATCAGATGAGTTACATGCAGCAGAGGATGATTCCTAAAGGGTCACACTCATAGACTAGAGGAATCAGAAGTGAGATACCACAGGGATTGTTTCTGGGACAGATGCTCTTCAATATCTTCATTTACCATATAAGAGAGAACTCTAGAATGAGGCATATTTCTTTGCTGTAGCAGAATGGACATAGAAGAGAGAGTTAGAGAAGTGAAGAGACAGAAAAGTTGGAAAAAAATGCAAAGACATGGGAGAAAGGGTGGTGCAAACAACTGAGGAGAGAGACCTGGTGGTCATCATTAGTGACACCCTCAAGTCCACTGCATAGTGAAACAAAGCATATGATAAAGCAAACCAGATGTCTGGATGTATAGGAGGGAGATTTGATAGTAGAAGGAAGGAAGTGGCACTGCCCCATAACATGTCCCTGGTAAAGCTGCACCTGGAGTACTGCACACTGTTCTGGAATCCACACCTCAAGAAAACACCTCAAGAAAAACAGGAATGACATAGAGACCATTCCAAGGAGGGCCACAAAGATGATCCATGAGCAGCAGGGAGGTCATATTAGGAATGGCTATCAAACCTTAACATGTACACACTGCAGGCCAGGAGGGAAAGTGGGTATATAACTGAGACATACTGTATAAGTTCCTGTGAGGAATTGACAGGGTGAATTGAAAGGAGTTGTTCATGAGGAATGAGGGTACAGTAATTAAAGGACATGGATGGAGACTGGTGGGGGAGATTCAAGATGGATGTGATAAACTGCTCAAAGAGGTAGTTGAAGCCAAGACTGAAGGGATTTAAACTTGGGTAGAACAGATATAGGGTTTGTGGCAGGGTGGTCTTATCAGAATAACCTGATAATTTTCTTTGACTAGGGCAATAACAGAATTGGATGGGACCATGCCATAGATTTGCTCCATCTTGATTTCAGCAAGGATTTTGACTCAGTGCCTCACAGAGGCTTGCTGAAGAAGACAGAGGGTCTGGGTGTGGCTAAGTACATAGTAAACAGGGTAAGTAACTGGCTTAATGGGAGGCAGCAGAGGGTTGTGGTCAAATGGATCAAAGCAGAAGAGAAGGAGGTCACAAGCAGGGTGCCACAGGGATTTGTCCTGGACCCAGTCCTCTTTGATATGTTCATCAGCAACACTGAAGAAGGAATATGAGTTGGCTGTGTCCGTTCACAGATGACATGAAGCTCTGTGGGAGGATGGCTAGCAACAAGAGAATCAGAGAAATACAGAGTGACTTACAAAAGTTAGATGGGCAGTCTAAGGTTTGGCAGTTGAAATTCAGTGCCAAAAAGTGAAAGGTAATGCACCTAGGGAATAAGAACCCAAGGACAGAGTAGTGAATGGGTGGGGTGAGACTTAGCCCTACAGCTGAGAAATAGTACCTTGAAGTTATCATCAGTGTACCTCAAACAATAAAGTTAGTGCAACAAGGCCTATGTTAAGGCAAGTAGGATACTGGGGTACTGGGGTGTATTGGGAGGGGCATGGATAGCAGGAGAGAGGAGGTAATACTACCCCTTTATAGAGCTTCAGTGAGGCCACATCTGGCATACTGTGCCCAGTTCTGCAGCCTCACCTATGGGAAGATAGGAACAGACTGGAGATGGTGCAGCTCAGGGTAACAAAAATGATTCAGAGTCAACCAGGCAGGTCTTATGAGGAGTGCCGTAAGGCACTGAACATGTAATCACAGGAGACCAAAAGGGAGTGGCAAATTATGATAGAGATCTTCAAGTTCCTAAAAGAAATTAACAAGGAACTATTTAACTTGAGTACTAGTTTGAAGTCACAAGGGCATGAGTGAAAACTGACAGGAGGGAGGTTCAGGAGGGACATGAGTGGAAACTGACAGGAGGGAGGTTCAAGAGGGACATGTGGAAGTATTATTTTACAGAAAGAGCAGTGCAGCCATGGAACAGTCTACCAGCCAAAGTGGTGGGTGCTAAAATGGTTAATGGTTTCAAGCATGGTTAGTTCAGAATGAAGAGTGTAGTGGTCACTCCGGGTGCCAGAAATTGGAGGGAGAGTGGAGGGGGGAGGAAAGGAGGGGCTAGGAGGACCCTGGAGGGACAGTAGGTCCAAGGGTTAGACAGGGAACTTGGGCAGACTGAATGAGCTGTTGGTATGTTTCTGGTATCATTGTCCATGTTTCTATATTTCTAGATATAAGGGAATTGTGGGACCCCTTCAAACAGAAGAGGAGAAGGGATATCTGGAGAAGGGAGTGACAATCAGCCACTAGGGCTGTTGGATCTCTAAATCCATCCCAGCATTACTCTGAGCATAGAGTTAGGCAGGGAAATAGCCAGATTGGATGGACCTCTGGGTCTTTTTCTGCCGCCATTGTCTAGTTCTATGATAGTAGTTCTGCCAGCACCTTCCTTGTCTCCGTTAACATTCTAAGCTGAATCCTGTCTGGGTCTCTTGATTTATTGATTGTTCCCTAATCCCATCAGTACCCATTTCCTGGTAATTCTGCCCATGTCAGACTTGCACCATATAGCAACCATGAATTTTCTTCAGCTGTCTGGAAGTAGGACTCCTTTCTCATCTACACCAAACAAAAATATTCATTTAGTATTCTTGACTTCTTTTTATCATCAGCTGTACTACTTCCATCTTTACTTGTCCTTTCTGTGCTGTCCCATCTTCCATTTTACACTATTGCATCTAAGGAAGGAATTGTCACTGTCATTACCCTTTCAACTAACCTTAATTCTGCCTTTGCCTTAGCTTTTCTCTGTATTCATTTCACTCTGCTCTTTCTTATAAATCCTCAATGCATATTTTCCCAAATAGTCTGCTTTATCTGTCTGTCAAAACATATTGGTTTCCTATATTTCTTGGATTTTAACTTGTGCTCCTGAAACATTTATAGGTTGCCTCTGAAAAAGCCTCCTTTAATGCTGCTCATTTCACCTCTGCCCCATTGATCTTTTTAAAGTCCTTTAGTCTTGCCTGTATTTTCTACTTTATTATTCTGAAATCAAGTTTTATTAAATACAAAATATGTGTGTGTGTGTGTGTGTGTGTGTGTGTATATATATATATATATATATATATATATACGACACACACACACATCTAATATATACATATATATTGCAAAAAATGCCCACCCTATTCTGTGAGCAAGCAACATTACACATGATCTTCTCTTCATGCAGAGCCCACGGGGGAAGGGGAGCATTGAGGTTGACAACCCCATGGAAGACCCAACACTGATTTGCCAAGACTCCAGAGACCCAAAACCCTAATGTTGTTTTTCCTTTTGCTTCTGGGGGGGGTAGGGGGTGTTAGGGTGAGAAACCCTAACACCACATTTCCCTACATTTGTGGTGTTAAGTTGCCCTAACTGGTGCATTATACAGTTTTTTGCAAATTATTTCCTTCATTTTTTTGATAGTATAATCACATTTTTTAGATAGTATAATCAAATGTGGACTTCAACAAAATGAGGAAGATCTTCAGGGAGGCTATGGAAGACATGGAGGAACTGGGGGACATGGAGGAATTGTGGGGTGTAGTAAAGTGGGGAATTTTGAGAGCCACTGATCATAGCATAAGGAAAGTAAGCAAAAACAAAAGAAGAAGAAGGAGGCCGCTCAGGCTTACCAGAGAGGTGGTAGGGGCAATAAGTAAAAGGAAACAAGCATTCTGAACATATGAAAGAACACAGGGAAGGAGGATAGGGAGGTATACAGAGGAAAACTGAGGGTGGCAGGGCAGACAATTAGGAGGGTGAAGGTGGATACAGAGGAGAACAGAGCTAGGGAGGTCAGAAGCTGGGATAAAACTTTCTACAGATATGTCAGCGAGAGGAGGAAATCCAAAGAAGGGATACTGAGGCTTAAAGAGGAAGGGGTGTTCTGGTAGAGGGTGACTTCCAGAAGGCAGACTTATTGAACAGGTGCTTCTGCTTAGTTTTCATGGAGGATGAGAAGGATAAGGGACCAGAGTTGCAGGGGAGGGGCACTGAAGGCAGAGGGGTGGACTCTGGCCCATTCAAAGAAGGTAGGGTATGGAAGGAACTGGGAAAGTTGAGGGTAGGTAAGGCAAACAGTCTGTATGTCCTACATCCTAGAGTGTTCAGGAAGCTAAGGGAGGAATTGGCAGCATGATTGACCAACTGTTTAATCTATCACTGGAAATGGGGAGGGTTCCAGGTGACTGGAAAAGGGTGGATGTGGTGCTGCTGCACAAGAGCGGCAGTAGGGAGATGGCAGAAAATTATCATGCAGTCAGCCTTACCTCAGTGGTGGGTAAAATTATGGAGGTACTCCTGACGGAAAAAATTATCAACTACCTTGCAGCCAGTGGTCTCCAAGATGACTAACAGCATGGTGGGGAGGTGATGCCAGATGAACCTGATCGAATGTTTCAGCTGGGTGATGAGGGTGGTTGATCAGGGAGGGTTGGTGGATGTGGCCTATCTGGACTTCAGCAAGGCTTTTGACGCCGTTCCTCACAGGAGGCTGGTGAAGAAGCTGGGCAGTTTATAGACAGGGCCAAAATTAACTAAATGGGTGAAGAGCTGGTTTAACAACAGATGGCAGAGGGTGGTGGTAAATTGGTCACACTCCAGGGTGGAAAGGGTGATGAATGGGGTGCCCCAAGGGTCAGTATTGGGGCCCATCCTCTTTAATATCTACATCAGGGATATTGCAGAAGGACTGAATGGGAAGGTGTGCCTATTTGCAGATGACACAAAGATTTGTAATAGTGTGGACACACCAGGGAGGATGGAAACAATGAAGGAGGACCTGAGAAAACTGGAGGGGTGGTTAGAAAGTTGACAATTAGGATTTAATGCAAAGAAGTGCAGAATAATACACATAGGGCTGGATATTCAAAAGGGTTGCGCCATGCGCAATAGGGTTGCGCATGCGCAAGTCCAAAAATTCGCCATTCTGCCATATTCAGCGGGAAGCAGTTGCGCTACCGAACACATGCTGAGCAACAGCGCAATGCAAATGAAGGCATGTGCAACCGAAGTGGTGGATCCATGCATAAAGAGCATAATGCGATATTGAAAGGCTTGCGTAATGCACAACAGCGGATCAGCCGGAAGGTGCGCCATGGCGGAAATGAGCCAAAATAAAAAGGCTCAAGGAAGAGGTGCAAGAACGCTACAGGGAAGTCACATGAGGCTGGGAGACAGACAAGGTGACAGTGGCAAACAGTGCAGGCCAGGGAGTGCACAGGAGAGAAGAGGGACAAGGGAGGGTGTGTGGGGCCACAGACTGCAGAGGCCAGTAGGTGTACCCGGTGCAGTGGAGGTAGCAGTCAGGACAGCGGGGGTAACAGAGCAACAACAGCCGGGGGGGGACCACAAGCCAGGGAAATTAACAGTGCCAGCTTCCTCATGGAAGCTGTAATGAGGGTGAAGGCATGCTGCAGGGGGACGTGGCCGTGGAAGGGCCGTCGGCGTAACGTGTCAGCTTTGAGCTGTACACGGATGTAGAGGATCGTGGGCCAGTACCACCTGAACAGGGCAATACTGAGACGGCTCTGTGAGCTGTGCAGTGATGTGATACAGGCACCCTCACGACGGAGTCACGCTCTGTCAGTGGAGACAAAGGTAACAGCCTGCATGTGCCTGCTCGCCACGGGTACCTTCCAGAGGCTGACAGGGGACACCACAGGCATAACACAGTCAGCCACGTCACGCATCCTCACCCAATTCCTCAGTGCACTGCTGCCACATGCTGTGGAGTACATCCATTTCCCCAGCACCGCGGGAGAGCGTACAGAAAACATGCAGGAGTTCCATAGGGTAGCATGTATGCCTGGTGTGCTAGGGGCGATAGACTGTACTCATGTGGCTATTCGCATGCCACCTGGCCCCGATGGGACAGCATAGCGAAACCGGAAGGGTTTCTCGAGGGTCAACTGCCAGGTGGTGTGTGATGTCAGTGGGCGCATCATCAATGTCTGTGCCACACACCCTGGCAGAGCACATGATGCCTTCATATGGTACCAATCTGCACTGTGCCATTGATTCGGGAGTGGGGACATCCCCACAGGACATCTAGTGGGTGAGTATGCATGTAGGAATTGCAAGGTTGGGGCAAGGGTGGGAAAGCCACAGGTGCCGTGGTAGTGGCACACAGGGATATGGGCAATATGGACCTGTACATGATACTAATCTCCACCATCTCCACACAGGTGACAGCAGATACCCACTCCGTCCCTGGCTGCTCACACCCTACCGGCGCCCCATGACCCCATCGCAGCAACGCTATAATGAGGCACATGCCGCCACATGCAACATCATCGAGCGGGTGTTTGGAATGCTTAAGGCACGCTTCCGATGCCTAGACACCTCCGGCGGTGCCCTACAGTACAGCACCTCAAAGGCCTGTGGGATATTCCTGGCCTGTTGTATCCTGCACAACATGGCCAAAGACTGTGGGATAGCCATACAGGTCGAGGAGGAGACAGCGATCGGGCCGCCGGTGACGCCGGTGATGATGGGATGAGCAGCCCCCCCTTGGATGGCGGGACCCCCGACTGATCCGGCAGGCCCAGCTGCACCGGGACACCATCACGGAGGAGCATTTTGCACGACACAGGTTAGTCAAGGGGCCATGTGCAACCAACACTGTCTAGGCACAACCCACAGGCACACAGGGTAACACATCAGGGGTGCATGATGCCAAGGAGAGTGGTAGGGTTCAGGCGCACAAACACACCATCAGGGAGGGGTGAATAGTCATATGGACACACACACACACATACACCAGGCACAAAGCGTACATGGGCAGGTGCAGAGCAGGAACAGACATGGCAAACATACAGATCAACGGACCACCCCCACCACCTGTACTGTCAAAGTATGTGTGTCAGATGCTGGGCACCCTTGCACCTTGGTGTACAGTACAATGCAGGCATCATCATGCACACGCACCTGTGGACAGCAGTCGGGTGGGTGTGCAGGTGGTCCGTGTGTTGGCGTGTTGGGCAGGGCACCCACCAGTGCACTGCCCACCATGACACACATTGCACACAGGGCAGCATCAGACAGGGCCTGCACTGGGAGACAGGTCACTCAGGTGGCACTGTGCCACGGCCACCTCAGATGTGTAGGTGGCCTCACCATGTCCCAGCAGCACTGGCAGGCTGATCATGGGCCACATGGGGTGGCACCGATGGACCACCGGGGGTCCCACTGCGCGATCGCGACCTTGTCCGCACAGGGGTGCGCAGCATGCCGAACATACCTGCACCAGGTGTGCTCGGGATGCCCACAGCAGAACCCGGTGTCGACAGTCTGGGTGTCGCATGATGCCAGGAATGGGGAGTGGAGAGCGTACTATGTGGGGTGTGCGGTACAGGGGCACCTGACTGTGTGCCCAATGCAGCCAGGACAGAGACCACCGCCTGGGTCAGCCTGTCAATGGTGGCGGTCACATCCGTCTGCAGTCTGACCATCTCTGCAAGGATCAATGCATTGTCCCTGCTGTTCCACTCCACAGCCATGCACAGTGCCTCCACGCACATTGCAACCTGCATCTGCTGCTCTACTGATGCCCGCAGCAGGCGGGTGTGCTCGTTCAATGGGTCCTGTGCCACATCGGCATTCTGTCCCCCAGGGTATGGAAGGGTCTGATGCTCAACACCCCTTGAGAGTGGGCACTGTTCACCAGGAACAGGTGTGGGCAAGTCAACAGGCGGTGTGCATGTGCCACCGCTGGACCCTGTACCCCCAGATCTGGTGGGTGACTGCTGCTGCTGCCCCTCCAACTGCTGTGCCCCAGGGAACACTTGTTCCACTGCTGTGGCTGCAACAGTGCCAGAGACCTGCACAGCCACCGGTGCTGCCCCAACGGTGCTGACAGGCACAGCCTGGGACTGTGCTGACATGCTGGCACACACGTTGGAACCAGCTAGGTCCAAGGGCACTTGCTGGCCTGCTGTGTGTCTGTTATGAGACACACACGTGTCACTGCCCATCGCAGTCCTTGTATCATCAATGGTGCAGGTTCATGCAACAGCCACAGTCACAGTGTGCTGGCATGCTTGCATGCCAGACTGCTGAGACACAGGCTGTGCACCCCCCAAACTTGACTCATCGACAACAGAGGTGGCAGCCAGGCGTGCATGCTGGTGCAGTGCATGCCGGCTGGCAGCAGAGGTGGATGAACCCTCCACCAACACTGGCAGGTCTTCCACACTGCATGGTCCCACCACCACCGTCCCCTGCAGATGAACAGGATCTGTAACAGAAAGTGAGAACATGTTAGTGCATGTGATCAACCTCCCCGCCAACACCACCACCATGTCATACTGTGCAGTGATGGTCTTCCACCGATCTGGAATCCACCTCCTGGTACGCCCTCTATAGCACTACGCTGCATTGATGCAGCCAGACGGTCCTCCGCCGGGGTCAGCTCTGCCACCTCTGGCTGGCCACCGCCTGTGGCAATGCGTGCCGCCCTGAGGGCTGCCACCTTCTCTTTGACCCGTCTCCGGTCTGTCCCCATCTTTTTTTTGCATTCCTGCATGGAGCGTTGGTGGCTTCCGTGCAGGTTTACCGCACGGGCTACCCCCTCCCATGCAGCAGCACGGGCCTGAGGGGTGCCCTGCCGTCCACTCAGTAGTGGCTCCTCTTCCAGGTAGGCCTGGAAGAGTGCCTCTGTCTCTGACTTGGTGAAGCTGAGCCTCCTCTTTCGCCCACCATCTTCATCCTCACCTGGTCTTTGCTCGGTCATGTCGGTCTGTATGGGTGGAAGTGGACACCTGTCACTGTGCAGTCTACAGCGTTATCCCATGACCATTGCCCAAAACATCACACAGCTTGCAACTCACCTCTCACCTGCAGATCCGAATCTGGCCAGCGCAGTCCACTGTCGCATATTTATAGCGCAATGCATGCAAATTAGGAGTGGAGCAACTGTAATGAGATGCAAATCGCGCCACTGCACCTGAATGGCTGATCAGAATGAATTTTGCATGTGTGACTGAATCTCAGCGCCGTTGTAAGTTCATGTCTGATTGAAACGGCTGAGCCAATGGCGCTCTGTGACTGCATAGTCACCACATTGTGCATGGCCAGGTAGCTTACGCAGGCGTCTGCTGCGCTGATGACGTGCTGTGCATGATCAGCAATTCTGGACAAAGCCACCATTGTGCCAGTGGCGCTACAGCACTGGTCACCAAATGGCACTGTGGCACAACTGCGCAATAGTCCACTGTGGCACTGGCATGTAGGTGACCAATTGTGCAGGATGTGTAGACGTCCGATGGCACTGTGTAACCTTGCGCCACTGACCCCTTGACCTTGTGCCCGACCTTTGCCCCTGGCTGTCGTCTGGCATGTATGCGGCTCTATCGGCTGTTGGTGACAGTCGCGATGTGGACTGACGACGCTTTATGAACAGCGATAGGGACTCATGGAGCTGTATTGCACAACATTTCACTGGGTTGTTACAAGGCGGAGCTCATATTGCCACTGTATAACTGTGGAATGGCAACGCAGGAGAGCACGACAGTGGGGGGCCTTGAGCTGGCAAACCTGGTGGCTGTGGTGGAGCCACACCATGGGACACTGTTTGGGGAGTGCCCCTGCAGATGGCACGCACACATGTGTGGCAGCAGGTGGCAACTGCCCTAGAGCAGGCCACTGGGCGGAGGAGGACTCCTGAGCAGTGCAGGCACCGCTATAGTGACCTGCAAAGGAGGGAGCATGCTCTGCTGGAGCACCTCAGGTCTCGTGCCAGGAGGGGCATTGTGCCTAGGCCAGGTGGGTGTGCTGTGTATGCACCGGTATTGTCCGCATGGGTGACACTAATGTGACCTGTGCATGGGGGTGGGTTGGGCTATGGTTTGCTGTGAAGGTGTTTGCAGGTGTGTGCTGTTTGGGTCTGGTTGTGTGGGCAGGCATACTCAATGGGGCAAGGGGCTGTCTGCTTTGGGATCCCACTGACATGTTTCTCTTCATTTGTCTCCCACAGGCGTGGAGGAGCAGAGGCGGGCCCAGGCTGAGGCATGGGATGGTGGTGCCGGGGTGGCTGGCAGAAGTGGTGTGCCACAGCTGCAGCAGCAGCAGCCACAGCAACAGCAGCAGCAGCCGCCGCATGCAGCAGCAGCACCAGCAGCAGCAGCTTGATGAGGGTGAGTGTCATTACATCATGGATGCTATTGCATGCTGGGTGGGGCACGGCCACCGTCCATGGACTACACTACCATGCACGCGCAACATGTGACAGTCATCACTGTCCAGTGGCACTGCATGTGTGTGTGTGCGTCACTGGTGGTCCATGCATGCACTGGGCACATGGCTGTGGCACTAGCATCCCACCATGTAGCCATGTCACTGGGTAGCCTTGGTTGTGCTGTGATGGACATGGGCAGTGTGTGAGTGCAGTGGTACACATGGCTGTTGCTGCCTGGTTGGGCATGTCTTATGCACGGTCACTGTGGGTGGGTGCAGTCCATCACAGGAGCGGGGCACTTGGCTGTATGCCATGCATGATGGGTGGGATTCAGGGATGTGGACAGTCACAGCCATTTACTCTGATCCCTTGTCCTAGGTATCCAGATCCTGCGTCACATCGAGCGAGCACTGCAGAGGCTCACACAGGTGGCCATGGATTCACATGCCGTCCTTCTGGAAATGCAGTGGCATGGGATACCACGCTGGAGGAGGCCCCGGGCCAGCACCAGGTGGAAGAAGGGTAGGCTGCCGGCCGGTAGCTGCCCATCACCATACTCCACCTTCCCTCTCCCGGTTGTTCACCCCTGCCCCTTACCCACCCTTACCTTATACCCATACCCCCACCCCTGCTTTGTATATATGTACATAGTTGCTTTGTTGTTCTTGTTATTCTTATTCATTACATTTATATTTTGATATGAATACTGTGGTGGTCTCTGATTTGCAGCTGGCTATAGGTGCTCAGTTGCAGTGGTGTGCATGGCATCTGGGGTGGTATGGTCATGGGTATGTGTGTGCGTGTGTGTGGGGGTGGTGTCTCTGGTGTGGGTGTGGCTTCCACTCAGTATTGCCATGTGCTGCCACCCACTGCTGGGTGCTCATGGTGGGTTTGGCTTGTATAGTTCTGTGGTTCACGAGGTTGCAGTGTGCGGGGGCCTGGGGATTCCTGCAGTGCTGGTCACTGCACATGGGTGGTGTCTTGGGGTCACAGTGCTGGGTGTGCTGTGCACACGGGGGCTGCTGGACACTGGGTTGGTCTGCCCACTTTGTGTGGCACTCTCAGCTTGCCAGTGGGTGTGCTGCAGTAACACGGCTGGGATGTGCTTTCTTTGCTTGTCCCCATGGTCCAGTGGCTGTTCCATCCCTCCCCCAGTTATGCTGTGCTTGGGGTGTGGGGGTACATTGTTTGTTCTGCAGTGTGTCCCTGTGCCCATCTGTGGCATGGGTGGTGGGCCCCTGCCTACCTCCCTGGTTGTGCAGTTCCATTGCTCTGCTGCTGGGGTCTCTTGCTTGCACTATGGCACCTCTGGACTGCTCAGCTGGGCTGCCTTTGCTGCGCTATGGCGCATCATCTCTGCTCAGCTTCCCCTTCCTGGTTGCGCTATGGCGCAGGTTGTGCGATATTCAGACGTTGGCTGGTTGCGCAATTTGTCTTTCTCCATGTTTGAATATCACGTGTATTGTGCTTGTGTGCAATTGACTTGTGCTTGCTCCTGCTGTTGCGCACTTTTTGGGTGCAGTTTGAATATCCGGCCCATAGAGTACAAAAACCCACAGGCACCATACACACTGGGGGGGAGCAGTTATGGTAGTGAAACAGGAGAGGGATCTGGGGATTATCATTTCAGATAACCTAAAGGTGGCTAACCAGTGCAATAAAGTGGTTGGCAAGGCAACTCAAATGTTGGCGTGCATATGGAAGGGTATAACAAGCAGAAGGAGGGAGGTATTAATGCCCTCTACAGGTCCATGGTGAGGCCCCACAGAGAGGCTGGAGAGTCCAGAGGAGGGTGACCAAAATGGTGCATGGTATGCAACAGAAGCCATATGAGATGGGGATGGAATCTGTATCCCCTGGAAATTAGGAAGGAGAGGGGGACATGATTGAGACATTTAAATATTTGAAGGAGATTAACAAGGAGAGGGAAGGGAGCATATTCAGGAGGAAAGAAAGTCTGAAAATTAAGGGCACAGTTTGAAGTTGAAAGGAAGAAGGTTCAGAGGCAATGGGTGAGGGTACTACTTCAAGGAGAGGGTGGTGGCACCCTGGAACAAACTACTAAAAGAGGTGGTGGGTCAAAAATGATAGTGGAATTTAAGAGGTCGTGCAATAAATACATGGGAATAACCAGAGGAGAGAGGGGGATGAACATGGAAAAAGAGAGGGGACTGGAGTTTTCATCAGGGGAGGGTTGCAAAGAGATGGGTCTAGGGTTACCTATGGGGATGGTAAAGAAGCAGACTGGATGGGCCGAGGGGTCGTTTTCTGCCATAAGATTTCTATGTTTCTATGTTTCTAAATTCTCATTTGCCTGTGGAAGTGCAGAGTCATCTGGGCTCTGTGTTGCCATCCCTCCATAGATGCATACATGTATGTTGCCATGGAAGTACAAGGCCCAGAAGGCCTTGCACTTGCTTTTCAGCCAAAACAGCAACCACATTTTCAGCATAGCCTAGATATTACCCCAACTTCATGAATGCCATGTTGAGAATTGTAAAATCCCTGCCAAAACATCATTCCACGCCACTGCAACGTTATTCCATGCCACAGGTCAAAAACACATTTTGGACAGAATTTGAAAAATGGTAGCTATCACATTCATGAGATGGTATAAAAAATATTTATTTTGAAAATTTGGGGTCAAAATATTTACAATTAACAAAGTTACGAGCAAGCGTAGTAAAATTTCAAAGCGTACGCATAACTTTGCCATTTTTTATATAATTTGATCCCAAATTTTAAACATAGCCTTCTTATGACCCCACCTAATGAACAAGGGCAAATAACTTTTATTGTAAGGCTGAATAATCATTCACAAGTAAATCAAGGTAAGAGCATGAAAACAGATTTGCATGATAAAAAAAAGGTTTTCAAATACAAATACAAATAAATTACAGTATTTTCCATTGATGCAGCAAATACACAAATAAATATACTACACAAATTTGACCCAAATTTAAAAATGTGTTAATTTACAAATCAAGGAGAGAATTTCCCAAGTACAGTATGTAAAAATAAGACAATATATCAATATTGTTTAGTACAGCCTTTTTATAGTTATTGTTATAATTGTACACCGTATGTGTGGCTAGCAAACATTGCTTTTTTTATATATTGCACACAAATATTTAGCTATCCATGTGATGGCCATACATCAGCAGTATGCATTAAGATAGCTGTCAATTATTCCTTATTCACTGAATATTTGGGATCTAAAAAGGGACCTAACCAGTATGCTATTTCTTTATTATACTAGGTGCATTTCCAAAAAAACATGGTTAAGGTTTTTAATTCCTCCCACCCTACAGGAGCATTTTTCAGAATCCTTTGAAAGATTATTATGTCTAGTTTACAAAATGTTGCTATGAAACCTTTCAAACTTATACTTCAGGAACATCCTTCGTAGTTCATTGCCAGCAAGCAGATCTAAATAGGCTTTGTAGCCAAAACTGTGATTATGTTTAGCAAACCACTTTGAATAGGATGTCACCTGTATAGTGTCTAAATATTTTTGATTCCATGTATTGTTGATTCATTTAGTAATAAATGTTTTGTACTTAATACTTATTGTTATACCTTTGTCTACACATATTTTTAAATTTAATAACCTATAATTGTCCAGCAGTTGTATCAAAGTGGGATACCAATAGTTACTTTTATAGCCCAAGTACAGCCATCTTTTTTTTCCCTGAAAGGCAAAGAACCAACATGGCTACTTGAGGGAAATTTGTTAATCTTAACCAAAATTTAATCTTCCTTGTGTGCAAGAGAATTTAAATTTTTAAGTCCCAGCTCTGCTCTTATGTATACTGCCAGGCACAAAGGGCCCAGTCCAAGTACTTTCCTTAATAATTTGAATATTGGAACTGTTAGCTACTCCTTGGCATTTCCATCCCAAATTTCAGCCTGGAACTGTGCTTGAAATTTTGCCCATATGGCCTGTATTAGAGGTTGGACTGATAGACAACCAAATCTAAAATGAAATCTTTTTAACCCTTGTACTGTCGTTTTCAACTTCTCCAGGATGGCATTTATATGTCTTGTCCATAGACAGTTGGTGCTGAATACAATACCAAGGTAGACATAACTTGGGACTTCTTCAATCCTTTGTGTTCCTATATACCAGGGCCCTTCTATCTTGCCTTTGCTACCAAATATTATAGTCTTGTTTTTTTGATGGTTTATTTTGAGCTGTAAATCCCTTGACCTATTATAAAGTATAACTATTTTTTTCTGAAGATCCTTTTTGGTTAAGGAAAACAGCACAAAGTTGTCTGCATAGGCAAGGGTGGCGTAGGACTGCTGGACAATTTTTGGAGAGTCAGATGATAATAGAATGAGCTCAGTCAAAAGACCATCTACATACACATAAAATAAAGTCGGGACCAGGACACAACCCTGGTGCATTCCTTTATTTATAAAGAAGGGTGCAGATAGCTTGCCTCTAGTTTCTAGCCTAACCCTTGCCCATGTCTGTGAATACAACTCATAGATCATGTAGACTAGATTCCTGTTGATACCTCTATTCAATAGGGTCTCCCATAAAATGTTCCTTGATATTGAATCAAAAACTGCTGAGTAATCAATAAAAACTGTGTAAAGTTTTTGTTTGTGCAAAAATACATATTTTTCTATTAAATGCCCCACTACAAAAAAACTATCTAGGGTGGAGAAATCCTTCCTAAATCCAGCTTGAAAATGAGAAATACCACCTGTCAGAATTGTTTCTGTATTACTGTAAGTCTCTCCAATAAAATTTTTGAGATGATCTTAAGGTTTATATCCAAAAGACTTATTAGGGTAATATTGAGTGGGGTCAGAAGTATTGCCCTTCTTGTGTATTGACACATTATTTGCTCCCTTCCAGTAGTCTGGTAATTTCCCTTCTAACAAACATGTATTATACAGGATTGTAAGACATCTTCCCCATAGGCCTGTTTCACAGTGATACACCTCAGATGGAATACCATCTGGGCCAGGAGCTTTGTTTGTTTTTAAGGAATTAATTGCCAGTATAACTTTTTCATATTTTATCAGCCTTAACTCTGTATTATTCTGATTACTATGTGGAAAGGATTCTTCTGCCTCAGGTTCCCAGAATATTTTTGTAAAAAATTCAGTCCATTTGTCTTCTACTATATATGTATCAATACTGGATTTATAGTCAGTAGTTCCTTTAGCGACCGACCTCCAGAATTTTTTGCTATCATTGGCATTCATTGCACTTAACATCTGCTTCCATTGATTTTGGTGATAGGCCCTTTTCTTTTCATTAACTAAGCTTTTATAGTTTTTTTTTACCTGCTTTAATTCCTTCAATATATCTCTACAACAGCTCTGTTTATAGTGTTTATAGAGTTCCCTAATACATTTTTTTGCTTTTTTGCATTATTGATCGTACCACCCATTGGTTTATGTATTTCTTATATATGGTCTTATTGTTGTTTCCAGATCGGTCTTAATTAATGCAAATATTTCACTCAATGAGTTTTAAGTTGTTTCAGTGGTATGTTCTGTAAACATCCTGTCCTAGTATTTAAAAAGGAATCCTGTATTATTTTACTAACAATTGTATCTGAGTTGCTTTGCCATACTATTCTCTTATTGGCTCTAATTTCTGTGAGTAAAATGTCATCTGGTTCAATTCATTCATGACTATTCAATATGCTCATATTATTGATGAGAGAAATCAGAAAACGATCACTATCAGAATGCATAGTGACAAATAATTTGTCCCATATGGGCCATAGCCCTGTCCATAGGGCATAGTCAACTACTGAAGCCCCCCTTGCAGACATGAATGTCTGATCCCCTTCCTTATCCCCATATAATCTTCCATTTAATGGATAAAGGCTATATTCCTCTATAAAGTTTATTAATTGTAGGCCAGTAGAACTCATTTTGGTATCTTTAGAGTTTCTGATGCACAAAGCTTCTACACTATTATTACAGACATGAAAAGAGTTTACTGCACAGCCATTGTAACCGCCAATTCTAGCATTATAGTCTCCAATCACTAATATGCCAACATCTATAAATCTGTGATTAAATTCCTTAAGGCAGTTGCTAAACTTGTCCCACATATTTGAGCTACAGAAGCTAGAATTTTCTGGAGGAATATAGCCATTTATCAAAATAAATCTCTTAACCCCAGTTTTAATAAGAATAACAATAAAATTCACATCTATACAGTACAATTGACCTTACAGAAGGACCCCACTTTCAAATAAGTAGCATCTACCTAGCTTTTGGACTGTAGTTCCAGGACATTGATAGACTTCATATCCATTTAAATCAACATCCTCATCCTTATTGTGCCAGGTTTCTTGGAATCCTATAATGTCGTGTTTAGTAACAAACATGTTCCAATCATTATCATATATCTTATTCACCCATCCTGCAATATTCCATGATAACAGGGTTATTTTCCCATCAGTTTCTACAGTCAAAGTACTAGAATTGTCTGATGCCGGATAGATATTCAGTGTTTCCAGCTGTCAATCATAATATCCTGCTAAGGTATGGTACTTGTTAGTTTGAAAAGAGCTACAACTCTCTCCTTTATCCATCATGACTTCATCACTGTTATTGATTCCCAACATTTCTGAATCCACAATAAAAAGACCAATACTGTCCAATTTATCTGCCTCATTCAGGATACTTTTAGTCAATTTCCTATTACTTATTAACAGATCAACCTGGTTATCTACACCTGACCTGCTTGTAATAATGTTTCCTTTCCTTCCTACTGGGATTTGGAAAACATTTTCAAAAATGTAACATATATTATTAGTCAATTTGTATTCAGTTTCATTTTCCATATGTTTAAATCCATACATACAAAGATACCTAGGCTCATCATCTGTCACTTTTGGCCTTTTCATCTCCCTATTGAATTGATGCCTATTAGGAAAAGTGACACTAAAATATTTATCTTGGATGGCCAATCCTGTTAACCACAATAGTTTGCAGAGGTGAAAAATACATCTACAAGGGTGGCAGAATCCAACTGAGTTACCCTAACTTCCAAAACATCATCCATTCCAATATCAGCATCAAGCAGGAAACTTAATCTGTCCGTCATTTGTAATATTTGATTTTCATCTTCAAGTATAATCCAATTTTTAGGGCCTAAAAATCTTAGAAAATGGCATTTTGGATTACTTTTACTGGCCTCCTCAGTTTTGTTATTCATTTGCTGGAATTCAGGGAGCCTCTCAGTATTTTCCCAGCCCATATGTATATATTGGTTGTCTCTCTCAGGCTCTATGCCTGTGTCCCATGCCTTTTGGATGTCAATTAAGTTATTTAATTGTGTAATTTCTTTCTCAAGATTATTTAGGCCTAGTAACAATACACTGAGGCAATTTTCTTATGGGGAACTGCATCTTGAACTTTTCCATCACTTTCAAGTGCATGGCTTTTCTTTCTGGGTGTTCCCTGTATTTCCTCAGTAATTTTAATCTCTGTTGTAACTTGTCCAGCAGAACTATTTTGAACACTGGGAGCCAGAGCTGTATTTTTTCTGGTTGATTACTTGATTGATTGATAACAGTGTATTTTTTATACAGGGTTCAATTGTTGGGGTGTCATCCCCATTTACAACAATGTCCTGTGGCCTTAAAAAAGTTACAAGCATAAAAAAAACAAGCATTCATAAATATCTCAAGTCTCATAACAGGGCATTCTTGTACCATGTTATCTTATCTAAAACACTGACACTTTGTGCTCAAATAGTTGTGCAATGTGAATTTAAATTTAGGCAATTCATGAATTGATTTTATCTCATATGGCAATTTATTCCAATTTCTAGCCAAGCTATTCTGTAATGTGATATCTCCCATCCTGTTAAATGAGCCAAGCGTGGGTATTTTCAGGAAGATTTTCATAATCTGACTGACTGATTATAACAAGATTTAAGTTCTACCAAATGAGCTAATGGATATTTATCTTTCTGGTAAATGATCTCATGACACAGTAATGACCACAGATAACTTATCTTGGCTTCTGGTCGAAGCCAATTCAAGTTACTGTATACTTCACAATGATGTATCCCATGACCTTTTTTTGTTATAAATTTCCCCATTCCATAATGCAATTGATTTAATTTATTTAGCGAGGTCTGGATAGAATTCATATATAATGGTAAACCATATTCTACAACTGGAATCAATAACTGCTTCACTAACTTTTCTCTAATTTCCCTTGAAAGACACCCAGATATCCTTCTCAGTGTCCCCAACCTCTGGTTCACCTTTTTAGTTTGCAATAGAATATGTTCTGAATAAGTTAACTTTGAATACACCTGGACCCCTAGATATTTATAACTTGGTACATTCTGCACCAGGGTACCATCCATAAGTCTAGGCTTTATTTCAGAATTATTTTTCTTTATTTGGCCTACTGAAAACATCATACACTGAGGTTTTTTTTGCATTTAGAAGCAGGCCTGAATCTCCCATCCATTTTTCCAGAATGGTCAAGTCTACCTGGAGCTGCTGTCTCAGGCCCTCGAGATTATTAGTAGATGTGACCAATATCATGTTATTTGCATAGAGTCTAATCTCACTACCTTTTATTTATGTTGTCAAATTATTAACATAAATATCGAACAACAATGGGCTCAATATTGAGCCCTGTGAGACTCCTCTGTTTATTTTCACCAGGCCTGAGACAGCAGCACCACATGAGACACACTACCTGCATTCAGCTAAGTAGGACTTCAACCATAATAGGGGTTCCTATTATATCCCAGTATCAACAAGTCTCTCCAACAGGCCCCTGTGCTACACCAAATCAAAGGTTTTGCTAAGGTCCATGAACACTGTCCTGGTGCCTTTTCCTTAGTTTAAAGATGTTGCAACCATATTATTAAAGTCTATCAGGGAGGTGCTCATGGACCTTCCCTCTCTGTTTGCTTTTTACTTTTCCATTTCTTTGTTTTTCTTTTCTTAGAAGCTTTGGTTTTTGGCTTAGAAGTCTCTCGTATACATACTGAACTAAAATTTGGTCTTTCAGGATTGCAGGAAGTATTTTGCATCTCATATACAAGAGAACCACACTCACTGGGGCGAAAGGGGAGGTTTATGATCCAAACTAGGAATTACCCCATCAATTTTATATCTGTTTCTAGCCACATTCTCCCTCAGTGCTTCCAAGATATTCTTATTAATTCCAGTTGTTCCATTATAGTCAGGCTTGCACAATACTGGTTTCTCATTAAATGTATAAGGTCCTCACTTAAGCAGTCTGGCTTATATTCTAAACTGTTTTGGAGAGATTGCACACTTTGTACTGCTGTTTCATTGCAAACACAGTTTTTTGCCATAGCAGAATGTTTAAATTGTTTTTGCCATTGTTTTAGTTCATCAGTAGTGTACTGTAGGATTTAACATTCTTTGTAACCTGGTATTTACCATCGTAAAAACAGTGAAAAGTGTTCTTAGAGAGGACAGAAAGAAAGACTGTAACAAATATACTTAATTAAATTACAATCCTAGAAATAGGAAGTTTTTAGTCCTATTATGACTTTAAATCAGTTTCTTTCAATCACTGTTGCTAGATGTTAAAATATATAATATTTCACAAAATTCAGAACACTTAAAAAGTGTATGTCCAAAGATAAAATCCTATTGTAATTAATCCTATTATTCCTAAAAAATCCAATTAGTTGGTTATAGCAATAAAGCAGTATAAAGCGATCTATATATGGTATTTGTAGCTAAATAGTCAGTCAATCAATCAGTGCAAAGTGCTCAAGTTCCACTTAGCTGCAGTTGACACAGATACTCTAATGTCCCGTTGGTATTCACTGGTGTTCAAGGAAAATTTTCAGGGGGATTAGCAGGTTCTAAAAGTTCTGTCCTTTGGATGTCCACCCCTTAATTGACAAACCAGTCCAGCCAATACAGAGGCTTGTATATGGATATGCAGCTATAGATAGTGAGGCAGGTAAAGAGCAAGCATAGCAGATAATTCTGGAATTTGGAAAGGGTCTCAAACAGTTCCATCCAAATAGCACGGATACCTTATAAATAACAAAAACCAAAGTTTAGGCTTATTAAAAATTATTCTATAAAAGAGGAAACAAGTTTACCTTTATAGCCCCAATCCCCCACAGTACATTTAAATGAATGGTTAGCTATACTTAGCTTAGCTGCAGTTTAGCTTTAGCAACTTCTCTATCAGCTTTGCTAGTTTTGCTAATTTGGGTACAAGGACAGAATGCTACTATAAAATTATGCAAAACAACGTCACCCTTTGCCAGACAAAAAAGCAGTATCAAAGGCAGAACACCTACTAAAATATTAATATAATAATTATAATTACGCAAGAGTGTTTATAACAAGAATATTAATTAAATAATACAATGCTGCAATAAATTCACAAATAATCTGGCAAACAGTCTGACAAGCAGTATAGCAATTAAATAAACACTTTTGTAGTGTTTCCCCCAACTAGGAAAAATTAATAACCTACCAAATAGATAATGGTGAATATTTTTAACTTACTGCTTGATAGAAGTTCTGTACATGTAGGATTACACAAGAGCTATGATATATGCCACAGAGACACAAATATGTATTATTGTAACACTCTGAATCACTCTTTTGATACAAGAAAGACCCAGCAAGGTTTAATGCTTTCAATAAAAAGCAGAATTCACACACAGTCGAGGAACTTCTACTACTCCTTCCTCTGACACAGCTTAGAGGAGAAAAAATGGAAAATCTGATTGTCAGATGCCACACATGTGCATTTAAACTATCTGAACAGGTAATCACCTCAATACCAGTTCAGGTGCAACCAGTGTGAGTAATCCTCCTTTTAAAGAGCCAGTAGTCAATAGCCCACTACTTGTGGCTGTGTCTGACTAATAGAATCAACTTAGACCAGATTACAAAAATCAGGTTAGGTTAAAATGATTGTTTTGAGATGTGTATAAGAACACATCACCATAGGTATCATCATAGGTACTTCAAGCTAATATGGACATTGCGTCCATGGTGCTTGCCAGGAATATCAATAAACATAGAATTTAACATTGTCCCCAGTTGCTGAGTCTAAGTTTATTTTGAAGGAGTCCATATTTGGGCTATCTACTACCTTGGCTGGGAGGTGATTCCATGTTGAAACAACCCTATGGCTAAACCAATACCTTCTTCACCGAGTGTTCCATTTGGACAAGTATAATTGCTTAAAGTGTCTTCTGTTACTGACTCTATTGTCTGTAAGAGCAGTTCCCAGTTCATTACTAAGGATGGGGTTGCTTAAAGCTCTAAAAAGGAGACACATGTCTCCACTCAGTCTTCTATACTGGAGCGTATACATGGTAAGCAGTCTTAACCTGGATTCATATGTCTTGTCTGCCATTCCTATAATGGCTTTAGTAAGTCTTCGTTGTACTCTCTCAATTTTTAAAATGTCTTCCTTGTAATATGGTGACCATACCTGGGCACAGTATTCAAGATGTGGCCTCACCAAGGCAATATATAAAGGGAGTAATACTTTACTCTTAAGACTAGATACATGCCTCAATATACAACTGAGGTTTTGATTAGCTTTATTTATTTGGATTTTACAGCGGGTTCTGAATTTCAGGTCAGGGTTAACAATTATTCCAAGATCCTTTTCTTGGTTAGTTTCAAGAAGAGCAACATTCCCTAATTTGTACCCATGATGTTTGTTGTGTATTCCCAGGTGCATAAATTTGCACTTAGTGGGGTTTAAGGCTAGTTTATTTATGCTAGACCAAGTTAATATGTTGTCCAGCGCTAGTTGGAGAGCAGTATTGCTTGCTGTGTTGTTCACTGCAGTACCCAATGGACAATCATCTACAAATTTTAATATGTGTATGTTGGGGTTACCAATGGTGAGAGTGAAAGTGTAAATGTTGAAAAGACAGGGGCCCATGACAGGCCCCTGGGAGACCCCACTAGTGACAGGAGCCCAGTTAGAATATTCCCCATTAATAATGTCTCTCTGCTTTCTTCCCTCCAACCAGTTAGTAATCCAGTTGACAATATTAGGTTTTAGTTTAAAAGCTCTCAGGGTATCGATAAGCTCAGGATGTGGCAATTTATCAAATGCTTTAGCAAAGTCTAGGAATACAAGGTCCACAGAATTACCTTGGTCAATTTCCCCAGTAACTTTTGTATAGAAGGATAATACATTTGTTTGACAGGATCTAGATTTAGTGAACCCATGTTGGAGAGGGTCAGATAACCCAGTTTGATGGATAGAATCAAGAATAAGGTCTTTAATAATATTTTCCAAGATCTTGCCTATTAACAAGGTCGGGCTGATGGGTCTATAATTTTCAGGGTTGATTTTAGGACCTTTCTTGTGAATAGGTACCACAGTCGCTACTGTCCAGTCATGTGGAACTTCTCCAGTATCAAGAGAATGTTGGAGAATATTAGTAAGAGGAAGACAGATAAATTCAGTGAGCTCTTTTAACACCCTAGGATTAATTTAATTGGGGCCTGGTGATTTATTTGTATCTAACTTTCTTAACCTGCCAAGGACTTTGTTGGGTTTAATGATGAACTGCCCAGGAGATGATGTCACAGCTGTATCTGCCGATCCAATACTTATCTTGTGGAAAACAGTACAAAAATATTGATTCTGGATATCAGCAGCCTCTTGGTTACTAGCTATCGTGCCGACATCAGTTAAAAAAGGACCTATAGTGTTTGCTTTACCCCTATATTTTGTTAACGTGAGCAAAAAAAACCTTTTTATTATCTTTAACCCTGGTAGCCAATTGGATTTCATACTGGGATTTTGCTGACTTAATCTTGCTTTTAATATTTTTAACCAGTGATCTGTACTTGGGGAGAAGGTGGGTTAACCCCTTTTTAATTTGCTGAAACAATGTATGTTTTTTATTGATCAAACGTTTGATTGTGGGGTTCATCTGTACAGATGTATTTCTGTGACTGTTGCCATATTTTTTTATTCTAGGAATATTATCATTAATCAGATTTTTTTAGTTTTTTGATCATAAGCTCCCATTTATATTCTACTGAATGATTAATAAACTCTTCATGCCAATCCCAGTGGGTTAGGTTAGTTTTTATATTATCAAAGTTTGCTTTATGAAAATTTAGAGTTTCAGTAACACCAATATCTGTTTGTTTTATATTGCCAGTAACCTGAAAATGAACAGTATTGTGGTCACTATTTCCCAGAGATGCATTGATTTTGATATTAGATATACAGTGTTCAGTGTTAGTTAAGATAATATTCAGTATTTTGTCATTTCTGGTGGCATACTGGACTTTTTATTCCAGTACAAGTTCGTTAAATGTGTCTAAACAGAGGCTATCAGTTTTACTAGCTGCAGTGGCCATTGTCCAATTAATATTAGGTAAATTAAAATCATCAAAAATCATAAGGTTATTGGAAGGATCAAGAGTCTCAATATAATTCAATAATGTCATGTCGTTTTCTGGGGACATGGAAGGGGTCTGTAGGCCAGACCTAAAATATATAGGGGACCAGACTGGGGGGAAACCCATATAGTTTCCAGGTTGAGAGTATCTCCAGGGACTTCCTCACATGCAATTGTATCTTGAAGATAGATGGCCACACCTCCACCATTCCTGTGGACCCTACTTTTAGAATAGACATTATATCCATGGATGGTCTTGTCTCAAGGATCATTTTCATCCCACCAGGTTTCCGTAACTAGGGCAATTTGGATGTTGTTAGTTACTATCAGATTTTTTAATTTGTCGAATTTATTGGTCAGATTTCTAGCGTTAATTAATACACCTCTCCAACCTGGGTTATCAAAGTTAGGTGCATTGTTGGTCACTTTACAGGAGTCTTTAAAGTCCCTAGGGCCCTCTCCCCATAATCCAGTTTAAATGGAAATTAATAACTTTGCTTATTTTTTCCCCCAAAATCCTGGTCCCAAGATGATTTAGGTGTAAACCATCCCCTTTAAAGCAAGCTGGATTATTGAATGAAATGGAATTATCTATAAATCCGATGTTTTCTGAAAGACAATATTGTCTGAGCTAGTTGTTTACTTTGTGGTAATGTGAGGAAGTATTTTTTTATGCAGAGGATTGTGGATGCATGGAACAGCCTCCCTGAGGAGGTTGTGGAGTCAAGAATAGTGGGGAAATTCAAGAATGCATGGGACAAACATAAGGCAGTCCTAGTGGGGGGTAGGAGGAAGTAAGCTGTTGGTTAACTAGGGTCTGCAGTTTATCTGTTAGGTAGAAAAATGGGCAGATTAGGTGGGCCAAGCAGTCCTTATCTGCCATCAAATTCTAGGTTTCTATGTGGATAATATGATTTTTGTACAAGTATTTTCCAGTGGTGGGCAAGATCCCAGAAAATATAATTTCACCTTCCTTGTTTTTGATCTGATTGACTATTTTTATAGTCAGCGTGGATGCCCATCAAATTATGTGAGAACAGGTAATTTAATCCAACATGTAAGATAACTATGGGCTTGGTAGTATTCTCAAGTAACCCATCTAGAAGGTCAATGATGTCCCTAGTCCATGCCCCGGGGAGAATACTCACTGTTGTATGTTCTTTACGCCCTTCACATACTGTAGTATCAACCCCCCTTAGTATTGAATCTCCTATTACCACAATCTCCCATGTTAGGTGTGTTGTATTTTCAACTGGGTAAGGATCTGTGGAGGCAGTTGGAAGTGAGCAAAAGTTATTAGGTGGCATAGTGGTCATTGGGGTAGAGTTTTCAGCTAAATAATCAGTGTCGATTGCCAAACTTTCAAATTTGTTAGAAAGAGTAATGGGCAGAGAGTCCTGTCTGGGAAGAAGCAATGGGGTGGATATACTGGTTTTGTGAGCTGGATTCAGGGGAGATATCAACACTTTGGATTCATCTTTATTAATACAGTCAGTGTGATTTATACTAGTTTCCCTCACTGCTTCATCAATGAAGTTTTCAAGTAGTATAATTTCTTTCAGAGTATCTAGTCTCCTATATAACTGGCAGATTTCCTCCTGTAATGCAGTAATTAGGGCACACTTTTCACACACAAACTCCTGATGAAGTGTGTCTTCTGTGTACATGTTACACTGAGAGCACTTTTTTCTTATTGTTCTTACCTCGTTTCCAATTTACCTGAGCAATTGCAGAGTATTAACAGGCAAGAGAACAGTAATACTTATAACTATTCAGTTGTACTGTATACCTGGCTAAGACACAAGCTCTAATTACTGACCTGGTCCCCAGTGTCCCCAGCAGACATGCGCAAGCGTGCATGTCTCTGCGCGCATAACCACCACGCCCGCTCAGCTCGCCCCTCTCGCAGCAGGGCTCGCTAAAAAAGCTGAAATGCTCCAGAAGTATAGCTTGGAGGTCATGAGTGATGCGAGTGACAAATAGCAATTAAAATGCAAACAAAGCCACCAAATGCCACCTTAGGTTGATTAAAAGTGCACCAGTCAATTGCTTTGTAATGTTGGTATCTTTTAAAAATGAATGAAGGTTTCAAAACAAAGCAGCTCCTTAGACTGGATGTAGTCTCTCTTCCTGGTTACCAGGATAAAAACCAGGGCTCCCTATAAACACAGTTCACACCGTTTCATATAATATGTCTGTCAATTGCAATATCACTCAATATTATCGCTCCTGAGATAGCCCCACACCTAAGCTGCAAGAACAGCTTGTTACAGTGGCATTATTTGTTGGGCGCTCGCAGCAGGGTTCACTAAAAAAGCTGAAATGCCCCGGAAGTATAGCTTGGAGGTCACGAATGATGTGAGTGAAAAACAGTAATTAAAATGCAAACAAAGCCACCAAATGCCCCCTTAGATTGACTAAAAGTGCACCAGTCAATTGCTTCGTAATGTTGGTACCTTTCAAAAAAGAATAAATGTTTTAAAACAAAAGCAACTTCTTAGACTGGAAGTAGTCTCTCTTCCTGGTTACCAGAATAGCAACCAGGGCTCCCTATAAACACAATTCACACCGTTTCATATAATATGTCTGTCAATTGCAATACCACTCAATATTATCGCTCCCGAGATAGCCCCACACTTAAGCTGCAAGAACAGCTTGTTACAGTGGCGTTCTTTAAAATATTAAAATTACTATTCCGATATTCATTTGTTATATTGTGTTTATACATTTGTAATGTTTTTAATGATTTACTGTGAATAATGTGTTTATATATTTTTGTATTTATTATTTAGCAGCAGCTCTGTCGACAATGCAAAATAGGACTAAAAAAAAAGCAGTTCACTTGATGGTATACACTGATTAACTTACATAAATGCACAAATACTAAAAAATCAAAAAAGTAAAAATTTCCATAAGAATGCTGAAAAAAACAAAAACAAAACTTCACAGCACATCACTGTAGTTATGAATCATCATCATCATCATCATCATCATCATCATCAAATCTTTATTTATTCAGGCGAACATCATTGAGCAAGGCTCATTTACAAGATGGACCTGATAAGGTCAAGGTTCAACAGTTGATACACTACAGATACATCATACACTTATATAAAACAGTTATACATACAGGGGAAAAAAATGTTTATAAACACAGTGATGTACAGTAAATTTGCATGATAAAAAAATGGTTACAGGAAAGTTAAGCTAATATTTACAGTATGTACAGTATATACATATCCCAGTGGGGGGGGCACGGCAAACACACAATATAATGTAATACTAGGATGGTGAAGGTATTACTGGGTGCCATAAGATGGGGTGTCTGTCTGGAAGATTTATGCCATATATGGTTAATTTTTGGGAGGGAGATTGTAAGATGACAAAGCTAGCTCTATCGGTAGCAACTGCATTTCTCTGTGAAGAAGACTGTACAATGCTGTTTAAAGGATACAAATGGAATGATATTGGACAGTTTTAGGGATTTTTGTAGTGTGTTCCATGCTATAGCTAGAGAATAGCTGATTGCTGCCCTCCCTATCCTGGTGTTGAATTTGGGCAATTTGAGCAGGATGATTTTGTTGCTTCTTAGGGCATAGGAGCTAGGAATGGTCTGGGTGAAGCAGTCCAGAATATAGTTTGGAAGTTTTTTTGATAACGCTCTGTAAATCCATAGTGCTGTGTTTCTGTTCCTTCTGAGGTGAAGGGGAAACCCACCCAACTGCAGCAGAAAGAGAGCAATGATGGGTATTAGATGGCAGGTCTGTAATGAATCTTATTGCTCTATGATATAAGGTATCCAACTTGTGAAGGTAGGAGATGGCGCAGTGACTATAAAGGAAGTCTGCATAGTCAACAACTGATAGAAAAATGGCCTGGACTAACCTCAGCTTTGAGTCTCTGTTTAGGAAGGGTTTTAATCTATAGAGAAGGCCAAGCCTTTGGTGAAGCTTTTTTAACAGTTCTTCTAAATGTTGAGTGAGGTCGAGTCTATTGTCAATCCACACACCTAGGTATTTGAAGTTTTCTACATACTCCAGGTTTTCTCCAAGTATAGTGCATAGCTGGGGGAGAATGATTGAGGAGGAGGTGCTGGTGGAGCTTTGATTTGTGAACATCATTGCTTTAGTTTTCTTTGCATTTAACAGAAGCTTTTTTCTCAAGTAGCTGATATTGTAACAAGGAGAATTCTGTTTGTAGGATTTCACGAGCAGCTGCAGGCGAAGGGTTGCTGACATACAAAACAGTGTCATCAGCAAAGAGGTGTACAGAGGAATTGGTGAGGGTTGAATCAATATTATTTACATAAATGGCAAAAAGGATAGGACCCAGGATGGAACCTTGGGGGACTCCTCTTAACAGTGGTTTTAATGGGGATAGGTCACCTTCAGCTTTTACCTGCTGTGACCTACCGGTGAGATAACATCTGAACCACTTAAGGGAGGGTGGATCTAGGCCAAGGGAGTACCAGTGATGCTGTAGTGGTCCCGAATGAATAGAAAAATAATTATAGCACTTCCCTTCCGTATAAGAGCTTGGTAGCATTTTTCAAGTTCCTAAGATCTTGCAATCTGTATGAACGTGTTTTTTCAACAAATAAACAGATTTCTATACAAGCTGCAGACTGCAGGTACAAAAATACAAAGTTAGAAGTAAAAGGTAAAATAAGAGCATTTTCAGCAGCAAGAAATGGTTCCTTTTCACTGTGGTCAGTACCCCCACAGGGCCCCCTGCAATCTCTGTCATGGGGCAGGCTCTGCCAGCCACCTCAGGACTCCTGGCCCTGTGAAGAGAAAAGCAGCAGCAGGGAACGGTAACACTAGATACGGCCACATAAGTTGGTCTGGAAAGACTGCTATAAAATTTTATTTTGCAAACCAAAGACCTTGGGGTGGATTAACAAAGACAGCCAAAAATTCCGCAGCTGCGTAAAAAAGGCCTGCAACACTGTGGAAATGCTGGCGTGGGATATTCTGAAAGAAAAATTGCGCACTTGCAGAAATCCATAAAAATCCAGCAGTTGCGGAAATTCCACAAGTGCTAAAAATCACAGCTGCAGAAAAGGCTTAGGAAGCACAACAACAGGTGATCCATATTAGCTGGACAAGTAGACTTTGACAGTCTTGCCATAGATGTAGTTGAAAGTACCCACAGAGAGACCAGCAACCATTCGGGACCACTACAGCATCACTGGTACCAGCAAAACCATGCACCACAGTGGCTGTTTGTAACTGATGGCCATATCTCTCCCTGGAGTGTTTCTGTTGCCTGCTGCAGCAGCACTCACTGCAGGCTGTTCAGGCTCTACTGCCTGTGGGGCTCCTTCATGGGCTGCACTGGGTCTAGTGGTTGTTGTTTGTTGTTTTTCAATGACAATGTGTGCTAGTTCTGCTGTAACAACAGGCACTGATATACACCCACTGGTGTGCTATTACTTGTGCCTGACCTCCACTATAATTGTATTTCAATTGTTGGGGCACTGCATTTTGCTCAGGGAGTGTTACACCTCACTCTCATGTGTACAACACTTTTTCCGCTATTGCAGAAAAACACTGGCTGAGAATAGCCTTTAAGAGGATGTGCCTTACTTATCAATGCATTTTTTTCCTCAGGAACTTCCACAGCTGCACTTTTTTCTACAGTCTGTAGTGTATTTTTTCCACAGCTGTGGAAATTTTATGTATAGCACTCAGAGCAATGTCCCCTTTTTTTGCAGCTAGAGAACTTTTGGGGACTTAGGGGAGGTTTTGCACCTTCAGATTGTTTTGTAAATCCCCCACCCTTGTCTCTACAAACTTCCTGGCAATGGTGGCATACCTTTTGTAGATAAAAAAGAGCATATAGCAGTCCTGCTTTACTCACACTCTCTCTCAGTGGAGCAGCGTGCAGTGGCAAACCAACTTCCTCCTCCAAGGAGTGGCCAAAGACATGGCAGTTAGAGTCAATGCCAAAAAGTGCAAAATCATGCACTTAGGGCATAGGAATCCCAGTGATAAGAATAGAATGAGTGTGGGGTATTTATTATGAATAAGGGCAGTGAAAATGTTCAAATCCTGCCCAAAAAGTGATTTCGTCAAGTGACTGTGAAATTGCCTTTCAAGCTAGATTTGCAGAATTCCACTGACAGTGCTCACGAGGTGGGGTCCCCAAAATTCCACGTTGAAAATTTGGTGTCAAAATATTCAAAAAATGGCTGATTTATGTATCAGAGTTGAAAACCTCATTGAAATACACAGAACCGCATTTACCTTAGTTTCTCATATTGCAGTCAGCAGTTCCAGCAGCAAGACGTGTCTTTGATTGGGAAGTGGATCTTGAACCTGGGACCTGTTCAGGTAGGCGAGAGTGTGTGGAGGTGTACTGGGGGGTGTGGGGTGGTGGGTGTTGAGTGGGGGTGGGAGGGCTGATCAGTGAGAGACCATTTTCTTTTTTGCAGGTTTGAAAAAAAATTGAGGAACCATTTTCTTTATTGCAGATTCAGGCAGCAATGGGAAGGTAGGGGGTTCCACTAAACACCAGGGAATATATTATTTTATTAAGGGGACAGTGATCAATGGGTGGGGGCTGCCACTAGTCCCCAGGGAATATATTATTTTATTACAGGGACATTGATTTAGAGGAAGGGGTTGCCAGCTGACACCAGGGCAATTATTTTCTTATGGGGATGATGATTGGTGGGTGGGGGGGTGCCACTAGATACCAGTGAAACATATTTTTTAATATGGGACAGCAATTGGTGGGTGGGATTCCACTAGACACCAGGGAAAAATCATATGATTATGAGGACAGCAATCAGAAGGGTAGGGGTGCCACTAGACACCAGGGCAACATTACACATTGCCAAGGACAGCAATGGAGTGGGGGGGGCACCACTAGACACCAGGGAAAATGGCAGCTCACAGCTGACACTGCAGCCCGTAGCACAAGATCCAGCTTGCAGCTGGAGAATTCCATAAAATCCCAGTGTTCTCATACACAGAATGCAGGTCAACGGCTCCTCTCGCTAAGCTTGGCACCCTGGTGTGGGGTGCCCAGAAAAGGTCTTTCTGGTAAGTTTATACTGAAATAAACACAATAATCTAGCTGAACGGGTCCCGTTTAGTTAGGTTCAGGTGTTTGTTTTTGTAAAAATACATACATTGATTGTAACTTGCTGTTTTTAGGTTTAAAACAGTAAAATGAAAATGGCAGCAAACTTGAGTGTTTTGTTTTTTCACCATGGCAAATAAATCATGGAAATTACCACTCCTGATCTGTTTTCTTTTTTAAAGAAAGTTTCAAATGAGCTCAGGAATCATTCCCGGTGCAGAGCACAGGTTACCAACCCATAAGAACAATCCACAAAGAAGGTCTGCACTCAACCCACAAATTACACCGGAGAAAATTCAAAGTCAAAAGTTTTTAACTCTTTCAGCAGCAAGGTGCCCAGGACAAACAAACAACCTACTTCCCCAGCGCTTTGGCCCGACTCAAGGCCTTCCTGAGAGGGTGGGTCTCAAAGATAGTGGACAGCAGCTGTTTTATAGTACATATTTAGTGTCCCAATTACCATCAATTAAACACATCACCTGTGAAACAAGTAACACTCATTTTTAAGAAATACATACTAGAAAACTTTCATGATTACTGACATGATTTTGTTAATATTTAATACATTTTATCATCCTTTAAATAAGGAACATGTTTAAGTTATACTACATACATAATTAGCAAAAATCAGGTACAAAACTTGAAACCGTATATCAGAATATTGCACTAGCTTTAAAATTCCTTAAAGTCTCATTTGATACATGTCAACTTTTAATGTGCTGTATACACATTTTCTAAGTCATTAGGAAATCAAAGTTAGTTAATTAGATAGAAATATAATGGTAGAATGGGGGGGAGAAAGAGGCCCTTACACAGACTAAAGATACTAATAGTTTAGAATTATAGATTTCTAGACAAAAAAAGTAAATAAGTCTTTTAAAGTTGACTCCACTGTTACAAGGAGGTCATGGGGCTGTGCCCAAGGTTATACATGAAGTAAAGTATGACATTGGCACTTGTGACTTTTTTTTTACCGATCGCGGTTTGTTTTTTTTTAATCGAAGGTCGATGTTGTCCCAAAAATTGTTATAATTGAAAAACTGTGCAATATTTTATTACCAAACCATCCAAAGGCACACCCTTGGCACATGCCCCATCACCCCTGAAAATGTTATGAAGAAATATTTTACTGTCTAGGCTGTAGGTGAGAGCAAAAATCCCCAATGTTAAGTATAGGGAAACATTTTTTTTTTTCATAGAAACATAGAAGTTGTCAACAGAAAAGAACCCCTTGGTCCACCTAGTCTGCCCTAAAATTCCCTACCTATTGTGTTTCCATAGACCCTACTTGATCTCCGGCCTTACCCCCTTCCCGACTTGTTACTAAGGTTCCCTTGAGCCTATCCCATGCATGCTTGAATCTTGCTACTGTTCTGAAACCCACCATCTCTGTTGGTAGTTTATTCCAGACATCCACCACCCTTTCCGTGATGAAGTACATCCTCACATCCCCTCTGAGCCTCCTCACCTTCCAGATTCAAGTCATGCCCCCTCGTCCTTGAGCATCTCTATGTAAAATGCTACCCTCCTGTGCCTTATTAATACCCTTGAGGTATTTGAACATTTTTATCATGTCTCCCCTTTCTCTTCTATCCTTCAGAGAGTACTTTACATATTTAATTCTTTGAGTCCTTCCTCATAGGGCATCCGATGCAGGCCGTGCATCATCTTAGTTGCACTCCTCTATACAGCCTCCACCCGATCTATGACTTTCCTGAGATGGGGCCTCCAGAGCTGGACACAATACTCCAGGTGTGACCTCACCATTGATCTATACAGGGGAATCACCATCTCTCTCTCTCTCTCTCTCTCTCTCTCTCTCTCCATCTGCTGGTGATACCTCTCCCTATGCACCCCAGCATTCTACTAGCCTTTCCTGCTGCCTTATCACACTGCTTTGCTACCTTTAGGTCATCAGATATGATGACCCCCCAGGTCCCTTTCCTGCTTTGTTGTTGTCACCCCCCCCCCAACTGGTACTTTGCCCCTGTGTTCCTATGTCCCCAATTGCATAATTTTGCACTTTCTGGCATCGAAGTCCAGTTGCCATACCCTTGACCATTCTTCTAGCTTTTGCAGGTCTTCCTTCATGTGTTCCACCTCCTAGGTATTTCCACTCTGTTGCAGATTTTTGGGTCATCTGCAAACATGCATACTTTCCCTTCCATTTCTTCTGTAATGTCGCTAATGAAGACATTAAAGAGGACTGGTCCTAGAACTGAGCCCAGTGGCACCCTGCTGGTAACTGTTCCATCTTCTGAATGTACTCTATTTACCAACACCCTCTGCCTTCTGTTACTCAGCCAACTTTGTACCAATTTTTTTAACTTTGGACTCACTCCCAGGCTGCCCAGTTTGTTTACCAGTCATCTGTGTGGAACTGCATTGAAGGCCTTGCTGAAATCTAAGTAGGCCACATCCACCGCTCCTCTCTGATCTACTTCCCTGGTCACCCAGTTGAAGAAATCAATCAGGTTTGTCTGGCAAGAACTCCCCCCATGAACCCATGCTGCCACAGATCCTGCAATCCATTGGTCATAAGGTATCCCACAATCCTTTCTTTTAGTAGTGTTTCCATAATTTTACCCACCACCAACAGGTTTACCAGTCCGTAGTTTCCTGCTTCCTCCCTATTCCTGCTTTTGTGAAGGGGGACCACATCCTCTTTCTTCCAGTCACCTGGAACTTCCTCTGTTTCCAGTGATAAGCTGAACAGAGCCATCAGACATGCAGTGAGCTCCTTCCTTAGTTCCCTCAGTATCCTGGGGTGAATCCCATCTGGCCCCATTGCCTTATCCACCTTTAGATTCTCAAGTTACTGGAGGACTCTTTCCTCTGTGAAAGAGCTAGTGTCCACCTCCCTTCCATTAATGCCCTTTCCTTCTATATGTGGCCCGTCATCTACCCCTTTCTTTGTAAATATTGAACAAGAGTACTTGTTCAATATGTCTGCTCTCTTCTTGTCCTCTTCCACACATTCCCTTCCTTCCCCTTTTAGTCTTACTATCCCTGTCTTGTTCTTCCTCTTTTTGCTGATATACCTAAAGAATGTTTTAGTCCCCTTTTTTACTGCTTTGACAATGTTCTCCTCTGTTTATGCCTTGGTGCTCCTAACTGCTTTAGCTGCCTCCCTTTGTTTTTCCTGGTAATCCTCCCTGTTCTCTTCCTTCTGTGTTGCCTTGTACCTTTTGAATGCTAGCCTCTTTGCCTTTACCTTCCCTGCTATTTCCTTGAAAACACAGAGGATTGTTGCCTTCTTGATTGCATTCCTTATTTCCACCCACTGCTCCTCTACCCCCTCCATTTTCCCTATCCCTGCTAGGGCTTCCCTGAGGCACTCACCCATTTTCTTGAAATCAGCCCTCCTGAAGTCCACAACCCTTGTTTTAGTGTGGTTTGTTTCCGGCCCAGTTCTTATATCAAACCATACAGTATGATGGTCGCTCATCCCCAGTGACTCCCCACTGTGAAGTTTGCGACGCTGTCCCTGTTTCACAGTACCAGGTCCAGGATTGCCCCCCCAATGAATGGGTTCTACAACTGGTTGCCTGAGGAATGCCCCCTGCAGAGAGTCCAGGTTTTTCCTACTTCTACTTGTAGCTGCAGCTGGGATGCTCCAATCCACATCTAGCATATTGAAGTCACCTACCAGCAATACCTGTTCCTTATTAGACATCCCTTGGATTACCTCCATCATCTCCTTATCTACCTCCTCCCCTGTGCTGGAGGCCTGTAGATCACCCCTGTTTGAATAGCAGCCCCCTTCTTTGTTTCTAGGGTAATGCACAGTACTGTACCTCTGCTTCTCCATGATCACCTTGTATTTCTTTAGCTTTTGTGTTCTCCCTCACATAAAGAGCCACCCCTCCTCCCTTTTTTCCTGCCCTGTCCCTCCTGAATACAGCATGCCCTGATAAGTCTTCGTCCCAGCCCTGGTTATCACTGCACCATTGTAATTGCTACTATGTCCAGGTCTGCTGCCTCCATGGTGGGCTCTAGGTCTGCAACCTTGTTGCCCAGACATTGAGCATTTGTACACATGGCTCTCCAGGCTTTACTGCCACCTCCTCCCATCCTGCCCATTTGTCCTCACCTATTTTCTTTTCTTTCTCCCCTTCCCTCTCCTTCTTGGACTCCTACTTGTAATTGTTCTTTTTGTGACTTCTCTTCCTTGGGAATTCCCACTGCTGATCCTATTTATGTATGGGGGTGGACTGTCCATGTGTTTCTACCTTAGCCTGCCCCCCTGGGTAGTTTAAATGCTTACCAATGTAGCATTTAAACTGCTCACTGAGGATGACAGTTCCCCTCTTGGATGGATGCAGGCTGTCACCTATCTACAGGTCTCTATCCCTCCAGGTGGCGCCCCAGTCCTCAAATGAATCTGAATCCCTCTTCTTTGCACCATTTCTTCAACCAGGTGTTAAAGTTGCTGGTGCGGAGACTCCTGCTATCACCTCTGTTGTGCACAGGTAGCACCTCCGAGAAAGTAACGGATTGTGCTACTTGCCTAAGACCCCTCCCCAAACTCCTGAACTGCTTTTGGATCTTCCCTAGCCAGGTCATTTGTCCCCAAATGGACAATGACATCCAGCTCCCTCTCCTTCCCTGCTTCCCCAACAATCCCTAGGATACTCCTTGCACTCCTTCTAGCAGTAGCACCAGGAGGGCACCTCACCTTCCTCTCCTTCTCCCTCCCTGTCCCCAACTGAATCCCCCTCATGACTGAGTCCCAAACCAAGATTCACTTTCTCCTCCTCCTCTTGGGTCCTCTGTTACACCTCTCTGGGTTTCCACCATGGAGGATCTCCACATCCGTTCTGGTCACTACCTCAGGTGCCTCAGTGAGGCAATCCTGCCCTTCCAGTGTGATGTAGGTGTTACATAGTGGTATGGAATATGGAATGTGCCTACACTCCACCACCCTAACCCTTGTCACTGTTGTCCAGCTGCTCCTCCTTCTCTGCATCCTTTTTGGCAGCAGAGGTGGACTAAGTGGTCTCTGGATGGTGTGGAGGCCCCCCCTAACCCAAGCCATCTTGGCCATGAGTACAGCAACCTTCCCCTCAGCCCAGAGAGGTGCATTCAGATAGGGAAGCACAGCAAACTCCAGAAGATCTGCCTAAAGACTGCTGCCCCACAGCCGCTGCAATGCACCACTCCCATCATAGCTATCAGCTACTCTAGTCTGGACCCTCTTGCTCCCTTAAATTTTTTTTTTCCTCTTGCGCCCTCTCACAGCTTTAGGATACTACACCCGAGTGCAGTAATTACCTTACTATCAAAGGATAACAATCTTCATCTATGCTCTCTCTTTTACTATCTTACTTTCCCTACCCCAGGTAATGCCCCAAATATGGTATTTACTTCTCAATCTGAGGATATCACCCCCCCCCCAGATTCTATACAGTGACCCCTGGAAAACTACATCTCAATGCACTGTATAACACCCAACTTCAGATTATAGCCCCCAAATGTAATGATACTCATTCCACCTTAAGATGTTACAGTTTATGCAGCTAGCTACCCTTTTTATTTCTTATTTTAAAAATACCTTACAGCCCTTATAGTATCAAAACCTCCTCTCTGTATATGCAGAGCTTCTTAGCTATGTGCCCTGCTTGTTCCCACCTTTCCTGTTTTGAAGCAGAAAGTTGCTGATTCCCCTCCGCTGTTGTCCCTGAAAATTTATTATTTGAATTTATTTGAATTTTGGTAACTAGGAAAGCCTGCAGAGACCATGCAGTCCCTTTTTCAGGGGTGAACCAGGCAGCACAATACAATACATAACGCAGGAATGCAAATAATGAGCAGCAAATGTTATGAACAGCAGCTATACAATCGGTGAACAGTTGACGAGGGCAGCTAAACAGCAATGAGTATACAATAAAGTCAGGGGTATGCAAGGTAACAAAAGATGCAACAGTGAGAAAATAAAATACATAAATTTACAAAGTTATATACAGTAAGATATGCACATTTAAAGAGAAATATACATATTAACAAAATGTCAGTGTAGTAAATTCAATTGAGATTTTTTTCGGCAGAATAAGGAAAGATAACAGGATTAGAAAGTGCGTAATGGAGCAGACAGAAAGCATGCTTTAGAAAAATGTTGACAAACCTGGGAGGGGGGCAGGTGGGTTTATCTGCTTGTGCCACTCTGGTGTTTGCACCCTGGGTGTTGCTCCCTGAAACAATCAGTAACAAGAAGTGAACTCCACATCAGCTACTCCCTGCAAAACAAAACAAATTCTGGTCAGATCCACCACGGCTGCAAAATGAAGTTAGTGAAGTTGTGTGGAATTGTTAAGGCAGTATGGAGAAATAACACAATGATTTATAAGCAGTAAGATTTGTTTTAGTTTCTGTTTTAAGGAAGGCATACACGTTATTAGGAAAATACATGGAGGTGTACATTTTAATGGAAAGAATAGGTAGCAATATAAGTTTACAAAAGAACCCCAGAGCAAATGCCACTGATGTATGTGTTATCCTGGTTGATATGGGCCGGACAGCCATATTTTAAAGAAAACACAATTGCACATACCCCAATAATGCAAAGAATCATGGGAAATGTATGCAAATCCCCATGATGGTACAGAAGGTGGCAGTACATGAAAAAGTAATGGCTGCCATATGTTCAGCCTTGGGATTATTTACACAGGTTTTTTTTAGAGAAACAGGATTTCTGTCAATGAGGTGATGTAAGTTATATTTAAGCAATGTGTTGATGTCAGGAAGTCAGGTGTAATGATAACGGACTGTTAGCAGAGTATGGCCCCGTCCACACTACACCGCTTGCACCCGGTAACGGATGCAATCCGATACGGCCGCAGAGTGGTGCAGTGAATCCAAACCTTGGCGGTATCTGTTACGGAACCGGCACCGCCGGTCCACACATTGGGATCCGGGTGACCGTTACAGTGGTGCCCGATCCCACAATGCCTTCGCACTGCACTTTGTGCCCTACAGGGCTGCGTTACCAGCAGTCCACACTACACGCGGGTAACAGTACAGGTCTCATAACCGTTATGGAAACCACCTCATATGTGGTTTCCACTGTGATATAGCATACTCCTCATGGCGTTACCGGTATGGCGCACCGTTACCGATACAGTTTACACCCTCTGTAGCGTTACAGAAGGGTTTTCGGGCTGCAGTGTGGACAGGGCCGAAATGTGATAGTAACTTTCAGAGGGGGTCACTTTTGATAAGGGCAAGGTAGTTATGCTTGTGATAATGGGAATATTAGGAAAGTATGAGGTCTGTGCATTAGTGGAGTACAAATATGCACAGTTTCATAAGTATGTGCTCAGAGTGCAGGCAAATGTGATATGCAGGTTTGTTTTAGAAATAGGTAAAAGTAGTAATACATGCAATTGATAGAAAGATAGATAATTACATAGACATGCACGCCCTGTCCACACTACACTCAAAAAAGCTGTAATGGATTCAAATCGTTACAGACTGTAAACATTACAGTGTGTCCACACTGTCAGTGAACAGTGTGGATAATAGTTTAAAAACATTACAGCCTGTTCACACTGAGTGCGATAGTGTGTGTGGTCTCAACCCTGTTTATTTATTTATTTAGTTTTTGTTAACCGGGTAAGTGCACTAGACAAATTCTGCCTATTTTCAGGCACGGCCCGGGGGAGGGGGATACAGATGAATGCTAACTGACTTTGAACCAGATTAAGCTGTTGGTGGTATTTTAGTGACTGGGGGGAAATTTGGTCAGGGCACCAGGGAAATTTCCCCTACTCTTTTCGAGAAGTGCCATGGGATCTTTAACAACCACCTGAACTACCACCAGAACAGGCAGATGGAACTTCGGTTTAACATCTCATCTGAAAGATGGCACCTCAAGAGTGCAGCACCCCCTCATGCTGCACTGCATTGTCAGTATTGGGATATTAACCCAAGTGCCTGGTGTGTGTGTGCCTGTAGTAGCAGTGCACATCCCATGGTGCACTCGGTGATGACAGCTGCATTTTGAGATGCCCTCCTACATGTCCTATGGAGTACTGTGTATATGGCAGTCATATTATGTAAATAACCATATTTCACTGTTATGAGACACACTTATGTTGTGGAGGTGACAGAGAGAGGTTCGAGGGAAGGGGAGATCCATATGTTGGAATTGGGGGCTACGTCAGTGAGAGGGAGGTAAGGGGAGGGAGAGAGAGAGAGGGGTGGGAGACATGGCATCAGTTCTGCCAGTATTAGGGCACCTGGGCACAACAGACATTCATGTACTGCTGCTGTATGGCTGAAGGCAGACCTTCTACTACTGCCTTCATTGTTCCCCACTGCTCCACTGTACACAGTGCCACACGTTTATTGTCCACTGCAGCAGTGCTCCATGATGCACTCAGGAGCTCAACTAATGTATGTGTTCACTACTGGAACTGCTCTACAGGTAGTATTGCTGCCACATCACACATAGGCAGGCAGGGTACTCCCAACACTCGGCACAGTGAGAAGAGTAATCAAGGACAGTACACAGATACCATCAGGAGGTGGCCCTCAGAGATGCAAGTGCGGACAGAGAGGTAGGTTAGGTGGGGACATGGGGGTACACTCAGGGGATGCACATACAGCTGTCAGATTACTATGGTATGGAGCCATCCCAGTATTGCAGCCTACACCTGTGCTCCACACTGCCACCTGCATATGTCCTGGTAGCCTTTGACCTCCCTGCATGCAGTGGAACAGTGCTGCAATGTGTGCCAGTATAGTGGGAAACAGAAGTCTACACTGTGGAGTGTTTAGATACAATTGCAATTAAAGACTGATAAAGGTGTAAAGCTGTAAATAAGAGTGAAATAACCACGCTGGTATGCACATCACATAAAGTGGTTCTTGGAAGGATACAGATTGGGGATGGCTCAATTAAAGGAGTAGTCCACCCATAATTTGCAAAAACATATGTTATGCAGAGTGTTTTGATTTGTATGAAAAGTCCTTGTGTGTCCTTCCCTCTGTCTGCTATTAGTAGTTTTTCCTAAAGTAGGCTGCTAGCTTTAGGGTAGTTTTATGACCCCTGGGGATCTCCATCACAAATAGATGTATTGCTTTCTGCCTCCTACAATGCACCCTGTCCCATGTGACAGTGATGTGGCCAAACCCATAGTTTTAGTATATGCAGTGCCTTTAAAAATCAGTTCACAACAGCAGAGCTTTATAACTGTTCTTATCCAGTGAGCACAAATGGCAACAATTACAATTCAGCAGCTGCCTGAGAGCTACCTAACTGGGGTTTCTGTAAGAAAACAGCTACTAAATAGCTCTAATTCACTGTTTGTATTTTTTGGGTGTGTCATGTCTAGCTAGCAGTAATATGTGTTTTCATTTTAAAATGTAATTTCATCAAACTGCGCATAACAATAAAAAACACAGAAATTGCCCCAGATCATCACTGCTATAATTAGTGAAGACTGTAGCAGTTTACTTACAGAAAACTCATTCAGTTAGCTCTAAAGTACTTGCTAAATTGTAAATGTAGGTACCAGCATTCTTTTTTTTTTTTTACCCAGAGAGACACACTAAAGCTTGTTTACAGATGTGACCTGGGAGCACAAGGAAGTTAAGTGATTTGCTCAGGGATACACAGTACACATGTGGAGGCTGTGGGATTCAAACCCAGGACACCAGGTTTGCTGCTCAGAGCCTTAGACCACCGCACTACACTGCCTCCTCTATTCTAATAGGTAGAACTGGCATTTAGTGCTGATTTTGCTCTGTGACATGATTTTCAAATTTTTGGGGGTTACAAATGTGAAGTGTCTTTTTAATAAAGTATAAAAATATGTATGTGTGAGTTATTTCATTTGGTGAATATTTATTTTATTATTTGAAAAAGTGGGATACACTAAGGGTGGGATATTCAGACTGCGCCAAGCAGGGGCACAAGCCTGGGCAGGGAGCAACTGGGCTGAGCCAGGGCATGGACTAGGCGATATTCAACGGTGCTGCACCATGGCTCAACATAGTTGAATATGGCACTGAGGGTGCATGCACTGCACACGGTGAAGTGGCACTGTGCCAGTGCAAGTGGCAGAAGCGGTACGCTAGGTGCAGCAACTGTGATATTCAGCTATGGGCATGCAAATGTGGCCATTATGCATGCAAGGCTCAAATGGGGCCATTTGCATGTCATTATGGCCCCAATTGCATGCGGTGCACCAATCCCTGGTGACTTGTGCCTGGTGCCCTGCCAGGCTGCAGCCGTCAGGTACCGACACCCTGCTGCCCCTCAGCGGGCTCCACTCCCGTTCGCCCAATCATGGACATACGTTAAATTAATCCCTGGTGATCCAGTGGACCGATTCACATCGATTGATCGTGGGCATATGTTAAGTTAATCCCTGGTGGTCCACTGGAAACCCTCCCCAGCGCCTAATTGTGGGTATTAGCATAGCATAACCCTGGTGGTCCAGTGGTACCCTCTCCCCACCTGCCCACTGAGGCACCCACCACCCAGCACCCCCCCAGTCAGCAGCGGGTGGCAGCACCCCACCCGCATGCCACCCAGCCGCCCGCCGACTGACAGCGTACAGTAGAGTCTGCATGCCTATTGGTCCACTGCATGAGCCAATGGGCATGCAGACCATCCTGTACTACACAGGCCCAAATTGTGAATGAGTGTTCATTCACATTCCAGGCCTGTGTAGTACAAGCGGTCTGCATGCCCATTGGCCCATGCAGTGGATCAATAGATAAAACCCTACCTGTCACGCTGTCAACTCGATAACAACTGAAACGGCAACATAAGTGGGTTGCTGCTACCTGCTATTGACTGAGAAAATCGGTAAGAGAACCTCAGTGATGATGGGAGAAAGCCGAACCTGAACCTCCTGTCAATGCCCGTGATTGGCGCTGAAATCATTCCACTCAGGACCACCAGGGTATTAATTTAACATATGCCAGCAATCAGGTGATGGGAATCAGTCCATGGGACCACTAGGGATTTATTTATTTATTTATTTGCTTTTTTTAGCCAGGTAAGCACACTAGACATCCAAGTGCCTATTTTCAGGTGCGGTCCAGAAGGATACAAGGTACATAAAAAGCATCAAGCATAGTCAAGGTAACATATAAGATCATCTGGCATAACAAGTAGATAGGTAGATAGCAGCATGTGGCATTTCAGGCATAACAGATTGATAGGAAGACAGTAACAAGATACATAACATATTGCCAGGTAGAGCAAACAACAAAATACAGACAATGTCAACAAGGCTGACGATATGGAGTAAGCCACAGGGGACCCCACTCAGGAACAGGTAGGCAGGGAAAAGTGCCCAGGGCAAATTTCAGCTTATTGTGGCATCATATTGTGGCACCAAGCGTGCAGGAGTGTTACCCCCTACAGTCAGTTTGGGAAGAGAGTGCCTCAGCTGGGATCTGTATGGCACATAGACAGGCAGAGGCTGATTTAAGGAATCTCCATAGGGAGGCTTTAAAGCAGGGATGGGAGGGAGGAGAGCAAGTTGATGCAAGAAGGGAGTTCCACATCCTGGGTGCATGGACGGAGAAGGCTCGATCCCCACCAAGGGTACAGGTCCTGGGAACCAGGCAGTCCAGCGCGGCACTGGATCTTAAGTGGTAAGCAGGGGTTCCATGTTTGAGGGGAAGAGCAAGAGCAGAAGGGGTAGCCATTCTTACTATGTTGTCGATGAAATTGCCGAGTACAAAAGCGCAGTGCTTTTCAAGGGGGGGCCACTCCAGACGCGAGTATACACCACAGTGATGCATAAGGTGAGGTGCAGAGAGCGCAAAGTGGCACATATTGTTGCATTCAGTGTCCCATTTTGTGAGACTTGATTTTGGGACTGAGGCAAAGGATACGAGCCCATAGGAGAGCATGGGTAGGAGGACCCACCTGGCTAGGGCAACCCATGCAGCCGGGGTGAGGCAACTTTTTGCTCTGTAGGCAAGTCTAAGCTTACAGTTTGTTGGCTTGCATATGTTCCGAATGTGCAGGGTGAGGTCCAGTTGCAAGTCAAGGGTTACTCCCAGATACCTGACTGAATCCACGGCCTGCAGGATGGTACCATCAGCTCCATAGATATTTAAGGGAGCAGGGCAGGTTTTAATCTTGGCCAAGGAGCCAAAGAGCATGGCCTGAGTCTTTTCCAGGTTGATGGTCAGCTTATGGCCCACTAGCCAGTTTTGGATAAGTGTGAAGTCGGAATTTAGCCTGAAGTTAATGATGGTGATGTCCTGGGAACTGGCCAATTAATCTAACATATGCCCGTGATCAGACGATGGGGATCGGTCCACTGGACCACCAGGGATTAATCTAACATATGCCTATGATCAGGCAATGGGGAAGTAGTCCACTGGACCACCAGGGGGTTACAGCACATATGCCAGTGATCAGGCATGGGGGGGCACTAGACTCCCTGGGCAGGGGGCATGTGTCAGTGTCAGTGGCTCAGTAGGTAGCACACTCACCTCTGAAGCCAGGAGATCAGAAGGCTGTGGGTTCAGTTCCCACATCTGGCACTTGGGTTAATATCCCAGTACTGACACTGAAGTGCAGCATGAGAGGGGTGCTGCACTTCTGAGGTGCCGTCTTTCAGATGCGATGTTAAACCGAGGTCCCATCTGCCTGGATTGGTGGTAGTTCTGGTGGATGTTAAAGATCTAATGGCACTTATCGAAAAGAGTAGGGGAATTTCCCCAGTGTCCTGGCCAAATTTCCCTCATTCACTGAAAGTACCACCAACAGCTTAGTCTGGTTCAAGGTCAGTTGGCATTCATCTGTATCCCCTTCCCATGGATCGTGCCTGAAAACAGGCAGCATTTGTCTAGTGCACTTACCCGGTCAACAAAAACTAAATAAAATAAATGTGGACTGTGTCCTGGGGGGGCAGGTGGCCACCCACAGCATGGGGCCACCGTGTTGCACCTTGCAATATGGCAGCTCACCAGGACTTGTTCCTGGTCATACCAGGCACAACTTTGTGCCCCCCTGAGCGGTGCAAGGTGGGGCTGTGCCAGCATCTGCACCGCACATGCCGGGCTGAATATCGGGATGTGCCACATATGCATGGGTACGCCTCCACACTTGCGCCGCATCCATTACCGATGTGCCCCGGCGCATCAGGGGTTGCGCAGCGCAACATGCCCCTTTGAATATCACACCAGGGCACATTGGTGGTTGTGTATGGTGCAACCCTGTTGCGCCATGTGCAACCCATTTGAATATCCCAACCTAAATGTGTAGTGCAATGAACCATTGTAAAATGAGATCAAATGTGTTGCTGAAATAGTCACTGTTATCCTGTTGTTTTCATGCTATACCACACACAGGAGAAAAAGTGACTTTAAAGTATTTTGCAGTTTCTAGGCTGCAGCTTCATACCATACACTTCATTTGTAAAAAAAATGAAAATCATGTCACAGAGCAAAATCAGCACTAAATGCTAGTTCTACTTAATAGAATACTAGTACCTACATTTATAGTTTAGCAAATACTTGAAATCTGAGTGGGTTTTCTGTAAGAAAACAGCTAGAGTCTTAACTAATTATAGTGCGAATGATCTGGGCAATTTCTGTGCTTCTATGGTTGTGTATAGTTTGATGAAATTAAAAGTTTTAAAATTTAAACATTCCTGCAAGCTAGACCTGACACACATCACAAACAACAATAGTGAATTAGAGCTTAATTTAGTAGTGATTTTCTTACAGAAACCCCAGTTAGCTAGCTCTCAGGTATCTGCTAATAGGCTAATTTAGGAAAAACTCCTAATAGCAGACAGATGGAAGGACACACTAGGATTTAAACAAATCAAAACACTCTGCATAACATATGTTTTCGCAAATTCTGAGTGGACTACTTTAAAACTGCAAGCTCAGTAAAAAATATATACTGCAGCCTCTTGCTATACCGACATGCTTCAGCTGATACAAAATACAGAGTAAGGTGATGGGGGCAGGGTTGGAGGACATGTCTGAATAATACCATATACCCACCAGGAGGGACTTTAAATCTCTTGGAATGTATTTGTGAAAATGTGTGAACAGGAGAGGAATGTAAGTTGAGCCAAGGCTATTTAAACAAGTGCTGTATAAGGATGCAGTTTTAGGTTTTTTCTTTCCTTCTGAAGCTTAAGCTCTGATGCCCCAGGCATCTCTGACAGTCAATTGTTCCAACATGATAGATCCACCTCATGCCCCTCCCACATGAACCCCCCCCCAAAAAAAAGATGGGTTGGATCTTTAGGAGCTTCTTGGGGGGAGGTGGGGGTGGATCTTACTCCTCCCAAAAAATGAATGCTGCCTTCCGCTATTCAGGTTCCAGCTCTTGTACCTCCCACTTAAGGAAAAAAATAGTGCACTGCAACCATCAACTAACATGAGAGCATATTTATTTGAGGGTAGAAAACATTTCTTTGAGGAGGGTAAGGCGGAAGAGACTATTTATACATTCAGTCAGTTCCACGGACAGAAAACATGACATCACTCCTTTTGTACATGCAAAACATCTGCAGGCTCTGCCTACTGCAGCCATAAAAACAGAAACCACAACAAATAGCTTCTAATCAAGGCATCACATATAGACTCTCAGTGCTTCAGCTTCCCAGTTTCTTCACCTTAGCAGTTCCTGTAAACAAAATATCCAGATGAAAAAAAGGCAAATGCTGCTTCCTTTGGAAAAAAGTCATCCACTGTTAAGTTAGAGCCCTCTGACCTGCTCCTGCAATAGGCCGTCTGCTCTGTCCATTTTTTTCACAGACCCTTCATATCTCAAAAACCATACAAGATGACATCGCAAAACCTTCCACATCTTGAGACTCTGACAGCCTGACTATGCATGCTAAATGTTGTGCTAATTCGTTAAACGATGCAAAGTTTATTAAAGGTGAAGAAAATAGGGTTCAACATTGAACTGCAGACTCAACCCTAACTGTTGGGCACTACCGCATCCCTATCTGTGCTCCCTTTTATGGAGCTCACCTTATTAAACTACCTTCCAACTGCACACACTGTCACAGGGTGTGGGAAATAATCACAGAGGAGGCAAGTTAACAGGATTTAAAACACACTTCATGACATTTATTTACAAGATTTACAAAAATAATAAAAATAACAAAATAAATACTGCAATATAAATGACCATTTCTCCTTCAGTGGTTTCTTGCATACACAGCTATACAGTCCAAGATATGTAGAATTGCTACAATCTTTACCTTCTGTATCACCAGTCTACCTGCACTGTAGACCTTCCTTCACTCCATCCAAGACTGATCTGCCTGAAGATCTGTGCAGGGAGCGTATATACCCTCTAGGTGTGGTCACCTGACTAAAGGCCTTAACCTAAAATACAGACTATAAAAGTTCTTGGTTAGTCTGTTTAACATTGGTAACCCACTAGAGGTGCTCAGGAAGTTTTGCTTGCCACTTTCATAATTAATAGCCACTAAACAGTAAATAATGGGTTGTTATTCCCATTTATGTATTAACTACAGGGCTAATTACCTAGTAACACACCTGGTGTTTCCTTAGTTACACCATGAGTGACAGAGGGCTCACTATAAAAGAGGAGTTTCAGAGGGATTTTGCTTGGTTGACTTCAGCAACATGAATCGAGCGCTTTTCAAGCAAGTTCTTTTCTCTTTTTGTCTCAGGGTGGCTGCTAGCTTTAGAAATCGCCTTGCCCCAAGACCATACAATATTAAAATTCAGGGACAGGTTCCTCTATCACATCACCTGCCCTACCTCTATCACATCACCTGCCCTAAAATAGCTACTAAGATTTATATCAGGATAACTAGTGTGGATACATTTAATAAATAGCAAAGGGGAATATTCCATACTCCATTTTAAACATTTATCTCATATCAGGAGACATTACTGTTTTCAATAGCGTTTTTTTTTCCTAATACACCCCTATACAGCTCCACAATATAATAATAAACATTAAGGACCCTTTTCTTATTTCATTTCTTTACTCTGATATGTATACATTCTTTTCTCTTGTCCGCTATAGTTTTAAGGGACTTTTTTTCATTCGGTTCTATGGTTGAAGGCTTATCACACTTATACCTAGTTACCACTACTAGGCATACCTTCTCAAGATGCTATCTTTTTATTTAATTTCTTAAGGGCTAACAGGACAGAAAGTAAGAGGAATAAGTGATAGTATCGGGTAAACTAGGAGTTTAGAGGAGATAGTAAAGTACTATCCTAGGTGGCCTACTTAGAACAGTAGAAAAGGAAAACTCAGAATTCAGAGGTACTGTTGCAACAGAAGTTTTCATATTTAAACTTTGTTATTGTTTTCAATATGAAGAAACAACAGTACAAAACTGAGCAAGCTCATATGAAATGAACTACTGTACATCAAAGAAAAGGGTACTTTGCCATGTACAGTTGATATGCTTACTACAATGGGGAGGGGGAAGGGGGAGGGGGGTTATGGAAGGAGTGAAGAGAAACAAAACCTTTACGTTATATATAACACAGACTACACATGGTTACAAGGTGTGCCTCGTACTATTGTTCTATAATTGTACAGTATAATGATATAGATTGAATACAGCATATCATTATAGATTAGTGGGTCCTAACCACTAGCAGGGAATCAGTTGTTGAAGGGAGTGTAACCCATGACCAGGTGTGCCATCATGGGTGGCCTTTGAGGAAGCATAGGGGGTTCTGTAGAAGGCTCTTTTCAAGGTATTAGTGTCAGAACTACTCACCCAACATGACTGTGGATGAGACGCATCATCCACTGTTGTATGGTCCTGGGGGAAACAGGTTGTAGTTAAGTCCTCTCAGGGGGGATCATGCACACAAGTGCCATAATGAAAGTGGGAGGAGGGGATTTCTATGAGACAACCCAATATACACAAGGAATCTGAACTTGAGCTGTTTTGTTACTTCTATATATATGTGGTTTGGCGGTAATCAGAAACAAGGCCGCACAGAACACACAGCCCTCATTCAGAGATACAGTATGATTCCTGTAGGATCTCAGGTCCTGGAGAATGGGAGGGTGCCCAGGGGATTGGGGGAGAACTATCCTAAAGGATCCCAACAAGCAGGAGAGGGGTTGCAACAGATGTTTTGACACAAAGGGTGGTGAAAAAAGAAGATAGAAAAGAGTCCCATACTCCAAATTCAGAGGGGGTGTAGCCAGCATCTATCACACACACATATATCATATACACATGCTACACACACACACACACACACACACACATACACACACCACACTCTCTCATCACACAAATGTGCAGACTTTATCATCACACACTTACAACCACCATAGGAAATACAATTCATACTGGAGCTAAATGTGACTATTAAAAGTTAAGAAAATACTATCATCTGTTGTGTCAGTGTGACTTATTTCTCTTTTTACTGCTTGTTTCTTTCATGCTTCCTTTGCTTAGGTTCTCCATTTAAAAAAAAATATTTTGCTTTAGCTTTTCATGTTCTTTACCAAAGCCTCATGTTTTTTGCAGTTTCTACAACTATTTCCTTTACTATTTCTTGTTCATTCCTGGTTTTAAAACATTTTGTGTTATATTGTCAACCCCTCCACCTAATGGCTGCAGCATTCACTTCTCTCTGTCTTCCTGAATTGTATGACAATTTGGGATAGAGTACTGTCCCCTCCCCACCCCTAGCTAATGGTGACAGCATTCTGCACATTTAGGTGAAACTATGAAATAAAAGGTTTGGCGACCATAATGTAGTCATTTGGGGAACTGAGGTTACTGAGAAATGGTGATTAATTGGAGAGCAGGACAAGGCCAGATAAGCAGCATTATTTTATCTCCACAGGAAAATCTGATTTTACCAGCAGTTTGTGGTATATATTTGGGAGGGAAGGCTGCTCAGCTATGCTGTTCAAGTGACTGCGTGGCAAGATAGGCCTATATCCTTTATTAATATTCCTATTGAATGTGCTGTAATGTACTTTAGAGTTAAGACACTGTCTCTTTAAAAGGTCAGAAAGAGCTAAACAAAATAGAACAGAGTTATTAAAAGCTCGTTTGAGTCTGGTACTCATCTAGATAAGAAACAAAAAGGTTTATGACCATAAAAGTCGTAACTCTTGGATCAAAGGGTCAAACTAGACATTTAGCCTCCACTAGCACGAAAAAGCCAGCATGAGGCCAATTTAAGGTCAGCCAGAACCAGGTTATGCAGAAACCAGATGTTACAGGGGTTAGACATGGAACCACAGTGACACCAGTAGGATGAGGTGAAACTGTTGCACCCCTAACTCTTTATCCCAAAAGAGGTGGTTGTGGCTTGAAAATGACAATGCAGACTGTATTTATCAGGCACACATTTTGAACATCAGTGCAGTTTAGCTTGGAGTCAAATGCCTGAGGACTTGGAGGGTCTCAGAGCTGAGAAAACTTAAGCTGTTATACACTTTAGTTAAAATATATGTGGGTCTCTTGGACTACTTTTAGAACAAGACCTGTGTTTTTGTGGAAATCTGATTTTAAGTCAGAATTTGGGAACAAGGACTTCACTCTTCAAGATAACCCCTGAGTTTTGAAAAAGGACACTCAGAGACTGATTTTTAATTCCAACAAATCTTGTGTTTCCAAAGAACTTGTCTTCACCTTCACAGAGAGAAGGTTATTCTCAAAAAGGATGCTTTTCTGGACTTTGAAACCTCAGAATAAGGTATAGTTTAGAACAGCAGTATATAGTGTTTTCTGTAAACCATCCATCACTATTTTTGATATTGTCTGCAGTTCAAAGATCTACCAAATTGTAGAATTTACAGTGTTGTTTTTATTTAAGTAAACTTTTATGATTTTTCTTATCAACTCTGCCCGGGGTCTGATTGTGTGAGCTAACATTTTAACAGAAAGGTTTCATAAAAGACTGCATGCCTTGATAACAAAGATAGTGACCACTTGGCTATCCTACAAACCTGCTTAGGCAAGAGGCTGCCAGTGGCAGTGGTGGGCTTCAAACCCCAATGTAGTATAGAGTCAATGGGACTCAAGACAATGGTTTCCACCCTTCCACTGGGAAAAAGGAAGGTTGGTAATGCTTTCTGAACCCTACAACTGCTCATGAGTTCTGTAAGAAGGAGATCCTCCCTGCAAACAGGAGGTCTTACTGTGCCCCTGAGGTTGGGCTCATGACAGATTTAGTGCCAGCTACTGGGATTTTAAACAGTCTTACAAAACCATCACACAATAAAGGGCAGAATTTGGAAAGGGGAAAAAGAAATTTGTTTGCAGACAATAGAACCGATCCTGTTTGATTTTTTATTTGAGAAGAGTAGTGTAGTATAGAAGAAGAAGGATGTCTTCCCAGTATAGCATTATGAATCTAAAACAGCAGAGGAAGATCTGTGGAGAAAAGAGCATTCCCAGTGAGAACAAAAATAAAAAGCAACTCCAGAGGCCCTTATGGCAGCTGAGAATGAGGAAGCGCCACCCCACTTGGAGCCACAGGTGGAGTCTCCAAATACCCAGAGCCCAGAGGAGAAGGAGCCATTCACAGACAAGGAACTGGAGCTGAGGAGTCTGCAGATGCAGGAGAAACAGCTTGAGAGTGAGCTAAATAGGTTTGAGATGGAACTACAGGAAAGGCAGCTCCGGAGGGAGGCTGAAGAAAGACAGCACCAGACAGAGGCAGAGGAATGGCAGCAACAGACAGAGGCCAAGGCAGAGGAATGGAAATGCCAGAGGGAGTTCGAGCTGGAAAAAACTGAAGCTCCAACAGACGGCAAAAACCCAACAACACCCGAGCAGGTAAGTGGTGGGGTTGAGTCTGAAACTCCAGGGCTGGGGTACAAGTTATATTCAAAATTAATTCTTGAGTTTAACGAGCCCCAGACACTGTTATGACAACTTTGTGAAAATGTAATGTTTTGCACAGGTGAGCTTATATTTTCATATTGTTTCTATATTTCTCATTCTTCTTCATTATTAAGGACATTTGCATGTAAACAGGATCACTGCCCTATCTGTTCTGGCTGCTTGCCTACATATGACATCACAGTTACGTTTATGACATCACAGTCTGTTACTGTGGGGATAACTACAATGCCATAAACAGGGATTACTTATTTTATTTATTTAAAAGTTGCGAACAGGTAAAAACATCATGACCAGAAGCTCGTTTCCAGGTGTAACCTGGATTATGATGTCATATGTAGGACAGCAGAAAGAGCAGATAAAGTCTAAGGGACAGTACGCCTCTTTCATACAGCTGTCATTGGTAACAAAGAAAAAAGATAAATAATTAAAGAAAATACATGAAATATAAACTGAACTGTCTAAATCTCACATTTTTTCCAAGTTTTTCTAATGATGTCAGGGGCTCTTTAAGGAGGGAGAGGATGTGGATGTGTTTTTAAATTCATTTGAAAAGGTCTGTATCCAGGCCAATCTTCCCAAAGAGACCTGACGTTTTCAACTGTCTCCACTGCTTACTGGCAAGGGGAGGGAGGCATTGGGGCAGATGGACAATGCTGACAGTAAATATTTTGATAAGTTAAAAACTGCTTTATTAAAAAAAATGTGATCTAAACCCTGATGCATGCAGAGCAAAGTTCTGGAAACTCTGAAAGGGGCTGGAAATGAGTTTTGAGGAAGTAGCCACTAAACAGCATCAATATTTAAAACATTGATGGGAGGGGGTGAAAGCAGATTCTGTTGAAGCTATTGAAGGGGTGGTATTGCTTGAACAGTTTTATTGGATTTGCTCACTCAAACTAAAGCTTTGGCTAGAGGACCCAGATCCAAAGTCTGCCAAAGAGTCTGCAGAGCTGGCAGACTGCTATGCTCAAAGTAGGGTTGCTCCCAAAGGGAATGCAGTGGCAAAGGGGAAAAGTGGGCATTTTGGACAACCAAAAACCATGGGGCCCTTGCAAAAAGAAGGGAACCATTAGGTGCCCAAAAGAGAGTTTGGGGACAAGAAAATGATGAATGCTGGTATTGTAAACAGCCAGGCCATCTTTCTATGCAGTGTCCTAAGAAGGTCTAGAAGGTAAAAGTGCCTGTGCAAACTGAGACATTTGCCCACTGTATCTCTGATGCTATCCCTGACAAAATGAGGGGCACATTCACCCAGTCATGGTGAATGGGGTACAGACTAGAGGGCTAAGGGATACAGGAGCATCTCGTACCCTGGTGAAAGGGGATTTGGTGGGGACTGAACAAATACTGCCAAACCAGTTTGTCGCTGTAAGGGATAACACAGGGGAAAAGAAAACTTACTCATTAGCCAGTGTTACCCTGGATTGGGAAGAGGCAGGTGAAGGGGGAAGGAAGGTGGCTGTAGCTGACAAACTCATTATGGATGTTATTATGTGGAATGATGTTCCACGAGGAGTGGTTTGTGTTGTGATCCAGAGCCAAAAGAATTGGAGCTCCTGAGATCTTCAGGACCCCAAATAAATTCAGACAGGAGAGATTCGGAGACAGGCCATCCAACCCGTGGCTCTTGTAAAAGAGGGTGAAAACAGGGGGATTGAACTTCTCCTAGTGGCAGGTAACCCAACGGCTACTGGAGTTTACTTTCAGGAGGAAGGGGTGACACATAGCCCGGGGGAGGGGGAAGGTTGTGATACTGAGTTCCCTACTGCCACAGCTATAGACCTCAGCCTGGGAACTGATATCTGCCCCATGCTCTGGGTAAGTGGGAAGAATTAGCAGCAGCACAATGGACAGACCCTAGCTTAAAGAAGCTGAGGGCCTGTGCAGAGTCTTCTGGGACACAGCGAGGTGATGGAAAAAAAGGGTGTACTGTGATAATGGACTGTTATATACACAGGACAGAGGGACAGAGGGAAGGGTGATGGGTTGGCAGCTTATTGTTCCCCAGGAGTGTTGTGGGATATTGCTCAAGGTAGCTCATGATATTCCCATGTCCAGACATTTGGGCATTGCTCGTACTATGCAGTGCTTAGCCCACAATTTATATTGGCCTAATATTACCAAGCAGGTGAAGGAATACTACAAATCCTGTCACCAGTGTCAGGAAATAGGGAAGACTGGAAGCAAAGCCAAGGCTGCACAGATTCCCTTACCACTTGTGAAGGAGCCATTTCAGAAGGTTGGAATGGATATTGTGGGTCCTTTGAATACCCCAAGTTCCTCAGGAAAAATATATATATTGACCGTCGTCAATTATGCTACCTGCTACCCTGAAGCCAAAGCACTGTCCTCCACTAAGGTGGACAAGGTGGCAGATGCTTTGTTGGGGATTTTCTCCCATGTTGGGTTTCCACAGGAGGTTATCTCTGATTGAAAGGGTAACTTCATGTTGGCCTTAATGACATGTTTGTGGGAAAAGTGAGGTGTTGTACAGAGGCACACAGTGCTTTACCACCCACAAGCCAATGGTCTCATATAGAGATTTAATGGGACCTTAAAAGCTATGTTTATGGCATTTGCAGAACAGCATCCACCTGCTGTTTTACCTACAGGGAAGTGCCACAAGAGTTGACTGAGTTTTCACTCTGAGTTCTTGTATGGACACAGGGTGAGGGGGCCCCTAGATTTAATATGAGAAGCCTGGGAAGGTAAGCATGCCACCCAGGGGACTCCCATAGTGGAGTATGTGTTAAAATTCAAGGAGATGCTGAAAGAGTTTATGGGCATGGCCTAGAGCAACTTAGCAGCTGCCCAGAAAAAACAAAAGACCTGGTACGATCGTGAAGTCAGAGCTCACTCACTTGGGGGTAGGACAGGAGGTAATGGTTCTGATCCCAGTCCAGAAGGACAAGCTGCAAGCTGAGTGGGCAGGGCTATACAAGGTATTCTGGCAGGTAAACAATGTTAATTACATTGTAGAGTTACTTGACTGAAAACACACTCACAGGATGTAGCATGTGAGCATGATGAAGCCATATTTTAATAGGGCTGACATGGTACTTGCGGTTTGTAGTCCTGGGGAGGAGCTAGGTGGGGAAGACCCCCTTCTCAATGTGTTAGATGAGAGCAAGTTGGAATCATCTGTGGAGAACATCATGCTGTCACCACGGTTGACACCTGGACAGACCCAAGAATTGAGGACCGTTTTGCAAGACTTTGCCCCTTTATTTATGGCAAAGCCTGGATGGACACTGCTAGTGGTGCATGACATAGACACAGGGACCCAAGCTCCCATACATAGGACAGCTTATTGGGTGTCAGAGACAGTTCTCAAGGACATTAGGAGGGAGGTGGGGGGGAGATGCTGGATCTAGGGGTGATCCAGAAATCCCACAGCCCCTGGGCATCACCTATAGTCCTTATACCAAAACTGAATGGGATTACACGGTTCTGCATAGATTATCGTGGGTTTAATGCCATCACAAAATCTGATGCCCACCCAATGCCACACACAAATGAACTGCTTGACAAACTGGGAGGGGCAGCATACTTGACTACAGTAGACCTGACAAAGGGGTACTGGCTGGTGAAACTGACTGACAGGGCTAGGGAAAGGTCAGCATTCATCATCCCAATCAGCCTGTTGAAGTTCAAGGTCATGCCCTTTGGGATGAAGAATGCCCCCTGCTACCTTCCAGCGGTTAGTAAATCAGGTGTTACAGGATACGGAGAACTTTGCAGTCGCCTACCTGGATGATATTGCTATCTTCAACAAGAGCTGGGATAAACACCTGATACACCCAAGGGAGGTGTTTGACCAAATTCAGTCTACAGGTCTAACTATTAAGGTAGAAAAGTGCCATGTGGTCATGGCAGAAGTCGCTTATTTGGGACATGTGGTGGGTCGAGGCCAACTCTGCACAAATTGAGCAAGAATAGAGGTGATTATGTCATGGTCCACAGCTGGAACCCAAAGATAAGTCAGGGGCTTTCTTGGGACAGCAGAGTATTACAGAAAATTTGTCCCCAACTACAGCTCCCTGGCCACTTCTTTATCTGAGTTGTTGATGAAGAAAAAGCCTATGAGAATAAAATGGGATGCAGACTGTGAGCAGGCCTTCACACAGCTGAAAATCTTGCTGTGTAGGGCCCCAGTGCTGGCTAGCCGAGACTACAGTAGGCCATTTGTGGCACAGAAAGGTGCCTCAGATGTGGGAATGGGGTAGTCCTCAGCCAAGTATCCAATCAGGGAAAAAAGCACCCCATTGTATACTTAAGCAAGAAGCTGCTTCCACAAGAAAAAAACCTATATAACAGTAGAAAAGGAATGTCTCGCCTTAGTTTGGGCATTAAAAAACTGGAACCGTACCTTTATGGGAGGCATTTTAAGGTCCAAATGGACCACAACCTGTTAGGTTGGGGAAAACAAATGGAAAACTTCTGAGATGGAGTATTGCCTTGCAGGCTTATGTTATGGAGATTTTACTTAGGCCTGGGTCTAAAAATGGGAATGTATGTGGCCTAGCTCACATACTGGATCTATAACAGAACTGGTAAGAACTGCTTCCAATAGGGGCATGTTTCCTCCCAAGTTCTATTTTAGGAGGAAGGGATGTGTCTAGATAGGCCTATATCCTTTATTAATATTCCTATTGTATGTGCTGTAATGTACTTTAGAGTTAAGACACTGTCTCTTTAAAAGACCAGAAAGAGCTAAACAAAATAGAACAACATTTCCAAAAGCTAGTTTGGGTCTGGTACTCAACTCAATAAGAAAAAGACAGGTTTATGACCATAAATGTCATAACTCATGGATCGAAGGGTCAGACTAGACATTTAGCCTCCACTAGCAGGAAAGAGCCACAAGGGGCCAGTTTAAGGTCAACCAGAACCAGGTTATGCAGAAACCAGATGTTACAGGGGTTAGACATGAAACCACAGTAATACCTGCAGGATGAGGTGAAACAGTTGTACCCCAAACTCTATATCCCAAAAGAGGTGGATGTGGCTTGAAAATTACCATTCAGACTGTATTTATCAGGCACACATTTTGAACATCAGTGCAGTTTAGCTTACAGTCAAAAGCCTGAGGACTTGGAGGGTCTCAGAGCTGAGAGAACTTAAGCTGTTATATACTTTGGTTAAAATATATGTGGGTCTCTTGGACTACTTTTAGAACAAGACCTGTGTTTTTGTGGAAACCCGATTTTTCACATGCAAAACAGAAATTCTAATTTTAAGTCAGAATTTGGGAACAAGGACTTCACTGTTCAAGATAAACCCCGAGTTTTGAAAAAGAACATGCAGAGACTGATTTTTAATTCAAATAAATCTTGTGTTTCCAAAGAACTTTTCTTTACCTACACAGAGAGAAGGTTATTCTCAAAAAGGACACTTTTCTGGACTTTGAAACCTCAGAATAAGGTATAGTTTAGAACAACAGTATATAGTGTTTTCTGTAAACCATCCAGCATTATTTTTGGTATTGTCTGCAGTTCAAAGATCTTCCAAATTGCAGAATTTACTGTGTTGTTTTTATTTAAGTAAAATGTTATGATTTTTCTTATCAGTTCTGCCTGGGGTCATATTGTGTGAGCTAACATTTTAACAGAAGGGTTTTGTAAAAGACTGTACGCCTTGATAATGAAGATAGTGACCACTCAGCTATCCTATAAAACTACTTAGGCAAGATGCTGCCAGGGGCAGTGGTGGGATTCAAACCCGGGCATAGTACAGAGTCAACAAGGGGACTCGAAATTACTTTTTCTACCCTCCCACTGGGAGAAGGGAAGGTTGGTAATGCCTTCTGAACCCTACAACTGCTCACAAGTTCTGTAAACAGGAGGATCCTCCCTGCAAACAGGAGGTCCTACAGTGCCCCTGAGGTTGGTCGCGTGACAGACTGCCTGAACACCAATCAGGGTCCCAGCCACTTAGCAGGAAGTCCCACCTGGAGGAGGTACCATAGGCAGGGTAAAAGGAAACAGTTCTAATGCATCCCCACATATGTTCGTTTCCCAGCACATGAGGGAAGCAGCACAGGAGTGGGACAGGTGTAAGATGGGTATCTTAGGTGTTGAAATGTGTCAGCAGAGGGAAGTAAGGAAGGGGGAACTCTGCTAGTCCAGTAAGGTAAGGTAGACTACTTGTGTAATTGTTGCTGCCTGTTTATAAGGGTGCAGTGTCAGTGGGATGGGGAAACAAAGGTGTAGGGTAGGGAGAGTAAGACCCACAAAGGTCAAGTTACTAGCAACTGAAACACACAGTAGGGTGGGAATAGAGGAGACACCCTATCTAGGGTATGGGGAGAAAGTGAGTTTAGGAAGCCAATTATCCTTAGTCATCAAGGGACCAAAAAAAGGGAATTGAAAACCCTAGCTAGGGTAAAGGGTCAAACACAAAGTCAGAAGGGAAAAGGTAAAGGGAAGCTGGGGGGGAGAGTTAGTGATAAAGGAAGTCTAAAGGTAAGACACGAAAACAAAATTTCAGGAGGATAAATAAATCATCAGGTATAGAAGTAGTGCAGTGTAATGAGTGTGGGGCCACAATCTTCAGAGACATGTTCTACAGACTGAAGTGCTTTCCCATATCCAGGCACCTCTCTGGGCTGAGAGCAGAGGTTGCTGGACTCTGGACCGAACAGGTACAAGTACTGAGAACCATCTGCCTCACCCAGGGGGCACCTAGTTTGCTACCTCTCCCTCAAAGAATGCCAGCAAGGGGGCAGAATGGGTGGACCTTGGTGGGCTGTGGAAGGATGGGCTAGGAAGGAGGGATGGCACCCCTCAGACCTTACTGCTGCACAATTCCTTTGCCATTCTGGTGGGACAGGGAAGTCAAGAGGAGGCACCTGAGGCAGGAGTAAGAGAAGAGGTGTGGGTCTTCAAGGGAGGAGGCCCCAAGGAGGGTGGGTGCATTCTCCAGCCAAGGAGGAGGCAGCTGCTGGTGGGGGACTCGATAGTCAGGGGGATTGAGTTGGAGTCAAGGGAAGGGATAGATAGGGTAGTACAGTGCATTCCAGGCACTTTGGCAGGGAGGGCTGGAGCGCGGATACTGGAGATTGCCAGAGAAGAGGGAGTAGGGAGGTAGCTGGATGTTGCTGTCTACTTGGGGAATGAATAATCTGGCAAGAGAAGTTGTAGGAGTAGTGCAGGATAGGTTTAGGGAGCTGGGAAGGGGACTGTAGCAGGTAGCTCGCACAGTGGCCTTCACTGAGGTGCTACACACGCACAGTCAGGGGAAATTTATGGAATTCCACACCTCATCCATCAACAAGTGGTTAAAGGCATGGTGCTGGGAGTAGGGCTTGGGGATAGAGGCTTGTACAAGGGAGATGGCCTCCATCTCTCCAGGAAGAGAACGGCAGTCCTGGGTGGAAGGTTTAAATGCTACTTTGATGAGCATCTTAACTAGTCAAGGGAGGAGACAGAAAGACTGAGGGAGGCAAAGATTGCCCCCTCCCAGAGACTAGTGCAACAGTGAAGGTTAACCCAGGGAGAAGAAATTCCTCAGAGGTTGATGGAAGCAAAGAGAAGGGCAAGGCAGGCAAATCTGGAGGAGGAGCTTAAGCTGGAAGAGGGGGAAGGCAGGAAAACAACATAATATGAGAGGGCAACACCAGGGTAACAGAGGGGGGCAAGGGGGAGGGGAAACAGGAAGGGGAGGCAGGTTATAGGAAAAGAGGGATGAAGAGAATGGAGGGCTATGTGTACCGATGCAAGGAGTCTGGGAAACAAAATTCATGACCTTTAGGCAATCATTACAAAGGCTCACCTGGATCTGGTGGCCATAATGCAGTCATGGTACACAGACAACCACAGCTGGGCAGTGACCATCCCAGGCTACACCATGTTCCAGAAGGACATGATGGAGGAAAGGAAAAGGGGTTGTTTTATATGTGAAGGGGGTTATAAGGGCCACTGAGATACAGAGGCAACAGGGGGACTTTGAAGGGCTGGAGGTAATATGAGTCAGCCTAGAGACAGGGGTCAGGGACCATTATTCACATGGGGGTGGTGTACAGGCCTTTGACACAAGGGGATGATTTTGGCAGAGTCCTTGGGGAAGTCATTAGCAAAATGGCCAGCAAGGGGGAGGTTTTGATTATGGGGGACTTTAACCTGATGGATATAGACTGTGGCATTCTGACCACAGCTACATGAAGAGGCAGGGCCAGCCTTGACATCACACAAGGGCATTTCTTAGGCAGTTGGTTTTGGAACCCAATAGAGATGGGGAAGTGCTGGACCTGGTACTTACAAACAGAGACAGCATTGCTGACATCACAGTGGGTAGTCTTATGGGTACAATTGATCTCTGTACTGCGTGGTTTGGCATACAAATAGAACAGGAAAAAAACACACTAAGATGAGGTTCCTGGACTTCAGGAGGGCAGATTTTAAAGAAATAGAAACTGCTTCAGAGGATGCCTTGAAACGGGGGAAGGAAGAGAAGAGTGGAGGCTCAAAGGAGAAAGATTAAGGAGGGTATAGCCCAGGCAACAGAATGCTGTTTGATGGAAATGAGCACGGGAAAGAAGAGGAAGAGGCTGCTATGGTTCTCCAAGGAGGTGGCAAAGGCAGCGATGGAGAAGAAAATAGCATTTAGAAAGTACAAGGATACCCAGAAGGATGAAGACAGTGAGGTATATCTGGCAAAACACAGACAGGCAGGAAGGAGGGTGTCAGCTAAAGCACAAAAAGAGGAGAGAATAGCTAAGGCAGTCAAAAATGGGGATAAGACTGTCTTCAGTTATGTGGGGGAACAGGAAGACAAGAGAAGGGATTATGAGAATCAGGAGGGCGGGGGGGACTGCACAGAGGAAGATCCAGAGAAAGCAGAAATACTATATGAATACTTCTGCTCAGTCCTCACAGTAGAGTGTGGGAAGTGAAGGACCAACATGCTACAGTAAGCACCAGGGAGAGGGGGGAGTGGACACAAGTCCATTCTTGGTGGAGAGGGTCCAGAAGTAATTGGAAGCCTTAAAGGAGAATAAGGCAATGGGGACAGATGAGAGCCATTCATGGGTCCTAAAGGAACTTAACATGGTGCTGACCACCCTTCTGGCAGCACTTTCTGGTACCTTGGTGGAGATGGGGAAGTTCCAGAGGACTAGAGGTGAGCCAATGTGGTCCTTCTGCACAAAAGCGGCAGTAGGGAGGATGCTAGCAACTACAGGCCAGTCAGTCTCACATCAGTAGTGGGGAAGTTAATGAAGACACTACTGAAGGAGAGGTTTGTGGAGCACATGGAGGCAAAAAGGCTGCAGGACCACCAGCAGCGTGGTTTCACAGGGGGAGGTCATGTGGAAATAATCTCTCAGATTTATTTGACTGGGTTACCAGGGAGGTGGATCAAGTGGGGAACAGTGGACGTGGCCTATCTGGCATTCAGTAAGGCTTTCGACACTGTTCCACAGAGGAGGCTAGTTAAGAAACTAACCAGCTTGGGGGTGGAGGAGAAGTGACAAGCTGAGTATCAAACTGGTTAAGAGATAGGAGGTAAAGAGTGGTGGTAAATGGTAGCCACTTAGGCAATAGGAGAGTGACTAGTGGGGTGCCACAGGGTTTGGTGCTGGGACTACTCCTCTTCAATGTCTTCATAAGTGACATTGTAGAGGAGCTTAAGGGAAAGGTGTGTCTCTTTGTGGATGATACAAAAATCTGCCACAGGGTTAACCTTCAGGAAGGGATGGAGAGAATGCAAAGGGATCTGAGGAAACTAGAGGAATGGTCTAGGGGTTGGCAGCTGGGTTTCAATGACAAAAATTGGAAGGTTATGCACCGAGGGCTGTGGAACCCAGGCACTTTGTATAAGAAGGGGGAGTGGAGCTTAGCATCACCAAGCAAAAAAGAGACCTAGGGGTCATCATATCTGATGACCTCAAGGTGACTGTGCAGAGTGACAAAGCAATGGGAATGGCTAGCAGGATGATGGAGTGCACTGGGAGAGGGATTTCTTGCAGGAAGAAGGAGATGGTGCTGCCATTGTATTGCTCACTGGTGAGGCCCCACCGGGAGTACTGTCTACAGTTCTGGAGACAACAGCTCTGCATGGACAATGAAAGGGTGGAAGCTGTACAGAGGAGGGCAACCAAAATGGTGAGGGGGTTGCATGAGAAGCCATATGAGGAAAGACTGCAGGAACTCAACATGTACTCCAAAGTAAGGCCACCAAGAAAATAAATGACATTTCTCATCTACAGTACAAGCAACGATTGGTGAAAGTGAATCTATTTTCACTTGAGTATAGGCACATTAGGGGGATCTTTGCCTGGTCTATAGAGCTTTCAAAAATATGGACCTTTGGGAATGCCTTGGAGTACAGGCAAATATTACTAAGAGGGAGCTCAGAACCCACAATATGCAACTTAAGGGAGAAATATACAATTCTGCTAAAAGAGGAAAGTGGTTCAATCAATGGGTTGTGAATATATGGAATACACTCCCCAAAACTGCTGTAAAAAGTCCTACAATGGAATCCTTTAAGACTGCACCTGACAGCTACTTAAGACACCAATCTAACCAATGAATATTAGTCGAGCCTTCATGGCGAAAGCTCTTGACTTGTTATCCTATTATGAAATCTATGAAGCAAGAGGGGAAATGACTTGAAACCTACAAGTACCTCACAGGGGTGAACAAGGTAAAAGTGGAGGGTCTATTCCAGAGAAAGGAAGGCACTAGAACAAGGGGGCATGCAATGAAGCTAAAGGAGGGGAAGTTTAGGAGAGATACACAGAAACACTTCTTCATGGAAAGGGTGGTGATTAACTGAAACAGCCTACCAGAGGAGGCAGTGTGGGCAAAGACTGTGGGGAGCTTCAACCATGAGTGGGATAGGCACAAAGGCATATTACCAGAGGAACAGTGGAGGGAGTGATACCTATGACTAACTAGAGTCAGTGGTGATGGAACAGGCAGGGACAAGAGGCAGACTGGATGGGCCTAAAGATCCCTTTCTGCTGATAAAATCTATGTTTCTGTGTTTCTAATTTCACTTCTAATGGAGTAACACAAAATACTTCAGATTTCCTCTTTGAAGCTACAGTGTAAAGTGTGGGATGACATTTCATATGGCACAGAAAGCTTCAAAGTGGCAAAATGAGTAATGTAACTCAAAATGTGAAACATCTGGTGGAATATTTAGGGGCCGGCGTGTCCTGTTGACAGTTCCAGTGTGTGACAATAAATACATTGGTGCTGCCTCTGTGGTGAAAAACTTGGGAACCTGTGGACTCTTATTGCACTCTGACCACCACCCCAATATGTTTTTAGACTAATCCACTACCACATCTTTTGCAGTCCTGCTGCACAGAACATCCCCTTCACAATTAATTGCACAAAACAGCCTACTGCAGCATCATTAATGGTGCAACTACTTCACCCCTACCTCCTGGTTGTATGGCAAATTGATCCAGTGCTTTCCAACTGTTTGACTAAAGCAGACATGCTGTGGGAGGGGTGCTGACTGTGCTAGCCAGATTTCAGACTACTATCCCCCCCATGCACCAGGTGAAGCAATACATTCTGGGGCATAGGGAATCGAGTAACTCCTTTACCAGTAAGGGCTGACAATCTGGCCAGAATTTTTACATGCTCACACAAGTATAAATTTATATGGCTTTTACCTGTGCCCACCATTTTAAGATTCTGGCCAGAAGAACTTCTTGACATGTCCAGAATGGGACGTAAAAAGGTGGTCTCCAACAAGGTGTAATTGAATGATTCCAGTCTTACCAGAGTTCTTAATCGCTCAGGTAGGGGCCATTTATATGAGTTCTAATGAAAAAGGCACCAGAATCCAAACTGGTACCAAAAGTTTTAAAAATGTGAAAATTTTGATGACATAAATAACTATTTTAATATACTTATTCAAGTGCTTCAGAAGATGAACAACAAACTAGATAAATAAAATTGAAAACTTGAGAAAAAGAAAATCTCGGAAGTCAAAATTACTGACAATTCAAAAACTATTATATGCCTTAAGAAAGAGAACACAAAGCTAAAGCAAAAATTGAAAACTGCAATGATGTTATATACTTTTATTTTTAAATTTGAAAGTTATTAAAGCAAAGGACATGGCAGTACATAGTATGAGTACATTCAGTCTATCACCTTTTAGGATACAATGCCAGCTCATAAAAGAAAATCAGGAAATACTGTTTCCATCATCCATTAAGTATATTATACCCATAGTATTACAAGGCTTTATCAACTACTGATGCTGCTATTTTAAGTCTAGTTTTTTTAGACATAAATATTTGTACATTTTATAACTTTATGAAACTGTGATACTGTGTATGTCATTTTTTTACAAACCTGTGTTTTATTGATTGTAATAATTGAATGTTTAAGTAAGTGTATGTTATATGTATGTACTTTAATCTGTCAAAAGCTTCTGACGTGATAAATCACTCCTTGCTTCTAACACATTTTTCTTCCAGTGGCTTTTCCTCAAATGTCAGGAACTGGTTTTCATCCTATCTACATGAGATAACTCAGTCTGTTTCCTGGAATGGATGTCTCTCTTCTCCTCTTTCTATTTCCACTGGGGTTTCACAGGGGTCTATACTTGGTCCTATCTTATTCAATCTCTTTGCAGACCCATTACCTTCTGTCATGGATCTTTGCTCAAGTAAGACTTTATGCTGATAACACTGTACTTTTCTTATGCTCATAGATCTCCATCTTCCCTTTTCTTTGACTCTCCGTGGCAATTTTGACAATGTTGTGAAATGATTCTCTGATAGTCTACTACTCCTAAACAGTAAGAAGACTCAAGCAATGCTGTTTGGGTCCCAGCATTGTCTGTCTTCGGTAAACTCCTCCTCAGTTTGCTTAAACAACCACACACTCGAGCTTCTGAATGAATTTAAATATCCCAGTCTTATTTTTGAGTCTTCTTTGACCTTTAAAACATACACTGACAAAACATTTTCAAAAGTCTGTCAATGTTTGTGGCGCTTAAAGGATACCTAAACAAAATTTTGACAACAAACTATTCAAAAATCTGACTCCATAGGTGACTAAAGGATAGGCTGCTGTATTCATTAATGCTAAAATGACATTTACATACTTTACCTAAATGTGGTTCCAAAGCATTTGAAAATTGTAAAATCAGCCTTCCAATTACAAAAAAAACTGCCTTACCTGCTTCCTAAAATGGCTGCCAAATGTGCTATGTGATGGCATCATTGGAGCCAAAGCCAAAGAATATTATGGATCCACCATAACCACTAGACCACCAAGTTATTCAAGATTTGTACTAAACTGTGGTTTGCCACAGAGAAAGTTGATTGGTTTAAAACACATTTTCAACATGTTAAAGTAAACAAAATGAACAGAACCATAGCCTAACATATGCATTATACAAAATAATGCACATGGTTTTGACCATTTGGGTGAAACAATTCTATACAAAGGGAAAAAAGAACTAGTTAGCACTATAGAGAGTCATATATCTCTCTGGCTTTGGCTTGTAACTGTACCTGAGGAACTAAACACCAGTTATATCATAATGATGTTGTCATTCTAGGCTAGCTAACTGTTATTTATTACTGCCTATTAATGATGGTCCACTGTTGTATTTGTTCTCATTCTAGGCTAGTAAATTGCTATTTTTGACTGCCTGTTGTCTGCAATATATTGCTATATTTAATCCTATTATATTCTAGCTTGTTTCTTGTTGCCTTATCATGCTCTACTGTACCTGTAATTTTATTTTGCTTTGCTTTACACCACATTCCTGATTAACTGTAATTTTGTTTCTTTTGTACTCTCCTGGGTCAAACCTGAAAATACTATAGGTGCGCATTTGTCTATTGTACCAATCTGGTTAACACAATCTAAATATAGAGGATAAAGTATAGTCTGCAATCCATAACAAGTGTATTCTTCATCAAGAGGTTGCCATGGTGACAGTTTGAACCTCAAGAGCGCAGCTCGAGAGTTTCATTGCCATGGCAACCTCAAGACGAAGATATACAGTATGCTTGGCATGGATTGTAAACCATACATTATCTTTTATAGTGTATGGTCCACTATCCGAGTTCAAGATTAACAAAATAGTCCTTACTATTACATTTTTCCCCTCAGACTCACTCTCCTCGCTCACATTCTCACCGCTGTGGCCACTACGGACAAACCCTCCACATGCAACGCAGGTTACGTGTTGTTATGCTGCAGTAGCTACATATCTAGTACAGCATAACAGCTATGATTATGTAGTTATTACAGCATAACAACACTATTGAAGTTATGGATTTTTATCTATAATAACATTCCACCATACACTATAAATAAATAAATAAAATGTTTTGTTTTTAAACTAGTGATTGGGTACAATGAGGGAGGGCAGCCTGTGCTGTGAGGGAGGGCATCTGCAGCTCGGAGAGGGGGGGTATTATTATAAATAGCAAAAACTGATGATCAGGGAGGGCAGCCTGAGCTGGGGGGGGTTTATTTAAATGGAAACAGCCATCAGGCAGAGTGAAGGACAGCATCTGCAGCTGGGAGTGTATTATAAATAGTAAAACCCAGTGATCAGGCAGGGAGAGAGAGGGCATCTGCCACTGGGAGGGGAGGGTATTATAAACAGCAAATATCAGCAATTGGGAAGGGCCAGGGAGGGCAGACTGAGCTGGGAGGAGGAGGATAATTTTTTTGAATGGTAATGGGGCAGAATGAGGCTGGGCAACCTGAGCTATGTGGGTGAAGTTATTTTTATTTATTTATTTATTAAACAGTGATCAGACAGAATGAGGGAAGGCAGGGTGGGCCAGAAGGAGGAGGTTATTTTTTTTTTATTTAAACTGTCACTATAATAGAGCATAAGTGAATGAGTTGCACCTGGGAGATCAGCTGTAGTCCATTCTGACACCAGTCTAGAAACATGTCTCAAACTGCATTTGCTCAATCATCTCCCATTGAGTTTTAGTTTAAAATATCCAGACAGTAATAACTTTTAAGACGCAGCTTTTGTAGTCCAGTGGGTGGGGGTGAGGGCTGTGTGAAGTGCTCAGATTTATGTACGAGGTGAGGAATCTCAGTACTGAATGCATCAGCTGTCTGACCTGGCTGAGCTCTTAAAAAGCTCATCTGTCTTTTTTGCGTATCTGGCTGATAGTTCTGTTTTACTTTCAGAAGCAGATGCATTCAATAAAGCTTTACATAACCATATTGATTGGGACTGGGGTAACACAGTAGTAAATGATGTTACCATGTTTAAGTTGGTGCAATTTCCCTCCATGGTGGTGTGTCAATCTGGGGGTAGAGACTGGTGGCAGTGACTCTTTTTTGTGTCTAGCACCATCACTTCTGTAGGAGAGATGGAAATGTCCTGCTACAGTGGTGAATGTTATGTTACTCCAGTGCTTCTCAGTAGGGACCAGAAATGTCCAGCTACTGTGGTGAGTGCTATGTGTCCCCAACACATTTGCAAGGCACATCATTGAGGCAAACTTTTTTTTGGGGGGGTGGATTATATGTGTCCCACTTATTTTTATTATAAACAAAAATGATTGGCAGGGTGATGGAGGGCATCTGCAGGTTGGAGAGGGAGATTATTATAAATAGTAGAAAACAGTGATCAAGCAGGGCTAGGGAGGGCATCTGCAGCTGGGAGTGGGGAGATTATTATAAATAGTAGAAAACAGTGATTGAGCAGGGCTAGGGAGGGCATCTGCAGCTGGGAGTCAGGAGAGTATTATAAATAGTAGAAAACAGTGATCAAGCATGGCTAGGGAGAGCATCTGTAGCTGGGAGTGGGGAGATAATAAACAGTAGAAAACAGTGATAGAACAGGGCTAGGGAGGGCATCTGCAGCTGGGAGTGGGGAGGTTATTATAATTATAAAAAAACAGCACTGAGGTTGTGCAAAGGAGTGATCTGTAGCTAGGGATGGGGAGGGTATTATACTTATTAAAAAAATGCCAACTGGGCAGAGCAAGAGAGGGCATTTGCAGATGGGAATGGGGAGGGCACTATAATTAAAAAAACAACGATTGTTGAAGGTGCAGGAGGGCATCTGTAGCTGGGAGTGGAGAAGGTATAATTAATGAAAAAGGCACTGAACAGGGTGAGGATGGGGATCTGCAGCTGGGAGTGTGGAGGTTACTATAACTAGAAGCACTGACAGACAGACACTGGCATCCCTTAGGAACACTTCTAAAAGTGCATGTAAGGCACAAAAATCATTGTTCAAAAATATTCATTTTTCAGGTAGATTTAAAACAAAATAAAGAATTTGTGAAGGAGTTCTTTGCAATGCTTTTTAATCATAAGTAATTGATAATAAATTTATTTAACAAAAATACCCCTGCATACCTCGTAGTACTAGTACCTAAAAACACATAACTCTTACCCTTTAGTTTTTAGTCTTTAAATAGTTAAATTAGCTTAAAATATTTGATTGTGTAGAACTTTACACTGAAATAAGTGTACATGTAGCTTTAGCAATTTTCTTGGTGAGTTTTCTTGAACATACATAAGCAACCAATTAATCACAATTAACTGGACAACAAATTAATATTTTTTTCCAGATAATATGCTTTATTGAGATTTTTAACAGACAAACATACCAAGCCACCTAAAACATTATCAGGGATCACAATACAACAGAACCAAGTGAAGCTGAACTACAGAAAGGAGCACTAGGAAGAAACAAAAACAATCACCAAACAACAACCCCCCCACCACCACCACCCTCAGAGCACAGCAGGTATCTTCGAAAAAAAACATGTGGGACTGAACCAGTGTCTTAGGTATGCAAACTAGCAATAGCAGCTATCTGGAGAGCAGGGCTTCAAGGGATTGCCAATGGTCCCTATGTAGCTCTAATTTATTCAATCGACAGGCTATATGCTTTTTGACTGCCAAGGCCTGTGAAAACTACTGATGCCATTCACGAAGCATTGGGATGGTATCATCCAGCCAGTGACAAAGAATGATAAGCTTGGTGGTTATCAAAATAAGACCCATATTGGCTTTACAGGGGCCAAACAACGCTTGTCAAAAAAAGCCCACAAGGCAGATCTGTGGAGTGAAAAAAAGAGTCTGATCCCAGCCATGGGTCGAGAAAGCCATGTATGGATGCCCAGAAAGGGGTAGCCTTGGAACAATCCCAAAGAATATTTTTAAGAGAGCTGTCCCCAATACCACAGAGTGTACACTCCACTGAGAGTCTAAGTCCCATTTTACACAACCTCTGAAGAGTGTAATACATGTTATATAATATATGAAATTCCATAAGATGGCATCTATCTTGCTTAATTAATATATATAATTGACCTCAAACCTTTTGCCAGTCCTTAGGGGCATGGTGTAGGCCTAGAGATTGCTGAAAGTAAAAGCAAATACCCTGAAGGCGACTGGGGTCATTGGACTGAAAACTAGAGTAGAATTTAGAAGTGGGATGTGGCTGCTCTGCCAGAGATAGGAAGTCTGTGAGAAGAGGGTGGGATAGGGGGTGGGCGCTCAGCGATCCCAAAAAACTAGTGATCGCACGAGACAGTTGAAGATGTTTAAACAGGTGATAAACAGGAATAGTGTACTGTATTGCTGTTGTTTTACTCGGGCAGGGACAACCTTGCCATCAGAGAGGAAAGATCGCAAGGAAGCATACCTGAGCAGAGGACAAAAACTAGGAGGAATGGGTTGGCCTGTGATACGTATATCTGGATTACCTATCAAAGGCTGTGACAGATCCTTGGACCAATCAACCTAATTAATATTTTTTAACAAAACCCCCAAAGAACTTGTTCCCAAATAACACCTACAAAACTTATAAGTTTCATATCTCAACTCTTTACCATTTTTTAGTTATCTGAGGGAAAAAACCTAGGTAGCAAATCAGGCAAAAATATATAATTTCAGCCCTTAATGTCTCCGAAAGTAAAAAAAAATGGATCTCTATGAAATTTGGGTTGTTAAGAGACCCTAGCATTAAGAAGGAACATGGCAGGTTTTGTAGTCCTAGGGTCTCAAACAGACAAGATATACTGTATGGGTCTGAAAATGGCCATTCTGAATAAAACACCAATGCACTCCTATTATACAGGCACTACCATGCCAGTACAATACACGCACACAAACACAAGCACACACACACACACACACACACACACTGATATGTGTATGTAGTATGATATATATTTTTTTTTCATTTGTAATTTTTGGTATTTTTCTTGCCCTTCCCTCCCGGGACCATGGTATACACATGCATGTACATGCTTGGAGGCGCATGCACACGCCAGGATCTGGTGGTCCCTTTCGCCCTTCCCCAGACTTGTGTCACCACTCCAACCACCTGCACTGCCCACCAGACCTCCACCCGGTGGGAGCGGGACTACTGCAGAGTGGGCATCCACCCTTTGAAAGGGAGAGCCATAGCTCAATCCCACTCCAACCCTCTCCCCAAGCCAGCACCCCGGCAACCCGAGGTCATTCCCAAACCCGGGTCACTGGTGTAGCGTGAGGTAAGGTGCCAGCTCCTCAGCCCTCTGGCTACTGGCCTGGCCAGTATCATATATATGTTTCCTGTATTATATATATATCTGCATTGCAAATGTATTTGCAGTATATGTACAGTATATAAGTGTAATGCATACCCTTATAAAAAAGGGTCAGAGGCCTATACAAACTCCAGAAACTTCTTTGTCTCAGGCACACATGACCATTTATTAATTTTGTAGACATGTACACTTTGTTATCAAACTAAACTTAGCTTACTATCAACAGCCTCTTTACATCATTAAATATCACTGCTCAGCAGAGCATTCTTTTAAAACAATTTGGCAGCCATTGTTTTATTCGTAGCAGAAATAAAGAGACACAACATTTCCAAAAATGAAAGACATACCACAATTTATTTACTCTTTTTACAAAATACACTGCAGAACAATGGGTGGGCTATATTTTCCAAGTGGAGAGCCTCCCAAAAAAATCTAAGAAAGAAAACTACTGAAACTTTAAGTAGACAGCTTTCAGTATCTAACACAGACTTGGACAACTTAGATCATGCCAAAGATGAGAGAAACACACAACAAAAAACATTGTGGCTAGTCACATGTTCAAAGACTGGCACCTGTACAAAAACATAAATATTGATGTACCCCCCCTCCCCAAATGGTGGGACTTACCTGGACATCTTCTGCCCAACACTGCAGCTACTACTCCTTTCAGCTCTCTCTGGCCCTGGGACTGCAGCCTGTATGTGAACCAGAGGAGTGTGCTCTTCATGTTGCAGCCTGATTTTTTTTTTCTTATGGTACACAGTGCACCCCCCCCAACCAGACTGCCACAACCATGGCTCCACCCAAACTCTGCCAGCTCCTCCACTGTGTTCTGGCCCCAGGGACACCAGTAACAACTTCAGGGGGCCCAGAGTCACACTGGAAGGGGGAGGAGAACTACCATGTGTTTGGTGCCCTGCTATCAGCATGGCTCACAGTCACTCTTATAATGGGGGCCTCCCTGTCTGGGAGACAGAGTGATCTTGTCAGAAGCTCAATGGGATGATTAGGCACCAGTGTGCCTATGGAACCTGGGGGGCAGCAATGATAAAAAGGGCAAGAGCAATAAAACAAACTTTGTTTAGGAACAAGGCTCCCCTTTTTTAGGGGGGGAAGGCATCTTGCTAATCCCTGACCTCAACACCAGCCAATCAGAGGTCAGGGATCTTGGCATCTAAAATGCACAGCATTCTGAGACAATGACATTGCAGTCTGCTTGGTGCTCTTTTACACAACCAATAGGGTGTCAGGTGACCACTCTGCATACTAATTCCTGTGACTGACAGCTCTTTGGACTAATCAGAAGCTGCCTGTCCCCAGAGAATGTCTGTGGGCAGTTCCAGAACCAGTAAGTTGGCAGTGAGCACTCACAGTGTGAGGAGGGCTTGTGCTGCTGGCCAGATTATCAGAGAGAAACATAGAAACAAAGAAACAGAATTTGTCAGCAGAAAAGGGACACTTGATCCACCCAGTCTACCCAGACTGGACTTTTTCCTGGGGCTTCTATAGCCACTAATCAGGAGATGGCATCAAGGTTTCTACAACCTACAAGTACAGTTTGAACTGGGAGTTGCTGTTTGTGTCAGAACACCTGTTGAAGAAAAAACTGTTCCTGCCTTTCCAGAAGAGTGTATGTGTGTGTGTATACTGCTGATTTTCAGAGCTGCATCAAGACAGCAGACAGGTTGGGGAACCAAATGGTCAGTGCTATTGCCAGACACTGGCTACCATACCACACTAGGGTCTAGACAGTTAGACATGTGTGTGTGGCATGTGGCCCCGATCCCTTGACTGGTCTGTTCTGTGAAGGAAAAAGAGACAGGAGCTAGTGAGGTTCAGATAACTGTTGAAGCAGAAAGTCTGGTTCCTGTCCAGAGGTACCTGAGACCTGCATCGTTGAACAGAACCCCCCCCCCAATCTGATCAACTGCTTGAGTGGACCTGCACCTGCAGAAAGGAGGAAGAGGAGCTCAAATTGTCAGGGAAGCTGCTAAAACCAGAACCGTGAGTACTCTCAGGGGTTGCCTGTAAGTGGGACTGTGTCTAATGTTTGCCACCAAAGCTACAGCTTTGGCCATTGGGCCAGAATCTGCAAATACCTCCACTGAGTTTTGGCATTTAAGTAATTGCATGGCCTGTGAGGTCTGGGTTTGAAAAAGTGTTTATTCCAATTTAACGTGCACCACCACTAGCCAACCAGCTGCAACATCAACAGACCTGTACCATTTCTCTGACTGAGTACCCAGTGAAGCACAGGGATCTTCCTATAGGTTTTAATGGGTTTATACTTGTACCAGTCAGAAGTGGATAGTGTCCCCAGTACAGGTGGGCTAGTGATAGAAAAGGTTTATAACAACTGTATTGCATTGGATGGTGGGGGGGAGACTGGCACTACTGCTGTCTAAAGTGTGTTTAATAGGCCAATCCTAGTCAGGCACCTAACTTCGACCCTTATACTTCAGAGTTCATGAGATCTGCAAACCATGTATGTTTTGCATTCCCCCATCCCTTGTGAATATTGCCCAATGAATATTTTATTGTTATTTTGAATTTCATCTTGTAAGCATACTAGTACTAGTAATTCATTAATTGCATTTTTGTTGAATTTAAGGTTGCACTGTTACTATTCATGTGTAGGGGACACTGAGTGGATGCAGATAAGTACTACTTCCCAGGGGGTGGTATTGTTCTGACACCAGACCCACTTAAACTTAATCTCTGGGTTGAGGCACCAAGCAAACTAAATCTTGCTGGATACATACCCCAGAAATAGGAAAATAAGAACCCTGCCCCCTCAACCTTGTTTGAGCCCACAAGGCAGGGATAGCAACTGCAACCTCCATGGTGACCCAGTTACAACTTTGGAGGCACCGCATGGGACCTTCTGTTTACCAGTTGGACCCCACATGGAGTCAAGTGCAACCGAGAACATTTTGGTTACCCCAACCCCAAAAATGCTTCCAGATGCCATGACATGTGAAACACTGATCAGTTGGTATGCAGGTGAGGTGGTGGATCCCCAGTAAGCCATATTGCTCCTTGAAGTCCCACTTGGAACTCATGTTGGGCAAACTGAAGAAGTTATGTCCAGAGTGAAGGATTTTGGCAAGGCAGCTGTATGAGGACATTCCCTGGATAGTAACACCCAGAGTTTGATGGTATCGGTGAAGTGCCACAATACAATGAATGCCACTTAAGTACCCAACAGACTGATCCAAGAACAGTGCCAAATGAACAATAGTGACTCATGCCAGTGTGACCATCCCAAAGCTAGAAGTCCCACCCATTACTGAAACTTTTGAAGAGAGGTTCCATAAATGGCTACAGGCTGAAGAGAAGTCAGTCAGTGAAGTTTGTGTTGTTAGGTGACCAAGGTGGTACGCCACCTCAGAATGTAGGAGCCAGACTCGCCTATGTGCCAATGCCCAGATCTGACTCATATAGAAGACTGAAAATGTTCTCAAGAGTGAAACCCACCCTTGCAGGAGAAGATGACTTAGAAATGTGGACGGGCTATACTGCTCCATAAATTCAAGACTGGCAATGCTAAAAAGTTGAGAAAAGAAAACACATTGGAGAAAGCCTCAGAGATTCTGCTTTAACAACTATTCATTCTCTGAGATCCACTGATTGAGAAGATCCAACCCAAGAGAATCTGACCACCTTAGAGAAGAAGTACAGAATCCAATGAAGATCTCTTGTGGAAATTCAAAATGACAAAACAGTGGAAAGGAGAGCTGTTGTCTACATTTCTGAATTGTCTCGAACAGGCATTGCAGAAAGTATTCTGAAAAGGAGATATGGCATGCCAGGACCTGAACCAAATGAGACTGGAACATGCAGTCAAGGCTACCCACCATTTCACTTTGTTAATCATCAAGTTGCACCTGACAGCGATAAGAGACAACCCCCCCCCCACACACATCACAGAGCATGGGTGAGAGAAGTCAGAGAGCAATGATGGGGACCTCACCATGTCTTGACAGCTGTTATGCAAGTCACTGAAAGTGTACCCCATCAAGAGACAAAAGAACTCAAAAAATTACTTAAAGAGTGTAAAGGGGTTATGGCAATGTCAAAAGCAAAAGTATCTCCCACTATTTATTTATTTATTAAAAGATATCAGAATTACAATCCTTTGAGTCATAGACTCCTTTGCAAAAGCTCCATGTCAATAAGAACATACACTAAGGATCACAAACTTAAGCATTGGGTACAACCGTAATACATTGGGCAACAGTACAAACTTAAAACATATGGAATGGTAGTAAACTTAAAACATTGACAGACTATTTAAACATTTGGTGCAGCGTATATATAGGGTTACATCATCTGGGATCTTAAAAGATCTCCCTGGTCTACACTTTGATTCACATGACAGTACTACAGTTTTGGAGGATCTTACAAACTAGGCCCTGAGTCAGGATATGATAAAGAGAGATTGAGGATACTAGCTTAGGGGACTAGACAAGAGTGCTGGGGGGGTCACCATCTAAGTAGTATTGGAATTCTGTTTTAACTTTATCTACAGTCACAGGTTGCCGAATTGAGGAATGTCCTAAGACCAGTTTTAAATTGACCGAAACTGGATGTAAGGGGTATTGTGGATGGTAGGCTGTTTAGCCACAGTGGGACACAATCATTGGAAGGACCGTTGCCCAAGGGAGGTTCTACAGTATAGTACTAGTAAGGGGGTGTTTGCAGAGTGTCTTAGTGCCCTCCTGAGTGAGGCTGTTTGAATAAGAGGGTGGAGATCTGACGGAGTTTGTTTGTTTAGTATCTTCCTTGCTAGAAGGCAGGTGTGATACTTTACCCTATCTTGGAAATTGAGAAAGCCAGTGAGTTTGTAAAGCTCACACATATGGGTTAGCCTGCTACAATTAGAGAACAGGTGGCAGGCTTTGTTGAGGGTGAGGTTGATGCTACGCAGGGCAGTATGATCAGCAGACCCATAAATTACTATCCCGTAGTCAACCAAGGGTAGCACTGAGGAGGACACTGCTAGATGCATCGCCTGCGGTGGAATGCAATGCCTATGTCTGAAAAGGATCCCTAACTTGGCATTGACCGAGGAAGATACTTATTGGATGTGAGCGTGATAGGTAAGAGAGGAGTCTAACCAGATGCCCAGGTATTTAAAAATGTTAACCTGTTCCAGAGTGATGCTGAGGGAGTTTTTGATGGTTAGAGGTGTATTTTGGAGCGTGCTTTGTCGATGTGTGAAAATCATAGTTTTAGTCTTCTTATAGTTAAGTATAAGTCGGTGCTCAGAGAACCAGGTTTCGAGCTCACCAAAGAAGGTCTGCAGGGCGGATTGTAGGGTGCTAAGCTGATGAAGTTTCCAGAAGACTACAGCATCATCAGCGTACAGCAGAAGCTTCTCGATACAGGATTTGGGAAGAGAGTTCAGAAAGAGGGTGAAAAGTAATAGGCCTAGTATGGACCCTTGTGGGACCCATGAGTGGACTGTTTTTTTGGAGGAAGTGGTCCCATTTGTTTTAACCTGCTGGGTCCTGTCTTTGAGATAGTCTGTGAGCCAGGCAGTGACTTCAGGGGTGATATTAAGGGATGGGAGAGAGTGGAGAAGAAGCTCATGACTGACCATATCAAAAGCTTTGGTCAGATCGATGTAGAGAGCCCCTGCTACTGCACCATGATCCAGGGCCTCGTGTATATAGGAGGTAAATTCAATGAGTGCCGTGGAGGTGCTGTGACCCCTCCTGAAACCGTGTTGTTCTTGACAGAGCAGATTGTGTTGGTCAGGTAGTCTGTGAGCTGGTCTGCCACTATTTTCTCAAGGGCCTTTGAGAGAGGTGGCAGTATGGATATTGGCCTGTAGTTGCTGGCGGAAGTGGGGTCACCACTCTTTAATATGGAAGTTATAACTGCTCTTTTCCAGGAAGTGGGGAACTGGCTGTGACATAAGGATAAGTTAAATATTTTAGTGAGATGGGGCAATGTCACATCCGATGTTAGCCGAATTAGCTTGAGGTCCAGGTTGTTTCTACTATAGCGAACGTTTGCCAGGGCTGTGCCGAGGTAGCATTTTGCCTCATTGCAGGAGATGATTCATAGTCAGAAAGGAGGTTGGTTGACATTGGTGGGAGGGTTTATGGGGTGGTTATTGATCGGATCGAAGAAGTTTTGGGGGAAAATGTGACTGAGGTCTGAGAAGGCGGTATTTAGTGCTTCTGTAATAGATTTTGGGTCCTGGGAGGAAACCCCATCAATTTGAAGCTGCATAGGGGTGGGTGATACATTTTTTTCAGTTAGTTCCTTAATGTTCTTCCAGAAATTGCTACCAGAGCCCCAGGAGGAGGTAAGGGCGTGGCTGTAATACTCGGCTTTGGCTTGACGGATAGCCCACGTGCAGCTATTTTGAGCTTCCCTGTAATTCTGTCTGTCTTGGGGGAGTTGTGAGGCAAGAACCTTGTGCCAGAGGTTATCCCTCTTTCTCATGTTGTCAGGTAGTGACTGGGAAATCCAGGGGGTGCCCCGGAATTTTGCTATCTGTCTAGAGTAGGGGGCCAAAATGTCACAAGCCAAGCTAAAGGAGGAAACAAAATAGGTGAGGGCAGCATCAACTGTTTACGCAGAGTGGATGGGAGACCAATCAAAGGAGACAAGGTAGGAGTTTAGACATGCAAGGGCTCCTTTCCTCAGGCATCTTTGCACTGTGGTTTTAGGGGGGTTGGGGGAATTTTATTAGACCACCAACAGGTAACCAGGGAGTGGTCACTTATCGAGTCGGAGCACCTTGATACGGGAAAGGTTTTTTGAATGGTTGGTGAGGATAAGGTTGATAAGGGAGGATGCTCCAGATTTTGGGTCTAACCTGGTCGGGGATTGGACCATTTGAGTGAGGTTGTAAGCGAGCACTGCTTCTTTGTAAGAGGAGGATGTAGCAGATAACCAGTTTACATTGAAATCACCCAGTAAGATGACTTCGCTTTTGGTGGGGAAGGTGGGCAATACTGGCCAATACTGAGTCAAAAGTAGGCTTTTGGTTTCTGGGGGGAATGTATACCTCCAAAACATATAGTAATTTTCCTGGATTGCCAAAGCTTATCTTAACTGCTAAGGCTTGAGCTCCATAGGTGGGTTTTGGGATGGGGACTGAGAGGGTGTACTGGAAGGATCTAGTATAGATAGCACAGCCTCCTCCCTTCTTGCTTAGTGTGTCGGCTCGATGTATGGTGTAGTCATTGAGGGCAACGGAACCACTTGAGACAATTTCTGAGAGCCAGATCTTAGATAGGGCAAGGACGTCTGGGGAGTGTTGGGCAATACAGCCCTGGAGGGAGGTGAACTTCCTCTGAAGACTGCAGATGTTAAGGGTGGCCAGCTTTAGGCTGCCATGCTAGTCCTTTGGAGTGGCTCCATAGGTGGTAGGACCCGGGTTTGGAGTAACATTCCTGGATAGGAGGAGAAGGAGGAGAGTAATCTGAAAAAGCACCTGCTGGAGTAGTTTTGTCTTATTTTGGGCAGCTGTGGGGGCATTTGTTATAGTAGTGATGACTGGGATGGGGAGGGAGCATAGTAGGTGGAATATGAGAGTGGAAGACAGAGGGGATTGTTTCCCTGGTGAGTAGCTGCAGAGTGGGGTAAGAGGGTGTACCTCAGGTGGCACTGTGGTGGCAGTGCAGTGAAGTATGTGTGCACAGGGGTGTGTTTGTCTGCCTGGGTGGGCATAGGTTTTGGTATAATAGTGACCCAAGTGGACCGAGTTGAGGGGGTATGGAAGGAGGTATCCTCTTTTAGACCAGCTGTCTGGAAATGCAGTAGTGCTGGTGGAAATAGGTATGGCTGTTTGTGTGATCAGTGAGCTGAGAAGGACTAATTCAAAGAGGTGAGGATTCATATTTCTCTATACTAGTATTGTGTGCTATCTGTGATTAGTGGCCACTAGTGGTAATGTTGTATAAGCTGCAAGTGGGAAATTAGGCTGATTGGTTATTTCAGCCACATGATCCACACTATATATTACAATGTTTACTAAAGGCAGTGGTGAGGGTGGTGGGGCAGCCGATGTATAGCATCGGCGGGGCTCAAACTGGGCTCTTAACAGCAGCACTGTTGCAACTTCGGACACCTCCACAGCATTTCAAAATAGCTCCGTACCTTCGGTGAAATGGCTCCTAGTTGTGAGGAGGGCAGTAGCAAGCCCTCACGACCTCCGTGCCAGCACTGTGGAGAAGGAAAGGAAAATGGAAACAGGATTAAATAAGGTACTGGAGGGGCGGGACACTGCTGGAGTGCTCCATTTTCAATTTTTTGGTTTTTTCTCTTATGCCAGCCCACTTTTTAAGTACACAAAGAACCATGTCTTAAGTACAACCTGTGTTCTCTATTTCATTTTGGAGCTGCAGTCTCTGGTATAGCAAGGCAGTGGAAAAGCAGGTCAAATAAACTGGAGAGAACTATTTAATTTAAACACTAAAAATACAGCCTGGAAATCTCTATCTGATTAAGAAGCTGCAGTCTCCGGTATAGCAAGGTAGCAAAAAGTTGGTCAAATTTAGTGGAGAAAACCACTACAAAACTCCAAAAATGCAGCCTGGTTCTCTTTTTGTTTAAGGAACTTGCAGTCTCTGGATACAAGGCAGCAGAGAGCCAGGCTAATTTGAGGGACTTCCCCGACATTTAAAATTCCAGCAGGAGGGAAAAGGCACCAAAAATTGCAATCCCTTTTGTTCAAACAGAGCTCTTAACAGCAGCACTGTCGCAACTTCAGGCACCTCCACGGCATTGCAAAATGTCTCCGTACCTTCAGTGAAACTGCTTCTAGCTGTGGGGAGAAGAGTAGCAAGCCCTCACGACCTCTGTGCCAGCACTTTGGTGAAATGACTCCTAGCTGTGGGGAGGGCAGTAGCAAGCCCTCATGACCTCCTTGCCAGCACTTTGGTGAAACAGCTCATAGTTGTGTGGAGGGCAGTAGCAAGTCCTCACAACCTCCATGCCAGTGCTTTGGTGAAATGGCTCCTAGCTGTGGGGAGGGCAGTAGCAAGCCCTCACAACCTCCATGCCAGCACTGTGGAGCACTAGTGGACAAGATGCCCACAAAAGCCAATATGCTGCTCCAGCTAATAAAAAATCTAACAGTAATGGATGCAGGAGTGCAAGCACAGACTCAAACTGCAAACTGTGATCTCCAAACTCAGGTTAATGACTTGCGTGATCTGGTGACAGAACTGAAAAAATATAATACCCAGCCTATGATCTGGCGGGGGCAAAGAATGCCAGAGCAAGGACAAGCAGCAGTCAATACCCCTGTCAGAACTCCAAATAGTAATCCTCCAAAATAAAGCAACAGAGGCTGGAGGCCATCACCTGATGGATCACCTAGATCACATCAGTACAGTGATGAAGTTTTTGTTATAGATGTGGAGATGATGGACACACAAAGAGAGTGTCGGTCACAGGAAAATCTGCAAAAAGTCACCAGTAAACTGCTAAATTAGATCCAGAAGCAGGGAAATTACCCTGGGCCCCAGCAAGGGAGCTCACTGGAGTTCCATCAGTAATATGCTCAAAAAAATGTGTAGTCAGACCTTCTGTGAAAGAACAATAGACTTTACCAGATCATTTTGACAAACTTGTAGGTCCTTCCACAGAAACACCTGTAACAATTAATGGAGTGTCAGCCCAAACTGTCCTTGACCGTGGCTCCCAAGTCACCATAATTTTCAAGGACTGGAACAACAAACACTTATTCAAGAAAAGTAAGCTGCAGACATTGCAAGGACTGAACATGGGATTAAGTGACATGTCCTTCCCCTTCCTTGATTACCTGAAAGTCTGGATTGTTTTCCCCTCAACAGTAGCTGGAGTTGGAGATGCAGTTGAAACTCTAGTCTTCATCTGTCTTGAGTCAAGAATGTACACTAGCGTGACCATCCTACTTGAAGCAAACACCTATATGTTCAGATGTCTGGTCCAGATCTGCAAAGAGTGAGAGGCACAGCAGAATGGAAGAGTACAGCAAGTCCCTGTTCTGGTCTAGAAGGCCTACCAATAGTAGATTCAGAAGAGATCAGAGAATGAGAAGATCCAGTTGACACAGCCTGCCTCAGAGATGCAGAAGAACTTGTACTACCACTCGATGTGGAGTATAGCATTAGTGGAGTGATGTGTCTGAAGTAGAATGAGAAGAACCAGATCCTTATGATGCCCCTGAAGAACACAGAATGCCAGAAGGCCCATTGGTGAAACCAGTTGTGCTGCCAGTGAATTCAAATGCATATGTGAAAAGAATCACTGTCCAGGTGAAGAATGTGAGCAATAGAGATATTACAGTCAGGAAAGGTTGAACATTGGTCCCAGTGTACTGTGCAGATGCAGCAGTATAGCTCCAACCTGATATGAATACTGGAATCAACCCTGAGTGCTTTGACTTTGGAGAGTCCCCAATGCCTGACAAATGAAAGTCCAGAGTGACACAGAAGCTGGCAAAACGAACCAAAGTCTTTTCAGTTCATGAATGGGACGTCAGATTTGCAGCTAGACAGCAGCATCACATCAGACTGCATAATTGCCCTTGTCAGTAATGATCCTGTCTTCAGACCACAGCAGATATTGATGATGTACAGTATGAAGGCATCTTCAGGAATTGCTTGCAGCAGGTATACTTCAAGAATCAGGATGTTCCTGTGCCTTTCCTATTGTAGTTGTGTGTAGGAAAAATGGTACAGCATACATGTGTGTCAATTACAGAACTTTGAATAAGTGAACCACCCTAGATCATTATACCACACCAAGGATTCAGAATGCTTTAGACTGTATTAATGGAGGCAAATGGTTCTAATTTCCGGATTTGAAGAGTGAGCATTACCAGATCCCGATGGCTTGAGGACAGAGAAAAGACCGCTTTCATATGCCCACTTAGTTTCAATGAATTTCTTCATATGCTCCATGGCATATTGGGCACCCCAGCAACATTTCAACAGCTCATGGAGCATGCGGTCAGAGACATGAACCTCCTGGAATGTTTGGTCTACCCTGACAATATTATTGTGTTTGGAAAGACCCTTGAGGAGCATGAAGCTTGCCTGATGAAGGTCCTAGATTGAGTGGAAGAGTTTGGGCTCAAGCTCTCTTATCAATAAGCAACCATTTTTCCGGAGTTCCCTTAAATATGGAGGACATATCATGTCAGAGCTGTCTCTTATCAATGTTATCCAGGAGGACTGAGGCCTGTCATCTTCACAAGCAGAAGCTTGAACAATGCAGAAATGAACTGCCCTGTTCACAAATTGGAGTTCCTTGCTGTCAAGTCAGCAGTTGTTGATCAATTTTACAAAATATGGTGCACACATAACTGTTAAAACAGATAACAACCCATTGACATATGTGAAAACTGCCAAGTTTGATGCTGCTGGACACAGATGGCTGTCTGCTTTGTCAACACATGACTACTGGCTGAAATACAGAAATGGCTTATATCTTGTGGATGCTGATGCCCTGTCAAGATGCCCAGATACATCACCCACAAACAGTTAGATGTGGGCATGAATTCCAGAACAAACTGTCAAAGCACTGTGCAGACAGTTTAAAACAGATGAGCAACAGTCACCAGCAAATGCTATCATCTTTCAAAAAGTTTTGGTGTCTCTGCCCAACTGTCTACCAAATGCTTACTGTCATCTTGCAGCATTGGGCCTGACAGGTCTTCCCCAATTAACTCCCCAAGATTTGTAAAGAGAACAATGAATGTAATCTTACATGAAAGACATTGTGTTCACCCTAAGGAAAGGGGGTGATGCCACCCAAGTATATACCACTGACCCAAATACAAAACTGTGACTAGGAGAGTGGCTGAAGTTAAAAATCAAAGACAACTTGTTGTATTGTGAAATCCAAGGACCATGGGGTTTCCACAGACAGCAACTGATACTACCCACAAAATTCAAAAAAGGTTGTGCTGCATGCTTTGACAATGATATGGGACATTTTGGAAGTGAGCTAACCTTAGACCTTGTCTGTGCTCACCTCTATTTCCCACATATGAGAAGTAATAGAAGTAATGCTGCAAAAGCTGCAATAGATGCCTAAGACACAAAACATTGCCAGAGGGCAGTCCCTCCCATAAATATAGTAAAAATTGTACTTATGCAGCTGGTATGCTTAAACTTTCTGAGCCTGGAACCAGACTCTAAAAATATTGCAAACATCTTGGTAGTAACTGATCATTTATCCAGATGTACCCACACATACCCAACAAAGTACCAAAAAGCAACAACAGTCACAAAAGTCTTAGCAGAAAAATGATTTGCGCACTATGGCACCCCACAAAAGATCCATTCAGACTAAGGTCAGTATTTTAATAGCCACCTAGTAAAACAACTGCAGTCCCTCTGGGGAATAACTAAATCTCAAACTACCCTGAATCACCCTCAAGGTGATTGTCAGCCTGAGCAATATAACTGAACTCTACTAAACATGTTAGACATGTTGGTCCCAAAGGAAAACAGCATGTAGAGTCAACAAGTCAGTGCATTAGTCCATATATAAAACTGCACAAAAATAAATGGCACTGGATTCTCTACACACTGTCTAATGTTTGGCCAGGAAGCCAGACTCCTGGTGGACTTGTATTTTATTGTCTCTGCTAATGGAGCTAGGCCAGATTTATCTTCAGTAAATCCAATGTTTGAGGTACCAGTGACATGCTGCCTACAAACTGGCCCTGGATGCAGTGGCAAAGTGTAACAAAGCCAACAAGGACAGGTATGACAGATGGGTGAACGCACATGAACTGCTGCCAGGAGACCATGTTCTCTTAAGAAATTTGGGATTGCCAGGGAAGCATAAAATTACAGATAGATGGGGCAGTACCCCTAGGTTGTGTTGGAAAAGTTGCAAGACATGCCCGTATACAAGATTCATCCTGAGGGTGATTCAAGTAGATACCAGATCATCCACAGAAGTCACTTGCTGCCTACTGGGCAGGTGGTCCCCACTGATGCTGTGCAACTTGTGAAACCCTGCTAACTTGATCTACCATGTGCAGACACAAAGCAAAGAAAATGACAAGGCAAACAGAAATTGTTCCACCCACCACTGAAGCTCCAGAAGATCAGGAAATCTCAGGCTTTGAGTCAGAAGGAGGGGTATACTATCCTACCATGGACCTTAGCAGATTGTTCAGGGATTCAAACAGAAAAACAAGTAATGTGCCTAATGTGCCTCTTGGACAGCCCACACCAACAGACTTGGACTCAAACACAGCACCAGATTGTACCCTTGGTTGCATATTGCTGGTCGATGAAATGGGAAGAATCTTCCTGGAATCCGGTGATGAAGTGACTTTTCCACTTTGTCACTCTGAAAGAGCTATCAAACCTTTGCTCAAGCTAACATATTTTTATTGATTTATTGATAATATTGCAACCATACACCAAGTGCTGGTTGAAGTTGTGTTGGAAAAGGTTGCTCATCTCCAGGCTGAGTTGGCCAGGATTTGTGGGACCTCCTCTCCCACCCAGGGACCACCCGGGTCACTGCCGTTGCCTCAGAGGTTGCCAAGAAAGAGGAGTGGTTGGACCACAGTGGGCTCAGGAAGGGTGAGGGTGGTGGAACAGAGGTGCATCCCTCCAGTTGTACCTCTCCACAATTTCTATGCCATTCTGGAAAAGTGTGGTTCCTCTATGGAGGTACCCACAGTGAAGACCAAGGAGGATGCTGGGAACCTCCACAAAGGAGACCCACAGGAGGGTGGCATGGGACTCCACAGGGGAAGGAAACAACTCCTGGTGTGGGGCTCCATTGTTAGGAAGGTAGAACTGGGGGAGGAAGGGGAGAGGGAGGTAAGGTGCCTGCCTGGCGCCATGGTTTGGAGGGACAGGGAGCGAATCCTCAGGATCACAGGAGCAGCTGCACAGGGGAGGGAGCTGGATGTCATTTTCCACCTAGGGACAAATGACCTGGCTAAGAAAGGGATCAGAGTAGTGCAAGAAGCATTTGTGGAGATGGGGAGGGGCCTTAGACAAATAGCACACACAGTAACCTTCTCGGAGGTGCTGCCTGTCTATGGCTTGGGTTAGGCTAGGATGCTTCACACCATGGGATTCAATCAGTGGTTGAAAAACTGGTGCAGAGCTCAGGGATTTGGCTTCATTGGGGATTGGGGGTCCACCTGGAGGGATGCAGGCCTATACTGGCATGAGGGTCTGCATCTGTCCAGATGGGGAACCAGGATCCTAGGTGATAGGTTTACACACTTCATTGGCAAGCATTTAAACTAGCCAAGGGTGGAGGCACTGGAAAGGAGCAGGGAAATCCTAGCCCCCCCCAAAAAAATCAGAGTACTAAGTGAGGTAGACACCAACATAGAGATGTCAATAGGGAGAAGTGCAGGGGTAAATGGAGAAAGTGACAAAGACAATAAGGACAGGGGTGGGGCAAAATGGGGTAAGGTCATCAAGAAATGGAGGGTAATAAGTACCAACGCCCGTAGTCTGGGCAACAAGCTCCCTGAACTGGTGGCCTTGATGGAAGAGAAATGCCTGGATATTGTAGCAGTCACAGAAACATGGTACACAGAGAACCATGACTGGGATGTTAACATACCAGGGTACACAACCTACAGGACAGACAGGGAGGGCAGAAGAGGGGAGGAGTAGCTCTTTATGTAAGAGAAAGGATAAAAGCAACTGAACAAAAGAGTAAACAGGGAGGAGAGGAGGCACTGTGGGTCACCTTAGAGACTAGAAATGGCACCACAATCCACACAGGGGTTGTATACAGACCCCCATGTCAGGGGGAGGGAATGGACAAGGATATGATAGAAGGCACACTTAGGATGGCAGAGAAAGGGGAGATACTGTTGATGGGGGACCTTAATATGCCAGATGTTAACTGGAGCACCTTTGCTGCAACCCCATCCAAAAGCAGGGCCATTCTTGATGCCCTTCAGGTGGCATGCCTCAGACAGCTAGTTTTGGAACCTACTCATGATGGAGAACTCTTAAACCTCATACTCTCAAATGGGGACAGTGAGAGGATCTCTGACCTAGAAGTGGGTAGCCATTTGGGAACAAGTGACCACCAAACAGTGTGGTTCACAATAAACTCAGCTACAGAGTCAAGCCATACAAAAGTGAGGGTTCTGGACTTCAGGAGGGCTGACTTTGGCAAGATGGGAGAGTGCCTTAGAAAAGCACTAGCAAACAGGCTAGAAGGAGAAGTGAAGCAACAATGGGGAAATATCAAAACTGCCATCACAGAGGCAACAAGCCTTTGTGTGAAGCAAATAAACAAATCAAAATGAAAGAAAAAGCCACTATGGTTCTCAAAAGAAGTGGTGGTGAAGGTTAGGGAGAAAAAGATATCATTTAGGAAGTATAAGGAAACACAGAAGGAGCAGGACAGAGAACTGTACCAGTTAAGGCAGAAGGAAGCAGGGAGGGTAGTCAGAATAGCAAAGCCACAAACTGAGGAAAAGATAGTCAACTCGGTTAAGAAGGGGGATAAAATATTTTGTAGGTATGTCACGGAGTGTAGAAAGATAAAGGGAGGGATAGTGAGGCTGAATAGAATGGATGGTGGGTGGACAGAGTGACAGCGAAAAAGCAGGGATACTGAATGAATACTTCTGTTCAGTATTCACAAAAGAGAAAGTGGAGGAGGTGCCTAATCCAATTAACAAAAGCACTCTGGAGAGGGGGGTTGATCCCAGTCCTTTCATAGAAGAAAGGGTTCTGAAAGAACTCCTAAAACTGAAGGTGGACAAAGCAATGGGGCCAGATGGAATTCACCGTAGAATTCTAAAAGAATTAAGCAGAGAACTAGTGACACCACTGACTACCCTTTTTAAAAAAAATCATGGGAGGATGGTGTGGTACCTGAGGACTGGAAGAAGGCTTATGTGATTCCCCTTCACAAAAGTGGGACCAAGACAGATGCAGGAAACTGAAGACCTGTCAGTTTGACCTCTGTGGTAGGGAAAGTGATGGAATCACTTCTGAAGGAAAGAATTGTTGAGTACCTAGAGGCCAGTGGGGCACAGGACCCAAGGTAGCATGGGTTCATAGTGGGAAGGTCATGTCAGATGAATCTAATTATTTTCTTTGACTGGGTGACCAAAGTAGTAGACCAGGGAGGGGCTTTGGACATGGCCTACCTAGACTTTAGCAAGGCATTTGACACAGTCCCACACAAAAAGATTAGTAGTCAAATTAACCTGCCTGGGAGTGGGTCCCAGGGTGGTAGCCTGGGTAAAACATTGGCTGAACAACAGGACACAGAAGGTAACTGTAAATGGAGTCCACTCTGAAGAAAGAGGGGTTACTAGTGAGGTACCGCAGGGTTCATTACTGGGTCCAGTGCTTTTTAATGTCTTTATAAGTGACATTGCAGAGGGACTGGAAGGAAAAGTATGCCTCTTTGCAAATGACACAACGATCTGCAACAGGGTTGATACACAAGGAGGCATGGAAAGGATGAAAAGGGTCTTGGCAAGGTTGGAGGAATGGTCAGAAAGTGTGGCAGCTTGGATTCAATGCAAAGAAGTGCAAAGTAATGCACCTGGGAAACAAAAACCCAGGGGAAGTTTGCACAATGGGGAGGAGTTAGTAACAACAACAAAAATGGAAATGGACCTGGGGGTAATCATATCAGATGACCTTAAGGTAGGCAAGCAATGGGAGAAGGCAGTAGGAAGGGCTGGGAGGATACTGGGATGTATAGGGAGATGCAGCACCTGCAGAAAACAGGAAGTTGTTATCTCCCTGTACAGACAGTTGGTGAGACCCCCATCTGGAGTACTGCGTCCAGTTCTGGAGACCCCATCTCCGCAAGGACATAGACAGGATGGAGGCAGTTCAGAGGAGGGCAACTAAAATGGTGCAGGGTCTGCAAGAGAAGCCATATGAAGAGAGACTAAAGGAGCTTAATATCTATGCCCTTGAGGAAAGAAGGGAGGGGGGACATGATAGAAATGTTTAAATACCTCAGTGGAATCAACAAAGTCCAAGAGGGTAGCATCTTTCAGAAAAAGAGATGTGCAAGAACAAGGGGACCCAATTTGAAAATAGAGGGGGGGACGGCTCAGGGGCAATGTGAGGAAGTATTTTTTCACAGAGAGGGTGGTGGGCCCATGGAACAGTCTTCCTGAGGAGGTTGTGGGGTCTAAAACTGTGGGAGAATTCAAGAATGCATGGGACAGACATAAGGCAATTTTTGTGGGGGGCAGGAAGAAATAGGCTATTGGTTAACTAGGATCTGCAGCTTATCCTCTAGGTAGGGAAATGGGCAGACTAGGTGGGCCAAGCAGTCCTTATCTGCCATCAAAGTCTATGTTTCTATGTTTCTAAGTTTTATGCATTTTCAAAAGTTACACATTGTACATAAAATCACGACATATGTAATTTCTTATATCTTAAAGTACATCAAAATCACAATTGGAAATACAGCTAATGTTATGTAAAACATAGTGATATATGTGACTTTCCAGGTGCCCCTACAAGCTTGTCTGTGCAAGTGGTACACAGAGGTATCTATGTTACACCCAGATCCTTGCCTCAAATTGTTTTTTGCTATGACCAAACCATATCACTCAAAGTGGGAGAAGCAGCAAAGGGTAAAAAGGGAGGTTGATTACTATTATGGTATTGTTAGCTGTTACGGTGTTGCTAAATATAATGGTATTGATAGCTGTCATTGAAATTTAAAAGGCCTTTCATTATGCAAGTGGTATTTGTCCAGACTAGGACGTACTGTATGCCTGCTCCAGTCAGGAAACATCTGTCTAGATAGACTGTGCATGCTCTATGTGTGGTGTGGTGTACTGTATACTGTTTATTGTTACTGATGGACTCTGTTGATAGACATGATGTGGACATCAAGTGTTTAGGTGGAGGAGAGTATAACCCCTCCCAATAGTGGGGCTTGCCTGGACATCTTCTGCCTGACCTTGCAGCTGCCAATCTTTTCAACTATCTCCATCCTGCTGGTACTGCAGCCTGTGTGTTGACAGAGAAGCTTGCTCTTCATGTTGTAGCCTGCCTGGTTGTTCTTCCTCATGTCATTCAGTGTACCCCACCCTACCAGATTTTTGCACTGTTGTGACCACAGCCCTGCCCAAACTGTGCCAGCTCCTCCAGTGTTCTCATGCCCCAGGGACACCAGGAACACCTTCAGGGGGCCTGGAATCACACTGGGAGAGGGAGGAGAAACACCATGTGTTTGGCACTTGAAGCATCTGCTATCAGTGTGACTCATGGCCACTCCTTTAATGGGAGCATGCCGTCTGTGGGACAGAGTGCATATCAGCAGCACTCATGACAAAAATTTAACTAGATAATTAGGCACCAGTGTTCCTAAAGAACCTGAGAGTCAACAATGATAAGAAGAAAGCCAGGAGCCCTAAAAACAGACTATGAGAACAGTGCTCCCCTTTGTCATGGAGCCACCATCTTGCTGACCTTTGATCTTGTCACCAGCTAATCTGAGATCAGAGATCTCAGCATCTGACATGAAGAGCATTCTGGGACAATGACACTGCAGTCTGATTGGTGCTCTTTTACACAACCAATAGGGCATCAAGTGAACATTCTGCATACTAATTCCTGTGACTGACAGCCCTTCAGACTAATCAGAAGCTGCCTGTACCCAGAGATATTCTGAGGGCAGTTTTAGAACAAGTCAGCTGGCAGTGAGCTCTCACAGTGTTAGGAGGGCTTGTGCTGTTGGCCACATCCACTGAGGGAAGCCTGTCTAGGGCTTCTACATCCACTAATCAGGAGGTGACATTGAGGTTTCTACAAACTGCAAGTACAGAGTTGTCGTTTGTGTCAGAACGACACCCGTAAGAGAAAGAGACTGTTCCATCCTTTCCAGTGAAAGGAGTTAAAAGTATGCTGATCCAGTAATTGTTCCACAGCTGGCAGACTGCAGTGTGGACAGAGAATGTGTGTATACTGCTGATTTTCAGAGCTGCATCAAGATGGCAGCCAGGTTGGGGAACTGGCTGGTCAGTACTACTGCAAGACACTGGCTAGCATACCACACTAAGGTTCAGAGGCTTGGGGGGGTGGGTGTGTATATGTGTGTTTGTGTGATGTGGCTCCTGATCCCTAGACTGGTCTGCCTGTGAAAGAGAAGGAGAGAGGAGCAAGAGAGGTCTGTGAATGCATGGGGTAGACATAAGAGGACCTTAGTGGTAAGGCAAAGGGAAGTAGAGATAGAGATCAAGCAGGGTCTGTGGTAATACAGTAAGTAGGGACAAATGGTCAGACTAGGTGGGCCAAGAGGTCCTTTTCTGCCATCAAATTCTATGTTTCTCTGTTTCTATGCCCAGACAATTTCTGCTGCAGTAAGCCTACTTCCAGTCTTGAAGCACCTAAGACCTGCATTGTCGAGCTGACCCCTCCCCAACTAATCAACTACTTGAGAGAACCTCCACCTGCAGAAAGGAGAAAGAGAAGCCCAAGTTGTCAGGGAAGTGGGTAACACCAGGACTGTGAGTCTTCTCATGGTTTTATCTGCAATTAGAATTGTGTATAAAGTTTGCCACCAAAGCTATCGCTTTGGCCATTGAGCCAGGATCACAAATACCTTCCTTGAAGTTTGCCATTTAAGCAATTAAATGTCCTGTGGGGTTTGGGTTTGAAATGTGTTCATTCTGATTTAAAGTGCACCACTACTGGCCAACCAGCTGCAACTTCAACAGCCCTGCACCGTTTCTCTGGCTGGGTACCCAGTGAAGCACAGGGCGCTCCCTATACATTTCAAAGGGTTTAAACTGGTACCAGTGGGAAGTGGGTAGTAACCCCACTACATGTGGGTTAGTAATACAAAAAGGTTTACAGCAACTGTATTGCATTGCCTGATGAGGAGTGAGCACTACTGCTCTTTAAAGTGTGTTTTGAAAACTGGCTTTTTATTTCCTGGGCTCTGATTAGTTGGTACCCCGGCCAGGAGGGTACATTAACTGTCAATAGATGCCCAGGAAATAAAAAGTCCCAGTCCCAGTTTCTCTTCACCCACTGTGGTACATTTGTCCCCACCCTGCTTTCTCATTGGTGGAAAGCATCCCATTCAATTTAAAATCTCTGACATTTTATTCTCTCACTTATGGAAGACACTTGCCCCCCCAACACTCAGTACTCAGACAGCTACCTCAGAAACTCACACAAGCTCCCTTTAGCCATTTTTTCGCAACTTTTTTTTCTTGTGTTTTTTTTTTTTCTTTCTTTTTTATTTTACAGTACACGCTTTTGCCATGCCTGTAAATCTCTGAAGTGTGACTCACGGAGAGCTCTGACTCCGAGACTTCCCTCCTCCAGCTGGCTGCCCGCTCACTCCCGAAAATACAGCTGCTTCAGATTAGAAGGTATAGCAGCTTCATTGCTGCCACACAGCCCTCCCAAATGTAACTTAGTCCTTTACTTTTTGAGTCCATTACTGGCAAGTGAGAGAAAGACATTCCGGCAATTTGAAGCTGAAATAGTCTCTTAAAAAAATTCAGCAGACCTTCTGTCCATAGTACACTGCTGCACAATACCACAGCCTGCCCACCACTGCCGATTGCCCAACGGACTTACTGTTGTTTTTTTTTAATTGTACCCCTGTTAACACCACATTTTAAAACTAAGGTTAAAAAAAAAAATAAGTACCTCTGCACAACAAGCTTGTTATTCATAAAGTCCCACCCAACTCGCCAGACCACCAGCTCCGCTCCTCTGAAAGACTCTCCCGACGGCTGCCACAACCACTTCTCTTACAGACTCCACAAGTAATAAATAAATAAAGCAATGAATGCACATTTTTAGAAACTTAAGCATTTAACAAAAACAAGTAAATTCCCATGACTCAGGTGGGGGGGCATGAAACCAAGACAACAAACTCAGAACTACTGGGGCTCCATTAGGGCACACATCCTTAGGTAAAAAAAAAGGCAGCATGCAAATGAAGGTGGAGGAACTATTTAATGAACAAACACATCGAAACACTAAGACGTTTCACACATAAATGTAAAGAATATTGTTTTTAAACATAAAGAAAAATACAGTGCCCATTTTCTAAGCGCAATAATACCCTCCAGGGTGGGCTGTTTGGTCAATACCAGACCTTCCAGGGGCTATAAGGCCCTCCGCCTGCAGTGTTGGGCCTCATTATGCCCCTGGGCTGTCTGGTATTGCCCAATACAATCCACCCTGTCAGGTATTATTGCTTGATTAATAGGCTGAACTTAGTCAGGCACCTAATTTTGGCCTTGATAGTTCAAAGTTCATGAAACTTGCAAACTGAGTGTTGTTCTGTATTCCCCTATCCCCAGTAAATAACTATTTTATTGTTATTTTGAATTTTGTCTTGTGAACATATTATTAGTAGTAAGTTATTGAGGTTGCACTGCTACTTTTCATGTGTAGGGGGACACTGATGAGAGGTGAGTACTGTAGGTACTGCATCCAAGGGGGTGTTAGCAATCTGACACCAGACCCACTTAAACTTAATCTCGGGGCGAAGGCAGTGCAAGAATTAAGTCTTACTAGATACAAACCTGCCAAACAGGAAAATAAGAACCCAGGACCCCCAACCTTGTTAGAGCCCACAAGGTAGGAATAGCAACTGCAACATCCATGGCGGCCCAGTTACATTGGTGAAAGACCACACCTACTAGCCACTTTCTCTATTTCCTCATGACTTTTTTCCCCTCTCTGAAATAATGACGGCAAGGAGAGCAGTGTTAGTAGTTTCATTTCATTATAAGCAGGAACCAGCCACTATTTTAACAGTGTTGATAGTGGTAGAAACATCAAGACAGTATTGCAATGGATTCAATATTTAAATTGTCAAAAAATGCATTTGTTTCAGTAATAACACATTTTGGAGTGGTAGGCAAGATACTGTGTCCCACCATCCATGTATCACCAAAGCTGACTTACATAAATTCCAAAATGTTAGCAGGCTGCTGCCAGACTTGTTCGCCAACTATAGCTGGAACTTCAAGTCAGTTTGGCGCATTGACTCCCAGAGGCAGATTGGGACTCCATGAATTAAAACTAAATACCATCGCTGATGAAGACAACTTCAATACTTAATGTTAACATTTAATAAGCAAACAAGCAACCGCTGTAATGCGGACAAACACAAAATAAAGAGAAATGATGTGGTTTCATCTATGAACAACCTTGACATCAGAACTGCCCAGTAAAACTATTTAAAAGGATATTTTAAGTGCCCTCCTGAAGTCTCAGCATTGTACTTACACCAAAAAAAGAATGCCACCATTTGTATTAGACAGCAAATCAGTCTTGTATAGAAAACAGGCCATGGGTTATAACATTTTAGGACAAATAATAACAACACTTTCTCTAGAAGCTTGTTTGTCCATACGATACACTAATAATTTAATTAGAAGTAAGTACCACAGTGCATTTGTTTTGTCATAATGCAAATTCATGCCTGTTACAGGACATAGGTCTGAAACAAGTTTAAAGCACTACTGGAGTGCTTCCACATCTGGCAAACAAAAATAGTCAGCCATCCTGCAGCAAAATGTTACCAACAGTGTTCCCAGAAGAAACATGCAAGAAACAAAAAAAATAATCCAAACTACAGTACTAGCTGTGAACCGTCCTACTTCAACAGGCAAAACATACTGTACATGTCTTCCAAAACTGCCACAAAAGTATCAAACTATTGTTAAGTTCTGTCATAGAAAATGAAAGTCCCAACTTCGTCACTACTCAATCTTCAAACATAGCAGCTTCTACTAAAGACTTCAAACATGCCAGCTCCTGAAACCTCCACTTCTGTTCAAGTGTGCAAAATGGCACTGAAAAAGAATAATCCTTTCAACCTACAACACTTCACAACCAACGATCTGGTACATTTCAACAATTACAAGAAGCATATCTAAAACAAAAGACTTTAAAAACTGAAAAATGCAGTTTGTTGACAATGTTCCATACTGCAGCATGTCTTTAAAACTGTAAACCTTTCTAAGTTTAGTAACCAATAGCTACTTTTTTACTTAACATTCCAAACCATAACTCGTAACTGCTGTGAATCTGGCACAGCACTCTGATTTTTATATTGAAATGTATCCTTGCTCCACAAAGGTTTACAGATATTCTTAATAATGTTAGAGCTCTCTCTGGACACACAAACTATTAAATCATTGAACTTACTTGATAGAAACATTCCTTAGCAATAAACAGATGGGGCAAACTATTTGTAGACATATTATTCTTGAAAATAAGAAAAAGCTACACATTCTGGCCATTAGCTTTGAATTTTGAAGGCCTGTGCTATGAGTTTTAATGCTGAGAGGTTGAGAGGTATGTTCTGAACTGTGCATTAATTCATAATTTACAACTTGCATGGATTCGAACACATACATTTTACATTGCAACGTTTGTAACTGAACATAAAAATTACTGAATAGTGCATAAGGAGGCAGTATAGCACTGTGGTTGAGGCACTAAGCTGCAAACCTGGAGACCTGGATTTGAATCCCACAGCCCCCACTTACATATTGTGTGACACTGAGCAAGTTGCTTAACTTTCTTGTGCTCCTGAGTCCCAGGTCGCACCTGGAAACAAGCTACGGCTTAGTGTGCCTTTCTTGGTTAAACGAGTTCCCCTTTCCTTTTCCCTTAATGTACAAGCATAGCGAAGCATGACTTACTATAGAAGCATCATATCATTTCAATTAAAATATCACTGTTGAGGGGTAGGGAGCTCCTGTAAATAGATCTGATGGCAAGTCTCACTCCCCTCCTCCAAGTTTCACCCACAGTACTGTTTCTTCTCTATGGCTCAGAGTAGGCCCTCTCACTCCACAGTCAGGCGTGAACCTCTTCAGCAGCAACTTAGCTGCCCAGCCTAACCTGGCTTTTACTCACATAGACCTTCTCTTGCTTGCATCTCACCCCCAGGTGGATCATGCAGTTTGCCAGCTAATTGAACTAATTTGATATCCTTTCAAGTGCCTAGTTTTGGGTGACTCAACTCTGCCCACCTGTTTTTTTATGCTAAAAGCTTTGACTTATGCATTAGGGCCTTCTGCTTCCCATATGAGTGTGTGCTCAGCCTAAAACAATCTGGGGGGTGAGGGAGGTGGGGGGGTTATGAGTGCTATGATGTGCAAGTTCCTCTATGAGGTTTTATGTGGCTGCTGAAACATTATGGTGTCAGTTTGCTACAACTGCTCCCCTCACCCCCCCCAATGTAGATGAGCTGCCCCCTTCCTATCTCATCCCCTTTGCAGACCTCCTAGGGAGCAGCATGCTTTCACAACAGAGACACAGATATATACTAAATAATACACAGTTAAAAACAGCTGAAAAAGAAAAATATCGGGGAATCCTGATTAAAAATTACCTATCTTTTACAGATCATTGTATTGAGGTGATAAATAAAGCAAACAGGATTATTGGGGCAATAAGGAGAACATTTACAACAAGGCATAGATCATGCCTTCTACCATTATACAGAAGTTTTGTTAGCCCATATGTGGATTCTTACAGTCCTTTGTGGAGCCCATACCTGAGGAAGGATGTAGGTCTGTTGGACAGGGTGCAGCGGAGATCAACTAAAATGATCTCTTGACTGGAGCACCTGACATACAAGGAGAGATTATCAAGTTTAGGTTTATATCCACTCGAGTTGGAAAGACAGAAGTGTGACCTGCTACTTATGTACAAGATAAGCAAAGATAAGGAATTAATGGCTAGCCTTGACTTTTTGCAGGGAAATAGGGATATAAATTTAAGATGCCATAATAAAATGAAACTAACCTACCCTAAGAAAAACTTAAGAAGAAACTTCTATACACAGAATTATTCCCTTGTGGAATAGACTTCCAGCTGAAGTAACAGCGTCAGAAACCAAAGAAGTTTTTTTTAAAAAAGACTGAACACCTACCTGCTAGGTACATAATATGGTATCATATTCCCCTAATGGGGAGACAAGTTCTAGGGACTTTAAGCCCTCTACTTGCCTGAATAACTGAGTATAGTACTGTGTATAGATCAAATGGGAGATAAGGTAGGCCCAAGCCCAGTGGAGTGACTCAGCACTTATAACTATCTGCCCTCCCTCCTGTAATCCAAGCTGCCACTTCCCTTTCCTCTCAAATGTGCAAACATTCACACGTTCAAGGGGCTCCCTCTGCAGTGGTCTGTGGCTCTCCCTCTCAGAAATTTAAGCATGTTCAATATGTAGAGATGCTGACTCACTGGGGAGACAGCAGCCATGCAGCAGCTCCTTTGACATGCGCTGACAGTTTTGGAATCCAGAGATGGCACCACCATCTCAGACTACAGAGCAAGGATGGAGGGGTATGGTTTTTGAATGGACCCTTCCGGACTCATTTACAAGTGGCTAGCACTGGCCCTCCTTCATTATAGGACAGGGATATACCCTTTGAATTTCCAGTCTGGCAACCCAGCATACTTTTATCCGGATCCTGCATGAAGCTTGCCTATAGGCACCCCCTGGGCAGGGTCCCCTCACCTCTCCTTCCTCACCCTGATCCCACCCACCCTTTTTCTCCTCCTTCTTGATCCTTCTCCTGCTTCCCTCCTATAGTATCATATCCATTAACCTATCACCATGGCATGTAAAGAGCAGTACTAACTCACACAGGCACAAGACCTTCTGTCCAACATGCAGTACATGGAAGCAAAGGGCATGCCTGCTCAGGACAGTCAGACTAGGGCTGGGAGAACTTAGTGAAGTTCTGACCCTTATTAAATAAGAACCAGAACATGGCGACGTTCTGATTTGTTCTGTTTAGTTCTGATTTATTGACAAATATTTGAAAAAATTTGAAAAAATGCATAACAGTAGCCAAAGTCTGTGTAATTTGATGCAGATGCCCAAAGGAAATAATTTAATGGATTATTTGTATAAAAATTAATGTTAAACTGTTAAATAAAAAAGCAATCACTCACTACTAGCACCTTAAAGGCCAGCCTATAATGGTGGCATATCCTGCTCAGGTCCGTAACATGAGTGTGCTGGGAGAGACAGAGAGAGAGAGACTGAGAAAGAGAGATAGGCAAATACCTATATCACTAGTATTCTAACCTGTAAAAAAACTAAAATCCCTCTAGCTAACGTGATGTCCTTCTGATGACTCCCACCCACACCCACAGGTCAGGGACAAATTTATTGCCGTGACTCGTGACTGTACACAGCACACTGACAGCACAGCAGTCCACCACCACGTCCTTCTAAGATTACCTGACTGACTCTTACAGTACAGTTGCTGTTAAGTGACCGAATTCAGTAACTGTAAAGTGTGCCTCAGAATTTAAATTGGAGATGCAGACACATCTGGTGTATAGCCGCACTCAGCACAGTCCTACACTGGGAGTTGGTTAATGCTTATACGTAATGTAATGTGATATACTATAACACTAATAATAATAAGGAGGAATAATGGGGAATGAGTGATGATGATGATGATGACACTTGTGTGTACAGTACTTGTACTTTACTTGTGTTGTACTGTAAACAGCCTGCTACAAGTGACAAAGTCAGATTTTATCCCCTGGGTCACCCACAGCCAGCAGCACAGGCGCATCAACTTGTATGTTGTTTGTCTGAATAGTATTTTTTTTTAATATATGAAATCATGAATGAACGTTAACAAGTGATCATGATTTGTATTTTGACACCCTGCTTCCCTTGCCTTGTACATACAGCCACACTAAAGCCAGGAAAAAAAATGTATTTGGGATTTCTGGGACTGTTACATTTATCGTGGGCCATGCTGCAGTCTCTCTCTCTCTCTCTCTCTCTCTCTCTCCCCCCCTCGGACGTTACAAGTCAAAGATTTATTTTGCCACCCTGCTGCCCTTGCCCTGTACACACAGCCACACTGAAGCCAGAAAAAAAATAATTTAGGGTTTCTGGGACTGTTACAGTTATCATAGCCCCCCATGATCTCTCTCTCTCTCTCTCTCTCTCTCTCTCTCTCTCTCTCCTCTGGGCATCACAGATCATTTGCCACCTTGCTGCCCTTACCCTGTACATACAGCCACACTGAAGTCAGGAAAAAAAATTTGATTTGGGATTTCTGGGACTGTTACATTTATTGTGGGCCCCCTGCAGTCTCTCTCTCTCTCTCTCTCTCTCTCTCTCCCCTCTGGATGGTACAAGTCAAAGAGTTATTTTGCCACCCTGCTGCCCTTGCCCTGTACACGCAGACACAGTGAAGCCAGGAAAAAAATGTATTTTGGATTTCTGGGACTGTTACATTTATCGAGGGCCACCTTCCAGTCACTGTCTCCCCCCAGATGAGATCATGAATGAATGTTAACAAGTGATTGTGATTCATGATTGGATGGCACAAGTCAAACATTTTTTTTTGCCACCCTGCTGCCCTTGCCCTGTACACACAGCCATGCTGAAGCCAGGAAAAAAAATGGGATTTTATGTAACTGTAAAATTTCTCTTGGACCCCCAGTAGTTTCTCTTTCTCCCCTCTGGATCAGGAATAGCACAAGTCAAAGATTTTGCCAGCCTGCCCTATCTTGCATACACAGTCAGCTACACTATTTGAGGCCAAGAAAAGGAAAAAACTTTCGTTTGGGATTTTATGCAACTGTAAAATCTCTCTTGGGCCCCAGTAGTCTCTCCCTCTCTCCTCTGTATCTGAAATAGCACAAGTCAAAGATTGTGTCTGCCTGCCCTTTCTCATATACATAGCTACACTGACTGAGGCCAAGAAAAGGAAAAAACTTTCATTTGGGATTTTCCGTAACTGCAAAATTGTTCTTGGTCCCCCCAGTAGTCTCTCCCTCTCTCCTCTGGACCTGGAATAGCACAAGTCAAAGATTTTGCCAGCCTTTCCTTTCTCATGTACACACAGCTACATTATCTGAGGCCAAGAAAAGAAAAAAATGTTCATTAGGGATTTTCTGTAACTGTAAAATCTCTGTTGGGCCTCCAGTAGTCTCTCCCTCTCTCCTCTTGATCTGGAATGGCACAAGTCAAAGGTTTGCCTGCCTGCCCTTTCTCATGTGCATATAGCTATGCTGTCTGAGGCCAAGAAAAGAAAAAACTTTCATTAGGGATTTTCTGCAACTGTAAAATCTCTCTTGGGCCCCCAGTAGTCTCTCCCTCTATCCTCTGGATCTGGAATAGCACAAGTCAAAGATTTTGCCAGCCTGATCTTGATCATACATACAATCACACAGTACTGACACACTGCCTTAGTTTGCATCCCTCTAGCAGCTACCCAGGCCACCACTATCCTCCCAGTACCGACTCCCCAACCCACCTTCACCCACCCTGATGATCGGTTTCTCTCCCTCCTCCTTTTTCTCACTCTCCCTATTTTTTTCTTTTCCCTCCCCTCCAGCTCATATATTTCTGTTTTTTGGGGGTTTTCTGGCACTTTTGTTTGGTGGCTGTCTCATCTGGCTGCCTGGCTGTGCTGAGCGCAGCTCCTGCTCCTCTGATCCTCCTCAGTCATCTTGGGCGGCATTGCATATTCAGCATAGTTATATACCATGAGTGCATCACGTGACCTTCTGTTGCCTGACCAGATGCCACTGGCCGCTTGTACATGCCAATGGCATCCCCATGGCAACAGACAACATATCATGGAAATGGCATCTCCACAGACCTGGAAGCAGACTTCTATGGTGAAGTCTGTATTTATCTGGGTCCATGGATTGTGGGTTCGATCCAGGGGTCCAGATCTCCTGCAGAACACTCCACCAGCCCTAATTCAGACCACTAAGCACATACTCTCTGGTGGCCACTTGCTTGTTACCCCCACACATGAAGCATGGAGGTACTAGCAGTGGCACCAGAAACTACTAAGGATGGTTCACAGGTAATCCTGATATTAATCAACCTCTCAGCAAGAAAGAGCCATAGCCCCTCTTGCCACTTATCCTGCTCGGGATCTGGGAGTAAAGGTGCTGTAATGGCTGTTAGACTATAAGCAAACCAGCCTCTCTCATTAGCAACATGTGGCTGACTACCGCTCCCCTTCAGCCTACTGCTCTATCCAATGGGGTGTGAACTGACAGAAAGCTTGCCCCCTTTAACTGTCTGCTCGACTCTTTAACAGGCATGCCAGTGACTATCATGCAACCTCCCCTCTCCCTCACCCTCTCTCTACCTCACCTGCCTCTCACCCCCCCATTTCACTGCTCCTACTTCCACCACCCTGGGGGACTAGCCAGCAGCACCCTAACATCATCCTTGCAGGATGTCATGGTTCTTCCACCAAACTGGATCTTAGGTCCTCTTCCCTACCTGAGGACCTTCAAATTTTGCCCTCCCCTTCCCTCCTTGAATGGGCAGGACACTCCAAAATCATGCCCGCAAGGCAGCTACCTGGTTTTCACTGTTCCACTCCTTAGGGAAAGGGATAATCAGCCCTGACATGAGCAGGATTTGGAACTGGGTGGGCTGGGGGTATTTTGTTCAACAATCTCAGGAACTACTCTCAGGCTACTGCTTTTTTGCTCTGACTTAAAGGAATATTTCTGCCCCCAGTAGGCACAGAGAGGGAATGAGTGTTGAATGACACCTGATCCTTATCTCCCTGTCTGCTCAGTGATACATATAAATCATACACATGTTATGTTTGCAATGCAGTATTTTTCCTGGTTTGTTGTTATACTGTGTGTGTTTTTTATTACTACATGTTTGTTGGTTAAGTGCTGTCCATTTTACAATACTTTGGACCTAACATACTGTGCATTGACAGAACCGCCAAGGGAAACTGAGGTGACGGTCATTGATGGAGCTCTGCTGAGGGGCAGGAACACCCTCTTATGGTGCACAACCACTGGGTCTTTCTACCTGATATACATTCCCCCTGCTTGCATTTTTCATGGCACCCTAGCTTTGGCCAATGCACACACATATCTCGCATTATATCTAAAATAAGGTGCCACACTTGGAATGTCAGTGGTTTGAATTCCCCAATCAAATACAAGCAGGTGATGACCCACCTCCACTGTCTATGCTACCAGCTGGTCCTATTGCTGCAGACCAAGCTTACATCCCTAGAAGTCCAGAAACTTAAGTAAGAGAAGATGAGTGGATCTACAGGTTCACAGCTCTGCCCACACCAAAAATTGAGGGGTTCAATCCTGGTACACAAAAACCTCCACTGGAAACTCCAGATGTCAGCAGCTGACACTGAACATCACTGGGTACTGGCATTATTCGATACCCCCAGGGGTCACTGATAGTGGGCAACCACTATGCATTGAATGTTGACTCCCCATAATGCTTCCATACCCTGGTGGATGAGGACTCACAGTTCAATGACTCTCATGCTCCCATCCTCTGAGATGAAAACTGCAATCTGACCTTGGACCCCTCCCTTGACTGCAGCCACAGTGAACTGGAACCTCATGCCAAAGCAGAGCAGATGGTCAAGCTCTGGCTTTCAGATCAAGTTCTCACCAAGGTATGGTGCCTTCTTGACCCTAGAATATGTGATTGCATTTATATCTCACTGGTGCATGGTTCTTACAGTCGACTAGACTTATGGATTACCTCCCACCAACTTATCCCAGTGGTCATAGTAGTCAGCATCAAACCACTGGATATTTCAGAACACATCCCCCTCACTCCAACTGGACCTACTGCATGATCACACAACTCACCACTCTTACAGGTGGGGAATGGGCCTATTGTTGCTCCAAGATCCCCAGTTTAGGATGCAGCTTCAGAGTACAATGGAGAAGTTCATCTTCCACAATGGTAATGGGGCGACCTCAGTTGCTACACTGTGGGAAACTTTTAAAACCTCCCTTAGAGGGCAAATCATAGAGTATGCCACCTGTCGGCATAAAAATTAGAGCAAGAACTAGCCAGCTTGAAGGCCCAGCTTGCACAGAAGGAGGCTGCATACTAGGAGGACCCAAACTGCCTGTCAATCTGCAGCTGCACAGGGAGATCGTGAAGCTCTGTTTAGATATCCACACTTACTGCTCAAAAGGCAGAGTTAGCCATTCTCTGCATGCAGCACCGGTACTAGGAAGGCAGTGAGAAGAGTGGAAAGCTCTTAGTGTAACAGTTAAGAAAGCAACAGGTAGAATGGTACTTTATTTCTCTCCGCAGTGCTGGGGGTTCTTCATGCACCAGTCCTGAGAATATCAGTGAAGCAGTGACAGTGTTTTTTTAACAGCTCTACTCTTCAATCTCCACCCCAGACACCACCTAACTGGATGCTTTTCTCTCTCAACTCCAACTTCCACAGATTTCTCCAGATCAAGCTGCTGCCCTAGAACTCCCACTTTCCCTGGAGGAGACAGCTAATGCCCTAAAGGCAATGTATGCTCAAACATGATCACCTTGTAAATTAGGTTCCTTAGCCCTAATGGTGTTTGACCCTTTACCTGTATAAAAATAAAAGTTTCTACTTTTAATACTACTACTCAAGCTGCAAAAAGCCCCTGGGGTGATGTGCTCACTACAGAGCTCCTTCAAGCCATTTCCCAACAGATTTGCCCAATCCAATAGTGCCTTTATTCTGAAACTTGTTCCATTGGGTCATTCCCTTCCATGATGGTGATGGACACCATCACTGTCCTCCCCAAGAAGGGTAAAGACTTCTACCCCAGATGATACACCCTGTACAGGTGGACTTTGTCCAAGACTGACTAAACTTGGACCACTTCCAGACACTACTAAGCCTGGAGCAGGTTGCCCATGGTGTCCCCACTCCAGCTGCAGCAACTGCAATCAACAAAAGTATTTGATTCAGTGGAGCTGGGGTACCTGTATGCTGTGCTTTCTCAGATGGGGTTCGTAGCTGCCTTCCTATTCAAAATACAGACAATATGCTCCTCACTTCTGCAACAGAGTGGATGATCCAGATGGGGTGGGTAGGATGAGACGAATCCTGGAAAAGCTAGAAAAATGGTCCAAAGAGTCGCAACTAGGGTTTAATGCTATGAAGTGCAAAATCATGCACGTGAGGAGGAGAAACCCCGAAGATAACTATAGGATATGGGGAATTGCTAATGACCACTACAGAGGAAAGGAACTTGGGCATCATCACCGATGACCTAAAAGTCTCCAGGCAGACCACAAAGGCAGTGGGGAGAGAAAGAAAGATGTTGGGATGTATCAGTAGGAGTATCACAAGCCGAAAGAGGGAAGTAGTGATCCCTCTTTACAAGACACTGGTTAGGCCCCAGCTGGAGTACTGCGTCCAGTTCTGGAGGCCAAACCTGCAAAAAGACATTGCCAGGATAGAAACAGTCCAGAAAAGGGCAACTAAGATGGTGCAGGGGCTGCAACAGAATCCATAGAAGAACAGATTGAAGGACCTCAATATGTACACCCTGGAGCAGAGGAGGGAGAGGGGAGATATGTCAGAAATGTTCAAATACCTTAAAGGTCTAAACAAGGTGAAAGAGTCTAACATGTTTCAGTATAAGAAAAACAGCAGGACAAGAGGGCATGATATGAGATTGGAGGGAGGCTGATTGAGGGGTAACGTGAGAAAGTTATTTTTCACAGAGAGGGTAGTAGATGCAAGGAACAGCCTGCCCAAGGAGGCAGTGGAACTGAGTACAGTGAAGTGCTTCAAAACAGCATGGGATAGGCCACACAAGGGAATAATACAGATGAGTAAGAATAAAATAGGTCAGTGTTCAGAATAGAGACTTATGGCAGCATCAACCAGGTAGAAATAATGGGCAGACTAGCTGGGCCTGGTGTTCCTTATCTGCCGTCAACTTCTATGTTTCACTTTAAGCCCTGGTCCTCACCAATGACACTCTGTCCCCTCCCTTTACTTTAGCCCAGGAAACCAGGCAAGGGTGCCCCTTTTCCCATTGCTATTTGTCCTTGTGATCAAAGCTGTAGCTATGGCTATAAGATAACACCTAGATATCAGGGTATATGGGTGAAGGCTACCCAATACAAAGCTCTCTTATGTGTGGTTGACCTTCTAGTGCTACTGGAAGGTGCTTACCACTCTATTTCCTCCCTAATGCAGCTCCTACAAACCTTTGCTTCTCTCTCGGGGCTTAAGGTCAACCAAAGTAAGACTGAAGTGCTATCATTGAATGGCAAATGCCTACCTTCTCCCTTCTCCATCCTGGCCCTCCACTGGGCTCCAGACAAAATCACTTACCTGGGGACTAAGATTATCCCCAGTGTCAGCAAACTGTGTGATCTTAATGTTGCACTGTTCCTCACCAACCTGCAACTGGAAAGAAACCACTTCAGCTGTCAATGGAAGGCAAAATTAAGGCGATCAAGATGGTCATGGCCCAGAAACTATTTCATATCATCTCTTACATTCCTACCCCATTACCACTGGCTGGTTTGACCACATAGACAAACTTATAGGTAACATTATATGGGAAGGCAAGCAACCCAAATATAGCAGTGTGAAACTCAGATCTCACTGGCGTAAAGGGGACTCGGGGCTCCCCTGGTTCCAAGGATACTACTGGGAATATTTTAATTTATTTATTAGCTTTTGTTTACCAGGTTAGCATGCTAGACAAGGAATGTCTATTTTCAGGTGCGACCCGAGAGATTACAAGAGTAGGTTTACAAGCAGAATGAGAACAATTATAACACAGTGAAATACAGGTATTGAACAGGGTGAAACAAATAAACAAGTACAGGATAATCAGATAAGCAAATACATCAAGGTAAGAGCATATAAGCAGTAATAATAATTCTTGGTATAACACATGGGCTTTTAAGGTGGGACATTGGGTGGTTGTCCCGGTATAAGGATGATAAGTGCTGAGGTGCAGGAAACCATAAGAGTGGATGGTTCTGCTATTTAAGCTTGGGGGGAGGGGGTTAGGAACCAGGAAAGTGGATGGAGCACACCCGGGTCCAAGCCACGGTTGAAGGTACCAAGCAGCCTAGGGACAGTTACAGGCTGAGGCAGACTTCAGGTGCTACCAGAGGGAGCTCTTAAACATGGGATGGGTGGGACTATGTCTGATGGGTGCAGGTAGGGTATTCCAGAATCTAGGATCGCAGACAGCAAAGGCACAATCACCTGCCAGAGTATGAGTTTTTGGGACGGGGGGGCAGGACAGCTGACCTTAGCTGGTATGGTGGTAGAGCCGGTTGCAGGAATTGAGACAAGGCAGGTGGAGTGGCATTATGGACAATTTTGTCTGTGAAGCAGCCCAAGACAAAGGAATAATAATTACTTGGTGACATCCAATGTAGGTTTTTGTATAACTCACAGTGATGGTTAAGCCAAGGGGCAGCAAGGGCAAAGTGTCAGATATTATTATAGGCCGTATCCCATTTTGCGAGACTAGTTTTAGTAGTGAGGGTAAAGGTAGTCAGTCCATAGCTGAGAGAGGGAAGAAACAATCCTTTAGCAAGGGCAAGGTGAGCAGCTGCTGTAAGGGACCCACGAGCCCTGTATGCAAGTTCAAGCTTGATGTTTGTTTCCCTACATACATTTGAATATGTAGAGATAGGTCTAACTGAGGGTCAGCAGTAACTCCCAGGTAATTGAAAGAGCATGTAGTGCCAACAGGGACTCCATCATGACTCAAGACATTTAGTGGGATGGGACACTGCTTGAGCTTGGCAGAGGATCCAAAAAGCACAAACCACCAAATGGTTTTATGATCCTGACTTGCCTCGCCACTTTGGTCAATGATTGAATCTCACTTGATGGACAGGTGCCCTCCCACGGTCAGTCTATTTGGATCCCTTGACCAGCCCACAAAAGCTCTCCCCATAGTCCAAAACTTTCTTGGTCTTTGGCATTAGCTTGGAAATTGGCTAGACACCAAACTGGTTCACCTGGCACTCACTCCTCTCTGGAGCAATCCTAATAGTCAGGTGGGAGGCAAACACCTTGACTGGGAGTGCTAGAAAACGAAGGGGATTCATACTCTTTCAGATCTCCTCCTCCCCCATAACACCACACTTGACTCCTTGCAGGGCCTCTAGGCTTGCTTTGGCCTGCAAAAAACAGAGTTTTGACAATACTTCGTATTATGCAGTGCTATAACCCCTCACATCAAGATGCTTAAAGAGGCCTTTACCCTACTATCTATGCACCCCTTCCCTCTTGACTATTTAAAACCTCGGGCAGAGCAGGAGTCGTATACTCCCTAATGAGGGATCACATCCTTGACCAAACCAGTCAAGCTTGGTGCAGTTGAGCAATAGCCCTGGGCCATGATATCTGTGATGAAGAATGGTGGTCCTGCTGGAAAACTGCACATATTCCGTTTAAGGACTCCTAATGCAGTCTGTTACAAAATAAGATCCTGCACTGCTGATATCACACCCCAGTGGTGTTGCATGCAGCCTATCTTATCCCAATAGATAACTATTGAAGATGTGCAGACCTAGATATGACTAATTCCACATTCTCTGGGCATACCCAAGCTCAAAACTTATTGGACCAGCAGCCGTGATACTCTGGTGGCCATCCTTGCCACGAATATATCACTGTCTCCAGGCCTATTTCTTCTGGGCTCTAGACAAGAAGCACCTCACTTGCCCATATCTCAGTTTGAACTTGTGGTTCATGCCAGTGTGGTAGCCAACAGGCTCCTACTATGTAGGTGACATACTCAGGTGGTCCCATCCATAAATGAATTTCTTTCTAGCGTAGCCCAATTAGCAATTTAGGAATGACTGTCACATCTGGCCTCTGATACTATGTATAAATACAGTAGAATCTGGTGTCCCCTCTCTGCCTACCTTAACCCCACTCTTTGTACCCTGGCTTGACCTCGTCTTCAGCAACCCCCACATCCAGAGCTGGGATTAGCTAATTGTGGTCCATTTTAGCCCTCACTACACTCCATAGGGGACATCTTAGGAAGCACTTTTTCACAGAAAGGGTGGTGGAGCCATGGAACAGCCTTCCAGCAGAAATGGTGGGGGCCAAAACAATACAGGGGTTCGGGTCGGCTCCCGGATAAAAAAAAAGGCGCATAGACCGATTGCTGTTGTTAACTTATCGATGTGACGTAGCATCGATAGGTTAACAACCTTAGGAAATTATGATTTCCTAAGGTTAACAGCGTTCTACCATACATTATAAAAAGAATAACTACAACAAAATCCCAAATATGACAAAATAGTTCACTTTTTTAAATTCATTTCCATTATTAAAAATGTAAAAGTATATAAATTTATACAACAGTGTACTACAGTTCTTAAAATCAGTTAAATTACATTAAACTACTTTATGTTGGGGTCTTTGGTCTCATGCCTAACAATGCACCCTGGGCACACATTAATTCTCTAGAAATGCATATCCTGTTATGGGTTATTTCTGACATATTTTATATGTGTCATAGATATGCATTTAATACATAGGAATTGTACTGTACTGTATGTATATTAAGTATTTAGAAATGCATGTAACAGTTCACAGTACAGTACATTATCCATTTATTTTATCATGAATGTTCTATGCATAGTATGTCCCTAAATAATGTTAAAGATCTTCTTCTTCTTCTTCTTCTTCTTCTTCTTCTTCTTCTCCTCCTCCTAAAGAATGTTAACTGTATAACAACAGTATACTACTACTGTACAGTTGATTTACATTTTGTTTCTAATTATATATGCCAAATGCATCAAATAATTTATGGGCTGTTTGCCTGTGGTTCAGTGGGACAGCAGACAACTTGCGCTCTTCCTTTACTGAGGGCTATTTAAACTGTGCATGTGCTAGTGTTCTCTGGACACTTGTAATGTGTACAGAATCAGTAATCAGACAATCCAGTGGTTACAGTTACACGTGGAGATTGCAACATGCAAAGAACAAGGTCTAATGCTTACACCTTGGCTAACATGAAGTTTCTCTTTAGTTAAATGGTTAGAGCATGCATCTGAGACCATGGATGCATGGATCACGCCTAGAGTCTGCCACTTATGCTTTCAGACCTGTAATTCAGTTTACTGAAGAGGTCCCCCTACAAGATAGGGAAAAGATATTACAACACCCATTTGCGGGAAGCCCATTTGCTCGCTGCAACTTGGACCAATGTCTGTTCTGTTTGTGTTTCTCCGCTCCACTAACTTGTGTCCACCATGCCTGGAACTGTAGCATGACCCTCCTTTTTCACTTTGCCACTGTCTGCCTCACTCTCACTGCTGAGTTTGAATTCAACAGGGGAATTCAAAATACTTCAAATCACAATGGCAAACCTCTAACAACACTCCATCCTCCTTCTGGCGTGATCTCTAATCACTGCTGCACCTCTCCTCAGAATCCCCCTGCCCACTCTGTTTGTGGCAGGTTCATTTGTTTTGCACTCTACCATTTTTGCTGAAGCCATAAAAAGTTCTTCATGACCTGTGCCCTTCCTCAAGACACACCGTCCCTATCCTACACCTTCCCCCTTCCCCATGCTGCCTTCTGTCTCCCTAAACCCCACTAAATCCAGCCCTGATGGGCTTGCACCCTAGACTTCTCAAAATCTGTGCACCCTCTATTTTGATCCCCTTAACCTACCTTCTCAATCTTTCTCTCTCCTCCTCCTCTACTGTTCCCTCAGCCTGGAAGTCCGCTACGGTCCTCCCCCTTCTCAAAGGAGGTTATCCTACTGTGCCTGGCAACTGCCTCCCAATATCACTTCTCCCGTCACTCACCAAGGTCCAGGAATCCCTCGTACTCTCAAGGATAAATTATTTCCTCCTTGCCTCTCTCTACTGTCCAATCAGGATTTAGAAAATTTCATTCTACCACTTCCTCTTTTCTTCGCTTTACTGATGCCATTCACTCTGCTATGGATCAAGAGCAGATCACTTCGGCCATTTCCATAGACCATGCAAAGGACTTTTTTTCCATCTCCCACCCTCTCCTCCTAAGTAAGCTAAGCGCCTCTGGCCTTTCCCCAGCCCCTGTCACCTGGTTCAGCTCTTACTTAACTGGCCAGTCCCAGTCAGTAAAAATCAGTAATGTCCAATCCCCCTCACTCCCTCTCCTCATAGGTGCACCCCAGGGTTTGATCCTTGACCCTCTTCTCTTTTCCCTGTGCATTAACGACCTCCCTTCTGTATGAACCCATGCCAAGATCCACATGTATGCGGACCATCCAAACTCCCCTTCAAAAAGATTTCTCAGTGGTCACAACCTGTTTCAGCAATAACTGCCTAAAATTGAACACCAAAACAAAATGTAGCTATGACCTTTGGCTCCAAACCAAAACTCGCTAGGATTCCTGCCCTCTCCTCCTTCTTTTCCAGAGCTAACACTCCTCTTGACAATGTTCCTGCCTACAAGTACCTCGGAATGTGGCTCGATCCCTCCCTAGATTTCTCTTCCCACTTTAGTGTCCTTCGCTCCAAATTACGCCCCAAACTTGGGTTACTCTACCACCACAAGGGTATCCTTCCCTCCCAGTTAGACATGATCTAGTGGTCAAATGGATCCTCCCAGCTTTCAACTATGTAGATGTAGTTTTCAGGGCAGCTCCAGCCACCTCCTTCACCAAACTCAGTGTCCTTTTCCATGCCTTCTGTCGGATTGCCTCAAACTCCACTCATCTGACACACCACTGCAACCTCTACTCCTCCCTATCCCTCCAGTCCCTCTCACAGAGACGCTCATCCCATTGCTCCACCTTCATCTCCAAATACTGGTTTGGGACTCTCTCATCCTACCTGGTCTCTCTCCTAAATCCTGCCACTCCTTCCCCCTACAACTCGCGTACAAACTATGTCCGCTCCTTTGCATTACCACAAGTCCGCACCTCAGCTGGGAAACTAGCATTCTCTTATAGACTTCCTTCCCTCTGGAACAACATCCCTCCACCCAAACCCGCCTCGCCCCCTCCTTTCCTGCTCTTAAGCGCTCACTCAGACCAACCCCTACTACTTCCTGTACCAGTCCGCTTTCCTAAGACAGATTTATTTTTTCCCTGTCTTTCTCCCCCTCTTGCATCTCTTAATTGAACTTGAGACTGTATGAGCTGTTCTTGATGTCTTACTCTGTTTTAGCTAATATCTACTGTATATATGCAAATTCACTATGTAAATAGCTTTTATGTACATTGTATGACATTGTATCTGTATTGCCCCTCTGTTGTATTTGTACCACATGTCCCCAGGTCACACCTGGAAACAAGCTTCCGCTCAGTGTGCCTTTCCCGGTTATCAAATTTTAAATAAATAAAGAAAGAAAGTCCATGCCTTCTCCTTCATTGATTTCCTTCTGGGATTGTATGGCTTCATCCCGTTGTGACGCCTCTGTTCTGCTGTGTTTCCAGCATGCTGCTGCTGGCTGCTCCTCCGCTACTCTTTTCCAGGCATGTCTGCTCCTGGCCTGTTTTCTTCCTTGCCATGTTCAATGCTCCTGCTTTCCTGCCTCTTGTTGTCTGCTACTAGGGGGAGGGGCCATACTGCTGCTCTCTGCCGGCCATTTCTTTTTGTATGCTACTGCTGTTGCTGACCTTCACGGAACTCCTAATTCTGTTGCTGTTTTCCAGCTGTATATTACTGTGGTATGAAAAATGTCCAGTTGCTCAACTGGCAGTGCTGCATCCCAGCTAGATCTGGCTTTTTGCTTCTTTGCTTTACCTTCCTGGTGTTGGGTGTCATAATGCATCATTTCTGGTATTCTTGGCTTCTGCTCTGCAATACTTACAAGGGACTTTTTAATTACATTGCATTCACACTGGCTCCAACCCATTGCTTCACCGTCTTAATTCTCACTAGTCTGCCCATGCAGTCACCCAGCTCCTCTCTTTTGGTCTTAACACTCATACCTTCGTTCATCATACAGGGCTACACCCTATATAACATACTTCCATGCTTTCAAGCCAGCATAATTTTATTCTTTGGGCTCTTGCTCCACTGACTACCTGATATTTGACATACTGATTATCAGGCTTTCACACTTTTGCTCCTCAATAGCTCTGTATAACTTTCAGGCCTTGCCTCTCAAGGGTTCAGCACCCACGTTACTTTCTATGGGCTTTGCACTCAGAGAAGAGAAGAGAAACAGAGCAGCTACACCAGAAACAGCTGTTCTTATTAAGCCTTTTCCTTGGGGTCTTTGCCACTTTGATGTTCCTTCAGCATTCAGATCTAGCCCTTGAACACATCCAAAGGGGAGCCCTCATTAGTGTGGACTCCTTCATTACTGAGCTGTGCCTTGTGGCTCATTTAAGGTTGTCATTTGGGTTTACATCCTCATGTACTTCAAAAAGGAGGGAGTCCTCGTGAGTGTGGGCATCTTCATCACAAGAGAGTTCTCATGAGTGTGAGCATCTTCATCACAAGAGACTTCTCATGAGTGTGGGCTTCTTTATCACAAGACAATCCTCATGAGGTTCCATCACCAGAACACGCCCACAATCTGGTGCCGGGTAACTAGGGCGACAACCGGCAATGTCACTGATCATGTTTTTTGCAGGGGGCTGTTCACCCCCCAAGCCCCCCCTACTTATAAATTCTAACTCCAAGGGTGAGTGGACCTTGGGAAGGGGGGTGCATCCTGCATTTGGCGCCCTGATTGTCCGGTGCCATAGTGCCGGCGTTCTGAGCGGAGGAAGGGTCCTCGTGAGTGTGAACTTCATCACGAGAGAATTCTCATGAGTGTGGGCATCTTCATCACAAGAGAGTCCTTGTGAATGTGAGATTCTTTGTCAATAGCTTGTGTCCAGTGGTTCCTTTGCAAAGGTGGAAGTCTCCAATGAAAGACAGAAGAAGAGATGGTACATTAGTTTCCTGCCAAATCGAAGCAGTGGATTGTAGATGATAAGCTGGGTATACATGCTTGTTTCCTGGTGTACTTGTCATTTTCATGCTTGGTATTTTTCTAATCCTGACATTCCTTTAGCATCCGTACTAGTCCAATGGGCACCTCTGATGGAGAAGTCCTCAGGAGTGTAGACTTCTTTTTCATAGGATTGTGCCCTGTGACCCTTTTGTGAGTATGGAAGCATGGGACATGAGGCTGTAGGGTTCCTTTAGTATTTAGGCTAGCATCTGTGCACCTCCAAGATGGGGTCCTCAAGAGTGTTGACTTCTTTGTTGCAGGTCTGTGCCTTATGGCACCATCATGAGGGTGGAAGTATATATGAGACAGAAGGAGGGCATACGCTTGTTCAGAACAGATTTTCCCTTCTCATCTTAAACTGCAGACTGTATTCACACTGCTCAGCTTTGTTTAGTTTATAAAATAAACTGAATTCAGCCTGGAGGGATGGTGAACTAAGGCTTTGGATCCCCAGAGAGCTATTCCAGAAGTAGGATTTTCATCTCCTCCATGCCCAAGGTCATACAATAAATTCTGCCATGAGTTGGGCCTGGATGGTGCCTTCCTTTATAGTAAGTATGTTCCCATATCACTAGTAACCCTTTATTCCTGACTACATCTAAATTGTTGGCCCTTTGTTTTTGCTTCCCTTCCAGGTATGCATGGCATGCTTGTTTGTGTTACAACATGCTTTATGCCTCTGTCATTTTAGAGGACTCAGCTACCATTCCCTAAGGCACCTGCAGCCACACTATAGAATAAACTCTACTTGAGGATTCCTCTGCTTAATGGACTGAACCTACAGTACCTTGAAAGGCTGGTAGCCCTTTTCGTGGGGACAGAGAGAGGAACAGCCAAATCCACATCTCATAAGCATAAAGTGTACCTACCAAGTTCATTAGTATGTTGTACATATAGAATAATGGCTGGGTAGGTGGTCATAAAGTTTACACACACCCGAGGTGTGGGATGCCACATAAACCCAGAGAGCGAAGCTCAAGGGGTTTGTAAAGGCCTCCCAAACCAAGGGTGTGTGTAAAATTTGAGTTTTACACACCTACCCAGCCTTTATTTTATATTAATAAACTTTCAAAGGCCACCTTAAGGAGCTTATGCTATATGAAGCATGTTGAGACTGCCAATGATAGCTCCACCTCCTTAGCTCCTCTACCATACTTTCATCTGCTTCACTCACCCCCTACTCCTCACCTCTCTCTTGACTAGCCCTCCCATCCCTCTCCAACCTCCACCACCTCATTTCTCCTACTCAGCCACCCCTTACCTCCCCCTCTTTTAGCCCATTCTGCACAGCATCGCCTTGCACTGGTACTTGGTGCTCCTCCCTCCTCCTCCTTGCACTTAGCATAGTTCCTATGCCTCATCTCAACTGACAATTGTTTGGTTTTCACCATTCGGGCATTGTAACTTGGTTGCATAGTGTTATCCCCACTTCTCTATCATATTGTGTAGCAGTTTATAATTTTCTGTTTGCTTACCTTGTTATTGCTCTCATTGTGCAATTTTCTCTTTTTTCCCTCACCTGCCTATTGTGTGTTTTGCTCCTGATGTGGAACCTATGTAAAGAGTTCTGAGCTCAAGTAGTTTATCCAAGATTGTAATAAATAAATAAATTAAAATACTTTATAAAATGAGGAGAAAAATCCTACATCCTGATTGGTTATTAGCCATGCATTAGATGTGGCTAATGCACAGCTAAAAACAAGTGCTTTCATCCAGGACACAGGAAAGAAAACAAATCCCTGGCCACATAGAATGTTTTAAAGTTTTCAGCCATCATTTCTCTTTCCCACTTAGCAACAGTACTTTTAAAAGCTGCATGCCCCCCCCCCATCCTTGCTTCCTTAAAAACCCAAGTAACGAGGAGACATACTGCTCATCTATTTTTTTTTTTTTTTTTCATATTTATTTTACTCACATTTTGGACATTTATGATTATGGCTCCACTTTGTACGTTGCGACTTTCATGTAGCGTGCCTGTTCAGAGTCTTGTCACCCACCCGATCTCATGGCAAAAGTAATGGCAATAAAATAAATAAAACAACAACAAATGAACAGCAAAGAAATACAGCAGCTCTGCAACATCCACAGTGGGATCCACAGCTGTAGCTACTCCGCCCCAGTACTCCCCACTTCCTTTCCTCCCAACTGCACACTCCGCTGGTTAGCCTGCTCAGCTCACACCTGCTGTAACAGGACCCACAAAAATGAAACAGAAATACATAAACACTATGTTAAAAATATAATAGAAAAATAAATTAAAACTATCTAGTAAAACAAAATACCAGTGTGTGTGTGTGTGTGTCACACGGTAACCATGTCAACCAACTGCTGGAATGGTGACCACAGTAGGACAAAAGTCCTAATGGCAAAAAAAAAAAAGCTATCTTGTTGAGGCAGAGTAACTATTTTACAACAAAATACATTAAAGATTTATTTTTTTTCAGTAAAAACATAACAATTATAATTTTTACCTGAATGTAAAATACACTGCCCCATTTTATAAGCACAATAAGACACTCTGGAAGTGTGCATTAGACATTTCCAATGCACATCCAGGGGCTGAAAGCAGTCAGCCTGTAGCCTCATACCTCACTATGCCCCTGGCTGTGCGTTAGAAATATCTAATGCACATTCCCTTATGACTTATTGCCTGCTAATTGCTGTGGATCATTTTTCTCCTACTTCAGCCAAGCACACCTGTGCCACCACCCCCTGTGGATCCCCAGTGGGGGCCCGCACCATGGACTGTGGACAGCAGTCCATCCCAGAGGAGGTGAGCACCCTCTCCCCACCAGCCCTGTAACAGTCGAGGTTTATTCCCAAACTATGTCACCTCCACCTCAAGCAGTAACACTGATGCCATTGCTGTGCTGATGAACCAGCTTAGGAAAACAATTTCTTTGAAGGGTTCTATGACTTTATAAATCACAAAACAAAATAATTTTCCAGTAATTCCAGAGTGCATTTATTACTTGTTTTATAAGATGTGGTTCTAACATATTATAGTAATACATAACAATACTGTATATGGTTTCAACATCTGTATGCTATCCTCATGTAGCTGTTTTACTCAGGTAAAAGTGCAGTGGCATTTGTGTTGCACACTCCCCATTTGTAAATAATGCCTTGCCCTGTGAGTGTCCCCTTTCCCACTACCTCAGTTTAGTACTGTCAATGCTATTTTCCCACAGGATGGAACTGAAGTCTTGTTTTAATTCATCTTTTTAGAGTAATTATAAAACTGTATTGTTTTTTGCAGTTAATCATTTTTATTCAACTTTTTCATTTTTTCAGAACACATATTAAGTACAGAGAGCACTTTATGCATGAGTTAACAAAACAGCACAAATAATTAACAGTAATAGCAAAGGCTACCACAATAGAGAAACACTGGAATGGGAGCAACATATTCTGCAAAGAAGCACCACAAACAAGCATATAATGGAAGAGTTCCAGATCATCAGATACTAGAAACATAGAAACATAGAAGTTGACGGCAGATAAGGACTGCAAGGCCCATCCAGTCTGCCCATTTCTTTTTCTACCTTATAAACGTGCCATCGGCCTTTGCTCTGTCAATGGCCTATCTATTCATACTTATTGGTATTGCTCCCTTATGCCCATCCCATGCCTGTTTGAAGCCCTGCACTGTATTCATAGCCACCACTTCCTGAGGTAGGACGTTCCATGCATCCACCACCCTTTCTGTGAAAAAGAATTGCCTCATTCCCCAGGGATGTGGAATGAGGCATTTGCCAGATGTGCATCTTACTCAGACTGAGCAAGCAAAAGCATACTTGGCAGCACCTGGGACATGCCAGAAAGAGCATAGCAGGAGTTGTGGAAGGGGACCACACCTTGTGATATTTAGCCATAGTTTTCCTAGCACAGTGTGACATTCTCACCAGGTTTGCAGGATGAGACCACCAGAATCCAGTGGCCCAAAGAGAGAACATGTTCAGTTCTCCAACTGCACAGTAGCAATCTCTTGGCTTCTATGTTCACCGTTGGAAGCTGCAAACCAGATATGAACGAGTTAGCCAGGGGCATACCTATAAGGTATAGAGGAAGATGTTATGGATGAGTAAGCTGCAGAATTTTCATGCAGCAGAACTGGGTTAACTTTGCACATGACCACAGTGTATGCATCAGGTCTGCCTCATCCACTTGGCATCTCCAGTAACAGGCATGGGACATGAGCACCAGACTCTGTATCTGGGTTGGAGTGTGATAACAGAAATGTATCACTTTATTTTGAATAAGAAGGCTTCTGGAGTCAGGACAGGCCAAACGAGTCAGCCTCCATAAAACAGACCATTCATCCTCTGAGATGGGGGTGCATAACACCTGTTCCCATGTCTGCCAGGCCTTCTCAGTGGGGTCAGGCAAGTTCTCAATTACTGATCTATAGCTATGCCCAGCAGTTTCTCTGTGGAATGTAAGCCAGTGAGACAGGGTCTGAGGGATGGTGACAGAGGTGTGATGAGGCAGAGAATTCCATAGGGCAGCTGTGGAGCTGCGAATTTGCAAATATTTTCAGAAATCATTCTGCCATAAGTTGTAATGTCCTTTGAGACTGGCAAATGTATTCAAGTGATTGCACAGGGGTTGGAATAAGTCTTGCACACAGATAATACCTATGTCCACCCAATCCTTCCAATGAATAACACTCCCCCTATACAAAGCAGAGGATTCCTCCTTAAGAGGATTAGGGGAAGAGGAAACAAGGGTGTTTGCAGCCACTGATCCACCTTTCTCCAAGTCTTGATAGAAGGAAACAGAGTGGGGCTGTTCTGGAGAAGCTTTCCAGTGCAGCAGTACAGTAGAGAAGACGAAATAACCCACTGATGAGGTCAGTATCTTTAGACAGCCATGGTGTGGTGCATTTGGGCATTCAGGGGAGGTTGGAGCCATCACAACGTTTGTGAACACCTAAAAGTCTCACAAAATAGGAATAAAACCAAGGTTGTGACTGTCCACCTTTCTGCCAGTGGACCATGAGTTTAGTCTTCCTGTGCCATGGGGCTTTACCCTCCCAGAGAAAGCGACTGACAAGCCTGTCCATCTTGCCAAACCACAATGTCAGGATATTCACCACCAAGTGCGGTAGGCAGTGCAACAATCTGGGTGCCATGATCATTTTTCTGGCCAACAATTTCCCCACCAGACAGAGATGGAGCGATTGCCATTGTTCACAGGCTTCCTTCAATTTTTGCAAAAGGGGGGTACTTTTTTTGCTACCATCTCACTAGGAGATGGGTACACCCACATCCCCTGGTATTTGATGCCATGCGGGGCCCTCTTCAGTCCATGATGAACAGAGATGGAGGGGCAAGAAGGGTGAAGCTGTAAGATTTCCATCTTCATCGAGTTGATATTCTGTAAGTAAATGGGTTGTCCAAGATGTCTCTTGGCTAATCAAGAGTTTCATCTTGAGACATTTTTGTGTTTGAGAACTGCAAAGTGAAGCTGAGCAGTTCTGGTAAGCAAAGATATCTCGAGATGATGCTCTTGAATTTGCCAAAAGACACCACAGGCAACCCATTCAGTTTTTATTATTCATTTAATATTTTTTTTCTTAAGTAAAATGTTTGTTGATTCTTGCATGTTATTCATTGCTGCTGATGATTATGAAGCCATGGAGTTACTCGCTGGCTGTGTGAGCTTTGACCCATATTGTACAGGTTGCAAGAGTTTATGGCAGTGCTATGCTGCTTATCCCAGTTTGCTTGTGGTATGTTTATCCATTTTTTTTTTGTTTGTTTTATTAGCGTTCCACACACACACACACACACACACACGCACACACTCATGCAGACACGGCATGCTGTTATAGCTTTTACTATTACGTTAATGGAGTCATGTCAGTGTGTGTAGGGGGAAACAGGATATCTGATTGTGAGCACGTAACCAATGATTAACATCAATATCTATAAAGTGACTTTCCCATTTTGAATACACTAATTGTAAGGGGTTTAAAATATGTGGTCACTAGTGTTTGGTGGATAGCATTCTACTGATGGTTGATGTCAGCAACTCAAAGGTCAGTTATACACCAAGATTAGTTCTGGGGGGAAAAAATTCTAGAATGCTACAGCCAGTTTCACTGAGCAGCACATGAATACCTTTTAGCTGTATAAGAGGTATTCATGTGCTGCAGCATCTTCCGTTTGCTTCAATGAAAATAAAAACAGAAATGCATTATAAAGCCCTGAGATATCATGAAAGTCACTAAGAAGAGCCATCGGTGCTGGGAGACTTCTGGGAATGTCCTGAAGGAGGACCAAGCAGTTATCTGCATGCAGCAGGGAATTCTTTAACTGTATAGTAATCCATTGTTTTTAAAGAAATATTAATTGTACATGCAAAAAACAACTGACACATTTAAATAGTCATAAACTGTTTTTCTTCAAGATTTACAACTTTATTTTTTATTTTTTTGTAAAAGTATCATTTAAACTACCAAAGTGCAAAAGATGAAAGTGTTATTGAAATAGTGTTTAACCCACAGCTCTCCAGATGCTGTGGTGTAGACTCACTGCAGCTGCAGAATGAACAAGACCCCAACAGTCCCTGTCTTAGAAAGTGCCCTCTTTCCATTAAAATTAAAAAGCAGAGATGCATAAGCTTCATGGTTCACCTCATAGCAATGATGACCATTGTGCCCATTGTGCCCCCGCCCTCCCCCCATAATTTCAACACTGTGTTACACAATGGTAATAACAAGGGCAAAGGTCAAAAACTGCTAAATAATGAAGTTACAGAAGAGGATCCACATAATTCTACAGTGTGTTAAGAGATTGGATTCACGAGTAATTGTGTGTGTGTGTGTGTGTGTGTGTGGTGAGCGTGTGTGTGTGTGTTTGTGTGTCAACTATGCTGCCTTTTTTGTGTATGGAAGAAATGGATGACAGCACAACAGAGATCCTTTTGTGCCCTGTTTTGTGTTGCCATCCATTGTGACTGTGTATGGGGATGATTATGGGCAGAAAAAGAGCATTGTTACATTTTTCTTTGTTACATGGACTTCAAATATATGGAAACTGAATTTCACATTATGAGGGGAGGCAGTAGGTTAGAGCCTTAAGCTGGGAACCTGTAAATTCTGCAGTCTTGGGCGTGAAACCCACAACTGCCACTTACATACTGTGTGACTGAGCAAGTAACTTAACATCCATGTGATACTGGGAGGCACCTGGAAATGGGTTTCTGCTCACTGCGTTTTTAGCAAACGTATGTGTGAGAACTGTCACAGAATGAAACAGGTACAAGAGACCAATATGGATCTCAGAAAGAGTCAGACAAGCAGGGAGGGCCAATAAAAAGGCTTTTACCAGGTACATGGGAAGCAGGGGGGGAGGAATGGGGAGATTGCCAAATAAAAACCAGGGAAGGAAAGATGTTGGTCAGGGAGACAAAGGCAGACATGGAGCTGCATACTGTGGAGGGTTGAAAGGTGAGGAAAAACAAAGGGGAAGCAGAGAGAGCTATTGCTAGGGTACAGTTGGGCGTATTAGAAGAAGATGAACAAAAAGCAACCATACTTAACAATGACTTCTGCTTTGTTTTCACAAGGGAAGACATCAGACCCTTGCCTGAAAGTGGAATCAAGACAGCTGTCAAGGGCTAGATGGGATGCACCTAAGTGTGCTTAAGGAACTGGCTATGGAAGTGACTGAACCCCCTAGTAGTGATATTCAATAGCTCCATTCAGGCAGGGGGAGTTCTGAAAAACAGGTTCGTAGCAGATGTAGTCCTGCTACAGCAACTTTGGAGTTCAAGACTGTCAGCCTTACCTCTGTAGTCAGTAAACTGTTGGATTCACTGATCAAAGAGGCCTTGTGAACTACCTAGAGAGTAGCAGTCTACAGGATAAAAAAACAGCATGGGTTTGGGCAGAGAGGCCCTGTCAGACCACCCTAATAGTTTTCTTTGACTGAGTACCAAAAGTAGTAGATAAGGGCCATGCTGTGGATTTACTCCAATTTCAGAAAGGCTTTTACTAGTTGCCAAACAGAAGATTGCTGAAGAAGTTGGAGGACCTGGGTATGGATAAGGACATAGTCATGAATAGCAAACTGGATGAATGAGAGACAGCAGAGTGTAGTGGTAAATGGGCTCACACCAGAAGACAGGAAGTCACAAGTGGGGGTGCCACAAGGATCGGTCCTAAATCCTGTCTTCTTCAATATGTTCATCAACAACACTGGAAGGCAAGTTGTGCCTCTTTGCAGATGACACAAAGCACTATATTAGGGTAGAAAATGACAAAGGAATCAAGGAGATTCAGAGAGATCTACAAAGGCTAGAGAAGTAGTCTAAGAATTAGCAGTTGAAATTTAATACCAAAAAATGCAAGGTTTTGCACCTAAGGAAAAGAAAACAGGCCAAAGCACTGGATGGGAGGGGTTAAACTAAGAACTACAGAAGAGGAAAGGGATCTGGGAGTCATCATTAGTGACTCCCTCAAACAATCAAGCCAGTGTAACAAGACCTATAGTAAGACTAATAGGATGCTGGGGTGTATTGGCAGGAGTATGGACAGCAGGAAAAAGGAGCTACTACTACCTCTAGATAAGTCACTGGTGAGGCTGCACCCAGAATACCATGTTCACTTCTGGAGTCCTCATCTAAGAAATGACAGGGACAGGCTGGAGATGGTGCAACATTGCGTAACCAATATGATTCAGGGCCAACAGAATGGATCTTATAAAGATCATCTCAAGGCACTGAACATGTACTCACCGGAGACCAAGCGAGAGAGAGGGATATGATAGAGACCTTCAAATTATTTAGCAGGAGTACAGAGTCAAGAAACCAAGGCCACAAGAGAAAACTGGCAGGGAGAAGGTTAAAGAGCAAAGTGAGGAACTTCTATTTTACAGAAATGGTGGTGAAGCCATGGAACAGTTTGCCAGCAGAGGTGGTGGGCACCAAGACCATAAATGGTTTCAAGCATGGCTGGGACAGAGTAAAGGCTTTGGTAGTTGCTTAGACTGGCAGCAGTAAAGAGGAAAGCAGGAGGGTAGACAAGGAGGGATAAAACCCTGTAATTATAATAGTTTCTGCAGCAGATATGGAACTCTGGGCAGACTAGATGGACCTTTGGTCTTTTTCTGTTTCCATGAAAATCAGCAAATTTCATTATATGAAATATATGATTTACAAGTGAAACATATATACATATCTCTTCAATGACTGTATTGAACACACAGGTCTGAATATTTAAAGGGATGTGCAGCTGCTGTCCAAAGGCTTGCACCACACTTGCACTAGCACTAGACCCAGTGTCTGCCATATTCTTTCAGATAGTAGATCAGCACTACCCGACTGATTATCAGTCTGTGTCAGCATAGCGCTAAGTGAAACTGCACTACCCTGACATGGATTTGAGCTATATATAGCCCACTGGGAATACTGCTCCTCAGAATGGATAGCACCCAGACCCCTGTAGGCTATATTCAGCCACAACATGCAAATGAGTCTATTAGACATTCGAAGTGCTAAGGGGTCATTTGCATGCCTTTCATGGGCACATTTTCATGGTGCGCAGCAGCCCAGTAGCACCCATCCTGACAGTGTCTTGACACATTCCCCAGTGTTTAGTGGCACCCACCAAGCAGCTGCACCATGTACTGTCTGATATCCCTGGTGTCTAGTGGCACCCCTCACTCCTAATCACACCGACCATGTACTGTTCAATATCCTTGGTGTCTAGTGACACCCCCACCCTGATCACCCATACTAGTCCTGTCTGATATCTGTGGTATCTAGTGGCACCCTCCCACCCCTGCAATCACCCATACCATGTGTCAAGAACCCACTCCTGGGGGCTGGGTCCACTGAGCTCACAGTGCCCACCCCTAAGTACAATCCATGACAGAGGGAACAGGAATACCCTCCCCATGACCTTCTAGAGTGCTTGCAGAGTTCACAACTGAACACTCACCACGAGGGCCAGGGCTTCATCTCTAATATGGGTAAGGGTAAAATACAGTCTTGAGCCTGTAGCCAGGTACAAACTCTCCTTGGTTGCTGTACTGGGGGGAGGACCCAGGCATTACAAGCTCTTTGGGGCTGTCCTCATAACCCTGATTGTGTCTTCTCCCACAGATGGTACAGGAACCTAGTTCAAACTGTACAGACTCCTCCCAAGACCCTGTGTATTTCCCCTACTTAGGCATCCAGACTCCCTTCCAGGATCCTAGTCTTTGGTAGCTATGGTGATACCTTAGCACTAAACAGGCTGGTCACAGATTGAATAAGCCTTCCCACTGTCACACACACACAAATCACTCCCAGGTAGTTATTAGAAGCAAGTGATTTTACTAGTACTTAAATAATTATCATACAAGACTTACAAACAAAAGATTTAGAAATTTAGTTTACAGGATAACAAAAAAAAGTTGGAAAAAATACATAAAAAATGCAGTGTAAAATTTAACTAATTTCTGCCTTGGTGGAAAATCAAAAGTCCAGAAAATAACTGAGTTTCTGCAATAGTTTTCAAGTCCCAGTTCTTTTTGTAGCCATAGTGGCCCGTTGCATAAAAGCATTTAGACTAGTTTTTAGTCTTGTTTTTGACTTAAAATGTGTACTTAGCCTTAAATTGTTTAAGTCAGTTGCAAAAAAATGGCTTGAGAATTTTTGGACTTATTAGCTGACTTATTTATAAGCCTGCTTGGTACCAGACTTATTAATTGGCTTAGGACTAAGTCCCATAGAAACTAAACTGAACATATTTTGAACTCATGGAAACAGTGTGTGAAAATGGCAGGACACATGATTATTGTTCTTGATTATTTCAATGAATCATCTCTTCGTGGAGAGAGAGTATTTCATGATTGTTCAAATCCACTGGAAAGTCTTTCCAATATAGAAGTGTTTGAAAGAATGAGGTTCAGAAAGGAACACGTGTTGGATTTTGTGGACTTGGTGAAAGAAGATCTAGAGCCACCAACATGCCGGAATCACAGTATACCAGCAATGCTACAGGTATGTCTGGCTGTTAGATTTTATGCTACTGGATCATTTCTAAATGTTGTGGGTGACTTCATAGGAATCCACAAGTCTACTGCTGGCAGAATAGTTAGAAGAGTTTCATTAGTATTGCAAAGAAACACAAACAAATGTGTTAAATTTCCACAAGATCCTGCCATAGTATGTCACACAAAGACAACGTTTTTTGACATTACCAGATTTCCTAACATGATTGGAGCAGTAGATGGAACTCATATCAGAATTCAAGCACCTGCTGTTCAAGAAAGTATATATGTGAACAGAAAAGGATATCACTCTGTTAACGTACAAGTGGTTTGTGATGCAGATTTGCTGTTTACCAACATTGTCACGAAGTGGCCCAGTAGCACACATGATTCACGCGTTCTACAAAACAGTGAAGTTTGGGGAAGGTTTGAGAGAGGACGTGTTAAGGGATTTCTCCTTGGAGACAGTGGCTATCCATTAAAGTCATGGCTGCTCACGCCATATTTAAATCCAAGAACTGCAGCTCAAGAGCATTACAACATATCTCAGATGAAGACAAGGAACATGATTGAATGATGCATAGGGGTCTGGAAGCGAAGGTTTCATTGCCTGCATGGTGAACTAAGAATGACGACTGAATGTGTATGTTCCATCGTTTGTGCAACAGCTGTACTGCACAACATTGCAAGGTAACCGAGAATGGATAGGTTTAGAAGTAGGTGTAATAGACCAAACTGATGTGAGGGATAGCCAGATTCACCATTTGGTTGTGTGGTCTGCTAAGGAGGTGCATTTGAATGAGGAATATACATCAGAAGTTGGTTTATTCTAGGCTAGTTCACTGGTGCAATGGTGGAGCCATCGCCTGTGGTACCTGCAACCTGTTTTGGGAATGGATTTGGGTGATTGGTGGGTCAGCCGTGGGGGTTGAGTGCCCAGAGTCTGCTCTCCTCTTTCTCCGGGGGGAGTTGCTCATACTGCCGCTCTACCACTGCCTGGGTGACAACAGGGGGAGGTGCAATTGGATAGCACACAGAAGGGAGGGATGACAGCCAAGAGCCAGAGCATCTGCGTGCCACTGTGTGCTCCACCCATTGGCTCTCCGATAGTGCTGACATGTGGAGGAGCTGAGAAAACCGGAAAAAAAGGACCCTGTCATGGAGGACAGAGATGAGACCCAACTGCATCAGACAAACAATTGCTGAGCTCCCTATGGATGCCTCTTGACACACACTACTGGACCGGAGGGGGTGAAGGGGGTTCCACCTTCTTCCCTGATTGGGGGGGAGACAGCATGGAGGTAGGTCAGAGTGACACGACGTGATGTGCCTGGGGAGGGACTAAGGTACCACAGTCTAAGGGATCTCTGAGGAAGTGCCACTGTGGCATATAGAGTTGGTAATTTTGAAAAAAAGTTGGTTAATACCGGCATCACCCACATCCTTGAATGGAATATTGTAATTGTTAAATGTTTTACTTACTTCTTTTTGTTAAAAATTTCAGAAAAACATAGCTTGTGTGGCATCTATTAACCTCTTAGAAAAAAAGCTAGATACATGCAGCTCTCTGATTGGATGAGAGTAATAACAGAGGGTTACATTAACTTTTCATAAATGCCTGCTTCATAACAAGCTCCAATCGGGGGCCCTATAACTGAAGGTATCAATGGGCACCCAATTTTCTAACTCAACAGACGCCAGTTCTTGCTACATACTTAGCAAGAACATCCCTCCCCACCCCACTTCAGCCCAGCTTGCACTCACTGTGGTCACATTTACTAACAAAAGATACCTGAATGTTCAAACTGGCTCCCCTGGCTTCATCTTACTACTGTTTTCAAAAAGGCAGCATGAGCCTCTTCACATCAGCTAAAAGCGCGATATGGCACCCCTGGGTGGATCGGTGCTGCCCAGAACTGCCCACCCTGTCGGGCATTATTGCTTGCGTCATATGAGTACACTATCATTCTCTCTTTCGGTCATCCAGTCTCGCTGTTGCCTTTTTTTGACCCTCTGTACATTTGCTTCACACCTCACTGACTCAGAAGTATCAATTCAATGGAGGGTCTCCCTTTACCTGATGGGGGTTCAGAAGAGGGGACCAGGGTGTACATAGCACTCCTTTAGATATTTACAGGACCACGGAAATGCAGCCAGAATGCATTGCAGCCGATAGGCACTGGGAAGTGTGGACATCATCAATCGGATTTCATGCATGCCTTTTACACATTTGTTCTTTGAACCACCTTCACTGCACCACCCTTTGTAATGCACCTAGTCTACATGGGTGGGCCGCCACAGAGTGAGGCTACTCACCAGACCCAACCAGAAAATTAGTATCTACGGACCTTTTCGAATTTGATTCATGGTGTAACATGAACAATACAGAGAAAGCGGTCTGAACAAGAGCAGTCCTCCCCAAGTTAATTTGGTGATCAATACTTTTAATTGGTTTGGGGGCATCTTAATGTCTATGATGGGCTATTTACATTTAAGTTTATATATTAGGAACCTGTAATGTTGTGGTTAACACCAACCTTTAATTTAGTTCTGAGTGATAATGAAACGTACCTGTCAGACTTGTGCATTATCTGGTTAGACTTGTGCGTTATCTGGTCACCGTCCTTGACATCCATGTGGTAAGTTTCTGTGTTGTCACCACATCATCCATATTTTGAAAGTATGCAGTGCTGTCTTTCATCTGTAAGTTATTGACATTTCATGGTAAGTGCTAATGGCTTCTTTAATTTCGACTCTATGTTTAGCATTAGTGTAATGAATATTAACCGGTGACCCCCCATCATACTAGATTCCCCATCTCATAATGCTTTAACTTAACTGTCCCCATTTTCATTGCCTAATGATTTTGACTGTACTATTTTCTGTTGTCCATTATGTGTTACCATAATCTGTGTCCCGGATGTTCCCCTTAGGTCACTCTACCTGTCGATGTTCTTGTGTCATGGATTTCCATGTGTTTGCCTTTGCAGTGCATGCAGTCTCCTCCTTCTAACTCTGGCCTACTTCTCAGCACATGGAGCTTTCTTCGTGTGCTGATGTATGCAACCTGGAAGAGAAGAGAGAGAGAGAGAGAGACCAAAGCCATCGTGTGTATTAACTTTGTTTAACCCCTATATTCCCCCTTCCCTTATTATATTCTCCCCTTCCTCTAAACAAGAAGTTAGGCAAGCTCAAAAATTGTTTTAGTAACTAATTTACATTGACATGTCTCTGAATTCATTATTACCCAGTTGTCAATTTTGTGTCATGTATACAGTGGATATTTCATACCTCATGTAAAACGGTTTAGGGTGCCTAGTTCAAAACCCACTCACTGCATAACCTATGTTCATCACTTCCCCCCTTCAACCAATCTAACCCATCAACCCACTCTCTGCAAACCAGTATACCTCCTTTTCCCCTGATCCCATTCCCCTATATCCATATTTGTTACATTCATCATCATGGCACTATCTATGTAGCTGACTCACACACACACACACACACACACACACACACACACACACACACACACACTCTTTAGATTCCATTCATTCATGTCTCAATAATAAAAAGAGAGTCGTTATCTGACAATCATTCCCAAATTCTTCTGCAACTGTTCATATTGTTGTAGTTTGGACAGGGTGCTTCCACAAACGTCTCAGTGGGTAGTAACTCTGAACAAACTAGTCTGGTGCGTTCTACATCTTGGTCATTGGTTGTTTGCTGGGTTGACTTGCTTGAATGATAGGTGATCATTTACTTATGTGTGAGACACAACTGCATTGAGTAACATAAGCAGTTGCACAATATTTGTTTATATGACAATAAGTATAATATGGTTTTACCAGTGCTAAACGTTAAATAATTAACAATGTTATTAATGTGTTATATAGTTCAAAAATACATAGTTTCATAAATGATTATGTTTTTATTAATGTTTTATAAAGTGGGTAGGCTAAACCTGCCAAACAGAGATCAAGCTCACCATGTATGGAATATGTTCCATGCATGGCAAAACAAAAAAGAACTGTACTATAAAGGTTAAGATCATTAAGCATAGAATGTAGGCAATAAAAAAAGCAAACATTCTACTTTCTCACTAACATCGCAGTCCCACAGCCTCGTCAGTGAGCAGCAGTACCTGATGGTCCCCCTGAGACAACAGGCTTATTGCTTGCATACTATGTCAACTCCTACATGTGTTGCACATGCAGAAGTGTGAAGATCTACTCCTGCATGGCGTATCATTTTTATAAATTCTTTTAACATGGTTAGGTTCACAATTGTGTATGACAGAAAATCATTACTTTTTATAACTATTAGTAATTTCCATAGAGAAACAAATATGTTGCTATTTGTGTATCTACCATATACTGTAAATAAAGAACAGGATTAAGAATGTTCCAGATCCAGATGAAGCCTTGGTTGACTATTCACAGTCTGTGCCCGAAATAATTGCTCATGAAATGGAGGAATCAGCAGTCACTTGCACTGTTGTGACAAACAGTGTGTTTGCAATGGTATATTCAGCTGTTCTTAATGTGTATTGCTTGTTCATGCCTACTATGTTGCTATATATTTGTGTACAATGGAGTAATACAACATGTGTTATTAATACATATTACTGCATAACAAAGAGAATAGTGCATGGGCAATCATGCAGAACCATCCTATTGAAGCGCACAGGGGTTCTGATTACCTCAGAACTCTAGAGTGAAGAGTGAGGTCCGAGGTAATCAGAAACCCAAGGTGGTACAATAGGCTGGCTGTGCATGAGGTTGCCCATGCACTGTTTTTTATAATGTTTAGTCCGCATTTTCAATTATGGTTTTAATTTTTAAAATACAAATAAAAGTTTGTCGCTCCTTCCTTCTCTTCAAGTTAGGGCATGCTTGCTAGGTGGTGTGGTTGCTAGGGAACAGATGTGTCCTTGTTTAATGAGCAGCTTTCTATTGTCTGTCAGTTTGGTGTGGGAGGGATTTTAAATAAAAAAAACAGCAGTCGAAGTTCTCACTAAGTGAGATGGTGTTGGTTTGGGGACCGCTCACTCATTGTTTTTTTTTTTTTTTAAACTAGAAAATATCTGAATGATTCTGCATAGAAAATCACACAACACCAGCTGGAGAACACAACAGGGAACAGAAATGTTAACATAGCTAGTGCAGCATAACAGCAGAGATGTAGTAGGGATGGCTGGGGGGATACGGGGATATAGATGGACAAGCAGCATCAGCAGACAACAGGAAGTTGTTATCCCTCTTTACAGTCCACTGGTGGCACCCCATCTGGAGTATTATGTTGCTATGTCAGACACAGAATTAAATAATATATTGAGGCACTTTTACAGTACAGTAAGAAATATAGATTGGAGAGTTTATGGTTTATTTAAACATTATACAATGGGGTATGAAAATCATGTATTGTGATATAAAACCTTTACAGTGGGTATAATGGATTATTTATCACGGTCATGTGATGTATTGTGATCATTGAGGTCACATGATTTTCATAATCCATTGTATAATTCTTAAGTACCCCACACACTGTTGTGCTTTATTGTGTACATCAACCTTTATTATCCAAAATATACTTGTTATTTCTCAATTACCAACAATTAACATAGAAACATAGAATTTGACTGCAGATAAGGACTGCTTGGCCCACCCAGTCTGCCCTTTTTCCTACCTAACAGATAAGCTGCAAATCCTAGTTAACCAACAGCTTACTTCCTCCTACCCCCCACTAGGACTGCCTTATGCCTGTCCCATGCATTCTTGAAGTCCCCTACTGTTCTTGACTCCACGACCTCCTCAGGGAGGCTGTTCCATGCACCCACAACCCTCTCAGTGAAAAAATACTTCCTCACATTACCTCTGAGCCATCCCCCTCTATCTTCAAATTGTGCCCCCTTGTTCTTGCACATCTCTTTTTCTGGAAGATGCTACCCTCTTGGACTTTGTTAATTCCCTTGAGGTGCTTGAAAGTTTCTATCATGTCCCTCTCTCCTCCTTTCCTCTAGGGTATACATATTAAGCTCCTTTAGTCTTTCTTCCATTATGTCTTCTGGTGCAGACCCTGCACCATTTAGTTGCCCTCCTCTGGACAGCTTCCACTCTGTCTATGTCTTTCGCAGATGGGTCTCCAGAACTGCATGCAGTACTCAGATGGGGTCTCACCAACTGTCTGTACAGAGGGTTAACAACTTCCTGTTTTCTACTATTGATGCCTCTTCCTATGCATCCCAGTATCCCCCTGCCTTCCTTACTGCCTTCTCACATTGCTTGCTCACCTTTAGGTCATCTAATATAATTACCCCAGGTCCCTTTCTATTTTACTGTTGTCAGTATCTCACCCCCATTGTGTACACTTCCCCTTGGTTTTTGTTTCCCATGTGCATTACCTTGCACTTCTTTGCATTGAATCTGAGCTGCCATACATTTGACCATTCCTCCAACCTTGCCAAGTCCCTTCTCATCCTTTCCACTCCATCTTGTGTATCAACCCTGTTGCAGATCTTTGTGTCATCTGCAAAGAGACATACTTTTCCTGCCAGTTCCTCTGCAATGTCACTTATAAAGACATTAAAAAGGACCGGTCCCAGTACTGAACCCTGCGGTACCCCACTAGTAACCCTCCTTTCTTCACTGTGTATTCCATTTATACTACCCTTTGCGTCCTGTTGTCTAGCCAATTTTTATCCAGACTACCACCTTGGGACCCACTCTAAGGCTGGCTATCTTGTGAATTAATCTTTGTGTGTGGGACTGTATCAAATGCCTTGTAAATCTAGGTAGGCCATGTCCACAGCCCCTCCCTGGTCTACTACTGGTCACCCAGTCAAAGAAATCTATTAGATCTGGCCTGACACGACCTTCCCATCGTGAATCCATGCTGCCTTGGGTCCTGTGCCCCACTGGCTTCTAGGTACTCAACAATTCTTTCCTTCAGAAATGATTCCATCATTTTCCCTACCACTGAGGTCAAACTAACTGGTCTGTAGTTTCCTGCCTCTGTCCTGCTCCCACTTTGTGAAGAGGAATCACATCTGCCCTCCTCCAGTCCTTGGGTACCACCCCATCCTCCCATGATTTGTTAAAGAGAGTAGTCAGCGGTGTCACTAGTTCTACCCTTAGTTCTTTTAGAATTCTTGGGTGAATCCCATCAGGCCCCATTGCTTTGTCCACCTTCAATTTTATCAGTTCTTTCAGAACCCTTTCTTCTGTAAATGGACTGGTATCGACCCCCATCTTTGGAGTGTTTCTCTTGTGTCTTTTAGGTAACTCCCCTTCCTCTTCCTTTGTGAATACTGAGCAGAAATATTCGTTCAGTATAGCTGCTTTTTCACTGTCACCCTCTACCCACATTCCCTCCCCTTTATTAAGCTTCAGTATCCCTCCTTTGGTCTTTCTTCGCTCCCTAATGTACCTATAAAAGGTCTTATCCCCCTTCTTAACAGAATTGGCTATCCTTTCCTCGGTTTGGGCCTTTGCAATTCTGACTGCCTTCCCAGCCTCTTCCTGCTTTAACTGATAAAGTTCTCTGTCCTGCTCCTTCTGTGTTTCCTTATATTTCCTGAATGCTGTCCTTGTCTCCTTAACCTTCCCTGCCACCTCTTTTGAGAACCATAGCGGTTTTTTCCTTCGTTGTGTTTTATTGATTTGCTTTACACAAAGGCTTGTTGCCTCTGTGATGGCTGTTTTGATCACTCCCCATTGTTCCTCCACCCCTCCTTCTTGCCTGTTTGCTAGTGCTTTTCTGAGGCACTCTCTCATTTTCCCAAAGTCGGCCCTCCTAAAGTCCAGTACTCTTGCTTTTGTATGGCTTTATTGTATGGCTGTGTTTATCGTGAACCACACTGTTCGGTGGTCACTTGTTTCCAGATGGCTACCCACTTCTAAATCTGAGATTCTTTCTCATCCCCATTTGAGAGTACCAGGTCTAAGATTGCTCCCTCCCAAGTGGGTTCCAATACTAGCTGTCTGAGGCATGCCCCCTGTAGGGCATCAAGAATGACCCTGCTCTTGGATGTGCCAGCAGCAAAGGTGCTCCAGTTAACATCTGGCATATTCAGGTCCCCCATCAACAATATCTCCCCTTTTTCTGCCATTCTAAGAAAGCCTTCTATCATTTCCTTGTCCATTCCCTTCCCCTGAGATGGGGGTCTGTATACAACCCCCATGCGGATTGTGGTGCCATTTCCTGTCTCCAGGGTGACCCAAAGTGCCTCATCTGCTCCCTGTTTACTCTTTAGTTCTGTTGCTTTGATCCATTCCTTTACATAGAGAGCTACCCTCCTCCTCTTTTACCCTCCCTGTCCCTCCTGTAGATTGTGTATCCTGGTATGTTGACATCCCAGTCATGGTTCTCTGTGTACCATATTTCTGTGACTGCCACAATATCCAGGCAACCCTCTTCCATCAAGGCCACTATTTCAGGGAGCTTGTTACACAGACTACAGGCATTGGTACTCATCACCCTCCACTTTTTGATAGCCTTACCCCTTTTAGCCCCATTTCTGTCCTTACTGCCTTTGCCTTTTTTTACATTTAAATCTGTTCTGCTCCCTAATAACTTCTGTACCTTGGTGTTTACCTCACTAATCACCATGTTTTGTGGGGGGAGGCTCGAATTTCCCTGCTCCTTTTCAGTGCCTCCCCCCTTGGCTAGTTTAAATGCTTGCCAATGAAGCATTTAAACCTCTCACCTAGGATCCTGGTTCCCCCCTGGACAGATGCAGACCATCGCACCAGTATAGGTCTGCATCCCTCCAGGTGGCTCCCCAGTCCCCAATGAAGCCAAAACCCTAAGCTCCACACCAGTTTTTCAACCACTCATTGAATTCCCTGGTGAGAAGTGCCCTAGCATCTCCCTTGCCATAGACAGGCAGCACCTCCGAGAAGGTTACCGTATGCGCTACTTGTCTAAGGCCCCTTCCCAACTCTATAAACTCCTCTTGCACTGCTCTGATCCCATTCCTAGCCAGGTCATTTGTCCCTAGGTGGACAATGACATCCAGCTCCCTCCCTCGTGCAGCTCCTCCCATGATCCTGAGGATTCGCTTCCTGTCCCTCAAGCTGTGGCGCCAGGAAGGCACTTCACCTCCCTCTCCCCTTCGTCCCCCATTTCTACCCCCCCTAATGATTGAGTCCCCTACCAGGAGTTGTTTCCTTCCCCTGTGGGGTCCCATGCCACCCTCCTGTGGGTCTCCTTTGTGAAGGTTCCCAGCATCCTCCTTGGTCTCCACTGTAGGTGCCTCCATAGAGGAACCACTATCCACCAGAAGAGCGAATGAATTGTGGAGAGGTACAGCTGGAGGGATGCAACCCTGTTCCACCACCCTCTCCCTCCTTGAGCCCACCCTGGTCCAGTCTCTCCTCTTTCTTGGCAACCTCTGAGGTAGTGGTATTGGCCCTGGTGGTCCCTGGGTGGGGGAGGAGGTTTCACGAATCCTAGCTAGGTCAGCCTGGAGACGGGCAACCTCCTCTCTCAGATCAGAGAGGTGCCTGCAAATAGGGCAGCATCGCAGCCTCCAGAATGTCTCCCGGAACACTGCCGCCCCACAGCCATTGCACTGCACCACTCCTATCATGTCTTATTTTGTGTCCTCTCTACTGTTTCTCTGGATGCTTACTCTCTCCTCTCCTTACAACTCTGACCCTTCCTGTTCCGGGACAGCAACTTCCTATCTTCCTCAGTAGCCTCCTTCTTTCTTGCTCAATATCAGACCACCAGCAGCTGGGTGGGGGGAGAGTGAGCTACTTTTTTTAACTTTAGGGTTGACAAAACCAATGTTTCTCTATGATCCTTTCCTTCCTACTGCCAAACAGGAAGTTTCTGTTGACAGTCAAATCCAGTGGCTATAAAAGTAGAACTGGCTTTGGGTGGGATGGAGGGCAATTAGTAAGAAAAAAGGCTAGCAACAGGAAGTTGTAATTTGACTCACCTGCTTTTCTAGTGTCTAAACCACACCCCCCCAGGTAAGCTCTCTTTCCTCCTACTGGTTTAGCAAAGTCACCTGATACAGTACCCTTCCCTGCACAGAACATACACTGACTTTCTTTTCTTTCTTTTTTTAACCCTAAATAAGACCCCTTCTACTTCTAATAAAGTTATCTGTCTACTTAATCTTAACTGACACTGACTCCTGCTGAGATATAAGTTTTAAATTAACAAGAAAATGTAGCTTCTTTTAGTTAGCTGCTTTCTGCTCTACAATTGCAATCTTTTTGAAGAAATAGCCTTCCGTGCCTGTGTCTAACACTGTCAAATGTGTTATTTTCTCAAGAGGTGGAATAGACCCTCAATCAAATTTGATTTTACTCTGTCTTCGATTATAAGTGGATCAACCTCAGAATTATGTTACTGCATGTTTATACAGTCTCTTCATCTATATTTTACATATCTAATAAAACATTGTTACTTGGTCTGCATTTCTTCTGATGTATTCCTTTTCTTGAGAGTAAATGACAAAGTGTGCATGTGTCACTACTCTTTACCAAGTACTGTACCATACCATTGTTTTCCTGCATTGTCTTTGTAAACAACTTTATGAAATCAAAGACAGCCGCACCATGGATGCCCAGCTAAAAATAAGAGCCAGTCAAAATGCCTCTTCACAGAGTAACATTGTCTGATGGCCCATTTTTTTAAGTAAGCAATAATACCCTCCAGGGTAGGCATTATTGGGAAATACCGGACCTTCCAGGGGATATAAGGCCCTCCGCCTGTGGTGTCGGGCCTCATTACACCCCTGGGCGGTCCAGTATTTCCCAATAAAGCCCACCCTGAAGGGTATTATTGCTTACATTTTGGGACTAGTTATAACCCGAAATTATTCAAACAACACGTGAATTTGTGAATCTGTGTCATCTCGGAGATGCTGATCCTGAGCCAGAAAGAGAAGATGATGTGGATCGTGTTGTGAGTGCCCTTCACTCTTCGCCCTACTGTCTCTGACAGTGAGGAACCAGAAAATTCACAGGACACAGAAGCTGCTGATGACAACCACGATGACCAAGTCTCTTGCTCTGAAGTACAATCTGCTCTTCTGTCACTACACAGAGCAATGGAGCAAAGAGAGGACATTACTCCTGACTGGCGGCTAATTGAACAGACACAGCATGATTGGCTTAAATACACAGTCCCGAAGACAAAGCAAACTAAGATCACGCTATTCCTGAAGACAGAAACAAACTGAAAAAAAAAACAACTAAAGAGAGCTAATAACAAAAAGCACCCACAGCACAGCACTGTATGTCTTTTAAATCTTTTAAAACCAGTCAATAAAAGTTAAACGTTTTATACACATAGTGACACCAAGCACTTAGAAAATACAGAATAAACAGCTGCCCCCACCTTCCACCGTGCTGTCCCAGTATAAGCCACATGTCTCATGTAACAAAAACAGAAACACAAAAAAAAAGTAAATAATGGCTATCACGGACACTGCTTTAAACAGACAAAATATTATTGGACAAATGAGTCCATTTTAAGCGGCTTGCACTGTACCATACCGTTGTTTTCCTGCTTTGTCTTTGTAAACAACTTTATGAAATCAAAGAGAGCCGCACCATGGATGCCCAGCTAAAAATCAGAGCCAGTCCAAATGCTTCTTTACAGAGTAACATTCTCTGATGGACCATTTTCTAAGTAAGCAACAATACCCTCCAGGTTGGGCATTATTGGGAAATACCGGACCTTCCTGGGCGTCAGGCCTCATTATGCTCCTGGGTGGTCCAGTATTTCCCAATAAAGCCCACCCTGGAGGGTATTATTGCTTACATTTTGGAATAGTTATAACCTGAAATTATTCAAACAACACACAAAAAAAAATTAAAAACTTACATGAGTTCTCTCCCAGTTTATCAAGAGTAGAGTCTAAGTGCAGTGCTCTTCAGTAACGAAGCTAAAAAAGAAATCATAATCAAACCATCAGATTAACATAGCCTGATTTTTGTAACTTATTTGCTTATCTCCAAACTGCAACGACAGTAACACAGGTAAATGCTGATCCTCCAGCCAGCACTCGTGTCTGCACAAGGGAAAATAGATGCAAACTGTATCCATCCTATTGCCCAATTACTTCCCACCACAGAGTGTGTTATCATTTGCATGTTACTGTGTGACCTTATTAATTATTTTGCATAATGTATGCTAAAGAACCAGAAAGGAAATTCCAAACTGTAAGGAAATCTAACCTGATATAGAACAGTGAGTCACAAAGAAACATATTATTCAACTAATTTGTTGATTAAATAATTTGTTTGGGACATACTGAACTGTGATACAGTAAGATTCCAGAATTAAGGAACTACCATATATAAGTTATTGAGATGTACTCTAAAACTTCTTACTTTATTAGTACTGATGACTATCATTTCTTTTTGATTTTTTACATTTCTGAAAGGTACTAAAAAGATACATTACAGAATTTCACAAACTTGTGAAATATTAAAATTTGTTAAATATGAAGGGAAACCTAAGCAATTTATGGTGTAAATACATATTTAGAACACTGAAATTAAAACCAGTAAACAGGTATTAAGATATTACACAATCCATAACAGTATTTCCCTGGTACTTAATCCAAATTAAATCAGATTAAATTAGACAACTTCGCTTAATAATTTATACATGTTTTACTTCTTCATCATCTTATCAGCTTTAAGTTGTATCAAATCAGTCTCGGATTTCAGTTTCTTGATTTCTAATTTTAATTTTTCATTTTCCAACAAAAGGTTCTCCTTCTGAAGGCGCAATATTTCAGTGTACAAATCTGGTGAATGATGTCTCTTTTGACTCTTCACTGGAATTGTTGCTGTTGACTCTGTTCCAGGACCTAGATCAAATGAAATCTTTTTTTAAATCAAAACAGCTAACCTACATTTAAACAACATAGATTCATTTTTTACCAAACATACATAGCTAGGTTCATTATCCAATTGGCAAAAAAAAAAATCATGCATTATGATTGGCTGACTGGCACATTTTACTTGTTGTAATCAGGTTATGTAAATCATCAATAACAAGAAACAGAGGTTTGTGTATCAGTAGTCATTCATAACAAGGATATTCTTGTATCGAGAGGTTTCCTTGGTAACAGACGACCTCGAGAGAGCAGCTTGAGTGCTACCCTGTTTCCAAGGAAGGGTATCAGGAGTGAGGTGAGTCTCTTTGCAAACTCAAAGCTGAGGTTGGTGGTGAAAGAAAAATATGGTTTGTGATATATATTAAATGTTTTGTTGTTCATGATCTATTTACCTCATCCAATGATCATACTGCCATTCTATCCTTTGGGCAGCCAGTCATCACATTGCAACCAGGAGTCATAGCGATAGATAGGTTAAGGGAGGGGGGCTGCCATCATTCAAATGGCAGGTAGCATATTTTCTAGGCACAATTATACCCTTCATGGTGGGCAGTTTTGGGTAACACTTGACCTTCCAGAGGCTATAAGAACCTACGCCTGTGGCATCAAGCCTCATTACGCCCCTGAGCATTCCAGTATTGCCCAATACCACCTACCCTGTTGGGTATTATTGCTTGCTTAAACTTATTTATTTTTAAAATATTTGATCTTTCCATGTTCTACCATTTCACACTAACCTGAATGTCGGTTGTGGATTGTGGAATCCCCCTTCCCCGTCACACACTTACCCAATATACTCATCAATTCTGCAGTCAGATGTTGTTTTCCATGCCTTAGCAGAAGGCTTTTGTAATAACCCTACTTAGATCAGTTAACTTTCATTTGGAAACAGATGACATCAATAGCATATTTTTTTTAATGCAAGTGTGCTGGAGATGTTTATGCAAGTACAACTTTAAAAAAACAACTCACAACTTGTTCGGATAGAGGTAAACATGTATGTGGCAGCATTCCAAGTTATTCTGCTGCAGTAGTGACATCACTACTGCAGCAGCACATGCATATGCATAACAGCGTTCCATCGTACACTACAAAGCAGTATGGGTTATTGGTGATATATCCACGCCTTGAGTGGTATGTCATGCAGTGCAGTTCAAGTTCTGAGTGCCCCATTACTGAGCTTATCCATGGCACCCAGAATGTTCATAGTCAACAGCCACCATTTGTTGCCCCTCGCTTAGCGACAGATGAGGTTCCCCTTCCCCACCACCCAGCCCCACTCAATACTATTGCCAGAGATACACAGCAAGTGAACAATCAGTGTTTTAACATCTAAAAAGAAAAAAAAACATAGGTTTTGTAATAGAAAGTAGTAGCTGACACATCGCATGTTCAGCGCTGCTCCGACACAGCCCAGCTCGAGTTCACTGGACAACTGCTTGCCCAATATACTATTTTTTTTCTTTTAGAAAAAAAATCAATTCCCTGGCAAGCAGTTACCTGGCCGTGCTCCTCGCCATCAGCCACACATGTACAGTACACCCTCCTTTACAAATGCCATTATATATCAAGCTTGAAAGTCTCCACTTCCTGGTTTTGCAATACAGGGTCACGCAAGGTTGCATGACAAACACGAACAGCCTTCCAAATCGGGCTTCCAACCAGGGGGAAAAAAGCTTACAGGAAATGAAAGTGCAGTTTTTCAAACTAAGCACCAAAACCCATGCCAGCCAACAAAATGTTTAAAGTTTACAAGGAACTCCATCTCTTGATATCGTAGTGGAAGGGGGAGAGGATATGTAGAAGGGAATGGCTGTGGGGGTTTGCAACAGGAGATGACACTGCACAAAATGTGAGAGACTGTTTCATCAAAAATATAATTTTTTTTAGTCTTTGTGTTTATTTAGAAACTAATTTCTTCTTTTTTCTTACTACTTAATTAAAATTTACAGAGATGATTATTTTCTAAGTGCAATAATGCCCGACAGGGTGGGTGGTATGGGCAATACTGGACCGGCCAAGGGCTATAAGGCCCCCTGCCTGTGGCGTCACGCCTCATTACACCCCTGGCTGGTCCGGTATTGCCCAATATCGCCCACCCTGTCGGGCATTATTGCTTGCATAACACACAGCTGAGAAATGGCATTTATAAAAAACATACTTAAACACATTTAAAATTTATTTTGCACGTGAGTCCATTGTATAATCACAATAGGACACTCCAGAGTGAGGTCTATTTGGGGATTTACCCACTTCCTGTGTTGTTAAGTCAATTGGTTGCGCCTCGTGACACACCGCACAAGGTGTGGGTAAATCCCCCAATAACCAACACCCTGTTGTACCTTATTGCTTTAATAACTCAGACGTGGAGTGTCTTATTGCGATCATACACTGCACCCATTCATAAAATAAATGTGATGTGCCAAAGGTCATGTGACATGTTTGGACCAATTCGTTTTCAGGATGTTCACACCCACTGTATAATTCACAGTATGTATTAACAATGGAGCTATACAACCCTTTCCCCTTAACGGCTGGCATAATTAAATCACTGGTCAGTGCGATACTTATTTATTTTGTATTTTATTTAGTTTTTGTTGACCTGGTAAGTGTACTAGACAAATCCTGCCTATTTTCAGGCATGACCCAGGGAAGGGGGATACAGGTGAATGCCAACTGACCTTGAACCAGATGAAGCTGTTGGCGGTATTTTTTGTGAATGGAGGAAATCTGGCCATTGCACCGTGGAAATTTCCCTGCTCTTTTCGAGAAGTGCCATGGGATCTTCAACATCCACCTGAACTACCACCAGAACAGGCAGATGGGACCTTGGTTTAGTGTCTCATCTGAGAGACGGCACCTCAGGAGTGCAGTACCCCCCTCATGCTGCACTACAGTGTTAGTATTGGGATATTAATCCAAGTGCCTGGTGTGGGGATAGAACCCTCAGCCTACTGATCTCCTGGCCTCAGAGGCGAGTGTGCTACCTGCTGAGCCACTGACACTGCTACAGTGTGGTACCGCGCACCCCGACTGATATTGTTACATACAGTTATAACTGATAAGGTTATTGTTTCAAACCTAGGTTGCTTTACAAATGGCATCACACTCACCATATAATGAATCATGTGAATCCTCTACACTTCCATTTGAAATGGAAACATTGTTGGGGACCTCTTGCTGATCTATATTAAAAATTAAAGATGTCAGAGAATGAAACAAATTACTTTAATTACTTTAATGAATACAAAATTTGGGGAAGGGGAAAGGGAAGGTATGACAGTGCTATACCCAGAGAGTACATATGTGTGTGTGTGTGTGTGGTTGGGGGGGGTTCAACCATGCCAATCACCCCAAAGTGCAGAACCTCCGGTAGGATGGTAATGTAATGCAGGCAGAGAAATTACCAATATTTTTCTCTGACGTGTACCGACAACCCCCCCACCCAATACTTAAGTACCACCATGAAGATTGAGCTGCTTCTCATAGCAACTGGTGAATCAAGCAAGGCAGTCCCCACACCCCTGACAGAAGATCCCCACCCACAATAGGTGGCCTTATTTCTATGAGAATATAAAATAAAAAGCTGACACACATAGAAAAAGAACACAGTTGCCTCATTGAACCAGTCTGCTTGCATGAAAATGTGTCAGCTCAGCGTGGTGAAGAGTGTTGGCGATCAGACACTCACATTTTATACAAGCAGTAACACCAATAGGATGAGTGGCATTGGGCAATACATGATCACCAAGGGATGTGATGAGGTCCAACGCCAAAGGCCCATACTGCGCACCGCAGAGGGTATTACAGTACTCATAAAATGGGCCACATATGCTGCAATACCTGACAGGGTGTGTGGGATTGAGTTATTCCATACCAGTCTGAGGTGTAGTGGGGCCCAATGACACATGCAGAGGGTCTTATATCCCCTGGTTGTACTGCATCATACAACACAACCCACCCTGTCCGGTATTACTACATACGTTGATCATTTTATAAGTGCACTAATACAATTTATGTAGGTACCAATGCTACCATAGCAAACGATTGTTTGTGTTAGGATTAATTCAAAACTTTTCCATTCCATGGAGGGAAAAGTAACAGATCTATTAAAAAAAACTTACCAGAAACAATTAATTGGATCTCCTCAATTTGCGATTGGCTTACCTCTGGAATATCTAGATGCGTTAAGCTATCTGAAAAAAGATTTTGAGATTTTTTAAAAAAATTACAGAGTTAAATACATCTTTCTCCAATAAATTCTATACTTGTGCAACAGCAGATACCATATATCTGACCACTCAGGTCCATCTTGTAAATGAGCTATGCTCAATGATGTTCGCCTGAATAAATAAAGATTTTGATTGATTGATTGATTGATATATAATGTATGAGGATCCCTTATCGTTAACTGAAATCAAGCAGATTACAACCTTATAATGTATGGTAAGTGCCTATTAACCACCATAATCAGCAGTCACACAGCTTTGTTATGCACTGTTTAGAATTTTAAAAGTTGTTAACCACACTTCGAAACTTCCAAACAGTGGCATAACAAAAAAGAATGCACCAGAGTACCATAATTCTCACACATAGAATGCAAACAGTGTTTTTTTGACCATACACTATAAAAGATGATGGCTGGGGATCAGGTGACAACCACACTGAAATCACCTCTCGTGGTTGCTAGGGCTACAGTAAACCTCTTGAGATGTGCTCTCGAGGTTTACCATGTTGCCCTAGCAACCATTCGAGGTGATTACAGTGTGGTTATCACCCGATCCCCAGCCATTATCCTCTATGTTATGCCATTGTTATGACATCGCTCTGTTGTTAACCCTTCTTGAGTATGTCATATCAAGAGTATAACAAAATGGAATGCTCACAATAATCAGTGTTCTAACAAAACAGAATGTTCACAACAATCAATGTTCTGTAAAGTAACTCAGCAAAGTAATTCAGTCTGCAGTTACACAATCTTGGGAACCCATACACTCTAAAATATAATGTATAGTCTTTTGTTAACCGCGCTGAAAACGCTTCTCGAGGTTGCCATGACATCTGAAAACCTCTCGAGCTGTGCTCTCAAGGTTTACAAGGATCTCATGGCAACCTCTCAAAGTGTTTATAGCATAGTTATTAACCAAAGACCATACATTATCCTCTATGTTAATCGCAAATATAAATTCTATAAAAAAGGTATATTGTTACACTGAACACAGAACAGCTTCAACCTGATTGACTGTACAGATAATGATAACCGTACAGTAATCCCTTATCACTTATACAACGTGTAACATATTTCTGGTAATTTGATAGGTTGATAGTCAATTATAACACCATACCAGATATTAACAGTATAACCGAGTACATCTGCTGGATAAACTATCCTGCCTGTGGCCAGAGCACAGTGTGGTTACCTGAATGTGAAGGATGTGGGAAGGCATTAATGAATTCAGAGGAGAGCAACGAAGATGGTAAAACAGTTGAGCCACCTATCCTAGGAAGGAGATCGAGAGAATTGAACATGTACTCCCTGTATCAGAGGAGAGAGAGAGGGTCACGACTGAGACCTACTACTACTTTAAGGGTATAAACCAGGTGGTAATTGAAAGTACCTTCCAGCTGAAAGCTGATAATGTGCCAAATGGGCATGGCCTACAGGTGGAGGAGTAGTAGTTCAGGGGAAACATTGGAAAGTATTTTTTTCACAGAGAGGATGGTGGATAGGTGGAATTGGATCCCAGAGAAGATGCCTGGTAGTGAGAGTTACTGTATCAAATACCACTGCATTTCTGAGGAACTCACCATTCATAACACTAGTGAAGATCTCAGACAGGCTGCTTGAACAGGCAGCAACATTTGCTTGACAATCCACTGTGTCTGAAAAGACAAACAGATAAAAACAAAACATTTATAAGCATCGTATACATATAAAATATTTTAGTAGTAAGACACACTTAAGAAGGAGATCAGGAAGCGTTTCTTCACAGAAAGGGTGATGGACACGGAATACACTCTTAAAAGACAACTGCTTGAGAAACTTACCCCAGCACCATGTGACACCCTTATGATAGAGTATGATAGACATCATACTTATCCACAATACACAACCCATTCTCTTGGGGGCCCCTTATGCACATTCTGTGGTCATGCCCAGAGCTAGCCAACTAGAATAAAAGGATTCAAGGTACATGTACCGCAGTGATGGGGGACAGCATTCTGATCAACACATGCACTTCTGAAACTGAGGCATACTCAGCCAGGAGTGCTGAGGAAACCTCTTCAGGCCAGGTAGTAATAGTGGCTGTCATCACTGAGTCATAATGATCTATTCTTCACAAGTAGAAGGTATCAGAAATGCCCACGGTAGCAGACAGGAAACAAGTTATTAGACAGCTATGCCAATTTAAAGGTTACCCCACCTGGCTGCCTATGGTATGTCCATCTTTCACCAAATATGGAACCTGTACTTGTCCTTCTCTCTGTGCTTGATGCCACCTCAACAGAGGTGGATTACCAATGCCCACTTCTCACCACCTTAATCATTGGTTTTGCCTCCCACAGGCTCATTGTAACAGACACAGGCTACCTCAACTCTTCCCAACTGGGAACTTCCCTAGAAGATGTTCTCATATTGTGTGCTGGGCATGATTTGAGAATGTGTGTCCCACTACAGAGCTGGCGTTGTTTGCCTCCCCCAACTCGCCCCCTAACTTGTGGATTCTATGTGGAAGAATAGAAAGCACCAGTGGGCTTACACTCAGGAGAGTTCTCCATGTTTTTTGCTTCTCATGTTCTTGTATGGTCCCTCACCAATCTTGGTAAGATGTTACTAATGCTTTTGAGTGCAGTGTTCCTCTCCTGGTTAAACAATTTCCCCTCCTCCCTTTCACGCTTCTTACTCCATATCAGCAGCATTGTCTCCCATGTCAATAGCATTTAGGGACAATATTGCAGACACACACACACACACACACACACACACTCTTAGCTCCTTAACCATGTAATGGACTGTATTGCACTTTGGGATACCATCACCCCAAAAATGCAATATTGTCCAGGAAAGTATCAAGCTCCCTGCTCTCTGACTTGAAGTGATCATTGGGTTCTTCTGGCTCAGATCCATCTCCTCTCTATTCCTGTAGCTCTTCAGTCAAATTTACCAGCTACACAGGTACTCTCAATATTTACCCTTTCCCACTGTTATGTAGAATATACATCTGCCCAGCAACGGAAGTCTGATGTCAGATGTCTTACCCAATAATGCCATACAATAATCAGATTGCTCCTTTTAGCAACCAAGGGCTGAATGCTGGCACTTTTGGCCCAATAGCACACTATGCATAGCAAAGCCAATCCTGCATCCTCACACTCTTTTCCTAATTTTTTTAAACCTTCAACATTCACGTCACTAACCTCTTTACAACTCCTAACCTTTAATGATGCAGTATTTACAACTATTTTTTTTTCTACAGTGAAGGCAATAGTGTTAGCTTTCCTTTCAGCAGGAAAGAATGAACCACAACTACAATGGCAGTCTGACTCATTTTGGGCTGTTCTCTCAGACTGGACAGTAGAGAAGGAATTTTTTCCCACATCCCCATTTAGGTCTCACCTCTACACACTCCGCTGCCTAACCCAGCTGCCGATGCTGTTTTACTTAAGTGCAGATGGTGACCAGCACAGCCGTTCATACATTATGCACAACTGCTAATGCCCATCAGATGGTGGCCACCTACGTTGGTGAGCAGAGGGCTGTATGGATTGTTGTATGTAGTGACGCAGAATGGCACTGGCACCCAGCCAGGGGTGTGTGGGGTGGTGGGGCATGAACAGCTGGCAACACAGGACTGCTGGTGCTACTACATATATCTGTATGTCCACTGTCTACACTGTCACTTGATCATGGTAGGGGCTGCTGGACCACCAGGTTGAAGGTATGCTTAATACAGACAGGATGGGGGCTCGGGGTACTATGCACCAATAATGAGCCAATGGCCATGCTAATCAACCCCTTAGTGCCTTGCATACATAATGGGTTCATAAGTGGGATAAGGCTGAATATGGCACAAACAGATGGTGCTATCCCATTTGGGAGGGACTATCTCCATTAAGCATCATTGTGGGCCACATTCTGTCTTGATCTGCGTCACTCAGTATGCACTGCACTGGCAATGGCACCATGCTCAGATGGTTGTGCACTGGGTGAATATTGCCCCCACGCCAACTATGTATCAACTGCAGTGTAGCACTCCTGTCTGTGTGGCACACATAACCAGCTCAGAATATAAAAGACCCTAAAGCTCCCTGATCCATTGTATTCCAGTGGAATGACTGTCTGCCCACACACACACACACACACACACACACACATACACACACACTCACACACACACTTTCTCTCTCTGGCAACATATTTGTTTCTTTTTTTTTTACTCTTGGACACTTCCTGTCACTCTACCCTAATTAGTCTGGACCTGTCTTTCCTGTGGGACCCCCCCCCCACAGAGGGAGACTGGATGAGCTGGCATTGCTAGTCCTGGCTGTGGGGTCCCCTTTACCAAGGGGGACTGAACAAAAGCAGCTGGTGCTGCCAGTCACAGTTGTGTACCTCCCACTGTGCTGTGTGTCCAACTGGAGGGGTTGCCGAAATTAATACTGGGTCTTGGATCAGTAAATGAAAAGGGCAGTGGTGATCCCGAGGCAGGATGTGTTTTTATTTATTTTTATATTGATACCTTAGCCTTACTGTGCTGTATAGTGATCCAGAATTTGATGCATTCCAAATGTTTGCTACCAGGAAAACAATGGAGATTAAATGCTGGATGGATGAGATAAGGTGCTATGTAAATGCGTATGCCTTACTTACTGTTATGAAGCAAGACTGTGGTCGACAAACAATCACCCCCGCCCCCCCCACAAAAAAACATAAAAGTAATACTGGGAGCCACCAAGTTTGTCAAGTCATTTGGAATAATGGAAATGGTAATGGGTGGGCACAATAGATCGTGACCTCGACAGACCTCAGATTATTTTTAGGTGACCATTGGCATTATTCCCTAACTCAACCTCTGATGCCTCCTATTACCACTGTACCCATCCCAGAAAGTGACACTTAAAAAGCAAAACAGAAACACACACTCCTATGCTTATTAAGTAACACACACACTAACACTACTTGCCAGCCAGCAGATGAGATGATTTACAAAATGATGGAATAAGTAATCCACTTCTCATCAACAGTCACATTGATCAAGTGCAGAAGCAGTGGGCTGTGCTTTTGGCAACCACCATCTAAAGTTGGAAACCCTGGCCCTATGTACCCATGTAGTTGTGCTTCTCTGTTACGGTCTGTCTAAATTCTTCTACCTGCACTTGCACACAAAATAATGTATTACAGTAGACAGTGTTAAGTTGAAGCTGTCAGAGTGAGCAACCCATAAATCCCTGCATATTCTTTGATTTAAAGGCAGATTTACCATCACGCACCATGCACCTACCTTGCTGAGTCGGTGGTGTTAGGGATGAAGATTGAGGCCGCAGCCATGGCTCCTGCTGGGACGGACACGACCTGCGTCAACTTGCTACCACGAGGTACGATGCAGTCAGAGCCGATTGCACAAGCAAGGGGGTAGTTTCAGGCAGACAGAGCGGGGCAGCTGTGGGGAGGTCTGGCAATTCACACATTCAATGGGATTGAAGCGGTTAAATTGTGCAATGGAGCACTGCAAGCAAAATGCTTTGCACCTTACCTTGCTGTATGTTGAGCCTTGTACTGCTCAATCAGCAGAACAAACATGCTGAATTGCAATGCACGACAGAGGATCCCTTCTCCCTTCCTCTGAATGGAGCAGACCACAGCCTGTGCTCCATGACCAGTGGGAGTGAAAGTAATTGCCGCAAATGATTCACGCAAAGCGGGAACATTCTCGTGCTGGTAGCAGGAGCCGCTAATGAGTATTGGAAGGAAGATTACTTTTTACTGTGGGGACACTTAGCATATTTGCTGGTATAAAGTTTTCACAGATTTGTTACATGACCACCTACCTCAACTTATTTAGAATATTTAGAAGTATTTCTTTTTTAACTGTTAATTACTAGTTGGGCATTATTCCCTGGTTTGACTGCAACAACTGAAATACTGTACATGCCCATGCCACACACACACACGCACACACACACACATGCACACACACACACAGCTATTATATCACAATACTAACTTACTTTGAATGTCACTTTTGCTGACACTGATACTTTCTTTTCCCACAGAGTTAGGGCATGCACTTCCCTGAGTCGCCACACATGACTCTGTACCTCCCTCAATACCATTAAAAATTGCTGACTGACTACCATATATGTCCATAACCAGTGTGGTATAATTGGACAAAGGTTCATGTGGACCACCTCTAGTCCTAGGTTTTTTTTGTGATATTTCCTTTTTAGCATCTGCCAGTAAATGTTTCCATTTCTTTTTCACCTCATCCACAGTTCATTCAGCAGTGAGATTAATAGCGCTTACTTTGCTTGTTACCTCATCCCAGCATTTCTTTTTGTCAGAATTCTTCAAATTTGGACTAAGTTTACCAGTCAATATCATTTTTCTGAGGTAAACCTCTTCAATTAGGCATAATTTCTCATCCTCAGAAAAGTTACACTTCTTAATCTTGGCTGCCAACTTGTTTATTCCTGACATCCAGATAAGCCCTATTAACTGACTTAAGCTGGTTGTTAGGCAATATATATCTAAGATTAGTCTTACATAAGTCAAGACAACTTCTGCTTTATGCAGCTGACCTAAACACAGGACTTAGACAAGACTACTGAAAGCCAAAAAAACTTCAAAAACAGTCTAAGAATTAAGACCACCTTTATGCAACTGGCTGCTGGTCTTCAGTGTGAGTGTGTGGCAGTCTTGCTCTGAGTCAGACAGTTTGTCTCCTCTTGTGTGTCAGGAAAGGTGTCTCAGGAAAAAGTGTGTTCTGCTCTGTTTTTAGTGGCCTTATATAACCCTGGTTCTTGGTTAGATGGTGGCCTTATCTTTTAGGCCATCAGGGGTCTCTCTTGCTCTTTCCCAAAATGTCATTTAGATTTCTTCGCCACACCAACTTCCTGGCTGGCCTGATCCAGTATCCCCTAACCTCTTTTAAATGGAGAAGAATTATGACACTTGAAGTGTATTCACAATAGACTTCCAGATGCTGTTCTCAAAGTATTTTTCTCTTGAAGTGTAAAAGTGTTATGACATGCGATAGTTTCTCCCATCTCATGACATTTTATGATATCTTTTTCTCTTTGATCAGCTTACTAGGAAATTCCAATTCCCTTTTGAAATGTGAAAGTTTATTAGTGGAGAAGATGGCTCCACGGAAAGTTCAATGCCCCATTGAAATTCAACCCCTGGTTATCTCTAGCAAGTCTTGTCTCAGGCAAATAGGAATGTCAGACATGTGCAATATTCTTTCTCTCTTTTCACATACCCCTTTTAAAAAAAACATGGGCATCTTTCTGGTAAACCTGATATCCTGGTCTTTTTTGGGAATTTAAACATAAAACCTTTTAGAGAAATATGACAGCAATATTTCTGCAATATGACTGAAATGGCCAAATCATCACATCCCTCCTACCTTATACTAAATTTGTGGGAACATGCCCCTATTGTATGGCAGGGTTTCCACGATTTGGTTACTGTTCTAAGTGGAAAGATAGGCCATCTGTGTTTGCATAGGGAGACCCTATCCTGTACGTAATTGTCATGGCATAGGCCTGTAGGGCAATACTCCATCTGAGGAGCTGTCCATTTGTTTTGCCCCTGTGATTTAACCACACCAGGGGGTTGTGATTGGTCTGTACCTCAAAGTGCCTTCCATAAAGGTACGGCTCTAATTTCTTCAGGGCCCATACCAGCGCAAGGCATTCCTTTTCAACCATGGAGTATGCCTGCACCCGGGGAAGTAACTTCTTACTAAGGTACACTATCGGGTGGTCTCTTCCCTGATTAGATGTCTGGCTGAGGTCTGTTCCAATCCCCACATCTGAGGCATCCATCTGTACTACAAACTGCCTAGTGTAATCTGGACTGGCCAACACAGGGGTACTGCACAATGCCGCTTTTGGCCGTGCGAAGACTCATTCACTGGCTGGCTCCCAGTTTACCTTTTTGGGCTGTCTTTTCTTCAGCAAGCCAGATGGGGAGCCACTAGGGTACTGTAATTGGGCACAAACATTTGGTAGTACCCTGCAGTCCCTAGGAAGCTCCTAACTTACTTCTGGGTTTCAGGTGTGGACCACACCTCTATCGCCTCATGAAAATTCAACCTCAAGTCCTATGCTGCTGAATTTGAAGTGCAAAGTGTTCTTAAAAGTGTTAGCTGAAGTATTGGCTCTTGTGGTCCAGGAGAATGTCTTGAAAAAGAAATTGACTCTGCTTTCTAAGCAGACAGGGTCCCAAAATGCAGTCTTTCACACAAACGCCTAACAGGCAAAAGGTCACATGCAAAAGCAGAAGGGCAAAAGGCCCTGATAACCTTCTGCACCCTTGTTTTAAGGGTTTCCAAAAGGGCAGGTCCAGTGGATACTGGCTTGCCATGTGGTTGGTTAGCATTCCATTTCCATGGCTTCATACCCAATCAGCTTTTTGTATTTTATTACAATAAATGTTCATCTCTGAATATAAGAGAAAAAGGGCTCAGATGCCAGCTAGTCTAAACTGGAATTTTAGGAGACCATCCAGCCCCACCCTTTTGAAATGGCTTTAATTAAGCTACACTCAGTACAGTAATTTACTTAAAGTGCTAGTTCATTTAGCTGTAACTAGACTAACTCAGTAGGCCTTTTCAGGATAAAAGTGATTCAGACAAAATTGCACCACTAGATGCTCAGGGCTATTCAGACACAAATGGATGTGCCTGCTTCCAGCTCGGGCTTAATTATTTTTTTTGTCTCCTCTTAAATGATTTAATCAAAATCCAGTCCCTGGCTAAGCAACGAACAGTTTCTCTGCCTGATAATAAGAAATTACATCATTTTTGGGCCCATGGCTTTCTTTGTACCCATAATCCCTTGCAAGATACACTGGGCCACCATGGGCATCTATGATGTTATTACACACATAAAATATGATTAGAAAAATAAGCTATGGTCTTGTCTCACCACACTCTTCCCTCCTTAACAGAACCTGGGGGGAACACACCCCTCCTTTTTAGTAAAAGTTTCCACCAGTTCTGTCCCTTACTCCGATTGGTGTGATAGGCCATCTGCATTGGCATTAGCATGATCTATGTTAGATGTCCCACATGTGATACCTCTGCCATGGCCACCTGGCACTTTTTGGCCTTGACAGTGAGTCCTGCCTTCTGTATCCTGCCCAACACTTCCTTTAGATGGGACAGGTGTTCCTTCCAGCTGGTACTGAAGATGGCAATATCATCCAGATAAGCCACTACATACTCTTTAGTACCCTGTAACACCTGGTTTACTAACCATTGGAAGGTGGCAGGGGCATTCTTCATCCCCAAAGCCATCACTTTAAATTCAAAGAGTCCTATTGGGGTGACGAAGGGTGATCTAGCTCTGGTAGTCAACTCTACCTGCCAGTACCCCTTCGTCAGGTTTATGGTTGTTAGGAAGGTCACCCACCCAATTTGTCCAACAACTCATCTGTCCAGGGCAATGGGTAGGCTTTGGACTTTGTGACTGCATTGAGTCCACGATAGTCTACACAAAAGTGGGTAGACCCATCTGGCTTGGGGATGAGGACTATAGGCAAGGCCCAGGGACTGTGGGATTTCTGAATTACCCCTCACTCCATCTCCCTCCTTATTTATTTATTAATTTGACTCTCAGAAATATACCTTTGCACAACAAGTGCACTTTTCCAAAGGTTCCACATCAGTTACATTAACATTTAAGGCACTCTACAGTCAGGGTACATAATACCATTTACATACAATACATTTAAGGGCTTTAATCCAGCTCAAGGGGAGCTTTGGTCCAACATACATTCAATGGACTTGAACAGTTTTGGTAATAGCCCTGGTAGGGCCTAGTCTGGTACTTTAGAAATGCAGTTTGTAAGCCCTCTGTATGTAACCCCCTGACAACTGGTGCATTATGAGGATACAATGCTAGACCAGGTGGGGTTTGGTCAGTCAGGCACCAGGGGATTAAGTCTAAACAGTTGAGGGAGGGGGATTTGCCATCCACAGTGGCAGCATGGAGTATGAGCAACATGCAAATAGGCATTTGTTATTTTAAAATGCATAGCAACAACATGCAGCCATCGTGTGAGTTCCTTTTTAGAGCTGGCTTAAACTGTGAGATCTTGGGTAGGCCCCTTATGGGTACGGGTAGCTCATTCATCCAGAACACAGCCCAGATAGCAAAAGAGCACTTCCCAAGGCTGGTTTTGCAGTAACGGACTTCAAGGGCTTGCCTAGACATACTCCTGGTTGAGCAAGTATTATTAACTGGGCAAAAGAGGTCACTGATTGCCATTGGGGTAAAGCCCAATTGGACTTTTCTAGCCAGGGGGCAAGTCTGGTATTTTAGTCTTTCTTGGCAGGGGAGCCATTTAGTTTGGGCATACAGAGAGGAGGTATGCATTAGTTTGTCTGCATTACTAACAAAATGGCATGCTTTATTGAGGACTGTATGTATCCTATTTAGGACCATCTCATAGGATGCACCATAAATAGGGAGACCATATTCAGTGATTGGGAGTATTGTTGCAGAGACCACCAGTCATCTTGCTTCAGAAGTTAGGTCAAATATTTGCCTGAAAAGTGCTCTGAGTTTTTGGTTGATCTGGTTGGTTAAGTTATCAATATGAATGGCAAATGAAAGTGATACCTAAGTATCTGAAGGTTTCATCTTGTTCCAGTACTGCACCATGTGTATTGAGAATGACCAGTGGGGGTGTCTTCTTCTTGTTGTGCTGCCCCATGAACAACATAAATTTCATTTTTTAATAGTTTAGAACAAGTTTGTTTCCTTCGAACCATTGTTTGAGGGCCTTGAAACTGTTTTGGAGATCCTTGGTTAGTGCATCCATCTGGGAGTTACTGTTGTAAATTACTGTATCATCGACATATAGTAGAATTTTGAAATGGGGGCATGCTTCAGGAAGTTTGTTGATAAAGAAGTAGAAGAGGAAAGGGCCAAATATTGACCACTGTGGTACCCTGACTGTGACCCTTTTGACATCAGAGAGTACCCATCGATCTTAACCCTCCTAATGTCCTTTAGGATGGCCCCAATCACCTAATAGGTTATCCACCGTATGGGTGCTTGCATCCCCATCTCTATGTCATGGGTCACTCAGGGAGTTGGTCCGGGCTTGGCCATAAAAAAAGGGCAAAGTCCTCTAAAACCTTCCTCACTTCCTGGGTCTGTTCTGGGGTCAAATGGGGTGACAGACTGATTGCCTCCACAGATGACTCCCACTTGCTTTCCTCTAGCAAATCCAGGAGAGGATCTTCCTCTTCTGTCCCCTCCCCAGTACTACACACTGCAAACACCATCTTGACCCTATTTGCATATGACTTCATCATATTTACACAGCATATCCTATGGGTATGCCTCCTGTCACACAGTTCCACAATATAGTTTACATCACTGACCTGTCATACTACCTTGTATGGTCCCGCCCACTCAGCCTGCAGCTTGTCCTTCTGAACTGGAATTAGAACCATTACTTCCTGACCTGTGCCGTATAAGCAAGCTCTGGCTTTGTGATCGGACCAGACTTTTTGCTTCTGTTGGGCAGCTGACAAGTTGCTTTGGGCCACACCCATAAGCTCCTTCAGCTTCTCCCTAAACGTAAGGACATACTCCACTATGGGAGGTCCCTGGGTGGAGTGCTTTCCTTCCCAGTCTTCCCGAATCAAGTCTAGGGGCCCACGCACCCCACATCCATATAAGAGTTCGAAGGGGAAGAACCCTGTTAACTCTTGGGACACCTTCCTGTATGTGAACAACAGGTGAAGAAGGTATTTCTCTCAGTCCCTCCCATGCTTTTCAGCAAATGCTTGGAGCATTGATTTTAGGGTACCATTAAATCTTTCCATGGTCCCATTGGCTTGTGGATTATAAGGTGGCATGTGCCTCTACACCACCCCACACTTCTCCCACGAACACTTCATCAGGTCTGACATGATGTTACCCCCTTGATCAGAGATAATCTCATTTGGAAACCCGACACAGAAGAAAATCCCTAGAAAGGAGTCTGCCACTTTGTCTGCCTTAATTGAGGAGAGGAGGACTGCCTCTCGGTATCAGGTGGCGTAATCGACCACTGTCAGGATAAACTTTTTCCTGGAGGAGCTTGGGGTATTCAAGGGTCCCACAATATCCATTCTTACCCTCTGGAATGGCTCCTCCACACTGGAAAGGGAATTAGGGCAGCTTTGGTTTTACTACCTGCCTGCCCTATTTGTTGGCACTGGTGACAAAACCTGTAATATTCTTCCACTTGTTAGGTGAAGTTGGACCAATAGAGATTTTGGGCCAGTTGCTGAATGGTGTGAGTGATGCCCAGATGTCCGGACATGAGGATATTGTGAGCGATCTTGAGCAACCACTCACGATACCCCTAGGGGACGACATGATGCCTGCCCATCACCCCTTCCTCTGTCCTTATGTCCTGTGTATATAACAGTCTTTTGTCCCAAAATACCCTATGTCCAAGGCCACTGTTCACTGAATCACGAAATCCTGATTGGCCGTTGGAATTTTAAATCTCCCATGAGCAAGTCACGGAACTCACACTGCTTGCATGTTCATTCCGGAACTGGGCTAAATAAAAGGTTGTGTAACAAACCACCCTCCCTATTCATTAAGGACACCACAGAAGATGGAACAAAGCTCTGATGCAGCAAGGGTGACCATTGAAACACCATGAGGATGCTGAGGACGCTGCCATAGTTCGTTAAAGAGACCCTCTGGTCTCGACTCTCTTGACGTGCTACTTTTTGTTCAGCCTTGAGTCATGTGGTGCAAACGGATAACTTAGCTCTGTAATTAAAGTAATTGTTTCAAAAAAATGAGTGTCAGGCATTGCAGAACAACTGCGCAAGGAACTGGAATCCACCGCAACCCTGCTTTGTCTGCCTCGGACTTCACGGACACTTCAGGTACATGAAATAATGGAAATAAATAGTGAAAAAATGTGAAAACAGGGGGCACAAAAAGTAGCTTGATATCTGCTGTGAGGTTGCCGGCGGTTCTCAAAGCAGGCAGAGCCTAAATAGCAGAGAGGTACTCGCTGAACACAGACTTCCTCTGTACTGTGTCTTACTGTTTGTTATCTTAAGTTTTAACTAGGGAAGAATCCACGTTTCTCTGTGTTCTGTGAGTTCCTCTTTTGCTCCAGTCCATGTTTTTTGTGAGGATGCTATTTTGTTGTGTGAAATGAGAGCGGGTCACTGCCGTTTCTCCACATGCCCTGCTGTAATGCTCTTGTGCACTGCAGTTGTTCAGGTACTGTGCTCAGCGTTATTACAAACGTGTATGAGTTTGTTGGTCAATGCAGTTGTATTCAGACATCTGCTGTGTGGGTGAAACTCATTTTAGGAAGCCGCATTTCTCTGTGTTCTGTGTTTTCCCCTCATGCCCTCCAACACATTTTGTTTGTGCAGGTACTGTAACATTGAAAGAGGTTCTTAAATAGTGTGTGGTCGAAGTACTGCTGCATGTACACTCCTGCTTCTGGTCTATAAATTAAATGTTTAACCTTGTGTTTAAACTTCTCACCCTATATTTTGTGTGTGCCCTCCCCCCACGTTTAGCAGCACCCTGTGCTTGGTGTCCTCATTCATTTTCCTTCCCACATTTGATGTCTCCATGTGCTTTTGCTCCTTCTCCCTACTGTCTAATGGCTCTCCCCAATTTTAAACTCATCTCTGTGCTCAGTCTCACTGCCATATTTAATACAGTACTTCCCTTTGATTTTCCTTCACACTCACATATTTAATGCCTTCCTGTGCTTATGTGAGGTGTCATATATGGCCACATTATGAATTTTTATGTACAAAAAAGGGTGTACAGCTGTGGTAAAGTGCAGCACCTCTGGGACTGAAGTGTGTGTGTGTGTGTGTGTGTGTGTTGTGTGTGTAGCAGGGTGCTTTATTTGCCTGTATTTGCTACAAGCCAACGCAGAAATCAAATCTTTCTGACTTGGGGGTGGGGAGGGGGGAGAATCTGAGGATCCCTAAGCAGCTTTTTTGACTTCTGTGTACACCAGAGCATATATGGGGGGGATCCTCCAGCTTGCTAGGTGCAACAGTAAGGGGGGGCATTACACACTAACATGGGCACGTTTGGGGGTCAGAGTTGGCAGTGCTGCTTCTGAGCACATCCAAAGGGGCTGTGTTGGTTTCTGTGTGCCCCAGAGCAAGTTTGGTGAGGGGTGTTACTATTACAGACTCTGTTACACATACATAAAGCCCTTACTTGCAAAATTGCTCTGAGGCATACACAAATCCGCACAGCCCTTCAGACTTTGCAAGTATTGAGGCAAGTCGGAGGAGCTCTGAGCAGCTTTGTTGCCTTCTGTGTACCCCAGAGCACATGTGCGTGTGGGGGGGTGCAAGGATCCCCGAGCTTGCTGTGTGCCACAGAGTAATGACAGGGAATTACACACTAGCATGGGCATGGTTGGGAGTTGACAGGGTTGGCATAGTTCTGCACTTTGCATGATTTTCTGCATTTTACTGTATACTTAGTTGACTTGGATGCTTTTTTAAGGTACACGCTAGCTCTTCTTTGAGGAAATCTCTTGCAGGTTCTCTCAAAAGGGACATGGCAGGCTGGTATGGCAAGGAAGGTTTGCAGTGGGGATCTGGTGGGGGCTAGTCTTAGCTTCACCAGCAGAAAAAACATGTGCCTGCATACACTAAAATGGAAAAATATCACTGCACCTAGGGTGGTATCAGAAGTATATTAGGCAGGTGTGGAAGGCATGGTTACAGTGCGGATTGGGGGGGCTTCCCAGCTTTCTCCAAGAAAAACCAAAAGAGCAGTTGAGTAAGAAATTACCATAATAGTAGATCTTCAAGAGAATATCTTGCAGCATGTCACACCATAGGAATAACAATCTTCAGGCACCAGAACCACATGGAAACCTTACCCTAGCACCCCACCCTCACCATACACTCTATCTGGGGTCACCCATGTCAATGTCATCTCATCAACGTTTTCCCTATATAGCCAGGGGTGGCCCCATATGGACTGCTAGCAAAAACGTTTCTGTGTGGTCCTGGCATCTGATGGTTGTCTTTCCTGTGACCTGCTGCAAGAGATTCTCTTGAAGATCTACAGTTACAGTATGTATGTTCTTACATAACTATTTTTTGTTTCTCTTGGGGAAAATCTGGAAGGCCCCCCAGATCCCCACTGTAACCCTGGCTTCCATAGCTGCCTACTATGCTTCTGAAACCACCCTAGGTGCAGTGATTTTTCTGCATTTTATTATATGCAGGCACAAGTTATTTCTGCCGTGGAAATTTGGGAATACCCCCCGATCCCACTGCAACAATGCCTTGCCATAACTGCCTACAGTGTCCCTTTTTGTGAGGCCCAAGTAATCCTAGCATGAACCCCTGTTTCAGACTGCAGAAAGCCATGTGTAAAAGCACAGCTTGTTGAAAGCGTTGCACTTTTATATGATTTTCTGCATTTTACTTGTATGCTGCTTAAATCTCAAGTGGTCTGCAGCTTGGGAAAAGCTGGGAAATGCCCAGATTTCCATGTGACCCTGCCTTGCCCTACCACGCCACTTATACTGGGGCATTCGTCTAGTTGTGTTGAATTGAGTGCACCTCAAAGCAAGTTTTCGGACTGCCTGCAAGCAAGTCCAAGTGGGTGTATCCCTTGTAGTGTGCATTAGAGCATGTTGTTGGGTGGTGAAGTTAACTCTGCACAGAGCTAATGTAGCAGTGATGCTCCCCTGCAAAAATACTCTGTGGAGGCAACTAGGGACAGAAACCTGCACATTTGGTCAGGGTCACACTGATGCCAACCCCCAACCCAAACCAGCTCTGGAGCATGCAACAAGCAACAGAGACCCTAGGACATGCTGAGGGACATACAGTTTGTAAGGCCCACCCTGCAAACTTGCTCTAGGGCTGCACTGCATTTTGTGTCTCATTTTGCAGAGGGCTGCATTAAACACTGTGTGTCTCTGAGGATGTACGAGGGCGTCTGTCCCCTTGTAGCATGCACCACAGCAAGTTTTACGCTGCTGCTGCTGTTGTACCTGCAGGATGGGAGTCATAGGCTGCTGCTGCCATCTCACCTATTAAATGGTGGTTGCAGAATGTTGCTGCTATCATTCCTGAATGATGGGAGACGTAGAATGCTGCTGCCATCGTACCTGGAAGATGGAAGTTGTAGACGGCCGCTGCCATCTCACCTAGTAAATAGTGATCATTGGCTGCTGCAGCTGTCATACCAGGAGGATGGTAGTTGTAGGCTGCTGCTGCCATCATACCTGGAGGATGGGAGTTGTACAATGCTGCTGCTGCTGTCATACCCAGAGAATGCGATTTATAGACTGTTGCTGCTTTCACACCTGGAGGATGGGAGTCATAGACTGCTGCTGCCTTCACACCTAGATGATGGGAGTCATAGATTGCTGCTGCCATTGTACCTGTAGAATGGGAGTTTTAGACGGCTGCTGCCATCTCACCTAGTGAATTGTGGTCTCTGGCTGCTACTGCCATCCCAGGAGGATGGGAGTCGTAGGTTGCTGCTGCCATTGTACCTGGAGGATGGGAGTCATAGGCTGCTGCTGCCATCGTACCCGGAAGATGGGAGTCATAGGCTGCTGCTACCATTGTACCTGGAGGATGGGAGTCATAGAAAACTGCTACTGATGCTGATGCTATCGTACCTGGAGGATGGGGGCTGTAGGTGGTGGCTGCTGCCATCATAGCCTTGAGGATAACAGTCATGGACTGCCCTATCTAGGTGATCTGAGTCTCCCATTTTGCTACTTGAATTATCTTATCAAGCAGATTGGTGGAACACAATACTAATATTTTTTTTTTGTTGTGATTTCAGTATTCATACTTCCTACCTGCATGATGTTTGCCGCACCAATGAGTAAGAAATCCAAGCTCTGCTATCCCTCAGCTAAGGAACGAGCCTTTCAGTTCAAATCTGAAGGCCTCTGTGAGGATGGAGGAAAACTTTCCTGTCCATACTGCAACCATGTTCTGGACCATACCAGAAAAGATACAGTAAAAGATTATCTGCTCAACAAGAAACATGCTAGGCATAAGGAACGAGCTGCTAGTGAAGGAAGACAACCAAGGCAGGTGACCCTAACCAGCAGTTTCAGAGCTGCAACAGAATCATCCGTAGCAAGAAATGAGATGGTCACAGACACAGTTAAGGCATGGGGGGCTGCAACTATCCCACTGGAGAAGCTTGATCGTCCAGAGCTGAGGGAATAGATGTGCAAGTATGTGAAGGGGAGTGGAGCAGTGCCGAAAGCAGACACCCTGAGGCAGCTCTATCTACCCAAGTTAAGAGAGCAAATTGATGCAGACCTTAAAGCAGCTCTGATTGGAAAATCACTGTCTGTTATATGTGGGGAGAGCACAGATACACAGACATGGTTGCATTCTTAATATTGTCTTTGTGTTGGAAGGGGGCAAGACATACCTTGGAAACAGCACGGAACTAGACTGCATCAACCATTCCACAGTGGCTCAAGCTGTCTTGAAGACTCTCCACAGCTGTAGCATTGACTTTCAAATGTAGTTTCATTTGTCAGTGACAGTGCTCATTATATGATTAAATGTTTTATTGATGCACTTTACGGGGTTCTTGGGGACCAGTTGTGCATGTGTGTTGCTGGGCATGTCTTGTCCCTTGTTGGGGATACATGGCTGCATCATTTCAAAACAGTTAGTGAACTGTTTTTTTTTTTGGTAAAATATGCCTTTCAGCAAACACCAAAATGCAAAAGAGAAGTCATCACATTTTTGGAGGATCTGGAAGCTCCGGGGGAAATGATTGCTTTGCCGCCAGTTCCTCTTTTAACTAGATGGAACACATGGTTTGCAGCTGTGGAATACCATTCAACACACCTGCAATACCTCAGGGACTTTTTCAGGGTGGATTCGAGTAATGCCACCTCAATAAACAATCTACGGGCATTACTGGATGAATGGTATGATGAGCTACAAGCACAACTGGCATTCATTACAGAGAATTCAGGCAACATTATTGCTACAATAGAACTTTTGCAGTCAAAGGAGAAACCTCTTATGACATCCACATATGACATGCTAATGTCAATTAAGAGCCGCTGTGAGGCTGACACAACTAAAAATGATGGCTTTGGTGAGAAGACAGAGCTGTGCCTCTCTAAACTGAGGAATAAAATAAGGGATGAGAACCTCAAACTGTTCAAAACTGCTTTCAAGGTCAGTTTGGAGAAACTGACAAAACACCTGCAGTCAATTCCATCTGTACAGTTTCTCATGGCCTGTCGAATTCTCAACCCACTCAACTTACCCAAACTCAATAAGGACTTCCAACTGTACTTGCCCTATATCCCAATGTTCACGTTACACAATAAGAATGCACTGTTAAAGGAATGGGATATTTACATATGGCAGGATGTGCGGTAACTACCAAAGATCGGATCATTTGATCTTCACCAGTAGTGGATCTCTATGTCCTCACAGGTACCAGCTCTGGCCAAGGCAGCCCTTCAAGCCATCTTGGTCCCTGTTTCTAGTGCAGATGTGGAGCAGTCATTTTCTGCATGTGGACAAATTCTGACCGACCGGTGGAGAAGCCTGACTGTGGACAATTTAAAATTATTTTCAATGCTGCTATTCAATAAGTAGACTTGGAATCTCCCACTCTCATTTGTGTAATTGCAGTTCTGATGCACTATTGCAGAAAAATGGTGCTCCCCTGTGCAATAACTTGTAGACATACAGTTCTAGCGCAATATTGTAGAAAACAAAATGGTGTTCCACTGTGCAATGAAGTAGACGTGCAGTTCTGGTGCAATACTGTAAGGAAAAAATGGTGCTCCGCTGTGCAATAAAGTGTAGACGTGCAATATGTAGTATCTCTGCATTATGTAGCTATGGGTTAGATTCTATTGTCCTTCACATAGTATACTTTAGTTTATGTAGTCTGTATAGCGTATTTGTCAGTGTAGCACATTTGTCTGGGTAGAGTATTTGTCGAACCATGTTCAGTAGCCAATACTTGAATTGATTTGAGTTTTTTTGCATATGTTTATCTTTGTAAATCTAATTAAAATAAAACCCATGAATTGCATTTTAGCTTAGAGAAGTTTTTATTATACATGTCACAGAACACATTGTCAGCATTAAAACAAAGATTAGATTTTGGTGTTTATTTAGTATCGAACAGACATCAAAATTGGTTCCTTCTTGCTAGAAAAATGTTACTGTTACATGAGGCCATTTAATTTCACCTGCTGCCTAGATCCGAGAAGAGAATATTTTAATAAGTATGCCTGTTTGGCCAGTGGAGTTCCACAGTCATTAGCCTTGCTAGCTGGCAGGTGTAAAACTTAGGTAGCTATATACCATGCAATATGAAATTAAATGTTCTTGTTCTCTGCTGATGTGGCTTAAATATGCATAAAAACATGATAAAACACTGTGATAGACAAATGTTTTACTTAAAATGTGTGAACAATATTAAGTTTTGGATTACCAGAAAAATTCCAGAAATTGGATTACCAAACAAGTAAAATCTCAGAATTCAGGATGGTCAAAATGGAATTTGCTTTTTCCAAGCACCGAAAAACAGTGGCCTTGCCTATGTCTCATGTCACCTCCGTGTGTCCCGTCAGATTCTGCACAAGCCCTCAGCCTCTCTGAACTAGGATCAGTCCTTTGAGCAGCAGCAAAATCCTCGCTTTTTCCCAAAGAATGGGTCATGTCCCTCTCAGTTCCTAACCTGGGGTCCATAGCTCTAGCGTCAGTGCATTCGGAGTCACTGCCATCCCTAACCTTCTGATCAATTGTTACCCCTCCCTCCTCAGAGTAATCTTCTGTAGCTGCCTGGTGAATGGCTACTTGGGGAAGTCCTACCTCCCTTTCACTATTCTCCATGTCAGGAGACACAGGCTGGGGAACCAACCTCCTATTCTTTTCCACAGGGGCTACTGTGGGGTTCAAGGAATTACAAGTGGCCTTTGCCGTCTGACTGTGGGTAACTGCACGCACCACCCCCTGCTGTAGATTATTTCCTATAATCACATCCATGGTGAGGTTGTCTGCCACTGCCACTTTTTGCACCCTCTCTTCTGTCTCACCCCAATCCAGGAGGACACTAGCTAGTGGTAGAGTTTTCTCCTCCCCAGTGAATCCCCTCACACTTACAAACTGATTTGGTATAAGTTGTTCAGGCCCAACCAAATCCCCTTTAATCAGGGTTAGAGATGCCCCCGTGTCCCTTAACCCATGGGTCTGTACCCCATTTACAGTAACTGGGTGTATGTGCTCCCTCAATTCACTGGAATACTCTCAGGTGCACACAGTGCACCCACCTCTTTTCGAGGGACACTTTGCCTACTCTGTACCTTTTTAGGACACTGTCTAACAAGATGCCCTAGCTGCTTACAATACCAACATTCATCATTTCTTTTATCCAAAAAATTCCTTTTTGGTAACTTGGGGCTTCCCGCTTTCTGCAGAGGCAGTGAGAGTTTTAGCTGCCCTGAAGTCGCACTTTTCCCTTTTTGCCCTGCAGCATCTGCTCCCCCACTTCCTTTCAGAGCAGGCCTGCTCCTGGCATAGTGATCCAAGAGCTCAGCAGCTTGTTGTACTGTTTTAGGATCCCTGTCCTCTAGCCAGAATTTCAACTCCACTGGGCAAGCCCAAAAGAACTGTTCTAGTAACACAACCTCCTCAAATTTACCCACAGAGTGTGCTGCCACCCTCTCCCACCAATGTGCTTTGTTGTATTTGATTATATTTATTTGTTTGGATTTAGGGGGTGAGAGCCCTTAAATCAATAGTTTGAGGTTTGTTTGGCTTTCTTAAATTGTATTTTATTTTGTTGTTAAATCATTATAAAGGGCTTTGTATTTATTTAAGCTTTAAGAGGTGGGTTAATTTTTTAATTAGGATTGTTTATTTTTTGTGTTAACTATGTGCTGGGATAACACAAGGATAGTCAGGTATTATTCCCCCTCCAGGCTCTGGGACCTTAGTCCTTTTTCTTTCCCCCCCTACTGCCAGAAGTCTATAGATGGTGTAGGGCTCTGGGAATTGTTGGAAGAAGGAGGAGGACGAGGGCTGGGTCTGGAGGGGGAACGGAAAGGAGTGGGCGGACAGGGATAGTGGAGACAAGAAGATGCCCTGGGGTGAAATGGGCCCAAGAAAGGGGTCCTCCCTGTCTGGTACCCATACCCAAGGGTTCTGATTATAGTCAGCAGGTAGCACGGTCATCCTCGGAGGCTCATCCTACTCGGGCAGTGTTGTGCAACGCCAGGTCTATTAAAAACAAGACGGCTATTATAGCTCATTTTGTTGGGACATCTGACCTGGCGTGCATCACTGAGACCTGGCTGGATGAGAATGCTGGACCAGTTTTGACGGCAGCAGTTCCAGCTGGGTACTCAGTGATACACCGCCCGAGGGTGGCTCATAGGGGTGGGGGTGTTGCTATCTGTTTTAGATCAGAACTGGGCCTAGTGGAGGTACCAGTGGGAACTACCAAATCCTTTGAATGTATCATAGGCTAGGGTGTGGGGCACAGGATACTTCTCGTATACCATCCACCAGGTGATGAGAATGTTTTCCTGTGGGAAGTCGCAGACTTCACTGTCGACCTGACATTGGGGTCCCCCAGATGGTTGGTTCTGGGGGACTTTAATGCCTGTGTCGATGATGAACTCTCGCATTTTGGTCAAGACTTCCTCCAGTTAATGATTTCACTGGGCTTCACACAGGTTATTTCCTCCTCAACCCATATTGGTGGTCATTCATTGGATTTGGTGTTCCTTCTGGGGATGGAGATATCCGACTTGGTGGTGGAACCAGTCGGATGGTCGGACCATCACTCCATTGGGTTCAGTTTTGAGGCCACCTGTAGTAGGTCGGCCCCTATGGAAATGGTCTGGTACCACCCATTAAGGGGTATCTCCCCAGATGATCTGATGGCAGTGCTGCACCTATCGGGCTTACCGAGAGATTGCATGGATCCAGGAGAGCTGGTACTTGCCTATAATAAGGTGGTGGCAGGGGCCCTGGATTCCATTGCTCCTGTTCATGTTCGTCCTCTCACTCTTCACCCCAGGTCTCCTTGGTTCAATGAGACCCTGAGGGAGTTGAGGAGAGTTGGACGAAGGTTGGAGAGGTGCTGGCAGAGGTCGGGTCTGGATTGTGACAAACTTAGTTTGATGGACCACTACATGGTCTATCAATCCGCAATCTCTCGTAAGAAGGCAGAATTCCTGCCCAGAAAGATTGTGGCTGCACAGAATAGACCAGCTCAGCTCTTCCGGACTGTGGACAGATTGTGCAATCCTATCTGTCTTCAGCCCAGAAGAGCTTTTTCTCAAGAACGGTGTGAGGAGTTTGCTCTATTCTTTTCATAGAAGGTTGCCAAAATCAGATCTAATATCCACTTGACCCTCTCCAATGGGAGTTGTGATGGTCAGCAGGAGATGTCAGACACCCAGTTTGTGTGGTCTGGCTTCAGCCTCCCCACAATCAATGACATTGTGATGATCATCCAATTACTGCGTCCGACCAACTGTGGTTGGACCCAGGCCCCACATGTCTCTTAGTGGGTTGTGTGGATAAAATTGGCCCCATCCTTGCTGAGATAGTCTGGAGGTCGTTGGAGAGGGGGATTTTTCCAAATCCTCTTAAGGAGGCTGTGGTTCATCCTCTTCTTAAGAAGTCCTCCTTGGACCCGGACTGCCTGGCAAACTTCAGGCCTGTCTCTAACTTACCCTTTGTGGGTAAAGTTATTGAGAAGGTGGTCGCATCGCAGTTGGATGAACATTTGACCAGCAACAATGTCTATGATTCTCTCCAGTCTGGATTTAGGAAAAGGCATAGTACCGAGACAGCTCTGGTTCGGGTACTAAATGACCTCCTAATAGCGAGAGATCGAAGGACCTGTTCCATCTTGGTCCTTCTCGATCTCTCTGCAGCATTTGACACTGTGGGCCATGGTGTGCTATTGGAACATTTGCGCTCTATCTGTGGACTGTCTGGTACAGTCCTCAGCTGGTTTCGATCTTACCGCGAGGGTAGGATTCAGAGGGTGGTGTCCGGGATTTTCTCCTCGGCATCAGTCTCCCTATCCTGCGGGGTACCGCAGGGTTCCATTTTGGCACCCATGTTGTTTGCAGTGTACATGCTGCCATTAAGAGCGATTATTAGGTGGTACAGTCTGGGTTTTCACAGCTATGCAGATGATACTCAGCTGTACATGTCCTTTGTGCCCAGCCAAGATGCTGCCTTTTCAGTCTTTAACAACTGTTTTGCCGAAATTCAAGACTGGATGAATGTGAGTTGGCTGCAGTTGAGCCCGGAAAAAACGGAGGTGTTTGTTGTGGACCAGGGTCACTGGGAGGTGGGTTTGTTAGCTGGATCGCCCTCGGGTTTATGGCTTGGAGGTGTCCAGCTGACTACCTCAAACCGGGTGCGGAACCTGGGTGTTGTGTTTGATGACTGTCTGACATTTAAATCTCTGGTGTCAGCGGTTGTCAAAACCTCTTTTTACCATCTGAGGAACATCGCCTAGGTGAAGCATCTGGTTCCTCCAGACGATCTTCCTACTTTGGTCCACGCTTTCTTTGCCTCCCACCTTGACTACTGCAATGTCCTTTACCTTGGGCTACCAGGGGTTGAGATTCGCCACCTGCAGCTAGTGCAGAATGCGGCAGCCAGGCTGTTGACTGGTTCTTCTAGGTCCAGTCATATAACGCCTGTGCTCCGCGGATTGCACTGGCTGCCAGTTTGCTGGCGAATCACCTTCAAGGTCAGTTTCATGACCTATAAGGCCCTACACGATCAGGGACCTGCTTACCTGAAAGATCTCCTTTGTCCCTACTGTCCACCCTGCTATCTCCGATCCACTGACGAGGGATTGCTAGAGATTCCCAGGGTTCACTTGAAAACTTCAGGGGCCAGATGTTTTAGTTTCATGGCCCCAACCCTGTGGAATTCTCTACCTCGTCAGATGCGAACCTGCCCGACTGTCTAAAGTTTTAAAGCAGCTTTGAAAACCTATCTTTTTGGTAAAGCTTATAATGATTTTTGAATATTTTTAATGTTGTTTTAATTATTTGCTGTCTTATGTTATATTGTACAGGTGCCTTGGTTTAAGAAAGGCGCCTTATATAAATAAAGAGTGATTTGATTTGACTTGATTTGCTGTCTAATATCCCTGGTATCTACTAGTACTTCAACCCAGTCCCCCCATACCATGTACTCTCCAATATCCCTGGTGTCTAGTTGCACCACCCACCCCCTGATCACCCATATCACGTACTGTGCGATATCCCTGGTGTCTAGGGACACCTCCCATGCCCCAATCTCCTGTGTACAATGATACAGAATGCCCTGGTGTCCAGTGGTTTCCCCTGCCCCCCTCGAGCACCTTTACCTTATACTGTCTGATATCCCTGTCTTCTAGGAGCATCCACACCTCGGTCACTCGAGTACAATGATACAGAATGCCCTGGTTTCCAGTGGTTCCCCGCCCCCAAATGCCCATTGACATAAGTAAAGGTAAGCATTCATGGTGCAGTGGTAGACGCACCACTGAAAGCTCACAAGGCAGCCAGAAAAGGAGGTCAGAGGAGGGCTGTGCGAGTCACCATATTAGGATTCCCTGGACATCCTCAGACACCCTGGTAAGGGGGACTCTGATTGGTGGTGTTCTGTGAGAGGGTGGGGTGGGTGGGAGGATGCTGGACTGCCAATGCTTACCTTCACTTATGTCAATAGGCATTTGGAGGGGTGGACAGTAACCACTGGACATCAGGGTGTTCTGTATCATTGTATTTGGGTGACCAGGGGGGTTGGGGGTGCCACTAGACACCAGGGATATCAGATGGTACACAGTACAAGTGCTTAGTGGGTGGGAGGTGCCACTAAACACCACTAATATTGGACAGTACATGGTACAGGTGATTAGGAGGGGGTGCCACTAGACACCAGAGATACTGGACAATACATGGTACAGGTGATCGGGGGGGTTGGTGATGCTACTATACAACAGACATATCAGGCAGTACAAGGTAAGGGTGATCAGAGGCTGGAGGGTACCACTAGACACCAGGGATTTTGGACATTACATGGCATGGGTGATTGGGGTTGGAGGTGCCACTAGACACCAGGGATATCGGACAGTACATGGTATGGATGCTCATGGTTGGGGGTGCCAATAGACACAAGGGACTACATGTTTAATGGTATGATGGGTGATTGGGGTCGGGCAGCTGCAGTATAGTCACCCTGCCTTCGGTGGAGTGGGGGTGTGGGCTTAGTACCCAGTTAAGTCATGGTTGGGTAATTCCATGAAATGGGGGTGCCAATGTGCCAAAAACTTTGCATATTGATTTAAAAAAAATTGCCACTGCAGTTATGGTAAGTGAATTTAAAAGGTGGCCACAAGTACAGATATATTTTATAGTTTGAGAAACCCATGTGCACCCATTTTAGTATTTTTTTTCTAGTGTCCATCTCCAAAATGCCTCAGATTTTTCTCAGTAAAATGGGACATGCAAAACCACGTCACTTTCCATTGCTTCTATGCAGACTTTATTTTAGTTGCACTTCAAGAAAGTTATATTGAAAACTGCCTCTGGTGTTGTTTTTTGTTAATGAAGACATTTCACCCTAGTTTTTCAATGCATATAAAATTTCTGGTTCACTCAAAGTTTTACATGGTGCATGCAACTGCGGTGTCCAAGCAAATTACATTTTTTGCATGTTACACAAAATTTCAGCAAAAATATCCAGCTTTTTTTAAGTGGGCAATTTTCTTTTGGAATTGGGCCTTAAAAGTGCTGCAGGACCTTCTTGAGAGAGTGGTGCAGGCAATCTTTTTTTAACTTAAACATTTGAGTAGTGTACACATTTGCATGTGCAACGTGTGGTGTCCACCATTACAAACACAACATTGAAGGTGCTTTTTTTATCAAGTCTGTGATATGGAGTTATCCCACAGCATGATCCCTTTTTCACTCTTGGGTCCTAGTGTCTTAAAACACTTAGTAAAATAAAGAAAAGTAACAGGATTTTCTTTTCAAATTAAACACCTGTTGTGCCCACTGGTGCACATGCAACATGGAAGGTGCTTGGAAGGTGCTTTTTCTCAAAGCTGTGTTAGGGAGTTATCTCGCAGTCTGGTCCCTTTTTCTATGGTGGGTCATAGTGTCTTGACAAGCTTATTAAAATTGATCTATTGTGGCTTTGAAAAATTGACCTTCATGTCACACTTTGATAACCCCTCTTCATGGACCTACCTGGTTTTCAGTGGCAGTAAACAGAGTTGCTTTAGGGGCAGTTTACTGGCATGGCAAACCTTTGAAAATTTTGCTGCACCTGTATGCAGGATTGGACTCCCTCATTTGCAGTTGGGTTTAGGGCATGCTAAGTGGGCCACTGAATATTGCCCAATGACCACAAGCTGCAAAACGGGTAGCGGGAGCGCAAAATCTGTTAGCACTGGGGCTAACATTTGAATATCGGGTTTGCAGTACATTATTAATGCATTGTTTTAATATTTAAATTATTTGGGGGCTCTTTTGGGTACAAATGACAATTGCATTTTTCATTCTGTTCAAATACACTAATGTCATTATGTGAAACCTATATTTAACATTTTGGAAATATATTATTCCACTGCATTTTTATATGTTTAAACAATATGCTTCTTCAGTATGTAGTGTTGAATGCGTCACTGAAATCTAAATATATTACATCAACTGCATGTGGGGGTTATAGGGGACACAAATTGCCCTTCCCCTTATGGCTCCTCAGTTACTTGTTCAAAAAAGACCACCAAGTTAGACTGGCACAATCTCCCCTTAGTGGACTTGTTTAAATAGCTACAGCCTGCTCAGATGTTCCATGATCTAATATTTTATAGTTGTCTCCAGTATTTTCCCACAACCAGGTTAGGTTCACTGGAGAGTAGTTACCTGGGTCACTTCAACAGTACTTCCCTTTATGAAAAGAGGTTTCACATTTGTGTTCCTCTAGTCACTGAGCACCTGATCAGTTTCCAATGATTTGCACAAAATCATTGCCACAATACCCACTTTCACATTCTTTAGCTACTTGAGTACCCTCAGACGCATACCATCTGGTCCTTGTAATTTATTCTCTTTAAATTTATGTTGTTGTGCAGTAACTATGCATGCAGTAATAACTGTTGTGCTGAAAACATCCTTTGTCGATCCTTTGAATGCCTTATCCAGATGTGACAAGTCTCCCAAAACCTCTGTAGTAAATTATGAAGTCAAATATAAAATATTCGGTATTATAGGTATCATATTAATAAATGTTTGCTTTTGAAATACTCTCAGTACAAGAAATAAAACCCAAATGTAGTACTCTTTGCAGCTGTGTTACACTTTATCTACACTTCAGTGCTTTGCTTAATAAATCACAGCAATAGGTCTTGGCACTTATGTGCAAAACCTAATAATAAGTTGAAAATAGCACACAGGTCTTCTGAGGACAGAAAAACATAGATATCATACAAACTATAACAAGATCAACTTGAATTAATATAATATAGTACTTATACCCCCTTCCAAACATCAAACCATTATCGCTTAACTAGTAAACAAGATAAGATGGTCCATTCTAATTGGTACAGTAATATGCATGCAAAGGGTAGGTTAAAGCTACCACAGGGATATACTCTGGTGGTAAGAAAAGAAGAGGAAAGTATGATGGGCAGGATATTCAAACTGCGCCATTCTGTGGCGCAAGCCCTTGCGCTGCTCAAAAAAGTTGCGTTGGGGTGTGGCCGGGGCGATATTCAATGGAGTTGTGCTATTGAGCAACTCCTTTGAATATTGCCCCCTGGTCACAGCCACTGTGCATGGCGCACTGGAACTTGCGCCATCGCAAGTGGTCAGAGTGGAGCATTCAAGATGCAGTGGCGCAAGTTCCATTGCGCCATGCACAACTTTCCGATATTCAAAAGGTGACATGCAAAGGGGGCCATAATTCATGCAAGGTGCAGGGGGGGGGCCATTTGCATCTACTTACAGCCCCATTTGCATGCCATTAGCATACAGGTGCGCCGATCTCCGACAACTTGCGCCTGGCGCCCTGCCAGGCAGCAGCCGTCGGGGACCGACGCCCCCTGCAGCCCGATCGCGGGCATGAAGTAAATCTCTCCCCCCCGACTGGACCGATCACGGGCAAAACTGTACTGAAACCCCCCCCACTGGCCCGATCGCGGGCATAACAGTAGTGTAACCCACCCCACTGGCCCGATCGGCGGGCATAACTGACCCCCACTGGCGATCACAAGCCTTAACAGTAGTGTAACCCCCCACTGGCCGATTGTGGGCATAACAGTAATTAACCTCCCCTACTGGCCCGATCACAGGCATAACTGTACTGCCCCCGACTGGTCGATCGTGGGCATAGGTCAACCCCCAGTCAATTTCCCTGGTGATCTGGTGGCCCCCTACCCCACCACCACAGAGCCCCACCACCCTCCCGTCAGCTGGCGGGCGGCAGCACCAGCCGCCTGCTGCCCGCCACCGCCAACTGACTGCTCGGTAGGGCTCTACGCCCATTGGTTCCAGAGCAAGAGCCAATGGGCGTGCAGCCTATACCGTCTAACGCAGTCAGATATGAATGAAATCTGGACTGCCTTCATGCTATGGGCTGCACACCCATTAGCTCTTGCTCTGAACCAATGGGCGTAGAGCTCTACCGAGCAGTCAGTCGGTGGGCGGGGGTGGCAGGCGGGTGGGTGCTGCCCGCCAGCTGACAGGGGAGCGGTGGTGGGGCCCGTGGGTGGGTGGGGTGGGGTGGGGGCCACCAGATCACCAAGGAAATTGGACTGGGGTTGACCCATACCTGCATCTGGCTTCATGTCCACTGACCACCAGGATATTGGACTTGGGGGGTTGCTCTTATGCCCGCCAAGGGTCAGTCGGGGGTTCAGTACAGTTATGCCCGCGACCGGCCAGTGGGGGGTTCATACTGTTATGCCCGCGATCGGGCCAGTGGGGGGTTCAGTACAGTTATGCCCACGATCGGCCAGTGGGGGTTCACTACTGTTATGCCCGCGATCGGGCTGTGGGGGGGGCACAGAGAACAAGTGGAGGGCCACCCACAGGTGGCAGCTGCTGTGTTGGGCCCTGAAATGCGGCAGCTCACCTGTGGGTGGCCCTCGACTTGATCCTTTTTTTTTTGGCTCAAAGTCATGCAGGCGCAGGTTGGGGATTGCGCCTGCACAACTCTGCACAGCCCAGCTGAGTATCGGGCTGTGCAGTTTATGCATGGTTCCTCCCCCTCCAGTTGAGCATGCCTTCATTAGCATTGCGCTGTTGCTGAGCATGACTTGGGGGGCGCAACTGCCTCCTGCTGAATATGGCAGAATGGCGCAATTTCGGACTTGCGCAGGCGCAACCCTATTGCGCATGGCGCAACCCTTTTGAATATCCTGCCCGTTATGTATTTCTGTAGCCAGAAGCAGCAAATTATGCGCAAGACAAACTCCAATACTGCTGAGTGACAGAAATATTCCCTATTACTTTATATCCTGTTTAATCATGGGGAAGCAGTCATCAAATCTAAATGAAAACTATAAAAATGAATAGTCAACATCTGATATAAAACCCACCAGTGCTTTTTTCTAAAATTGCATGTTTACTATCAGGGTTTTTTCCCCATTATTTCTTTATCTTCCAGTTCCTCCCAGCCCTGTCACCCACCGCACCAGGGACTTGCCCCATCTACTTTTTATTTCCATGACTGAGTGGGAACTTTCACTGGTGATGCACAGCCTACAGGGTTGCTGTCATCATCCAGTCAATTGAGGTGCTTTCCTCCCATTTTCTCTCTGACTCTGGGCTTTGACACTGGGCCACTATGTGGAAGCCAAGCAATGGTATGTGCTGTTCCCCCACTCTGAAGGAGGACAGCCATCTGTGGACGCTGGATCCTCTGTCTCCAGCTGGCCTCTGTACAGCCCTGATCATTCCTAAACTGAGGTTGCCAGTGTGGCAGGTTATGACACATCCAGCCAGACTACTAGGCCAGAGATACAATCAGTTCTTCAAGCATCGCTGTCAGCTTCACTAGCAAGTTAGGAGAGACTTCAGAAACAAATGCTCTACAAAAGAAGTGGCTTTGGAAACAATAAGAAATAGATTAACAACTACACCGCTATGTTCAAGGCTTGCAAAATGCAGTGCAGAGAACCACAATCCCCATACATAGCCCTGCACACTGGCATTATCTGCTGCAGTAGGCACAATAGGCTCCCTTCTCAAGTGTGTGTGATGTGAAAATATGCTCCAGAAAGGGAGTCCAATGGAAGCATGGTCAGCACTGGAAGCCACTGCATCTCTAATCAAAAGCCAAAGGCAGCAGTATCTCTCCTGCACCCTGCATTAGCTCCTTTTTACTTTGTTTTAATTAAAAGAAAAAAAGAGTAACGTGGTCCAGCACCTTTGCAAAGTAGCTGTGTAGCCAAGCCCAAAATGCTGCTGTGGACAGGATGATGCTGAACTAGCAATATTTAGACATCCCTAGTCTCTAGTAGGATGGTGGTAAGCTAACTCATCCAATTTTGTTGGTGGCTGGGGGAGAGGGAACACTGGCTGGCCTTTCGTACTTATACAGTTATGTGTGCATGCCTTCAGCCCTTACCATCGCTGTTCCTGTGGGAGGTTAAGGAAAAATGCAGGAGGGTAAACAGCTCTGTTCATAGGCTGATGGTTCTGGCACTGTTATGTGAATACACTGAATTGTGTGTTCCAGAGAGGGGGATGACCCTAAAGAAACCCACCACAAGGGAAAAGTCATGGTGGGCACAGCTCATATAAGAAGGTTGTTGAGGCTGTGAGATTGCTTAGGGGGCCTGCTAAAGGATAGACAATGGTACGAACATAAGCATCTGCATAGAAAAAATACTGCAGCATGACAAAACCAATTTCAGGATACAAGAATGATCATTTTATAAGACAAAACTGATTCAAGTCAATTTCAGGTGAGGAGGGTTCTTCTTTTAAGACAAAATCTACTTGCAGTGAAAATGATGACTTTTTTTTTTAACAATTATGTTTATCCTTCTACGGCAGGTCCCCCGATCATGCGCCACCCTACCAGAGCTCTGAGTCTTCCAGGGGCATGTAGCACCATTACGCACCCCGGTGGATTCCCTGAGCTTGGCCTGGAGGCTTCATCCTTGGGTGGCCCCTGTGTTATCCTTCGTTTTCTCCCCTGGGTGTGCCCTAGTTCCGAGACCTTGGAAGTGGTGACGTATGTGCTTGGAGGCTTACATGCGTGCCACAGCCCCAGTGCCAATCTCTTCCACCCTCCCTTGGCCTAGCGCCAGTACTCCTCAGAGCAACACCTCCACTGTAGCCGCCACCAGGGGGCAGCCATGCTCCAAGGAGATGTGTTACTCCTCCTCAGGTGGAGAGCTGCCAGCCAGCAGCCTTTCACATCCTCTTCCCCCACCCCCGCCGACCTCCGAGGACCCTGGCTTGTTCCTGAATCCAGATCGTCGGCATGATATGAGATGTGGCATCCAGCACCTCAACCCTCTGTGCCACCGGGCCGGTGAAAATGATAATTGAAGTTACATTGGGATGTGGACAACAGATCCCATAACACCACCAGACACTGGTACTGTGTTTCATTTTTTTCACATCTTGCATTTTGTTTGTCTGGAATGGACTTACAGTTGGAAACTCATTGTCTGGACAGTCACCATTAGAACACCACTCTTGCATTTCTGCTGAACATTTGTGCGTGTGCCAAAGGTCAGACATCTTTTTAAAAGCTTCATAAACCTGCTAGAAGAGGATGAGGTGAGCCAATGTCCAGCAGAATTACCTGATTTTGACAAAAGGTCCTAAACTTCGTTTTGACAAGGGTTTTTTTTTTTCCATCCTCTGTTTTTGGTCCCTCCACTGTCAGGGTCTCAGGCTAGTTTTAATGACCTATCAGTTCAAAAATCAGTTACCATCCACAGAGGCTTCCAGGCCCTTCATGGTGGTGTGTCCCTTTCCCCCTTCTGAGAAACACAATCTGGTATGGAGGAGGTTCATAGCCTGGGATCTGGGAGCACCAGGTTTTGGGGTATTCTCTGCCGTGTTAGTCTCACCTGTCTTGGTTATCAGTCTGCTTGCTCCTGTGTGCCTTTTGGCCTCCTAGTTCCCACTGACACTATTTTAGACCTCTTGAGCAAGCAGCATGCCCCTGTGGAGCAGCAAACTGCCCACCACACGGGTCATTACAGCTAAGACTAATTTATCAGCATGGCTCAGTTAGTAGCAGATTAGCCTCTGGGCCAGAAGGTCATGGGTTATAGTCTTACACCAGGACATGGGCTCATACCATAAACACTAGCACCCGTGTGTAGTGCAAGGGGGATGCTGTACTTTCAAGGTGTGCCATCCCTCAGATGAGACATTAAACTAAGACCCTTTCTGCCCATTTCTGGTGCTGGCCTTGTGGGTAACCAGCTAGAAAGTAAACAACCCAAGACACTTTTTGCAAGAATAGGGGGTTTTCCGTGTTGTCCTTGCCTTCCCATAATATTGGCTCATGCAATTTTCCAAGGTTGCGTGTGGGTGTTGATGCGTAAAAAGGCTGCACTACACATTTATAGTCACTTCACTACCACTGTGTCATTGCTTGTAAAGCGCTGTGGAATACAGTGTATAATTTGGTTGCCAAGCAGATGTTTGGATGTTATTCACAGTTACTACCCCTGCCTTACACCAGTGGGGCTACAAACAAGCTTAATGGGCTTGGCCTCATTAGACTCCTCAAATTGGAGGGTTCATCCCAAGAGGTGGTAGAACATAGCACTGTGCCTCCACCCTGAGAAAGATAAGTGGGCCAGATCAAGTGTGCACTATCACCCGCTGGGATGTAGTAACAACCCAATTTCCCAAAGGTTAAGGACACCATCCTGAGACCCACCAAATGCAGCACTTAGATTTAGTAAAAACACAAGCTGGTACTCTACAAATAATATGCTCACATACCAAATATGAAAAAATAACAACAGAATATTACTAACTGATATAACTAGTCCTGCAAAGGAAAAGATGATTAGACAGTAACCAGTAATAGCAACTGTTCAACAGTCAGGCCCTTCTGGATAGGATAAAGCAATCTCCACACCAAACATGGGATCCTCTGCTAACTGTACTGTTATTAGCCCCACTACCCATGGTTATAACAGTACCACAATATAACCAGCCCAAACAAAAGACTCTATTTTTAAGATAATTTAATCATGAGAGTTTTAAACAGTTACTGGATACGTAGGCTAAATTAACAGTTGCAGGCTGGAAGACACATTGTCCAGTATCTTGTGTTTGTGCATTTAAAATATTTACTACAGGCTTGTAACAATTACCCCACCCAAGCAACTTTTACTAGCAAATACTGAAACCACAAACATTTTAATCCAAACAGGAGACTGTAATCCAAGCAAAAACGTTGTCATCCAAAAAGTAAAATTTCCTGGCACGCCAAGGGCACTGGCTGCCTGTGAATGTGAAGTAGCATGTTACTTTCAAGGTTGGTTTACTACCCTATAAAGCCCTACATGGGATGGGCCCGAAATACTTGTTAGATCTTCTGAATCATCTCCAGTCCTTGTGCCCCCTTCACTCACCTGAAGAGGGTGTCTTCTCGGTCCCAGGATCCCGGTTTAAATGCTTGGGTGATCATGCATTTGATGTTGTCGGCCCTGTGCTTTGGAACACTCTTCCTAGGGTACTGAGGGCAGTCCCTCGGTGGATGCCTTTAAAAAGGAGGTTAACCAGTTTAGACAGGCTTTCAGGGACTAAAATGTGGTCTCTGAGTTACCGCACTATTATAGATGTATCCCCTAGGTGGCGCTATCCTATGGGCTGCTACTCCTGCCTGTGTGATTAGGCACAGGTTGAGGGGCCTGAGCTTAGTGAACAGGTGCCTCCACCTAGAGGAATGGTTTTGGGGTCGCATAACTGCTGTTGGTATAGCCCTCGGGATGCTATATCCACTCACCAACCCTTCTAGTGGCCTAAACAATTCAGCAATAGAACATTCACATTTACCATATGACAGTAATGATATGCCTACACTCCTTGCATTTTACCACCAGGGCTGAATCTGCTGCAATTGCCTGGAGACCCCTAGAAAACAAGACCAGTGATGCAACAATATAAAGGCAGTACAATATCCCACCAAGAAGGTACAGACTAGCCAGGTTAAACATGAACAACCACAATCTGATTTATTCAGGGGATGTGAACAAGGGTGAAGTGCAATCTAGCAGATGATTAGCAGATCTGATTAAACTCAGGCTGAACAAGCATGCACAGTGAGTCCCTTTGACACAGTCACACAACTCTGGGTACCCAGTTGTTAAACAGGTTAGCCTGAAGCGTTGCCCGGGGTAGGCCGGCATTGCAGCTGTTGTTGGGGCCCTTAGGAAAGAAAATAATTAGCATGCACTCAACCAAGAATTTGTAATCCACAGCCGGATGGCTCAGTTCATTGCATATAAACCCAAAACAAGCAAATCAGATGACACACAATGATTGTAGCTTATGTTGCAGGGAGCTACCCTGTTTGTACTCACGCTACCCAGACCAGGATGCAGGACAGATGAAATGAAGACCTCTGGATGTTGTACTGATTGCCAGGGGACTCAGGGCTGACCACGACTCACCGTGGTGGTGGCTACCTGTTCGGTGGTGTTGAGCAAGGGACCAAATCCCTAAGCGGGTCTTTTGTCAGAATGTCTGTGAATTGGGAGCAGCAGCCTAAGCCAAAATGACAGGGCCCAGGCACAGCAGGTAGTTCGGATGAAGTCCATGATGAAGTGCTGGAACAGCCTCAGGTGGCATAGCAGAACTCGTGTGGGGAACCAAATTACACCCACACAACACATTCAGCACATCTATAACACTTTAACTCATTACCTCCTGTGGCCATTTTGTGTCAGGTAAACAATGGATAGTTCGACTTCATATGGAACTATTGGAGGTAATGAGTAACTTGCCACAGTTCAGATAAAGTTCGTTTGCAAATTGCAGCTTCTCTGTGCAAACTTTGATCTGAGGCTCACTTCTGTACCGGCAGGCCAATCGCTTCAGGAACAAGTCTTCGGTCCACTCTCAAGTAGCAGCAACACACTTTTCTTTTTAGACACAGGTCTCAATCAGGCAATTAGATAACTCCGACTTTCAAACTCAAGGCAGCTCTTCACGCTGGAAGATGTGACAGGTAGGCCAGCATAGCCTTCCCACTGATTCTCCCATGCTCCTACGCAGGAGCATCTGCTCAATGACTCAAGCTGTTCACTCTCCAAACTCCAACTCACAACTGATACTCTGCTGTAGGTAGGTCTGGGCTTTCTCAGTGATCCAAAAGGTTTGGTTGGCTGATGGAACTGTCTATCACAGAAAGGGCTCCCCCTGCAGGTCCATTTAGACGCCAAAACTTAAAACTACAATTCCTACAGATTTAAATCCCACAAGACCTCTATGGACAGTCTTCATTTTAGGTCCCCTGAGATTCAATAGGTCCAACACTGGCAGTCCAGAACCAAAATGGTGGCTCGTATGCAAAAGTTCAAGTTGCAATGGAAGGCAGGTTAGACAAACTCCTATATTATTATTATTACAACAGATACTCAGTAGATAATCACAGCTCCTAACAGAGCTCCCTCTGAGCAAATAGCAACTGCAGAATGGAGCAGAAATATGGACAGTCGGGCTGGTCACGAGTCTTAATTACTCAGACCCAGTTCAGACTACTTTTTTCATACAGAATACAGCTCTCTTAAAGAGACAGGCAGGAAGGCTTAGTAGAGCACTCTCATGCAGACACATAAAGCTACTGCAGACACAGAATACCATCCTGACAATGAGTATTAGGCAGCCCAAGAAGACATTTATAGGAACCCCTATTTGTAGGAGGGTTACATAGAAACACAGACCACGATAGCAGAAAAAGACCATCCAGTCTGCCCATATTCCTTATAATCCCAGGAACCTGCCCTGGAACCTACTGTTCCTACAGAGTACTAACCCTCCTCATCCAATCCCCATTCTTTCCTGGTCTTGTCACCCTGGGCCACAACCATTCCCTTCATTCTATCCCATGCCTGCTTAAATCCCCTGACTGTGTCAGCACCCACCACCTCGGCTGACAGACGGTTCCACCGCCCTTTCTGTAAAGAAGTAATTCTTCACATCCCTCCCGAACCTCCCTCCTGTTAATTTCCTCTCGTGACCATGTGACCTCCAGTTTTAATAATTCCCCACTGTTTATTGTTAATTCCTTTGAAGAACTTAAAAGTCAGTACCATATCTCCCCTCTCCCTTCTGGTTTCCTGTGAGTATATATTAAGTGCCTTGAGACGCTCCTCATAGGATCTGCCCTGCTGGCCCTGAATTATTTTTGTTACTCTATGCTGCACTGTTTCCAGCCTATCCCTGTCCTTTCTGAGGTAAGGACTCCAGAACTGGACACAGTATTCCAGGTGAGGCCTCAACAGGGATCTGTATAGGGGAAGCATTACCTCATTTCTTCTGCTATTAATACCCCTCCCAATACATCCCAACATCCTGTTAGCCTTGCTATAGGCCTTGTTGTACTCACTCATTTGTTTGTTACTGATGATAACTCCTAGATCCCATTCCTGTTCTGTAGTGCTAAGTCTCATCCCACCCATCCAGTACTCCATCTTGGAGTTCCTTTTCCCTAGGTGCATGGTAAGGCATGGTGTCAGGCTAAAAAAAATGTAGTAATAGGCAGGACTGGGATAATTACAAAAGACTTTGTAATTCTTATGATAGGGAGGTTAGAAATGCTAAACAGAGGCATTATTCCCATTTATTGGATAATAGTTGTACCCAACACCCAAAGGATGTTTGGAGAACTATTAATATTCTATTGAAAGGTCAGAGAAATGACGCTTCCAATGTATTTAATATAGAAGGACAAATTACCCTAATGTCACAAATGGCAGTTGATAGGTTTAATGATTATTTTAGTAAAATGGTGTAACAGATCTCCTGAGTCCATCAAACACATCAGGAGCCCACCAGGTAGTAGAGCATGGCCCTGTAAAGTTGTTTGCATTTACTAATATAACGGTTGAATCTGTGGCCAAAGAATTGTTGAATTTAAACACTTCAAAGGCCATTGGCCTGGAAAGCATTCCATCCAGGTTGCTAAAATATGCCACACCTGTCATAGCCCACCCCCTGGCATATATATTTAATTTATCACTAAGTACAGGAGAATATCCCATGGCATGGAATCAGTCAAAGGTGATACCTATTTTTAAGGGGGGGGGGGGTTAATAAGACTAAGAAGAGTAATTATCATCCAATCTCACTCTTGTCTCAGACATCAAAAGTATTTGAAAAATTAGTGGGGTTCAATTTAAGGAACACCTGGACTCCCAGGGCTTAATTAATGGCATGCAAGGACTTCAACGGTGTCACAGTACCACCTCAGCTCTTGTCAAGGTGGTGGGGGGTGTACAGGCGGCTCTGGACAGGAGGACACTGGTGGGTGCCATATTTGTAGACCTATCCAAGGCATTTGATTCCTTGGACCATGGTGTTCTCCTGTTAAGGGTGGCATCACTTGGGTTGGTGGGATTAGGACAGAGATGGTTGGCATCATATTTGTCGGGCAGGAGTCAGATGGTATCAATGGGCAACTGGGCCTCTGGTTTGCTTTTTGTTGGATCGGGGGGGTTCCCCAGGGTTCCATCTTGGGGCCACTCTTACTTAATATACATGTAAATGGATTGTGTTTTTCAGATCCAACAGTGTCATACCACCTTTACATGGATGACACCGTTATTTATACATCAGATCATACTCTAAATATGATACAGACTACGCTCCAGAGAGCATTTAATGAGTTACAAGTTTTTTTGAGGACATTAGTATCAAGTGCAAAGAAAACACAATCCATGATGTTCCACCGTCGAAGTGATCTGCAGGAAAATTTGGCCCTGGGGATGATTACCCTTGGAGGAGCCTAATCCAACAGGTGCAGTCCTATAAATACCTGGGCCTATGGTTAGATGATTCTCTATGTTGGAGTATCCTTATTAATAATGTGTCCAAAATGTGAGCAAAAGATTGGGAGCCCTATATATGGCAAGATCATGTATGAGTATAGAAATTAGAAGAAAGGTGGTGAATACCATGATCATCCCTATGTTAGATTACGGAGATATTCTCCACTCCTGTGGGAAAAAGGGGATCTTAAAACATTAGAAGCTTGTCATGGCAGCCTTGCCAGATTTATATTAGGGGCTCCTCATTCAACCCATAAGTGTTATCTATATAATCAGATGGGATGGAAGAAATTAAATGAGAGTAGTCAGGAGCACCTGCTGGCCTTCATATTTAAGGGCCTGTCGAGCAAACTCCCTAGGTACATCTCAGATAACCTGGTCTATAGGACTAAATTTGATTCATTAAGAACTGCTAAAGTATTAGATATGGAAATACCTAAGTGTAGCCTGGAGATTGGCCACCAGTCTACATATTATAGAGGAACACAAAGCTGGCATGAGATACCTTCATATTTGCAAATGGTAGACGTGAATAAACCCTGGAAAGGATTAAGATCCCGGCTAAGAAAAGAGCTGTGAAATTGAAGACAATGCTGTTTACCCTTATAATTAGAATTTATTTGACAGTACTGGACCGGGGGCAGAGGTAAATAAGGTGGTGTTAGCTTAGCCGAAGTTAAGGAAGAGAATATTATAATTTAAATAATGTTGCTTGCCCTATAGCCAATACTAAATGATTGTAACCTTCAGTAGAAGATAAGGGTGAAGTTGCTTTTATGTATTTTGTTATTACTTTATTACTTTTATTACATTAAGTGATTTAAGAATGTGTTTGGAATTATTTTGTTTTCAAAATGCTGTGGACCCCATTGAAAATGAGTGTAACTCAATCGAGTACATCCCAATTCATATGAAATCTTATATGAATAAAATATTTTACTACTACTACTACAAAGTGCATTACCTTGCACTTTTTGGCATTGAATTTTAGTTTCAGACTTTAACCACCCTCTAGTTTTTGTAAGTCCTCTTCATATGCCTTATTCCTTCATCACTATCCACCTTCCCACGTAGTTTTGTAATCTGAAGAGACACAGCCAAATTAGGGGTGGGAGAGGTGAGGAGGGATAGGTGGATCCAAAGGATCACTGGGGCAGCAGGAAGGAGGGAGAGCTAGACGTCCTTGTCCACCTGTGAACAAAAGACCTGGCTGGGGATAAGGTTAAGCAGTACAGAAGGAGTTCACAGAATTGGGGATCAGACTTAGACAGGTAGCAGGAATGGTAACCTCTCTCAGAAGTATTACCTGTCTACGGCATGGAAGAGGCCAGGGTACTCCACACCAAGGATCTAAATGAATGGCTGAAGAACTGGTGCACAGCTGAGGGATTTGGCTTCATTATGGACTGGGGACCCACCTGGAGGGATGCGGCTTGTACAGAAGGGATGACCTGCATCTGTCCGGGGACGGGGACCAGGATCCTGAGTGAGAGAGATTGAAGTATTTCATTGACAAGCATTTAAACTAGCCAAGGGGAGGTGGGTAAGCAGGAAAATCCAACTGGCTGTCTCCCCACCACAGGTTAAGGTGGTCAAACAAAAGGATACTAAGGCAGAGGAATCTGCAAATGAGACTGAAATTGGGGCAAAGTCAGAGGAAGCATTGAGAGAAGGCCTCCAGTGCAGGGGGAGGAAATAGGGCATTAAGGGGAAACCATCCACAAAATGAAGGAGAAAGGGGAAGTGTTGTTGGTAGGGTACCTAAATATGCCAGATGTTATCTGGAACACCTACACTGCAGCCACAGACAGGAACAGATGCATCCTGGATGCCCTGCAGGGGCATGCCTCAGACAGCTAGTGGTGGAGCCCACCCAAGAGGGAGCTATATTGGACCTGATTCTCACCAATAATGACAAAATAACAGATATATCAATGGGCAGCCATCTAGGGTCCAGTGATCACCATACAATGTGGTTTGAGTTGAAGACAGTAGAAGAGTCAAGCCACATGAAAGTCAGGGTCCTGGATTTCAGGAGGGCCGACTATAAAAATTGGGGAACATCTCAGGAAAACCCTGGGAAAGGAGGAGGGGGGAGTAGAGGAACAGTGGGAGAAACTAAAAGAAGTCATAACAGAGGCAACAAGCCTTTGTGTAAAGATAGTAAACAAAGCGAAAAGAAAGAGAAAACAAATATGGTTTTCAAAAAAAGTGGCAGGAAAGGTTAGGGAGAAAAGCAGGCATTCAGAAAATACAAGGAAATGCAGAGGATGTTGACAGGAACCTGTATCAGGCAAAGCAGAGGGAGGTAGGGAAAGCAGTCAGAGCACAAAGGCGCAAACAGAGGAAACAATAGCCCAGTCAATAAAAGAAGGAGACAAAACATTATTCGGGATATTAGTGAAAGGAAAAGACCAAGGAGGGATTGTGAGGCTAAATAAATGGGGGGTGGAGGAGGACCTAGAAAAGCAGAAATTCTGAACAAATACCTCTGCTCAATATTTCCAAAAGAAGGGAAGGGGAGGAACAACAATTAGGTGGTAGAAACACACATGAAAGGGAGGTGGACACCAGTACATTCATGGTAGAGCCCTAAAGGAACTCTCAAAACTAAAAGTGGACAAGGCAATGGGGCCAAATGGGATTCATCCCAGAATACTAAAAGAACTCAGAAATGACATACAGAATTAGTTTAGTTGCCGTATTTGGTCCTTGTAAGAACAGATCCAGAAGCAAATGGTTAATCTCTATTGACCAATGATGATGTTACAAAGAAACAGTGCCTAAGCTTCCTGGTTGGTCCGAAAGCTTAGGCGCTGTTTTATTTTGTAATATCTATGTTGGTCCAATAAAAGGTATCAAATCATTTGCTTCTGGAAGAACCCAGAAAGGAATTAGTCTCACCACTGACAGCCCTATTTAACAAATCACTGGAGGAGGGAGTGCTGGAGGACTGGAGAAGGTGAATATAGCACCACTCCACAAAAGCGCAGCAAGGTAGAGGTTGGAAATGACAGGTCAATCAGTTTGACCTAAGTGGTGGGGAAATAATGGAATCAATGCTAAAGGAAAGGATTGTGGCATATCTTGAGGCCAGTGAGACACAAAACCTGAGGCAATATGGATTCACAGCAGGAAGGTTCTTGTCAAACAAATCTGACAGATTTCTTTGACTGGGTGACCAGGGTGATTAATCAGTGAGGCGGTGGATGTGGCCTACCTAGACTTTTAGCAAGGCATTTGACATCGCCCCACACAAGAGGCTAGTAAACAAGCTGGGCAGTTTGGGAGTGGGTCCTAAGGTTGTAATCTGGGTCAGAAATTGGCTGGGCAACAGGACACAGGGTAATGGTAAATGGAGTTCAATCCAGGGAGCAGGGGTAACTAGCAGGGTGCCCCAGAGCTTGGTGCTGGGGCCTGTCCTATTCAATGTCTACATAAGCCACACTGCAGAGGGGCTGGAAGGAAAGGTATGCCTCGTTGCAGATGACTCTAGGATCTGCAATAGGGTTGTCATTCCAGGCAGGGTGGAAAGAATGAGAAGAAACCTAGGCAAACTGGAGGAGTGGTCAAGAGCCTGGCAGCTTAAATTCAATACAAAGAAGTGCAAGGTCATTCACTTGGGGCACAAGAACCCAGGAGAGGAATACAAGATGGGGGAGGTACTGATGACAACTAAACTGGAAAGGGACCTGGGGTAATCATAACTGACAACCTAAAGGTAGCCAAGCAATGCGAAAGGCTGTGAGGAGAGTCCGAGAATGCTGGAGTGCACAGGAGAGGCATCATCATCATCAGTAGAAAACAGGAGGTGGTGATGCCACTGTACAGACAATTGGTGAGGCCTCATCTGGAGTACTGTGTTCAGTTCTGGAGACCATGGGCCCGATTCCAAGATATGTGGCACAACTCGCTGGCATATGGGTTCGCCATATGCTCGCCGATTGACCCTGCACCAGATTCCAGAACAGGCAGGGTCCCTGGCACCTATGCCCTGTGATTTGCAGTAGTTGCCAGGTTGGTGTGCCACAGGAAGGCACAACCAACCTGGGTGCTGCAAGCTGCCCACAAGCCCAACAACAGGGCACAGCCCCAAGGCCCCAAGCCCCAAGACATGCCTGCAAGCCCCTGTGGGCCATGGGTGTTGGCAGAGTGGTAGCTGGCACTGGGGGCATCGGCACATCGCAGACCCACGATGGCGCCGTGAAACAATCATATTGTGGGGGTCTGTGTGGCACGGCAGTGTGCGGCTGGGGCACTGTAGGGGTAACAGGCAGCGTCTTTATGCCAGCTCATAGCTGATCTAACCACGCAGTGCCGCAAGTTCTCTTTGAATGGCATTGCAGGGCTACGGCAGCTGCCCTTTCAGAACAGGGCACAGCTGCTGCTGTAACCCCCTTCTGCTCATGCTGTAGGGGCCTTGGGTGGTGTGGTCCCCATGGTGCAGGCCACCTCTCAGAATACCAGCCAACGGAACCTGCGGGCGCAAAGTGCAACTTCCACCACAGTGTTGGCGCAGTTGCACTGCTCACAGTGGACCCATCTTAGAATCAGGCCCCACATCTCTGAAAGGACATAGACAGAGTGGAAGCGGTCCAGAAAAGGGCAACAAAAAAGGTGCAGGGACTGCAACAGAAGCCATATGAGGAAAGACTGAAGGAACTCAATATGTATACCCTGGAGGAAAGAAAGGAGAGGGGGGATATGATAGAGACATTAAAATACCTCAAGGGATAAACAGTGTTCATGAGGGTAGCATCTTTCAAAAAGAGATGTGCAAGAATAAGGGGACAGAATATGAAACTGGAGGGGAAGACTCAGGGGTACACAAGTAAAGTATTTTTCACAAAAGGGTGGTGGATGCATAGAACAGCCTCCTGCAGAGGTCATGAGACAAAAACAATAGATGTGTTCAAGAATGCATGGGATAGGCAGAAGGCAATCCTAGTGGTAGAAAAGAGAAGGTAAGTTGCAGATCAATTAGGATCTGGAGTGTATGCAGTAGGTAGGGAAATGGGCAGATTGGGTGGGCTAGGACATCCTTATCTGCTGTCAAATTCTATGTATCTATGTATCTCTGCCCTGGATTCCCTCACCAATGTCATTAATGAACATGTTGAAGAGAACCAGACCCAGAACAGATCCCAGTGGAACCCTACTTGTAACATCCCTTTTCTCTGATTTAACCCCATTGATCACCACCCTCTGCTGCCTCCCTTCTAGCCATCTACCCACCCAGTTCACTACAGTTTTAGACGCACCCAAGTCTTCCATCTTTTTGAGCAATCTTTTGTGCAGTATCGAATCAAAAGTCTTGCTGAAGTCAAAGTACAGCAGGTACACAGTGTGGCTCTTGTCTACTTCCTTGGTCACCCAGTCAAAGAAAAAAATCAGGTTAGTCTGACAAGACCGTCCCACCATGAAACAGTGTTGTTTACTGTGCTGGAACATGTTGCTCCCTAGGTAGTCCATGAAGTCCTCTTGATTAGTGATTCCATCAGCTTCCCCACAATAGAGGTCAGACTGACAAGCCTATAGTTCCCTGGTTCTGCCTATCCTCTCCCAGCCCCCCCCCATCCCCACTTTATGAAGCGGCACAACATCTGCCATTCTCCAGTTCCTTGGAACTTCCCCAAACCTGAGCTGTTGAACAGCCCAGCCATTGGTTCAGCCAGTTCTGCTGCTAATTCCCTTAGTATCCTCGAATGCAACCCATCTGCTCCTGGGGCCTTATCTATCTTAAGGGCAGTCAGCCTTTCAGAACCCTCTCGCTCGTAAGTATTTGCTGCATCATTTCTAGGACTCCTTAGTGGCCGCTTTGCTGCTGCTTTCTGGCATGGACTTGCAGTTCTCCTTAGTGAGTACTGAGCAAAAGTAGTCATTCAGGATGGTGGCCATTTGGTCATCCTCCTGTATCCCCACCCCTCCTTAACTAGCCGTGTAATGCCCCCACCCTTTTTTCTTTTTCACTGATGTATCTAAAAACTGTTTTCTCTGTTCTTGACCTCCTCCACAATACACAGTTCGTGTCTGCTTTTGCCTCCTGATTACCCTCTTTGCCTCCCTATTTTTCTGTAGATAATCCTCCCTTCTGCCTCCCCTGCTTTTCCTTGTATTTATAGAAGGCATTTTTTAGACCTTAACCCTTCCCTGACCCTAGCTGAGAACAATAATGGTCTCTCAAACCTTATTATTTTTGATACTGTTCTTGTGTTTGCCTTTGATGCAGCCTTTATGTAGCTGCTGTTTTAGTTTTATTGCTTGAAATTATTTTATATGTAGTTTTGTTATTTTATTATTTATGATGATCATTTATTGAGTCTTTTAATTTTATTAGCCTATCAATATCTATAAGATGCCCTGAGCTCGGGAAGGGTGCCCTATAAGTAAGTTTACTACTACTGCTACTCAAGTGTCTTTTGATATCTGGCTGGCTAGGCCAATATTCACATGTCTGACAACCACAGTCTCACAGGCTGGTGGGAACACAGGAACATTTCTCTGCTGGAATAGATGGCTTCAGGTGTGGCCTTGCATCAAAGGTTCAGCAGCAGGCAGGCTACTCTGCTAAGGCCGAATCAGCTGTCACTGTCAGGCAGTTCCTTGTAGCACAGCAGTCACAAACAGCATGGCAATGTGTCAAGTTCTGGAATGAGGCTTAGACTGGGGTGCCCTCATCTCTACCTAGACTGCACACTCCATTGGGGTATCAAGCACCCAGAGTGAAGCTCCCTGACCTCATCCTTCCTCAGTCATACCAACAGAGGTAAAAGTGGCTTTCCACCTCTGAACTACAGCAGAAAATTTTGGAAATGATCTGAAACTGAACTCTTCAGCAACAAAACAATTATTGAGTTCAGATTGAACCTAAGTAAGATTTAGGAGCACAGCAGCAACAATTAAATCTGAATCTGCTTCAGCTGTCTCCTCTCAGAACATCTGTCTCCTCAGAGCCCATGCAGGACTGCTTGAAACCCTTCTTGCTTCTGGAAGGATCCAGGACAGGTCCCATGCTTTCTGTGTCCTGATTGGTTGTATTAGCTGTCAGTCACTAAAAATGGCAATGTTCAATGCAGAACTGATGTTAAAAAAAGGCATCAAGTGCACTACCACTGTGTCCCAGAATTCTTTAGGCATTTTCTACTGTGACCCACTGGCTTCTGATTAGCCATCTGTTCTTTGGATCAAAGCACCTCAAGGTGGCAATGTCTATGATTTTGCAGAGTATGTATTGAAAAGGTATTTGCTTCAAAAGGCACCCTGCACAACATGCTAGTGGTCAGTTTGCTATTGTTAGCATTCCTGTATTCAGTGTCCAGTGTGGCAGTAATGGTTGGATGTTAGGAAAAGTCTACATCTTCGAGCCCAGTGGTGCTCCTTTCATCAGCGGCATGGAGCACTGGAAAATATCTGCTTTGCTTTCTTCCTCTTCGCTACCTGGTCCCCAACACCAGTTTGAGTCAGGGAACTGCAGGCAGCAATGGTGTACCAATCCTGAACCTCCAGGGCCCCAAAGATAAGCCCGACCTCAGGGGGTTACAATGTGTATGAAAAGCATTACATGAATGCTAGTTCTTCTACTGTGGAGAAGCATGGCAACAACTTCTTCAGGATGGGATGGACTGCCATTGGCAACCCACACTCCCAAACCTGGGTTGGCTACCTGGTGGCATGACATGCTACTGTTGGACTACCAGGAGGTCCTTTTTGACAAGATTTGAAATTGACTTTACAGTATCCAGGGAAACATTTCCAATGATGATATTCAATATGATTCAACTTATAGTACTTTCTTTTCTGTATTTATCTCCCTTTGTTCTTTATGACTGAAGATATTTGCATGAAAATTGAAACTTTGTCCCCTAGTCTTTGTGTTTCAACCACCAATGAAGACACTCTCCACTGTGGCATCATACGTCTTTGCACAGCAACACATTATAATTCACAGAGGTCTGTGACTTCATCAGGTGTTAGCCTAAAGTAAAAGGGACAGTTCAAGTCTGAGGTACAAAGATCCTGCTTGCTGCCATGCAAATGTGTTCAGTAATAATAACAAAGTCCAAACGAACCAAAAAATTAATAATGAGCAGTATGGGTTGTATTGTGTGTATGATTTTTATATTTCAAAACATGTTTATGTATACTGAAAAATAATGTAGCTTTCAGCATTCCTATTTTAGGCCTACAAGAGAGGGAAATATAATTTTGATATGCAAATTTATTCTACATAGTAGCAGTCTCCTCAGGATAAGGCACAATCCCGCTTATTTAAAACACTGACATTAAAGGACTGTGTTCTCAAATCAAAGAAGATTGAGAGGGACACAGGGCTGATGGGTACCACCTCAAGTGAGATTATAGGCCTGCTGGAGAGTTGAGATGCAGGGTGCCAGTGGGCACTTTACTACATTTCAACCAGCGTGAAAAGATCTATGTGTCACTTCTAATCCACCATCATACGATGACAGATCAGATTTAGCTATAGCCTGCATCTAGATGTTACTCAGAATGTTCCATTCAAACACTGCTAGTACAATTACACAATGTGGCAGTACACTAACTTAGTATATGAAGATGAGAAAGAGGGGGAGCACCTTTTGTTATCCCTACACATTACTGTATATTACTAGTCTGAACATGTACTCTTTCCAAGAAAGTTTAACATGACAAAATCACCAGTCATTAATCACAGATCTAAAAATAATAGTTGTGCCCAGCGTCAGGTTCAATCGTAGCCAAAGACATCTGGATACTGCTGTCACACAGTACCCTCAGTCATAACTAGTTGTAATGCTTGGTGCCACTTGTTACTGTTTCTAAATGCTGAAGAAAATCATCATCACCTGCGGGGTTGTTAAAAGAGAAGGTGGCATTGTATAGAAACAGTGCTGTTCACGTGTGCCTCTGCCATCCCCTTGGCCTGTGTGCTCTAGTAGTCAACCAACAAGTTGCAATAAGACAGAAAAGTACAAAGAAATGGCCCTGATTATTCCCACGGTTCTTCACTCAAAATATTGACTGACAAGAGGGAACCTGATGCCGGGCAATACTTTAACTTGCTGGGGATGTTTCAAGTGTCCTCATTGTTCAAGTGTGCAACCTTGATGTTTTTGTCAGTAGCCTTAAACAAATAAAATGCCTTCTTTTATTTATTTTTATTTTATGTTCCCTGCTTATTTCTCCATTTTTTCCTTTTGTTCACGCCCTACCAATCAGAGTGCCAATGGCTTCACATTACCATCAACCAGGACTGACAGATGAGCTGCTGCCTAACAGTAAACACCAAAGCTGCTCCTTGCTTGCCCAGTAAGGAGTGTGTGAACATCGGTCAGCCAAGCATTCCCTCTCCAGGAACCGAGCGCCTCACCTACATGACATTATTTGCCCCAGGTGGCCCCACTTCGGCCTGGAGGGCTCTCAGCTCAGCCCCTCATATCCTGGTTTGATGTGAGAAATGTTGGCCTCTAAAATGTTATTTGCTAGTAATAAACACTCATGATAAGTCAGTCAAGAAAAACATTCAGGAGTGTGACCAATATAACCCTATCACTTACAAACCCACACAAATTAGGGTTTCAATCATATTTTTTCTAAAGGAGAATACTATAAATCCTATTACATAACCTTCATGAAAAGAAATGGTATTCATATTCAGTCCGTATTTTCTAATGTTTCAGTAGCAAATTCATAACTCAATCCTAACAGAAGTTCACTGGAGTAAATAAAGATCTATATACTTAGCTGTTATGGAACTCTTATAAGAAATCAGACTATTACTGTATGTCAGTCCAAAATTAATTACACTTGGCTGTCCCATATAATCAATTCAGGATATGGTTTTGTCCAAAAGCAAAAGAAACTCAACAGGTGTAAATCTTAGAGGCCAGATTTGCAGACACAGATGGTGGAAGCACCGCATGATTTAGCTCAAATAGGCTCTTTGCTGGACCACTACAACCAAAACATCCATACACAATGTCTTGACTTAGGGCATGATCCAGAAAGATGGCATGTCCCATATCCAGGCACATCTGCCTCCACCCCTGCACCTGCAGATACCGATGTACTTGCTAGCATCTCTGAAACCAGGACTCCCAACTGACATGCATAATGCAGGTGAAGGGTTTGGAAGCACACAGACAGGGGCAGAGGGGTCCAGACAGCCGCATCACCTGTGTATCAATGAATCCTCTGCTTCACACAGAACAGGGGATCAGAGATGCAACAGTCCTACAAGGACTGCTGATCCCAGTCATAAACAACCTTTTCAAAAATATGTATTTTTAAAGATCTCCTGCATTTCATATCAGTTTGGAGAGTTTGGAGCAACAGGCACCAGGACAGAATGGACCCCAGGAAGGCTGGGGGTCCAGGCGGGCCCTACTCAGAGGGCACACAAGCATTACTGCTGGGGCAGCCCAGACACAGTGTTGCTGCCCCCTGCACTCCCTTTGTGCCGCAGAATATGTGTGATGAATTGTCCAGTGCATAAACCCTCCCCAGCCTTGCCCAAGACCACCCACCCAGAGTCCCAGACAGGGCAGACCTACACAGAGGACACATTGGGAACTATGGACAGGCTAAGATCACTGCATGTGCAGAGTGGGACCATTGCACAGTTGCAGCTGCCCTGCACACCCCTACATGGGTGCAGAGGACCTCCTGAGCACTTTGTGGGTTGGACCCTTAGTTGCTGGAGAGGAGTATCCCCAATGACTAAGTCACACTGCAAATCACTTGGCCAGATGTTGGTGAGCACTATCAAAGTCTGTGCGTGCTAACATGCTGGCTTGCAACAGCATGGGGATCTGTATATGGCATACTGCCAGTTGCATGAGGCTATGCCATGGCCAAAAACCTGAGTGAGCAATGCTATTACCATAGTTTTTCCCCATCCAGCCTAGACTTACCTTTTGGCCCACTTCTGAGCCCATGAATTGATTATATCTCTGCCTTGCTGGTGACCACCACTTGTGATCCAGTGGCACCCTCCCTCTCCTCAACCCATGAGCATTCCCTGGTGTTCAGTGGAACTCCTCCTTAGCCTCAAATACCTGCACTGCCAATAAATCTACTGGTCCCTGACTATGTCTGCCCCCTGCTCAATCTAAGGTGAACTGCTGTAGTTCCAGGGACAGGGATGTCACACAGTTTTGTGACAGCCTCAACAAGGGTCACCATGCTCTGCCTATGGCCCTGCAACCATACAAGGAAGGCTTAGAGCCCTGTTTGTGCAAGGGTCATGCATGAGGGACTCTTGCTAAGCTGTTGTCATTAGCAATTAGCAACAGTCCCTTATGACTGTGTCTAGGGCCTGAAAACCAGTCACACGCAGTATCGCAAATGGTATGGTTTACAGCAACTCCTTACTGTGGTAAAAAGAGTTTCAAAACAGAGATAAGAAAATTCACAGAGTAAAAACTATGAGATAGGGTGCAGCACTGTGTTTCAGCTGATGTCTTTGTCAGAACTCTTAAGTGCCAAGTTACTTTACAAAAACACATTAGTCCCTAAAACTCAGTGCGAAAAGCAATGCCGTATTCATTGTATCTTATGTATTTTGTTAACTCTGGTTTGAGACTGTTTGTATGCCAGTGTATAAGAGTTTAATACAGTTTATCCACTGTGAAGTACAAGCTTCATCCTGATGTAACTACATTTGCTGGTTTAAAGCCAGTGAACCTTGACCAGTTAAATTGTTATACTGTATATTATTCCTATATATTATTCATTATGGTCTTTAGCTCTCTAACCATTCTGCCCCATCAGTAAATGTAAACTTCAGTACTGTTTGTCTAATCCAAGCATTATATAAATTTAGGACTAGGAATGGGCAACTCTATTGCAGTAATTCGTAATTATCACAAGGTGGCAGAGATGGCCTACAATTACTTTTAGAAAATAAAACTTTTGCTAGGATTGCCTTACAGAATGTCAAGCTCAGTAGGTAAGTACTGTTAATAAGGAAATGTTAACACACACTGAAATATGGTGAAATCAAAAACACACAGATCAGAAATATAAATAAAAAGTTTAGGAAATAGAAGTAAAAGATGAGGAAAAAGATATGGGTGGTGATGATAATAGATGGAAGGAATAGCCAGCATATTTGGCATCAAATATGTCTAACCATAAGCTGGATTGAATTGCATAGCATGTAGGGCAAGGTAAATTATATGATCACTGTGCAACACACCAGTGAGGCTGCATTTAAAATATTATGAGCCATTCTGGCCACCACAGTGCAAAAAACATATATTCTGCAAATCATGATGACATCATTTTCAGTCAGTCAGGATTAAGTATTTCTAAACATTTCAGACAATCTTATGATAAACGGGGCAGTAATCTTCAGACTTCTTTGTGTAATGTCCATAATCTGCAAAACAGATGGCTGAGTAGATTATGATGTCACACAAAGAAAGATTAAGATTACCACTGCCTGTTTATTATGATTTTGTAGCAGTTGTTTTTGTATAAATAATAAGTGAGGACCTCTTTATTACACGCTTATCGATACGATCAAATGCCATGGTAACAGGGTATAATGTCCTACATAGTTATGGCATTTGGCATGCTCACGCTTCCTGTTTGTCTTTTAGAATCTATAGTAGGCAACACTGCTCTCCTGCCCGTGAAAAAAATCACAGCTTTCATCACTCACCTCGGTCAGTTAACATCTTTCTGTACTCTATAAAGAACTGGGATCTATTGATTTGTTTTCTTAAGTCCCTACACACTGTAGTTATTATAAACAAGCATTTGTCAATGCCGAATGTTGCTTGCTTCTATGTGCTGTTTAGGTATTTGGAAGTCATTGAGTGCAAATATTGAAAATTTGCAAACTTCTGATAAGTAGGAACTGCATAGCGCATGTTAAATAAACAGTCATTGTTAGAAATTTTCATGAAATTTTCAACATAGCCATTTAAGACCTCTGCTCATGAACAGTGTCACTGTGATTTTCTTAATGTGTCCCATACATTGAGTTTGCACACCGACTGGCGCCATTGTGCGCTACATGGGCGGAAACACGCTTGGGGCAGGATGTGAAAATGACAGCCGCAGTGCTCATAAGGAGTGTGGTAAAATGGCAATGTTGAAAATCTGGAGTGGAAATATTGAAAATTGGCGAAACCTCATTTAACGCGGCGGGGAACTGTGCAACACACACTGTGAAACAGTCATTTTAGGAATTCTTCACCAAATTTTCAACATTGCCATTTTAAGATCTCTGCTCATGAACAGTGACACTGTGATTTTCTTAATGTGTCCCATACACTGAGTTCACACACCGACTGCGCTGTTATGCTACAAGGCGGAAACATGTTTTGGGCAGGATGTGAAAAATGACAGCTGTACTGCTCATGAGTTGGTGTGGTAAAATGGCAATGTTGAAAATCTGGAGTGAAAATATTGAAAATTTAGAACTTACTTGCAGTCATGAACTGCGAACGCATCAGAAACAGTCATTTTTAGGAATTTTTCACCAAATTTTCAACATAGCCATTTTAAGACCTCTGCTCATGAACAGTGTCACTGTGATTTTCTTAATTGTCCCGTACATTGATTTGGCACACCGACTCGCCATTCTGCGCTGCTAGGGAAACACATTTTGGGTGAGATGTGAAAATGACAGCTGTACTACTCACAAGAAGGTGTGGTGAAATGGCAATGTTGAAAATCTGGAGTGAAAATATTGAAATTTCATGAACTTACGAGCCTGCGTGAGGAACTGCATAGCGATGCGCTAAATAAAACAGTCATTTTTGGAATTTTGGACCAAATTTTCAACATGGGGTTTTGGGACCCTTCTCATGAATGATGTCACTGTCGTGGCAGTATTCAGGCCGGGGGTGATGTCACAGTCACTGCGCTAAATCACCCTTCGGGCCCGGAATAACGCCATGACAGTGACATCATTCATGAGAAGGGGTCCTAAAACCCATGTTGAAAATTTGTGCAAAATTCCCAAAAATGCCTGAGATATGCACAAAGTTGAAACCTCTCATCTAGCCCACTATACAGCTTACCGGCATTTCTCAGTTCGGGTCGGCTTTGAAGAGTGCAGACCTGTTCCTCGTCCACCGAAGATCGCCGCTGGAGTCCGGAGGTATGGGGTGGGGGGGTGTGGGGAGGCTGGGTGCCGTGGGTGGGTGCGGGTTGTGGAGGGGGTCGGGAGATGCGCCATGGGACCATTTTGTTTTATAGGTTTAAAAAAAAAGACATCGTGACGCTTTGCCACGCTGGGGTGGGCTCCAGCGTGGCACAAGGATGGGGGCCATTCAGCCGACGGGAGTGGCACCCCCATCGGCAAAGGACTGATTTCCACACTGGGTGGGTTCCCAGCGTGGCACCAACTACTGGGGGGGGCAGCTCAGCCGCGGCGGATTGGCACTTGATCGGCTACACAACCGTCTGGGGCACGCATGCGCCTGCGAGTGGGGGCTACGCTTTATCGCTGCTCACTGAAGCGTAGCTCTCTTTCAATCAGAGCGTTACTGCATTTGGAGCGCACACAGACAGCTCCAAAATGCATTGGCTACAGGCCGCGCCTGCCAGCTCACTGACTGAATTGGAGGAGGAGGACACTCCAAATCTCCGATAATGGCACTATGTTTCTTGCACATGCGGCAAGCAACATAAAATGAAACATAAGTGACTGTGCTCTTCTGACTTCTTACATGCCCTCAGGTGTGATGACCACATCAACCATCTGAGCTTTGCTGTCAAAGTTTAAGGGTCATCACACACCTTGAGTGTAAAACAACCTCATAACACATAGTCACCAGTGTATTATTCTCTATTTATTTAAAACATAAAGTTGAGTGGTCAGCAGTGCCACCCTGCTGCCACCCAACAGGGCAGAAACAAAACCTTGTCTGTTTTGACCCCCGGTTAGAATGCCTGCATGATGGTCCAGGATGACAGCACAAAAGGATGACATGTTCAGCCAGGTAAGGAGAACTACCAAGTGACACATTCAGGAACATAAATACAATGTTAGAATCCTCAAGATTATAATCTGTATTTACTTTGTAAATACATTATTTAATTATAAGAGGGTCCCAGATGCAAACAGTTCTAAATCTCTGATATTCTCAGTTCAGATGGCAAAGCCAATTTCATATGCAGGGGGTTCTCATATTTTCTACAAAGTAAAACATTCTGATTTTAAATTTAAGTTCAAGCACAATGTTTCAGCATGATTTATAACCTTTTAATATATAAAGTTCCAGCATCTCTTATGGTTAGAAGAGTGCCTTCTCAAGTCCTTAGTGTGCCAGAACTACTCAGCTTTGCTTACAGTTCTCTAACCCAAAAACTTAAGCAGGGATTCTTCTATCCATATTAGATGCCAAAAATGTACATGTGTAGCAGAGGTGAGAAGCATAGCATAGTATCACAAAAATGGTTAGCGAGTTAGAGAGGCTGAGCTATGAGGAGAAACTAGTACTTACAGTAGATATATTCACAGTGTAGAAGAGATGGTTAAGAAGGGTCATAATTGCAATATTTACAGTATCAGTGTGGTCCAGTTTTTAGCTCATCTGCCTCTGAGCCAGAAAGCTGTGTGTTCTAGTCCCACACCAGGATTCAGTGATACCAGCAACACTGGCACACGTAATGCATATTAACATAGAAAACATAGAAACATAGAATTTGACGGCAGATAAGGACCGCTTGGCCCACCCAGTCTGCCCATTTCCCTACCTACTGGATAAGCTGCAGATCCTAGTTAACCAGCAGCCTACTTCTTCCTACCCCCACCCCCTAGAATGGCCTTATGACTGTCCCATGCATGCTTGAATTCCACCACTGATTTTGACTCCACAACCTCCTCGAAGGCCGTTCCATGCATCCACAACCCTCTCTGTGAAAAAAAACTTCCTTAAATTACCTCTGAGCCACCCCCATCTTCAAATTGTGCCCTCTTGTTTTTGCACACCTCTTTTTTTGAAAGATGCTACCCTCTTGGACTTTGTTGATTCCCTTGAGGTACTTGAACATTTCTATCATGTCCCCCCTCTCCCTCCTTTCCTCGAGGCTATACATATTAAGCTCCTTTCGCTCTCTTCATATGTCTTCTGGTGCAGACCCTGCACCATTTTGTTGCCCTCCTCTGGACAGCTTCCATCCTGTCTATGTCTTTGCGGAGATTGGGTCTCCAGAACTGCACACAGTACTCCAGATGGGGTCTCACCAGCTGTCTGTACAGAGGGATAATAACTTCCTGTTTTCTACTGGTGATGCCTCTCCCTATGCATCCCAGTATCCCCCAGCCCTCCTTGCTGCCCTCTCACATTGCTTGCCCACCTTTAGGTCATCTTATATGACTACCCCCAGGTCCCTTTCCATTTTTGTTGTTGTTAGTATCTCACCCCCCATTGTGTATTCTTCCCCTTGGTTTTTGTTTCCCAGGTGCATTACCTTGCACTTCTTAGCATTGAATCTAAGCTGCCACATTTGACCATTCCTCTAACCTTGTCAAGTCCTTTTCTCATTCTTTTCACCCCACCCTGTGCATCAACTCTGTTGCAGATCTTTGTGTCATCTGCAAAGAGACATACTTTCCGTCCAGTCCCTCTACAATGTCGCTTATAAAGACAATGAAGAGGATCGGTCCTAATACTGAACCCTGCGGTACCCCACTAGTAACCCTCCTTTCTTCTGAGTGGACTCCATTTACTATTACTCTCTGTGTCCTATTCTCCAGCCAATTCTTTACCCAGGATGTCATCTTGGGACCCACTCCCAGGCTGGCTAACTTACGTATTAATCTTTTGTATGGGACTGTGTCAAATGCCTTGCTAAAGTCTAGGTAGGCCATGTCCACAGCCCCTCCCTGATCTACTACTTTGGTCACCCAGTCAAAGAAATCTATCAGATCTGGCTGGCATGACCTTCCCACTGTGAATCCATGCTGCCTAGGGTCCTGTGCCCCTCTGGCCTCTAGATACTCGACAATTCTTTCTTTCAGAAGTGATTCCATCATTTTCCCTATCACTGAGGTTAAACTAACAGGTCTGTAGTTTGGGGAATGCTGTATTGTCTTGGTGTGCCATCTTTCAGATGAGATGTTGAACCATGATACCTTTTGTCCATCTCTGGTGGTATCCAGGTGAAAGTAAAAGAACCCAAGGAACTTTTCATAGAGTAGATTTGACCCGTGTCCTGGACAATATTCCCCTTCCGTTAAAACCAGCTCATGAAATTGTCCAAGGCTGTCTGTGGGTGTTAATGTGAGATGGCTGTCACTACAAATTTACAGTCACTTTAG